>CM061259.1:118138571-119406428 GCA_030848825.1 Tadarida brasiliensis | reverse complement strand
AATTTTTGTGTATGGTGCGAGATAGAGGTCTAACTTTATTCCTTTCCATATGGATATCTAGTTGTCCCAGCATGAGATGTTGAAAAGACTATTTTCCCCTGTACCCCAGGGTCCTTGAGGGTCTGATGAAAAACAGAGGGAAAATGGTGCACAGGTGAAGGTTCCCCATGATAGCCCGTCCCACGAAGCCCCGCCACCTCCTGGGCCCTCTGCATTGCTCTCAGTTCCTGGCGAGAGCACAGGTGGCTAAAGAGACAGACTCAGAATTCCATGGGAAGTTCCATGATGCTTCAGGATCCCAGAAAGATGTCCCCAAAGACTGGGACAGGCAGCTCTGAGGAGTCTAACAGCTCACTTTACTAGGGAAGCACAGAGCTGCAGAGAGAGACGACTTGCCCAAGGTCATAGCCAGTTAGCTATAGCTGGGCCCAGAGCAACTTACGCAAGCACAGAAACTGTCAGCCTCTCCTGCAGACCCAGAGTGTCCCCAGGACACAGGCTACCTCTGAGGATTCTGGAAGAATGAGCTGCTTCTTTGACATATGCTCAGCAGGACACAGAATAATTAAAAAACTAATTGCAACTTGAAAAATAATTACGGCTTTTAAAAATGCAAATGTTGAAGACTTCTCTTCCTCTAGAAAGAGTTGGAAGCAGCTCTTACTCCCAAGGCCCCCCGTATCCCCTCACCCCACTCTCAGTCCTCTGCATGGCTGGTGCTGCTGGGCCCTTGTCAACATTTCCTTGGGGAGGGGAGAGGCCCAATGGTTGGTGGGGTCAAAAGCTTTCTAAAAGTGAGGATTTGGGAGGGGGCCTTAAAGGACAATGCTGTCCTTGTCAAGAGCATGTGGGGCAGAGAGAGGAAAGCCTCTTGATGGAGAGGACAGCAAGGGGGAGGGCAGATATTTCTTCCAGTGATGTCACTAGTCTGAGACTCAGTTTCCTCTTCTGTAAAATGGGTATGTCCATTGAGATGCTTTTGGCTGCCACTAACTAACACCCAACCTTACTTGACAAGAAGTCTCACCAGCCCTGCTTGTCAGGACTTCCAGGTGGCTGCTCTGAGAATCTCTTTTCTTCTCCTCATGGCTGGGAAATGAAAGCCATGGTTCTCCAGTCTAGTGGGGAAGACAGGCCACAGTCTAGAAAGCAAGTACATGCATGGGCATGACATGGAATAAGTGCCATGAAAATGGACAGAGCACAGTGACAGAGAGTAACAGGGAGGCTCTACTTACATAGAGTGACAGAAGAGATGCCTCTGAGGGCTCACAGTTAGGCTCAGACCCGAGGTAAGAGAAGAAGCCAGACATGAGCATGGCTGAAGGAAGAGAGGTCCAGACACTTGAAACAGCACATGCAAGGGCCCTGATCTAGAGGGAGCCCAGCTTCTCACTTCCTTCGCTTGTGATCACCAAAGTGGTGCCGCCAGGGCCCGTCATGGACAACAGACAACAAAGAGCCCTGAAGTTGGTGCAAGGTGCCCCGTTCTAGATTGGCCATCCAGGGGGTTCACTGGCATTCACTTCCAAGTGATAATTACAAACATTTTTCAAGTGCAATAGGCAGTCCTGGTAAGAGCAAGGAACCTCTGAGAATATGGTCTCATGGAAACACAAGTTCACTAGTCACCTCACTTCTACCCAGGTCCTCCTGTGATTTTTTCTCTAACCAGAAACAAGAGAGATGTTACAAAAATGTCAAGGAAATAATCATCCCTTTGCTCAAGGACTTCCAATGGCTTCCCATTGTACTAGAACTAAACCCAGAGCCTTTCCCCCACGACTGTTGAGACCCTACGCCATCCAGCTCCTTGCTGTTTATCTGATCCTGTCTCTTACCACCCCTCTCTAAGTCACTCACTTCTAGCTCTTCCAGCTACTTGCTGTTCTTGGCATCTGCCAAGGTACTTCTGTCTTAGGGCTTTTTCCATGCTCTTCCCTCTGCCTAGAATCCTATTTCCCACATGGCTCACTCCTTTCTTCCTCCAGGTCTCTGCTCCAATGTCACCTCCTTAGAGTCACTGTCATCTTGCCCTGCCTATCACGGACTTGTCCACATATTGTCAGCTTCATCAGAGCAAAGACTTTGTCATGTTCCTGTGTTCCCAGTGCCCAGACAGTGCCTGACACATGGTAGGCTCTCAGTGAGTATTTGTTAACTAAGTGAAAGAAGGTAGACCTACATTTGAGATTATATAGCTATTTCATATTCCAACTTAAAATTTCTGAGCATAGTAATCCTGTTCACAGTGACTCCAGGAGAGGGGAGTGGTAGGGAAAGAAAGATGGCCCTCCTAGATGGAGCACTGTAGAATAGAGGTGTCCCACAGGGTATGCTGTAGACGTCTTGGAAAATCAGCGGGAGAGCGGGCTGGGCTGGAGAAGGGAACTTGGGAGTCACCAGCACTGCCATGGTAACACAAGTCATAGCACCTGCCTTTGGGAGGGTGTGAAGGTGAGAAGAAATGGGGCCCTGTCCTATGTGGATGGGAGAACCAAGAGGAGTGAGGAAGGAACACTGGGACAGGGCCCTCAGAGGGAGGAGGAGAGCCCAGGAGGCCCTGTGGCCAGTGGCAGGTGTCACAGGGACATTGAGGAAGAGGGTTATATAGATAACCCTTGTATCATCACCCAGCTTCGACAATTGACATTCTGTTTTTCTTGTTTCATTGATCTCTATCCTGAACTTTCTGGGGAGGGGGTGAGCTGAAATATTTTAAGTCAAAGTCAAGACATCCTATGATTCTACCCATAAATACAACATTATGACTTTCTAAGGAGGAAGAGTAAAAAATCATAACCACATGCCATTGTCAGACTCAACAAAATTAATGAAACTTTGCTAATATCATCTAATGTCCAAACTATGTTCAGAACAGCCGCACCTGGCATTTGGTTGATGTGTCCTAAATTTATTTTCATCTGTATGAGTTCCTTCTTCCTTCCCTTTTGGTTCTTTCATCTGTTGAGGACACTGGGTTGTTTTTCTGGTAGAACTTTGCATTTTATGGGTCGAACTGATGATTTCCTCCTGCTGTGTTTCCCATGCTCATCTATTCCTCATATTCTAAACCCATTTGGACTAGAGATCTGGTTGGATTCAAACTCGTGTTTCCTTTTCACAAGTATTCCTCATTGGGAGTGCTGTTCACTTCCATTGCCTGATATCAAGAGGCCCGTAATGTCTGATGCTCCACATTTTGAAGAATGGTTAGCGAGTTCCGGTGGTGTCAGTAGATCTCGCCATGATAAAGTTCACCATCAAACCATTGATGATCCTTGTCTAGATCGGGCATTTTCAGCTGGGGCACTAATGCCTCTAAGGAGGCAAAAATTGGTTCTTGGAGGGGGATAGAAAAAGTCTTATTCTTCTAAAGTTTAAAAATCTTATTCCTCTAGTCTAAAGCATAATTATACACATAGTACATATATATAGTAATCTGTGATATTAAAATTTCATGGAAGGGGGTATGTGACTAGGGAGAAAAAGTCTAAAATGCCTCCTGGGGATGTGTGGATAATGAGAAGCAGGTTGAGAAACACTGCCATGGACGTGTTAATTCATTAGGAGTTCCAGACTGGTAATTTTCTCATGCTGTCATTCCTTGACTATGGTTCTTCTACAAAGGAGAATTTTTTTCTCATCAACTGTTTGGTTTTCCTGGAATCCACTCCATACAGAAAGACGAGATAAATTGCTTGACTCATCCTATATCAATTTCCAGCACCATGAGTTGGTGCAGAGCAACTTCCAAAGAAACCAGTGAGATTTTTTTCTTTTGTCTCATTTTGAACCTACAGATTTCACATACGTTGTGTGATTTTTCAGCTTATTTCAGTGGGTAGTCTTCTTGATACTCAAATTAGTCTTGCTTCGGCCAATGAGAACCCCTCCAAGTAGGCTCCTGTGTCCATGGACATGCCCCCAACAGTCTGATAGAGTCTTGCTTTCAGTCATGACAAGAAGTCCCAGGTTTATCTTGAACAGTCCTTGTCCTAGACCTTCAAACACCTGTTTCTCTGAGGAACACTGGTTCCTTTTAGAGGGAAATGGTATTTAGAGACCACAGTCTGTGTGTGAAGGGTGCTCATTACTACTTGGTTGTCAGTGTTTCTAGTTGTTTTCAGAGGACAGAAGTGGGAAAAAATATTTTTAGAAAGTGAAAAAAAAAAAGAGTTTAGTTGCTATTTCCAACTAAATGAAAAAATCACAGTTTATATTGAACAGTTTTTATATTTTTTAATTTTTTCTGTTATGCTAATTATGTTGGTTTCTAATGAAATTGACATAATTATTGGCTTTATCCTACTATATACATATATAAGATAATTATATACACACACATATATATATAGGTTTAACATAATATTAATCTTTTTACTAAATATTTGACTATTGAACACAGTTTAAAATACATTTCTGTTTTTTTACTTTTAAAAAATAACTTGAAATCATTCTTCTGTGTCTAGTTATGCTGCTAACTTTCTACTCTGCTAGGTTTTATCTGCTTGTTTTTTCTTTTAGAGATTTTTTTCTTTTTGCTTTGATTTAAATATGTATACACACACACACACACACACACACACACACACACACACACCTGCATGGTTACAAAATAAAAACTATAAAACACAGTAGTTTAGCTTCCATTCTATTTCCTCTGCTACTTAGAAAGTTTTGTATTTTCATTCTAATAGTTATCTCTAATTCATTCCTGAGCTTTTATAATTCTGTTTTATGTCCTTTCTTAATTGCTATCCTTCCTCCCCCTCCTCCTCCTCCTCCTCCTCCTTCTTCCTTAGCTTTCTAGCTAATTTTGAAATACTATATTATAGTTTTCTTCTGCTAGGAGTTAAATATTTCTAATGTGCTATTATTATTTTTTATAGGTATATCACTCTGATGATAACTGTCTTTTTTTTTTTTTTCTTTGCCACAGTCTTTTTCTGTTTACTCATATTTAAGTGAGATAGGTCTCCCTGTACTTTTCAGAGGAAATTCCTTTTGTTAAAGACAGTTTTCAAAAGCAGGGGAAATTATGACTATCACACAGATATAAATATGAACACATTAGAAATTATATTCTATTCATTAATCAACAAAGGAACCAGGTGGATATTATAAAGGGAAGAGTCACAAATTCCTGTGGAGTAAAGGAGTGTTGAAATGAAGGAAACTGTGTGTGTGTGTGTGTGAGTGTGTGTGTGTGTGTGTGTGTGAAGTCAGTGAACCCTCTATGAGACAGGACAGACTGTACTTGTCCGTCAGTTTCAGACTATTACAGAGTTGTAAAAGCACTCCCACGAGTCGGAATCTGCTAAGGCACGGAGTGAGCTCTAGATATTACTTAGTTTTCCACTGAAGTACAATATTTTTTTCCTACTGCCCACAGCACAAAGGACTTGCCCACACTGCGCCGAGACGTGGCCAAACATTAACCTGGTGCCACCTGCACTAGGCCGTGTCTCTAAAGGTGACCCCAGACCCCATGTTGAATCTTGGCTCAAGAAAACACAGTGTGGCCAAACCACACCAAGTACATTGTCCCAGCCCACTTAGCCCAGCCACTCTCAGTAATTTCCCATCAGTGTGGACCCTCTTTGTTTTCCCTTAAAAAACCTCAGTCACCTTTGTCTCAGCCAGAATTGAGCTCAGTTTGCCCGAATCTCTCTGCCCTCCTGCCCTAGACCAAATAAAATCTGTCCTGCCGCCTTTAATGCGTGTCAGCTGCTGTTTCTCTCTGTCAGTTCACAGTTCTAAGGTCTCTTTTCTGTTGCTTCCACAAAGTATTGAAATATATAAATTTTCAGTGAAATCAGGACTTTCGGAGCTCTGGTTCCTCCCCACAGGTATCTAAATCATTCAGGCCTGGGCCCACACACTTCCTGCCCTGGTCTTCTGCATCCTGTTCTCAGTACCTGTGATGCTGTCTATTCCCTTGGCATTCTGGAGAGCCCCGAGGCCCCAGCCACCCCCACCACACACACACCCAGGCTCCCCTGCATTCACCTGCAAATTGGAGCTGGTGTAGCCCCCTCCCAGTTCTGTGCTTGGACGACCTTCTCGAGGTGGTTAACCATTGGCCTCTGTGGTTCCCAGCTCCTGGACCTCTGGAGGCCCTGTCTCCCCTCCCCCTGCTCCTACACAGCTGCAGCCAGCTGACCTGCTGCCATCGGTGGCTTCACGGCAGCCTCCTGTGTTCTGGGACACTGGTCACCTGGGTTTGTTAAATATTTTTTTACTTCTTTTCTTCTGCTATCCTACTTATTTCTGCACATGTTTGTGAGAGGAGTTGGAGAGATCAAGAAACAGCCCTGTCTCTACCACATTTGGCTCTGTCCTTCTAGATCAGCGGTTCTCAACCTGGGGGTCGCGACCCCCTCGGGGGTCGAACGACCCTTTCACAGGGGTCGCCTAAGACCATCGGAAAACACATATTTCCGATGGCGATTCATAACAGTAGCAAAATTAGAGTTATGAAGTAGCAACGAAAATAATTATATGGTTGGGGGTCACCACAACATGAGGAACTGTACTAAAGGGTCGCGCACGGCATTAGGAAGGTGGAGAACCACTGCTCTAGATGGACACATGCCGCCCACAGCACCAGGGTCCCACCGGCGGCTTCACTTCCTCGCTCGTGACTTTACCTCCCTGGCTCGCGAAGGTCTGTTTCCACCTGAGTCTACTTCTGACCCTCAGCTTCTGGTTCAGCGTATAGATCAGAATCTATCTATTTGTATTTTTCTTTATATTTTATAGTTTTTCTCTTTTATATTATCTAAGAAGTTGTCCCCCCCTTCCTTTGTTTCTTTCTTTTCTTTTTTTAGTATCTCTTTTTGTATAGTGTTTGCTTTGCTTTGTACTTTTAAGAAGTGAGATTTAATTTAATCCCTCCCTCAGGCACTTTCCAGGGACTTTCTTGAACTCTCTAAACCTCAATTCCCTCATCTGTAGAATGGAAACAATATCAACACAAAGACTTTGAGAATATTAAGTGCTTAGTAGGACCTCAAGGAGCCTTTCCACCTCTCCAACTGGTTATAAAACTCAAATACATTGTCAAGTGTTCTGTTTGCATCGATCAAATAGTTTTGCAGCTTTTTTTTCTTTTTAAAGATGCGTATTCAGAATGTTTTAAAATTCCTCTTTGAAGCAATACTCCCTTTTGGGGGAGGGGAGGCAAAAAAAGAAGAAAGAAAAAGGTAACCAGGAACTCAGTTGCTCCTCCCTCTGTCTCAGTCAGTCGTGGCTTCCCCTCCGCTCAGGGCCCCTCACAGGAAAAGAAGAAAAAGAAAAAGGCTTTCAGCCCATGATTCAAATTAACCCCTTTTAGGACTGTATTTTTTCCTTCGGCATTGATATCTCCCTGTGCCACATTTTTTAGCCTTTTAAAAAACTGCCAGAACCGATTAGAAAGGAGAACAAAAGGATTGGAGACTCTGAAAGGTACAATCACCCCTTTTATTATGCAAATGCGCCCCTTGGATTCTGCCTTGGCAGTGTGATTGAGCGGCGCCTCTGCCAGAGAAGGAAAGGTGCCACATTCCTCAGGGCCCCGCTCCTCGCTCCTCAGAAGCCAGAGAGCTCTCCTCACTGAAGCCCCAATTGTCCTCTTTAGAGTGTGTTCCTTGCTCCCCAGGGGAAAATAAATTTTGAAGTATTGTTCCAGGCTAAAATCTAAAAACAAACACCAAACCCTAATCCTCTGGTTTCCTAGAGGTGCCTCTGTCTTCCAGGTTCGGATCTGGGCAGTGTTTCCTGCCTGCCCCGGGAAAGAATGGCTCCCATTTCCCCTGAGCTTCCCATGTGCCAGGCAGGTGCCCTGCAGCACTCTCCCCATCAGCCTCATGACCACGTGGGTACCTGCTCTATGGATCTTATTTTGCAGATGTAGAGCCTAAGACTTACCCAGGGGGAGTCACTCAGCCAGTAAACGCCAAAAGCAGGCTTGGAAGTCGGAGGCGGGTTCCGTGTGTTGGCACCGCTGCACACCATGCACACGACGGGCTTTGGGGCAGGGGCCTGAGCCTGGGTGTCATGTCCTTCCGGACCCTGAGCTTCCGGAAGCAGAGCCAAACAGGAGGACTGCGATAATGTGCTCGAAAGAAAGAAAGAATAAGTGAATGAATGAATGAGGGAGTGAATGAATGAATGAATGAGGGAGTGAATGAATGGATACCAGTCCAGGAACAATGCAGATGGGAGAGCAGAAAGAACGTGGCTTTGGACTCAGGCGTCTGGTCCCAGTGTCAGCTGTACCAGGGCTTGCGGTGTGGCCTGTGCAAGTCACCTTGCTTCTCTGGGTCTCTCTTTGATCGTCCCAAAACAGCTCCCTCTCAAGGTTGTGGGACAGATAAAATAATCCACAGGGGCGCTCTTTGTTAACAGAATTAAAAAAAATTTTTTTATTAATTTATTTTTGTTACAGATGTTTCTCCTTTCCCCCCCATTGACACCCTCCTCCCCATGATCCCCGCACCCCCAGTATTGTTGTCTATGTCCATGGTTATGCATACATGCATATAAGTTCTGTGGTTTATCCCCCGCCCCCCATCCTCCTCTTCTGAGGTTTGTCAGTCTGTACCCTACTTCTGTGTCTCTGGGTCTATTTTGTTCATCAACTTGTTTTGTTCATTATATTCCACAAATGAGTGAGATCATGTGATATTTGTCTTTCTCTGATTGGCTTATTTCACTTAGCATAATACTCTCCAGATCCCTCCATGTCATCTCAAAGGTTAAGAGATCTCTCTTTCTTACAGCTGCATAGTACTCCATTGTGTAAATGTACCACAGCTTTTTTATCCACTCATCTATTGATGGACACTTGGGCTGTTTCCAGATCTTAGCAATTGTAAATAGTGCTGCTATGAACATAGGGGTACATATATTCTTTCTGATTGGTGTTTCAGGCTTCTTAGGGTATATTCCTAGAAATGCAATCTTTGGGTCAAATGGCAGTTCAATTTTTAACTTTTTGAGGTAACACCATAGTGTTTTCCATAGTGGCTGCACCAGTCTGCATTCCCACCAGCAGTGTACTAGAGTCCCCTTTTCTCCACACCCTTACCAGCACTTATTGTTTGATGATTTGTTGATGGCAGCCATTCTGGTAAGTGTGAGGTGATACCTCATAGTTGTTTTCATTTGCATTTCTCTGATGATTAGTGACATTGAGCATTTTTTCATATGTCTCTTGGCCATTTGTATGTCCTGTTTGGAGAGGTGTCTATTTAAGTCCTCTGCCCATTTTTTAATTGGGTTCTTTGTCTTCCTTTTGTTGAGCTGTATGAGTACTCTACATATTTTGGAGATTAACCCCTTATCTGATGTATTGTTGGCAATTATGTTCTCCCATATAGAGGGTTCCCTTTCCAATTGGATGGTTGTTTCTTTTGCTGTGCAGAAGCTTTTTAGTTTGAATGTAGTCCTGTGTGTTCATTTTTTTCCTTTGTTTCTCTTGCCTTAGGCATTGTATCAGTGAAAATTCTGCTGTGTGTGATGTCTGAAATTTTGTTGCCTACATTTTCTTCTAGATGTTTATGGATTCACAAATCACATTTAAGTCTTTTATCCATTTTGAAGTTATTCTTGTGTATAGTGTAAGTTGGTGGTCTAGCTTCATTTTTTTGCATGTAGCTGACCCATTTTCCAACACCATTTATTAAAGAGGCTGTCTTTACTCCATTGTATGCTCTTGCCACCTTTGTCAAATATTAATTGAGCATAATGACTTGGGTCAATTTCTGGCTTCTTTGTTCTGTTCCATTGATCTATTTGCCTAACTTAACAGAATTTTGTAGAGGAAGATACAATTTATTGTCCAAACCAGGGCAACTGAGAACAGGAGGGGGCGCCAACCCATTCTCTAAGTGCGCAAATTATTACCTGGTCTTCCCTAAGCGCAGAAGGGAAGTCCTTCAGGGGAGGACCCTTGAGAAGTGTTTAATAAAGTCAGTAACTCAGCTGTCTAGGAGTCTGACTTGGAGTACTTGGCTCTGTCCTACCCACTCGCCAGGTCTCCGGGACAAGGCATAGAATTGTCCAATTTTCCGTTTCACTCAGCAGAGGTTGAGATTGTTGCTGAAGTCTTATTGTGTGCATTTGAATCCTACTTGTGCCTCTTACAGGCGGTATGATCTTGGGCAAGATACAGCCTCTCTGTGCCTCAGTTTTGTTCCCTGCAAAATGGGGCTGATGATCCCCGAGTTCATGAGTTGTGTGAGGATTGGGTGCTGAGCACAGCCCCTGGCACATGGAAGCCCTCAGTCACTGATGCTGTCCCTTCGTGGTGCACCTGCCCCATGGCCCGGCAGGACAGCCACCAGCCCACGGGTTCCCTGTGCGCTGCGTCACCTACTCCCCTTGGCTGGGGAAACAGTTCCCAGCACCCCCTCCTGCATTCTTCATGGACATTATTATTCAGAGTTTGAATCACAAGGTTTCATGCTTTCCTATTTCAATGGAGTTAATGTTTTTGTCTCTATTTTTAGCTTTATTTAACAAATTATTCTCTCATGCTATCATCTTTCATGGAGATTGCACATGATTAAGATACATTTTCATTCACAACAGGAATAAGAGGGCTGACCTGTTCTTGATTGCAATTACATGAGATGAGCCAACATCCTGCGCCCTGAAGACGAGCGGGGACAGCTCCCCGAGACTCTGCTAGGCGCCCAGCCCGCACTGTGGCCACACTGGAAGTGGCCTGCTTGTCTGTTTCCCCTTCTAATGTTATTGTGGAGAAATCAAAGGTCACAGGAAGGAAAGTCATGACTCAGGGTTCCCAGTTTACCCTTTTGAATCTTCACAATAAAACTGTAAGGTGGGTTTTACTGTCTCCATTTTACAGATGAGAACACTGAGGCTCAGAGAGGGCAACTGGCTTGACCCATGTCATGAAAATAGTGAGTGACAGAGCTAGGACTGGACTGCTGTTCCTCCCCTGCACAAAACCCTTCAGAATGAGCCCAGCTTCCAGATGGAGACGACGCTCCTTTCCCAGGCATTGGAGGAACCTGGTGGCATCTTCTCGAAAGCTCGTCCCTTGCTCACAACATTCAGCCATGCTTTCTCTGGTCTCCAGGTCTTCTAATGGACAGTGCCCTCCACCCAGAAGCCCTAGTTCCTTTCTGCCCCTTTTCTCCTGCAGTGAGTAATTCCCACTCACCATCAGGTGTCAGCTGAGGTGCCACTCCCGAAAGTCCTCCCCTGAGCAGGGTTCAGGGCTCATCGTCCTGGTGTCCCTGGCTGGTGTCACAGCACTGATGGTCCTGAGGGTACAGACTGGGTCTGGTCTCCTACTGTTCTGTGTTCCAGCCCTGCCCCCTCCCACTGGAATTCAGGGGCCAGGTACAATGAGCCCCAGTGGATAAATCCATTTCTGCCCGTCAGACACCAAACCAGGGTGTCTTTACAGTTTGCCACATCTGGAGAGATCATGTCTTTCTCATAGCTTCTTCTACCCTGTTCTCGAAAATCCAGATATCCCATTAGCTTTGAGCCACCTGCCTTCAGCTCCCCTTCCTGCGGCGTGATCTTCCAGGCAATGCTGCCCCCTGGTGGCACCTCTGCATGCTGCAGCTCTCTCCCCGGCCTGGGGCTCCCAAACCACAGCAATGGTTTGGTGACGAATTTAACATTTGTCCAGTTATAAAATGATACAGGTGCATTCTAGAAAATCGGAGACCCAGAAAACTAAAGAAAATAAAGATTACTTGTAAACCCAGAGACATCAGCTGTTAACCATTTTGGTAATATAACTTTTTTTAAAAAATATTTTTTTCTTTATTGATTTTAGAGAGAGAGGAAGGGAGAGGGAGAGAGAGACAGAAACATTGATGAGAGAGAACATTGATTGTTCTGCATGCCCCCCACTGGGGATCTGGCCCACAACCTGGGCATGTGCCCTGACTGGAAATTGAACCGGCGACCTCTTGGTGCACGGGTCGATGCTCAACCAGTGAGCCACACCAGCAGGGCTGTATAACTTTTACATATATCAATGCATTTATTATTGGAAAGATGAGATTATTATCTGCAAGGGTTTTTAAAATATAGCATTTAATATGTCCTGAGTTCAGAAGCAGAAGGAAATCTGGAAAATCAGAAAAGCATAAAGGAGAAAAAATATAAATTATGTATAATCCCACCATCCAGAGATAGTCTTCTCAATTTAGTTTATATTTGTAAAAATCAGCTGTTATTTATTCATTTATCCTATCTTGAAAGGATGACCTCACAGTTGGGTGTACTTTCACTGTCTTCCTGCCTGGTGGTTTCTCTGGAAACATCCTTCAACCTCCCCCTTCTTCCATCTGACCCATGTGGTCATACCTTCCGTGAACCGGGGTGTATTCATCTGTGGGTTTCATTCTTTTTTTTTTGTTTAATCCTCACCCGAGGATATATATTTGTTAAATTGATTTTAGAGAAGAGAGGGAGAGAGAAACATTGATGTGAGAGAGACACATCGATCCGTTGCCTCCCGTACACTCCTCGAACTGTGAGATTGATTCGTATCTGTGGAAATGCTTAAAGGGAGGCATGTGCTTTTGTAAATGTTTATAGATCCTGTCAAACCAAAGGTCCTGTAGAGGAATCGAAGCAATTTGCACACCCTTCAGCAGTCCCCAGAGGGCCTGTTTCCCGGGAGACTCACCAACACCGTTGTAAAATGTTTGGTCCCCCAGGGCCACACATGGGCTGAGTACACTGTGCTGAGCACAGGATAAGTGCTCTCTTTACTAATACTCACTGGATTCTCACAATTACCCAGAGGGAAGTAGTCTTATCTTCATTTTACAGATGAGGAAACTGAGGTTTAGAGAGCTTAGCCTGACTCAGTTCATGGAACTGAACAGAACCCAAGCCCAGCATTCGTCCTGACACCCACCCAGTGGCTCTCAATCTGAATGGATCAGAACCACTCAGAGGGCTTGCACAGTTGGCTGGGCTCCACCTTCAGAGTTTCTGATTCAGGAGATGTGGAAAGGGCCTGAGAACCTGCATTTCTAGTTCCCAGTGAGGGTGTAGCTGCTGGCCTGGGGACCACACTTTGAAAACCATTGCTCCTAACTATTACTCTGATAGGGACCCTATCTGGACATGGCCTCACTAACCTAACTTTAACCTTGACTGGGTGCTCATTTGAGCTCTGTGTCCTATAGACCTTTCCTGTGTGTGTGTGAGAATTGATCTCTCATAGTCCTTTGACTGCCCCAAGTTAGGTTTGTGGCAAGCGATTTTACTGCTTCACAACTTTTTAATGGAGATGACGCACAGAAGAACCCGTGGGGGTATTACAAGGAGTGATGCATGCAAAAAAACACTTGACGATCATGACATGTTCTCCCAAAGCTGGCTATAGTTATTCCTGCTGTTGCAGAGGCTGGGAAGCCCAGTGGGAAGCACCTGGGGCTGGACAGGTGTGGACTCAGATGGTGGTCGGGCCACTGCGCAACATGACACAAGTCAGTCCACTTCTCTGAGCCTCAGGTTCCTTCTCTTTACAAAGGGGGATATTATGGACTCCCTGCAGATTAACAAGCCCTTATGTGTATCGTACCAGGTGCTGCTGTTTCTGCTCTGGAAGCCCCGTGGGCAGTAGGGTGCTCCGTGGCAAAAGGGCTGACTCTGGAACATGGTAGGACTTGGTGCTCACAGCCATTTCCCTGGAGATTCCCAGAGATCAGGTTCATTTCCAACTCTGTTCCCAGAAAAATGCCATATTTCATGTTTCTTCCACATCCTGGAAATGACCTTTCTGCGACACAAAATGGATTATTTTCTGCATTTGGAAATTGGAAACATGAGAACACTTTTTCAGACTCCTGGAAAGAGCCCAGGTTGAACCCGATGACCACGTGGACCCTTGGCTGGTGCCGTTGTTCTGGGTGTGCAGATATGGGAGTGGACAGACAGAAGTCTGCCCTCGTGGGCTTGTTGATGCTGTGTCCCTACGTGTCGGTACTGAACCGGGTGCTCTCCTGGAATCTGGCGAGGGGTAAGTGTAAATTCATAGACAATTACAAGTTGATCTCAAACTGACCCCATGAAGCTCAGAGCTCTGGGAACTGCATTACTCTTTACGTACAAATAAAAGAGAGAATTTACTTTCATTCTGAGTTTATTTAACATTCCATCCAGTTGAACTGAAACAATACATCGATCCCAACACTGGCAAGACACGGGGCCAACACTGAAATGCACACTGCTGGTCAGCACACGGTCACCTCCTCTGCCCTGACCGGAGTGTCAGGACGCACCCGCACAGCTACTGCACCTCGCCCGGACCTACTCCGGGAGAGGACGTCCAAGGATCAGCAAAGGTCGCCAATCCTGGTTCATTTGTTCCTTTTTATAAACCATGATTCAACCAGACAGTAAATATTTATAGTTAAAAGTATCAAGAGCTGGAAGCATCCATAAATAATGTTTATTTTTTTAAAATTAAGGGCAATAGTTTCTTTATTTTATTTTATTTTGGTACGTGCCCCTGGCGGTTACCGAACCCGGGACTCTCTGGTCCGCAGGCCGACGCTCCAACCGCTGAGCCAAACCAGCCGGGGCCATAAATAATGTTTAAATAGACACAGCTCCATGTTCATTATCCCTTTTGTATTTTTATTTATTTTTTTACTTTTTTTTCTTTATTGATTTTAGAGAGAGAGGAAGTGAGAGGGAGAGATAGATAGAAACATCGATGAGAGAGAACATGGATTAGCTGCCTCCTGCATGCCCCCCACTGGGGATTTGGTCCACAACCTGGGCATGTGCCCTGACCGGGAATCGAACCGGCGACCTGTTGGTGCCTGGGTCAATGCTCAACCACTGAGCCACACCGGCCAGGCTCATTATCCCTTTTATAACGATGCTTAGATCACGTCTTCCCTGGTGTCTAAAAATTTTAGTTCATCAACCTTCTGCCCAGCTGTGAATTTTCCAGCAAAGGCGAGGATTCTGAAATGGAGCCCCCAGTGAGCTGGGGTGAGAATTCTGCAATTAGCTCGGGCGGGTGAGAGGGGCTTCACGTGCTCTGGGTTCCTGTCAAAAGCACCCTTGAAGCACCCCCTGAAGATCTGCCTTGAATTTCAGGCTTTTACCACTTTTTAAACAGAAGCATCTGTGGCAACAAAACCAGGCAAGGCCGGAATGTGTCTTGGGGAACTTCCCTCGCTGCACAGAGTTTGAGACAGGAAATCGAAACGGGAACATTTTGGTGGCACAATGGAAGGCCCGGAGTGGCCCACAGCTCAGCCCCACCGTCCTTCCAGAGGAGACATGAGGCGCACCATTTTTCTTTCTGAGGAAATTCAGCTCGGTCACATTGTCAGGAAAATCTGCCAAGACCAGTTTCTACATTTTTTCACTTACATGTCTCAGAGTTACAATGGACTCGAGCAGTCTGCAAGCAAGGGCACAGCCACCTTCCCTGCGCCTCTGAACATCAACGGGCTGCAAACACACTCTCTGCTGCATGAGTATGTTAAATGTGGAACTACTACAGATGGTGTGAACAGTGGTCCGCGGAGTCCTTGCTTTCAAACAGGGTGGAATGTAATACACAACCTTCAAGTAAAATTCATTTAGTCATGGGTTACACACATTATGTCTGTATCTTTCTGAAAGCCAACGAGAGCTGTAAGGACGACAAGAAAAGACATGTGGGGGCTGGAACTGTAATCTCACTTCTGAAAACTGTCAGACAGACCAGTCACCCCAGTCATACAGCACCAGTCCTGAGTAACTTCTACACTTGACATTTGTACATTTCAGTTATCTGATTACTTGATGTAAATAACTGAAAATCAAGTCAACAGGTATAACATTTTTGTAAGAGGGTAAAACAGTAAATTTAACAGCCAACCAGAGAATCCCCCGGCCAGGAGCGCACCCGGTTCTTGGGAGCGGGGCTGGCGCGTCACGCTGTCTGTTATGTGACTCTCGGGAGGTATATGAAGGAGGTTTTACCCTATGAATCCCCAAAACTCATCATCTACTTTGGGTCGCCCACTGCCCAAACTGGAGGCGAACTGCCCTTAATGTGTACGAGTCATTTTTTATAGTTTAGCATCAGAGCTTTTGTGTTTTCCCAAATCACTACCTAGATGGCCTTGTTGTGAAACAAGAGTGTGTTAAAAATTCAATATATTACCCAGATTTCCTTTTCACTGACTGATAATCAATTTCTTGAGCATATACTGAACATCTACTCTATGCCTAGCGGTGCTTTTTAAAAATCGAGGTG
The DNA here is from genome assembly GCA_030848825.1 of Tadarida brasiliensis. Taxonomy (NCBI): domain Eukaryota; kingdom Metazoa; phylum Chordata; class Mammalia; order Chiroptera; family Molossidae; genus Tadarida; species Tadarida brasiliensis. Next base: position 119,390,170 of record CM061259.1, on the reverse strand, counting down.
AGGGCAGGGATGTTGTCTCTGAGAAAACAATGACTACAAAAGCTACAGGAAGGCCATTCTGTCCACTGTCCCCTGATCAGCGTGAGAGAGCCACAGGGTGGCGCCTGGCCCAGCCCGGTTCTGTGCTGTACGTGGCAGCCGGACTCTACAGGCGAACGTGGCTCTCAGGAGGTTCTGTGACGGGGAGAACCAGGTGGAACAGGCCCTCCTCACCAAGGCCACCCCAGGCTGGGCGGCGGGGTGCGGCAGAGGGTCTCCCCTGCATCACAGCCCCTTGTTGAAGTACACTTGTCGTAACTCAGGGTGGGTCTCTCGGACCTTGGCTTGCAGCTCGGCCTCCAGGCTTGTCACAGACATGGAACTGGAGTGAGGGAGAAAGGACAGTTATTTCATGGGCAGAGGTGGGGCCTGGAAGGTCCTGCCCTCTCCAGAGGCGTCTGGCTATCCACACCAAGGTGATAAATAGGGTCACTTTCCTATTTAAGAATGGCGGGGTCACAGACAGAAGAGGATGGGCGGGTAGAAGGTGGCATTCTCTGTCAGGTGGAAGGACCTGAAAAAGGTCGTTCTAGGACAGAATGCCTTATCCGAAGCCTACTCCGAAGGCCCAGAGCATGACAGACCTCGTGCCCAGGACCTGTCGGCCCAGGAAGGGCATCACAAAGGCAGAAACTGGGCGACACTTATACAAAATCAACACAACAAATGGCCCTGCTCTGCGCCTGGAAGTGAGACCAGGAGGCCGCTGAAGACCTAGATTTATACGAAGCTGAGTTAATGCCAGTCAACCCAGTTCTGACGGCAAAAGCAGGATGCGAGGGCAGCTGGACAAAAGTGCACAGTAAGTAAGGCTTTAACGGCAAACCCGGTAGGAATGAGGGAAGCAGATACACCAGCCACTGAAGCCAAGTGCGCCGCAGTGCCGTCCCTGGGGCGGGCTTCAATCCGAACGCATCTGTGTTACAGGTGCACGTGCCGACGGGCTGGGGGACAGTGAACCATATTTAAATTTTTATAAAAACAAGTTCACCCCAGAGTTAACCCGACTCTTACAAAAAACAGGCATTTTCAGATGGATCAGGGGCAGGTAGAAAAGGGCTGGGTAAAGAGCGTTTTGAAATTAAACAGATGTGCATTTGATTTCTGCCTCCAGCTGTTGGTTTTAGAGACCCTGGCTTCCTTCACTGCCTGAGCCTCAGCTTCCCCACCAGTGAACTGGAGTAACAGCCCCGTGTTTTCACCTGGTTTCTCGGATTAAAACCCATGATCGTTGGGAAGAGTGACAGACATACCTCTTCTGGGGAAACAGAGCGCAGCACAGGGGCGTAGCGAACACCAGACTTAAAAAAAAAACAAAAGAAAAAGAACAAATCAGAGCTCTTGGAAATGGTTGACTTTTCAGATTCTTTTTCTAGTTTACTTTTCTAACAACCCCCTTTCTCTCTTTGAGCCTCATACACACGCAAAAATGTTCTGTTTGTATCATTTTATTATACCCAGGAGCACCAAAATAATTAAAACAAACAAACAACAAAACCCGAGGAGTTTTAGAGAAGAATCGTGCAAACAGCCCCACTTCTAGCTAATTATTGGGACCATAAGTCCCAGGTGTTCTGGGCCGGTCTCATTTTCAAAACTGGGTCCCATGTTATCTACACCGCCCCTCCCCCTTCATATGCTGCACAGTTATCTTTTAAAAACAAATTACTGATCTCAAAGGAACTCTGCTCACCAGAAGCCAACCAATCCAACTTGAATGGGTGCGCTCATCCATGGGAACCTCTGTGTGGAGATATAAATGATTTTGAATACTTTTTATAAAGCTCTTAGAGACCATTTCTTGTGCTGATTAACTGGAAGGAACCTCTCCACATTACAATCCAGATGGAAAGTGATTAGTGAAATCCGGGGGACACTGCAACAAGCATGCCAGTCCGGACTTCCTGTGACACCCCGGCTGTCAGTAAGCGCACATGCAAAGGCCCAGCGGCTGCTCACTTTCTCCCTCGCACACAGTGCTTGGCTGGATCCAGGAGGTGGGAGAACTCGCCATCTTTAGTTATAATTCCTCTCCTGGCCGGGAGGCAGTACAGCCTGGGGCCGTGTCTGCCCTAACAGTTCATTCCCACCTGTGGGGAGACAGCCGGCAGACCCAACCCTCCAGCTTTGTGTCCTTGTCTGCAACACGAGGGTTACCATAGCTTCCTAAGAGTGTGCGGGCGAAGATACGCCAGGTAACACTCAGAACAGCTGGGACAGTGCCTAGGCTGGAGCAGAGGCTCCGCAAACCCCACCCCACCCCCTGCAGCTTTCCTTTCTTGGTTTTAGCTACTGTCAGTCTGTTTAAAGCTATGGGCTGGCATCAAACATTTTTGCCTGTCAGTTTTTTGTTTTTTAATGGAAATGACCGAGTTAGTCTTCTGGAGAGTAAGTGCCATTAGATGTTTAGTTTACAAAAGCAGTGGTACCAAAATACACAATATAAAGAGCGGTGAGGTTGATGGTCCCATAACTAAGGCCACAGAAATAGCTGCAACCAAGTTGTGAGCTGGTTGTCATGACATCAGCCAACTGAGTTAAGAGTCAACGCAAGCGGTTAGATGGTGATCCCAGAGGGCTTGTGTGCGCGCGTACCCTGGTCCCTGAAGACTCCTCCGGTGAGAGAGGACATCGCACAGGTTAACGTGAGGGGAGAGAGGCGTGGACTAGAGAGGAAGGGAGAGATGTCGTCAAGAGGAGACAGATCCACTGAGCCCCACCCTCAAAGGACAGCAGGAGAAGGAAGTACTGGATCTTGGGCACCTCGCTCCATCTGCTGAAGGATTTCATAAGGAGCTGCTAAATCCTGTCCTTGCACTTCCCAGACATGTGACATCTACTCTGGTCACAGACTTGCTGACAGGAAGGCAAGCCAAGTACTGAATGAGACGTTGTGGAAGGATGACTCGGCTCCCGTTAGCTCGGGAACCGCTGCCTGCCTGTCATCTCAGAGGACGTGTACAAATGAGGCAGACGGTTCCAGTGGAAAGGCTCAGTAACAAAGAACCTGGCGAATTCTGACTCAGCCCATGAAACCCAACTGGATGTGACCCCTCCTCGTGACTCCTTCTCCAGCCCTCCTGTACACTCACCCCTACTTCTCAAACAGGTCTGCAGAAGGCTTTGGAGGGTGCAGCGTCCTGGGGGTGGGGACCAGGGGCCTGTGGATTTCTCCTGGGGATGCTCCAAAGAACAAAGGGACACTAGAGAGCCACTATGACACTCGATTGCACGTTTCACATCGACATGTAAGATTGCTAGAGGAAGAAGCTCGGGGAATATAATTCTTCCACATCCCAAGGCTTCTAAGAAAGAACAGGAGAAGGGGTGCTGAAATGAGGGTCCCCTTTCCCTCAAGGGGTTGGTAGGTCGGCAGGTAACAACCTGGGTACATTGGTCAAATGAGGCGCTCACCATTACTGTTTCTTCAGAGTGTACACTTTTGGCTTATTTTTCTAAGAACACAGTTGTACTGAAAGCATGAAGTGTTCACAAGTGCTTGCCTTGGTTTTCCATCTGGGGCCCCTCGGGAGCACACACAGGACAATGAACATACCTATTGGACATTTAGGATTCTCCCAGTCATTGAAATGATTCAGGAGGTGTTTGGTCTGCAAACTATGTCCTTTTGTCAAAGCTGTACAGTGTCCTTGTTACAGTTCTGTTTCTAAGACCCAAAATAATTCACCCAGCACCCCTCCTCTGGTGAGGGGCCCTCCTGGCGGGCCAACAGGGCCACTTTCCAAACAGCATGAGCCCAGTGAGCCACCCGGTCCCACTGTCTCCCACTTGTGAGACTTGGAGACGGAGGGTAAAGCATGAACTACTGCATTGAACCACGGAAGCTGCAAAAAGAACGCACTGAGATTTCTAGGTGACAGTTTCATCCCGTAATGTTTTCAGACCTTGGGTGGAGGCAGTTGATAGATTAACGAATTATTAAATATGCTCTCCAAAGAGAAATAAACCGGGGCACTAAATTCACTGTTCCATGAAGCGACCTGCAAATTATTTTTTCATTTCTGATAGTGTGGACAGTGACCTGTGATTTTTAAATTCACACCCTCCATCATTATTGCCTAGCTAAGGTGAATATAACTGAGTCATAACCTCTCGGTAGACATGGGCAACACTTTCCATTTACAAGAGCTTTTTCAAACATCTGAGACTAGGAATGAAATGTTCTGGAAACATCTTTTTAGTTACATGAGTGGCCAAGTGCCACTGGCCTTCAAATTCGTTACTCATGATTGATGTAGGAAACACTCCGTATGGTTTGAGGTCTGAAAAGGAATGGAAAGGACCGAGACAATGACAAAGAGAACCAGGGCTTACCTTTAGAAAGGCTTTCTTTTCCAAGGTGTTCATGATAAATGGAGGGATGGCTGGAAGTAAAAGCAGACCCACTTAAATCTTGAAATATTTCATGTCTATTTTCAGCTCATATTTTTTTCCCCAACAGTTTGACAAAAAGCTTGTATCACTTTTAGGCTATTTTCACAGTAGCAGAGTGAAACTATTCGCAAGAATTCTTTAAAATACTTTAGGATTGAAAAAATAACCTGCTGTTTCCATTCTCTAGATTTTTGAAAAATAATGTAATGCTCTCTTCCAAACAGAAAGTCCTATATTCTTGAAGAGAGCTTTACATTAGACTTTAAATATGAACAGCGCCAACATCAGGTCCACCTCCTGTACTAACAGAACAGATGCCGCCCCGCGGGGGCTGGGCGGCCGTGTGCAGCAGGCACGAGACCCCTGCCTCCGGCCCGGCAGCCCTCTTGCTAGCTGTGTGGCCCCGAAGAGTCACCTCACTTCTCTGAGCCTCAGCTTCCGGCTTTCTCACCTACAAAGGAGCCAACACCCAGGGGAATGATATTTTTGGTTCACGGATGCAGACCCTGTCCAGTCTGTATTTGTTGAATGGATGGATGGATGACAGTGGTACTAACCCATGCCGGGGGCGGCCATGAGAATCCTGGAGACGACCACCTGTGCGATGGCTTGTTTCGCAGCATGCGCCGACTCGCCCAGGCGGGTCCCATTTTCATCTGTGACGGGAATGCCAACTTTGAGTTCCCTACAGAGCAAAACGCATGCCGAGATGTTCCCAGAGGCTTCATGAAACGACTGGAAAGACCAAGTCCCTGCTTCATCCAATCACCCACTCGAGAGTCATTTTGGGCATGAACAAGTCTCTTTTTACAGACCACGAACAAGTTTAATCCTCGTGCGATCAGCACAGACGTAAAATAACACAGTAACTTTGTTTAAAAAGGAGGGGAGGGGTAGCAATTTAAATAAAATATGACTCAAAGAATGACTATGCTAATTTGAGAGTAAGGGTGATTTTTACGCTGATGTGCAAGTCTGAGTGCCTTTCCAAATGAAAGATAGATCTGACACCAGGCAGGACCAAGTGACCTGAGGAGGACCCAGGGGGAGTCACCAGCAGATGGCGCTAGGGGGCGTTTGTAGCAAATCGGTAACAAAACTAGTTACTAATGCTGTCATTAGAGCTCCTATCATTACCCTGTTTCTCATGATCCATTCCAAAATGCCTTCTCTCACTCTTTCTCCTCCTTTAATTTTGCCAGGTCTAAAAAAAATACTTCCAAAGATATAGATTAATATATTTTAAACTCCAAAAGACAATTCTAGGGGAAAAGAAGGACCTATTTAGAGAACAAACTTTCTGTTATAGACCTTCTTGGCCTAGCCCTGGCACAACGAAATCTGGGTTTGCGACACAGGCTTGTAAAGCGTTTTATTACACGGAAGCGCAGGGAGTGTGCCAACCTCCTGCCCTCAGCCTGCCCGGCGTTCGCAACTTGGCGGCTGAGCTTGTTCCGTCTGCACCCCCAACTCCAGACTATTTTGACGCAGATCCCCAATCTCATATGATTTTGTCTGTAAATGCTAAAATAAGTTTTAAAAGTTTCAACAAAGCTAACTCTCACGAGAATCTTACTGCTGTTGTCAAGCACAAGCCGTTTCCAGAAGTGCCCACGCTTACCTTTGCCTCATTAGTGGGATATTAATGCAATTAGCAGCAGCCACCGCGGCAAAGGGCACGAAACGTCCTATGAGTGGCGACACGTGCTGCAGAAGAGAATTCCAAAAGCTTTGGCTAACTGTCCTGGACTCCCGAACGGCAATACTTGCCGCTTTCTGAAAACTGCCAACCACGCAGAGCCGTCAGGACAGAAACTGGGCCCAGGGCACTCTCAGGCCGTTTCCTGCAGTTAGCGTTATATTTCTAGCCGCGCGTATGCGACTTCTAAAACGTTTTGGCAGCTCAGTGTGATGAATGGAGGGGCGTTGAGGCCCAGAGTCTCGGGGTCAGGTGCGGCCCATCCCCCTTTACAGAGGCGTGGCCTGAGGCCCGCGGCCCACACAGCCCCGGGTGGGCTGCTCTGGTGGGCGAGCACTGAGCACTGGACTAGCACTAAGGACAGTGCCAGGCACCGACCAGGGTCTTGGCTCTGGCTGGCACCCCTTCCTCAGGCAGACATAACGAAAACGTGCCATCAAAGAGAGTGACCGTAATAAGAAAGTCACAGGACTCGACTATTTTGGAAACTAGTGGAGTGACTCAGGGCCGGGCAGGTGAGGGGCAGTTCCAAAGCGTTCCCCTGGGCGTGGACATCCGAGCACCTTGGTCAGTGCGTTGAGTCCCAGGGCAGTCGCCACAGCGCCAGTTGTCGCAGACACGTAAGCGGTTCCCAGCTCACTGAAAAGAGAGAGCACAGTGCACAGTAACGGCTGTTGTCAGGACACTGGTCCTGCTCTTTCTTAAAGAAATGATGGAAGAATGTGAAGGGGATGATGAGAATGGACAGCCCACTCATTACCCCTCTACAGGTGGGGAATCCAGAGAACAGGCAAGCAGACCCATACACGATGGGATTCTTCACGTAGGACCTTGTACCTCCCCAATCCTGGGACGGATGCAGTAGGCGTGACACGGGCGGGGAAGGAAGGGAGGTGTGATTGTGGAGACACGACACACTGGGGAAAATGCTTACTGGCCTAAATGTTTGTGGCACATTTGCTTAAAAAAAAACTTCAAAAATATGAATATACATACTGAAAGTAAAAATGCAATGCTGTTCTTCTTGACATGATATCTTAGTTTATAAAAATTCGAAAGTCTTGCCCTGGCCGGTTTGGCTCAGCGGTTAGAGCGTCGGCTCGCGGTCCAGAGAGACCCAGGTTCGGTTCTCGCTAGGGGCACGTACCTCGGTTGCAGTTTGTCCCCGGCCCCGGTTGGGGTCGTGTGGGTGGCAGCCAGTCGATGTGTCTCTCTCACATCGTTGTTTCTCTCTCCCTCTTCCTCCCTTTCTCCCTCTCGCTCTATCTGAAGATAAATGCAAAAATGTCCTCGGGTGAGGATAAAAAGAAAAAAAAAATTCGGAAGTCTCATCTTTGAAATACAATTAAGCCCAAGCAATTCTCTCCTATTTAGAAATACATTTCAGTTCAGGACTGGATGCAGGGCAGGTGTGCACACCACTGGCCGCAGAGTCCATATCCTTTGTTACGTATGACAGTAGTGGAAGAACACAGACCGTCAAAAGCAATTTAAAGGGGTAAAACAAAACACTGAAATGTTAGACAAGTTATGCTGAAAGTTCAGGTTAACTGATCGCTTTGGCCTGTCTGAAACTTTTATTCAGGGAGGCAGAATTTTAAACCTATTCACTTTCTTTTTAGCTCCATCGATGACCAGTGTTTAAGACACACCAGGTATGAAAGCCCCCTTGACCTCTGCAGGGACCACACTGTGGACGCCACGACTTTTGACGCTGGCGCCTGACCACACACAGGGTAGGCGGGGCCCAGGCCTGAGCTGCTGCTGTGTGTTTTGTGGGGAGAAGAGCCTGAGCGGAGGGAAGACCTGTCTTCCTACAGTGCCACTGACAGCATGAGGAACGTCTGAGAGTCAAAACAGTTATCTTGACAGAAAGGGAGGGAAAGCGCCACTGCGGAAAACTGTGCCCCATGACAGACTTGTTGAATCAGGAGCGCGTCACCACCCAGTGGAATGAACACGGAGGGGCGGCGGGCGGTGACATCGGGAGCCTTACTTGACAGTGAGGGGCGCGTCTCCACTCCTGTTGGTGTAATTGACCACGGCGTTGAAGGACTGGTTGACCCACTGCCAGAACAGCACCGCCGGTGTGGTCCTGAAACAGAGCGACGTCACATGGCCACCATCGCCTGTGGCCTGCCGCTGTGCAGGACAGAAAATGCGAACCCCAGTGACCAGAGGGGAGGTGGGCTGGAGACGGGAGAGCGCTGGGTCGAAGGCTTAGGACCTGGTGGCTGGGCAGACATTGTTTTTTTGGGTCTCTGCTTCTCAGTTTCCTCATTTGTTAGAAACGAGTGACACTGAGCTCAGGGGGTCATAGTGAGGACGGAGTTAACGCACACTTTATCTTAAATTTGTAGAGAGCCTGGCACAGAGTAGGCACCCAGTAAATGCCAGGTCCCTCCTCCTGGGAGAAAAGCCATTTGTAGGCTAGGTAGCCCCGACCCCTCCTCACCGCACGCGCGACCTAAACGTCTCGTCTGCCCCTCTGCCTGCACCCACGCGCACCCACACCTATGTCATGTGCGTGGCTACTCCTTTTTATTTCATTTCTCCATCTCGTTTTCTTTTGGGTCTAAGCTTTAGGGAAAAAAATTCAACCTCACTTTGAACAATGGGGAGAATACGATTCAGCGAAGGAGAAAGGTACTACAAACCCCTCGAGTTGCATCTATACAGAATGGAACTCAACCTGAAATCGTATTTATTTCGATAACATTATTTACATACAAAAACCCACTCTAAGTTTCTGTGATACGAAACGAACTGCTGTCACCTTCCCATAACTTACCTGTAAAAGGTCATCATACAACCTGTGATGGTCATGTTCATGGGCACCTGCGCTGACATCCGTCCTATCAAAACCATCTTCTCACCGGTGTCGGGATGAAAAGCTGAATCATAGATGTACTTTGCTCTCCATAATTCGTTTTCCGTAAGACCTGGAGGAATAATTCCTTGTCTAGGAAAACAACAACAAATAACACAATTGCTCATTTCAAACACCTCACCAGTGGTCTAGACACAGGCAGCTCGAAGGCTTCCCGGTTTCTGTTTACTTAAAGCGACCGCCTGGATGGAGTGACAGATCTGTTACATGGAGTCAGTGAAATTTTAATAACACACAGGACAGGAAACACTTAAAATGAACATTTCAAACCCACATATCTTAAATTATCTATAATCTGGAAAACCCAAAACATACCTTGTATAATAGGGAAGTAGTCAACTTCAAAATACTGTTTTCAATGACATATTTAAAAATGTATTTTGAACTTTGCAAACTCTAAAATATTTTTAACCAATTAGACAAAAGCTGTGGCAATCAAGAATATTAATTCATTTTTATATCTACAGTTTGAAAACCTAGATTAGAAAGTCTCATTATTTTTTCTCCTTATCAAAGAAACATATTCATTGCTAAAAATTTAGAAAATACAAAATTCACTACAGCAATTAAGTTACTCAGGCCTTCGCTTGCTCAGCGCCACTGCTGATGTCTGGTGAACACACGTGGTCCTTCCTGAGATCTGTGTACACGCGTGTTTATTCAAAGGCATCGCACCAGACCTGCTGCTTTCTAATCACCTTTTTTATTCAATAATATCTTGTAAACATTTCTCTACATCTTTTTTTTTTTGGTATGTGCCCCTAGCGGGAACTGAACCCGGGACTCTCTGGTCCGCAGGCCAACGCTCCAACTGCTGAGCCAAACCGGCCAGGGCATCTCTACATCTTTAGATATTCTTCTATATCATCTATACTGGGTTGAATATTGTGTGCCCCCCCCCCACACACACACACACAACCTTGTCCACCTGGAACCTCAGAATGGGACTTCTTTTAGAAACAGGGTCTTTGCAGATGTCACTAGTTAAGACGAGGTTGTGCTGGATTGGGGGGGGCCCAAATGCAAGGACAGGTGCCCTTATAGGACAGCCCCGTGCAGCTACAGAAACAAGGCCATGGATGACAGGCAGAAATCTAGTGATGTAGCTACAAGCCTAGAGCCACCAAAAGCTAGAGGAAGAAGGCAGGACTCTCCCCTAGAGCCCCAGAGGGGGCACAGCCCTGCCCAAACCTTGATGTCAGACTTCTAGCCTCTGGAATGGTGAGAGAATACATTTCTGTTGTTTTAAGCCACTCGGTTGGTGGTTCTTTGTCACATGAGCCACAGGAAACGAGGACATAATCCTTTTAAATGTGATCGTAAAATAGTATATTATACCAACCCCTATTGCTGGACACTTTAATTGCTTCTAAATGTTTCCATTTCTAAAGGATGAGGAAGTATTCTCATAAATAAATCTATCCCCACTTTCAAGATTATGTAGAAAGAAATGGGTGCATTTGCTGAGACAAATGCAATGTAAAATATTAAAACTTGCAATGTCTCCCGTCCTTTCCCTGCTTTTATCGGCAGCAGATGCAGCATTACTGTTTCGGTAGCTTGTATGTATTTTACACTGTGCACGATTCCGTCACCGGTGTTACCTGCTGTCCTGGACATTGTCATTTTTATATAGTCAGGTGGGAACAAATCAAGTTTCTGCCCAGAAAGGCCTGACCCACTTCAAGGTTATACAAATGTTCACTATACTTCTTGTATTTTCATAATTGTTTGTATGTTTGTTTTTGGTCACATAAGGTTTTAATCTATTTGGAATATATCTTAAAATACAAATATGTGCCCTGGCCGGTTTGGCTCGGTGGTTGGAGCGTCGGTCCGCGGACCAGAGAGGCCCGGGTTCGGTTCCCGCTAAGGGCACGTACCTAGTTACAGTTTGTCCCCAGCCCCGGTTGGGATTGTGTGGGTGGCAGCCACTTGATGCGTCTCTCTCACGTTGATGTTTCTCTCTCTCTCTGCCTCCCTCTCTCCCTCCTGCTCTATCTGAAGATAAATGCAAAACAAAAAACAAAAACAAAACACCAACCAAAAAGGAGACTATGCAACAGAGACTGTCTGGCCTGCAAAGCCTGACATACTGACCACCTGGCTCTGTGCAGGAAAAGTTCCCTGTCCTCTGACCTCCGTCCTTGGAGAGCATCTCAGGTTCGTTCTCCACGTCCGTTCTGCACGATTTCTGCGGTTAGTTAGTTCTCTGCCACTGCCTCCAGGGAGGGTTTTAATTTTGCTCTTACAGGTTTCAGTTCCTTGCATTCCTCCCTCTGTCCTTTCAGCTCCCCTGGTGTCATTCCATCTCAGCTTCTCCTCTTGTTACAGCTTTGGTCCCAGATCCACAGGCCATCCACTCTCCCAAGTGTCTGCTGCCTTCCCTGCCTGCTCCGGGCCTTCTCATCAGGCCTCGTGATGTCCTCATTCACTGGCATGGGGTGACACCTGACCAGGCTCAGTGTTTGGCAACCAAGTTTATAGAGTGCCCTGTTTCCTTCCTAACCAGCCACGTGGCAAACGCTTCTACATGTATTACATGTTTACATTTTTATTATTATTTTTTTTATCCTCACTCGAGGACACTTTTGCATTTATCTTCAGATAGAGCGGGGGGGGGGGGGGGAGACAGAGAGAGAAACATCGATGTGAGAGAGACACATCGACTGGTTGCCACCCACATGACCCCAACCGGGGCCGGGGACAAACTGCAACCGAGGTACGTGCCCTTAGCGGAAACCGAACCCGGGGCTCTCTGGTCCATGGGCTGATGCTCTAACCGCTGAGCCAAACCAGCCAGGGCTCATGTTTACATTTTTAAAAGGGTTATGGAAATTAAACCAAAACCAAAACACAAAGAATATGCAACAGAAATCTTTTGTGGTCCATAAAGCCAGAAACGGGTCTTACATGGTCCTTAGGGAGAAAGCTATGACCCCTGCCTTGGAGCATCACCCTCCCCTCACCATATACTCAGCTCTCTGAGCTGATGGAGGGCCCCCCAACCTGCACACCTTGCCACCAGCATCCTTTCCATCTGAGCTCCTACCTGTGGTGTTTATTCATTGGGGCTTTATCTCAGAAGCAACCAGCGTGCCCTAATTCTTGGCATTGTGCCTTGTGTATGGTGCTGTCTCCATCTGGAGGTAGAAAGATGCCTAGGAGGCAGTGGGTGCAGGCGGTGGGTGTACTGGAGAGGGGCAGGGTGCTGTGAAAAGGGGACCTCACAGATCGGTACCTATGAATGGGAGGGAGGGCTGTCTCATTTTCAGGGTACTGTGACCCCTGGACACCTGTGTTAAGGGTCAGCAATGGGGAGTAAAACACGTCTTCCTATTTCCAATTTTTTTTTTGTAGTAAAAAGGATTCCATTGCCAAAAATAAAAAGTAAAATTGCTAAGTGAAGGTTCAAAGACGATAGGCTAACATGATGATCTGTCAACACAGTCAGCCATAAGCATAGTCACTGATGTTACCTGTAATCATGCACGATTTTTCTGGCACTCTCTAGTTGTTCGTTGGTTAGCAGGATATTCCTGGGATCCGTCACGGTGAAGAAATGATTGGCTCGTCCCACAAAGGTGCTTTGATCCCATCGAGGCTCTCTGATGTTAATGTTTGGTGGGAGTTCCCCAGACATGGTCCTGGACTAGGGAGGGTCAGAGAGACAAGCCCATTGAAGACTTACAGTGTCGATACACATTCAGAAACTTTATCTCACAATCTCCTAGTAAAGATGCATGTGTGTTCCTACTTCCAAAATAATTCTGCTGTGAATAGAAAAATCATCTGAACCCAAAACTAACTCTGTCCATAAATCTCAACCAAATTTCAATAATTTCCCACATATGTCTTTTTAAAGTCCATGGTATTTCATCATTCCTTATGTTTGGAAACCTAGAAATACTCTAGAGCAGTGGTTCTCAACCTTCCTAATGGCGCAACCCTTTAATACAGTTCCTCATGTGTATGTGGGCGTATCTGCATGTGGGCGGACCCGCCTGGAGACGGATAGGGGGGCGGTGTCTCCGTTCCTAAGACCATCGGAAATATGTGTTTTCCGATGGTCTTAGGCGACCCCTGTGAAAGGGTCGTTCGACCCCCAAAGGGGTCACAACCCACAGGTTGTGCATTCTGGTCTAAGAATCCTTATTTCTAACAGTAGAAGGGACTACATCACCATCATGGGAAGGGAGTGACGTCCTGGGGAGGCGGGTGGGGAGGAATGGGCACAGTTTCCCTGTAGTCTGGTTCTACCGGGAAAGAGCACAGCACCCCAGGCCTTGTGGTCCCAGGTCCGACCTGCTGCCTCCCCTCCTCCAACGAAAGTTGAAATTAGTCAAAGATCAGACCCCTTTTTAGAGAGGTGTTCTTGAGCACCTCGTAATTCTGACAGTATTTCATGACAATGAATAGTGACCGTTGTCAAATAACAACTGAACTGAGTAAATGCGAAGATCTAACTGGCATTATTGAATGATTCACAAGCCAGGCAGCACCCCCTCTAGCAAGCAGAGAGGCGCTCTGAGGAGCTGTACAGAGTGGGAGGCCTTTATAGGCAGCAGGGGGAAGGGATAAGGAAAGAAAAGACTAACTCATCTTCCCCTGGGGACTGGAAAGGGAGCTACTGGGCAGATGACGTCATAGGTGCTGACCAGAAAATTCCAGACTGACCAGTTAGGATTACATTCCTGGGAAAGGTCAAAACAGCAATTAGATCAGGTATTAAGTTTTGGTTTGGTGTCGTGAGCTTAGCCCAAGTGACTCCATTTTGGGCCTGTGGCTTTTTTCCAACACAGTTTTACAACAGATGTTTCTCAATGTGGAATTGCTGCAGGGTACACTGGGGGAAGTCATTCTGTTGTACAGCTTCGTGATGACACTGGGGGACAGCATGAATGATCATGACGCTACAGTGGGTCCAAAGAAAGTTTCAGAGAACAAGATGTCGCTCTTCCGAGGCAGATGTGGCAAGGATAAGGAACAATGCCTCACCTCACCGGGATGGGCTGCACACGACTCCCAAGAATAAGTTCAAGAACGTGCAAGTGAGCCCAGCCGGTGTGGCTCAGTGGTTGAGCGTCGACCCATGCACCAAGAGGTCACCGGTTCGATTCCTGGTCAGGGCACATGCCCAGGTTGTGGGCCCGATCCCCAGTGGGGGGCATGCGGGAGGCGGCCAATCGATGTTCTCTCTCATCGATGTCTCTCTCTCTCCCACCCCCCTCTCAAATCAATACAGGAAAAAATAAAAAAAATAAAAAAGAATGTGCAAGTGAGTTCATTAGCTTTGTAACACCTGACGCAGGTGAAAGATACCACCGAGATCATCGGAAGACATCAGTGGGGAGGACGTTCTTTTTGCCATGTTTACCTGAGGCTCTGACAGGGATGCAAAACCACTGAAACGGCTTCAGAAATTCAGAGAGGCCATGGAAGAGGCAGAATGGTGGCCTGCCCAGCCACACGTGGGCTGAGTGGAGAGCGTCCCCAGGAGCTTACTGGCCAGTTACCAGCTGGGACAGTAACTGCAGGTGGCCAACAGCGAAAGGTTTTGCTTTATACATCACATCGGCAGGTTTCTGATTTCCAACAGGTTCGGGTTTCACGATTCGAAGAAATTATGGAGTGGGGTGTAGAGGAGAAAAAGAGGCTGCAAGATCCCAGAACAGAGACGGTAGAGGGCGGTGACCGGTCACGGGCGGTCCCTCTGATACTGGAACACAGGCATGCCTCACCTGATCGGGCCTCAGTGTTTCACACATCGGAGGTAGTGGCAACTCTGCCTAGAGCAAGTGATGGCCCCATTTTCCAGTAGCATCTGCTCCCTTTCAGTCTGTGTCACAGTTTGGTGATCCTCGCAATAGTTCCAACTTTCTCATTATTATGGTATTTGTTATGATCTGTGTTCAGTGATGTTTGATTTACTGTAATAGTTTTGGGGCACCATGAACCACACCCATAAAGGATGTCGAACTTGATGGATAAATGTGTGTGCTCTGACTGACTGCTCCACCCACTGGCCATTCCCATCTCTGTCTCCCTCCCTCTCCTCGGGCCTCCCAGTTACCGGACTCACAGCAATAGTGTAATTAGGGCTTTTGATAACCTACCAGGGCCTCTAAGTGAAAGGAAGAGTCAAACATCTCTCACTTTAAATAGAAAACTTAAGGAAACTGTTGAGCTGTGGATGGAGCTGTGACTTTTTCCAAGTCACTTTTAAAATAATATCCCAATCTTTTAGGCTAGATGTCACACAGTCACTGGACAGCTGTGCAAGGGTGAGGGCCACCCCTGACTCCTTGGCCCTGGACCACCTCCCACCACACGTCAGCCTTCAGGGCTGGTGAACAGTCAGCTCCGACTAGTCACTGGTGATCAGTTTAGTTTCCCGAACCAGCTGGTTAGCTGAACTTGAGTTCCTGGCTCCAAGCAGCGCCTCCCTAACTGTCCTGTAATTTAGATCCTTAGATGCCTCCGAGGTGATGAGGGAGGGGGTGTGCCATGGAGGCAACAGGCCTAAGTTCAAATCCCAGCTCCACCGATGACTGTGACTTGGCAGACATTATCCCATGGCTCCAGGTTTCTGTACCTTTATCAGCAAAGTTAGGACATTGCCTGATAGTATCCACTAACATCTAATAACCACTTAGTCTAAGCTCTTGCCTTACATTACCTGGTCTAACGCTCGTGACAGTTCGGTTTCCAGGGCGGTTAGCTAACCTGCTCAAGTAAGTGTTGGTGCCAAGGTGCTAACCTCATCTGTTGGGCTCCAGAATCCTGCTCCCGGGCAGGGGGTTGTGACCCAAACAAGCATCTCCCTGGAAATCCCGATTCAACAGAGCTGTGCTGGGGCCTAGGAATCTGATTTCTAACAAGTATACCAAGAGTACCCTGTGATTAGTTAAGTTTGGGAAATACTATGTTTGAAGGAATTAAAAAAATTATAAATAAGTAACAACCATATGCCCTACCAGTTAAAGGAAGATTCTTACCCTCTGTGGGGGCAATATACATATTCAGGTGACTCGGTGGCCATTCACACTGGCTGCTGGGCCCGTTCTTTCTGCCTGGTCCCTGTTGATGTGGGCTCCCTGCCCTGTGGCCCAGAGCCCTGAGTGCCTACCCTGACAACCCATGAGATCAGACTGGACTTTAACCACAGCAATCTGGACTGGCATCCTGCTTCTGTCCCCTCCTGTCTAGGCATGTCACTGGGAGTCACGTCACACCCTGTCTCAGTTTTGTCATCTGTTAGATGGAGATCGGAGTTGGCTCACAGTTCGTAGGATCAGCAAGCTGAAATGTACGAGGGCTTTATGAACCCTGGTTAACTGTGACTTGCAGACAAAGGTAGGATCGTCACTAACAAGCCAGGTCTCCAGGAGTGGAAGCTGCTGTCCTTTGTGGCTGAAGTCCAGCCCACGAATGCAGTGGCTGGGGGTGGGGGTGGGGTGGGGGGAGGAGTGGAATGGAGCTTCGCTGCCTGAGCGCCAAAAAGATGATCATCAATGTCTGAGAAAAATAACTTTTCCCTAAGATGAACTTTATTTCAAACCTTTAGCTACATGCCAGGAAACTGCTTCACTATTGGGAAAAAAGAATTTTCCACAATTTCACAGAAAATAAGTTAGTAGGGAATGTGCTTTGTCAGGAATTTAGTAACATAGACCTTTAACCCTGGCTAAAGATTAACAATGACATTAAGGCATTAAACTGGAAACTTGGTTAAAACAACTACAGTTTGAACAAGGTAAGGAAGAGTCTGGTTGCCCTGTTTATTTTTTTAATTTTTTTTCCCTTTATTGATTTTTTAGAGAGAGAGAGATAGAAACATCGATGAGAGAGAACATCAACTGGCCACCTCCTGCATGCCCCCCACTGGGGATTTGGCCCACAACTTGGGCATGTGCCCTGACCGGGAATTGAACCGATGACCTCTTGGTGCATGGGTCGACGCTCAACCACTGAGCCACACCGGCCAGGCCTTGCCATGCATTATTAGAGTGCTAAATCCTTGCTTCAGCCCTTTAAGAAAATTTCCCCTATTTTACAGTTACTCAGAGAAACCAAGTTCCATGCTTCAGATGACACAGCCTGGAAGGTGCTGTTCTGTCTGACTTGGTACCACACTCCTGACATTTGGGGGGCCAGAGGCACCAGGTCTGCCAAGGCAGTCAGGCCAACTCAAGGGCCTGAACAGCAAATTCCCTTATTTGTTTGGCTGTGAGCCAGTCATCCACACATAGCATTCCCATCTCATGGGTGTGGCCACACAGATCGGATTCTAGACCAGAAAGTGAAACCCTGTGCAAAGAATTATATTCTTTCAAAGGCACTTCCACTCAGCAGTGGCTGTCTGCTGCACCCTCTCCGCTGCTCCGGGGAGAGGTCTGTGTGGAGAGGTGCATCCTGTCTTGAATCAGGAATCACGGAGAATCACTGCCTTCTGCCTTTCTCCCCCACCATCCTCCCTGCCCCCCCCCCCCCGTGCAGACCCCACTTTTCTGTCACCTTTAAAACACAGGTAACCACACAATCTTTGTCCATATGCCAGTCCTCGAGATCAATATTGGGTTTGGGTTTCTTAATCAATATTTTAGGATGGGTGAAGCTCTTATTCATTTAAAAAAAAATTATTGGTTTCTACTTGAGGTGGTGGCATCAGCCTGTGAAAATGATAAAATACTACCAATCTGTACTATTTCAGATGTTTTCAGGTGAATGTTTTACCTACTTCAAAGAATCAATTCACAAATTATATAATCTGTCTATGAAAATATCTTAAAATTAAAAGCCTAAGTTAACTAAAAACTGAATGACTTTGGCCCTGACCAGTTTGGCTTAGCGGTTAGAGCATTGGCCCGCAGACCAAAGAGTCACGGGTTCGATTCCAGTCAAGGGCATGTACCTCGGTTTCGGCTCAGTCCCCTGCTCTGGTCGGGGTGGTGCAGGAGGCAACCAATCAATGTGTCTCTCTCACGTCGATGTTTCTCTCTCTCTCCCCCTCCCTCACACTCTATCTGAAGATAAATGGAAAAATATCCTCGGGTGAGGATTAAAAAAAAACAAAACTGAATGACTTTGAACCTCTTGTAATTAAGTGTGGATTTGTCACATGTTCCAACTTCACTTGGCACTTTTCTATACCCATCCACATGGGACTTCCCTGCCATACAGGTTCCTCTCTGACAACTGCAAGCAGGGATACCATCGCTGTCCTGAAGGCCCACGGGGCCCGGGGCCTGCACACTCCACCTAACCCTGGGTGCGTACTCAGAGCGATGACACACGAGCGGGGTGAAACGGACTGCTCCTTCTCTCCCAACACCATCATTTTGGCGAGCCAGACGCCTGCAGTCCTGAGGGCAGAAAGGACCTGCCTGAGGTCCTACACTTCCTGGTGGAGCCTCCACTCACCCTCCCAGAGTTCCCTCTCCTCTTACAAATCTTATGTGTCAGGTCTGAGTCCAGCATCGTAACAGCGGCAATGCCCCCTTATTTACCTGTGTACCCCCTTTCACCTATTACAATGCCCAGGACACGGAGGAAGCTCAGTAAACTGGGAATGGACGAAGGAAGAGAAAATCTAGAGGCACCCAAGTCAAAATCTAGAGGGTGAGGCAGAAGACAGATTGGGACTTTTGAGAAAATCACCAACAAAATGCCCTGGGGGTCCAGAAGGCAGTGGCCCATAGAGTGGGGAAGTCACCCCAGCACTGCAGAGCTCGGCATCTCAGTCAGGCGCTCAACAGCTACTCATCGAGTGTGTATGTGGTGCAGGCCATTGCTGGGTGCAGAGGACAGTGAGCAGAGACAAGCATAGGCCCTGATCACAAGGAGAGAATAAAGCAAGTAAACACAGTTCATTTCAACTGCTGACAAATGCTATTCAAGGAAAATCAAAGGGGTACATCTAACAAAGGACGTGTGCATGAGGGGGGCAATTTTACACAACTCAGCCAAGGGTAAGCTGTACTGATGGCCAGCTGTGTGACCTTAGGCAGATTACTCAACCTCTCTGAGCCCCAGCTTTCTCATCTGGATTAGGAAGGCAACGCAAGTACCTCACAGTGCTGGAATAACTGAAAAGTAAAGGGACCTAAATCACCTGCACACATACTAGGTAATGTGGTTACTGGCATTCTGATAAGGTTGGAGACATGTGACAGCAGGGAAAGATCAGAAGAGCACAGAAATGCAAGGTCCTCCGCCCAGACTAGACTATTGCCCATCTGTTCCCTCCTGGATTGCGAGTTCTAGGGCAGGGGCCAGTGGTTTCCTCTGACGGCAGAGCCTGCTCTGCCCCAGGACAAGGCAAGAACTAGGAAGGAGCACGAGGGGCGTGGGGGTCGGTGCCACCTGGTTACCCAGCAATCCTGTGCCCAGTGGCCAGTCCCCGTGGCAGCCATCTTGGGCCCTCCCCACTGAGTTCCTCATGGCTGCCACCAGGGACGGCGTGGCAGGGGGTGTGCATGGTGAGCCCCCTCCCATCTGAAGAGCTCAGGGGAACTCAGGCTGCTGGAGTGGGGAGTTATCAGGCAGCCGATGGCAGCAGTCCCCAAGGTGCAAGGACCCCTGGCTCAGGCAGTCCCAGGCATGGCTCGGGGTGTCGTGATCGCTGGGCCCGGGGGTGTCCCTGTAGCCGGCACCGGAACGCGCACTCCCGCCCGAGCCCGTGCACTCCGACAGGCTGCCTGCGCTCTGCCGACCCATCGCTGCCGCGCTGCCACCCTGGCCTTACCTCTCCCTCCGGGCCGCCTCCGGTACCACTTGCAGGACCCGCTAGGCGCCGCCTGTCACCCCCGGAAACGCTTCTCCCGCAGCCGCAGCAGAGTGCGCCACGGCTCGGCGAGACCCCGGGCAGCCGGCCTGTGCGCCTGCGCTGGGAGCCGCCCCGCCCCCAGTCACGCCCCCCCCCCCCCCCACCAGTCACCCAGCGCCGGCCCCGCCTTCCCTCTGGTCCCGGCGTCACACCAGTGACCGCGCTGTCGCTTCTGGCTCCTTGCCCGGCGCTCCGTCCCCATCACTATCTCCCCAGTGCATCCTCACGGTGGGTGGTGTGGGGCTCTGCGCAGGCTGAAGCCAGGCTTTCTATTTTGGTTTCCGAGGGACCACCCCGTCCTTAAATCTCTGTGTTCCCTGGGCCTTGCACAGAGTCGGCATCCATTTACTCCTCACTCGCTCGTTTATTCATTTAAACCAGTGTTTCCAAAATGCGGAGTTTGGCATTACTGGTGCTGCAAGGCGAGTTTAGATGGTGCACGTGTCACCAAAACCTGATTTCTGTCTCTAAAAGGATCACTCTGGCTGCTGACACAGGCGGTGGGGGAGGGGACGCGGAGGCAGACAGAGGCCAGTAGGGGGGGCGCGGTGGCTTGGACCAGGTTGGTAACGGGAGGGAGGCGGCAAGAATTACTGGGTTCTGGGTATATTTTGGAGGCAGATGAAACCTAATAAATGGTGAATTACATCATTCCATAGGCAGCTTCCATTTTCAAAGTCGTAAATTTCCCCCAAATTAGCCTATAAATACAATGCAATTCCAAGCAAAATTCTGACATCTCTAGTGTGTATAACTTGACAAAGTGGCTGGGAAAATGTATGTGGAAAAATAAAGAGCCAGAAATAGCCAAAACAATTTTGAAGAAAAAGAGCAAAGTAGAGTGAGTCACCCTATAAATACAGAGGTAGTGTGTGTCTGCTCAGGGACCGACATAGCTTAGTGCACCAGAGCTACCCGGCCTGGACTTGAATGTATAGAAACTGGCTGTGTGCTGGCATCTCAGGTGGGGGAAGGTTACAGAGTCACTAAGTAATGCTGGAGCAATTGATTCTCTACTCTGTACCATATACAGGAATGTGTCCTGTGTGTGCATTTAACTCCAGTCTGATTATAGGCCCACATATGAAAAACAAAACTCAAAAACTTTTAGCAGACAATAAAGATGGTATTTATGATCCTAAGATAAGGAGGCATTCTTAAATAAACATAAAATACAAAATAGGAAGGAAAGATGGAAAAACCTCATTAAAACTAAAAAATTCATGCTTATCCATGACACCATAACAGAAGTGAAAGAGTTCACAGACTGGAAGGAAATATTTTTGACACATGGGTCTGGCAAAGAATACATATCCAGGAAACTGAAAAACATTCACAAAATAGTAAGAAGAAAGAGAAACAACCTAATAGAAAAACATATAAAAACATGAATGTGTGCAATCCACAGAGAAAGAAAACCAAATGGCTCTGTTACATAAGAAAAGATGGTCACAGAGCTGGCAACTTGGGCACTCAGCGTGGTTTCACAGATATTTTTTGTGGCACTCCTCATCCTCAGAATTCCTATGAATGTTTTGCTAGTTTCTGTTCCTTTTTAAAAAATTCCTCACCCAAGGATATTTTTCTATTTACCATTGGATAGAGTGGGAGGGAGGGAGAGAGACAGAGAGAAACATCGATGTGAGAGAGACACATCAATTGGTTGCCTCCCGCACGACCTGACCAGGGCGGGGGATGAATCACAATCGAGGTACATGCCTTTGACCGGAATCGAACCCGAGACTCATTAGTCTGAGGGCCGATGCTCTAACCACTGAGCAACACCAGCCAGGGCACCAGTTTCTGTTCTTTATCATACTCTATGCCAAGTGTTGGGCTCAAAAAGATTTTTTTTTAAAGTTCCACTCTCAAAGAGCTACTTGGCAAGGAGATAGACATGTAAACAAGTAGTTACAATAAATGGTTACAATTCAAATATGAAAACTGCAACAGTATATATTGTGGGCTATATAAGTAACTGCTATGAGAGGAGTAGGAGGGATTGACTAGCTCTGCCTGAAGAATAGGGATGTAAGAGAGGTATAGCAGACACAATGTATGTAATCACAGTAACCCTACAGCACAACCACAAAACCTCAGGAGTATGCAGCAGCAAACATTTATTTTGCTCCAGAGTCTGTGGGTTGGCTGATGGCCAGAACCCATCAGCCAACCCATAGACTCTGGAGCCAACCCGTAGACTCTGGAGCCGGTCTGTCAGGGCTACACATGAGCCCATGGTCAGCTGTGGGCTCTCGGTGGCTTTACTGATCTTGGCAGGGCTCTCTCGTGTGTTGGGGCCTCAGCTAAGACAACCAGTTTGGCTCTATTCCATGTCTCATTCCTCCAGTGTACCCTGGGCATGTTCACTGAACGACAGGGGAGAGAGAGGGAGGGAGGTAGAGAGCTAGAGACTCAAGGCATCTTGAGGTCAAGGCTTGGAACCGGCACACCTTCACCTCTGTTCATCCTGTTGTTCAAACCAAGTCACAAAACCAGCCCCAGTTTAGGGAGAAATAGACTCTCTTTGATGGGAGGAGCTGCCGACTGACAGTGTAAATAGGGGTAAAAATACAGACAGGTGGAGATTTGGGGACATATCATTTTTCAAAAATTCTGTCTTGTGTGTGTGTGTGTGTGTGTGTGTGTGTGTGTGTGTGTGTGTTTGCGTTTCTAGCATCCCAGTTCCTTTTGGGGAGCTCCCCTCTCTCACTTTTGTTCCTGGTCAGATTGTCAGTCATGTGACTGTATCTTCTCATGAAGTGACCCAAGCCAGGCCAAACAGAATCCTATCCTGAATTTATATGTAGACTCTGGGAAAGAGTAGTCACCCCCCCCCACCCCCCTACCCCCTGTTGAGGTTGCTAAACTGGGAGAATGTGGGTCAGAGGCTGCCAGGCCTGGTCTTTTTGCCAGTCTGTGGAAGTGAAACTGAGCTGAAAGATGCAAGAGACATAGAATTCAGATGACATCATTTCAGGCCCTGGGCTCAGCCAATCCTGAAGCTAGATTTGCCTCCTGGGCGTCCAGTGATAGGAGCTAATAAATCCACCCACATACACTTTTACAAAGTCATAAGCTCTTTGGAGCTGGATTTCTATCCCTGACTGATGAGAGTGGGGGTGACAGAGGTGGTGACATTTGTGCTGAATGCAACTGCATTTGAAAAAGTAGGAAAAAGAGGCAGGCAAAGGAAGAATTAATGAGCTGAGGTTTTTAGAATAAAAAGCTAGAGTTTGCATGTGTTTTCACCATTGTTTTAAATAAACAACTTTCAGAAGCAGCTTCCATGGAAGCTGAAGTAGCATTTTTTGGTTTTGTTAATAAGGAAATCGAGTGCTGGGGAATTCTTGCTAGGCTTGCACAGACAAAGGTTGCATAACCCTTGATTTTGATATGGACTCTGACCCGTTCTGGGCATGGCAAAAATAAAACAAAGCTTAAGTCAGCAAAGATGGTGCATTTCTGAGCACCGTGAAAGTCAGTGAGGTGAGGAAGGAGCTGGCTGAATGTATCACAAGGTGAAGGTTCCCTCCTGCTAGAGCAGGGAATCCAGTGAGAATCCATGTTTTTCTTCATAAGTAACACTGAAAGGAAAACTTTTAGTTCTAGATTATATTAGCAAAGTTATTTATGATAATAAAGGAAACACACAATCACACAAATTTGTAAAGTACGGGAAAGTTCGGGTACACCCTGCATGCTTTCTCTAGCATTCTCTCTCCCTCCTCGATTCTTAATGCATTTTTATTCCAGTATTTTCTTTTCTTTTCTGACCCATCAAACTTCTGTCCATCTCATGCTTGAGTTTCAGCTCTCTGTATGTATGACCCTGAAGCGTGTGGCCCAGGGCCTAGGGACACGGCTCAGGAGGCAGACCCGCCGGCTTCTGACTCCGCCCTGCCCCCAGGCCACGAGATGCCGACCAAGCGAGTTCCTTTGCCCCTGTGCCTTGGCTTCTCTGTCCTCCTGTAGGGACGAGGCTAGCACCTGGCCCGTGGGGCTGCTGGGATAATGACCTGAGATTGTGTCTGTGCCGAGGTTCGCAGGGTCTCTGGCCCACAGTGAGCCTCCGAAATTGAGAGCCGTTGTTACCTGTTAGGTTCCAGCCTCACGGCGCCCACAGCACGTCGCACATCTCTCCGTGGGCGCTCACCCCCGGCCTCCAACCGCAGTTCTGCTGTCCTGTCTGCTCTCGAGACTGTGGACCCTTTATTTATTTTTTTAAATATATTTTTTATTGATTTTTAGAGAGAGAGGAAGGGGGAGAGAGAGAGAAACATCGATGTGAGAGAGAACATGTGCCCTGACCCGGAATCAAACCAGGACCTCTCAGTCCAAGGGGTGACGCTCAGTCCACTGAGCCGCACCGGCCAGGCCAGATCGTGGGCCCTTTAAAATAAGAAACTCGATCTTATACAACTTTCTACCTCCAGTGTCTGACACAATGCAGGATGTGGCGGATTCAATACTTTGTGCTAAATACGTGATTAAAGTTATGATGTACATATTCTGTGATTCACTTTCTTCACTTAAAGTTACATTTCCTAAACATTTTCTCAGGTTACATTGTCTTCATTCATTCCTGCTTTTATCTGATACATGCTTACTGCATACCAGTTACACATTAGTAACTGTTCCAGGTGCTGGGGAGTCGACATGGACTGGCACAGATGTAACCCGGCCCTCATGCAGTGGCCACTCCAGAGGGAGGCAGACGGTAAGCACAGGGCACGAGGACGGGGCTAGGGCAGACCTCTGGGGACAGTCCTTTCTCATTTGAACGGCTGTAGAAATTCCACTGAGCCACTCTCCCTGGAGACGGGACTCCATCCACTCCGGCATATTTGAGTCTGTGTGCTCTTTCTCAGGTGAGGGGCAGCTCAGCAGAGCCTGTGAAGCAGGGGGTAGGGGAGCACCTGTCGCTGAGTGCCCACTGCAAGGTGGGCACAGAGTAGTCACTTTCACAAACATCTTCTCTGGTCTTCACGGGAACCCTGAGGGGTTAACTGCTTGTACCAGTCAGGGGGTCGATAGAAAAACAGAACCAATAGGACACCTATCTGTCTGCCTGTCTGTCTAGAGGTTTCTGGTAAGGAGTTGGCTCGTGCGCCCCAATAAGCTCCTGTTTTACGCGGCAGCCTCAGTTATTTCTCGTTTGACAGTTTGTTGGTTCTCGCACCACCTCTCTGACTCTGAGTTGGGTTAGGGCACCGGGGGACACTGTGGCCACCACTGTAAGTTACACAGTCCGGTCAGCAAGACACTTGGGGTCCAGGGAGACAGCGAGCACAGCCCAGGCCGTCTATGCAGCTTAGGGTTATCGAGCTGCTAGGCGCCTGCTCGGGCCTCTGGGGCCAGGCCGATCCCGCCGGGCCTTATCTGTGGCCTCCTGAGTGCTGGGAGGAGGCCTGCTGTTATCTCCTGAAAGCCACTTAGGACTAGGAGAACGGTTACAGTCTGGCTTCGCCATTAGGGCCGTCTCAGCGGCAGAGTTGACCTGCCATCTGCCCGTTGTGAGGCTGGACTGGGGTCAGCTGGGAGCTGGACCACCGACTTCCGTGCCTCAGAGGTGCAGACAGGATCCTAAAGGCATTCCTGTTTGGGTGAGAACTCGGTGTGTCTCACATACCGAGCATGCGTAAACCACATGAACTGGCTCTTTGTTTAAAAATAAAGCAACACTCATGTGGGAGCCAGTCTGTCCTAACTAGGTCCAGGAGGCCAAACGCAACGTCGCTTCTTCTGAGAAAGCTGAGTCACGATGTTGTGGGTTTAAGGATCTGGTTCATTAGTCAAATTAACCTTAACACAGTCGGGCAGCAATCGGGGAGAAATAATACTTCGCGTTTCTTTTTGCTCTGGTGAAGCCCTCGCTGCTCCGCTTCGTTAACTCTCCTGAGAAGGATGCGATATGCTTACTCTCTGGGTCTCATCCCTTCACCCCACCAACATCTGCCTGCCGAGCCCCTGCGTGTGCCGGGGCGACAGGCTCGGTGAGTGGCACCCAGGCCTCCCTCCGCGGAGCTTCCATCCCCACGGGGCAGACAACAATAGATGCGGCATTTCAGGGAATGGAAAGAGGGGTGCAGAAGGCTGGATAAGAGGACAGAGCAAGGTCAGCGTGGGGGGCCAGGCAGTGTTTCAGAAGAGATGGTCAAGGGAGGCTTCCCTGGGGAGGTGACGTGGGAGCAGAGGCCTGGGCGAAGGTGGGGAGGAGTGCTTGTCAACCCCGTGTTCTAACACCTGTTTCAGCAACCCCTCAGAGCGAACCCTCCCTCAGAAATAACTCCTGTTCTCCTGACCGAGACCCTGACTGAACGAATGAGCTCAGTGGACATTTCTTGGTGGCCTTGCAAGATGCATTGTCCCCTTCTGCTGAGAACACCCTGACCTGCACCCCACTTCCTAGCAGCCACTTGGTGGGGCTTCAGGGGCTTCCTAGTTAAAATAAGGCTCATGAAGCCTTCCCCAGAGTTGGCCCATAGGTGGCACTGGAAAAGCGTCGGTTGCGCTCCCACTTCTTTGCTTCAGTAGCTGCCATTCTTCTTGTGCGTTTCGTTTCAGCGCACACGAGCAGGAACACCACCGTCGCCGTGTGGCAGCAAACACAGCATCTTGACCTGGCTTAGACTCAAACCCCACGCATCGGCACTGCTGTGTGTTCCGAGAATTTAACTCAAGTGGATTTGACTGGACTCTGGCTCTGCCATGCCTCTCATATTTTCTCATCAACCTGCTAAATCTGGCTTTTAGAAGATTGATATACAGACTGCTTTGTTTCAGTTTATGAATTTGTTGTTCATGCCTATAAGTCATTGAAGAAATCTAGAATGATGGAGTCCTACTCCCAAATGAGTGAAGGTGAGGTGCGGAGCCATCCCTGGCGTTGTGCTTTGTGCAGTGACGATTCTGATAGACATCAGCTGTCCCCCACCCAGCCTGTGGAGATGAGGCTTTGCAGTCAGACAGGCCTTGCAACTCTCGAGTTCTGCCACATCCTTCCTTATGTGGCTTTAGAGAAGTCCCCTCCCCTCTCTGAGCCTCCATTTCTCTTGAGTAAAATGGAGATAATATCTGAACAATCTCTTCTTCCAGGCAGGACGGAAGATGACTATTATGTTGTGGGGAAAGAAGAAATAAATGTCCTCCTCCCCTTAGAAAGTTCTTCCGGCTTGACTAATCATCAAAACAAGACAGATTAACGGGAGAAAATGACCACATTTAGTAATGCAGTTTCATGTGGGGTTCCATGGGAATGAGACCCAGGACATATGGGGAAATGAAGGCCTCTATGACAGCTTGAGCTAAGGATAAGGGGGGGAGGGCTGAGGTCTGGGACTTCAACGGGCAGGAAGGCTATTCAGTGGTGATAGAAACACAGCTGGTACACAAGTGTTCACTCAGCCATCTTTAACAAAGGGACACAGAGGACTGGTCACTGGGCCTTGCTAGGTTCCTCCGTGTCACACCCAGCTCACGTTAAACTGCAGGTGTCCGTGGTGATCGCTCCCTTCCCGGGGCAGGTCCATTACCCACATTCCTTTTAGGCCGTTAAGGGGGACGTCAAAGGTTTTTCTGGGGTCATTTGATTTTTTTTAAATAACCAGCTTAAAATAGTTAGTATCCCAAAGAGGCACATGTTGAGATGGCAAACTCTGCCCCCCCCCCCCAATGCCATGTCCAAGAATTAGGCAGTTCAGGTGAGTAGCTTTTTCTGGAACATGGGCCGTGGTGCAAGTCACCGAGGGAGGTGCAGGGTGGGAAAGAATACTGGAGAGAAACCGAAACAAAAACGTGAGTGTACCATCAAAGAAAACTTCAGTCTGCAGAGCCTGGATGTCCCAGGTGACCCTGGGACGCAGTGTCAGGCACAGGTGAAAACAGCACATAACAGATGCTCAGCAAACAGGTGTTCTTTGTCCCACAGAACACGTCTGGATGCTGCCCAGGCACATAGCTGCACTCGCTTTCTGTAGAAGGCCGGCATCTGGGTTCGTGTACTTTGGCCAAAAGAACCTACCCTGGATGCCTTAGGCCAAAAGAGGACTTCATTGTAAGGATAATGTGTTTGTTTGTTTGTTTGTTTTTAAATCCTCACTCGAGGATATCTTTCCATTTATCTTCAGATAGAGTGAGAGGAAGGGAGAGAGAGAGAAACATCGATGCGAGAGAGACACATCGATCTGTTGCTTCCCGCACGACACTGACCAGGGCCAGGGATTGAACCGCAACCGAGATACGTGCCCTTGACTGGAATCAAACCTGTGACTCTGGTCCAAGCGCCGACGCTCCAACTGCTGAGCCAAGCTGGCCAGGGCGAGGATAATGTGGTTTTGATTTACATTTTCTAAAGATTAGTGATGGGCTCCTTTTCATGTGCTTATTGGCCATTTGTATATCTTCTCGGGAAAAATGTCTAATCGAGGCCTTTGTCTATTTTTAAATCTTTGTTTTTGAGTTGTAGGAGTTCTTTATATATTCTAGATATTATTAATCCCTTATCAGATATATGACTTGCAAATATTTGCTCCCATTCTGTGGGTTGCCTTTACACTCTGTAGATACTGTCCTCTGATGGACAAAATTTTGAATTTTGATGTCAAATTTACCCGTTTTTTCTTTTCTCGCCTGTGCTTTTGGTGTTCCAGCCAAGAAATTATTGCCGGTCCAATGTCATGAAGCTTGCCCGCTATTATTTCTTCTAAGAGTTTTGATCCAGTTTTGAATTGATTTTTATATATGGTATTAAGTAAGGGCCCAACTGGATTCTTTGGCGTGTGAATATCCAGCTGTCCCAACAACAGTTGTTCAGAAACTCCAGTCTCCTTTTTGCCCCTCTGTTCCTCCACTCAGATTTCAGATGCCAGAGAGACAGCCTGACCAGGGCCAGTGTGGGCCTTGCATTCGTTCCGCGTGGTCAGGGAGCTGAGAGCCGTGGCGGGTGGGTGAACAAAACGGAGGCACCCACTGCAGCCAGGGACGGACCGCAATAATGAGCCATCGTTGTGTGATGATGAGAAATCTACCAGATTCATTCCTCGATTTGCCTGTGTGACAAAGAGAGAAGAAACAGCGTGAGGATTCTGAGTCTCCTCTTTCAGGAAAGCAGAGAAAAATGGCAGTTTTAGAAGTCTTTCAGGAATGATAGATGCCAACTTGAATAGCATTCCCTGCGAGGGCCAATGACTGTGAAAGGTTTGAGAGGTTAGAGGTGCATTCCGCTGGGAAGACCCGGAGCCCAGGCATCTTTAAAGAGACTTTTATAGACGCTGAGGTGCCTTGCGTGGTTTCTAAACAGAGAACTGAGTTTGTTCTTGTAAATGTTTCCTGCCTCCAACTTTATCTAAACTTTCCCCCCAAAAGACTGTACTGTTTTGGATTTCACCTCCAATTATAGCTGCGCCAGCTTTTTTTTTGTTCCTTTGCTTGTAATTAGGAGGGTTTCCTTTGCCAGGACGCAGCTAGAATTCCTTTTGCTAGAATGTAATCCAACAGAATGATGTCTAAGGATATCTAAGACCTAATAAAAAAAAAATATATATATATATGGCAGTAGTAGATTTTAAAGAAGGGGCAGTGGTGTGTAACATTTGCTCCGATACCCAGGTGCCTCAGGTAGGAACACAGAGGGAGCAATGGGAAGTGCTGCGTGTCCCTACTAATCCTCCTTCCAAGGTGTTTCTGAAGATGAGAGACACATAACGTCGATTTAACAACTCGTGCCCCCGGCGTATGCTGGGATGATAATTGGGAGGCTGGTGGCAGGAACGGAGTGAGAGATGTTGAGACCTGGATGAGAGTAGTAGTTGTGAGAATACAGCAGAAGAGGCCGCTGTCTCCGTGAACCTCAGAACAGGCAGGAGTGTGTACCTTTGAACACGGAGGGCTGGACTGAAGGATGACAGAGGCACACACGCCAGATTAGTATGTGACAGATTGAATAAGCAAGGGGACTCACACACGAGGCTTATCTTGGTGGCTGCAAGATAAATAGATCTTCAACCCTGCCCCCTGCGCACCCCCCCCCGAATCCTCAAAGTCTACATAGAGGTGCTGAGTGGGTTCAGTCATGGGCTCAGTCCAGGTGGTCTCAACAACACATTGTTCTCTAATAAATAAATAAAAAGAAAAGAAAAAAAACAACACATTGTTCTCTCAAGGCTGCGTCCTTGAAACTAGCTCCTTCTGTGGGAATGAAGGGTGGGCAAAATGTACATTCCTAGGATGGAGGGCGAGGAGCTTCTGATGGCCCAGGGCCAGCTGACGGGTCACCCAGTGGTCACCTCCTCTCGATGGCCTTCTCCAGCAGGGGTTAGAGTGACCAGTGATCACGTTGCGCGGAGGGAAGTAACTTCCCAGATGGCAGAGGGAGGCTGGGGAAAGGCCTCGGCTCATGGATCGTTTTGTGAATTGAAGGAAACTCTCTGGTGTCCTCCAATCACAGGTTGTCTCCTGAGCTTGACAGACAAATGAGCAGCTTTGATTCCCTACAGAACATCGACTCACAGCCTCAAGAGCATTTTCCCTGCAAAGCCTCTCCCATGGGTATCATGTTTTCTGCAGAGGGCCCAGAGAAGACTCTCGAAGTTGACTTAACAGACTCTGTAGTTACACAGTAGAAACACTTTTTGGGAATTAGCCCATCTCTTAGCTTAGTTATGAGTTTGCTAGTCAGAGCATTCTTTTCCCCCCAACAAAATGGAAACTCGTGGCAATTCTTTATTGTTACGTGAAAGGTATTTATCATTTAGCACTGAAATATAACCTGTACGAGGACAGGGGTATTAGTTTTGTTCAGGGATGTATTCCCAACACCTAGAAAAGCACCTGGCCCATAACAGGCACTCAGTAAATATTTATGAAACTCACAATGGCATTTGTCACCGTTCTACCTCTTCTTAAAGAATTGACTTTGCCCATGACCCCAGAAGGCTGGGCTGGGCCAAACTGCTTCTATAGATTTCTCAAGACAGAGAGATTTAGATGGGGGAGAGGTTACATGAGTCAATATATGGGTAGATATTTAATATTTCTTCTTAATATTTAAATCTCTTTACAGGATAATTGACTGTTTAAAGAAAAAATATAGCAATGCATTGTGGGATTTATGTCATGTGTAGAAGTAAAATGTTTGACAACAGCATAAAGATTGGGAGGGGAGACGCAGAAGAATTCCACTGTAAGGTTCCTAACTCTTCATGAAATGCTATATGGTAACTTGAGGTGGGCCGTGAAATAGGTGTATCACATGTAGACATAAGACATGTCTGTATCTTATCAATATATAATATATCATATATCTATGCTATAAGATATAAACACAAGATATATATCTATATTATACAGTTTATCAAATATATAATGTAAGCCCAAAGCAACCATGAAAATAACAAAACACAAAGTGATAGAAAATTAGGCAGCAAAGGAGACAGAACGGAACGTTAGAATCCACTCAGTGAAGCCTGCAGAACGCGAGAAGGAAGGGGGAACCAAGAGCAGGTGCAACAACAGAAAACACGTTCCAGGCGCTGAGCTGCCTCCCAGCCACCACCCAGAGTGATCTTGGTCGATCTTTAAATGTTTAACAGTGTTGATTTTTTAACTGCATCACTGTGGGAGAAGCAAAGAGGGCCTGGGGTTAGGAACGTCAGGGAAGCTGCATTGTCTAAAACCAGCATCATCCTAGTTGCTCAGTCAAGGTTAGCCGAGCTGTATCGCTTTTCACGGACATTGTAAGCAATTGTTTCTGGTATAAAAGCAGCTTTAATAATGCTAAAGCCTCCTGAATATATGGCATGTGTTATACTTGACAGTGCAGTTGTTTTATTTATTATGAGATTAAGCTCCAGCCCCCCCCCCCCATAGAAGCAGGCCTTTTGTATTCATTTACTTTTACGAGCTCCAAATAAACATTTATTGAAAAGCATCATGTTAATTTCCCTCCCCCTCAGCGCACACATCACAGTAGAGCCTAAAAGACTTGCCGATTCGGGACACAAAGGTGCTTTTGTGTCTGGATTTACATTCCCAGCAATATCTCATGCTAATACCTGCCTGCATTTGTATTCACATTCTTTATGGGTGGGTGGGGGAGATTTCTGTAGAACAAACTGAAGCCTTTGGTTCACGGTGGCTTCAAGAGAGGACAAGCAGGAAGAGAACCAAACCTCTAGGCAAACTGTGAGGTCCTCTGAAATTCACTCTGTGTAAAGGGAAAAAAAAAAACCCCTGAGATTTAAGGAACATTTTACTCTTCCCTGTTCCCCCAGCAACGATGTTCAAAAATCAGCGACCTCAGCCTGCTAGAAACGGATCTCAGCTGTCTGTCTCAGAATCATGAGAAATGGTTCCACGTCCTTGTTTTCCGGATGGCGGGAAATAAACCCCCTCTAGGTGCTCACAGGCGCTTCCCTCCTGGTTCAGAGCCTTTCTGAGTTCCAAGTCAGGACGAGATTTGATGTTCTGACAGTGAAAACGGCGGAAACTCACTCATGAGTGAGAACTCCCTCT
Source organism: Tadarida brasiliensis (assembly GCA_030848825.1). Classification (NCBI taxonomy): domain Eukaryota; kingdom Metazoa; phylum Chordata; class Mammalia; order Chiroptera; family Molossidae; genus Tadarida; species Tadarida brasiliensis. Next base: position 119,357,806 of record CM061259.1, on the reverse strand, counting down.
CATCCACGATACACATGATATGTGTTGACTTGATCACCTGTACCTGTCAGGTGGACGCCTGGAGAGAAGAAGACACAGGTCAGTGAGGGTTAGTTTGGGAAGAATTGAGGGGAATTTTCAAGCAAAGGAAGAGAGACTCCTTGGAGCAGCTGCCAAGCTTGAGAGAAACGAACACGTGGAGAAGTACGTGATGAATATCATTTGTTTCCAGCAAGGTTTTGGTTAATATTTAAATTTCATAGCAAAGATTTTTTTGGCCCTTGAACTGGTGTTTCATTGAATGTTATGGCACCTGAGACCAGACCAGTTGCCACTGGGCTTTATATAGATGGGACCCCTGAGGCTGGGGTTCTGGCTGTGGTCAGGGTCCTCATTTTAATTTAAAGAGCAGCGGGCATTGTCAGGGTTCTGGGCTCTGGGAGGCTTCTGGGGGCACTTGTCAAGCAGTCACTAGACAGACATTTTACTCCTCAGATTGGCCTCATCCTGACCGCCAGCCTCTGTCACCTCCATCTTGACAGTGTGTTCTTTGGGGTTTCTTCCCATGTGGAACATCCCAGGGGAGTCCTCTCTCCTCCAGTCCAATCCCACCTGCCCTTTATCGTGGAGAAAAGGGCCTCGCCCTTTCCTGCCATCCCCGTTAATGCTGAGTGTCCCCTCCCTGTGTGTTTGCGGGGGATATCAGCGGACAGATTTCAGGATGCGTGGGTAGAGTGTGGGGAGTTCAACACTCGGGCTCACATGACTGTTTTGAACCAGAAGCGTATCCTTTCATTTGTGTTGATTAGTAAAAGGGAAAGAAAGGGAAAATAAAGTCGAGAGGCTGGGGGATGGCTCCCTGAGGACAGTGATCTGGAAGTGTTAAGAATGGCTTAAGCCTCTACAAGAATGCGGTTCTTTAGGTATGTGTGTGTCTGTGACCGTGACTCATGAATCACGGTGTCACTGTGTGTGACGGCGAGGCTGAGGGTGGGAGGCCAGAGCTGGGAACGGAGGCACAGGAGGGTCTGTGTCACCAGAGCAGAGAGGGCACGGGCAGGGTAGGGTGGGGACAGGAGCCAGGCAGTCTGTCATGGAAACTCCTCACTTCTCCTCCCCACCTCAGGAGGGCACAGTTAGTGCCAAGTCTGACCTGCAAGGCAGCTGGGGAGGGGCTCCGGGATCCTTGTTCACCAGGCCGGCTTGCCGCCGTCTTGCCCTGCCCTCTATTTCAGCCCTGTGGGTAATTTCGTTCTCGGGCTTCCTGGCTAGACTGGAGCTCCAGGCAGGCAGTCCCGGGGAAGTGGAAAGAACACGCAGGCAGGGGTTGGGCAGCCGACACCCTTCTCAGCCCTATTGCTCTGAGCACCTGTCAATCGGATTTCGGGCTTGGGCCAAGTGGAGATGAGCAGGCCGATGACAAGGGCTTGTTTTAAGGGCTCAGTGACAGCAGGTGTGTGCCTGGGACACAGAGGCCGCTCACTGAGTGCCAGTTCTCTCTGGTCTTTGAGAATAAAGAACATTGTGAGCATTCAGGAAAATATATTGGCTCAATGAATGCAGTGCCAGCAAAAGGAATTTTTCACCATGGTTAGTTTTTAAGGGTATTTTAAGCAAAGGAGTCCATTTTCCCAGGTTCTGGCAGTTATGGGCACGAAAGAGTGGGTCCTGCGCGGATGCTGGAGCTGGTGCCCGAGGTCTGTACCTGGCCGGGCGAAGTGGGGGTTCGGCAAGCCGCAGCCGCCGGCAGAGGGCGCCCCGGGCTCGCTCAGCTCCCAGCGCTAGGAATGGGGCGCTCGCAGGGCTCGGGCACAGGCTGCAGTCCGGCTCCGGCATTGACTGCAGCCCCAGATGCGCTCACGACCCGGGCGGAATGTGAAGTGAGCACACTCGGGGCGCCCAGGAGCGCCCGGGCCAGGCGCGCCGCTGTGTTAAACCCCGACGGTGTGCGGTGAGTCCCCGGGGTCTTCTCACCCTAGGTGGGGCATCTGGAGGCAGCGCAGGGCGCAGGGCGGATGGGGCGGGCTGGTCTAGTGGTTGGTGTGCGTAGTAAAGCGGGCAGGGTCCCTGCTCGCATTGGTCTTGGGGAAGGGTTTAGGTCAACCCCAAGAGGCTCTGGATTTCGGCTTGAGTTTTGCTTTCAAGCCACTCGGACTTACTTTAGTTTCTAACATCGGGATTTGCCTTGAGGGTCCTATGGCGTGTTGTCCGAGGGTCTGGGGGCTCAGGGGCTGGGGGAGGAGTAACCCAGGGCAGGCGAGTGCTCACCTGAGCGTCCCTCACTCCTTTCCCCCCGCAGCACCATCCAGGGGAACCACGTGCTGTTGCCCGCAACTCTGCCTGTCAAGGAAGCCCGCCCCCAGGGCAGGGGAGGGGACGCGGGGGCGGGGTGGGCTGTGCCCCGCAGGAACCAGTCGGCCCGTGCGCCCGCTGGGTGCCAGCTCGGCTGTCTCTGCCTCGCGTTCCCACGGGCTCCTGGGAGGTAGTGGCCAGTGCGGCGGGAGGTGCAAGGCCCTGCCCCGTGGGGCCAGAGGTCGCTCAAGGGGCACCCGGCGTTTGGCTCCGGGGGGGCGGGGAAGGAAGCAAACGAAAGAAGCTGCCCAAATGACTAATCCTGGAGGTGCCCTTTCCCCAGGTGCTGCGGAGCTCCCGGGAGCCCCGTTCCCAGACCTCGCCCGCCCTGAACCATCTCTAGCCATTGGAGGCAGTGGGGCAGCACCGGCTCTCTGGGGGCCTGGCCCCAGATCCTTTTTCTAAACCCGCCCCGTGCTTTTTCGTATCCGGAGCAGAAGCCAGGGTGTGCGCTCCGGGCAGGACTCAGGCGCGCTGGGCGTCGTGGAGCTACGCTCTCCGAGCTCCTGGGGCTCTGAGAGACAACCCCAAGGCAAGGTAGGTGGCTCGATGCAGTTGGATTGGGCTTGACATGAGTAAAGATGCGATCTGCTCAAGTCTTGGCGATCTTTGCTTTCTCTTTGCTTTTTAGGGTGTTTGGGGAGCTGCCGCGGAGCCAGGGCTTTGGAGGAGCGAGGCATGTATTTTCAGCTGTGCCTCGGCCCTGAAATGTGACTGCAATGGATGGCTCGGCAGAGGCCTCCAGTCTCTGGATGGATAGCTTAGAATATGCTAAAAAGCCAATGCTTTCCATGGGGAATTGAAGGGCCAGCTGGTCACAGTGACAGTGACCTGGAGCAAGGGAGTCAGAAGACAGTTGTAGAAAGCAAGAGGGACCTTCCAAGGGCTCCTGCCAAGCCATTGTTGCAGCCCTCTGATGGAATGCCTGTGAGGTCCTTCAGCCAGGGGAGCAAGTGGGACTGTGCAGAGGGCTGCCCATGAATGAGGGCCCCGGAGGGTCTGGCTGACCCCACTCCCTGCTGAGGAACTTGAGGGACATCAGAGCCCGGGTGTGCTCTCCCTCAGGACGATGAGGACTCTGAACACCTCCACCATGGACAGGGCCGGGCTGGTGGTGGAGAGGGACTTCTCCTTCCGCGTCCTCACGGCCTGCTTCCTGTCCCTGCTTATCCTGTCCACGCTCCTGGGGAACACGCTGGTCTGTGCCGCCGTCATCAGGTTCCGACACCTGCGGTCCAAGGTGACCAATTTCTTCGTCATCTCCTTGGCTGTGTCAGATCTCTTGGTGGCTGTCCTGGTCATGCCCTGGAAAGCGGTGGCCGAGATCGCTGGCTTCTGGCCCTTTGGGTCCTTCTGTAATATCTGGGTGGCCTTTGACATTATGTGCTCCACTGCGTCTATCCTCAACCTCTGTGTGATCAGTGTGGACAGGTACTGGGCCATCTCTAGCCCCTTCCGGTATGAGAGGAAGATGACCCCCAAGGCAGCCTTCATTCTGATCAGTGTGGCATGGACTTTGTCTGTCCTCATCTCCTTCATCCCAGTTCAGCTCAGCTGGCACAAGGCGAAACCCAGCAGCCCCTCTGATGGGAACGCCACTTCCCTGGGCGATACCACGGACAACTGTGATTCCAGCTTGAGCAGGACATATGCCATTTCATCCTCCCTAATAAGTTTTTACATCCCCGTGGCCATCATGATTGTCACCTACACCAGGATCTATAGGATCGCCCAGAAACAAATCCGGCGCATCTCGGCCTTGGAGAGGGCAGCGGTCCACGCCAAGAACTGCCAGACCACTACGGGGAATGGAAACCCTGTGGAGTGTTCTCAGCCAGAAAGCTCCTTTAAGATGTCCTTCAAGAGAGAGACCAAGGTTCTGAAGACGCTGTCCGTGATCATGGGGGTGTTTGTGTGCTGCTGGCTCCCCTTCTTCATCTTGAACTGCATGGTGCCCTTCTGTGGGTCTGGGGAGACCCAGCCCTTCTGCATTGATTCCATCACCTTTGACGTATTTGTGTGGTTTGGGTGGGCTAATTCCTCCTTGAATCCCATCATTTATGCCTTTAATGCTGATTTTCGGAAGGCATTTTCAACCCTCTTAGGTTGCTACAGACTTTGCCCTACGACGAACAATGCCATAGAGACGGTTAGCATCAATAACAACGGGGGCGTGGTCTTCTCCAGCCATCACGAGCCACGAGGCTCCATCTCCAAGGACTGCAACCTGTATCTGATCCCACATGCCGTGGGCTCCTCCGAGGACCTGAAGAAGGAGGAGGCAGGTGGAGTAGCCAAACCCTTGGAGAAGCTGTCCCCGGCCCTATCTGTCATTTTGGACTATGACACTGACGTCTCTCTCGGAAAGATCCAGCCCATCACACTGAATGGACAGCACCCAACCTGAACTCCGAGATGCATCCTGCCAGCTGTGCTCATCCTGAAAGCGAGAGGAGGTCGGTCTCTCTGGGGCTCGCTGTTAAGAACCAGAGGTGTGGTGAGACTCAGAGACGTCAGGCGAGCCCTCCTCTGCTGCTTTTCCTTCAACACACAACTAACTACGTTTAAAAAGACATTCCAGTGTGTTTTCGGTGTTCTCCGTAGTGAATCAAAGAGGCACACATGTGAAGGGAGTGATCACCAGGGACGTGTCTTTGGCTCCAAAATTACTTTTAGAAACTGATGCTTATCTTAGGACTTAAAAAGTAGGGCAAAGAGTCAACAGTGAACAGCTTCACTTAGAAATTAAGCCTTTCTGGGAAGGAAGTGAGGAGGGTTGAGTTTGCTGTGTACAAACAGGTGCTAACCCTGGCCCGAGCAGAGCTTTCAGATTGTAAAGGTAGGTGCATGCCTTCATAAATCATTCCTGAAAAGCAATTGAGCCTTACAGTATGGATGAGATTGTTGTTTTTTTCAGAATTGAGAGATGCTTTGTGGATATTGGTTTTATTTATTTATTGTATTACATGGATATTTTTAATTTATCATAATAAATCTATATTTATCATATTTAATAGGATAAACTAATGAGTTCTCTGAGACCTTCCAATCACATTCTTGTCCATTTAACTAGCACTTTATAAGCCAACGAAACAAACACACAGACTCTCTGAGATCCTAAACGCTCATGTGTAACTTTCAGAAACACAGCGAGGACTGACAGGAAATGAATTTGGGATGATCCTTAGAACTCATTGGCAGATAAAGACGAGGTGAGAGTTGGCAAATGCTGTGAAGATTTTTTTCTCCCCTAAACATTTTGAAAAACTTTAAAAAAGCATAGCTACTATTACATTCAGAATTTTTAAAATGGCCAACACTTTCCTAGGGGAATGATTTGCAGTTCTGTAAATATCTTTGGGGAAAAAAAGCCAGCTTAAGAAGAACCAACTTCAAATGTATCATCTTAGGTGGCAGTAAAAAGTCTATGCTACTTTGTATCTATGTAAAATAACTGGCCCTCTCAGTCTTTTCTCATTCCACGTGTCAGGTAGCTTTTCTGAACCAAACAGTGGCTGTCCTGGTTCCCTGTGTGTAGTGAGGACAGTGAGTCTCCTTAGCTCACGTGTCACGGCAGTCTCACCCATGGACAGAGTTCGAATCCTGCACCTGCAGCTCACCAGGTCACACCAGGCTGCTTTGGGTAGTGCTTTCATCTGAATTTAGAACCTTTTTTTTTTTTTTTTTTAGAGTCTAAATGTTAACAGTATACTTAACAAATAGTGCCTCACAGTCATTCTGCAGTAGGACGCTTCTGTTGGGAAAAACAGGAGGCCCCTCTCTTTGGGTATGTGAAGCATCCCGCAGCCATCAGTATCTCTTGACAAATGCGAACCCTTCCTCTGTGCTTTGGATCATGTTCCTGTGTCATCGGCAAGACTGTAAAAAGTATCCTAATCACCCTTGTGAGATACTAATCCAGGTGGGGCGTGTCAAGAGCGTTTCTTTGAAGTGTTGACCGAGCGTTCTCGTGGGTGAGCAGTTTACTCGGCGTGTAGAGGAGGGGGTAACGGAGAGAGCTGCGCGAAGTGCTCTCCTGCGCCAGGTCTGGGTGATTTACGCTTTGTGAATGTTTTCGGAACTTGACTGCCTGTATGCTTTCTTACATACAATAAAACTATTTTGTGAACTCTGATCAACCCTGAATGAACCGTGTTGCATTTGCATTTGTTACATGTGTTTTCAAAACGAAAACATTTCAGACCTACACGTAAGGAAACACGGGTATTTTCCAGAACATGTCACTTTTGTTCTTTTTAATGTATGGCACGCGTTGCCTTTTAATATTTAAGCAGAAGATGTTTTCAGTCTGGGCTGTATACTCTTGTTTCCTTCTGTCTTAAAGACTTTTTTTTTTTTTTAATTTAAAGAAAACCTTCTTTATTTGAGGAATTACTCTGCTTTTCATTTCACAGGTTTGAAAGAGTCCCCAAAATCTCTGCTTTTGCTTTCAAAGCACCCAGGGATTTTAGATGATGTAAAAAATCACAAAAGAGACTGTGGCTTGTTGTCGGATTGGTTTGGACTCGTAGCTTACGGCAGCCACTGTGTGTGTGTAGTGTCCGTTTTAAGAGTAAATAGAACAGTTTTTTTAATTTTTATTTTCTGGGGAAAATAGACAGATTGTAATGCTGGGCTTATCAAAATGCCTGCAGAGCCACACCTGTTGATCCTGCCGAACCCGTTCAGTGAGTGTGCTCATGCCCTCCCCCCTCCCCGTGTTTCCATCCCGAGAAGAATGCCCAAACAGCAGTTGATGTGGAAATTAAGGGTTAAGTTTATAATTTGGAACATCACCCAGCAGATGGTGCCTTTTTAAATTCCATATTTGCCATCCCCAGGCTTTGGCATGTAATGAACAGATCTAGAATGAATGCCCACACGCAGAATGCCTTTTCTTTCTGCCTCGTAACTTTCTGGATATCTTTTATTCTTTGCAGCTTCACTTTGTTGTTTTAATCGGAAGTCCAGCACCACCAGCTGCAACGTTCAGGGTTGTCACTGTCCAACCAATGACACGGGGCACAGACACCTTCACCTTTTATTCTGTTGGCAAAGAGTGAAAAATAAAGGTCTATCTAGAAATTACGTTAAATAATTACACAGTTCCGCGTACTGTGGACGAGACTGTGCTTTGGGATGGATTGATAAAAGGTATGTTATGCAATGTTCATTTTGCTGAAAGAATCTTGCAGAGAATTTCATTTTCAACCATAAAAGCAGAATGACACTATGACTTTCATTTCATTTCTAACTACAGCAGCGAGCCCGCATGGTGCTGCGTGTCTGCGCAACCCGTAAGCAAGGTAGAGACGGTTTAAGAGGTGTTCTTTCTCTCTGCCCATCTCAGGAGATGCCTTTCCTGTCAAACAGACTCGGAGCTCTTGTTGGCGAGAGGACAATAGGAAGTCTTTAGAAAGGGAGACCGAGCCCTAGGCTTCCCTCCATGGATTCAGAGATTATTTAGGAATGGCACTGGTTTCTCTGGGGATCTAGGCAGGCTCAGTTGTCCAAAACCATGAAATGGGAGGAGCAAAGCCTCTGTTAATGTCTCAGTGACGGGTCATGGAATAAATACACAGTGCAACCTCAAGGACTTTCTGAATTGTCCCTCCCTGGGGGCTCCATCATGATGCCCTTCCCCCCCCCCCCCGGTTTTGTACCAGCATCATTTGGGCCTGATGCCTCCAGCCCTCGGAGCCAGTCCGCATGTAGGGTCTGGAACACAGAAAGCACAAGCTTTGCTTTAGGCAGCCGTGGGTTCTCCAGGCAGCTACCACTTCCAAGCTGTGTGAGAGTCCACGTGTGTCTGTGTGTCTCTGAGCCTGTTTGCCCATTTGTGAAAGGGGCATAAGCATGCGGGTTCTTGTGAGGGTTTCTGAAGCTACGGTCCGTAGGGGCACCGAGCCCCGAGCCGGTCCGTAGGGGCACCGAGCCCTGAGCCGGTCTATAGAGACAGTGAGCCCTGAGCCGGTCCGTAGGGACACTGAGCCCTGAGCCGGTCTGTAGGGACACTGAGCCCTGAGCCTGTCTATAGGGGCACCGAGCCCTGAGCCGGTCTATAGGGGCACCGAGCCCTGAGCCGGTCTATAGGGACACTGAGCCCTGAGCCGGTCTATAGGGGCACTGAGCCCTGAGCCGGTCTGTAGGGGCACCAAGCCCTGAGCCAGTCCGTAGGGGCACTGAGCCCTGAGCCAGTCTGTAGGGGCACTGAGCCCTGAGCCATCCGGCTTGCTGACTCTCAGCAGGATCTCTGCTTTGAAGGGGCTGATGATGTAATTGCCTTAGCAAGAACGGAGCTGCTGCACTGATTTCTCACAGGTTTGCCCGAAGCACATGGAATGACTTTCAGAGCACAGTCATTTTCTTTGGCTGTAGTTATCTGGTATTCTGGAAGCAAGTGGCGTTTGACATCGGTGTGGTTAGGACAATTGCCTGAACTTACCAGTAGGTACTGACTAAATGCATTTGTCCTCAGAGTTTTTGTCTGAAGTCTACTTACCCTGCAGAATTTGTTTCAGGAATAATGAGTTGATGGCCAACCAGCTCTGGGCTGTGAAAACTAGGACCTGTTGTTGCTCCATCAGGTAACTGTGGTCTTCTGAAGGAACTAACCCAGTAGGTCATGAGACTGTCATCTGGTGCAGATTAGATGCACTCAGTGGGTTGCTCTGAGATTTCCTGGAGATAAACATGGCACGTCAACCTGTTTGTTTGAGAGGGTGCCGAGCATCACAGCCCAGACAACCCCTCGGAGGTCTCGTTACCAGGCCAGACTAGCCATGTTGCCTTCGGGTCCTGTTAAGTAACTTTCACGTGATATGCAGAATTTTTAAAAAGCAGCATTTGGTCTTGAGTCTGTACATCACTCAAGATTTGGGAGCTGTAATTTAAATAGTATTAGAGGCTCAAGAATAATCTCTGATTTTAAAAGGGTTTAACTTTTTAATCACTCGGAGAAAACGTATAAAACCAGTTAAATTTTTTTCTCATGCTCAAAGGATAGATACTCTCCCAGCTCCCCAAACTGGACAGTGTTTTCAGCCAGGGAAACGGGGCTTCCCTGGGCTGTGTCCTCGGAAGTGAGCCCGCCTCCGGGGCTTCCGCCAGCCACGTGGCCGTGGGGTCCTCGGAGGGCTGGGCAGCAGGACGGAGTTTTTTATTTCATTAAAATATTTTTTCTAAAAGAGACATAGCTTGGCTAAACCACATTTCTTGAAAATGAGTTTTTTTCATCTCAGCAATGAGGGTTAGGAGAAATGATTTTAAAGGTATTTCTTGGCTTGACAATACAGATACGAGGTTCATTCTGGGCAAGGCAAGGGCCTGGTAGGTGTCCCTTGATAGGTGTCCCAGGCCTCCATTCTCTTTGCCATTAGAAAGGGAAAAAAGTTATCTATAAAATGCAAATATGACTTGTTAGGCCCTTGCTTAGCATTTTTTGATGACTCCTAGTTACTTTCAGGGGGAAAAAAATCCAGTCTGTGCAAGGATCCTCTTGACCAGGCCCTTAGACTTCTCCCGAGATTCCGAGAATATTGAGAGTGAAAGCCATCTCAGTATTTAAACCTTTGTTGGACGAATGAAAGAACGAACGAGGCAAAAGAGAGAACCCGGGAGCCAGGATCCCAGTGAAGTTTATTTCTGGCGGTAGGTGCGGTGTGAGGCCTGCTAGGCCCTCACTGAGGTCTCTGGGCCCGGTCTCCACGTGGTCTCTGAGGCCTGTCGTTCGTTCCTTGGGTGGAACACGGTTGTATAGAGGACACTGTGCGCACACACACACACACACACACACACACACACACACGTGTACACACAATGCATGTATTGATGGCATTTGCAATCAGTGACCTGTTGAGAGCGTGTCCTGTGATTCAGGCCATGTGCCGGATGCTGGAAGTGAATCAGATACCATCCCAGGGTTTGAGGAGCTTAAAATAGAGACAGATGCAAAGAGACCATCAACAAAGAATGTTTTAAAAGTAAAATGTGTGGCGAAACAAAGAGTTTTCTCCCAGGCGAGGCAGTAACTGTCCTCTTGAGTCCCAGGAACCATCCATCTGGCACTGTGCCGAGCACCATCCACTCATGACCTCATTCCATTTTCCCGCCCATCTTATGAGGTGGGCACCCTGACTGTCATCCCCATTTTACAGATCGAAGCAATGAGTATGCAGAGAGGGCATGGGATGTGTCCAAGGTCACAGCCAGTAAAACACAGGGCAGGTGTGAATGTAGGCCTGTCTAACTTCAAAGCCTTTTTTTTTTTTTTTTGTCACAAACCTGTTCTGTTTACCAGGAACTAGTCCTAACCAAGTGGGTAACTTGATTAAGGTGGGGGAGGGAGGGGGGGTCCCAAATCACCTCAAATATTGGTGGATTAAAAATGCTTTCTACCATTGATATTCTTTTTATTGATTTTTTTGGAGAGAGAATGGGGGAGAGAGAGAGAAACATTGATCTGAGAGAGAAACATCTATTGGCCGCCTCCTGCATGCTCCCTACTGGGGGTTGAGCCCCAAACCGGGCATGTGCCGTAACTGGGAATTGAACCAGGACCTCTCAGTCCTCGGGACAACACCCAGTCCACTGAGCCACACCAGCTGGGCTATTATTGACATTTTTAACTATTAAACATAGATAATAAAACCCTGGGTACCCATTCCATTGTCTAGGCTCAAACATTATCAAGGCGAAAGTGATAGTCTTTGCGCAAAGATCATAGGAGGTCTGTGTCTGTGGACAGAGCGCAGGGTTGAAGCCAAGAAGACATTTATTTTCCCCTAACACGACCCTAGGGGGCTCAAAGATAACAGAATGGGGAGATGGCATATCCGAGGGTTGAACTGCTCCTCGTTCGGGCACCAGCTTGATCAGGGCACACTCACGTTAATTCAGCAAACACTGATCTACGCCTGCGCTGCTCTGGGGGGGGAGTGTGGGGGTGAGACAGGGCACGATGGGGAAGATGCAGAGCGAGGGGTTGGTGCTGCTGGGGGGCAAGGAATGGGGCACCGGTGGGGACCGCAGTGGCGTGGAGGTGGGCTTGAGGGGTGGACGAGGGTTTGGCAGGAGCAGACAGGGAGTGAGCACAGCTGAGGTAGGAGATCCAGCCTCTGCAAACGAGAGACTGGGGACGGGTGCTGGGTCTGTTTGCCGGGTACAGGACACGGAGTGGAGATGGAATTTAAGCTCAGTGGAGTGTTTGGTCCCGATGAGTCCAACAGGCTGTCCAATTCAGTGCTCGGGGCAGCCCCACCTCTGCGGGGCCCTCTCAGTGCGTCTGGTAGTCACTCGTGTGGCAAGCTGATAACCGTCGGGCGTGAGCAGGAGCCCTCTGGTCCTCACACCCTCCCTGTGCCGCTCTCCAAGAGGCTCTGGCGGCGCCCTTTGCTCTTCTTCCCACTGGGACACCTTCCTCCTTCCTCATCTGTTTGAGCCTCATCTCAGGTGCCAGTGTCACTGGGACCCCTTCTGGCCCCTGCCATCCCCAGGGTGGAGCCCACCCCAGGGCATCCTGTGGTGTGCCGTCGGTGTCTCCTGGTCCTTGGGGGTGTCCTTTCCAACACGACCCCCAGGGTCCAGCATAGCCCAGGACACAGGAGGTGCCCAAGCTAATACGGTTTTCACACGAGCGGGTGAATTGGTAACTTTACGAAAGGTTTAGGTAGCTGCTTATTGTACACCCACATTTTCACGGTGGGGTCAACTCGGCTGAGGTTATGAGGGCTGACTGTCCCTGCCCAGTTAGGTTTCTTCATCACTGACACAGTCACGGGGAAAAAGTGAAACAGGACGTAAATGGCAGACTCGGGCTGTCTCTCCTGTCGACGTGCACGGGGAGAGAGCCATCAGCCCTTTCACACGGAGGAAGGAAATGTCAACCAAATGTCACCAGCGTGCTCCGAGATTATCCAGCCGCATGCGTGCTGCTCTGAGACGGAGTTTTTAGGTCAGAGGTATTTAGCATTATAAACATGTTGACTGTAATTAAGATAATGTCCTCCCCGTGGGTAAGACGCTGCTTTAACACATGCTGCTGTTTGCTGTTCAGGGGGGCGGGGGGAGCGCCCCGCTAATTCTGCAGAGACAGCTGTGGGCTTTTCCTGGCCGGCTGGTCGGGTTGCTGCAAACCATGTGCTCCGGGCTGTCCTGAGGGAGGGTTACAGAGGATCCATCGGGGAGGGGGATGAGGCAATAAGGGGACACTGTGTCTAAAAAGCCTGGTCGTGATACTTTCAGGGCAAACACAGATTTTGATGTCATTTTCAGAAAGCATCTGTGGCACCCACAGTGAAACTGGAGTGTGTGCTTGCTGTGGGACCGTACGGTTCGGCATGTGGGTGCCCCGATGAGGCTGTGCCAAGCAGAGGAGGGGACTTCTGGTCCGGGGACAGGACATGGCACGGCTGCCCTGCTCAGGGGACTGTGAACCAACACGGCCAGCTGGGAGGGGGATTTGTAGTGAGAGCCAAACTTTACAATGTGCTCCAGTCTGACCAGCATTCCCGCTCCCAGGAACTGGCCGTCTCACGGCGCCCCTGTGCTCAGATGCCCGGGGGAAGGTGCAGCCGTGCTTGCGAAAGCCGGCGGGAGACAGCCGACGTGTCCAGGAACAGGGGAACGAATAAATGAATCGCAGGCTGTTCACGGCACGCGTGAGTCGAAAAGAAAGGCAGAACCCTATGCGCCGTGTGGAAGGGTCTTCACGGTGGAGAGCAAGTCAAAACAGTATGGACGGTACGATGCCTTTTCCTTGAAATAGAGTGAGACGTACATATTTTTCATGTAAACACACAGAAAAGGATGTGGAGAAATGTCCCCCTCCCTGAACACAGTGGTGCCTCTGGGAGAAGAGGGAGCTTTGGGGAGAGGAGAGAGGGAGGGTTTCACTCTGGACTTCATATGATTCTAGTTTTGACAAGTGAAGCAGCTTGTGTTTACGTACATCACGTGTGCAATTCCAACGGTTTTTAAGGAGGCATGCTGAGCTGGGCCCTGGGCGAGCAGAGCAGTAGCTGTGGTCGTGGGGGCCTTGGGCGCGTCCTTGGAAGAATGGGCAGTCGTCGGGCACCTGTGCGCAGGTGCTCAGGGCTCCTGCGGGGGTCAGGCCTGGCCCGAAGCTGCTCTGTGAGCAGGGGCCCCGTGGGGGCTCCGCACCGGCCTGCTCCAAAGCCCCTGGTCCTGACCCTCCTCCCCCGCGTGGGGGCCTTGGTTTCCTCTCATGAGAGGTCCCTTTTCACTGCGTTTCCACGGAGCCTATTTTGGGAATAATTTGGTTGCTCAACTGCCTCTCAGAAAATAATAGGCCCTGTGGCCCTGTGATAAGCATTGTATCTGTTCCGCTTTGGGGAAATGATGAAGAGCTCACAGTGGGGTCCTCGGGGGCCCCTCGGCAGTCCTCTGAGGGGACCAGAGCAGCTGTTCATAGGCCCTGGACTGTTTTACGACCTCTATGGGCCCTACTTACTCGAACCCGCGGGGCCCCAGTGCAGGTCACCTCTCCCAAGGGAATGCTCCCCAACCCTGGAAAATATAACTTTAGTGATGCCGAAAAGAAGAAATTTTTAAATGTTGTTTTGAAATTATTCATACTTTCAGCCTTGCAGTTTCTTTGCCATATTTAGGAACTCGTGCATTCCCCTTCCGTTCTGAAATATTTTGGGGCGCTTTCTTAACATTCCGAGCTCTTGGGACCTCTCGTCCTTGGCCTTGGACAGACCCCAGGGAGAATGTGCTCCGAGTCTGAGGGCAGCAATGCCGTGTGCTGCTGGGCGCAGCGCGAGAGGCCACGGTGGCCGTCCCTGTGAAGTCGCTCCCTCTCTGGCGAGGATGTCACTGCTCACACGCTAAGGGCCTCTTCTAAAACGCGGTCTGCGCAGCCATGCAAACCGCCCCGGACGATTTCGAAACGGAAGAACACCCCAGCGTTTACTGTGAGCGTGAAGCTTTTGGGAAGTTTTCACATTCTCTCTTTTTTTCATCACTGACATAGATAGTACACGTTTTAGTGAAATTTGCGTGTTAAATGCTCCCGCAGGCTCCTTCGAGACGTTCCCGGAGAATAGAGTTCGGGGGGTGCGTTCAGAGTGAGGATAACGCGTGGAGGGCAGGACTGGCGTGGAGGAGCCTTCCTTGCTTGAGTTCTTATTCCAGGAGGAGGAAGATATGTCAGTGTGAAGCCTGAGATTCTAGGCCTGGAAGAGACTAGAGCAGCGAGCCGTGCGGCGGGGAAGCGGGGGCCCGATGTGGAGTGGCGGGAGGTCACATGTTGACACAGGTCTTTAAATCCAGACACTTACTCAGACACAAGCTTGGCTGAGACCGGCTCTTTGGGGACCCGTTCAGAGCCCCAGTTCATGCTAATGGCCACATGCTTTGGGGATCTGGAGGTGACATTCCCCGGGGCCTCTGCTCAGACTCCCTCTGGCTTCACAGGGACAGGAAGGATCAGTGGTTGGCTCCATTCTCTTGGTTTTCACCCTGATCGTGAGTCAAGTACAGACTTGCTTTTGACACAGGTTCCGGATGTGGCAGAGAAGGAGGTGGGGGAGGTGGGGGGGCGGCGGGGGGGGGGGCGGGGGGGGCGGGGGCAGCGGGGGCAGAGGCAGCAGGAGCTTGTGACTTGTCAAGAAACAAGTCCTGGCCTCTCACTATTTTGTAATGAATATTTTATTTTAGAGCCGCTTTAGATTTACAGAGAAATCACCAAGAGAGTGCAGAGTTCCCCTCCACCCCACCCCGAGCTCCTCCCCTTGTTAACCTCCTTACATCTATGGTTACAGTGAATGAACTGGCCCTGAGGTTATGTCACACATTGTAGCACACTTTGATTCTCTGTCACAGCCTGCGTTCCATCCTGGGAGCCTCTGACCTCCCAAGTGATTTTTTGTTTTTAATTCCATACGTTAAGGTCCATACACTCTTTGTGCTGTAAATAAAGCCCATGGGATTTGAGAAATACACAATGTCTTCTATCCACACACCCGTGTGTTGCAGAATAGTCTCGCGGCCCTAAAGACATCCCCTGCGCTTTCTCTGTCCAGCCCTCCCCGCCAGGCTCCCGGCGGTCACTGATCTGTGTGCTTTCTCTCAAGCTGGCCTTTTCTAGAATGTCACATACGTGGAATCGTCCAGTGTGGAGCCATTTCGGACAGGCTTCTTTGGTATATTGGAAGAATTCCCGATTGCGTCTGATTTTTGCTGATGAGGAAGAATTATGTAATGAATTGCATCCAGTAATGTAATGAATTGCATCCAGTTCTTGTGTAGATGCGTTTTCAGGTCCACTGGGCGGCAATTGCTCGGAGAACTCAGAGGAGGAGGAGGAGGGGTCCCTGTGCTGTTCCCGGCCAGGCCGCGGGGAACTGGAGAGTTCACTAGTGAAACCCCCTGGGCCGAGTGCTTTCCTTCTTGGGAGGTTATTAATTATTGATTTGATTTCTTAATAGATATGGGGTTATTCAGGTTATTTCTTTTTCCTTGTGTGAGTTTGGTGGTTTTTGTCTTTTAAGAAATGGCTCCATTTCATCGAGGTTATCCAGTTTGGGGCCTGGAGTTGTTCATAGTATTTCTGTTTGTCTCGCTGATGTCCGTGGACATCTTTCCTTTCTGAAACTGCAGTTGGTGTCTTCTCTCCTTTTTTTCTTGGTTTATCCGTTTTTTAAAATCAATTTTATTGATTGTTTCAAACAATCAGCTTTTGGTTTTATGGTTTTCTTTGACGTTTTACTGTTTTCCATTTCATTGACATTGATTTCTGCTCTTTCTTTCTTTCTTTTTTTTTTATCCTCACCCAAGGACTTTTTTTTTTTGCATTTATCTTCAGATAGAGTGGGAGGGAGAGAGGGAGGAAGAGAGAGAGAGAAACATCGATGTGAGAGAGACACATCGACTGGCTGCCACCCACACGACCCCAACCAGGGCCGGGGACAAACTGTAACTGAGGTACGTGCCCTCAGCGGGAACCGAACCCGGGTCTCTTTGGTCTGTGGGCCGACGCTCTAACCACTGAGCAAAACTGGCCAGGGCTGCTCTTTATTTCTTATTCTTTCTTTGCTTGAGGCTTACGTTAATCCTGGTTCTCTAGTTTCTGAAGGCGAAAGCTCAGGTTGATTGTAGATCTTTCTGTTTTCCTAATATATGCATTTAGTGTTACGAGTTTCTGCTGAAGAACTGTGTTTGCTACATCGCTCAGATTTTGATAATTGTGTTTCCTCTTTCGTTTGGTTCAAAATATTTTGAACTTTGCTGGAGACTTCTTCTGTGACTCGTGCTATTTAGACATGTGCTGTTTCGCTTGGAAATATTTGGGAGTTATCTTTTTGTTATTGATTTCTAGTTTAATCCCGCTGTGGTCTGAGAATATACTTTGTATGTTTCTATCCTTTAAAAAATGTTAAGACAAGTTCTGTTCTATGGCCCAGAAAGTGGTCTCTCTTGGTGGATGCTCCGTGTGAGCCTGAGAAGGTTGTGTGTTCTGCTCTCGTCTGGTGAAGAATTCTGCACATTCTGTACGTAAAAGAAGGCTAAGCAGCACAGACAGACCCAACGCAGGCCTGCCTGTCTAGGGGCGTTAAGTTCACGTCACATTGCTCCTATAGGTCAGGTTTTGCCCTGGAGACTCCTCTTAGGTTATTTGCAAACTTCTTCTCAACAACCTTCTGAGCGAAGGTCCTGCAGATGAGCCCACTGAGGCCTGTGAAAGCGAAACCACTTGCCTGAGATCTCTGCTCTTAAGCACCGCATCCCAGGACTGACGGTAAATCACTGCTCTTTCCACCAACTTGCCCGGGTTCTGGGATGATTGATTAGCTGGGGTTTTAGGGGAGAAGAGCTAGGCCTCTTTTTCAATCTAGCTGAATTCATCAGTGTAGGAGGCAGCGAGACGTACACGGGTGGAAAGAAAAGTCGTCTTCGGCATGAACAAAAGGGACGTAGGAGGCGCTAGGCAGGAGTGGGTTAGTAACAGGGCATGGGCTGAAGAATGTGACATTGGAAGTCAAGGGCAATTAGATGTTTCTTTTCAAAGAAAGTTAAGTCGTTTGAGGAATGGGGAAGGAGCTGAAGTTTATTGGTGCTTCTATGTGCCAGGCATGGTGCTGGGTACCTTTGAATCTAGCTCCTTCTGTAATGCCCAGAACGAGCCTGTGAACGGTCCCGCAGTCTGGATGCTCCCCCGACCTCTGGCCCACTGTATAATGTGCTTCCCAGGGAAGAAGAGGAGGGTCCCAGAAAATAAGTTGTGGAAAATTTGGAAGGGAATCTAGATGGTGCCCGGGTATCCCAGACTGAGGGAAAGGTGCCATTATCAGGCTTTGGGAAGACATAGGATGATGGATGTTCCAATTACCAGTCGCCACGGGCAGGACGTAAGTGGGCCCTGGGCTGGGGGAGGGAGGGACTTCCTCTAGACCAGACAGGGGTCTGTGCGGAGGCCAAGCCAGGGTTCTGGTGATGGGATGAGCCCCTTGGCCTTGTGAGGAGCCATTGGGCCCACTGTCCTGACCCACCCACCGCTTTGCGTTAGTCCTCAAGGACTGAGGGGAGGATTAGTTCTAGGCAGAGCGCATGGCATGGATACCCGAATTCGTCCTAACGCAGACTCCCTGGATCGTGGATAACGTGTGGAAGTGCACACGTGTGTGGCATGAATTGGGAGAACGGAGTCGCTCTGGAAGGTAGAGATTTAGTGTAGCAGCCATGGCTGAGAACACACGTGGGAAGAGGGAGTTCTTTATCCCCCGTTCCCTGTCAACGCCCCCATTTCGCAGCTGGGAAAATTAGTAGAGGACCAGCAACAGGGATGCCTGTCCTAGGTGGAAGTGACCTTGACATTATGAGCCCCCAGAGATACAGTGGCGTGGCCCTATCAGCCACAAAAACCAGACGGCCCACATCAGCTAGGCCACCTGCTGGGCCGAGGCTTTCTGGTGGTGGCTACCGGATCTGCCTCCTGAGAATGAATCACCCTGCAGGGAAGAAAGACATGATTCCCTATGAGGCAGGATGGGAGGCTGGAGTTGTTTTACTTACAGAGAACTTGTCAGTTTGCGTTGGACGAGGACTGAGAAATGTCTCACAAGTAATCCTTGTGCTTGGGGGGTGAGGGGGTGGGCACGGAAGGTAAGTGGTGAGTGTCTTCTGGACACCAAAGATAAAGGATGCACAGCTGTGTTGAGGCTGCCAGATAACCCTTTGAGGTCCCTCTCGCACCTGGTGCAGAATTCAGTCTGCAGTTCAACTTGGTACAATTTTAAAGACTTTGGCAGCTTCACCAGGAAGAGGCAAAGAGAATGATCTCTGTAAATACTTGCTGATGGGTGGGTGAACGGGTGAAGAGGTGGATATGTGGATGGGTGGGAGGTAGGTGGGCGCGTGGACAGGCGGGTGGGTCAGTGAGCGGCCTGAGTGATGGATATTACAGTGTTATTCGCATTTCTGACTCCGTGTCAATAGCAGAGTTGAACTTAACCAGACGGTTGTGTGTCTGGTTGTCCACAGCCTGTCGACACCGTCCTATGGTGATGGCGCTTCTGAATTTCTACCTGCGAGATACTATCCAACTGGACTGTGAGTCTGAGGGCAAACGTGGGCACAGAGCCATTAGCTGGAAGTGAATTGAGCTGGGCTAAGTCCAACTTTTCCAGCCACAGTTACTTTCTCACTCTGAGCCTCAGTTTCCTCATCTCCCAGGACAGGACGAGAACCCCTGTCTGGCAGGGTGCATGTGAGGATTAAATGGGACAGTAGTGATACTATAGTGGGCACTTACAGAGAGTGCTCTCGCTGTGTACCAGGAGCTGTGTGAAGGGATCCCCACGTACCAGCTCACAGCAATCCAACAAGACGGGTACTTGTGCAGAGGAGAAACTGAGGCAGAGAGGTTAAGAGACTGGGCCAAGGCCTCCAGCTGGTAGGCAGACCTGGCTTCAGACCCAGACAGGCCGGGTCCAGAGCGTGTGGGTTTAGCCCTTTGCAACCTCTCCAGTGTACACAGTGCTTAGCACAGCCCTCGGCGTGGCGGAGTCTTCAGCAAAGGAGTGATCCCGTTCCTCTTGCTTCATTAGCTGCTCTCCAATGGCAGCAGTGGCCTGTCCGCTGTGGCCTGCGCTGACAGCAGACGGGACAGACAGCCGGTGAACTCCGTCTCGGCCAGCCATGCAGAGCCCCTCGACGATGACTCTTCTCTTTATGCTGTAGCTTGAGTCTTTAAAAGTGAGAGACATAGATTTCAAGATCCTTAAGAATAAAATAGATGGTCTGGCCGGTGTGGCTCAGGGGTTGAGCATCAACCCATGCACAAGGGGTGGCCAGTTCGATTCCCGGTCAGGGCACATGCCCAGGTTGTGGGCCCGATCCCCAGTGAGGGGCATGCAAGAGGCGGTCAGTCGATGTTCTCTCTCATTGATGTTTCTATCTCTCTCTCCCTCTCCCTTCCTCTCTCTCTAAACTCAATAAAGAAAAAAAAAATTAAAGAATAAAATAGAGTTCCTTACCTCGGTCCAGGGCTTGTGAAGGAAGAGGAAACACATTTACTCCCAAATGTGTTTTAAGACAGTTCTGTGAACTACTTTGCAATTTCGGGGGCACAGGCACTTCACAACAAAGCAATGAGACGATTGCTTTTGAAAAGCATGCCAAGGGCAGTGCTCGCTGCTGTTCTTATCTTCTCTGGGAGTATGGGCGAGGTCCACGGGGTGGCGGTCAAATTTAGATTCTTCCCTGCTGGAATTTCAGCTGCTGTTTTATCGTGAGAAGATTGCTCAGCCACTGAGAATCCGAAACAGAAGATGCAGCTTCGTGCAGGCAGGAGCGGAGCTCCCACAGACGAGCAGGCGTGCACCTCAATGGTGAGGACCGTTGCCTTGGAAGGCCGGTACAAACCGTGCTTCCGCTCCTTGCTCTGTGACCCTAGGGGAGCCACGGTCCCTGTCCAAGCCTCAGCCTCTTCACCTGAAGCATGACAGTGGTTTTGTGGAGAGTCGCTGTGATGATCACATCAGGTGACGTCACGTTTCTGTACATCTGGAGGTCGGGGAGGTGTTCCTGTTTGGAATGTGTGGGGGGTCCAGTGTCCAGCAGACCTGGGTTGAACATCTGCTCAGGCACTCTCTTGCTGAGTCTTGGTTTTTCTTTCCTTTCCTTTTTTTTTTTTTTCTTTTAAATTGATTTTTAGAAGGAGAAGAAGAGAGAGGGAGAGATAGATAGAAACATCAATGTGAGAGAGAGACACTGATCGGCTGCCTCCTGCACGCCCCCTACTGGGGATCGAGTCTGAAACTCGGGCATGTGCCCTGACCAGGAATCAAACCAGTGACCTCTTGGTACATGGGTTGACGTTCAACCACTGAGCCATAGTGGCCGGGCTGAGCCTTGGCTTGTCATCTTAGAAGTGGGGAGTGATACCCATCTAACAGGATGTTTTTAAGGATTCAGTGAGATCAGTGTGCCTGAAGCGTTCGTACAGTGCCCAGCACACAGTGCGTGTCTGCCATTGCAATTCGACCGTGACGCCTGGCTCCAAAGTGACTCCACCGAGGATGGGACAGGGAAGGCAGTGAAGACATCGATTGGTTGCTCCTTGCGTGTTCTATCCCCGCATGGGTGCGTGTGTGCGTTTACATGTTGGGGTGTGTACGTGTGTTAATGACATGGTTAATGACAACTCTCCATGGGGACAACCGGCTGAGTCACAGATTCAGTTTAGTCTTCACAACAATGAAATCACCATGAAACGTGTTTCCTTCTGGAGGCCACGCCCCACGCCTGTGACTGGTGGGCTCTCTGCTGCCGTTATCTAAGCACCTTCTGGGCAGGTCAGCAGGGCTCCTGGAGAGGTGCTCGTTCCGCGTCAGGGGACATGGCCCCGTGCAACAGGGCGCTCTGCTCACGTGGGACGTGCTGTGAACACTGTATGTCCTGCGCAGAAGGTGGACTTGCAGGGGACAGCGGGACGGGGGCTCTCTGCTCCTTTCTTCCCCGCAAGGGACCGTGACTGGGATGTTCCTCTGCGTCCCACCTGGAGCACTGCACACTTTCCTCCCAGGTCTGCTCGACTCCAGTCTCATCCTGGCCGGTCATCTCCACATCAGAGTCACATCCACAGTTTACACACCCCCGTCTGATCATGTCACTCCCGGGCCATAACCTCTCACTGGCTCCCCATCACCCTGAGGGACAGTCCGGCGGCTTTGCACAATGCACATCTTCCTGAGTGGGCCCCACCTCGCCTCTCCCACACCTGTAATTACCTGTGCACAGGTTTGCTTCCCGTGTGGGGCTCGGGAGCAGAAACTGCCGACTCCTCTCTGCACCGCTGGGAACTGGCGAGTACGTGGTGCTCGAACCACGTTTCTAAAGAGGTGGCTTGGCTCAGTGTTGGAGGGTGTGACTCTGGAGCTGGGAGAGCCGAGTCCGACTCTGGGAATCATCGTTCATTGATCTGTAATTTAGATCAGGTAACTGAACGGCTCAGTCTTGGTGTCACCCTCCGGCTCAGTCTTGGTGTCACCCTCTGCGCAGGGCAGGCAACGTGCTAATCTCCGAGGGATGCTTTAGGGTGAGAGGAAGGGTGCGGCCAGGGGCGTGGCCAGGCCTGGCGGGTGGCCAGGTGTCAGCTGTTCTTATCAACGCGTTTTTGTAGAACACACACCATCGCACGGTGTATGGGAAAACAGAATCAGACAATGGACACTGAGCGATGGTGTTTTTGATTCTGCAAACCAGCAGGGTCCCATGAGAGGGGACGGTGTTCATCTGGGAATGTGCTCGTGATGGTGTGATGGTGGTGGGGGTGGGCGGGGAGCACTGGCATCTGAGAATGTGATGGGGGCGCTCAGTTGCAAGTAACAGGATATCCGACCTGAATGGGCTTCACCAGCGAGAAGATGAGCTGCTCATTACCCAGACAGGAGAGAGCTCGGGTGGGCTTCAGTGCTGGTTTGATCCAGCTGCTCAAAAATATCATCCGAGACCCAGAGCCTTTTCCTCTCTGGGTTTCCCCTCTGCTGTGCCAGCCTCATCCCAAGCTGTCTCCTTTCTCGTCGTAACTGTAAGAAGGCTGCCGACATTTGGGATTTGAGGACCACACCTGGGGAGGGGGACAAGGTTGCTTCTAGAAACTCTCTCTAAAGAGTGAAATCTTGCTTTCCTGAAGCCACCAGCCAACCTCAGCCATGTCGCTGGCCCTGGATGAATTCCATGCCCGTCAGAGAACCGATGGATAGTGGTCAGGGAGTGAGGTCAGGCAGACTGGCTTGCCTTTGCCACCGGCCCTATCCCCAGAACCGAGGCAGGTGTCTGCAGGGACGGGGTAAGGCAGGGTGCTGGGAAAGGACTGTTTTCTGAGCATCTGGAAGAATCGGCAGCTCTCGGGCCTAGGCAGGTGTCGGAGAACGGGGGATCTCAGTGTTCTCACTGCCTTATCACCCACGTGCTTTTCACCGGCTCTGCTGCCACCACGAGAGGCCACGTGCACCTGTCAGAATGGCTATTGTCAAAGAGACAACAAACAACAAGTGTCGGGGAGGCTGTGGGGCACGGGGACCCTCATGCGCTGCTGTCCTCCATTCATTTACCTGTTGTCTCCGGATGCTTGGTGCTGAAATGGCAGAGTAGTTGCAGCGGAAACCACGTGGCCTGCAAAGTCGGAACTATTTACAATCGAGCCCTTTATTAAACCGGTTCCTGGACTCCTGCCGTGAAGATGCGTGAGCTACCGGGCGAAGGCTGGGTCTCCTTTAACTCTGCTCCTGGTGCCCAGCCCGGGCCTGGTGGACAGCGGTCGTGAGTGCTGGGAGATGAAGGACTGAACGGATGAATAAATGAATGCAAGGCGAGCGCGTTTGGCAGAGGGTGGGCTCCCAGGGTGGGAACACCGAAAGCCACTGACTTCGCTCCGGAAGCTCAAGGTCAGATCTTGCAAAGCTCCCTTCCCTCCCTGTGCCCGCCCTCGTTCTGCTCTTTTGGTAAGATGGGCCTTTTTCTTGTGCAGCTCAGATGATTTGAAATGAGTGATCTAAGTACTGCTCCCCTCTGGGAATCCTGAGTGGTGCTGGAGTAAAAGAAAAGAAAAGAAATTCCTGGGTTAATGTTGGTTCTCAGAAAGTGGAAACATTTGCTTCATAATGAAACACTCCCCATGGGCAGGCACATCCGGGGCCTGTGCTGCTGGCTCTGGTTCTGATCTCCTTGTGAAGAACTCATTGCCCGCCCCTTTTAATTTTTTTTTCTTTATTGATTTTAGAAAGAGAGGAAGGGAGAGGGAGAGAGAGAGATAGAAACATGGATGAGCAAGAACATCAATTGGCTGCCTCCTGCGTGCCCCCCACTGGGGGTTTGGCCCACAACCTGGGCATGTGCCCTGACCAGGAATTGAACTGGCGACCTCTTGGTGCATGGGTCGACGCTCAACCACTGAGCCACACCGGCCGGGCTGCCTTTTTTTTTTTTTTTTAAACCTGAAATGTGTACAACCATGAGGTTTTAAAGGGATCAAGGATAGTTACTCAGGTCTTAGAGTCCGCCCCGGAAGAGCTTACCTTTGTGGCCAGTGAAGGATGTTAGATAAAATAAGAAAAGGGAGACATCTGCCCCTTAGTAAGCACTGCTCTGTGGCAGTCTGGGAAGGCTGTTTTACTGAACTCTCCTCACCGAGCTCTGCATTTGCAGACGGAGAAATGAACCCCCACTGAAGGCAGCTGCTGGGGGGCAGGGCTTATATTTAAACTCTGACCCCCGACCCTTGGGAATTAAAATTTCACCCAAGGTAAAAGCCCTCATTGCAAGTAAAACAATTGTAAAACTATTTTTATTGTCTCAAATTTCTAAAAGTTTTGGCTAGGTACTATTTTCTGGTCCAGAAATGACCAAATATATATATTTTTTAAAAATGGAGTGAAAAGTCTCCCCACCCTAAATCCTCCATCCATCAGTTTCAGGCGGCTCCTCCCCGCAACACACAGATGAAATTGTTGTTAGTTTCTGGACACTCTTCACTTCCCCACGTGGAATGCCTGGATACGAGGGTAGAGGTGGTCAGGAGCGGTAGCTGCAATGGGGAGTCAGGAATTGTATCAACACACCTTACGCCTTTCATTTTACCTCCATCTCCGTCTGAGCCCGTTGCGTTGCTAATCTTTCCATGTAAAGCCAGGACCTTTGTATTATATATGTTTCCTTTTTTGGGCTTTTGTGCTCTTTGGGGCATAACCATCACCCACGGTGTTCTCCCTGAAATTCCCGTTTAGGATTCTGTAGAAGGGAGCGAGGGCTTAGGGCTTAGAGGTCTTTGGGAGGCCTTGTGAACGCAGCCTCCTCCGGGTTTTCAACAGTCCTGCCCCCTCCGAACCTGCCACTGTCGGCTCGCCCACACCTCATCCGACATCCGTAATTTGCGTGTGTGGTTTGCTTTGTTTTTTTTTTTTTTTGAGCCTTTCCAAAGCCTTCAATTTAGTTTTCATTGAAACAGCGACTCTCTTACTTATCCCACTCATATTTAATTGGTTTTTATTATGTTTGTTTTAATTAAGTAATTAGAAAAACAGAGCAAGTGGTCCCGGGAGGCTCGAGAACAAACACAGCTCACTCTGGGCACGAGGACAGCGCAGCTGGCGGGCGCGTCAGGACACAGAGTGCCGGAGAGTGGGCCGCCCTGGCAGCGCCCACCCGGGGCCCTCGGTGCCCGTGCTTCCTGGGCGGGGTGGGCAGGCATGGGACGTTTCTCCTGGGGAGCTCTGGACAGAGGCTCTAACACAGCGAGCGAGCCCACCACGAGATAAGGCCTAGGCAGGGGCCGGACGTTCCCGGCAGCAGGAACAGGGGTCACAGTCTCCGAGGCTGAGCCGTGTCCGGCTCAGGTACCATTGTCCCCGCTCCGCAGTGAAGAGAGTGCGGATCACCGGGGGCCCCCACTCACCTAAGACCTCACAGGCAGAAAATGGCAGATTCAACCCCCACGTGAAAACAGCGTGTGAGCTGCTCCCCGGGGTCTCATCACCTCCCTGAAGGCAGACTGTTGGCGCTGGTGCAGAGGAGATCTGTGAATTCTGACTCACCGGTGCGACTTGTTATCCCAGGAGGGTTTCTGAGCTGAAAATATAAAGTGCTTAAACTCGTGCTCAGACACACTCAAAGTTGGTAGAGTTGTGATGGCCCGTGGGCACCGCGGGAATTTCCAGGGACGTTGGCTGGTTCTGGTAATGGCACCGTGTCACGCTTGTCTCGTCTGCGAGGCTTTCGGGGTGCTCTCCTGGGTCAGGCGGCGTGCTCTGTGGTTTGACACAGCCAGTCACGTCTGAGCTCCGCAGAGAAGACAGCCACGGATGAGGCGTGTGTCAGCAACGGTCACCAATGGAATGCCTCGTGCCCGCCAGGGCCCGACAGCTACTATCTCACACCCGCACAGCCCTGGACGATAGGCATTATTGCACTGTTCATTGAGCAAGAAAGGAGAACCCGGGGAGAGAACTCACCAAGCGCCCTCCGTCTGCAAGGGGCAGAGCCTGGCTTTATCTCCGTCCTCCTGTTTCTGATCCACTTTGCTCTAGCGCTGGCTGAGCTCTGGGACAGAGGGACCTCGTTTGGTCATTTTGTGGGTGACTTCAGTAGATATGAGACTTTCTCTCTTTCTCTTCTTTTCCCATGGTTTCTGTGAGAAGGTTAAAGAAGAAAAAGTAGTCCGGCTGGTGTGGCTCAGTGGTTGAGCGTCGACCCATGCACCAAGAGGTCGCCAGTTCGATTCCCGGTCAGGGCACATGCCCAGGTTGTGGGCCCGATCCCCAGTGGGGGGGCATGCAGGAGGTGGCCAGTCGATGTTCTCTCTCATCGATGTTTCTCTCTCTCTCCCTTCCTCTCTCTCTAAAATCAATAAAGAAAAAATATATTTAAAAAAAAGAAGAAAAAGTAGATGACCGAGTCAAGGAAAGTTGGGGAGAAGTGTTTTGCCCCCTTTTCTACAACTGCGGTTTTTGTTTATTTGGGGGAGGGGCGGTGAGCTGCAGGCTTCAGAATCATGAATTGGGAAGAGCGCAGTGTGCTGGACAGGAGACGAGTTCATGCCGGTTCTCAGATGTGTGATGCGTACAGGCGCCAAGATGCCGGAAAAGAGAGATGGGGCAGATCCCAGCCAGCCACAGGAACACCCACTTCGGAGAGCTTGGGAGGACAGAAAGAACCAGCCCCTGGGCTTCTTCTGCCCCAGGAGAGAGGAGATGGACTGTGAGGGTGACTTCAGCGCCCACCAATGGTTATGGGCTCTTGTAACGCCATGGCGCCCCAAGACGGCTGCCATGCGCGCCATCATCCATAGGTGAGATCACTGTGAACACATCATGAACCTGGCATGTCAGCAGAGGGGAAGGTGAGGTAGGTTCTGTGATGATGGGTCTTGGGGTAGGTTCGTGACTCAGCGGCTCTCTTTGGAGATGAGAACGTGTAGATGAGAGAACACTCCACCACCGACTCATCAACTGGCCAGAGGATTCGACTCCAGGCTCCTGCGATGGAAACACCCTGATTCTGACTGCATGCTCGTCTCGACATTGCTACTAAAAAAAAAAAAAAAAAGTGGCTTACAATGAAATCAACGATAGACTCTTATAAAACCCAGTAAGAGAATAAAGGATCTGGTGGAAGGGACTAGAAAAATATATGGAAAAAGTACATCTCTGTTCGGAAAGACGAGCATTTCAGTTCACAACCTAGTTCTGAGCTTCCTGGCAACCTTAGTAAAGAAGGAAATGTTGAGGCTGATGTTGCTCCACAGTCTGGTGGACAGGAGGCCTGGAGTTCATCAGAATCACAGCCCTGTGCTGCGAGAGAACTTACCCCGTGAACCTCTACACTGGGGCACGAGAGTCCATATAATTTGTGGAAAGATTTATATGCAAAGATCATGCAGCTAGTGATCTCAATACTGGCACAAAATGAAAAAGACGGCAAACTGTATTTTATCAATCTAATTTAATAACTTGAATTCAATAAAAGCCTTCCTAAGGACTTGCTTAGATTAGTATGTGTCCATGTGATGGAATATTATATGACCATTAACATATAATGTCAAACAATTATTAATAAGCATGAAAAATATACACAATACAATGTTAACTTAAAAAAAAAAAAAAGTCAGAGTCAGAACTCTACGTTGGCCCTGGCCGGGTAGCTCCGTTGGTTGGGGCGCCATCCCAATACGACAACATACAGGAAACAACCAGTGAACGCTTGAATGGGTAGAACAACAAGTTAGTGTTTCTTTCTCTCTCTCTCTCTCTCTCTCCCTCTCCATCTCCTTCTCTCTTCCTCTCTCTCTAAAATCAATTTTTAAAAATTCTATGTTCATCAAGATCTAACAAAAAAGACACCGAAATGCTGCCATGGACAGCAAAGGGACACATGCAGCTACGCTTTGGTGTTCCCATCATGGGCCAGGCTGGGCCCTTGCCCAGGAGCCAGCTGGATGCCTGGGGGTGGCTGTGGTGGCCCTGTTTCTGGAGGCTGGAGCCAGAGGTCGAGGCAGTGTGGGTTTCTGCTTCTTGTCCCGAAGAAGACACAGGGAGGGCCGCTCCTCCAGCCCCAAGGACCTCGATGGGTGTCAGCCACCATCTGTTTCTGAACTCAGTAATCCAACTTTTTTGCTTTTGACTCGAGTGGGTTGAGTCTGAAGGTGGAACTCATCTCATAACCCATTTCTGTCCCTGACTCTCTTTGTTCCAAGAATGCAGCTTCCCAGACAAGTGAGATCACCTTAACAAAAACATGTTCAGGTCACTTCTGCTCACTCAGCCCCACGAGTGGGCAGTCTTTCCTGCTCGACTCCTACTCAGAGCAGCGTCCTGTATGCCCGCTCCCCGAAGTGCCACCGACGGTCGCATCCCTGCGGCTGCGGTCAGGACTTCTGTTTCTCTGACTCTGACCACCGAAGAGACACGATGCTGTGGGACTTATCGCTGAGGCTTTGAAACTAGTTCTTGGCTTTCTGGATCGGAAGCTACGATCTACATTTTTATCCCTGTCTCTTTGCTGAAGTGCTGGGCACGGAGCGTGGTGCCTATCAGATGCCGTGCGGAACTGGACATTTCTCCGGTGACCAGAAGACTCAACAAAGCTCATAGCCACTGCCCGCTCAATTGCTCAGCTTAGCGTGCCCCGCAGAACTCTGACTTCCACTGCCGATGGGTTCTTCCTCAGAGCTTCCTCGCCCCATGTGTCCCATAGCTCCAGCCCCATCCTGAGTCATCCGTGACCTTGACTCTTGTCTTCCCCTCGTCTCCACATCCTGTCCATCAGCAAATCCTGCGGCTCTACTTCCAAAATAGACCCTCAGTCTTATCCCTTCTCTTTGCAACGCCACCCTCTCTCAAACAGACCCTCACGGCAACGTCTCTGGACCATTGTATTCGTTTGCTAACGCGGCCATAACAGAGCACCACAGACCGGGCAGCTTAAACAACAGACTTCTCTTGTGATTCTGGAGGCGAGAAGTCAGAGCTCAAGGTGGCCGCAGGGTCCGTGTCTTCGGAGGCCTTTCGCCTTGGCTCGTCTTCCCCATGTTTTCGTGTCTTCCCTCTGTGTCTGTGTCCTAACCTCCTTGCAAGGACACCAGCCATATTGGATTAGAGCCCCATGTTAACTTAATTTCTGTAAAGACTCTATTTCCAAATACAGCCACGTTCTGAGGCCCTGGGGGTTAGGGCGTCAACAAAGGGATTTCGGGAGGACGTGATTCAGCCCGTACGCTGGTTTGCCTGCTTCGTTCTTTCCTTCCAAAGTCTGCTTTGCTGTGTAATCAGAGCCGTCTTTGCATGTGGTGAACAAGAGCTTGCCACTCCGTCCTTCTGAAAACCCCTCGGTGGCGTCCCGCTGCACCTGGGCTTGCATTCAGGATTCCGCCTGGCCTCTGAGGCCACGCCGGCGCCTCGGCCCCTCGCCGGTCGTGCCTCCTGCTTGCTCAGCCCTGCTGGCCTTCCTTCTGTGCCCCCAGCACGCGCAAGTCATTCCCACCTCAGTCACTTTGCATCTCCTGTCCCTTTGGGGTGGAACACTCCCCCCCCCAAGGCTGGTTTCTTCTCATCACTCAGGTTCACCCCCAGAGTTACTTTGACCGTTCTGGGCGCTCCCCTCTCCTTCCTGCCCAGCTGGTATCAGCTCCAGCACCCGGGCCCTCCCTCGGCCTCATCCTGTTCCATTTCTTCCATAGTATAATCACTAGCTGGGTTTTTTCCAATCTTTAAATGTGTTTTAACTGTCCATCCCCTCCTCACAATAATATAAAGTCTGATGTAAATTCGTAGCCTGATGAGTAATATTTATTTCATTAGTGAAGGAAACCTTCAGAATCTGGACACAGCCCACTTTAATGCGGCTTTCCACTGGCAACAGACGGACATCTCTTTACCAGCACCGGCACCAATAACGCCCCCGAGTCGCTCATTCACAGCTGCTGGTCGGCCGCAGGAGAGCAGAGGAGACTTCAGTCCCGGCTCTGCCACTACTTGCTGTGCGGCTTTCGGCCCAGCGTGTAACCTCTCTGAGATTTTGTTTGTGAATCTGTAAAATAAGGATTAAAAATACACTTGTACTTCCTTTAAAATGCTTCCAAAAACAAGGTGGACTGATAGAAGGACAGATGGAGAGAGGTCGTAATGGGTGTCTCATAACGTTTTCACTGTGGCCTCCAGGTAGTGGGTCAACGGGTGCTCACCGTAAAATTCTTTCAGCCTTGCTGCATGGTTGAAGCTTTTCATAATGAAATATGGGGGAGAAGCAAAAATAAATAAATGAAGCCAGCCCGTCCCAGGTTTGCTTTCCGGGTTGCGGGGCACGGTGTTTGGAACAGCACAGGAGGCTGGAGCAATGCAGGGTCCAGTGAGGAGCCCCTGTCGTCATTGTTAGGAAGTGTGCTGCGGACCGTGGGAGGGGCCGAGAGGATGAGACCGCGTTCCCGCCCAGGAGGAGAGGCAGGTGCAAACCGCCCTAGCCCAAGGAGGAACTGCTCGAACAAAGGGACCGCAGGGGAGGGGAGGAGCGCTGGAGCTGGGAGGGGGAACGGGCGGCTGCGAGAAGCAGATTTTGAGGGGGCCTTGAAGGTTTTATTCCAAGACGGAACCCAGGAATAAAGATAAATCTCTAACCACCCGACATTCCACCGGGTGCACGATTAAAGAAATTCATTGCATCCCGAGACTAGGGCTCCGAGTTCAGCTATAAGAGAAGAAATGGATGAGATAAACCAAAGAACTTATATGCGTGTATCCGTAACCAATGGACATAGACAACAATGCTTGAGGGCGGGGATAGGGAGGGGGGGGGTCTGGGGGCAAAAAGGAGAAACATCTGTAACAAAAATAATTATTAAAAAAATAAAAATAAATAGATAGAAAAAAAAAAGAGATGAGATGCTCTGTCTGACATCCAGGTTGGGAAGATGTGGCTAAAAACGCAAGGAAACGCTCACGGGAAGGACGGCCCTAATCTCCGCAGGCTGGACGGGGAGGGCATTGCACTGACCGCTGAACCAATCCCGTGCCCTTCTTGCCCCCTTCAAACAGCTCCTCACTCCCTCAACAGATGTGCACACTTTTCCGTTCTGTGCCAGGACCTGGGGATGTAAAGATGACTCAGACACGTGCCTGACCCTCGGGAGCTCAGACACACGGGGCCAGTGCACCGGACAGGGAGCAGCTGCTGTGATGCGGCGGACGCAGACGGGTGGACGCGTGGGGGGTGCCCAGAGGAGGAGCAGAATGAAGCAGCTACACACTCGCTTCACATGAATAAAAAACGAACGCCTTTGCTTTGTTCTTTTCCTCGGGGAATCGTGAACAGGGAAGGCTTTGTGCTTACTTTTAAGTGAACCATGTCAGAAATGCCGAACCCGGTTTTCAGGAACTTGAAGAGAGAGTCGCTGAGGCTGTGTTGATGAGTGAGGGAAGGGAGCGCCCGGGAATACGGAGCATTTGCCATGGCCCAGCACTTGGAGGAAGCGTGCCATTTAATCCCCACAGCCACCCTGGGACACCTCACAGGGAGGCACAGGAGGCCGGGGGGTTTGGGTGCTTTTCTTGAGACGCGTGGAACAGAGCTGGGAGGCAAACCCAAGCCTTCTGGTCCTCAAGGTCCCCCCACGCACCTTGTCCCCCATCTCGGACAGGCTCGTTTGGCTTAGGGAGAGAGGTGAGGCTTTCTGTGAAGAAGGGCACTGTCATCTTCCCAGGGAGCACATCTGTGTCCCATGTGGCTGCTTAGGAGGTCAGCACAAAGGGTTTGCCCTTGACCATAAGCCATGGTGGACTCTGGAGACTGAGGGTGCAGGGTAGGGACAGCTGAATGGTCACGTCTTCAGGCGGACGCGCCCCCAAGCTAGACTGGGATTTGGAGCACCCCTGAACCTTGTGTTGGCCTCTTCGGTACTTCCCTGAAGAGGCCGGGTAAGTAGACAATTCGGGAACAGCTGAGTCCGTTGGGATGCAGTCTTAGTCACCTTTTGGGGTGGTTGGCAAGAGGGCAGGGTAATGTCGGTTGGCGGTGGCAGTATACAGAAGGACCCAGCATGCTCCCGTCCTGCTCTGCCGATCACCCACCTCGCCCGGGAGGCTAAGGCAGCTTTACACCTTCACAGAGAAGAGAAGAGCTGGACTTCAGTACCACTTGTTACTATCTGGGCGAGGATCTTAGTAGCTTCCTGGGGAAAATTCCTCCAGACCACCTTTCCTTCCTGCAGTCTGACTGAGCCAGAGACGCGAATGCCAGGGTGCAGGTTGTACTTGGAAGCACGCGCCCGGGAAGAGGTCCAGGCAGCCCTGGAAGTGGACTGGGGCTGCTGGGGCAGGAATCCGGACCGTGGTTTCAGACACTCAGAGCATGGTCTGCGAGTGGGGAAGAGGCGCGGGCGGGGCGGCCTGTGGACTCCTCCCCCCCCCAGAGGCTGTGCCCGAGGGGGGCCTCCCAGGGCCTCCGGGTTGCAGGGCCCAGGGACAGGGCCCTCTTGCTTGGGGTAAGAGAATACTGTTGGAGCTGCACTGAGCAGTCTGGGAGCCGTGAGGTGCCTGGGGCCGTGTTCCTTTCAAGGAATGAAAGTTAAATAACACCTGAATTCGGTTTTCAGTTGCATTTAACCACATTTCAAGAGCTAAGTACACACGTGGTCATGACGTTCACCCTGGACGCCACACATCTGAGTCATCTCCGTGGTCACAGGAAGTTCGACCGGGCAGCAGCGGGCGGAGGCTCGGAGAAGTTCAGTGACTGCCCAGGGCCGTGCTCCGGGAGAGGTCGGGCTGACGTTGAAGGTTAGGTCTGTCTGGTTCCAAATCCTCTGTGCCCTCTCCTCCCCTGACCTTGGAAACACTAACTCCAGCTCTTCCCACCGATCCCGTAATCTGCAAACAAACACGAAACCCTCGAAGGCTGTGAGGAGGATTACATGAGATCGTGTCTGTGAAGCACTCCCAACACCGCAGATCGGCGGTGCTCAGTAAGCTTGGTTTCCTCTCCAGCCTTGGCAGGGGCTAGACAAAGGAGCAGCGGAAGGATTAAGACACTCTCGCTGCTTCAAGCACTCAAAATAAGAGAAAGCCGACTTGAAAGTGGATGAAGGATGCTTTCCGGCAAACACTTCAGCGATTAGACACCCTCACTGGGAAGACAGCTCGTTTTGATGCGAGGTATCAAGGATTCGCTCATTAAACTCCAAAGCCAGCGTTTTTGTTTGGAAGATAAAAATCATTTGACATGCAACTGGAACTTAAAAAAAAAAAAAGAGGTGTGGGGAGCATATTCCTCCTCTGATTATTTATAACTGAGAGACAGGGAAGAATCCATTAGACACGAAAGCGCCACACTTAATAGCTGGATCCGTTTTCTTATAAATGCTACTTTCAAGATTAAAAAGGCATGCTTCTGAAAACGTGCTATCTCAGAGTGCAGAGTGAAGTACCTTGACTAGCTGTGAGGATGCTGGGAGAGCCCCCGCCCTCTGCTCTTTGACCTTGGGACGTCCCCTCTGCTCTCCAGCCTCACTGTCCCCTCTGCGAAGAAGGAATTGGATAAGGGGGTCTCAGGGGCCTTTCACCTCTGATGAGACAGAATTCTGTAAAGAACAATCTTTAAAGACAGTTATTTTAACAATAAGAAGTAGCCTACTTTATCCTTCACACGTCACCGGTGCTTAAACATGTTTTAGAAATCTCTCGCTGGTAGGGGGACATTTGGTGCCATTTGTTTGTAAACATGGGGGATGGATTTTGTGTTTCCTTTGTGACATCACTGACGGAGAAATATTAAGCCAGCCGTACAATATACTTTTCTGCTCTGGAATAAAAGAGAATGTACGGGTCCTTCATTGAGGGAAGTTTCCTAACACCCATAGTGCTGGGGATACGCATTCGCTGATTCATTCGTCCACTGATTACTTGGCTCTGATGATGCAGACCAGGCTGTGTTCTAGGCACTGGGGATGGAACGATGAGCAGAGGGGACAGAGCCCTTGCTCGCGGAGCTCACGCTCTTGGCTGGGAAGACGGGTCGTCCATGAGAAGGGAAAGCAGGGATGTACCAGGTGACGAGAAGCACAGTCACAAAGCACAGATCCAAGGTGAGGAGGCAAAGCAGTGTGGCCGGGGAGCTGATGTCCTGCTGGGGGATCAGGGGATCCTTCTTAAAGGAGGTGACATTGCAGCCCAAAATGAGGACGTGAGTCAGGTGACATTGTGCTGCGAGAGTGCTGCAGCTGGGGAAAGCCAAATCAAAACGCTGAGACGGGAGGAGGCCTCTGGGCTTGAAGAACAGAAAGACCGACTGTGGCTAGAGCCGGGGTGGAGCTGAGCAGCACAGAGCAGGGCGAGGAGGAGGGGGTGAGCCAGAGGGATGACCGGACACTAGACAGATCGGCAAACTGTGGCCTGGGAGACAAAGCCAGCCTGCAGGCTGAGTTTTTAAATAAAGTTTTATTGGCACACAGCCACTCCCATTCCTTCACTCTCATCTGTGGCTACTTTCAGTCTGCAGTGGGAGGTGAGTAGTGGGAGAGAGAATGGCTCACAAAGCCCAAATATTTACCACGGCCCCTCGCAGAGAACATGTTCGGTCTCCAGCTCTAGACTCTTATTTGACTAGTATATTTTTTACTGTGTCATTAATTTCTTTTCTTTTTTTTTTTTTATCCTCACCCAAGGACGTTTTTGCATTTATCTTCAGACAGAGCGAGAGGGAGAGAGGGGGAAGAGAGAGAGAGAAACATCGACGTGAGAGAGACACATCAACTGGCTGCCAAACACATGACCCCAACCGGGGCCGGGGACAAACTGCAACCAAAGTACTTGCCCTTAGCGGGAACCGAACCCGGGTCTCTCTGGTCCGTGGGCCGACGCTCTAACCGCTGAGCCAAACCGGTCAGGGCTGTGTCATTAATTTCAACCTCTCTGTGTCATGAAATATCTTATAAAACAGAATATAGCTGGATGTTTTAATGTAATAGGAGCATCTTTTAAATGACGTATATTTGAATCTGTTTCTACCATTTCAGGCTTTGGGATCTGCCCTCTGTTCTCCCTGCTCCCTTTTCCTTGATGACTCCATAGTGTGTGTGTGCGTTCGTCCTTTCCCCTCCTCCACTTTCGGTCTGTGGATTTCGTTGTAAAAGAGCGTGCCGATGAACTGGACATCGTCTGGATAAGGTCTGGGGTGGGAATTTTTATTTTCCACCAAGACAAAGCAAAATAGTTGGTTTAATGGTGAAGATAAGCAGCAATATTTAACTCCCACTCTGAGAACGGGACTTATCAGCTAAGGAATCTGTGGAAATAAAAAAATAAAAAAAAGCAAAACAACACCAACCCTAAGTGAGAGTGTAATACTCGGAGGCCTTATTGTCTACTAAGTGTGTGGAATTGGTATCAAGTGTTTTGATTGTGGTACAATATACAAACCTAAAATGTATCACCTTAACCACAGCCATCCGTCGCCGCCATCCACCTGCAGAACTCCGTTCATCGTGTGACCCCACGACTCTGTCCCCGTTAGACAGTGACTCCGTGCCCCAGCCCCCAACCACACGCCACTTTCGGAGTACTGACATTTTTGAGATTTATTCCTCCCTTTCAAATCAAACGTAAGCGAGACCTATGTGTTTTCATGGGTTGACTTTGCAGACATTTCCCCAGACTGAGCCATGTAATGAATTCCAGCAAAATTGTCTTTCCCTTAGAGCGGAGTCCTTGCTGCTGTGGCCTGATGCGTTTTCCTGTGCGGTGACCATCTCTGCGAGCCTGACCTCTCCGCCAGGCTTCCGACTCTCTCAGGATGTCCACGGCGTCAGGCGCTCATCCTCCCCGATCCATCTCTGGGATTCTGGCCTCCTCCTCTCTGGACGGGCCCCCTCTGTCCTCCCTCCTGCCATCTTCGCATTCTCCCGGGGTTCCCCCTGCCCCTCCTGTTTCCTGCACTCTGTCTGCCTCGTCTGGGCTTGCCACCTCCTTTCCCAATGGCACACTCTTAACCTGTTTCCTGGCAAAGGGTGCCCGGGAGAGCTGAGACCTCGCACTCCTGAAAATACCCTTCATCTGTAGCTACTTAATCTGTAGCCACGCCTGATTAGCAGTTTGGCCGGCTCCGGAATTCTCAGCCAGAATTTAACATTCTTGGGAATCTTGTAGGCATTCACTACTGTTCTCCAGCTGGCAGTTGAGAAAGCCAAAGGAATTCTCATACCTGATCTTGTGGATGTGAGAATTTCCTCCCTGAACGCTTGAGAGATATTTTTTCCCCTGATGTTCTGAAATTTCACAATTATGCGCCTTGGCGTTAGTCTATTTTTATCTGCCGGGTCACTCTGGGAGGGGTCTCCCAATCTGGATTCTGCTGTTTGCCTGGGGAAATTTTCTTGAATTATTTTGATGAAGATTTTCTCCCTTCTATTCTCTCTGTCTCTGTCTCTCTCTCTCTCTCTCTCTCTCTCTCTCTCTCTCTCTCTCTCTCTGTTCTTATTATTTGAAATTGGGCTTTCTGGACCACTCTCTCGTTTAACCTTTTCCCACTTCTTTGTTCTATTTTTGAGATTTCCTCAACTCTGCCTTCCACCCTTCTATTGCGTTTTAAATTTCTAGTTTTTCCAAGATTTTTTTGTTCTCTGTTTCTTTTTATAGTGTCAATTTCCATATCTTTTCATGTGTTTCTGAGGCTGTTAATGATGGCAGAGGAAGCCGAGATCATCAGGGAGGCATGCAGGCACTGGGGAAATGAAATACCTGACGGGGGGTGGGCGAAGGGGAGAGCCACGGCGTCGGAAGCCGCTGGGAGGGAGAAGGAGGAGAGAACGAGAGAGGATGCTATGGCTGGGAGCGAAGGGTTTGGGTGACAAAGACTTAAGGAAAACCTGCTTGGTTTTGTGCCATTCAGTTCCCCTTTGTGGGCCCCTTACTTTTCAAGGCTTTTCTGGAGGTGCTTGCTTTTTTTTTTTTTTATGTGACCTAATTGCCAGGGCTGCCTTTAGGCCGCCGTCTTCATTGGGATCACACGGGGTTCTCTGGAGGAATCGATTTCACCTGGGACCGCTATGGGGCAGTTACTCCCCTCCGGCAGGGGCGGAGTGCGGCCATCCTTGTCCAGCTCAGAGCGGTTTTCTGACTCAGACAGAGAACGACAGGCAAGCAGAGTAGCCATTTCCAGACCTTCACTAAAGAGCACGTGCCTTTGCCAGAGGGCCTTGGGGTCCGCAGAACTCCGTAGGCAGGCTCGCCGGTGGAATTCCGGACATGGACAATAGCAGGGGAATCGGAGACATCAGGACAGACGGGTCCCAGGTGGGCAGAGCTTTGCAGCAAACCTGGGAACCCAAGAAGCGCGCCAGGCGCTCACGGGTCGCCCACAGACCTGGACAGACACGCTCCCCTCGGCTCACCTGCCTCCAAGATTTCGCCAGGTGCTTCGTGAGAAGAAAATGGAAGTCGGTGTCGGAACTCTGCTGTGCAGGGTTAGTCGTTACTATTTCTGAACATTCCTGAGCATGGCCTCTTTCTTAAAAACACACAAAACTTTGCACAGATAGCTGGAGGGAATGGGGACTTCGGATCCCAGTCACCCACCTGCTGGCCTCGGGCACATGCCTAGTGTTCACACAGCTCGGAGCGGAGGCGGGGTGCTTCTCACTGACTGTCCTCAGAGTCTCCCGCGACAACACAGTGTGCCCAGCACGTCCAGCCGTCCCCTTGTTTTGACATGAATATATTTGCCTGGAAAGAAGATCGGAAGCTACGACGTGAAAACAGGCACCGCGTTTCATCTGCATCAGTGAGGATGTACATGGTTTGAAAATGTTCTTTTAGCATCTTTTTATTTTTCTGCACGTTTCAATATAAAGATGATTGCTTTTATAATACGGTAAAAGGTGAATATTTCCATAAGAAAGGCTGCAGTCACCCCGGCGGACAGTGAGGTTGCCCTGTGACCTGCACCGTATTAGGTACCTCGGGCGACATCCCATTTCTTCCTCAAAACATCCAGTGCAGCCGGGACTCTCCTCAGGCTTTTCCTACACAGGGGGGCCCGGGACGTGGTCACAGGCCTTGGCTCATGCAACCAGTGAGACCAGATTGGGGTCTTCCTGACTTTTATTTTTGTCCCTCTGAAACGTGTCCGAAGGAGACCCTTGCCGTGAGAGATGTTCCATGCAGACTGCTCTCTCCCAGGGACGCTGTGTCTTCCAGTTCGACAACTGGACCAGAACTCTGCCTGCACAGGTGGCGTGGGGGGAATTCACGTGGATCAGGGGTCCCTTTGGATTGGGCAGGCTATGAAGCACACATTTTCTTTCCTTTTGATTTTCCTTCTGCCCTTTGATGCGGCAGATGTGTTAGTCCTAGAATAGGAAATGCAATTTTAAAAGACAACCTCTCTGAAAAGTCCGTGTTTTCGTGGCATGTCAGCAGGATGCAAAAACCCCTCGCATTTTTGAACGAAAATCCAACAGACAGGCTGTCCTGCAGTCCTTGGAGCCCAGAGCTTTGCAAGTGAGCAAGGAAAACGCTCTTCACACCTTCCAGGCTCTGCTGAGATTGTTTCCTGTGTCCCCAGGACTCTGACAGATGTGGATTGTGTCGAGGCTCCCCAGATAAAAGGCCGCGCTTCCCCGTGTCTGCAGCAGGCCACGCCCGGCTTTGCTGTGGGATTGCCACGTGTCTCCACCTCTGTCTGGACCACTCTTGTCTTCTGGGCCCCAAACATAGGCTTTAGAAAAACAAAGCTGCCTTTTTTAGAGTCATTTTTTCAGACCACCTAAATGATTGCTCTGGGATTATTTGGGTCTTCCTGACCAGGTCATTTACAGGTGGTCCCCACACCACGTCTAGGGTGCCCTCTTGCATTTAGAGGTAATGACTCTCAGAAGAGCTGTCCTCCGAATATTCAAACTTCGTATTCAAAATGTCTTCCATTTCCCTCATTATTAATTGTAATTATAATTGTTCTCTCTCTGTTGTCATGCTCTGCAAACTATGAGATGATGAGATTAGATTGCAATTTGCATATATTAGACTTGAAATAAAACTTTCTTCCATTGTGTTAGCCTTCCTCGTGGGCTTAGCACTAGGAGACTGCCTCCTCCCTGCCCGACCTCCTGACCCAGCCGGGCGGGGCGAAGGGTGGAGGATGAAAGGAGGCAGAGCCAAGGTGACTTAGGCTTGCTTTGAAAGTCTGATGTTCAAGAGGGCGGGCATCAGGTGGAAGGGAGGGAAGGGCTTCTGGACAGAAGACTCAGCAGGGGCAAGGCATGTTGGTTTGCAAAAGGGCCGTGTGTGTGTGTGTGTGTGTGTGTGTGTGTGTGTGTGTGTGTGTGCGCGCGCGTGCGCTCGCGCACGCATGCAGGGGTTTCCCATCCTGGCAGAGGGAGCCACACTGGCCTGTTTAACCTTTGGCTGAGCTTGGATCCCTTCTTTATGCTGCTGCAAGCTCAGGGCACCCCAATGCCCCGCCTCCAACACCCGCTCTGCTCCCTTTCTTGCCTACACTTGAAGCTCAATCTGCAAGCTTCTTAGCTGGGGGTGAGGGGAGCAATTTGATTATCGGATGAAGTTGGTTCTGGGGGCCTGGGCAGTGGGCGAGGCAGGGCTGTCCCGGATCAGTGATAGGGCGGGAGCCAGAGACTGGATGCCAGGCTCGGCTCACCTGTACTTACTGACCTGTGGGGCCAGGTAGGTGGTCCACCCTCTTGGAGCTTCATTTGCTCATCTGCAAAGTGGGGGAATATCCACTTCCAGGCTCACCGGAGGTGATGGGCATCCCCCCACTCATTCAGCGCCTCTTGACAGAAAAGTCAGGTGGCTAGGAGATTGTACCAGAATGACCATCACAGCAATAATTCCTTGATTGGGAAAGTCTTGTATGAAGAAAAGGGCAGCTGAACTAGAGCGTGTGTGACAAAACCACGCACTCCCTGGCACAGGCTGGGAAACAGAACGACGTCCAGGGTCTCCGGTGGCTGCTGACCGGGCTTTGCCGCAGAGGCTGGCGAGGAACCCACAAGGCAGCTCCCTCCAGCTGCTCCCCTTCCTTGCCGAGAATCGGCCTTCGGATGGGGATGGTGACGGCACCCGCCCCACGGGTTGCTGTAAGTGACCAGTCAATGCAGGTCGTGCATGTCAACAGACGGAGAAGTCCCTGGTACTCGGGACTCAATCACTGTTTAGTTACTTTTCCCCCCAAAGTTTTCAAAAGGAAACCACTCACACCTTTTCAGCTTCCCCACAATGCCTCTGAACGCTCCTTCTAAAACACACGTCATCATGTAATCAGTTCATTGCCTCCCAGCCCGAGTCCCCAGGAGGGAGTCCCGGGGTGTGCCCGACACCTGTATTCACACACCTCCTCCCAGTTCACCCTCAGCAATCCTGAGAGCTGGGCAATGTGGTTAATTCTCTGTTATCAATAAGAAGGTAGAGCTGAAGGTGAGTTTCCACCAAGCTCCCAGGCACAGCATGGGGACCCATACAGACGGGCCCCCGCTCATCCCTCCTTCCCGAGGATGCTCCTGTCCACTGTCCCGAGCACTCTGAGCCCCGAGCTCCTTCCGTCTCAGGGCTTTGCCCACGCTGTGGCCTCTGCCTGGGTGCCCCTCCCTTCCTTTATCTGGAACCTCACGGATCACATCGCTCCACCTCAGCGTCATCTTCGGAAAGCCGTCCCCTCCTAAACAGAGTTTGTCACGGCTTCCCCTGGGCTGCCGCTTCTGGTCCCGTGGTGAGTGTGCCGTATTCTAGCTGTTTCCTGGCCCGAGAGTTCCTCCAGGAAAGGGATCCCATACTGTGTCCTCGGCACCAAGCATGGCGACAGGCACCTGAGGGCATTGAAGAAAGGTGCAAGGAATGAGAAGTAACTGATCCCGACACATCTGTAACAAAAATGGATTAATTAATAAAGAACAAATAAATAAAAAAGAATGAACTAATCCCCCCCGAGGTTTAAACATGGGACACAGGGAATTCATACGCTGATGAGGGCACCCCTCAGTACCTAAAATAAAAGTCAAAGATGACTGCTCCCCGTGGTGAGGGCCGCACAGAGAGGGCCGGGGTATGGGCTGTGGAAGCCTGCGTGGGTGGGTGTTTGTAGACGTGCAGTTACCTGAGCTTGCTGTTGTTCATTGCACTGAGAGACCGTGTTTCCTGGCACCAGTGTGTTCCTGTTTGGCTGACTTTCAGAAGCGAGGGGCTGACACTGACTGATGGCAAACACAGGTGACTGAGGCAAGGTGTTATTGATTAGTTGAACGAATTTAAAATCCATTCCAATGGCTACTGGTTACCAGGGCTACAGAAAAAGAATGTCTCTTCTCCTAAGTTCATGGGACCTTTCTTATTCCCCTCAGGGAGAACCTATTTATGGTCCAATGTACGATATTGGTAATTTAATGTAAATAACTTTGATTTCTCACATTGCTATAATAAATAGAAACAGGCTTTGTCACGATCGCGACGTCGAACTCCCGTATCACCGTCGACACATCCAGGGTTTCCACGCAGTTCAGCTCTCACGTTTCCCAAGTGAATGGCTTCTTAGAACCGACCTCCCAGCGGTATTTATAGCTTTGAGAAATGGTTTGATGCTGTTGGCAGATCAGAAACAGAAACAGCGCCCGGATCCTTTAATTTCTGGGAAATACTCATAGTACTTTGCTTTTTTTAGATAAATGAGCAACATTTAAGAAAGCCTATTGGAATTTTCATGCACAATACAACTTCAGCCGGAAACAAATAATTATTTTATTCTGAGTCAACCTGTTTCTGCCCCATGAGCTGGAAAATTTTTAAAAATCCCCCAGGGCCTGGCTTGTATGGGGAGAAAGGAGGAGAGAAGGGCCCGGTGGGACTTTGTAAAATGCCCCAGGAGTA
Organism: Tadarida brasiliensis; assembly: GCA_030848825.1. NCBI lineage: Eukaryota > Metazoa > Chordata > Mammalia > Chiroptera > Molossidae > Tadarida > Tadarida brasiliensis. Next base: position 119,316,098 of record CM061259.1, on the reverse strand, counting down.
TCTACGATGGCCAGGAGCTTTAATTTCAAGTAGCATTTGGGAGAATTTAGCAGCAGGCCAGAGAATTCCCATTTAAGGAGAAAATGGACTGGCTCTGTGAGAGCCACTTTGCTAAGCTCACTGTGGGAAGGAAATAAGCTTGGACCAGATTCATTCAAAAAGAGATAAGAGCCCTGGCCGGTTTGGCTCAGCAGTTAGAGCGTCGGCCTGCGGACCAATGAGTCGAGGGTTTGATTCCGGTCAAGGGCACGAACCTTGGTTGCAGTTCGTCCCTGGCCCTGGTTGGGGTCATGCAGGAGGCAACCAATTGATGTTTCTCTCTTTCTCTTTTCCTCCCTCCTTCCCACTCTATCTGAAGATAATAAACGGAAAAATATCCTCGGGTAAGGATTAAAAAAGAAAGAGAGATAAGAAAATTGGGAGGGGGTGGAGAAATGGGGCCGAGCCCTGGGAGGGGAAGGTGCCTTTCAAGGAGTCTGCCGTCAGCATTTATGGGGAAGACTTGGGGAGACTGAGATCAGAAACACCAAGTGCCGCAGTCGGCCGCCACCCGCGGAGCCACATGTGATGTCGGACCCGTGCTCGGCTCCCTCCGTGGACCTCAGTGACATGCACGCTGCTCGGCCTTGCTCTGGAGCCACGGTGGGGGGCCCAGCAGGGCCCAGCCCTACATGGTGGCTAGTTCAGAACCACAGCCGCTGCCTGGGGTGAGCTGACACAGGGTGACAGCTGTGGTCTCCAGTCCTCTTAACACATGTCACCGGCGACAGGATGCCTCCCAAAGCAGGAGGAGATCCGAGAGGATCCATAACTTCCCGAAGATCTCATGCTGCCAGGCAGTAGCAGGATTCCCCTAGAGCCGAAGCTCATCCCGGGCACTTCAGCTCCAAACCGCTTGATGGGGGTGGACGTCACCAGGTGCCCTCAGCTGTGTTTACAGGAGAGGCCACAGCACCCTCCCGGCTGTGCTGCGCTGGTTCTCTCAGCGTCTCCCGTTCGTGGAGAGCTGTCGCTTGTCCTTCTTGCAAGGGGGAATGAAGCCGGGAACCACCTATGTCACCACCCTAGAGGGGGTTAAACGGGGGGATGGGGGGTCACAAAACCAGGGCTCCATTGCCTGAGCCAGAGATGAACTTATTCATCCCCTCTTTATCCCACGCACATGCATCGAGCGTCCTGGAGCCCACCTCTCTGACCACGAAGGCTTTGTCCTAGGTCAGCCCCAGACGCGTCCACTCGTAGGATGCCTCACGGTTCTCCAGGAAATGGTTGGCCCGTCCTCCTTGTGTGCCCGACTTGCCCAGGCGTGTGCCCACCGCACCCACGGACACAGCTTGTTCTTCTCGGGGAGACTCCCCCCTCCCTGCAACGAGAGCCTCGGCAGCTGCTTGCAGGCCGTCTCCTGCAAACTGGACGCTCACGCTCGGGCCAGGACGTCCGCTTGCTGTGTGAGGTCCCGCAGACTCGGAGAAACTCGGAGTGCCCGTAGTTTGTCGAAATGATTCCTGCCCCCTTGTTCCTCTGCGAAGTCCTCTGGGCTAATCACTTCTGGGGAGATCACTGAGCTTTTGTCTCCCATCAGGGCCCACAGAGGTCTGATGAGAAACCGGCTATCATGACAGCCCAGGGCTCCTTCCACCAAGGACACCGTGACTGCTCCCTCGAATTGTCCCCCTACCACCCCAGCTCCTCCCTAGACAAAGTGTCTGCAAAGTCTGCCCAAGTTCAAAACATCAGCCATGAAGCAGAGCTGCTCCAACTTTGCTTTCTCCCCGCAGGTGGGCCACTGTGTGACACGCGGGACAGGAAAGCGAGCCACCCTGGACTGTGCCGCACCCTGCCTGTTGTGTTACGGAATCGGGCACATTCGTGTTACGGATTAATCAGTGACTTGTTGCCGTTTGACAGTGGCTTGTGTGCAGTGTTCATAAATCACGGTCTTGTCATTTATTTCATCATTTACTAAAGCCCAGGCCTCTGTGGGCACTCACCACGTGCCAGGCATCACCACAGTCTGTGTTTATCACCTTCTCAGTCTTTGCCACAAAGCCTGGGTAGTAGATTCTTACACGGTCCCTTCGTTATAAATGGGAAACGGAGGCTCCGAAAGGAACAGCAATTGGCCCCAAGCCATGCCTCTCGTAAGGTCTAGGATTTGAACCCAAACCGTCTGTCTCCAGTCTGTGCCCCGACGCACGGCACCGCGAGGCGTGTTTCACTCACCTGCAGTAAGTGCGAGAGGAGCTTCTGTAGAAGCGGTCGGCGAGCTGTGGCGCTCTGGCCAGCAGTGGGCGTTGTGGTCGCCACTCCTTGAGCATCGAAAGCGTACGTGTGGAGGCGTGACTTTGTGTGAGGTGTCGGCACCCCGTGGGGACAGGGCAGACCGGGCCAGGCCTTGCGGAGCGCACTGCGGAGGGAAGGAGGCAGAGTGGAGCATCCCACGACAACGCAGGGCCGGGGAGGAAGTTGGACTTCTTCCCGAGCGCTGGGAGTGCAAAGCCGGCAGCGTTCACGCCTCTGGCTGGCACGAGGGCGGAACGAGGCGTCACTCGCCGCTGCACGTTCCCAGCGAGTCTGATTCCTGGAGGTGGGAAGCGAGCAGACATCCGCCAGGCCCTGGGCCAGGCTCCCAGATGCTGGTCCCATTTCCCTCCCCCACAGCCCGTTCAGCGGGGATCGTTTTCTCTCTCTCCGGACAGGGTTGCCCACAGGAGGTGGGAGCCGGGATGGTAACCCAGGAGGGTCTGGCCCATGGGCTGGCTTTTCCACCATCTCAGCTGCTACAGGAGGACAGGTGGGCCCTCCTCACGGAGCCCACGAGACTTCGCCGCCGCTGTCCCCAGCCTGTATATCACCAACAGGCATGAAGCTCCCTGTCACCCTGGGTGGGCTAATGAAAAGGGACACCAGCAGAAGAGTCACGCAAGCCTCGGATCTACCTTCTCGCTCCCGGCCATCACCAGTCGCTGGTAGCCGCTAGCGTTCTGTGTCACAGAGACAGGGCCTGTCCCAGCTTTTCTCCCAGATCCCGGATTATCACTCAGAGCAGCCTGCCTGAGGCTAGGGAACAGTCCCTTCTTTGTCCTTGTTAGTGTGCGATGGGTGTCACTTAGCTGTTGGGATTTTATTTTAAAAAGAGACAATTTGATGTCACTTTCTTTTTTTCCTCTTCTGCTGCGAGTTAAAGAACAAAACAAGCAAAAGAAATAACAAGAAACCCCAGTCAGTGAGTTTTCCCAAGAGATTTATCTTGGATGAATCTTCCTATGGAGACCCTCAGCCAGCCAGCCTCCCGCTGGGGCACCTGTTTATCTACCAGACGCTTCCCGCGCACCTGCTCCGTGCCAGCCCTGGGAACGAGGTCAGAGGGGCCAAGTGAAACCTGCCCTGTGTCCTGTGGGGCTCGTGGTCTGTGGCCCTGAGTGTCTGGACCCGAAGGGAGGCTGAGCCGAGAGGCAGTGGCCGGGGTGTAGTTGTAGGACCCCTTTCCGAGCGGGGCCGGGAAGGAAAAGAGAGCACGGTGGCTCAGAGGCAGGACAGGGTCCTGGGAGAGTGGATTGGCTGGGGCAACTCAGCAAGTTTGGACATTGGAAAGGAAGGGTCAGGGGCAAGAGGGTGGCTGGAGAAACAGGAGGAAGGGGTGCAGGCGTTTAGGAGGAGTGAGCTGGGGCCCCGGCTGGAGACAGAGGAGGCTCCATCCTCATGCCTCACGGGGAAAGGGCGGTCTCAAAACGGGCCAAAGCTTTCGATGTTGATGTCAGCCGAGGTAGGTGCTGGAACCCAGAAGGGAGGGCCTTGCTTTGACCACCGGAATCCCTGCTCATCCACAGAGCTAAGATGACTAGTCGTTTTCGGGGGGCAGATTTCACCTCCTTCACACCTCCTGCACTGCTGCCTATGGCCAGGTCTCCCTGGGCACCACACTATCTTTTATTTCTTTCACGTGCTACGCAATTTACACCTTTCCTGACACTCATCCTCTGTGCCGACGGAGCCAGTGTGCATAGTTCCAGGTGTGCAATATTCCTCGCAAATGACGTCTCTCTGCATGGTCCAGAGGGGTGGCAGATAAGATGCACCAGCCCTGGAGACAGGCAGGGGCGTCACTGCTTCGTCATGTTATTCTGAAAACGGAAAGGGAAGGGTTCCCTCCCTGTGCTCTCCTTTGCCCCTCAGGAGAACTAAGATGTAATTAGAAGTTTCCAGGTCAGCGATCCTTGGAAGAGGAGACACTGGGTTCCAGGTCTGAGGTGTCCGAACACATTTATTCAGCACACTCTGAGCGTCTGGTCTACACCTGTCGGTTCGCGGTGGAATGATCCCAACTGCACACTTGTCCTTCAGGGGCTCAGGGGCCATTGGAAGGATAGGCCATTACAGCCAGACGATATTCTGATTGGCCGGAACGGCCTCCTTGTTCATCCCCCTCCACTTCTCTGTAGCCATCCGTGTCTGCCACTAATCAGGGAGCGGGCATCTTGTATTCAGGAGGAGGGTATTTATAGCCAAGAAAAAGATCACTAGAAGATTCCAAAACTGGTTCTTGAAACACATAACAGAGTGAATTTCTTAAAAACTAAGGCTTATAATGACAAGAGCCTGGAATTTTGAGACAGAAAATGCCTTATTTTAGTTTAAAAACTTGGCTTCATAAATCAGAAGTCACTGTGCTGGTTGACTTTCTACACACAGACGGTGGAAGAACACGGTTCCAACCCCGGTGCGGTGCACATCGGTAGATCAGCTGTGGGGAGAAGCAGGAGAGGAGAAGAGAGAACGAGGCATGGGTGACTGTGCCTAAGAGGCTCTCTGTGGGTGTCCTTGCCTGAGCCCTGGGGTAGGAATAATGGAAGTTCAGATGTGTGTGTGCAGAGACCAAGGCCAGAAGGGGCTTTGTATCTCATTTCACATCTGAAACCCTGGAGGCAACAGCCTTGCAAAGACTCAGAGCTCATCTGGAGACAGGAGAGCAGGGATGGTGGCAGGGCAGGTGTGGGCAGGTGAGACGCTTCATCGATGCCTTGAGGTCAGGGCAAGGGCAGTGCAGAGGGGCTGGTCTGGCCCTGCCACTGGGAAAGCTGAGGGGAACATTTGGACTCAATCCTAGGCTAGGTAGGTGCCAAAAGAGGTTGACTATCTGGACCTAAAGGGAGCCCAGATGCCCCTGCCTTATGAGGGTGGTCGGGCTCAGCCTTGTGGAGTGGCCTCGATGAAATGGGCTAAGCTCTTGGCTATCTATGTCCTCATCCCCTTTACTCAGTCGTCCTTATTCACGGAGTTATCAGCTACCTGCGATGGCTTTGATCATGCTCAAATACAGGGCATTGCATGCACTAGGAAGAAAGCATGAGCATACCTGCTTTGTGTGTTGTCTGTCTTGTCATTTGAGCTCTATCAATTAGGAGACAGCTGGAAATCCCAGTCTGCAGTGGAATGTAACATTCTAAAAATCCTTCAAGGAAGGTATTTTACTCTCATTTTTTATGAAAGGGAAAATTGAGGCTCAGAGAGGTACAGTAAATGCTAAAATTCTATACCTCTAACCCAGAAACTTATTTTGCTGTCTAGATCCATATGTTCTCCCACCTCTTGGACATGGCCACCGTCCATTTATCCAGTGGCACCACAAATTCAACATTTCCAGAGCTGAACTCATCACCTCTGTCATCTAAACCTGTTCCCTCTCTCAGTTGATCAACCCATCCATCCATCCATCCACCCACCCACCCACCCACCCATCCATCCATCCATCCATCCATCCATCCATCCATCCATCCACCCATCCATCCATCCACCCATCCATCCATCCATCCACCCATCCACCCATCCATCCATCCCTCCACCCACCCACCCATCCACCCATCCATCCATCCATCCATCCATCCATCCATCCATCCATCCATCCATCCATCCACCCATCCATCCATCCATCCATCCATCCACCCACCCACCCATCCACTCATCCATCCATCCATCCATCCATCCATCCATCCATCCATCCATCCACCTACCCACCCACCCATTCACTCATCCATCCACCCACCCATCCACCCATCCACCCATCCATCCTCTCTCTATTCATTCATCATTTAAATCAGAAACTTGGGTGAATACCAAGAGTGTTTGTTAGTGATGGATTCAGCCTTGAGTTTGAACTTTGCTCTGCCATTATGTAACTTTTCTCACTTCTCCATGTATCTGTCTTGGTTTCAATCACTTCATCTGCAAAATGAAGATTATGATACTAAGTCAGACACCTGACACTGGATAATAGTACTTCCATTGCATTACATTTTTGATAGTGTGTGTATATTGTATAGCATGGTGTTTGACACTTAAACATTTAGGGAATGATTATTAGTCATTACCATTTGTATTAATATTAATGACAGATATGCCTGTGCCTCCACATGAATGCCAAAGTGCTCCGTATATGTAGATTTTTACATATATTTGTGCATTGTATGTTCACAAACTAACCTATGTAAATGTGCACGTGTGTGTGTGTGTGTGTGTGTGTGTGTGTTTGTATGATAGTTGGACAAGCAAGTTGACTAAAAGAGACTAGTAAAGGAATATGTCATCCTCTCCCCAGGGGGAGTCCTTGAAGGTTTGCATTTGTATAAGATAATTTTGGATACTGTTTAGAATGTTAGATACACAGTTCCAGGTATTCCGAATGAATTTCTGGGCTGTGAACTTAATTAAAATGAATAATAACTACAGGTTATGCACTGTTTACTGCTTGGGGCACTGTGGTAGTGCTTGGTGTGTGCCAGTCATTTAATGTGTGCAATAGCACTAAGGATAAGATGTGCAGTCTTTGTATCTCCGGTGAGGAGAGTGACATTTAGAGGTTAAGCTGTGGCTCCAGGTCACACTGCCTGTCGTGGCTGAGCTGGGATCCTAATTCCAGAACTTGCCTCTTGCTTCCACCCTGTGTCCTCACATCCCCGAGAACCAGTTGTTATCTACAGACACCTCTGCCTTCAGGGTCCTTTTCAATCAGTAGCTATTGGTGGCTTTCCAGCTCTGTGTCCCCAAGGTCACAACAGCAGTTGCATGTCTGTTTCTGAGCAGAGCCAGCTGTTGCTAAGTGATGAATTTTCCAGGTCTCTGGCTTGGCCCTGGAGGTTAGACTTCACATCCAAAATGTCATTTTCATAGCACTTTGCCTCCCAAAGGACTCCAAAGCCACTTACCAGGTTTGCCCCTATAGGGGCTGCCTTGCAGGCCTGGTCACCGTCTGGCAGCTTGGCTGAGTACCCTATTCTTGGGGTCCCAGGGAAAACCAAGATGGGCCGTGCTGCTCCCTGTACCCCAATATTGCAGTGGGGGTGAGAAGAGGAGTTCCCAAAGGAACCATCTGGATCTATTTCCAAGATGTGTGTGTGTGCGCGTGTGCGTGTGTGTGCATATATGTGTGTGTGTATGTGTGTGTGTGTGTATGTGTATGTGTGTGTGTGTGTATGTGTATGTGTGTGTGTGTGTATGCGTCTCTCCATATGTGACTCTCCATATGCAGTGAGATGAGGAGCTCCTCTTGGTAGAGAAATGGTTTCAGGAGCATTTCCAACCACAGCGCCTACGAAGCTGCCCTCCCAGTTGGACGGGTCCACTGATGTCAGCATTTACTAAACGCACCCTGCACCAACGCACTGGTGTGAAGGGCTTCCGTGAACCGTCCTATGGACTCCTCAACGCACCCCTATGGCTGGCACCGTCATCTCCACTCACGGGAGGACACTCGTGGGAAAGGTGACTGCGCTGTGTGAGACCATGGAGCTGCAGGCGCTCTGCTGGATGGCCTCACAGCAGCATGACAAGGAAAGACGGGGGAAGGGCGACTTGGCGCCCAGGAGTCAAGGGGAGATTTGGGAAGGTCCCGTCCAACGGGGACCGTGAATGTGCAAATGTAGTATGAAGTGCCATGTGATTCTGCCCTGGGACGCCAGAAACCTTGAGTTAAAAATCACAATAAAAATATTCTGTTTGGTGTGATGGGATGCTGGGGGGACGCTGGTGATGCAGCTGAGTTGGTGGGGGGCAAGCCAGCCTGTGAGGACGAGGGGTCGCTGCCACCTGGGTTACAGGAATGGTGCCAGATGGGTGGAAGGACACCAGTCAATCCCATGGGAGCGTCTACGCCTCGATGAAGTCTCTTCATTCAAAGGGCTGGCGTACGGTCTGCTCCCTCAGAGAATGTCTCTAACTAGTTCAAACTCAGTGGCAAACCTGTGACATCTGAGATTTGAATTCCATTTAAATGTTGGCAAAAGGAAGGTAAAACTCACACACATGCGTGCACACACACACATATGCACACGCATGCACGCACACATGCACACACACGCACACATGCACACATACGCACAGAGCAGCCTTTCAGCCCTTCAGCGTCAACATACTTTCAAAGGGTCTCTAAAAAGACTCTGGCGGGTTTTGCACATTCTCTTACAGAAGAGCATTTTTGTCAGAAATAAGCAAATCGGCAACACATGAATTAAAATCCTCTTGAAATCCAGATGGACGTTAAGATCGAGGGTGGGAGGTTGCTTCCCCTAAAGTCAATAGAGCTGAACAAATGGCGAGTTATTTTTAAGGCCATCTCTACAGAAGTCAAAGTATCCATTAGAAAAGTTGTTTAAGATCAGGAAATCATGAAATAACAGTCTTCAGAAAGCCCTGCAAATCTGAACTTTTTTGTTTAAAACCACTCTGTTTTTCTGAAGTCCTTAGTAGGTGGCCTCGTAGGTGATTTCAAAATTTCGCCAAGGTAAGCCTTGTGACTAAGTCGAAGGCCACTCTCTGATCATTTTACAATGACATCGCGCTGGACCAGTGGCTGCTGACCCTGTGGGCAGCCCCTTCTGGTCTGTTTACAAGGCACGTCTCACACGGAGGCCTGCCGGTCTCAGAGATGGAGCGGCTGCAGAATCCGTGTCCCACAGAGGCCCGAATACACCCAGGTGGCCATTCCAGCATCAATCCTGTTGACTTTGCCTCGTGGCTAAATAGACTGCCAGCAGGGCTGCCATCCCTGATCCAGGCGTGCTTTGGGGTGAAGGGCTCCCTGCCTCCTGCCGCCCCTCCCCCGACCACCGGAGCCTGCCAGGGGCCAGGGCGGTGCACTGGAATCCAGGCGGGGTTGTGTGTGAGGCTCAGAAGTGGGAGTGTAGGAGAGCTGGAAGGGGGGAGCGGGGGGCAGGGGCAGCTTCAGCTTTAATGTGACCCGAGTCCCCAGGGGAGACCGAGGCAAAGAGCCCGAAGACAAGTCTGGATCCAGAGTTAGGTTTCCAGGAACGGCCTGAGTGCTGGCTGTCCCCGGGCCTGGCTGCAGCCACGGGGACCACAGTTGTGGCCTCAGAGCCACAGTGAGCTGGCTGGGCTCAGACTTCACTGGGCGGTCTCGGAGGAGTGTCAGGGTTGAACTATCTGCCTGTTTCACCCCCCTCCCCCGCGAAATGGCCCTGCTTTGTTTCCAGGTTAATTCAAGGGTCTCCCATTTATTTGGCTGCCCCCCACCAGTCCCAAACCTGGATATGCCCTCTCCTCTCCCCCCCCCTCCTCCCTGGCATCCCAGGGAGCCCAGGCCCTGCCATGTCTCTCCTGGCTCCCTCCCTCCGTCCGCACCCTGCCCTTCTCCTGTCTTCCTCACCTGGAGAGCTCAGGCACCAGGGTTTGTAAAGAAACATTTCTAAGCAGCAGCTGACAACACGCCCCAGCAAGACGACAGACCTCCCACTTGCAGAGTTTTTACCAAACCTTTAAAGGTTGCAGTCTTTTACCCTGCAATCATCCCACAGAAGCTGTCAGGAGCATCACCGAAACTGAAAACCTGCGAGGAACCAGCACACGCAGAGGAAGGCTGCCCGTCATCCGTGCTCTGCGGGGGGAAGGGGGGCAGAGGAAGGCTGCCCGTCATCCATGCTCTGGGGGGGGGAACGGGGGGCCAGAGGAAGGCTGCCCGTCATCCGTGCTCTGGGGGGGGGAGGGGGGCAGAGGAAGGCTGCCCGTCATCCGTGCTCTGGGGGGGGGAAGGGGGGCAGAGGAAGGCTGCCCGTCATCCGTGCTCTGGGGGGGAAGGGGGGCAGAGGAAGGCTGCCAGTCATCCATGCTCTGGGTGGGGTAAGGGGGGGCAGAGGAAGGCTGCCCGTCGTCCATGCTCTGCAGGGGGCTGGCTCCCCGGGCTCGGGTTCAAGGCCAGCACTCCGCCGGAGGCTCTCACACTTGGGGTATGCTTCTCCCTCTTGACCCCCAAGGGGTGCCTTGCGGGTTGGAGACCTTGGGCACTCCCAGGAGGCAGTTTTGCTTCAGACTCCAGCTCTGTAGCTACATGACTCTCCCGTGAGCCCGCTTCCTCGTGTGGAAACGGGGCCATCACTGACCCCGTGACTGGTGAGGGTTTGAGTGGTGCAGTGAGAGGCCAGGAGCCCGCAGGGGCTGGGGAGACACCCAGGAGGCGAGCGCTCCCTTCTCACCTTGGCCGGACACCGTCCATCTGTCCATCATCTTCTCAGTTAGGAGAGGCCCCCACGGCAGCGGGATTGAGAACTTAGGCTCTGAGTGACCTGGGTTCAAATCCCAGCTCCGCCCCTTGCTAACTGTCGTCTTGGGCGAGTCATTTCACCTCCCTGTGCCTCCGTTTCTTTATCTGTAAAATGGTGCTAATCACAGCAGCTCACGCCCAGGTGTTACTGGGAGGCTTAACTGGGTTACGACATCAAAGTCGCTTGAGAAAGAGCCGGCACATCGCAAATCTCCATAAATGTCAGTAATGATGAGAAATCTTTGTCCTGCCAGTGTTCAGTGTGCTGCCCTGGCCTGCGGGATCGTGCAGCCAGGCTGGAGAAGCTGGGCACGGGCCGCGGCGTGGTTCGGCCTCAGGACCGTCGCCCAGGGTCTCGGTTGGCCACCCCCAGAGGCGAGCACGCTGCGACCGTGGCCAGCAGCAGGGGAGTGCCTCGTGGGCAAGTGGGCAAAGCCGGGCTTTGCAGGCGAATCGGCTCGAATTCGCACCCCAAGCTGTGTGGCATCAGACAAGCGGCGTGAGCTCTCTGAACCTTGGTTTTCTCTTCTGAAATAGAGATATTGCTACCTAGCTCTCAGGGCCATTGAGGATGTTACAGAATAACAGATGACCCAGCACACGTGAGCATCTCCCTTTTCTTGTCCGCCACGCCACGTAAGGCCTGGGGCTTCCCAGAAGCGTTAAGCCGGCTGCCCAGCCAGAGCTGACGGTGCGGGCGGGCTGTGGACACGCGCTGGGACAGCTCCCCACCCGGACGCCTCTGTCCTCACACGGCTGTGCTGCCGTCTCCGCGCGGACTCACCAGCGGCTTCACGGCTCTCTCCCCCGGGGGTGGAGGTGGTTGCTTGGGCTCTAATTTCAGCATCTCACTGTCCTGGGCACCGCTGCTCAGTCTCAGCATCAGACACAGAGGCATCCAGACGTCACCCTCACAAGCAGGACCCTTATCTTCAGAGGTTCATAGACTACGCCCCACCCAATGCCCCCCACATGGTCCGTGAGGCTGGAAGGAACCGGGTGGGGAGGATGGAAGATGAAGATACCAGTCATGTCATCGTGGGCCAGAAACTGCATGCCCACGGCACTGATGGGCTCCGACAGCAGGCCCGTGATGTAGGCAGTGTCGTCCCTCTCTGACAAGTGTGGGGCCAGAGACAGGACACCACTCATCCCCTGGTATATAGGACGGGCGTTTGACCCAGGTCCTTTCCAGAAATTCACACTCTTTTTAAAAAAATTTTTTATTCTTTATTGATTTTAGAGAGAGAGGAAGGGAGAGGGAGATAGATAGAAACATCGATGAGAGAGAACATCGATTGGCCACCTCCTGCATGCCCCCCACTGGGGATCAGGCCCACAACCTGGGCATGTGCCCTGACCGGGAATCAAACCGGCGACCTCTTGGTGCATGGGTCGATGCTCAACCACTGAGCCACACCGGCCCAGCCAGAAATTCATACTCTTAACTACGGACACAATGTAGCCTCTCACTGGGCCGACCCGGGCCTGAGCCGTGGTTCTCCAGGTGGGTGTAGTCAGCACGTCACTGCCAGCCTCGTCACACAGGCCTGTTGACACCTGCCGTCTTCATTCAGATGAACGAGGCTCAGAGAGGTTATGTGACTGACTCAAGGCCACCCAGCTAGAAGTGGCAAAGCCTGGAGCTGCAGTTAGGTCAGTGTGAGGCCGAAGTCTGGGCTGTACCACTCACCCACTCCGACTTGGGGTTGGCCCAGACCAAGGCAGCTGTGCAGAGTGACTCCCTCGGTGAAGATACTTGTGTGAACATTCTAGGTCCTGGTCAGTTTTCAACCATCCACTGGGCTCTCCGCCCAGTGAGCAAGAACAGGTCAGAGCAGGTCCCGGGGATGAGTGGGGGTACAGGTGGAGCTTTGGGACGCTAGGGTGACTCACTGCACTTCCAGAGATCTAAGGGGGTTCTTGAGTGGGATCGTGGATCAGGTGCCTCTTACGTGCCAGAGACTCTCGTGCACCCACACAGACACGTTAGTTCACTGAGCCCCACGTCCACTCAGACAGGTGAGTGTAATTCTCTTCGTTTAGGAAAGACAAGGAACCGAGGCTCGGAGAGGGGGCGCCTGCCCAGTGACAGAGTACACAGGAAAGAGAGGGCCTCAGACCCAAACTCTTTCCACACTCCAGTGCGCAGTCTCCAGCTGCTCCCAGCCTGCGATTAGAGCAGCTGGGCCATCTGGTTATTTTATTTTATTGGTAACTTTTCAACTTCGGTTCCTGACATCTTTATAGACTTGGTGGACTGGAGCAGTTACTTCACTGGCCTTCATTTTTGTTTGAAAGGCTGCAGTTCCCCAACCCCCCAGTGTCAATTAAGCTGAGTAGTGACCTGCTTGGTGACACTTTTAGCAATAGGTGACAAGTGTCCTGGACACATCACAGCCGCCCCTCCGATCTCAGCAGTGAGCCGGCCAACAGTCCACTTACACACAGCCCTCCCCTCCCCTCCTGCTGCGTCTGAGGTCTGTTTCTTTTAGTAACAATACCCCTCAGCCATATACATTAAAACACATTTTATGCTAACAGAAGTGTTCAGTCTCTTTGTGCTGTTTGCGATGACTGACATTGTTTCAAAGCAGATTTAGAAATAGTCTTGGTCCTGACATTTATGTAGCAAGTGGGTGTTGTTTGTTGCCGAGCAATTAGAACATAGATTAACATAATATCACTCCTCAGCTTTCAAATCTCCGAGAGAGCTCTGCAAACAGGTTCCCAGGAGCTCTCCAACCCGCTTCCTTTTGTCTTCCTGCTTCTTCCTCCTCCACACCCATCCACCTACCTGCCTTGCAAGATGCTATTTCAAACTGAGAGTTCAAGAAAGTTTGTGTGATCTAAGTCATAGCAAGACTTTTCCTTCCACGCTGAAGCAGCCCTCAGTACCTGGATTGTTAACCAAAGGGGTGTTTGTTTTTGTCCTTGGAAACTGTGTGTGTGTATGTGTGTGTGCATGTATGTGTCCGTGTGTGCATGTATGTGTGCGTGTGTGTGCACGTGTACTCTTTTCTGCATGGCTGCCCTGCTCAAAACCCTGCAGGACACCTCATATCACACAGAATAAAAGCCAAGGTCCTTAAAATCGCTAAAAACCCCTGCATGATCGGTTCCCCCGTTTCCTCCCTAACCTCATCTCCTACCCCTCTCCCCTCCCCTCTGCTGGGCCCCCCTGGCCCCCCTGCTGCCCCGGGAACACACCCTGGGTGTGCGCTCACACCTCAGAATTCTCGCCTACTGCTCCTTCTTCCTGGAGTGTGCACCCCTGTCTCTGCTTGGCTTTCCCCTGGGCGCCCCGATGGCCTGCATGCCCCCCGCCCCCCTGCGGTGGCACCTTCTCTGCCCCTTTCCTCCTTGGTTCCTCTCCTTATCTTCTCACACACGACTTTGTGCCCTGCCTGTATGCTCAGCAGGGATGTCAGCATCAGGACAGTGGGGACCTGTGTTTGTTTTGTTCCGTGACGTAGCTCCTGTTCAGAACAGGCTTAGTGAAGCGATGATAACTTAGCATCACCCCGTAACCTGGAATGTAAGCAAGATCGAGGGCCATGGTGCCAGACGGGTTCGCAGTGCCTCCCCGCCACTTACTGCCCGCATCGCCTTATGTATGACCCGCACTCACCTCAGAGAGGGCTGCCCCCAATAACAGGTGCCACCGCAGTTGCCTGGGGAAACTGGCATGATTTCGTGGAGTGAGCTCCAAAACGCGTGCTGTGGCGTTCTTCATTCTGAAGCATGGGTTACTGCACTCCCGAATCCTAGGTGGGCAGTCACTGGTTCAACGTCTAAGTAGCTGTCGTTTCCATCAGTAAATACACGGCGAAATGAGACAGAGATAAAAACGTGATGTGGCTCTAGGTGGTGGGCGCTCAGAGAAACTGGGCATGAGAGGTCTGTACTGGACTCTTCAGGGACATCGGTCGATGCCAGGCCTGTGAGGAGTTTGGATTGACCCTGGGCCCCCCACCCCAATACGAACTCTTTGGTTTTATGAAAATAATATCGTTTATATTTTTAAAATTGTGACATATATTACCTATTTATATGAAAGGAATTCTAGTATATGTAGTCTATGAGTTGTTTTAGCAATTCATCCATGTTGATGCTGGTAACCAGGATTCATTCATTTTTCAAAGCTGTATACTATTCCAGTGCGTGTCTGAATCATATATTTTTTAATCTCTCATTTTTGTGAGACCCTTTTTCAAGTTTTTTTTTTACTATTGCATGAAATGATATTATAAACTGGTACAAGCGTAAGAATTTATTGAGAGTGTATACCTAGGATAAATTAAAAAACAGAGCTATAAGTTATATGATTCTTCAGGCAATACTAAATCGTTTTCCAGAATGGTTTTATTAATGTGTATTGTTATTGGCCTTTTACGACAGTTTCTACTTCTTATTCTCCTCGTTAACTTGGGTATTTCCAGACTTTTTTCTTTTTAAAAATTTTGCCAGTGCAGAGGGCGTGCTTGTAATTTGCATTTGTCTTATTGCTGCTGGTTAATCGTCCTTTCCCGTGTTTAGGGGTCATTTGTGTTTACTGTCCTGTGAACTACTTTTTAAGTCCTTGGCCTATGTTTTCTGTTGGCTTGTTTGTCATTTTGTTATTGGTTCAAGAGCAACAGCTCAGTTCTGATGAAGACGATGGTTATCTCTCTCTCCTTAAGGTAATAAACTATTTTAATTTCTGTAGCTTTACAGTAAGTCTTGAGGTAATGCCAATTCTCCAGCTTCATTCCTTTTAAAGATTGTCTGGCTCTTCTAGTTTCTTTCATTTACACACACACACACACACACACACACACACACACACACACACGCACGAATCGGCTCCTCACTTTCTAAAATGAAGAAAGACAAGAAAAAAGGGGCGGGGGTAGGGGGACGTGCCTGCTGGCACTCCTGGGCATTTATCCCAGAGAAATAAAGTGATGTTCACACAAAATCCCATACCTGAGTGTTCTTTGAAACTTTACTCACAGTAGCCAGAAGCTAAAAACAAGGCTGATGTCCTTCAATGAGTCAACAGCTGAACTGCGGTCACCCACAGCATGGAATACCACCCGCAAGGCAAAGAAACGAGTGCTCTGCGCTGGACAGCTTCCGTGGGTCTCGAGGAATTGTGCTGAGTAATGCATTCTGTCTGATTTCATTTACAGAACATTTAGAACATTTGTATTTAGACCCAGGGGTTGTGTGTGGTCCTCTCCCTCACTGTTTATTTTATCTTCTTTTTATTTTTGCTTTGGATTTTGCCTCTGGGTTTCTCCTTTCCTTTTTCTCAAGCTCAGCCATATATTTTTAAGGGTTTTGTTTTTATCCAGATTTATTTTGCTGTCTGTGTTGTTTGTTAGGAAGATATATATATGAAGATATATATTTCTTTTTCTTTTTTTTTCTCCCCAAACATCTAGTCTTTCTTATTGCTGGAAATAGAAGTTTTAAATTTCAATGTATCTTTTTCCACGAAAGGGGATCTGAGTTGGGCTCTATATAAAGATTGAATCTTAAATTAGAGGATTACAATGTTGCAAAGAAAGAAAGAAACACAGGCAGATGGGATTTAAAAGCCAGAAGAAACTAGATCAAAATGTTAGCAGTTCTTACCATACTATTGGCTACATTCCCCTGCAGGGGCAGATGGGTACTACAGGTTGTGGTGATCACGTCATAAGGTATATAAACATTGGATCAATATGTTATATTCCTGAACCTAATATTATATGACAACTATACCTTAATTAAAAAGTGTTAGTAGTTCTTAGATTAAGGTGCTGGGACTGGGACTTTTTTCCCTTCTTTTCTTCATTTTCCCAATTTTACGGAGTGCACAGTGAGGGTGAATGAGACCACAGTCAGCTCCCGGGAATCCTTAGGGAGTGGACGCTTCCCCGGGTGTTTCTGCCTCTTGAGCTGTCCTTGCTCTCTAGGAAGAGATCTTTTCCGTGATCGCCTCACTGCGGAGCCAAAGTGTCTGCTTCGTCCAAAGGCACTGCGATTTAATCCCAAACACAACTGCTGCTCAGAAGACCGGCCTTTACATCCCTGAGACTCAGCCTCTGAAATCCAGCGGCTCCGTGAATCATTAGGCAAGTCTGTGTAATAGAAAGTCTCTCTGTAATAGAAAGTACCTCTCCCCTGCCTGCCTCCTGACGCTCCTTACCCTGTATCGACTGAGCGAGATGGAAACCCTGCTCGCCCCTGTCATTAAGCTACAGGGAGCTCAATTCCGCTCCTGGTGAGAATGAAGGAACCAGTTTACCAAGCACCTGCTTTATGCCCTGAGTGAAGTGCTTTCAATCTGGTATTTCGTTCGTAACAAGGATGGGAGAGATGTGGGCACCGCCGTTTTCCAGGTAGGGAGACAGGTTGAGGGAGAAGGGCCAAGGTGTGGAGCTGGCTGTGAGGCACGGTGGCTGCACTGGCAGCCTGACGTCAGCTGGACAAGGTCTTAAAGCCCACCCCATCCCTGAATGTGACCTCAGGCAGGTGACCCAACTTCCCGCAGCCTCAGACCTCTCATCTGCAAATCAGGGAAGAGTAACAGTACCGCCACCGTTGCGTTGCTATGAAGGTATTTATTTAATGTCATCAACACAGTGACATTTAAAGTGTTCCTTTCACAGGGCTTGTTCATGTCCCATTAGATGTATTTCTAGACATTTTAGGTTTCTTTTTGGCATTGCGAATCGACCCCTTTTCCCCATTATGCTTGGAATTGGTTATTGCTTGCCGTTCCTTCACGTTAACTTCGTGCCCGTGTGAATGTTAGCGCCACAAAGGCAGAGACTGCACTGCGTTCCCGTCCTGAATTCTCAGGAAAGGGCTTGGCTTACGATAGGTATTCATCAAATATTATTGAATGGATGGGTCTGGCCAACTTACTGAATTCTCTTACTGATTCTGCGTGTGTGTGTGTTTCCAGCTGATCTCTTGAATTGCTGGTAGCTAGCGAACTGTCTGCGGTGTGAGACGCAACTTTGCAAGTGTTCTACTTTTGATGTGAGGCGGCATTGGTCTGAGCAGACGTCTCCGTCCAGGGATGTCTCTAATGTTTCAGTACAAGTGTGATGTGGGGGGGATTTCTGGTAGCTGCCTTTTACCAGACTGCAAGTTGCACCCTCCTCCAGTTTCCCTGGGGCTTGGTTCCGTGTTGTCTTTACACCAGGATCAAGTGCTGGGTTCATGATCCGTGTTTCAGCATCAGCCGAGATGATCATCTGGCTTTTTTCCCTTTTAATTTGGTGATGCTATTTAATTGGCTATTAAAAGTGACAAGTAGCCCTGGCTGGTTTGGCTCAGCAGTTAGAGCGCTGGCCCGTGGACCAAGGAGTTACGGGTTCGATTCCGGTCAAGGGCACATACCTTGGTTGCAGTTTGTCCCTGGCCCTGGTCGGGGTCGTGTGGGAGGCAACCGGTCGGTGGTGTGTCTCTCTTATGTCAATTTCTCTCTCTCTCTCTCTCTCTCTCTCTCTCTCTCTCCCTCCCCCCTGCCCCATTCGACTCTATCTGAAGATAAATGGAAAAATATTCTCGGGTGAGGATTAAAAAATAAATACATAAATAAGTGACAAGTATACAGACTAGATTAGATACATGGGACTGTTCCTTTGGAATAATGATTTTTAAAAACACACATAGACCAGCCCCCACACGGAGAGCAGCCATGCACACACATCCCTGACTCTGGGAGGGGGCGGGGTCTGCCCACCTGCCTGCCTCTGCGGCCACAGCTTCCTGGGGCCATTGCCACTGGGCCGTGTTTACTAGGGGTCAGAGCAACCATGCATTAAGGGTTCCTGGGCCTCTCGGTGGCCCTCAGGTCTGCTCCATGGGGCAGGGGCCCTGAGCAGAGCTGACCCTCCCTGGGTCTCTGGCGTCTCCTCCAGGGAGCAGCACCCATAGGTGGAGCTGGGACTGGCCCCCATGGGCAGAGCAATCATTTGCGCTCTCTGTAACTTCTTTCCTGTGGCTTCAGGGGATGGCATGAGCCACGTGTTGGGAGCCTCAGTGCCACCTGGCCTTTTCAGAGGGTCCTTCTCAGCCACAGTCCCTGTGACCCGTTTCACTCTGTCTCTTGTGCCTGCCTCCCTCAGGATTATGCCATAAAGAGTGATGGCCGAGAGGCAGGAAGTGATACCCCTGGGTTCCTGCAACAATGCCAGGGGTCTTAGAAGATTGAAGAGTAAGGTGCTGTAGTGGCTGGAAGAGTATCTCCCCAAAAGGTATGTTGGGGTCCTCACCCCGGTGCCTGTGACTGTGATGTAATTAGTTAGGGATCTCGAGGCTGAAATCATTGGATGGTGGGCCCTAAATCCAGTAGCTGGGGTCCTTGGAAGAAGAGAGGAGGACACACAGACACACAGACACGTGGAGAGATGCAGCCACCGCCGGGGACGCCGAGGGCTGCTGGGAGCCCGCTGGTGCTGCAGGGGGCAGGAGGGACCCTCCCCAGCGCCGGCAGAGGGTGGGCGGCCCCGCTGGCACCTTCAGTCCAGACTTCCAGCCCCCAGAAATGAGGGAGAATAAACATGTGTCGGTAGGCCACCTGCCTTGTGGTATTTTCTGATGGCAGCCCTGAGAAACAGGTGCAGGTAGGGTAGGCTCAGCGTTTAGTTTGGAGAACATTTCCCGTCGCCATGACATAAACAACCACGTGTAAAACCTTAAATGCAAAAACTAATGATTCTTTAGTAATAGGGACATTTTAGTAACCTTGTATGTCCGGCTATAGGGAACTGGTTAAATAACTTATGATACACCAAGCTACTGAAATACATTCTACAACGCTTATGGATGATAATTGTTAAAACTATCTAATGGTATGCAAAGAGAGTATTTGTTCCAGTGTTAAATGACGAATAAATAATACAGGTTTCTGTTTGAGATATGTATAATTATGTCTGCATATATACAAAGAGAAATGCACATGATTCCTGTGATAGAACATGAGAATTGTGTGTAATTTCACATTTTTTTCTACGATTGTGATAAAATTTGTCATAATGATTTTAATTAAAATTCTATGAACCTTTTCTTAGGAGTATGAAATAATTAGGGAACACGTGCAATGAAACATGCTATGGCCAGAAATCTGCGAGGCATTGTATGTCACTGGTCCACCAGTTCACAGGGAAAATGGTTTTGTAAGGCAAAACTTTGCTCAGACCCGCATCACCCAGGCTGGTCTTATTGAAAAAGACCATTCAAGAAACGCTGTTTCATCGCAACAGAGGCCCAGTCGGTCCCGTGACTGTGCATCTCGTTTCTTCTGTGAAAGCCTTCAGAGATACACAATAACTTTGAGCAGGAGATTTCTAATTATAAAAAAAAGACAGGAAAAAGAAATGAAGTCTGCTGCCCCTTTTCACCCCCTCAACCCCAGCACCCCCCTCCCCCAGGTGAGTAAATGCCTCCCCTCCTGGTCCACGCCCCCCCCATCAGGAATCCCCGTGGGACAGAGCCGTCCTGGTGGGTGGAGGCAGCACATGGCTGAGGGCAGCTAAGGCAGGTGGGCGCAGCATTTCCTCTGCGCTCTCCAGGGAGTCTCAGTGAACAAAGCACCCCTGAGCAGGGAACCAGTGAAAAGGGGCCTGGTCTCCGGGTCTTAGAAGGCTTAGTGGATAACAAGTTGTCTCTTAGGGAAAGCAGAAACCAGGCTCTAAAGGGGTGTTGGGGGGTGATTTATGTGGACCACGGGCGGGGGGGGGGAGGGAAGGCAGCTGACCACTTCTAATGGTGAGGGGCGCGTGAAAGACCAGCTGGGAGAGCGGAAGAGAAAAGTTTACCCTGAAGCTCTGGAATCCAAGGTCAGTGCAGGTAAACAGACTTCAGAATCTAAAATTAAAAGATAATCTATTCTCTTAAAATAGCCTCAAATGGAGTCTTTGATATGATATATATAAATCATTTACACTTACTCCTCCTCCACGCCCTTCAACTAACTCAAATCAGAAAGGTTTCTACTGTACTTTTAATTCTGTGACATCTCTCTAATGCGTGTTCTCTCTGAAAGGACATAAAAGTTGGACATCTACATTGTTTCTTCTGACTTCTGTCAAGAGATTAGTTTAAGGGTTCTCGCCGTTTCTCAGTTGGCCTCATTAAAACTTTATTGAGCACCTACTGCAGGCAAGGAGCGAACCTTGGGGACCTGTGAAATCTAAGTAGGGGAAGCAACGGATATAACATCGACCCTGATCTTGGCAACTTTAGACTAGAATGAAATGCAAGGCAGAGGTGACGCCTTAGGTGGGACGGAGCATGAACTCCCTCAGAAGGTCATGGAGGAGACGATTCCTGGGATTAACCTAGCGGAGGGTTTCAGAAGTCTAGGCCACACTACCTGATGGAAAGGCAGAGAACGGCGCCTCGTGAACAGAGATGCGAGCATCTCAGAGTGTCTGGTTGGAGCCTATGGGGCAGGTACCGGTTTTCCCCCTCTGTGCCCCAGCACCTCACGTCAGAGCTGGCACAGGGCAGGAGTTCGCCAGGACAGAGACCAACCATGTCTTACCTATCCTGGGGTCCCCAGGCCCCGTCAGAGTGTGGTGCCACTACATAATGCTTTGTCACAGTGGGGGTCTCAAAATGCATTGTCTTCAGGGCCAAAAAGGTAATGAAAATGAGTGGAGCCAGGCTAGCATAAGACACCAGGAACGGTGGAGACTGTGGCCAACCACAGGGTGACACTGCGTTGGAATGTGGGCTCAGTGTTGCTGGGTTCTCCGACTTTTCAAGAGAAGTAAAAAAAAAAATTAAATTCGTATGTAAAGTTTTTAGATTTTCAAAATGTCCAAAGAGTCCAGCCGGTGTGGCTCAGTGGTTGAGCGTTGACCCATGCACCAAGAGGTTGCCGGTTTGATTCCCAGTCAGGGCACATGCCCAGGTTGTGGGCCCGATCCCCAGTGGGGGGCATGCAGGAGGTGGCCAGTCGATGTTCTCGCTCATCAATGTTTCCATCTCTCTCTCCCTCTCTCTCTAAAATCAATAAAGGAAAAAATAAAAATTCAAAATGTCCAAAGACCAAGCAATACATGCCCAAGGACCAGCTTCAGCTCCTGGATCACCAGTGTGAGCCTCGAGAGCAGGGTGTCCTCAGACTCGGAGGGCGTGGTAACTGGGGGATACCTTCGAGAGAGTCTCCAGTGTCTCCCTGTGAGGCTTTGGTTCTGTGGGCAGTTGGCGGTCCCTCGGCATTTTTCAGCAGGGGAGTGACAGGAGCCGATCCGTCACTGGAGCGGAGGACATGGCTGGGGGGCGGGGAGGACCCGAGGGTGGAACATCTAGGTGCGAGATGGCAAAGGGTAGCGAGGCAGCTGGAGCGCGATGGGGTGGACGGCATGCGTCGGAGAGGGACTAGGAGGCAGAACGGGAGGACTTGGCCAGCAACGCAGAGAGGAAGGAGGAGGTGGTAAGGTTGACCCCAGCCTGGTGGCCTGGGTGAGTGGAACCCCACATCCAGAACGTGCCATGTCCCCTCTGCACTCGTTCCAGACAGTCCACCTGGTGCGAGGGCTGCCCGCCTCCTCCCAGCCCCTCCCTGAAGCACTTCCTCTTAGAGCATTGCTATTTTTAATGCCTCCCCCAACACCCCCCCCCCAGGAGCATCTCTTTGTCTACCTGTCCCTCTCTCTCCTTTTCTGCTCCATTTCCTTTACCGAGCTGCCATTGCAGCCAGCTCCTCTCCTCCGCGCTCCTTCCCTCCTACAGCGGCCCACCCACCTCCTCCCTCCCGCAAATGAGGCTTTTAAAGCTAATTACCCTGGTTTTTGATCCAGCACAGAACACATGCACTTAAAGAAGTGAGACCAGGTGACTCTGGCCTATTTTCAGTGGCTGCGGTTTGGAGCCTGTGGCATCCGCTGTCTCAGCGGCACTCAGAGACCAGGACTCAACCTGGTGCCCGCGGATCTGGAAAACCCACGGCTTAACGAAGGGGTTGACCTAGGGACAAAGCCACGTCCTGTGGTGTGTCAGAAGCCCTCCCGCCCTCCCTGGTGAGGACCAGAAGTGATCAGGAACAGGGATGCCCATACGCAGCGAAGGAGAAAGGGAGACGGGAGGTCACCCCCAGTTCACCTACACACACAGCTTGCTGCGCCCCACCGCCCTGCCCAGGGCCGCGCCGGTCTCCCCGCTGAGCTCTTCCGTGCCCCCTCCTCTGCCTTCCAGAGGCCCGCCTGGGGCCCAGCATCTCTGCTCTCAGGAGTCAGGAATGGACACGAGGAAGGTGATGCATGGGTCCTTTTCTCTGGAGAGGAGAATGTGGATTGGCCTCTCACACCAGGCTCACGCTCAGATCTAAGGGACCCGTCCCTGAAACCAGGGGACTTGTAGCTCTTGGAAGGGGAGGTTTCCACACTCTGTAAGGAGAGCAGAGGCTCGTCCGCACCAGGGAACACCGCTCAGCCGTGAGGACAAGCTGCTGGCCACGGAATAGCCTGCGGGACTCCCAGGTGACGGGAGCCAGGCTCAGAGGCCCTCTCTGCACGATTCCATTTATATCACAGTCTGGAAAACGCAACTCGCGGGAAATACCGGGTCCGCGGTCGCAAGGGGATGTGAGTGAGGGGAGGAGGTCGATGGTCAAGGAGCACAGGGGCATTTCTGGGCGAGGCAAACGGGCTTGCCGGTGGTGATGGTTACCTTTTGTCAAGACTCACAGACCTGGACACCTAAGAAGGGTGGCTTTTACTGTGTGACTTAAGAAACCCACCCCCAAAAGAAGAGCTGGAACATGATGTTCTAAATTCAGATCCCCTAACCCAACTCGTTAACGTAACGAAAGCCCCCTTGTGGGGCTCCGCACTCAGGAAGGTCCTCGTGTTTCAGGAGCTCTGTGCCGGAACCTGGGCAAAGACCATACATTTCTTGTGATGAATTCCAGCTTCACGATGGGGTCCTTTCCTGGGTGTCCGCGGGCCACGTCTGTCTTCTGCAGTCACCTGGACGTGTCGCTGAGTAGCTGCCTTGGCAACCGCACGGCCTCCAGACACTGACCCCACCAGCTCAGGCCCACAGTGGTCAGTTTCACGGCGACAGGAACGTCCTGCGACACCCAGCGCTGGAGGTGTCTAATCAGGTTTCAGATGTAACAGGCCAGAGGCTAGTCTATGGAAAACGCTTCCAAATCTTTTCGCTCACTTGTGGGGGAAAAAAAAAAGTGATTTTCTTAAATTTGGTGACAACCTTAGTTACGGACGCTGAGACGTTTTTTCCTAAACTACCAATAATACAAATCGAATTGTGATCAACCACCATAGAAAAAAGACTGTTATCTTTTTTTTTTTAATCTGTAAAAAATATTACAAGGGTTGTAATACGAAATGGCAGTGATGAGAGGATTGGAGAGAGGTGCCAGGCAGTGGATTAATACAGATACTACTTTATCTTCTGGATTCGCGCGGCTTAGGGTATTTGTCGGCGTAGGATGATAAAAAATAGATGTGGCCTTCTTCCCCAGACCCTGTCACACAGCTTCGAAGACCTTTCGACGTCCCTGCATGCCCTGAGTGTCTTTGTTGTGCTAATGAGATGACCCATGGTGAGTCCCCACACAGCTGGTCACCCAAAAGGCCAAACATGATTAGAGGGTTGGGACATTCAGCCACATCATCTGGGAGGGAGGGGGAGATGGATAGTAAGTCAGTCACGAGGCCAGTGATTCAACCAATTGTGCCCATAATGAAGCCACAGTGAAAACTATGAGCACCGAGCCTCCATGGAGCTCCCTGGCTGGCACAGGCATGGACGTGCCAGGAGCTGACATGTCCTGTGTCCGTGGGGAGAGGGCACGGAAGCCCTGTGTTCTCTCTGAGACCTCTCCCTGAGGACACCCTGAATAATAAAACTCTAATCATAAGTATAGCACTGTCCTGTGAGTTCTCGCAGACTACAGTCGTCCCTCGCCACTTCGCGCTTCGACGTTCTTGGCTTCACTCTATCGCGCTTTTTTCAAACAAATTCATTGAAAAGTTGATCAACACAGTGAAAATGACACAGCGCGCGCTCGGTTGTCTGAGTCAATTATACACCCCTGTATTGCAATTACAATGAAAATGACTGTACGTAGGGACTGTAGGCCTCTGTGTTCGAGCACCCCAGGAATCCTTCAACGCCAGGTGCAACCGCGATAAACGAGGGACGACTGTACTGAGAATGCCTGAATTCGTGGCCGGTGGTCCGAAGTGTGGGTGGCCTAGGGACCCTGCCTGCAGCTGTCATCTCCACCTGGGGCAGTCTTTGGGAGCCGGAGCCCTTAAATGGTGAGTTCCAGCGCTGACGCTGGGCAGTCCGCGTCCCAGTTGCATTGTGGTATACTCACTTGGGGATGGACCAGTTGGGGTTTGGGCGTAGTGTCAGGAGATAGGGTTTGCTCGAATGATCCGGACTCACTGAAACACGTGTCTTGGGCAGAGAAAGGATGAAGGGCAGAGGAAGAAGCACCTTTGATTCCCAGGTTGCAGAAGGATCACCCCGTGGTGTGGAACGGCGACTCCCGGGCCACTCCTGGAGGAAGAAGTTACCAGTGGAATTTGGAGGTGATGGATCCAACTCTTGGGGTGGTGGCTCACTGGAGTCATAAAAATGCAAAATATTATAATAAGGAAAAAGCTAAGTAGCTCAAATGCAAAGAGGAATTGGGCCGAATGCTGAGTGTGGCCGGTTGACACTGCAGCCTCGCCCACGGCCGCTGGAGAGCAGGGCGTGGTGCCCACGTGGGTCACATGGGCGGAGGGTGGAGGAGAGAACTTTCGGGGACTCCTCGGCGTGGGCCCCTGTGCAGCGTGGTATGAACACCCATCGGCGAGGCCCTAATGCGGGTGCAGTTCACCCGGGAACCTAGAAGCACAGGCGTTAAGATGAGGGGACGATGGGGCGAGGTGGGAATGTGTGACCGGTTGTGTGGAGTGGTTGGCTGTTTTACGGGGAATGGACAGCAGGTCTGACGGAGGGATGCCCCACCTGGTGGAGTCCTAAGGGCTGAGTAGGAATTCCGGGCTTGATGGTATTAGGGTGAAAGTGAGCCCCAAGCTGGCATGTGGAACAGTGTTTGCTCTGAAGTGGTTGTAGCCCTCTATCCGGATCGTTGCGAGGTGGACAGGGTCTGACGGGGACCGCTCCCCCGACCCGGTGCTGTGAGGCCACAGGCGGGCTCAGCCGTCTCCCAGGACCGTCACCGCCATGGTCAGTGAGAGGCGACGGGAACACGGCACACGCGCCACACTGCTGGCGTGGACACTCCGCAGCGGCCCTCCGGAGCGTGGGCCGGGCGCAGGGCAAAAGCTGACCCTGCCTCCTTCCCCGTGACACCTGCTGGGACTCTGGACCTGAGACTTGCCGTTTGAAAGGCAGTCACTGGCTTCCTCTTGGACATTCAGTAAAGTGTCCTGTGACTGAAACCTGCCCTTCCCACAATGCCTTGGGGGACGTTGGAGACACTCCCTAATGGGGGGCAGTGCCGAGTGTCCCTCCGCAGGGGACAGGCGTCTGCAGGGACATGCTCTGCCCGGCCCAGCGTGGGCGTGGGCGTGGGAGTGGCGTTCAGACAGCCTGTGATCCAGCGGCGTCTGCCACAGCCGTCCTGTGCCCCGTCCTCCACGCGCCCAAGTCCACAGCTGCTCCTTCAGAGAAGCACAGCCCTGGAGTCCCAGGCCCCGCCAACTTCCCACGCGTCCATCTGTCAGTCATGAGACCCACAGGAAATCTGTCAAGAATCCTGACACCTGTCTCTTTTCCTTCTGGCCTTTCGAGAAAGGATGACTACTTGTTGTTTTTAAAATGTGTTTTCCCTAAAGGGGAAAACAGTCCCTCTGAGTCAGCCCAGCTGGAGGGCGAGGGCGCTCAGCGGGGCTGTGCGGCGGTCCTGTCCCAGGCTGGCCACGCTCCTCGGAGCTGGGCTCCAGAATTCGGAGGTAGGAAAGCAAACAGCGCCTCATTAAAACTCAGGTGCCGGTTTTGATTCATTAGTCATTTTGCCCTAATACTCCCTGATGTCTATTCATTGCTGTTGATCACCGGCTGGTGGGAGGGAGCTGCCGGCTGTAACTGCTTCTCTCTTAACCCCGTGTCTGCCCACGTCCAGAGGCCGCACTGCCGTGGGCGCAGGGTGAGGCCCGAGGCGCAGTGGCTGCTTTGTTCTGGGGGCCTTGGATGCTGAGCGCTTCTGTCTCGTTAAGGTCATGGGCTCTCACAATCGCAACAATATGACAATGACCTGTCACTAAATACCTGCCGGTATTTAACAGGAGGCCCCCCCATTATACGATGAGGAAACTGAGGCTCAGAGTGGCTTGCCCAAGGTCACATCTCTGGTGAGGGCTGAGGGAAGCTCGGAAGTCCTGGGTGTGGTGCCCAACAGCTCTGAACGGCAGAAGAAGCCCCTGGCCCTCTCTGTCCCCTCTGTCCCTCAGTAGGCTGCTGAGGAGACTGGCAAGAGTGTGGGCTTCTGCATCAGACAGAACTGGATGAAAACCCCAGCTCCGTCACTTTTCGGGTGACCCCACGCCTCAGTTTGATCACTTACAGAATGGGAATGATACTGTGTTTCTCACAGGCCTGTGAGGGCTCAGTGAGAAGCCGTAGGCAGTGCCTTGCACAGAGCCAGCCTCAGATGCTCCACACCTGGCAATTTTCTACAAACATCCCCTCCCCTTGGGGCAGGGGGACACCTTCCTCTCAAGAAAAGGGACCTGACGAATTTCTTCAGACTGAGCGAAGGGACTCTAATGCCCGGTCACTCCCTTCAACTCCCTCCCTGGTGCAAAGTTTCAATACAATGTTCACAGCACACAGCAACCCCAGTGCCTTTGCACAGGCCCTCTGCCTGGAATACCCAACCCCACCCTTCCACCCACCGTTCAGTTCAATGCTCTCCTCTGCTGGGAAGCCCCTTCTGCTCCCACCACTCAGGACTGTGTAGTTGCTTTCCCAGACTGGGAAAAGGAAGCTGATCCATACCCAAAGCCTGCAGACGGGGCCAGCACACCTCCCTGTAAGAACCTGTCTGATGAGCCTGGGTCGTAGGGAACTAATGAGGTGTCATGGAGCGGGGCCCCCAAAAGGAGCCATCTGGAAGTTGGTTCATTCCCTCCCCCTGCCCCGAGATCAGACTTTCCCCCAGAGTTTTGAAAACACCCAACTCTTTCCTTCTCATTGCTAAGTAAGATTCACGAATTTTCGGCACAAATTCGCTCTGGGATTTGAATTTGAAAATACTGATTTCAAAAGGTTCATAAACTTTCATTTATTAATTAATTTACTTACTGGTTCATTTGTTTATTTGACAGACAGATGCCATTCACCCCGTCTGTGCCTGCGCCTAGATGAGCACGTGGCTCCTGACCCCAGAGCTGGGCCAGTGACCATACGTGACCTGTCACCCGACACCCTGAGGCGTGTGCTGAGGCCCTGGGTGGGGGTCACTGAC
Source organism: Tadarida brasiliensis (assembly GCA_030848825.1). NCBI lineage: Eukaryota > Metazoa > Chordata > Mammalia > Chiroptera > Molossidae > Tadarida > Tadarida brasiliensis. The sequence continues at coordinate 119,288,103 of CM061259.1, read as the reverse complement.
GCCCCATTGGTCTGATGTTTTCTCACGATGAGACCCGCGATCTCATGACGTCACGGAGGTTGGGGAGGAATATCCCACAGAGGTGGCGCCCTGTCCTTGTGAGTCGCTCAGGACGGTTTCTCTCTGTGGGGTTAGGCTACCAGCTGAACACGCTGTTCGGGCTCACTTTCACTGGACTCTGGGTTTTAGGAATTTAATTTTATCATATCATTAGGTAAAATAAGTTATGTTTCCTACATCAAACCTACAGAAGAACGTATTGTCAAAGAAGTCTAGTTTCTGTCCCTGTCCCTCCCCTGGTTCACTTGCTTCCCCAACAGGGAAGCTTTTTCAGTTCTGGTTGACCTTTCTGTTCTTTGTCTACTTATAAACATACATACACATATATACAGCGGTGGGCAAATGTAGGCTTACAGTTGTGAGTACGTGAAACAGAGTTTATTCTTGTATGATTATTAATTAATTATTGTATTCCTTACCATACAAACAACTGTAAGCCTACGTTTGCCCACCCCTTAATACACACACACCTGTAAATGCATGTGTGTGTGTGTTTCTACATTTATATATACAGCTTTATTTTCATCTACAGTGTGTATATCTTTTTTCTTCACCCTTTAAACGTATTTATTGATTTTGTTTGGCTTCCTCGGGTGTAGACAGTCTAGTATTGGATTTGACTTGATGAACCAATCCCTGGGAAATCTTTTCTTTGGAAGGAGAGTTAGACCATTGCATTTGCTTTGTGAGGGATGGGTGCGGCTTCAGCTGTGTCAGAGTGCTGTGTGTTTTCGGAAGGTGACATGCGGCCCATGCATGGTGTGGTATTACTGGCTGTTCAGGGTCAATGTCCGTTCTGACTGGGTGTTCTGGGGGTGAAATATTTCTAACATGCTCCCTAGGTCTGGGTGGTCTCTGCAGCCGGTAGCTAGAGGCATCCACCCCAAGCCGGAGAGGTGAGCATGCTAGGGTTTGGCAGGGAGAACAGAAATCTAGACTATTCTTTAAGTGCTGCTTCCTGGAAGGTGGCTGAGATTGGACGTGGGCTCCATGCACAACCTTTTTCAACTTGACCGACCCCAAGGACATGCTGTTGGGGTAGCAGTGACGTTGAGAGATGTACCCCCTGGCCAGGCAGTGGTGACCCTCCTCCCAGAGACGGTCAGAGCTGAGAGGAGGCCCACGAGGTTATTTCATCAGGACCTGGTGCGCATGAGGCACTTGTTAGAATGCAGATCCCAGGGCCCCACTCGAGTGATGAGTTGAGGCGGGGCCTCAGAAACACACATCCCCATGAGCGCACCCGGTACTCCCCGCACTGATGGTCTCTGGTCCAGCTCGAGAACCACCCGTCTGGTGCACTTGTCTTATTTTGCAGATGAGGAAACGTGAGAGCTTGTGATGGGCAGTTTGGCAAGTTCCTTGAGTCTCAACCAGCGTTCTTGCCGGGCCAGCACAGGACTCGGGAGGGCGGACAGGCCCAGGCTCTGCAGCTTGGAGAAGTAATAAATGCAGGGCATGAGCGACAAGAACAGGCCAAGAAGCTGACGGATCACGTGAAGGAGCTGCAAGCTGAGATAGAACTGAGCTCACTGAGTGGGCCCCAGCGTCAACGAGGACTCACTGTGCCGCACTTACGCACCCCGGCGACCCTGAGAGGCAGCAGCTGTTCTCCAGTTTTACAAAAAAGGAAAATGAGATCCGCAGAGAGAAAGGGACTTGCCCAGGGGCACAGTGAAAGTAGTAGCTGAAAGAGCCAGGAAAATAAAATGATGATGATGGTGGTGGTGGTGGTAGGGTTGACTTTGATGATGATGACGATGATGATGGTGGTGGTGGTGGTGAAATGATGAGGATGATGGTGATGAAGATGATGATGATGACGACAACAGTAGTGTTAGCAAGTAAAGGTAATAGCTGTCATTTCTGGCGCTTGGCCCTGGGTCAGCCTCTATGTGAAGAACATGGCATTCACTATTTCACTTACTCCATATCTAGCTCTAAGGGGCAGCTGTTAAACACCAGACCTTTCCAAAATTCAGGAATTCTGATAATATTAACTACGCTGTCCTCTTGCCACAGGGGAAGGAATTAGGGGTCATCATTCTCTTGTTCTTCTCTGAGAAGAATAAACTGTTGGGGAGTTGAAAGTTGAAGTTCTGACTATCTTAAGGGCACCCGGGAGAACGGAGGAGCTAATCCTGATGGAATCTACTTGCCAGGACTGTATAAATAGCAACTTGTACCTTCACTGCGCCTCATCTGCACACATCAAAAAGCACATTAGAAGAACATTAAAATGTCAAGTGGGTTAAATCTGAAACCTGACCTAGCTTATTACCTTGTAAGGGGGAATAGCTGTCAAGAGCGCAAGTCTTCGCGGCTGCTCTGGATATGTGGGGGGCTCCTGGGACACTTGCCAAGAGCCACTGGCACGGGGCTGGCGTTGGCTCGGGCACTGCCCACGCCCACAGTCACGGCTCTGTGCCGAAGGTCTGGGCAGTTATTGTCAGGCACGTCCAGCAGGTGTGTTTGCTAGGAAAGTCCACCTTGCTTCCAGCGGTTTCTCTCCCGACGCAGCGGCTGCAGGTAGAGCCCAGCCCCCCAGCGCCCCCCAGGCTCTGACCTAGTGTTCAGGCCCGTGTCTGACCGAGGCGGTGCCACCAGTTGCTGGAGAGTCCAGACATCGGAAGCAGTTCCGTAGGCAGCCGCCCCGCTTTCCGGAGACCACCCGAATTCCCCAACACCGGGAGAGTCCGTGGGCTCCGCAGAGTCCAGGACGCTGCTGATGAGACTTGAATTCAGTGAGGTGGGTGGTGGGAGTCGTCTAAGATAAGGTGGCCCAGCCCACCTGGCAGAGTGGACCTGCGGTTCATGGTGCACCTCGTGGAGGGCCCCCCGTCGGCCACCACTCAGGGTCAGGTGAGGGACATGGGACGTCTGAGGACTGTGAGGCCATGCCTTGGTGGTCCCCCCTTGGGGGTGGCTGTGAGAGTGAGGCCAGCTTTGGCTGAGGTGGGGGCGTGGTGTGGAAGGCCAGGGTCTGGCAGAGGCCCAGTCAGTGGTCGTGATGGAGGTCCGTCCCAGACCCAGCGCGTCCACAGACAAGCTGCAGATGGTTCGGTTCTGCAGTCCCGGCCCAGAAGAACCCGGGCACTGTATCGCTAGCCATCCGCTCCCGTCCAGCATCGGCTTGGATGCTTTTGGCTGAGTAAATTAGCAGTAAACACACTCAGTCTGGCCCTGGCCAGTCTGGCACCGTGGTTGGAGCGTCGGCCCGAGGACCAAAGGGTCTCAAGTTGGATTCTCAGTCAGGGGCACGTCCCTGGGTTGCAGGTTTGATTCCTGGCCCTGGTCAGGGTTGTGTGGGAGGCAACCGATCCATGTGTCTCTCTCACATCGATGTTTCTCTCTCTCTCTCTCCTCCCTCCCTTCCACTCTATCTGAAAAGCAATGGAAAAATACCCTCTGCTGAGGATTAACAACAACAGCAATAGAGAAAAAACACTCGGTCTGACTTAAAACTGAGGTGATGTAGTCTGGCCAGTGTGGCTCAGTGGTTGAGCGTCGACCCATGCACCAAGAGGTCGCTGGTTCGATTCCTGGTCAGGGCACATGCCCAGGTTGTGGGCCCGATCCCCAGTGGGGGGCATGCAGGATGCGGCCGGTTGATGTTCTCTCTCATCGATGTTTCTATCTCTCTCTCCCTCTCCCTTCCTCTCTCTCTAAAATCAATAAAGGGGAAAAAAAATAAGGTGACATATTGGTTCACGTGACTGAAAAAACACACAGAAATGGGGATGGCTTCCGGTGAGGCTTGGGCCTGGGAGCCTTCGGCAGCAGGGTCAGTGACGGCTAACGACAGTGTACTTCGTGTTTCCCTCCTTGCCAGGCGTCCTCCTGAAACTTTGTGTTAACTCATTTAACTCTCAGGAAAACACTGAGAAGTGGGTATTATCACATCCTGTCTTTCCAGAAGAAACGGAGGCACAGAGAGGTTAAGTAACATGCCCAAGTTCACACAGCTCGTGAGCAGCGAAACGGGGCTTCCTCCTGGCCGCCTCACCTCGTGTTGGGCTGAACTGGAATCGGGTGTTACCCCTGAAACGCTCCTGTGTCAGCGGAGGAGACGGAGGGAGGGCTTGTGCCCAGGCAGCGTGGTGCCGCGGGAAGTCACGCTGGGATGCACACGGCCTGCAAATCGAGCTGACAGCGCGCTCCTCACAGCAACCCAGACCCGAATCGCCGAGACAGGCAGCCTCTCCGCCCGCAGAAATCCTGGTGGTCGGGCCTCAGAGGTGCCCGCCCCAGCTCTCTCTGTCAGCTCTCATTTTTAAAGGCTAAGTTGCTCATCGTGACTGTGTCCTTCAGGAGAGGAAGCCCCTTGCCCACTGGGAGGTTGTGCGTGGACCCTCAGAGCGATTTCAGCAGCCCCCGCTTGACATGGGAGGGAACTGGGGCATCAGCTGAGGCCCCGGGAGGACAGAGAATCAGGACGAATGCGAGACAGTGCAGCGTGCTGTGAGCAGGACAGGGTGGCAAGGGCAGACCCTGGAGTCAGACCAGCGTGTGCAGTGACGAGGGCTCAGGGGAGGCACTTGTCAAAGCTTCCTTTCTGTCCCCACCTCCCGCCCTGCAGGAGCGGCATTCCCCAGTTCAAAACCTAGCCCTGCCTTTCCCTGTTTGTGAGACTGCGGGCTAGCCCGGTTCCCCTCTGAACCTCGGTCTCTTCATCGGTGCCGTGGGAACGGGCTGCAGGTGAGGGTTAGTCAGTGCAGGGAAGGCAGTGGCCTGGCAGGTGGAATGGAGCTGAGTCCTACCAAAGGGTAGCTGTTCACAATACAATCCCCGTTCTTACAAGAATCTCACACACATTTCTCATAACTGACCTCTTTCGTGTCGTGAAAAGGGGGAGTGGGGTAAAGGACGATGTGTTGGTCTGCTGGGGCTGCCGTAACAAAGGGCCACGGACGGGGCTGAAACCCCACAGTTCTGGAGGCTAGAAGTGCAAGGTCGGGGTGCTGGCAGGGTTGGTTCCCCCTGAGGCCTCTCTCCTCGGTGCGTAGGCAGCGTCTTCTCCCTGTGTCCTCACACGGTCGAACCTCTGTGTGTGTCTGTGTCCTCATCTCCTCTTTGTATGAAGACACCAGTCAGCTTGGATGAGGCCTCTCCCCAGTGATCTCATTTAACCGTGAGCGCCTCTTCAAAGACTATCTTCAAATACAGTCACACTCTGAGGTCCTGGGAGTTAGGATTCTAACGTAGGAATTTGGGGGCGACACAACTCAGCCCATAACCGTATCTTACTGATCAGGGTCTCTGTGGCATGCTCCGGTCCTCAGGCAGAAGCCGAGTGCTGGGGTGCAGGTGCTGGGGTGCAGGTGCGGGTCTGAGCAAGAGGCCTGGGGGCAGCACCCAGGGCCACTGTCCCCGCCAGGGCTCCAGCCCCGCAGGGGACAAGCAGCCAGACACCTGCTGCCACACTCAGCCACCTTGCGGCCCTTTCCCGTGGAGACCAGACGGCTGCCAAAGGCGCTGCCTCTCCGCCGTGACCTCGAAGTGCGCCCCGAGCAGGTGTGTGCTGCTGCGATGAATGAGGAATCAGCCCGTAATGAGGGGGGCCGGCATCCTCGGCTCTGGGTGTCTGTGCAGGCTTTCAGTCCTCAGAGGGCTGAAAGGAGCCAAATTAGGTTTCACTCTGACGACTCAAAAGCTGGAGATGAAACTATTTGGTTTCCCCCCTCCCCCTACACACTATGACTGCTATAGGCAAAACTTAGGAAGAGCAATTTCCTTTTCAATCGAATTCCTTTCCTTCATGAATGTAAAACACAGATTCCAGTTTGCTTGGCATTCTCTGAGAGCCGGCTCCATACAGGCGCTGTGCTGGGGCTTTCATTCCTATTGCAGCAGGTAGCGCTCAGCCACCCTCGAGAGGCAGATGCCCGGATTCCGCTTTGACGGCTGACGGGGACGGTGGCTCCGAGGGGAAAAGGGTCCCCAAGACCCTCTTTTGCAGGTTGACTGAGCCAGGACGCGAGGCCAGGTTTGCAGAGCTCCAAGTCCTGAGCAGAACGCGCCGGGCTCTGCAGACGTCCTCGGTGCTGGAAGTACCCGGGCACCGGCCACTCTGGGGGGCTCGAGTGTACATATGTGTCTCATCCTGCCCAGACTGGTGGGCATCTGTGCCGGGTGACTCTTCTTGAGTTACTCTTCTGTCACTTCTTGAGATGTGCACATGCGTCCAGCACTCTGTCTCGGGCTTAATGATTAGGAAGGAAGGACCGAAAGGAAAGAAGCTATGAGCCGCCCTTCTTTTCCCTTTCAGTGTGATTAGCTCATGCACGGTGGTCCTTGTTTCCCAGCCCACCCTGGTGGCGAGCTCTGGTTTGCAAGGAGAGCATGGCCTCTCCGGGCTCGTAGCACCTCCCTCACTCAGTCTGAGCCTTGGCAGTGCCTTGGACACGATGCCTGGAGCTCCTGGGACTCAGAGCAGGACAAAGCAAGCGGGTGATGGAAGCCGCCTAGTGAGCTTCGCAAATGCTATAAGCGAGTGGGGTCCCAGGCACGTCAGACAGGCACCCTGCACACCTCTCCTCCGCTCACGAGCCCACGGCCGGGAGAGCAGAGCAGTCAGCCAGCACGGGTCCTTCTGACAGTGGCCACACCGGTCACCCCCCCTGAGGCCAAGCCCAGGAGTGAGGGGCCAGGAGGCAGGAAGGCGGGGGGAGAACCGGGCAGCCAGGGCCTCTGGTCGGTTCCGAGTCTGGGCCACTCTCGGTGCCTCTGTGCCCCCGTTTGCTTCCGGAATTCCCATTCTCCCATAAAGAGATGCGCATCGGCCTGGAAATCTTCACTCGCTTCATGAGACCTGGCCCCGGGCGCCGGCGGGTTCTCCTGCAACAGTATGCTCTCACACCACCCAGGGAGGAAAAGAATTCTCCCCCGCCTCCTCTTTGCAGTCAGGGGACCTCCATGAAGCCCAGCGGCCAGAGGGGGGGTGGTGGGGGTGCAGGAAGGGAGTCCGCCTCACCGTGAACAGCCCCGCCACGCACACCACAGCCACGTGAAACCGTCGTCCTTCCTGTCCACGGCGATTAACTGCACACGCGCTTCTTTGTCTGGTTTCGGCCACGATTTTAAGGAATTGGTTGTTCAGAGGTACTCGTCAACACTCCTGGGGCCTGTGAGGGACTTAAAATGACTCCACAGCCTCAGAAGCCACTAACCATCTATGAAGACATGGCACCGTGAAGAGCCGCAGTGGGTTCTTAGCTGATGGCCTGTTCTGCCCGTGTTCCCTTGGGTTGACACCTTGTCTGCTGTTAGAGATAGACTTGGAATGAAATAATACAACGGTCTCTTTTTAGCAAGCGCTCTGCTTTTCCCCTCTAAGTTTCTATCTGCTTGCAAATTGACAGGAAAAACAGTGTTTTGTACCCGCAGTTCTGAAGCGACACTGTTACCGACAGGTCACCTGTCACTCACAGGTGTGCTACCCGCGGTGGGAGGCAGCCCAGCGGGGTTCGAGGTTCGGCCCGGGGCAGCTGCCTGTGGCTAAATCCCACAGGATCGCTGACCTTGCCAAGCTGCCTCTCCGCCCTGGGCTCTGCTTTCCCTCTGCAAAGCGACGGATGAAAGGCCTGGCCTTGTATTGCTGTTGGGACGGTGCGAAGCAGGCAGCCCAGCGCCTGGCATGGAGCAGTGTTCGCTATTCTGTTTTTGTCCTGGGGAAAAGAAAGAAAAATTGGTGATGGAGTCAAGACAGACAGGAACAAAGAGAGGATTCGGAGAGGTCGCTTAGGGCTGTAATAAAGTGGATTAATGAAGCGAGACCCCGGAGATCGCTTAGAAAGCGCAGGGATGATGTTCAGAGACATGCAGGGCACATCGCAGAATTCCCTTGGAGGGCACGTGTGTTACCCCTTCTTTGGTCCACGGCTGGGGTCTGCAGCAGGCATTTGGGGGACTTCACCGGTAAGGATGCTAAATCGAAAATGGCACGGGCTAGGAGATACCCGTATGATTCCGGTTAACCAGACTGATGGGGAGAGCAAGACTGGACGGAGCCGTTTGATAAGTACTGAAGGTTCAGAGCATAAATAACTGTTGAAAAAGACGGAGCTGCCCTGGGAAGTTCAAACCCAGGGGAGAGCTTTCTACAGAAATAAAGGGGCGGGGAGAGGGTAGCCCGGAGCTCTGGCTCTGAGACTGCGTGGTTCGCACGTCGTCACCCTGAGAGCCGCGCCGGTCCCTCGCCGACTGTGAAAGGCCCAGCCAGGCTTCCGTTCGCATGGCGGCACGTTATCTGCCCGCTGAAGTGCGACGGGACAGACCTGGAGAGGCCTCTGCTCTCCAACAGCCGTCACTTTCTGTGGACGTCGCTGCACCAAAACACACTCGAAACAGGCAGAACCTGTGACTGTCCCATGGGAAACAAGGGCTTGGGGACCACAGCGATGACAGACAGCTGCCCTCCAGGTGGGAACCCCCAGTTCCAACATGAAGAGCTGTGTGCCTTTCAAGGAAGGGCCGTCAGGGACACGAGTAAGTAAGTGGTCTGGCTTTGTGAGCGCACCTGGGAAACAGGTACTAGAAAAACGAGTCACCTTCCCAGCCACTGGACCAACACGGCAATGCCAGAGACCCATGCAGTGAACTCTCCACTCCTCCCAGATTCCCAGCAAAATTACACAATAATTGGGGGAACTGATGTAATCACTTAAAGAATGTTTGTTCTTGCCCAAAGAGCAACCCTTGACTTGTGCCCAGATTGTGCGGTTTGGGACAGTGGGTACCTGGGGGAGCAGCTCAGCTGAGGAGCAGGGGACACGCCTACAGAGCGTGTTTCAGCAGGGCAGGGTGACTTCTGAGCTCCTGTTCCGGGGGTGGGATTTGGAATCAGAGGATTTGCCCACCCGGCCCTGCAGCAGGACGAGCCGCAGCGGGTCAGGTGGGAGCAGGACGAGGCGCCTCCTAGGGAGATGTCACCACAAAGCGATGAAACCAACCAAACCCCTGATGAGTGCACTGACAGCAGATCGACACCTCGGTCAGAGAGTTCTAGAATGAACAGTGATAGGCACGGAAAGACACGGAGCACGTGGAAGAAAGGAGACAACTCCAGAGACAGCAGGCGGTTACAATGGGAAGGAAATACAGCATTCAGGACTCAGCTGCGAATAATATTTACGTGGGCACAGCAGTGTGTGCCCAGTGTTGGTTTGAACCAAGCATCATGTCAACCTCACGGGGAAGGTGGGTGGAGAGAAAGGGTGTGTTGAAGCTGAGGGCAAATGAGCTCAAGCCTCATCATTTTCCATGGGAGGAAGTCATGGTCAACGTATGAAACTGGAACACTGAGAGATGGTAACGGTACACCTGAAACTAACAGAATATTCGGTCAACTATATTTGAAAAATAAAAAACAATTTTTAAAAAAGAAATAGCAATGGACATGCATTGCTTAGAGCATGGAGGAACGTGCCTGAAGAAAGACTAACAGCACTGAACGATTTTCCTCCGGGAAGCAGAAATCTGGACTAAACAGAGAAATGTACCATTCTTCTTACTGCTTATTTTATTTTATCTTTTTATACCATAAAACTTGTGGCACTATTTGACCTGTAAAACTAGGCACAATTATAACTTGGATGAAGACAAACATTACATTTATTTATTTTTTAAACTGCATTGAGTACAATTGGCAGACCCACGCTGCACACGCGAGTTTGGACGTAGGCGGCACGTCTGGGACGGTTAGACCCAACACTGTGGTGGAGGAGAGAGGCTCTGGAAACAGACGGGAGCTGTTGTGTGTTTGGCTTTGAAAATCTGCCTTGATCCTGTCCCCAGACTACCACGATTTCTTCGAGATTCCAAATGATGGCGCTGAAACGGGTTGACCAGCTGGAATGGATGGAAGGTGGCGGGCAGTCGCCAACCCGGGGCGGTAGTAACCGGGAGCCCTCTTGCTTTCTTCATCATAGAAATAACACAGGACCACTGTTGGGAAAATGCAAGTGACACAGAAACAAAGTGAAGGTCCCTGCCCCTGCTCCAGACCCGTGCTGTCATCCCCAGACATCGCACAGTCAACCGCCTGGCACTCCTTCCCCCCTCCCCCACCCCCTCCGGCCAGATGCCTTTAGTTAGAACGTGCAGACCCTGAGCTCCGATTATCTCTGTTTTATGAAGCGCACTAAGCGTGTGCAGATAACACAAGTGACACGGAAGTGAGGTGAAGAGATGTTCACGAAGCTGGTTCCGCCCCGACCCGTCCCAGGCGTAACCGAGCTGCCCTACCCGGAGCGGGACCGGGGACCAGGCTGGGCCAGTTTGATGACCAAAACTTAGATTCTGTGTCAGCGGAAGTGGTACAGACGCTCCGCGTTTCTGGGGCTGGTGCACAAAGCCAGAAAACTGTTTCCATGGAGACAGGGACACTAGAGATGCTCCCTGGCATTGCTCCTCGGGCTGGGTGGCAAACAGAAACATTAGCATGCAGAGGCTAAATATAGCTGCATTCAGGGTGATTCTTCAGGCCCGAAGCTTGGCTGGAACGTGGCTCTGGACCAAGCTCTCTGAGCACCACCCAGCGATGTCTGCAGTATTTCGGTCACACTACGGTCAGAGGGCGTGTCTCACGGGAAACGCAGGAATGCGGGGCCACTTGGTTTTGTCCTGGGAAAGTCACCCCAGAGTCCTGCCTGGGGGTGGCCGGGCTCAACTGGAAGACCCTCTCTTGGTCAGAAAGTCTCGTCACCACAAAGCTGTCCTTTAAGAAGACCTGATGGGAAAACGTTCTCTCCTGTCGGAGAGGGAGATGGATGCCTATAATTAGAAGAAAAATATGGACGTGTCCCCTTCTTCTCTCTCTCCCAGGATTCCCGGGGACTGTAAATTCTTGTCTGCATCATTACACAGAAAATCCTGCTCCATCCCAGCTCCCAGTCCCAAAGCTGCCTTGCAAACTTGCACTTTGTCACAGCCCTGCCGAGTCACAGCTTCCTAGGCTCGTTCATTCAATAATTATGTCCTGCCACTACCGAATTCCAGGCGCAGTGCAGAGGGCTTGGTTGAAAGTCTTGGACCCCTGGAGGAATTCAGAGGATTCAGTCTGTTCAATGTGGGGGAGAAGGCTGGGGGGAAGGGGAGGGGAGCAGTTAGACCAAGGTCTCTAAGAAGTGAATCTCGATTCCTTCCAGGGGCTGGCTCTCTGCTTCCCAGCACAGCGATGATTTAAGGATAGCGGTGGTGATCGCCACACGATTTACTAAGCGCTTTCTCCGTGCCTGGAATTGCGCTAAGCACGTCACACCTGTTATTCCCTCTGACGCGGTGTAACTGGTCTCTTGCCCAGCTGGGCTCCGTAGGGCACAGCACAAAGTGCACCTGCTTCTCAGCATTGCCCTTCACACACCTGTCGACCAGCTCTTCTCTGCCCCTGGAGGAAATTGCCGGCAGGTTTTGTGTCTTTCTTGTCACTCTCCGCTAACAAACAGTCCCTTTTCCCAGGTTTTAAAAAGTCTGGTCAAGTGTAATAGTAGAACGGTCTTGTCTCTCAGTAGTCAAGAAGTGACTTCCTGCCCGGCTGGTGTGGCTCAGTGGTTGAGCGTCAACCCGTGGACCAAGAGGTCGCCAGTTCGATTCCCAGTCAGGGCACATGCCCAGGTTATGGGCCCAATCCCCAGTGGGGGGCATGCAGGAGGCGGCAAATCGATGTTCTCTCTCATTGATGTTTCTCTCTCTTCCTCTCCCTTCCTCTCTCTCTAAAATCAATAAAGAAAAAAATTTAAAAAAAGAAGTGACTTCCTTTCAGCTATGACTTTGCTTCCATTAGGAAATGGATACCTTACCGTCCCCCTTGGGTCAGGGAAAAGAGATCTCACTTACAAATGGCTAGCATTTCCAGATCATCTCCTATCATGAAAGGTTTCTCAAAACACACAAACTAGTTTTCCACTGTATTTTTTTAAACTAATCAAATAGCTACCATGTAAGAGCCTACCAAGGAAAGGAAAGATCGAACATCTCTGTTGTAAGTGCTTTGCACGTTATTAATGAATTGTGGCCTTTAAAAACATACGGCCCCACCAAGGTGCTCGGGAAGGGACTTCCTTCTCCTTCCACAAAGTAGACTTCTTAAATCATTAGGGGTATGGATGCCAGATTGAACAAGTAAAAATACAGGACAATCAGTTAAGTGTGAGTTTTCAATAAACAGTGATCAATTTTTCTTTAATGTAAGTGTGTCTTGTACAATATTTATAGTATCTGGTGGTTCCTGGGGACAAAGGGCCCAAGGATCTGGCTGTGGGCGTGCGAGGGGTAGGCCTCGGGCACCTGCACAGGAGGATTTTACAGCAAGAAGATAAAGAATTAGATGAGCTAATATGTGTAAGGTCACCTTCTGAAAAATGTAGACCTACAGTTGAGTCCGTGATTCCCAAACTTGTCACACCCGAGGAACCCTTATTCCATTCTCCTCCATTGACGAGACCGATCCGGACGATCACTGAGTACACTATGTAATGCTAATCCCTGGGTGTACACCTGGAACTACTATAATGTTCTATGTCAACTGAAAATTTTAAAAATGATTTACATAAAAAAGGTATAGAGGCAGGAAAAAAAAATAAAAATAGTGAGTTCTTCTCCGTTGCTAGCCCCTTTGAACAGCACCGAGCTCTGGGGCTTCATCGACATGTGATGACAGTGCCCGGCTGGCGTGAGTCAACCACTGATGACAAAGCCGCTATTGGCAGTCACCCTGCGTTGGTACGATTCCAGGCGGAACAACTCGAGGGGACGGTGTGAATGCCCTGTGGGTGTACAGACAGCCCCCCGGGGTATTCTCAATCATTGAAGATAGTTCCAGGACCTTAAATGACCCAGACGAGAACCCCAATTTCACACTAGTGATTGCGGTCATTCATCAGATAGAGCGCTTGATAGATTACATTAACACGATAGTCATATTCACCAATTCCATGTGTGGGAACGATTTCCTATCTCCGAGCGACACATCAATCAAGACAAGCTGGCTGAGCCTTGTGTCCCCACTTAGGGGCGCCCCATCAAAGCAGAGGTGATGTGCTCAGGTGCGTGAGCTCAGGGGACAGACCGCTGCTTGAAACCACGTGCAGGTGGAGGCAGAGACTCTGTTCGTTAAATAACAATTATAACCAGGAAATGAGAATTAATTAGATAGAGAAAAATCAAGAGTCAGCACAAATAGCTTTAAACTGCAAAATACTCTTACTCCCATTTTAATTGCTTGTGTAATTAGAGTTAATTGCAGGGTAGGGTTTTGTTAACATAATAAAATGTTCTTTAAAAGGAAAAAAAAAAGAAAAAAGAAATAGGGATTAGGAAGTTAGCCGGAAGCATTTAAAAGTTTCGATTTCAGTGGATGGTGACAGGCCAGAATCTGGGGCCTGGGATCTGGCAGCAGACAGACCCAGCTTGTTGTGTGACCCCAGGCAAGTCCTGGAGTCCTGAGTCCCGCTCCTCTCGGGAGCAACACCGCAGCGATGCCACTTTCTTCTGCACAGGGATTTTCTCCCTGAGAGTTAAATGAAGCCTGGTGGGCGGTCCCACTCAGTGCCTGGAGTCTGTGGAGGGGCTCGCCTGGCACTTTGCTGTTTGCTGGCCGACTCGCACACCCCAGGGGAGACCAGCCCAGCAGAGCTGCCACACCGTGCGGGCACTGTGAGCCCGCCCTGCTCGGGGGAGAGGGCATCCTGGTGGTCGTTCCTCATTGCCCTGCTCGGGGGGGAGGGCATCCTGGTGGTCGTTCCTCATTGCCCTGCTCGGGGGAGAGGGCATCCTGGTGGTCGTTCCTCATTGCCACGTCGGGTCAGCTGCTCCCATCACGGGAGCCTCTCCGTTGTGTGTCCTGGGCTGTTCCCTGGAGACTGGGTTCCCGCAGCACAGGTAGGACTGGAGGAGGGGGCTGAGACTCCCCTCCCCGAGCTCCAGGCAGTGCGCCCCAACAGCACCGCGTGGCGGGGGCTTTACTGTTGTCTTCATCGTGGTGAAATACGTGTACCACAGAGTTTACCGTCTTCAACCATTTTTAAGTGTGCAGTTCAGGAGCGTTGAGTACATTCCCATCGCTGTGCACCCAGTCCCCAGAGAAATCAGAGCCCGTGTACTCTACTGGTGGGGATGTGACATGCTTCTATACCCACTGAACGACACCTGTGCACTGCCCTCCCCCAGCCCCGGGCAGCCACGTGCTTCTTCTGTCTATGCTTTGGGCCGCTCTGTTCAGCGGAATCCATCTAAGAAGAATCATACAGTGTTTGTCTTTTTGTGACCGGCTTATTTCACTCAACCTGGTGTTCTCCAGGCTCATCCATGCTGTAGCATACGTCGGGATTTCCTTCCTTTTTGATGCTGAGTAACATTCCATTGTGTGGATTGACCCTTTGTGTATCCACTCATTCGTCAGTGGGCCCCTGTGCTGCGTCCATCTTTCGACCATTGTGAACATGGGTGTGCAAACGCCTCTTCGAGCCCCTGCTCTTAACCCTTTTATATATATATACCCAGAAATGGAATTGCTGGGTCATACGGTAGTTCTAGTTTTAATTTTTTTTAAACATGTTCTTATTGATTTTTAGACAGAGAGGAAGGGAGAGGGAGAGAGAGAGACAGAAATATCAATGAAAGAGAAACATCGATTGGCCGCCTCCTGCACGACCCCCACTGGGGACTGAGCCTGAAACCGGGCGTGTGCCCTGACTGGGAATCGAACCGGCGACCTCTCTGTGCATGGGTCGACGCTCAACCACTGAGCCACACCGGCCAGGCAGTAGTTCTGTTTTTAATTATTTGAGGAACCACCGCCTAGTTTCATAACACCTGCAGCATTTTACATCCCCGTCAGCAGTGCACAGGGTTCCAGTTTCTCCACGTTCTCCTGTGGAAGCGTCTGAGAGGTCCCCGCGGGGCAGGGAGGAGGGACGGCAAGGGCATGGCGACGATTAATTTCTGAACTCAGTCAAGTGTCCAAAGTAGCGCTCATCCGGAGTGCCCGAGCAGATGAACCGGGGTGAAAGCTCTCTGAACGAAGGGATCATGTTTTATTCATCTTTGCATCGCCAGGCTCTCGATAAATATTGAATGACTGAACCAAAAGGTAGAGGAGAAGAGTGTGGTCCATTCTCAGCATCCACTGGAGGGCATGTCGTTCCACAGGACAGCCAGCGTTCAGGGAGGGCACCTCCCGCTATGTTCTGGGGGGCTCACCCGCGTACGGAGCAGAGGGCCAAGCAGATCGCAGCTGCTCCGCGGACGGTGCTGGAACGCACGCATCCACGTGCGAACACGGACACAGCCGTCCCCAGGACCACTGGAACGCTGGAAGCCGCCCCCGACCTGTCTTTGCGTCTCTGACAGCTTCTTACTGTTTTCTCATCGTGGTTGATGCATTACGGGGAGTCTGGACTATGTTTTGTTTTGATTTTTTAGAATGTGGGCTTGCTCGGGGAGCAGTGCTGGTCACTGCAGCCAAACCTAGCCTGTCCTTTCCGATGACAAGCCCATCACTGTGTTGGCATGCCGTGAGAGCGCTTGCTGACGGCTAGGCTCTGCCAAGGTTCGTTCTGTTCTTGGGCTTTGTCCGGGGTCCTAGGATGTGGCCCTTCCGTAGGACCTGGTCTTTACTTCTAAGACACGTCATTTCTGGGGGTATCCACTTTCTGGGGGTGCTCGTGGGGTCTTTCCACTCTGGACCAGAAGGCAAGCCACTCTCTGGTGGGCCTGTGGAATCTTGCCTGTGCGTGTGCAGTCTGTCCTTGCGAGGAAGTCCCCCGCGCAGACTGTCCTCCCCCTCCCCCGCCGCACTGCTACCCAGGCCTGCAAACCGCAGTCCCGTCAGTAGCTAGACTCTGGTCTCTGCCTCCTCGGTTCAGTGAGGTTGTCTTGCTATGTTGGTTTCGCCACCATGGACAGTGGCCCAGAAGGGATCCCAGGCGAAAATCCAAGGCAGACTCGGGGCTTACTTTGTGTAACTGCCCGTTGTCCAATGCCTGAAGACGGTCGCAACATGTGCTCTGTGCAGCGTTACGGTTAGGGGTGGCTGGAAGTCAAGCCCAGCACGTGACTCCCTCCACCCGAAACGGCGCGTCCCTCCTCCTCGATCTCACATCACCCTGTGCACTAACGTGTCCGGGCTTCTACCTTCTGGGCACGAGATGGGGCTGTCCCCTTGATTCCGTCACGGACATGTCACTGTCTTGGCTAAGCAAACGCAAGTGTAAGTGACGTGTGACCTTTCTGGGCGGAGCTTCCACAAGCCACTGTGCAGGTCACCGGGTTGTGTCCCTGCTCCCACGGTGGGCTTATGCCAGATGGTGGAGCCCCGTCAGCCTGCGTCCCTGAAAGAAACATGAAGCAGAACAGAACCCCCTAAAACCTGAGATAAAGTGTAACGTGAAAAATATATCTTAGGGGTTTCCTATCAGCTACTGGGATTTGGAGGGTTGCTCGTCACTGGAGCAAAACCCAGCCTGTTCTTACTAATAAAAAGTCCCATCCTGTCTACTTCCTGGATTTCTCTCAGCACACTTCTTCTTCTTCATCCCCGCCTGACCCTCACCATCCCCACCTGCCTCCCATCTTCAGGAGGCCCCTCAAGACTGTTCCTTCACAAACATCTGGCCATGTGACTCCTTCTAGTGACAAGTCTGGGACGTCTCCTCACTGCCCGAAAAACTACACGTTTGCCCTGGAAATCAAGCCTCACCGCGGTCTGGCTTCAGCGTGTCATTCGGCCTTAGGTCCAGCAAACCCACACGGCGTTGCCTGTCACGTGACGTCATTGTCCCGGCCTCAAACCCGATGCCCTCCGCCTCGCTGGGCTTTGGTGCATGCTGTTCCTGTCGCCAGAAATGCTGTTCCTGCTTCTTCTCTTTTCTTGTTTTTAAATATATTTTCTTTATTGAGTTTTTAGAGAGAAGAAGGGAGAGGGAGAGAGAGACAGAAACATCGGTGAGAGAGAACACTGATTGGCCGCCTCCTGCATGCCCCCCACTGGGGATTGGGCCCACAACCTGGGCATGTGCCCTGACCAGGAATCGAACCGGTGACCTCTTGGTGCATGGGTCTATACTCAACCACTGAGCCACACCGGCCGGGCAAGGGGGCACTGCCTTTTATGCTTTGTTTCCCCGGTAGCCAACGCGGCCCATGTGATCCAGGCTCAGAGACTCATCCATATGGCAGAACGTACCCATGTCTCTCTGTGTGTGTCTCTTCGTCTCTTTGTCTCTTGTCCACACATAGCTCCCTGCCTCCCTGGGTGTGCCCACGGACACACACCTGACCCTTCCTCAGGTTCCCCAGATCAACTTTCTCCTTGGTGTATCACTAACAGTTAGCACAGTGGAGAAGGAAGGCCCTAGCCGGCTTGGCTCAGCGGTTAGAGCGTCGTCCCGTGGACCAATGAGTCGCGGGTTCGATTCCTGCCAAGGGCACGTACCTCGGTTGCGGTTCGTCCCTGGCCCCGGTCGGATCGTGCGCGAGGCAGCCAGTCGGTGTGTCTCTCACATCGATGTTTCTCTCTGTCTCTCTCTCTCCCTCCCTCCCTCCCACTCTGTCTGATGATAAATAGAAAAATATCCTCGGGTGAGGAATAAAAAAAGAGAAGGAAGGCGAAAGACAGTTTGGGAGCCAAGCTAGTTTTTCAGTCTTTTTGGCACAAAAAAGAGAGAGAAAACTAAAAACAACCTTCACGCGCCGAAACACAGTCTGGCGGACGCGGGGAGTCACGGGTGTTCGCGGGGGCAGAGCCCAGCTTGGACGCACGTGCCAGGCGCGGTCCCCGGCCGCCGTGCGTGCTCGCGCTCAGCGGGGCCAGGAGTTGCTGTTGTTACTTGCTCACTTCTGCCCGGCTGGGTTTGAAGTCACGGGGGAAAAGGAGGCCGCAGGGGTTGTTTTGTGTTGTTTTTTTAAATCTCAGAACGTATTTTTATCTCTCTGCTGGTGCTTCCTCCGGGTGTGGTGTGAAGTATCACCTACAAAACCGTGGTGTGTGGTGGCATTTCCCTCCTCCCGCCTCGGAGACACAAGACTCACAGAGAGACAGAGGAAGTGTGACCGTTGATGTCCAAGATGGTGCGCTAATGAATAAGGGACAGCTCCGCAAAGAGAGCAAAGGACTATGGTCCGCAGGCCTCAGAGGCGTTTTTTTCCATCTTTTCCTTGAAATAAAATACACATAAGATAACATTCACCATCTTCACCATCTTTCAGTGGCAACGCGGGGCACGGAGCGCATTCACACGGTTGGCAGCTGTCACCACGCCCACCTGCAGCACTTCCCATCTCCCCACACACACTCGGCCCCTGAAACACCCCCAGCCAGCTGCCACCCTCCTCTGTGCGGACCCGACGACTCCAGGACCCTCGGTGAGTGGAACCCTCCCGTCTCTGTCCGTTGGTGACCCGCTTGCTTCACCAGCATCACGCCCTCAAGGTTCGTCACGTCGCAGCGTGTGTCAGAGTGTCCTTCCTTCTGAAAACCGAATAAAATTCACTGTCTGAGGCCCACTTGCTGGTCCATTTGTCTGTGGCTGGACACTTGGCTGCTTCCATGTGTCCGTTACTGTGAGTGACACTGTTCCGCACAGACGTACAAACATCTCTGAGTCCCCGCCTCCAGTTCTCCGGGGTGTGTACCCCGAGTGGACGTGCTGAGCCACGGGGTCGTCCTGCTTTTAACATTTGGAGGAACCGCATGCTGTTTTCCGCAGCAGCAGTGCTCGGGTCCCAGTAGCTCCACGTCCCCCCCAACTCGTGTTATTTCTGCTTTTTTTTTTTAGTAGCAGCCACCCTAGTGGGTATGAGGTGCCAGCTCACTGTGGTTTTGATTTGCATTTCCCCAGTGATCAGTGATGTTGAGCATCTTTTTATGTGCTTATTAGCCCTATGTATGTCTTCTCTGGAGAACGTCTATGCAAGTCTTTTGTCAAAGGCATATTTTTCTGTAATAAGGTCTCTGCTTTAGGGGAGGATGGTCAGAGGAGAAGGGGACCAAGGTGTACTGTGCACTCCACTCTGGGTGCCAGGTCCCCGCCAGGCTTTGGGAGTTCTGTGATAAGCTCACCAGCTGTGGAGGGTGGGGGAAGGATTCCAGACAGGGGCATCGTCAAGGCAGATGGCAGATAACAATTCAGAGGGGACCTCAGTGACAGACACATGAGAACCCACCGAAGGTTGTGGGCCTGCCGAGAAGGAGAGAGGTGGGACGGGGGACAGGGGACCAGGAGGCAGGTGCAGCAGTGGGTGAGAGCGAGGCTTAGTCCTGCCCTGGACCCAGCATCATGTTTTACCAGCTGTGGGACCTTGAGTAAGTCGCTGAGCCTTCGGAAGCCTCCATCCGTCCATCTGTAACGGGATACTGAAGCCCACTGCGGTGAGTGGCTCGGAGAAGGCAACGAGATGATATCTACAAAGTGCTTTGCAAATGTCAGACTCCTAGCAGATGCCCAGGAAAAGGGAGCTTTTCTTATCGTTATCCAGAACGCTGGGCAACTAAGAACTGCAAGTTCAGGTCAGCCAGACTCCAAATACTTGACTTCCACAACGCCCCGCAGGAAATTTGTAATATCCACGACAGGCAAGTGGCTCCAGCTACTCAGTCCAGGTTCGGAGTTTCTCATGTCGCGTGGCTTCCTCACATTTTGCTGTTCTCACCGTGCAGCCTCAGGAATTCTGAGCCCAGGTGACATCATCTGAACTCACGGTGCCCGCGAGACTGAGCCGAGGGAGACACAGTACCTTGCAGAGTAGCTGCTGTGTCCCAGGCACTGTGCCAGTCCCCGGGCACGTGTCCCGTGGGGATGCCCAACCTCCTAGAATGGAAGGAACCTGACTTCCACTCTACAGATGGGACAGCTGAGACTCAGACAGGGAGCAGCTTGCAAAAGGTCGACGGAGCACAGAGGGGGGACCAGGACTCGAACTTGGGTCTGCCTTGACTCTGACACCGTGGCTCTTCCCGTTCTTCTATTTCGTGTATTAGCTCAACGATGTGTCAGAATCTCTGTGAGACATTGTTCGGGACGGTGGCCTGTTTTGGCCGTGGGTATCATGATTAGATTACGTGGTTTTCGCCAGCAGTTATTTTTCTTTCTGGGTTTCTCCTTTCCTCCTTCCTTTTCTCTTTTAATATCCTTTTCTTCAAAATTCCTTGCCTCCTGACAAGCCTGTTTTCCTGGCCGTCCACATTCAGGAGGAGGGACGATCCAGGAGGGACGTGCCTCTGTTCCCACGGTCCCTGGAGGGCCAGATGTGGTCAGGACTCCTCTCCTCCTGTTGAGTTGGGCTGGAAGGACTGGGGCCTTTGCACTCAGGGAGAGCGGAAGGGGGCGAGTGAGGCAGGTGTGGAAGGGGACAGGCCGAGGGCCCTGGGCGGCAAGATCAGTTTCTTCCTCACTCGGCCCTAATCTCCAGTTGTGTTCCGTCTCCTTGGAGCTGTCCAAGGTCTGCTGGGCGCGCTTGTGGCCAAGGGTCAGAAACTCAGATGTCTAAAGGGCCGGGCAAGTCACCCAAACGAGTGACGCGGATCAGACGTGTCTGTCCACTGTCACTGCGTGGTGGCCCCTTTTACTGGCACTCAAAGACACGCCGAGAGGCCAGTGTACTTCCTTTTCAGCTCATTAAGCTATTCGTCACACATCTTTTCTATAAACCGGATGCGGTTTTAACCATTTGTTTGTTTAATGTTGCCTTCAGTTGTATTCTTTTCATCTGGACTCCCTTTATTTGCACAGGAAACTCAGAAGACTGTTTTTAACTTCTACCAGAAAGTGTGTTCGCTCCACTCTTTCCTGAAACATGTAGCCGTTTTTTCTCAACGGTTTCCCCCCTCTCTCTCTTTTGATGGAGGTGGGCACAGGGAAGGAGTCTCTTCCAGAGGCAAAGCATCCGTGCAGGTGACGAAGGGTCACTGTGCCTTGAGCGCAGGGTCAGGAAGACAGTAAGGAGTGGTGGGGACTGGGGAGCCACGTCCTGTCTCCAGGGGCCACCTGCTGCCAGGTGGGAATGCAGGCCGGTGTGGCCAGAAGTTTTTATTTTTGAGAGACATCAGGAATTCTGATTTTTATGGGAAGTCTCCTAATTAGTTAATAATGGCTAATTAAAAACAAATTTAGAAGAAGAACTACTGCAGGTCCAAGCAAACACTTCTGAGGGTCACATCTGCCCTCTGGACTGTTGACACGTGACCCCTGCTGGCTGTGGAATTACGTTGCTTCACCCGAAGATTACTCTGTCCAGATGCTGAAACTCCCCCCTGATCTTACACCGCCAGCATTTCCCAGGAAACACGGGCGGCACCTCACACGATGATGTACTGCTCTTTCCTTCCTGAGATTCTCTGGTCTCTGATTCCCCTTCCTGTCCCAGGGCTGGCAGAGATGCTTGCTGCAGGCCAGGGCTTCCCAAACGTGGCCGATTAGGAACTGCGTTTGCCTTCTGTGTACACTAATGCAGCTGTTCACTTAACACTGTTCTCCAAATATCTGTATTTTCTCCTGTAAGTAAGCTTATTATTATTTTTTTAACCCTCACCTGAGGATATTTTTCCATTTATCCTCAGATAGAGTGGGAGGGAGGGAGAGAGGGAGGAACGTGGATGTGAGAGAGACACATCAACTGGCTGCCTCCCACACGCCCCCGACCAGGGCTGGGGATGAACCACAACCGAGGTACATGCCCTTGGCCGGAATCGAACCTGAGACTCATTGGTCCATGGGCCGATGCTCTAACCACCGAGCCAAACCGGCCAGGGCAAGTAAGCTTATTTTTAAGGAATCTGATTTTTTTTTTTTAATTTTTTTTATTAACTTATTTTTGTTACAGCTGTTTCTCCTTTTTTCCCCATTGACACCCTCCTCCCTGACCCTCCACCCCTTCCCCAGCTTTGTTGTCCATGTCCATCAGTTATGCATACATGCGTATAAGTTCTGTGGTTTATCTCTTCCCTCCCCCCCCTTCTGAGGGTTGTCAGTCTGTACCCTACTTCCACATCTCTGGGTCTACCCTGTTCCCCAGACTGTTATGTTTATTATATTCCACAAATGAGTGAGATCATGTGATATTTGTCTTTCTCTGCTTGGCTTGTTTCGCTTAGGATAATACTCTCGAGGTCCCTCCATGTCGTCTCAAAGGATAAGAGATCTTTCTTTCTTACAGCTGCATAGTACTCCATTGTGTATATGTACCACAGTTTTTTTATCCATTCATCCACTGATGGACACTTGGGCTGTTTCCAGGTCTTAGCTATTGTAAATAGTGCTTCTATGAACATGGGAGTACATGTATTCTTTCTGATTGGTGTTTCAGGCTTCTTAGGGTGTATTCCTAGAAGTGGGATCACTGGGTCAAATGGCAATTCCATTTTTAATTTTTTGAGGTAACACCATAGTGTTTTCCACAGTGGCTGCACCAGTCTGCATTCCCACCAGCAGTGTACTAGAGTCCCCTTTTCTCCACACCCTCGCCAACACTTGTTGTTTGATGATTTGTTGATGGCGGCCATTCTGACAGGTGTGAGGAGATACCTCATTGTTGTTTTAATGTTGAGCATTTCTTCATGTCTCTTAGCCATTTGTATGTCCTGTTTGGAGAGGTGTCTATTTAGTTCCTCTGCCCATTTTTTAATTGAGTTCTTTGTCTTCCTTTTGTTGAGTTGTATGAGCACTCTATATATTTTGGAGATTAACCCCTTATCTGATGTATCATTGGCAATTATACTCTCCCATACAGTGGGTTCCCTTTCCGTTTTGATGGTTGTTTCTTTTGCTGTGCAGAAGCTTTTGAGTTTGATGTAGTCCCATGTATTCATTTTTTCCTTTGTTTCTATTGCCTTAGGTGATGTATCAGTGAAGATTCTGCTGCGTATGATGTCCAAAATTTTGTTGCCTACATTTTCTTCTAAGATTTTTATGGATTCACGTGTCACATTTAAGTCTTTTACCCATTTTGAGTTTATTCTTGTGTATGGTGTAAGTTGATGGTCTAGTTTCATCTTTTTGCATGTAGCTGTCCAATTTTCCCAACACCATTTATGTCTTTGCTCCATTGTATGCTCTTGCCGCCTTTGTCAAATATTAATTGAGCATAATGTCTTGGGTCAATTTCCGGATTCTCTGTTCTGTTCCCCTGGTCTATATGCCTATTCTTGTGCCAGTACCAGGCTGTTTTGATTATAGTAGCTTTGTAGTATAACCTGATATCTGGTATTGTGATCCCACCCACTTTGTCCTTCTTTTTCAAGATTGCTGTGGCTATTCGGGGTCTTTTTTGGTTCCATATGAACTTCTGGAGTATTTGTTCTAGTTCTCTGAAATATGTCACTGGTATTTTGATGGGGATTGCATTGAATCTATAGATTGCTTTGGGTAATATGGACATTTTAATGATGTTAATTCTTCCAATCCATGAACAAGGTATATGCTTCCACTTTTTTATATCTTCCTCTATTTCTTTTTTCAATGTCCTGTAGTTTTCTGCAAATAGATCCTTTACTTCTTTGGTTAAGTTTATTCCTAGGTATCTTAATTTTTTTGCCACGATGGTAAATGGGATTGTTTTTTTAGTTTCTCTTTCTGTGAGTTCATCATTGGTGTATAAGAATGCCATCGATTTCTTGACGTTAATTTTGTATCCTGCTACTTTGCCAAATTCATTTATTAGGTCTAGTAGATTTTTGATGGAGTCTTTAGGGTTTTCTATGTATAATATCATGTCATCTGTGAATAATGACAGTTTCACTTCCTCCTTTCCAATTTGGATTCCTTTTATTTTTTCTTCACGTCTGATTGCTGTGGCTAAGATTTCCAGTACTATGTTAAATAAGAGTGGCGAAAGTGGGCATCCCTGTCTTTTAAGGAACCTGATATTATTATCGAAAGCAGAAAACCGTATCCCTTGTTGTGTGTGTTAGAGTTTTACCCTAAGATTAGCTGCTATAGCAAGCAATCCCAGACCTTGGGGAAGTTTATTTTTATTTTATATTTTGAAGTTTTGTTCATGCAAAGTCCAACGCAGGTGTTCCCAGTCAGGCACGTGGCCCCTAAGCGTTTCCCCTTCCCCTCGTGACGGCATCATCTCAACCCTTGGGGTCAGGGGTCACCACCGAAGAAAGAGAGAGTTCGTGGGGAAAGCACACCAGACACTTAGCCACCTTGACCCCAAAGAGACAGACTTCACTTCTGCCCGGATGTCACTCTGGTCAGACTCCAGGTGTCAGGGGACGTAGTCAGTGGCTGGGCGGTCACTCCCCAGCAAAACTCTGTGCCGAAGGAGGGAAGCACACGTTACAAGGTCAGGTGGCCATCTCCGCCACATCTGCCGTCAAAGGCGCTTGGAGAAACATACAGGGAGATCCCAGGCCCCCGAGGCCCCACCCCCTACGTCTGCAATCTGTCTTCACACCATTGACTCAGAGAAACACTAAAAAGTGTCTCCCCTCGTCCTTGGTTCCCTGGAGCCCCTCCTTTTTCCTGAGTCTCCCCAGTTCCTGCTTTGTAGGCAGGTGGAGGCTGCGTCTGAACTGAGATGACATAAACCTGGCTAGGCTGTGCTGACCCCCACCGGGCCTCCCAGCACATCCCCTAAAATCAGCTCCCCACCACCAGGGACCTCACATCCTTCCGGGAAACACTCCCACAGGCCGAGGAGCCGCGGTGCCTGGTCCTCGGCTCAGCTCACCGCTGATGCCCTGGCACTGCCCTTCCATTCTGTGCCAGCTGTTTCCCTAAAAGACTCCCCAGAAGGGCTGGGGGCACTGCACCCTGGGGTGCCCATCTCCTTCTGGAGTTCTCTTCCCTGCAATCCCTTGGCATTGCCCCGCACGGCTCTCTTTTGTATCTGCGATTGCGTTCTCTCTCCCGTAAAAGGGGCTGCCAGTCCCTGGCCACACTCCCATCATGTAGACATGTCTCAGAAGGGGCTGCCCCTCCCGTCTGGCCAACCCGATGGCAGCTCCTGCCAACCCCGGTTGGCTCACTAACTCTAGACCGTAAGCTGACTGGACACCTGGTCCTGCATTTCAGCTGTGTGTGCTGTGCCCCAGATCCCAGGCTCTCCTTGACCTGTCCGTGCCCGCGGTCCCCAGAGCCAGGTCTGACAGCTGCCCCAGCTCCCCTGTCCCGCCATCCCCAGCCATCCAGAGCCATGCCACACTGTGCGGCAAAAGCCACCCCCTCTGGAGCCTGCCCTCCGCCCCTCGCAGCAGCAACCAGAGGGATTCCTGGCCGGGAACGTACCCTCTCCCAGCAACTTGCAAGGAGCCCTTTTACAATCTCCATCTCGGCTCTGCTGAAGAAAATGGGAACGGATGGGCTCACTGAGCGGAAAATGCCAGCAGGCATTCCAGAGCCCAGAATCCCAGGGCCGGCCTTCTGTGGGGGACGAACAGACAGGCAGTGCCGGGAGGAGATTCTTCCCCGTGTCAGGCTCACAGGGCTGTTTGTAAACACTAGTGCGTATTTTCGAGGCAGCCCCCGAGTGCGAGTCAGACCAGCCACGAGAGAAGTCATGTAGACGGCGCAGTCATCCTGCCCTCAGCTTTGACACTGGCTCCGTGTCCTTCATTCAACATGCAGAACGGGCTGAGGACCTACTGCGTGCCAGGCACGGTGCACACACTGGGGGTGTGATGGAGGATGACACTGAGAAATAAAGTCCTTATTCCGGTGGCGCCGGTGGCCTAGTAGCAGGGAGGTGGGAAGAACTGAGTCAGCACATAATGCACACGCGGTTCCAGGAGGCAGCGATGAGCGGTGCCAGCGCAGAGAGGATGAGGGTATGAGCGACGCGGGGAGGGGCCAGGGGATGCCTCTCTGAAGAGGGCTGAAGGAAAACCTGACGGGTGTGGAGCCAGCCCAGAGGGCAGGAGGGAGGGCACTCGGGGCAGCGGGCACAGCTCGGGCAGAGGCCGAGAGGCAGGGAAGGGCTCGGTATGACCAAGAACGGAAGAAGGTGGCTGGAGGGGATGCCAGGGTGGGGCGTGGGCACTTGGCACAGGTGAAGGTGGCAAGGCAGGCAGGGCCAGTACGTGTGGATTTTTGTCTTAAGGATTAATACAGGGTTTTCAGGCAAGACAAATGACAGGCTCCATTTTACGTTTTAAAAGGTGTCCCACCATGTCCAACCACGCTGGCCTCCTCTGTCCCAAGTCATTACGGCCGCACCATCTGGGCCCCGCTGGCCCTCTGCGTGGGGTGGCCTGGCCCCTGGTCTCGTGGGTCTGGCTCCTTCCTGACATTCAGCCCACTCTCCGTCTCCGGTCCTGCCCGAGCTCTCCTTCCAGTGGCCTCGCTGCCCCGTGACCTCTGCAGAGCCTTTGTCCACACCCAGCGTGTCCTTGTCTGTGTACTCGGGTTTCAGTGTGTCTGCCCCTCCCAGCAGGAGGGGAGCCCGCCACAGCTGTGCCCAGAGCTGTGCCTGGCGCATGGCAGGTGCTTATTTAGCTGTCCGTTGAGTGAGTGAATCTCAGACCCATTTCGCAGGCAAGAATGTGAGAGATGATGATAATGGTAGTTGCAGTAGCAACAGCTACTACCATATGGGGTTCAACTTCCGCCTGCCTTTGATTCCCTGCCACGTTGAGGGTCTATCACCTTCACCCTCCCCCCCCGCCCCAGATCACCTGTGGCTTGTGAGGTGTGGGAGACCAGAGCTGAGCCCCTCCTCAGGGACACGCTGACATCTGGCTCCCTTGCTTCCCCTCGGATCCCTCCTCCCCAGCAGGGAGAATCCTACTCTGGGAACGTGAGAAAAGGTCTGGCCATTTGCAGAATTTTCCAAAAATATTGCGTATGAGAGGGGTCAGCAAACGTTTTCTCAGCGTGCTCAGCTCCGCAGGCCCCGTGGCCTCCGAGGGGCTGCTGGGCTCAGTCATCACAGCGGTGGCCGCGGAAAACCCCTCGTGCGTGCGGGGGGCTGGGCGCCAACAAAACGCCCAGCAGCAGGTGGCGGGCCCCCGGTCCGTGACAGAAATGCCACTCCAGTCACTGAGCGTTTAGGCTTCGAAAGCCTCAAAGACAAGTTCTTACCCCCAACAAAAGCCCATGCTGAGCGGTACCGGCGTCCCCCTCCTTGGGGAGCAGGCCAGGGCCCAGCTGGAAGGGCTCAGCTGCCCAGGAGGCTTTGGCCACAAAGGCGGGGACACCTGTGGGGTTGTCCCAGTGACGCGGGACATGGGCATTGTTAGCCTCTGGTGAGCCCGAGGCCAGGACCCAACATCTCGCCAAGTGAGAGGGGTTCCCTCATAATAAAAAGCTGTTCCCCCCAGTGCCACCAGGGCCGTGCCAGCTGCGGTCCGCATGGGGTGGGCTCAGACGACGACGGAACCGGGAAACACATGGGTAGCAGCCAAGTCCCACCCAGAGCACAGCAGCCCTTGGGTGGCTCGCTGCGCCCTCCCCCAGCAAGGCCTCCGGACGTTCTTTCTCCTTTCCAGTCGCCGCCTGGCACTGGGTCACCCATGAGCACTTGGAGTCCCCTGGGCATCCCAAGCATTTTCTCTGGATGGAGATTACCCCCCGCCCTCGCCCCAACCCGCTCTGCCAAGTCCAGCCGCTGACTTCTGCTCCGTGGTCCCCTTTCACCACTCTGCCCAGGGCACTTTCCCACAATGGGCAGGACGTTCCCGTCGAATCCACGGCTGTGAGCCCAGTGAGAAGCCTCCTTACTTCCAAATACGCGCCACTCGGACTGGGACGTGGCTTCTACATGAAATTCGGTTGTGCCCTCCACCCTAGTAAAGTTGTCCAGTGTCTCTTGCCAGCAGGGGACAGGACAAAACCCAGAGAGCTCACCAGGCCACCCCCTTGCACTGGGTGGAGAGTTCACCTACCAAGGGCTCAGAGGCCCCACCCCCTCTGTGCACACAGAGCCCCACCCCCCCTCCATCGCACACAGAGCCCCCACCCCCCCTCCATGCACACAGAATTCCCACCCCCCTCTGTGCACACAGAACCCCACCCCCCTCCATGGCACACAGAGCCCCTGCCTCCGTTGCACAGACATCAGCGCAGAACGGCCTTTCTTGTGTGTGACAGTCCCACAGGTGAGGCAGTGGTGCGGGTTGCCTCTGGTCCCTCCCTGCGTCAGGGACAGAGCTGGGCCCAGGTGCACGAGGTGACAAGGGCGGTCCCTCATCCAGCACTGCTTGGGCCTAACGGAGGACGCCAGCGGCTAAGTGGGTACTACCATCACACAGGCAACGGGAGATTGACACAGAGAATGCTGTGGGGGACCAGAGGCAGGGAACGTGTGAAGCCTGGGTACAGTCCAAAGGCTTTATAGTAAAACAACTTCCTCTTGTTGTTCAAACCAAATATTTGCTTGTGGCTAGAAAATCAAACACTGCAAAAAGATTTATCATAAAAAGCAACCATCAAAAGGAAGCAACTCTTGAGCTGAATTTTGAACATCAAGTAAAAGCTGAAAAAAAAAGAGCCGGTAGCTGTCGGAGAGTGTGTTCTAGGAGAAGGGTAGCCTGTGGGCACGGGCTGGAGGTGGGACTGTGTGGAGAACGAGGTGGATGGGTTGTTGCTGTCGGATCCTGTGATGTGAGGAGGGTTGTGGGGGACTGAGGCTGGGGGCAGGCAGGTCCTGCAGACCCTCCACGCCATTCTGAAGAGCACAGACCTCGTGCTGTGGAACCACGGAGGGGTCAGGAGCGCCTCCCCCGTGGGCATGGCTTTGCTTGGTGGGAGCATCTGACAGTGTCTGGAGATGCGTTTGGCTGTCACAGCTGCTAGGGATGCAGTGTGGCTGGCGTCTCGTGGGCAGAGGCCAGGGGTGTTGCTAGACTACCTGCAGTATAAGGGACGGCTCGCCCAAAGCAAGGGGTTTTCCAGACCAGACGTCCAGGGTTGGGAGACCTGGGGCAGGGCAGAGTTAGTCGCCCAATCAGATCAGTTGCTCTTGGTGGTCCCTCCAAATCCGAGGAAAGCATGCGGTGCCCTGCGGCAGAGCTGGTCTCTGTCAGCCCAGTCCAGGGGACAGTGTGAAGAGGGGTGTCGCACAGGCCTCACTTGGTCACAGAGGTCACCTTGAGCTGGACGTTCCCCGCCTAGGTGAGGGCGGGAACCCCTGCCCCACAGACACGCCGGGACAGCTGGTTCCAATGCCAGCGAAGCACAGGCCCACCTCCACTTCCCTTCTGCTAGAGACCTAGAGGCTCAGCGTCCCACTGGGAATTTGACCCGAATAACCGAAAGGCCCCTCGACTTGAATATCCCTGCCTTCCTTTTCCTCGATGCCCTTGAACTCTCACTCTGGGTCAGAACACGGTCAGCATAATTTATTTCTCACCTGCTCGTGATTTTTAAAAAAGCAACTTTACCAGGCTGTGGTTTACACAGAACAGACTGTGCCCATTGGAAGTGTGCAGGTGGATGCGTTTTGACGAGTAGACAGGTATCCATCACCGTAATCAAGACGGAGAGCCTTCTGTCACCCAGGAAGCTCCCTGCGCCCTTCGCGGTCAGCCCCCTCCCTTCCCAGCCCCGGGCAGCCCCGCTCTGCTTTCTGTCACTGGACATGGCTTTGCAGAGTGGAGTCACCCAGTCTGTGCTCGGTGTGTCTGGCTTCCATCAGCTCCCTGGGCCTGGGACTCGCCCAGGAGGTCGTGCTGAGGCAGTTCGTTCCTTTTCGTGACCGAGTGGCGCTTCTCTGCCTGGACGTACCCGTGTGTTTATTCAGTCACCTGTTGATGGACATTTATTTGGCTCGTTTGCATTTCTATTGTTGTTGTTGTAAGTAAGCAGCTATGGACGTCACATGTTGCTTAAAATATTTCAGTGTTTCCCAGGACACCTGGAATCACATTTCAATCCCCTACGATGTCCCCCAAAGCCTCCTGTGTGGTCTGGATTCTGCCCACCTGCCCTGACCTCATTCCCTCCACGCTCCTCCTTACTCAGCACTCTCCGTCTGTCCACACTGGCTTCGGTCTGTCCCTCCAATCAGCCCCAAGAGCCAGAGGCCCGCCACCCTCACCACCATGCTGCGGGCCCGCACCAGCCGCGCACAGCTGGCCCCTGCCTGGGACGCCCATGCCCTTCTGGAATCACTAAATCAAACGGATACTTGAATCCTAATCTCTAGCGAAGCATTTTATTTATTTTAATCCCCTAAGCACTTCAGCCCGACTTGTCCTCCGGGCCTGCCATTCTGGGAGAGCTCAGAGAGCCCACCCTGATCCCTTCTGATTGAAATCCCCGAAGGACGGGGCCAGGGTGTTTCTAATGGCTCACTCAGCCACGTGACCAGGCTTGTTAACCCCGTCGTGACTGCCCCTCGCACGAACAGCGGGCGGGGGAATGAAGGCCTCGGGTTTGGGTTCGAGTGCAGGCTCGCCCGGCTTCTCTGGGGCGCCGGTGGCTCACAGTTAGCTGCTCACGTGTTGTCAGATCCCATCCTCGAAGGCCCTGCGTGGCAGGGACATCTTCCTTTCTGGAGGGGACACGGAACACGGGTGAGACAGAGTGTGCCGGCCAGAAGTCTCTGTATGACAGTCTGCCTTTGTCCTCACGTGGAAGTGTTTATCGTGATAAATTCCAAGTGTGCCTTCTGCTTTCCACCAACGGCCAGTGAGAGCCTCGGCTCAGCCCTCCCCCGAGGCAAGGCCCGCGGACACCGCTGTCGCCCCAGCCCGGCGCTCAGTACCTAGCGGAGATCACGTAAAATGATGCTGGTAAAATCCAGAGGTAGATACAGGAGCCCCCCGCCCCCCGCCAAACGCACACCACATTCTCCCTCCGCACAAGGCAGTGGGCCAGTCAGCAGCCGCTCCCTCCGTTTGAGCCCAAAGACCATATGGTGCAGGAAAACCATTTCATCCTGTCTGAGGTGTTAATTACACGCTTCTAGCAACCCACAGCCCGTGAAACCACACCAAGGAGGAGAAATGACACTATTTTAAGCAATATTTTGACAGCTATATTAATAGACAATAATTGTCTTACCAGCCACCAACAGATCAGAGCTCACGGCCAGCCCGAGTGGCCTTCAGTTCTGCAAGGACAGCAGAGAGCAGAGAGGGGGACATCATCCCTTTTCGGTGAAAATCTCAAGAATAGGGTCTCGACCACTCCCTCTTGCTCTGTGGAAGTCATACCTCCTTTTCCAGTTCAACCGGCAGCATCATCGGAGGGACAGAAAATGGCGAGGCTAAGACCCGGCTGGAGCCCGTGACCTTTCAGGTTCTCTC
Organism: Tadarida brasiliensis; assembly: GCA_030848825.1. Classification (NCBI taxonomy): domain Eukaryota; kingdom Metazoa; phylum Chordata; class Mammalia; order Chiroptera; family Molossidae; genus Tadarida; species Tadarida brasiliensis. The sequence goes on along the minus strand of CM061259.1, from coordinate 119,256,857 downwards.
CATACAGCAAAATCACTAGAGTGGAAACACATCCCTGGGAGATGTGAGGACCAAGCGGGACACGGATAGCCTGGCCGGCTGCTGGCTCTCTGATCACCTGCGGGGCCTGTGCCGGACCAGAGAGCTTCCACTAATCGCAGCTTCCAGATGAACCAGGGAGTCTTTCAGGTTCATGGATGAAGACGCTTGTGATTGCATCGGCAGTGCCTGGGGTCCGGGAGCGCCGCTGCCAGTGCTCCTTGGGCCGGGCAGACGTGGCACCCCCAGCAGAGGGGCATTTGGGGCGAGCCGGGCCCAGACCTGCACCCCTCCCGGAGCAACACCGATCCACTTCCACTCGATGACATGAACAGTTACTCCCCAGTGTTTCGATGCAGTCACTTTATCAACGAGAAGGAGAAGGGAGCTGGAAAGAAAGAAGGGAGGTTGGGAGAGAAGAAGGTGAGGCGGATGGTGGATCAAGGTGTAATTGCTGAAGAGCGAGAAAGCAGTGCCCATGACGATTTTATGACCAAGAGCAGGTGTTAGTGTTTGCCAGTGGCACTGTGCGACAAGGGGGTTGTTCTGATCCGTGCAGAGAACATATATTTTCAGAGCGACACAACAAGGCAGTCACACCATCTGCGCCTCAGCTGCCCAAATCCTCTGCAGCCTGGGGGGCCAGTTCCAGCTCTTTCCCAGCCGCTCTACCTCCAAGCACCCGCTGTCTACTGACCCGGGTCCAGCCTTGGCTAGTGGTCTCTTCTCAGCTCTGCCTCGGGGGGCCCCCTGGCTTGGGAACTCCCACCCCAGTTTGCACTGCCCTCGGGGCCGCCCCTGCCTAGGCATGCAGTGACCTGGTGCAGAGGCCTTGACAAATGTGGGACAGGGGTGTCTCCTCGTCGGTGGCCCTGTGGCCGTCCCTGAGGTTTCCCAGTTTGGGCGAGCTCTGTTTTCAGCTGTATACGAAGAGCGGATGTGTTCCCCTCCATCTGTGAGGCAGCCCGCTGTGCACTTGGTGCCCGTATCTAATCCACCGAGGAGGGAGAAGCCACCTCATTCTCCGTTTTCCCGGTGAGAAAACCAAGGAGCACATACTTCTACTGCATCCAGGGCGTGGGCTCTCGGGGAGTGGGACCCGGGCTGATCCTTTGTGTCCCTCTCAGTATTCGTCCCAGGGCCTGGCGCAGAAGTCCGATATGCAGTCTCTGGTTTATCGATCTACTGATCAACAGAACGAAACACACGTCCCCCAGAGCAAGTCCTAACAGCTCCCCGGCGGAGTGAAGTGGGTCATGGAGCCCGGAACCCCAGCGGAGTCTGACCAGCCCGGGCCGCCCAGCCTGCGGGACTGTGTTTGTTCTGTGGTGCATGCCCGACAGGCATGCAGACGCTGGGCTCTGTGCTTCCAGGGGACGGAGCCCTGCTGGGGCCCAGCCGCCTGCTGGCAGAGGTCTTAGCATCGTCTCCCCCCGTGGGTGCCTCAGTGGGCTGTCACAGGTGGAGGTCAGTGAGGAAAAGGGAGGGGGGAGGGAGGGAGCAGACAGGTAAGGGGTGTGAGTTAGGAGGCAGCTCACATAATCAGGGTTCGACACTTAGATTTTTTAAAAGCATAATCAGCCTGGCCAGTGTGGCTCAGTGATTGAGCGTCGACCCATGCACCAAGAGGTCGCCGGTTCGATTCCCGGTCAGGGCACCTGCCCAGGTTGTGGGCCCGATCCCTAGTGGGGGGCATGCAGGAGGCGGCCAATTGATGTTCTCTCTCATCGATGTTTCTATCTCTCTCTTCCTCTCTCTCTAAAATGAATAAAGAAAAAAAATTTTTAAAATAAAAATAAAAGGCATCATCATTCCTTAATGTGGATGAGGAACAAGAAGCAGGGAACAGATGAGCCCATGGAATCTTCAGGAAAGGAGAACTAAGAGAGCTAAAACCTAGGAGGGGAAGGCAGGCCTGCAGAGACCAGCCTGGGGACCCCACCATGTCTCCAAGGGGCTGTCCCAAAGCCAGAGTGGCGCCCGGCTCTGGACCCACCGCTGCAGAGACGCACCCGGCCTTCCCCTCCGTGGTGCGCGCTGTCTTTGGGGCTGATTAACTCCAGCACAAAGCTCTGCCGGCAGCCGAGAACGTAAGACAAAGGGTCTGCACAAAAGAATCCGAGCCCCCCTCCCTTCCGTGTATTTGAAACAATTTCACCCTCCGTGGTCCCTCACGGTTCCTGCATAAATTACTCTGCAAAACCAGCCTGCCGTGAGCGAGCTTGCCTGGCTGCCTCCGCCCCGCGTCCCATCTGCCAGTTAAGCTTGAAGCATCTCGAACACGTATTGTCTGGAATGAAACAACCAATTATGCTTTCAGGTTTTGTGGCATAATATCGCAGAAACCAGCAATTACAGAATCAGAGTGGCATGGAACGGGGGTAGAAGGGAGTGAGTCCCGATTATTCTTTAAATAGCAGTTACATGAACTCATAATAAATAGGTATTAAGCATTAAATGTATGATAAGTAATTCTTGACAATGCAATTATCCAAACAGAAGAGGGGAAAGTGGCAAAATGGCGCTGTCAACCTCTTTTGTGCACAGCGCGCTCGGGGGTCAGAGACGTGGAGGGAAGCTGCCTTTGTTCCAGCCGGCGGTGGAGGCAGGGGCACCGATGTGGGTGCCCGAGGGGTGTGGCTGGTTCCCAAGGGGTGGCACGTTTCCAGGAGAGCAAAGCCGTCTCCATAGGGGCAGAGCGTGGCTGACCAGAGCATCCATGCCGGCGAGCTCTGCTGAATGGACAGCCATCGAACCCATCATGTCCTGTGAAGTCACTTGGCTGGAAGAGTAGGGCCTGGTGCTTGGCAAAGAGCAGGTGGATGGGAGATGTTGGCTGAGCACCTGGCACACAGAGCAGGCTGCTGTGCACGGCCGCGTGGGTTGTGTGCTGCGCAGTTCCGTGGAGGGCCCTCCACGTGGACTGCGACGTGAGCCGCTCCCCGTGGAGCTGGGACGCGCTGTGGCCTTGCTTAGAAGGCACAGGAGAACTCGCGTCTGTGAGCTTGGTACTTCGGCTCGAGTCTCCGCAAGGAAAGTTAAATTTCAACTCCGTCAATGATTTTCAGCAATATCCCTTCATAGTTAAAATGTGGAACCGTCGCCCGGCCGGTGTGGCTCAGTGCTGAGCATCAACCCATGCACCAAGAGGTCGTCGGTTCGATTCCCGGTCAGGGCACATGCCCAGGTTGTGGGCCTGCTCCCCAGTGGGGGGCTTGCAGGAGGCGGCCAGTTGATGTTCTCTCTCATCAATGTTTCTATCTCTCTCCCTCTCCCTTCCTCTCTCTCTAAAATCAATCAAGAACAAAAAAATTTTTTTTAAGTGGGACCATCTAGGTCAACTGTTTCCAGTTTCCACTGAGAAGGGAAGTGACTTGCCCACTTCATGATGTTCACGTCCTCAGAAACCATCTTCCCTCTGCAGACACCTTTCCCTCACTAATGCTGCCTGTTCTCCAAGGTCTGAACCAGTCTCCTTTCTCCAGGAACCCTGCCATGGTCTCCACTGGCATCTCACCTATCAAATCCTGCCGTGAGGACAGTGGCCCTGCCTTGCGTCCTGACCCCCTGCTGTCTCCTCACACAAACGGTGGATTCACCCCATAAATCAGTGTGCGTCACTCCCCTGCTCACAAGTTATCTGTCATAGGTTGTTGCAGGCATGGCTCCAGATTTGTTCACACATCGCTGTATCTATGTCACTGAGTAGACCCGTAGGTGGGGACCTACCCTTGAGTAGACTGACTCTAGGCTTTTCACATTGACTTGCTTTGGCCAATGGGTCCATAAGAAGGTGATGCAAGAGAGATACCTAGGGGCAGGTGACCTGGAATACCTGGAGAGCTCTGGGGTGAGTCGATGCATCTATGAGACTTCCAGATGGAGACAACAAAAAGTCAACAAATGAAGAAAGTAAGACGCTGTCAGCGCTATAAATAGACTGACGGGGCAAAAGGCGTGTTGTAGCAGAGAATAGTCGTGAGAGTGTGGGGGGCACTCGGATGAGGCCTTTCTGAGGCAGGGACGTTTGAGCTGAGCCTCGAGTGGCAAAAGGTGCCTGATCCGGGGGAAATGTGTCCCAGGCAGAGAGAACAGAAATCGCTCAAGTTTGACAAATTGAGCTTCAGAACGGAGGCCAGGGTGTCTGAAAAATAGAAAGCGTAGAGGGCAGACAATGGTATAAAATTAGGCCTGAAAAGTTAGGAAGGCACCCCAAAATGTGTGCCTTGGGGCCATGGAAAGGAATTTTGAATACCTAGTAAATAAGAGTATTGAATACCTAGTAAATAAATACCTGGTAATAACTTAGTAAATAATACCTAGTAAATAAATACCTGGTAATAACCTAGTAAATAATACCTAGTAAATAAATACCTAGTAGACAACCAGGCACTCTCAGATTTCTAATTTCACGCCCTCTCTGCAGAATCCCAATAGTTTGGTATTTATATTCCCCAAAAAAAGGGATAAACTGAGGCACATGCCCAGAGCTCTCTTTCTCCCTCTCTCTCTTTCTTTGAAATGTTGGCATGGAAGAAGTTGATAAAATTGTCATCCCACTATTGGAAAATTTCTTCAGGCTCACTGAAATTGCAAAAGTTTCTCAACTCAAGATGATATCCTGACAGCGATGATTCCGAGAGAACGAGAAATCATAGCAAAACACAGGGTTTGATAGACTTGGAGTTAAATACAGCTCAGCACCCAAGAGCACTCATTTGGCTAATTGTGGGTGGAATTATTTGAGCAAAACATTTGGTGCCTACATGGGACTGCAGGTGCAGGCCGGGGAGCTTTCGGACCCATTGGCCAAATGTGGTCCTTGAAGTTCCCCCAGAAGTGGGCACTGGTTCCCTTCCCTTGTGGGTTCTTCGGTCCCTGCCTCGGTCGTGGAGATGTTATGACGGCTGTGACGTTTTTTGGTGAGTGTGTCCACTCAGGAGAATTCCCTGCCTCCTTTCCTCCTCAGCAGATGGGAGAACACAGCTGAATGTATCTCTGAGTTTCTTATTTCAGGGACCATATAGATCAAGACCAGAACTTCAAGAATCCTCTATCCACTGTACCATTCATTCATCCCATGTGTTAAAAAATCTCCAAGCACTATGTGAGGCAGCAACCTGGGCACAGTCTTCACCCTCACAGAGCTTACAACTAATTATGTAGGCAATCATTTCGTAGTAATTATGATAAAGGCTGTGAATAATAAATACATGAGTGCTGAAAATGGGAGATGCTAACGTCAGCATTCAGACCAGAGATTTCCCTGGAGAAACACATTTTGAACTTAGTTTGAGACAATGAATAGAAATTAACTATATGAACCAGGTTAGTTTAGCAAGACATGAAGACCATTCTAAACAAATGGACATACAACATCCTGGAGTGGGGAGGGTGTGGTATGTTGGAGAATTGAAAGACCAGTGTGGCTGGAGGTTGGGAAACTAAGGAGAACATGTACGAGATAAAGAGAGGAGGCATATCCATTAAGGTATTGTGGGTCATGTTGAGGAGTTAAAAACTACCTGAAGAGTGATGAAATATTGGCTACCTATTGCTGCAAAACAAATCACCCCACATCTCAGTGGCTTAACACAAGGATCAACTGTAAATCAGATGTTTGTGGATCATTCTTAGAATGACTGATCCAAGTTGTGCTCAGTTGATTATGGCTTTGCTCACCAGGACTTATCTGTATTTGGTTGGTGTTGGTTGTGCTCAGTGGATCTTGGCTGTGCTTGGCTGATCTTGGCTATGCTGGGTTAATCTTGGCTATTCATGGTTAATGTTGGTTGTGCTCGGTTTATCTTAGCTGTACTTGGTTGATCTTTGCTGTACTTGATTGATCTTTGCTGTACTTGATTGATCTTAGTTGTGTTCAGTTGATCTTGGCTGTACTTGGTTGATCTTTGCTGTACTTGATTGATCTTAGTTGTGTTCAGTTGATCTTGGCTGTGCTTGGTTGATCTTGGCTGTGCTTGGTTGATCTTGGCTGTGCTTGGTTGATCTTGGCTATACTCTCTCATGTGCCTACAAGTCAGCTGGGGGCTCTACTCTAGAATGAGCTTGGCTGGAGCATCTTGGCTGGAGAAGTCTCATCACCCTAGGACCAGGGTACTAGCCCGGGAAAGTGCACTCTACGATGATGGCAGAAGAATGAGTGGGCAGACAGCAGCATCCCAGTCTGCATTGTCACCTCCATCTCATCTTATTGGACAAAGCAAGTCATGTGGTCAAGCTCTGATCCAAGGGGTAGGAAAATAGACTGCCCCTTCAGTGGGAAGAGCTGAGGAGTCACTTGGCAAAGGGTGTGCGTACAGAGAGAGGTGACATTTATGATATAGAATTAAATATACCATAAATGGAAAGTTAATGAAGGTTTTTAAGCAGGTGATTGACATTGTTATCCACAGCACTAAACATATATTCCCAACAGGGCCTATAAATGGGTCTGTAATATATCCTGAAACTTATTGATCATCCCGAGCTTCCTCCCCACCCCAAACTCATACAATCTTAACTCCTCTGTTGCCAAAACCATCCCCTGTCTCTATTCGCCTTAGTTTCTATTCCTGTTATCTCCTCCCTGGACTACCATGTGTCCTAATTGTCCTTTAGTGTCTTCTCCTCCCACATTGTCCTCAGAGAGGCCTTTTATCTAATCTCTCCACAAGATAAGATTCCCCCTCCTTGGCTTGGCATTCAGGCCCTTCTTAAGATGGTGCTGTGTTCCCTCTCGTGCTCACGCTCCACGCTGCCTGCCCCATAAGCCTGTGAGCCAGACACAACAGGCATCCCTTCACGATGGTGTGTTTCTGCACCCTGGCACACTTAATTCCTCTGCTTTTCTGCCTAGAATATCTCTGCCGCTTATTGTCCATCTGGGAAACTGCTCATTCTTTCAGGACCCAACTCAGGGGTTACCACCCACTTGTTATTTCTGCCCATCTCGCAGGGAAGCACTGTTGGTCCTTCTTCTCTGCTCCTCCATGCGGCACCTGCCACAGCGAACGCAATTATTTGCTTCCGGTCCTGTGTCCTCTTAGAGAGTTGGGGGGGTACCTCACTCTTCCCGTGTGCAAGGTAGACTGGGTGTGAGAAGAAACTATTAAAACTTCATTTCTACTTATTTTGACTAGTATGCTTTAAAATGTATTTGTTATGCATGTGCTATAATAATATATTAGTGCAGAAATATAAGAACATAACTTAAAAATAATTAATTAAAATAATTATTGAAGATGCACGCTCAAAAGTTTTCTATAGATGAGTGCCCGAGAAGAAATAATGTTTGGAGACCACACTTCTCGACAATACGCTCCCTGATAGATGGGACTCAGTATCGAAACCAGACTCGAAGTCACTACATTTTAAATGACAGCCAAAAAGTACTTACTCCCCCAGGAGGTTTTTATTGCAACGCTGAGCAAAGCTGTCAGCTGAAGAGTAGAAGGCCTTCCACGGCCCCCTCCCCTGCCCTGACACGCACACAGCTACTGAGGAAGACTTTGTAAACATTGTCGTCCTCCTTCATTGCCTGCCCCTCCCAAAGGGCTTCCTGAGATCCATCCTTGGCATTGCTCTCTTTTCTCCATCGCTCTGTCTCTGTCTCTCTGCCAGCTGCTGTGGATGGATCGAGGGCTTGTACTCCTTAGAATCAACACCGGTCATGCCTAGAGAGGGGTCCCAGGGAAAGACTGAAGTAGGTCCTTCTCTTGATGATATATTCTAGAATATTTGTTTATATAAGGGACGCCCACAGTCTCTATCTTCCTGGTAAAACCAAGCCTGGTTGAAAGGAGGAGCCTGGATTTAGGCTGTTGGTCATGCATGTCATCCTAATTCAGAAGACTTCCCCGCCTCCAGGTCAGGAGACGGAACCCCCTCATGGTTGCCAGAATCAGAAACGGTCACTGCAATCAGCAATGTCACTGGGACAAAGGGTTTTTACTACCTATAATAACAACAGCAATGATGGTTTAACTCTTCCAAATACACGCTGCGTCCTGGGCACTCGGCTGCGCACTCATCCTCGCCGTACCCTTGGCACGGGTGTTTTCGTGTTCCCATTGACAGATGAGAAAGCTCAGAGCTGAATGGCTTGTTCGAGGCCGCACAACTGGTCCGTGGCAGAGCCGGGGTCAGCGCCCAGGTCTGTCGTAATCCGCAGCGACCACTTTTAACTACCTTGCTGAACCAGGTGAAAAATAAACCGGTTAATCCAAACGAAGAGGCTGGCTGGGGAGCATGAAGAATTTTTCCCTGTTCTAAAATTACATGAAAAAAAATATTCTGAGAGATTATGTAATGTGTTCTGAAGTCAGAGAATAATGCCTTTGCTTGGCAGCCGCTGTTCTGGAAGCTCCATGCCCCACTGAGTCAGCCAGACACTCAAGGCTGCCCTTACAGGTCACGTGTCGCTCCTTAGGACGACACTCTGAGATCTATGGTTACGCCAGACTGCAGTGTCCCCACTGTCAGGACATGTGTGACGTCTGCTCTTTCCTCCTCCCAGATGTGGAAATGAATGTCTTAATCTGGGAAAGTTTTTCTAATTGCCCGAGATGAGTGTGGTAGCTTTTTTTAGAAACACGGGCTCATTTTGGGAGAAGAAAAAATGAAAGAGATTGCATAATGGCCAAGTGGAAATTCACAGGCAGGCAGGCGGCTCGCGTGGCGAGTGCTCACTGCTGCTGTGGGAGAGGGGGCTCCAGCGGACATCACCTTTCCACGCGGGAGCTCATGCTTCTGGAAGAGTTCATCGAATTTGCTAACAAATTGTACATCTGATAAGTATTTCCAGAGATTTCTGTGATCAAAAAGAACAAAGCAAAAACAGGTCTTAATAGAATATCTCATTTAAAAGGTGGCTCAGTTGGTTGGAGCGCCGTCCTGTACACCAAGGAGTGGCAGGTTCGATTCCCTGTCAGGACACGTACCCAGGTTGTGGGTTCGATCCCTGGTTGGGGCGAGTATGGGAGGCCACCAATCGATGTTTCTCTCTCACATCGATGTTCCTCTCCCTTCCTCTCTCTCTCTCTAATCAATAACAATTAAAAAAAAAAGATATGAACCAAGGTTATTCACTAGTTAGAGGAAAATGGAAAAGATAAGAAATAATTACAATCTTGGGCACCTGAGTATTTCTCCTTCACTTGCAGGTTATGCATGGACCTGGGCCACCCTCTTCTCTCTGGCCATTCCATTCTTGGCTGGCTCCTGCCCCTGGCCCTCTCTGCTCCACTGCCTGCCCCCCAAAGGCACCCCGAGATCCATCCTTAACACTGCTGTCTTCTCTCTGCCCCCTGTCCTCTGCGGGGACCCTCACTACCCTTCTTCCAGGTTGTATTTCCACAAGGTGCCACAGTCCCTAGCTGGCACCCCTCCTCCAGCCTCACAGTTCTGATTATTCACTGAAAATTTCACTGATTTGTCCAACACACGCACTGAATTATTTCGCGGGTGAACTTTTGAGAGCCTTCCACGTGGCTGGCGTTGTTAAGTGTCGGAGAGACCGAAGCAGATTGAAACCCCCACCTTCGTGGCAAGAGGCAGACCGAGCAATACGTTCCAAGTCGAATCCGTAGTTTGTTTGGTGGTGATGAGTGCTACGTGGGGGAGGGACACGGGGCATGTTGGGACGAGAGTGACAACTTTAAAAATGGTCATAGTGAGGGCTTCTCTGCGAAGGACGTCTCTGAATGAAGACTGTGGGGGAGGAGGGACATGGTTAAGAATCTTGGGTAAGATTCGGGTTTGAGATCCTTGCAAGAAACACAGGAGGAGTTTTTTTGTTGTTGTTTTTTTTTTAAGGAAGCAGTGGATACATTTCAAGCGTCCATATCAAGGAGCTCAGAGAGAAGTTAGCCTGGGGACGTTCCTTGTCCCCAGGGCCACAGTTCCAATGCACAGGACTTCAGCTGGTCCCCTGCGGAAGCAACACAGCTTCTTTCGTTCAGTGACTCCTGAGTCCCCAGCACCAAGCACAGCCCTGGCCTGGGCCAGGTACTCAGTGTGCTTGATGGAGGGACAGATGGGCATCTACTCAGCTCGGGCAAAGCGGTGAGCTTCCCTGAAGGGGCAGGCGCCTGGAGGGCAGTGTCTTCTTTGGATTCCCCAGACTCAGGCCCCGAGACAGGATTTGGGAGCGAGTCCTTAATGTGGGAGGCGGAGGGACGTACTGGAGGGCAGTGAGAAGTAAGGATGGACTAGGGAGGCAGCCAATTTAGGGGCCCATCATGGAGCTGGTGAGGGCTGCGGGGGCCTGGCGCTCTATCAAGCCAGAGAAACTCAGGAGGCAGAGACCCAGCTGAGGACCACTCTGCCCCAGGGCGGGCGAGCTGAGGTGCCACACATATGCCAGCTCCCGTCGGGCTGTGGCTGAGGGCTAGTCCCAGAGGACACTGGTTTCCTGAGCTTCCAGAGCAAGAGCAAACCCTCGGGCAGCTGGGAAATGCACGGTGAGTGGCTCAATGACAAGGGTGCAGCACCTGCAGTGGGGCAGGGCGTGACACCTGAGGTGGCCGCTGCAAACGTGAGAATGCAAATCCCGTGTTGGGTGTGGGCCGGACTGAGTTCACTTCCCGAGCCCCGGTGCCCGCCACGCGACTTGACTCAGCATACGTACAAACAGACGTGTGTTGAATAAATGCACGGCATGCTGTGGGAATGGAGGAGAGAACTACCTCCCACAACACTGCCACAGAGACTGGCCGCTGCTTTCCCCTGCCCTGCCCTTCCCATGCAGACCACATTTCCCAGCCTCCTTTGCAGGTAGGCAAGGCCGTGTGAGTGAGTTCTGCTCGGTGGGATGTGGTCAGAGCGGTGTGACCACCCCCAGGCCTGGTCCATAGACCCTCCTGAGCACAGTCTTCCGTGCCTTCTCATCTTCTGCCTCAGTGGAGAGCTAAGAGGGCCTGGAAGAGGGTTCAGCCAGAGATGGAAGGGTCCTGGGTCCCTGAGTTTGCTACTTGGAGGGAAACTGCCTTGGAGGACAGGGACACTCGTGTTGGACATCTGTTAAAAAAGAAACAAACTTTTATTGTGCTAGGCCACTGAGCTTTGGGGGCTGTTTGTTATAGCAGCTAGCCTACCCCGATACATGAGTGCTCATAAATATTTGTGAATGAATGTCTGAATGAGTGCTCATTGGAAGAGATGGTCTGTTTCATTCTGCTCCAAGTTGGCCATGCTGGTGGGAAGCCGGAGAACAGGGGTCTCTGGCAACAACCGGAGGAGAGGTGAAATGACTCTAGCCCCTTTCATTTCATTCCCAGGGTCACCCAAGGCCTAACCTGCGATCAGCCCCATAAGCAAGGCCTGCGTTGTTGAAATTTCTCCTGCAGAAATAGGAGCCCATTTCTCTCTCTCCTACCCCAATAAAAACGGAACCGACCTGGCCCCTCACGCACTGGATGGTTATGCCACCCTTCACCTCTCCTAAGTTCTCATTGCATTTCGTAGGGCGGTATGGAAGCTAGCTTCACAATCTCTGCCCTCTGGAAAATTAAGCAGCTTTGCAAGAGAACAGCACGAGGCGCGTCAGGAGCTGCGGCTGAGTCCACGCAGAGCGAGTGGTTTCTTCCCGAGCTGGCTGGGTGATTCCCTCCTCGTCCTGGAAGGAGGGAGGCTGAGGCAGGCCACCGCCCAGAGATATCCAAGCAGAGTAGTGTTTAGAGAAGGAAGTATTTATTATACTAACTTCGTGCCAGGCACGTTGCACTCTTTTTTGTTGTTGTTTGTTAATCCTCATCTGAGGATATTTTTTTTCATTGATTTTTAGAGAGACTGGAAGGGAGGGAGAGAGGGGAGGGGAAAGAGAGAGAGATTGACCGATATGAGAGAGACATATCAATTGGTTGCCTCTCGTGCACACACCCCGAGCTGGGGGTTGAAACTGCAACCCAGGTATGTGCCCTTGATGGGGAGGGAATTGAATCCGAGACCCTCTGGTGTGCGGGCCAATGCTCTAACCATTGAGCCACGGTGGCCAGGACTTGCTTTTAATTTTTTAATTCGTCAGAGGTGAAGGCACCTCGGGTACACTGAACTCTGCCAAGAAAACCAGACTCACCCTGCACACAGGTCCCAGCATGTCAGCAGAAGTCCCCAGTAGCAGACAGGGAAAAACAGACCAAGTAGTGGGACCAGGCGGCCTCCCTGGTCACTGCCAGGCGGGAAGCTGTGGCATATGAGCTCCGTCTTCCCTCTTCCATCATCTCCGCCCCATCCCAGCCCCAGGAAGTTTCGATCCAGAGAAGGGAGGAGAGAGGAGTCCCACAGGCGACCACATGTCCACTCCCCGGCTCCAGGTAGAGAGGGAATGAGTCACAGAACAGACCATGCCTCCATCCTCCCCTTAAAGTCCTTAAGTCACAGTTCTGGCATGAGTTGTGGGCGAGAGATGACTTTGAATCAGGTAATTTAAAAATGGACTGGACTGTGTTTTAATAACTGCAAATCACAGGGAAATTATGTATTGTGCCCCAAATCTCTTCACAGGAGCTGATAGCCAACAGAAATGAGATTTAGAGCATGTTTGAAAGGTGAAGTTGTGTTATTTGTATCCCTCCTTTAACTGATATTCTTTAAAAAAATAAGAGCCCGGCCAATGTGGCTCAGTGGTTGAGCGTCGACCCATGCACCAAGAGGTCACCGGTTCGATTCCCGGTCAGGGCACATGCCCAGGTTGTGGGCCAAATCCCCAGTGGGCAGCATGCAGGAGGTGGCCAGTCAATGTTCTCGCTCATTGATGTCTCTCTCTCCCTCTCCCTCTCCCTTCCTCTTTCTCTAAAAAAATCAATAAAGAAAAAAAAAATTTTTTTAAAAGAAGATAAAGTGCAAAACTGCTCGTATCCCAGATTTCACATGCACACCCCAAACTGCAGGGACTTTTTCTCTTCCCCAGTTATTAAACAAAAATACCAGGCTCCACTCTGATTGGATTACTGTTGCCAGGGGAAAGCTTTGTCCTGATTGGCTTGGGCTGAGTTCCTGCCATCTTTGAGCCAATTACTGTGATGAAAAGACTGCCTTAGTCCAATAAGGGTTCACCCTGGAGGAGGGGCAGGCTGATGGGAAAGGGGAGGGACATAAACAGAATGCTTTCCTTTGGTCCGAGAGGTTCCTGGGCCCTTCCTGTTTCATTTTCACTTAGTTTCAGGCTTGGAGCACAGTGTAATTTCTAACTGAAAGGCTGTTTAGGAAGTTGTTTATTTAACCAGCAGGGAGGCCAGCTATTTAGAAGCTAACAACCCAAAGAAACAGTTTCTTTCCCATCAAACCCAATAAGGCTGACTAAGGAGGCTGCTTTGCAGGGTCCCTACGCCTCTCTCCCAGCTCAACCCTGCAGGCAGCAGAGTTCGCTCTAACTGATAATAATAACTCACGTTTGTAAATGGCTCTGCAGTGTGCAAAGCGCTTTCACCTCCGTTATGCCGCTTACTCAACAAGGGGGCTTGGGAGGATGCTGGTTTGAGTGCTGCCATGTGGACTTCATAGACCGTGTTGTACTAAGGATGGAAAGAGAGCGTACAAGCCCGAGGCTCCGAGGCCGCGACAGTCAAGGCTCAGGGGAATGTGTGCCTGGAGGGCGATAAGAGGCATTCCAGTTTCTGACTGCCTCCTGCTTTTGCTAATTGACCCTCTGTTTCCTTTGGAGGATCCAATAATCTGTGCTGGATATGATCTTAGGTCTTGGTGGAATTGTTAACCAAAATGTGCACCCTTGCTGGCCCAAAATGGCCCCGGACCTAAGGAAGGCTGACCGGTGCTCAGTCTCCCTGGAATCTGAATTTGGATCACATCACACAAAGAAAGAGACATTCTGACAATCCCTGACCTTGGTTCTGTAAGAGCCAGCTTTGCCCATGAGCTTCCTGTCCTTAAATCAGATCCATGAATATACACAGGGCATGGTGTGTGCACAAGGCACCATGCTGAAGGACCCCAGATGTCCTCTTGAAACAGGTGTGTTTCTCATTTGTGACAAGAATGGACAATAAACCAGCAGAACAGAGACCAGAGACATTAAATGACTTACTGTCGCACAGCGGATGAGAACGGTTCAAATCCAGGGCCGGAGCTCTCCTCCTGCCAAATGTCTTTCCTGGGCTTTTCTCTTCCAAGGCTGTCTCCGAGCCCTGCATCCCTTTTTATTTCTGTAAAGTCATTCCAAATGTCACCTCTTCAAGTTCTATTTTAGAAATTTGAGTCTTCCATTTTTTTTCTTGGTCATTCTAGCTAAAGGTTTGTGCATTTTGTTGATCCTTTCAAAGAACCAACTTTTGGGTTCCTTGATTTTCTCTGTTGTTTTTCTATTCTCTGTTTTGTGTATTTCCTACCTAATCTTTATTATTCCTTCCTTCTGCTTGGTCTGGGTTCAGTTTGCTCTTCTTTTTCTAATTCCTTAAAGTGGGATGTTAGTTTATTGAGTTGAGGTCTTTCTTCATTTCTAATATAGACATTTACAGCTACAAATTTCCCTCTGAGCACTGCTTTTGCTGCATCCTACGTGTTCTCATATATTATGTTTCCCTTTTCATTCATCTGTCAGGGGAAATTTAAACCATTAAAGTTACTTGTATATATAGATAAATGATGACATACTCTAAAGAACCCAACTTTTCCTACACTGGCATTTCTTAAACCATTTGTTAAACACCAGCTAAAGTGTTTGTAAAGGGAAAATAATCAAAGGGAACAGAAAAAGTGAATTGTCCATCCCAGGTGTACCAAAGGTGCAACCCTCACATTGAGTTCAGTGTGAGTCCTTCCAGACACTTGAGTAGCTTCTATAACAATAAAAGAATTACTAAAACAGTGAGATTCTCTTCCCTGTGTTCCTTCATTTCCCATGTGTAGGAGTACCTGGAGATACATACTGTGACCAGCACTTGGTACTGTAGACCTTTTGAACGTTCTTCACCCAGTAGATGTGAAATAGCATACCACTGATGTTTGCGTTTCCCTTTCTCTGAGTACGCATGAAATTGAGTAGCATTTCATATGCCTGCTGGCCATTTGCTCTTTCTCTGTAATGAAATGTCTGTTCCTCACTCTTGCCTATTTTTAAATAGAAAATTTTGTCCTTTTATTATTGATTAGTGAACATTATGTATTTGGGATAGCAATCCTCTATTATTTTTATGTTTCTCTTCATTCATGGATTCCTTTTTCTTGTTTATTGAAGTTTTTGATCAATAGATCTCAGTTTTAATACGATCGAGCTTATCAATCTTTTCCTTCATCGGCCGTGCTCCGAGTACAGTATTTAACAATGTTAGACTAATTCCAAGATCAAATGTGTTTTTTCTAATAATTAATGTAAGTTTAACTATGAAAAATATTTTTACAATAGCGACAAGCAAAAGATAAAAAGAAAATTACCCACAATCCCATTCCCACAAATAACCACTGGCATTATTTTTTCCGAAGTCCCAATCTCATAAAAAAAAAAAAAAAAATGAATTGGTACCCAAATAAGCCTAATGGAAAGAAAAATCCATGCTCAGCATTACATTCTTTCTAATAATCTGCCAAAATGTCCAATCCTGCATTAGAAATATTCAGTATAGACGCATTTTTATGTCTCTCCTGGAATTGTTTTTCTTTTGCTCTGGGAGGAATTTAGCTTTGAGTTGCAAGCATGTGTCATGCTTCAGGCAGGAAGAGGAAATGTTGAGTCGCAGGTGAGTCAGATAAAGGCAGTCAAATGTTGAGGTCCGGCCTCCAGGCATCAGATACCAGGAGAGTCATCTTGAATGCACCATATGGAATCACGGGCCAGGCCTTCTGCCCAACTCCCAGACGGTTCTCCAAAACCAAGCCTGACAGCATCTTGTTTAGAACCACAGGAAATACTTCTCTTTGCTCTTGAGGAAATCTGTCACTGTCGTGGCTACCCTGACTTGATTCTGCAAATACAAGCTGTCCTCTGCACGAGGCCATATCTGATCAAGCAGGTGTCTCTGTTATCTATTGTTATGTAACAAATCACCCCAAAAGTTAGTGACTTAAGACAACAACAACTGTATTATTATCACTTCTGGTTTCTATAGGTCAGGAATTGAGCTAGAGCTCAGAGGACAGTTCTGGCTCATATGGTTGCAGTTAGATCAAAATTGGACTTGTGGGGGTCTCAGCAGGCTGGGAGCTGACCAGGGATCTCTCTTCATGTATTTCCTGGGCCTCCCCATGTGGTCTCCGTGTGTGGTGGTCTCTTGGTGTGGGCTAGCTTGGGCTTTCTCGTAGCGTGTTGGTCTCAGGGCAGTGGGACTGCTTCTACATGGTGACCTCAGGAGTGGGCGTCCCCGCAACTAATGCGGAAGATGCATTGCCTTTATCACCCAGTCTCAGAAGTGTCATCGTGTCATTGCCACTATGTATAAATGAAGAATCCTACTTCGCGGAAATTCATTTATCACGGTAGAGTCTGGAACTGATGGATTGCGATAAACGAGGGCCGACTGTATTAAATAGTTGCGGAAGCCCACCCAATTTCAAGGGAAAGACACACAGCACCTGTTCTCAATGGGAAGAGTGTAAAGAGTTTTAAGATATATTCTGAAACCACCACAGTCTGGATGGATGGATGGATGGATGGATGGATGGATGATGGGTGGGTGGATGATGGGTGGGTGGATGAATGAATGGTTGGATAGATGGATGGATAGATGAATGGTGAATGGATGAGTGGGTGGATGGATAGAAACCAACAGTTCACTTAGGGGAGGAAAATAATCAAAGGGAACAGAAAAAGTGAATTGTCCATCCCAGGTGTACCAAAGGTGCAACCCTCACATTGAGTTCAGTGTGAGTCCTTCCAGATTTGTATTAAACAGTGGGCCCCTGACTGAAAAAGTGGGGATGATTTTAGGGGAGAAAAGTCTCTTTTGCCTCTAAACTTCAAAGCTGTCAGAGATTGTGCTTAGCAGTGATCTCTCTGAATCTGACCCAGGAGATTCTGGCTCTTGAATCCTCCTGTACTTGGGTCTCTGGCTTTACAACTCCGCCACCTAGTGGCCACAGTGTGTATTCCACAATGCTTATCTAAGTTACTTATGATTTAACACAGGGCAAAATTCGGGTGTCGACTTCAAGGCCTTATGTACAGAGCGTCTCAGTACCAACTGGTAATTCTAAGTGCAAATGCTGAGCATGACACCTTAGAGCCAAGTCGTCGATTAAATGGGCATGTTCTGTATTCCTTTTTAAAACTATGCAAATAGGCTGGCCTTGCTTTGTTCCCCAGGCTAGTAAGCTGCATTGACCTGAGGGACCCTGACTTAGCCAGCTCCCCCCATCTTACAATATTTCGTAGCATCTCCTCTGTGCCATCTCTGTGCTGGGTTACGAGGACACAGAGGACCGAGGCAGGGGACACAAGATTCCACAAACATCATCGCTTCTTATCTGTGACCTTGGGCAGATACCGTCACTTCTCTGAGACTCATTTTTCTTGTCTATAAAATGAGAACTAATAACATCAGATATAATGGAAATAGTTCCCTATTTCACAGCTGGAGATATGACTCAAAGAATAGAAGTCGCTGCCATGCCTGGAGTTGGACAGGTAGAACGTGCCAGAACCCTTCCTGCCCCGGGCAGGCCCAGTGCGCCCCACTGTGCTGAATGAATGAGCGTGTCCCACCCAGGACCAAATGGCTCGCGCATCGTTTTGGAGACATGACACACTTTCCCACCTGCCTCAAGGCCAGCCTCAGTCCCCTCAGCCCCACCTCCGGCCGACCTGGAGCCTTCTCCTTGAATTGCCATTGGTTCCACAAGAGGAGAAAGGATTTGCTAACTACTTTGAGATCTCAAAACACCACCTATTCTTTGTTAAGAATCCACATGCGAACATTGGGTTCTGTGCCTTTTTAATTTGCTGGCCAAGCAAAACTCAAGCAAGCCGCCCTGTTCTGTGTTTCCCATTTGTAAGACCCAAATGTTTCTGACCTGTTTAGCTCACCTCCGTGTCCACATTCTGTTTCCCGCTGCTCCTTGCCCTGGCCCGGTCTGCTTGTTTGCAGTCTTCATATTCTATGTATTTAGTTAGTTATTTTTTGTTACAGATGTTTCTCCTTTTTCCTCTCTCGACACCCTCCTCCCGATCCCCCCGCCCCCAGGGTTGTTGTCTATGTCCATTGGTTATGCATATATGCATAAAAGTTCTTTGGTTTTAAATCATTTGCACCAGTAAGGAAATGGGATGCTGTTTTGCAGCCCAGAGGCCCTTTTTTGTGAACCTATTGGAATGCAAAGTAGAAATAACGTGCGAACGGTATGGTTTGCTCTCCACACGCCCGTTATAAACGGCTCCTTCTGGTACGTTCTGCACAAATGCCTCCCGCCTCCGGTGGTCCCTGGGCTTGCTTGCTCACTCGTATGTTCATTTATTCTTTCCTTCATTCATCAAATGTGCCTTAGGGCTTACTGTGCCCCTAGCTGTGTCCCCGACTCTGGGGACCCTGAGACAGATGACTCAGGGCAGCACGGAAGGGTCCGAACGTGGAGTCAGACACGGAGAGGTTCCATCTTGGCTTTGCCACTTTCCAACGGTGTGACCTCAGCAAGCTGCTTCACCTGCAGAGACTTGATTTCCTCACCTGCAGAGGTCGACTGCCGACCCGGGTAGATGCCACCTGGGCCGGTGACGAATGAGCAGCCCGTGTAACGCGGAGCTTTAGCTGTACAGGTTCAGCATAGCCTGTCTTCACAGGGCGCAGACCTGGGGCACCCAGACTCGCACTCTGCGCTGTCTCTGCTCTTAGAGGGGGGCTGTGAGCATGTGGAACAGGGCACCTGACTCCACTCGGGGTGGGGCAGGATCCGGAGCGGGGAGGCATCGTTTGTAAGGTGAACTTGCTGGAAGGGGAGGCATTGAAAGTGACGGCTGAGTTCTTTCCCATCGTGTATGTGTGTACACCCCGCTCTATCCACGCGTCTCTGGACAGACACCCAGGCGCTTCCACGTCTTGGCTGTTGTACATGGCGTTGCATGTGGGAGAGGAGTGAAGAATCCACAAAAACGTTTAAAGTGGGAAAATGATTTATTCACATTTTGCTTTTTGCTATTATGTAGCTATCTTTATTTGTTCATTTGTTCGTTTTAAGGAATCCAAAGAGAAGGACGGTTATAGGGGAAGGGCATGGAAATCTAGGGTGACCTGAGATTTAAGGGTGAAGATATTCATTCATTCAACACAAGTGTGCCGTGGGCTTGCCTGTGTCAGTCAGGATGTCCTGTGGGCTGAGCACCGAGGGAGTCAGGACAGACAGACGCTGTGCCTACGGAACTGACATCTAGGTGCAGGGGGGCAGCCATGAGCCAGCAGCTGTAGGGCACCTGGACAGGTGTGCAGCAGGGCTGGCTGTGACTAGACTCTCTGGGGAGGTGACAGCTGGGCTGAGATCGGAAGGATGGGAAGGAGCGAGGCGAGACCTTGCAGAATGCCTGGCCCAAGGCCGGGTTTCTCGCCGGGTAGCTGAGGCTGACCAGAACCCAACTGAACTGAGCAACCTTCCAGTCACTGGTGGCCACCCTGAACTGTTGGGCCTCAGGGTGGCCAAGACACTGGGACCCAGAGCTGGAGGCTCCCGCCAGGTGCCCACGGGACAGCCCCTCACGTGTTACCTTGTCCCAGAGGCTGTCCCTCCCTCCCACCCAAGCCCCCTGGACTTCCTCACATCACCTTTCACCCCCAGACGTTTCAGGCGTGTATTTGTGGACGTGTTTGTCACCCATCTAGACTGAGCAGGGCTGGATTTCCCACTGTCCCCTACTCCTGAGACAGGGCCGGCCCCGTCAGATGCTCCCTAAATAACCATCACAGTTGGCTAACAGCGTTCCATGCCGCCCTGTGTTTATTGAAACAGAAAACAACAAAAGAAGCTTCCATTCGAAGTAGACAATAAAATGTGTGTGTCAAATGAGCTGTTTTTAAGGGAAAGGGAAGGGCGTGCCTGCCCTGTAAAGTCTCACTCACCCTCAGGGCGTTTCTGCGCTGTCCATTTTCATCAGCAGGTATGAGATGAGATTTCAAACACCACCATGTGTCTTTTCTCTGCAGGCGGGACACACTCCTCCCTGGTACCCTGAGGGCTGTGCCCCCACCCGGACCCACAGCTCAGGGGTCACCCATGGCCTGGGGTGGTGGGGGCTGCTGTGGGGTCAGAGACCAAAACTGCACTTTTACGTCTTTTAAGCTATAAAGTCAGTGATCAGCACGAAGCAGAACCATCCGAAGCAGGCCCTCTCCGATGCAGGCCCTCTCCGATGCACACCCTCTCTGATGCACACCCTCTCCGATGCACACCCTCTCTGATGCACACCCTCTCCGATGCACACCCTCTCCGATGCATACCCTTTCCGATGCAGGCCCTCTCCAATGCGCGCCCTCTCCAATGCATGATGCATGCCCTCTCCGATGCATGCCCTCTCTGATGCACGCCCTCTTCGATGCATACCCTCTCCAATGCACGCCCTCTCCGCCACCAGGACAAGGTCAGGGGCCTCGTGGAGGCCTGGCCAGGCCACGCAGGGAACAGTCAACATCTGAGGGCACACTGGCCACTGCTTTCACTGAGGACCCTCAGTCTACTCAGTCATGGGGGCGGGGAGGGGGTTGGGCATTCTCTAAGTCTCCCAGGATAAAAGTTGGGTGCTAAAGAGTGAGGGGAAAGAGGGAGCAAAAACACAGGACCAGAGAGAGAGGTCAGAAAGCTCACAGTCTCCCAGGGATGGAATATTCCCCGTCCATTGTGCCCACTTTGCAGATCAGAAAAAGGAGACTCTGAAAAGTTAAATGGCTTGTACAAGGCCAGACCGTGATGGGAAAGAATTAGAACTCAGATCTCTTTGACTCCAGGGTTCCTGAACTTCCCGCCTCACCCAGCTACCAACAGCAAGAGATGGCACTGGTCAAAATCCGTATCCTACCAGTGGGAAGTAGCCCTAGGGGCCATTAATGAGTCTTCAGATGAACTAAGAGGCATAGGTACCTAGATGGATGTGCACGTGGTTCTACATGTGGCCACTAGAGGGCACCAACACCTCACAAACCCGCCGGTCCTATCCATCAGGTGGGGCTCCTTCCAGACAGGCTTCCTTGGAAGGGGAGCTTGCCCTTATCCTCCATCATTTCTTTATTCCAGTCTCCAGTCCACAGCCCGGCGGACCTGCTAGGGGACAGGATACCTACTGTTGGTGGAAGTTCTGAGCCTCCACCAACAAGCCATAAATTAGACTTGAAATGCTCCAAATTTGGCCTGCGACCACCTCCCTCCGCACCCCCTGTAACATGCAGATTCTCAGGCCCTGGGCTTGTTTTTCCTGCCTGATTGCCGTAGCTAGGACTTGCAGTACTTTGTTGAATAGAAGTGATGAGAGGGGGCATCCTTGTCTGATTCAACTTTTCACCATTAAGCGTGATGTTAACTGTGGGCTTGTCATACATGGCTTTTATTATGTCATTCCACAATGTATATGCATATCAAGTGATCACACTTTCTATGCAGTTCTATTGGTCAATTAATCCTCAATAAAGTTTGGGGGAAATTAAAAATCAATAAATGTAAAAAATTTTTAAATTGCTGTTGTTTTAGTTACTGATTTTTGAGATGGCTTGTTATGCAATAATAAATAATAATCAAAAGGGTGTTTGGATATAATGCAGGGTTTTTTCTCACTCACAATACACTTCAGTGTGGGCTGAGTGGTGGGGGTGCTCTGCTCCATGCAGTCACTCAGGTATCAGGATCCTTCCATGTGCTGGCTCCACCGTCCTCTAGGGCCTCGATCCTCTCCACCTGGCCACGGATCACGGATAAGGGGAGAGGAACAGTGTAGAAGATTGTGTGCAAGGTTCAGGAGGCCAGGCCTGGAAATGGCATGGAGCCAGAAGGCCAGTCAGCAAAGTACAGGGAGTGGTGTTAGCATTTGACCAGGGCTTTGAAGGGTGAGTAGGAGTTTGAAGGGTGAGAAGGGGAAGGAATCCAGGCAGAGGGTTGTGAAGGAACACAGCGTGTGCAGAAAGCAATAAAGGAAACAGCCACAGAATGACTGAGAGCTGGTTTGGAGCCTTTGAACTGGGCTACACCAAAGGACCCCTGGGCCTTTTAGTTACATGAACCTTCATGTTTGAGCCATTTTGAGCTGGATTCAGTTATTTGTAAACGTAAGAGTCCTGATGAATAAATAACACTTCCCAATGTGGCACATTAGGATTCTTTATTTCTAAGGAAATAACCTCCACCACACCATCCAAACTCAGTCTCCCAAAAGTGTAGTGGGGGACAGCTAGATAATAACCTTAACACATCCTCAACCAGATCTTCTCCACTGGTCTCTGTTGTCAGAGTCCTTGATTAGTTACTCCATTGCTGACTCCTCAGAGTCAAAACATTTCCATTATGAACCTCTGTCTCCTCTTCTGTGGAATGAGCGTTGGAGCGGCACCCTCTCTGCCCCTGCTGAAACTATGGGAGCCCACGGGCTCCCCCTTGTGGCCACAGATGATTGGATGCGATGTGCCCACCTGACTCTTGATGAGCCAATCAGATTCTCTCCTATTAGGCTAGGAACACGCTCTCCAGTGGGACATTGATAAGCTGGCGGCTGACAGCCGGGACTTGGGATCTGTCTTCAGCAATGTGCAAGCTGGAAAGTTGACAGTCGGAAGCCCATCTTCAGAGAGAGGCTGGAGAAGAGAACGAATCGGCAGAGAAGCCCTACAGCCCTGGGGCGGAGAGAAAGACGGAGATGGACCAATGAATGACCTTCCATTTCCCACGTGACCCGGTGCGATTCCCCCCCCCCCCCCCCCCCGGGTTTGTTTTCCATGACACTCCCTGGTAGTCTGCTAAGAAGCCACCTTTTTTTTTGATCATTTGAGTAGGTTACTGTTCTTTGCAAAATAAATAAGTCCTGGATGAAACAGAAAAAAGAATAATTTATTGGCGCCATGGCCAGACTAACAATAGCCTATCATAATATCATAATACAAAGTGTGATCCTGGACAAACGGAGGGTACACATATCTTAGGGAATGTGTGGGCTGAGAGATCACCCACGAAATGCATAGTTTCTGCCACATATTAGGGGACCCCCCCCCAAATTCCATCATTATTGTTCCTCCCACAGCCTCCAGACACACACATTGGCGAGGGTGCGCCTGTGCCGAGGGGGGAGGGGAAGGGGGAAGGGGCTTACCTGGTCTGGCTCACTGCTGACTTCAGATCCCTGCTACACATTCCCTTCCACAGAACCTTTCCGGGCATGGCCCCACCAAGTATCTTTCCCTTTGCCTTCCCCTAGAAAGGCCTCAGACTCATGGCCTTTTCTCTCCCTCCAGGAGTCCCCGCTCCACCCCAAACTTGCACACCCACATGGTAACCGGCAGTTGTCCCGCACAGCTTGTCCCGTGGCGGGAACCTCCGCGGAGCAGGCCGGCGCAGGCGCCGTGAGCAGGTGCCTGCCAGCAGGGGGAGCCAGAACAGCTCCAGGAGGCGGGCAGGGCAGGACAGCCGCCACCAGGACCAGGGTCTCATCCAGTGTCTTCCTGACGGATGCAGTGTGACACCACCCCACCCCTCCCTCCACGCTGCCCTCTCTTTCACCTCCCTTGCCTGTCTCAAGGATTCGTGAAGATGTTACATCAGGCAAATGCCGAGCTGTCAATGCGGGAGGTGGAGCCTTAATGGCGCATTAGGACTAATCAACACAAACCGACAGAAGGAAGGGGCCTGGGGCCTGTTGCGTGGAGAAGCTATTCTGTCTCAGTAAAGGGGCGCAGTCTGGCAGGAAGGGGGGAGTGGAGCAGCTAGGAGAAAGCCTCCTCACGTACCAGATGTGTTCCGACATGCCATGTGCCTAAGTCTCCACAAAGCTCCAAGACGAATTAAACGTGGCTGAGGGGCAGGAAGTGGGCATGGCTGTGAGTTCTGAAACTCGGAGAAGCTGCCAGCCCGCATCCCAATTAAACCGAAACGGTCCCCGAGTGGCTCTCGGTCAGACACGGTGGTTAACTTGACCTCATGCCCACGGCCGACGGGTCCACGACAGACTTCCGAACAGCGATTGGACTGGCCCCCGGACCCGTGGTGCTTTGCGTGGGCTCAGTGTCACCGTAGCCTTTCTCAAGCAGATAAATAAATCACCGATACCCACCCAGGACCTCAACTTTCATCATCACCCGAGTTTCAAGTTTGAAATTCTACAAATGCTGCCGAGCTGAGGACCTTGGGAGGCTGTGGGTTCGAACAAGAAATTTATAATTAAAAAAAAATACAAGTGACTTTCAAAGCCAGGAGAATGTACTCAGGCACGTCGACGGCTGTGTTCACGCGAGTTGGAAAGGCAGCCGAGTGTCCTCTCGTCCGGCACACGAGGAACTGCTGAAACGTCCCACGTTCCCTAGCGGGGGAGGACGCCAGAGACAGAGCCCTCCTAGGGCTTGCTGTGGTTGAAAATCGGCACAACGTTGTGAAAATGGCTTAGCACAACCTGCGCACATCGTCAGTGTGTCCTCTTTGATCTGGCCTTTGCACCGCCAGCAACCGCCCTGCCTCAGTGACAGGTGTTTGGGGCCATCGGAAGGCGCGAGCGGGTCTGCAGAGAGCCATGTGGAACGAGTCCAAGGACACAGTGTGCATAAAAACAAGAAAAAGAAGGAGCTTAAAGCAGAACTGAATTACTCTAAGCGATGTTTGGAGACACGTGTGGAAGGGGCGGGGCAGAGGTGGGTACCGTTGTTCATGTGGAAAACAGTACGGTAATGAATAATAACGCAAGAGTAAAGTTGTGTGTCTCGTACCCACAACTGAAAGCCTGCTTGGCCCCACCCGGCCACAGAAGTGAACCGTGGAACTGCGCGGAAAGGCCGCACCTTGTACACGAGAGCCCGCGTGCCCGTGCTGACGGAGGGGCTCCGTGAAAAGCGGCAAGATTGGGAAAAAACCAGACCGAAAGGCGGTTTCTTGGGGACAGTATGAGGCTGTGCTGTGAATCAAGACGCTCCATCGCCTCGCTCAGGCACCACTGAGGTCTGAGAGGAGAAACATTAAAGCCACGAGAGACGCTCCCCACGTCCCGGCGTCAGCGTGGGAAACACACAGGCTCCCCAATGCTCGCCCTCACACTGTGACCGCCCTGCAGCTAAACGTTCCAGAAGCCCGCCCGTCGGTCAGGGTGACGTACACTGGCTGCCATCCATCCAGCACCGTGAGGCCCCGCGAGGCGGCCTGGCCCCGGCGGGGTTTTCCCGGGTGGACCGTGGCGTTTCTCTGAGCGAACGACCGGCCGGTGAAGGAGACACAGCCGGCCTGGGCCCCGTCCTCTCCCTCCCGGCAGCGGCTTAGGGAGAACTCTGGCCCAGCAGGTCTGACTTTAAAGTTAGCGAGAGGACAGGCTGATTCGGCCACGGGACCAGGAGGCCGCCTTCCAGAGAAGGTTCTTTCTTCTCTGCCGGGGAAGGCCCCCCTGTTCCGCGGTCCCCGGAGGTTCCCGGCTCTGCTTGCTCGATCGATGCGGTGGACTGTTCCGGGAATGGGGTCCCTCCCCTGGTCCCTCTCCAGGGCACAGCTCTGCCTGGATGAAACTACGAATCACTGGCATCTGAAAAGAGAGAAAAGAGAATACATATTTGAAAAGGCAATGGGCAAGAATTTTCCCCAAATGACAGACATCTACCACATGGCTAAAAGTCTCCAAGAACTGGTAGCGGGATAAACACCCGCTCCCCCCCAGAAACACCTACACGTCATATCCGAACTGCTGACACCAAAGGGAAGGACACAGCTCTGAAAGCAGCCCGTGCCCCGGAAGGCGGCCCGAGGGGCCTCCCCAGCTGTCCCCCCGCCCCGGGCTCTCGCTCTTGCCTCGGAGGAAAGAGAAGGGGCAAGGATTCAGGACAACCCTGGGTGGTGTTCAGGCTCCTTCACGGAGAAGCTGCGTGACCTGGGGAGAGGGGTGACCTCTTCCAGGTCTCAGCTTCCCCGTCTTCAGAATGGGTACACTGACCTCAGTGGGCAAGGCTGTTCCGAGGATTCGCAATAACACGCGTCACAGGGCAGGTGCTCAGGTCCCATAGGCAATGACCTCACTCCTTGTCCTAGTGTCCCCTGCAACCTGACACATCCCAGGGACAGTCATCCTCTGAGAATCCTCTGGGTTTTCACTCACCTGTCCCTTGCCCACGACCTGTCCCTTGCCCGTACTGCTTAGAGAATCAAGACCGAGGCCTTCGGCCCAGCACGTAAGGCACTCTCCACAGCACAGCCCCAACCTACTCGTTTTATCCTTTGTATTCTCACTGACAATGAGTGGTTTCTTCTTGTCAGATATGCTAACATAGGAAATAAATTGTATAAAGAGCAAAACATCAAAGTCCTTAATTCTCACTCACTGCTCCCAAAACGATCTCTGCCAACAGTTCGGTGTGTGTCCATCTGCCTTTTACATTCATGTACACACACGTGCACACACGTGCAAGCACACATTTAATGTGTCATATACCACGATGTCGTAGTCGGGGGTTCCAATAGCCCAGGCAGGGAATGCTTCCCCCCTCCCCACACACACCACTGCACCCGCACCTGAAGTTCCCACGCCCTTCCTCCACACTTCACTTTTCAGTAAAGGACTACCAGGCCCAGACCAGTGGCACAGGCCCCGGGCAGCCTCTCCGACACCAGCGCCTCTTCTGAAGTCCAAGGACGGGTGTCTCGGTGAAGCATACATTTTACACGGATGTTGGTAAAATCCTGCGTTCGGCCCACACAGCGTGCTTCCTCGGGCCCACGCGGGGCCGGGCCGGGCCTGGGCCACGGCAGTGTGTAGTCATTCAAATGTCTAGCTCGTAGCTACCATCCTGGAGTGCTTGCCATGTGTCAGACGCTGCGGGGCACTTTCACACGAGAGATGTGCCAGCGAGCGGGTGGGCCAGGACCCAGAGCTGCTCGGGGACACAGCTTCCAGCTGCCGTGGGGAACTGCCTCTGCCCTGGGTGGGGCCCGCCGACGCCAGAGCACACGTGTGCCCAAGCGCCAAGTGAGGTTGCTTTCTCTCCATGGCCTCCCTGGCGACAGGCCCACTGTCTCCAACAGACGAGCCCTACCCCTGCCCCATCCCCAGTGTCCACCTGTGCCTCCCTCCATCCCGTGTCCTGACTCCCACTTCCCAGCCCAGCCTCCTGGCTCCTCAGACTCGCAGCCGGTCCGCTCCCTCCCTCCACCTCTGCTCTGGGCCTCGTGAGGGCTGGGCCTCGGCAAGCACAGGAGAAACAGCACCGTGCTTGTCCTAGTTGTAAATGATCAGTCAACCCGGGGCCTGCTGGTGCGAGAAGGAGAGAACAGGGCGTGAGACCGAGGGGGGGCAGGCAGGTGGGGAGTCCCCGCGGGGGGCAGGCTGAACTTGACAGAGAGCATTGCAGTGAGCAATGGCAGAGCCTCAGCTCTCCCAGGCGAGGATGTGTCACTGCCGCCTCAGGTCCTGCCCACCCGTGAACCCTGAGAGCCGGGCTTGCCCAGCCTCATCAGCCAAGTCACTTAGAAGCAAATTAGCTTTCACTAAGCCCTGACATGATGACAATATAAGTATTTATGAAGGAAGCGCTGTAAGCAAATTTCCATTTTGTTACAGAGCTTTTTTCGGGCAAACTTATCAGAGCAGTTCTCTCTAATTGGCTTATGTCCTGGCATGAGTCCCGGGTCAGCTCACACAGTGTTCTGTTAAAAGTATTATTCAACGGCTGTAGGATCTATCATTTTTAAGTTTTCTCCTGGCACTTTGATACACCATAGAACACGCAGTGCAACTGCAAAACAAACACAAGCAAACTATTTAGCAGCACTGATCATCAATGAAATAGAACTAAAAACATCGAGTTACCATCTTACTCTATGAAATTAACCTCAAAGCATTTTTTTCTAAGAGATGGCCAATGCTGGTGACATTGAGGTGAAACTAGGAGCTGAAACAATGTAACTGCACAGATCCAGAGCAAACAATGTTTCTATCCTTTCTCTTAGTGGGAAAAATTGAATAGGGGAATAGAGTCTTAACAAAACAAAAACAAATAAGTGCTACATATTTAAGGGTGCTGATTACAGTATATAAAAAAAAATAGATAAACCTGAAACCAGTAGCAATATCCAACTGTAGTGGCTTAGTGAAAAAGTCAGACAAGAATATTATGTATGTAGTCAATGGTAAAAATGGTAACTGTGAAGAAGCTATAACAACAGGGAAGTCTGTATGTAACAAATGTTAATGAAAATGGGACGCAAAGTGGACCGTTTGCTACAAGCCCACGACGTGTGCATTCACCCAGAAGGGAGCCCCCAGTGAAAACAGTGCTGTCAGCATTGGGCGAGACTTTAAAAACAAATATCCAAATTGCCTTTCATATGTTTATACTGTGTTTACAATGCAAATAAAAGAAACTGTTGAACTTGTACATATTAACGCTGAGATGGTTTTAATTTTTGTCTTCCTGGTGAAGTGCCCTCTGTGGCTGGCATCATCAGCCCCCACCCCCTCCGGGAGTAGGTAAGCCTTTCAGCCTGTATTATTCTTTTATCGACCTAAGTGTCCTGGGATAAAAGCACCAGCCTTTCAACACAGCGCCATGGGAGGCAGGGCTTGTACCAGTCGGTTTAGCACAACTCGGTGGCATACTGACTCACGCTCGCCCTAAGTCCAAGTGGATTTTCTAAGTGAGGGATGTAAACCTAATCCCCGCCTTTTGATCCTAGCCAGGCCGGGGGCAGGACAGACGGGCTTTAGGAAGTGAAACGAATGATTCAGTAAGGATCGTGCACTTACTGCGCAGTCCTAGCTCTGTCAGACCATTTCGTGCAGGGGATAAACCTGAGTCCACGAACCTGGGTTTGACTCCCGGTTGGCCTGTCGCTCGCTGTGTGGCCTTTGATAAGTTACTCAAGCACTCTGGGCCTCAGTCTTCTAAGCATCCATTCGGTTTCTCTTACTTATCAGGCCCTGTGGTGGGAGCTCAGGACGCTGTGGGGGAGTGGAGAAGGCCCCTGCCCTCCGGAGCCTCCCGGTCACAGCAGTCCACAGACACGAACGAACCAAGCATTGACTGCTGGTGATGAGTTCCACAGAGGAAATACATGGGGCTGGACAGAAGGCGTTCCTGCTTCAGATAGGATGTTCTGGAACGTTCTCTTCAAGGAGGTGTCTTTTAAGTTAAGATCTGAAGAGTGGGAAGGATCAAGTCTTAGAATAGCCCAGGAAGAAGGTTCTAGGCACTAGGAGAGAAGTTGGGATTATAAAGGCCCCTCTGGTGGGTCTGCGGTGACGGTTCCATGGATGAGGCAAGGTTCCTTGCGTAGGGCCCCTCAGGAACAGCAGCTGCCCACTGCCACCGCTACGGCGACCCTGTCTGTGACATCAAGGGAGGGGCTGCTCGGAGGAGAAGAGCCGTCCGAGTCCTGCGTGTGCGGTTTACCGGCAGTTACAGCAGACCGCCCCTTCTCTGAGCCTCAGTTTCCCTACTCATAAGAGGGGTCACATGTGCAGGGCGTGGCCCGGCATGCTCCGTGCGTAGGCATTGTGATGATGGTAATGACAGCGATGGTTCCAGCTGCATGGCCTTGAGCGAGTGACGGCCTCCGACACCCCCGTTTTCATGGTCTGAAAATGCGGGCGATGGATGGACCGAGTGCCCGCCGAGCCCCCGTGACAGCTCCGGTGGCACTGATGCGTGGGCCGCGGGCACAGGACAGGGGCTGACGGCGCCCAGCAGGGCCGGTGCTGGAAGGCTGGAGTGTCCAGCCCAGGAGCGCGACCTGGCCCCAGGGGCCACCGGGAGGGTCTCCCGACGGGCGGTGTGATGGAGCTCAG
Organism: Tadarida brasiliensis; assembly: GCA_030848825.1. NCBI lineage: Eukaryota > Metazoa > Chordata > Mammalia > Chiroptera > Molossidae > Tadarida > Tadarida brasiliensis. The sequence continues at coordinate 119,226,973 of CM061259.1, read as the reverse complement.
GCTTCAATGAGATCCTCAGCACCAGGGCGGAGGATGGACGGGGAGGCCAGTAGGGGACTACCGGGTAAATCGAGGCACGAAGCAAACTGAGACAGGATGGTGACAGGTCACGAGCAGGACAGAGTGGGGTGCTCTGTCTGGACTCCTGGGCCCTGCTTGAGGCGGGGCACCCCCTCTCCCCACCCTTGGCCTGGCCCCGGATAACTGTGGGGAGCACCCTATAGCTGCTGACGCCCTGTTTTCCGAAGGTAAGAGCCTTGGGGGTAGCGTGCTCCTTAATACTGATTTTTTCGCTCGAGCACTTAGGGGTAAGGCGGGGACACGGGTTCAAATCCTGCCTCCACTTCTCCAGTCTCTCACAGTCTCTCCGTGGTTGCCTCAGATATAAAATAGACCAAAGGACTTCTAGCCTGGGGGATGCTCCAGTTAGAGGAGGGGGAACGCTGGGCCTGGGCCACAGGGGACACCCCCTCAGCCACTCTCTGTCTTTGCCACTTGGTGTCTGTTTCTTTTGAAAGATCTCTGAAGGCCACTGGGTTCTCTTTCTTGATCCACTGAGCTATGATTTCATAGCCTGCAGCTCCTACCATGGCTTCCCCCCTCCCAAGGGTTTGCTTCAGCTGTCTTATTAAATATGGAAAACATCTGTGCTCAGGTTTTTAGCAAAAATCCACACATCTGGAAAATATTGGTCAAGAGTCTAATTAAGAATGTCAATGACAAATTGTTCTCACAGGAAGTATTTAGGACGAGCAGATAATTGGGATTTAATGCCCTTGGCCTCTGTCCTCGCTTCCTGTTTACTTATCCTAGCAGGGGTGGGGGCGGGCTTCCCCACCTCGCCCAGCCCCCCTGATTCTGCCCCAGGAAAGCCGGCCGTCAGGTGGGGAAGCTGCCGACGCTGTATTTGAAGCTCCACCTTTGAAAGCCACACAATGCCCCCCCTTACTGGAACCTCTGTCCACTTCACGGGGGGCTGACGCTCTGTCGGCCCACGTGCTGCTTGAAGATAAGGCTCAGAGGAGAATATTTTGTGTCTCTTTCTTGGGCTTTTCCCCTTCATCCTTCACAGAGGACATGGAGGCCGGCCCCTCCCCCAGCGGGACAGTCCCAGCTTCTGAGATGATGACACTTAACGTACCTTCAACACTGCCCCTCGTGGGAGGGAGCTTCTCGCTCAGAGAGGGCTTTGAGGAGGCCTGTCCCACCCTGATCTGCAGGAACCCCCTGCGTCCCCTCCCCCCTCGCTCCCTTGGCCTCCGCAGAGATGCTGACCCAGGAACCAGCGACTATGAGACATTTGTGTTTAAGGCACATCTGGGCCAGGGGCACGACAGAGCCTTCCTTCAAGCACCTCTCCCCTCCACACATGCCCTCCTCCAGCAGGTCCGTCGGCTGTCAGAAACAGTCCCCAAATTGTCCGCCTCCTCCCACCTCCACGACCGCCACCTGGTCTTCGCTGTCATCCTCTCTTCCCAGACCGTTGCCGTGCCTCCTCCCCCGCTGGCCCCTGCTGTCCACTCCCCACAAACAGTCCCCTACTCAGTCGAGGGCCTGCCCCATCTGGAACAATGTCTTTGGACAAAAGCATCCATGGATCCCACACTCCACAGGGCCTCCCAGAGGGAAGGGCCCAAGGGCCATCTGACTCCAGCTGAGGCCTCCAGTGTAGACATTTGACACTGTCACCCAAAGAGTTTCTTCACAGACTTGGGAAAACGTGTGTGTTAAAAACATCAGTTTGTTGCAAAAACAAACAAAAACCCAGCTACGGGGATGGTGCGTGTGGTTTGGGTTCTGACTCGGTTTCATTCATTTCCACCAGCAGAGTGGGGGTTGCGTCTCTGCTCCCTCAGATCCTACAGATGGCCCCACAGGGTGCCGCTGGCATGTGGATTCCCTGGGGTCTGCTCGCCTGTCTGCAGCTCTCCTGCAAGACTTTAGTGCTGGTGGTGCCCTCTAGTGGCCAGCGCCGGCACCAGTCTGGATTTCCCTAATGACGCACGTGGGGTCAGACTTAGAGCAGACCTCCTTGGTTCCTTCCTGTCGCCCCCTGGCACGTAGGGAGCCTCGGGACGTGGTGATGCTGTGTGGCTGGTGGTGGTCGATGATTCCGTGGTCCTCTGTGGCTGCTGCTGGCACTTTGCACCACGTGGCTTCACCTTCTGTTTGGTGGTCACAGCAGCAAAGACCCCCGACCTTCTCCAGCGGCACGGACCCCACTGCTAACCTTCGGAACAAGATGGGCGATATCGGAGGGCCCGCGACGTGCCACATGGTAGGATCATCACAACCTCAGGGAGTTGTCACCCCCAAGTGGACAGAGGAGCAGTAAGACAAATCGACTACTGGGGTCACGCAACGAGGACCAGTCATTTCAGGGTGGTGTGTTAGGGGAAAGAGAAGGAAAGCACCGAGGCCGTCGGGCACCAGCCTGGGCACCGGGCACTTGTACACGTACCGGTGGGGATGAGGCCTGGGTGCCGCCAGCCGCCAGCCCAAGGCAGAAGTGGAGGGTGGGAGGAGGACCCAGGGAAGAGGTACCCTAAAGCACCAGCAGGCCGATGCATGGGGCTGCTCCTTGAGGCCGGTCGCTTGCCAGGCAGGATGCTCTGTGCGCTGTTATTGAATCCTCACAACCCCCTTGGGAGGTACCGTGATGATGCCTCATTGCACAGAGGAGGAGCTTGAGGATGGAGGGGTAAAATGACTTTCCCAGGGACACACGGCTGGTTTGTGGAGAAGCCAAAATTCCATTTCCAGTCTCACTGGCTGCTGGGCCGCGGCTATTAACCCCCAGGCTTGGGCCTCCACCAAGGAGGGCAGTGCCCACGGGAGCTTTGAGTTTCATAGAGCTTTGACCTGGTTCTGATGATCTTTGCAGAGTCAAAGGACCTGGGGCCAAGAGATGCTATCAGAGTTGGTTTTGTGAAGATGGACTGGAGACACGAGCGGTGGGGAGCAGGTTGCGATGATCAGACCGAAGGGCAGGGGAAGGGGCCACACGGGCCGTGCTGAGCTGGAAAGGCTGACGGGACCCCAGGGGCAGACGGAGCAGGCTGCTGGGCCTGAATCCAGAGCGCAGGAAAGAGGTGAGGCCGGGAATAAAGATTCGGGCGTCGTCAGAATGTGAATTCAAGCTCAGACGGTGGGTAGGATGACTCCAGGAGACTGGGGATGCGGGCCTGGGAGGAAAACAGACGGCTGCTGGGGCGCGCGGCCAGAGACGCGGAGCGCTGCCGAGGACCGAGCTTCCAGAAGGAGGCAGTAGGAGCAAACAGCCAGAAGGGTCAGGACGCGTGGGGCCCGGACGTGCCCACGCTCCTCTCTGACGCTGAGTTTAGGGGGAGAGGAGGTCAGGACGCAGGGAAGTGGCGCTTGGTTCCCAGGGACTCACCCCCGTGAACTCCAAAATCCCTCTCCATCTGGAACGCAGAAAATGATTTGCGGTCCTCAGCCGGTTACAAAGGCTGCGGGTTTGCCCAGTCACAGTATTTGACAGAAATGGGCCGTGAAATGCCTGCTAATTGCTACAAGATTTAACAGGAGCGGAGGGCCTGAGAACGGGGTGCCTCGTCAGGCCTTCACGTGGGCACCCCGGGAGCCGGGCGATCGCAGCACGTGCTGGGCTCCTCCGGGCCCCAAATTGCCAGGATCACTTCATCCCGGTGAAAGAAGGATGAAGCCCTTTAAAATGGGCAATTATGACATATTTATTTCATTGTTGTCACGAAAGCTAAACCCCAATTATCCCAGCTATTTTGGAGGGGTTGTTAAAGGCACTCATGCCGTGGCTGAGCTCGTCCGTCTCCCGGGCTCCAGGGAGAGGTTTCTGTGCGAGGTAATCCTGCTTGATCCCTTCCCTCGTCCCTGACAAGTCTTTGCAGAGTTCTTCCCACACGTCCCGTTCCTGCCCTGGCACAGGACCGGGGCCCTCCGCCAATCACGGGAGGCTCCGGCCAAGTCACCGCAGTGCCCCTGCTGGGTCCCCCAGGGCCTGGACTCGGGCGGTGCCCTCCCTCCTCTGTCCCGTCTTCAGCAAGACCCTTGAATCGCATCACCCCCGATCTCAAACCTCCCACCGCGCCCACTGCCAGGCAAAAGGCCGTTTCCGTAGAATGTGACCCCAACTTCTTATCCGGCCTCATCGTCCTCCCCAGTCCGCGATGTGTTTGCCCATTCACTCAACACACAGATACTGAGGAAGTCGTAGGTGCCGGGCTGGAGCCCGGGCTCGGGGAGGACGGGAGCCGGGCAAGGAGGCCGGAGTCCTGAGACAGGGCGGGAGGCCTTGTCCGGTGAGGACGGAGGGCTTGGGGACACAGAGGGCCCCTCGGCTTGCCCCGGGTGTGGGGGTGTGCAGGGTGACAGCCTGGCTGTGCTGTTGGAGGAGCACACATACTAAAAACACTGTAGGTGGCAGAATCTACAGGATGAGTCCCGCGGGATACAGGGGGTGAGGATGATGCCAGCCTCTGGACGTGGGCATCAGGGTGAGGCGGCACCACTGCCAGTGGGGGCCCTGGGGAAGAAATGGACTTGACAGGGGTGGGAAGGCGCTTCTCTGGGGTCTCAGGCCCCTGAGGAGCCGGTGGGCAGCCAGGCAGGGGTGCCCAGCGGTAGTTGTGTCTGGAAGGCCGGAGTCCAGGCTGGGAAGAAAGAGACATGGGAACGGTCACGTCAGAGATGGACGTTGGAGCCCTGGGTTTGAGCGAGACCACGTGGGGAGATGGGTCCGGATGAGGAACCTGGGAAGGCCAGCGCTGAGAGGCCACGTGGAGGAAGACCCGACCGCAGAGGAAAAGTCAACCTGTGCCTTTCCCGTGGGGACAGACAAGTGACAGTGCTGACAGTCAGCCTCGCAGAACGGGGCGTGGCTTGAGGAAAAGCAGTGGTCGCTCCCGTGGTGCTGCTTTGCCTGTCCTGGGTCACAGAGTATGCTGCCCTTGTCCCGCGCCCGGAGGCAGCCTCTAAATACCTGGGGTTTCCCGAGTGACAGGAGTCTCCTACCCACAGGGGCCCCTCGGGCCACACCCGAGCTTGTGCTCACGAGGTGACTCACAGTGAGCCCTGAGAGTTTCTGCGAATCGGAGGAGCCCTCGGATGGGCTGACCCTGCCGGGACCAGCCCTGTGGCGAGAGAGGACGGGGCCGCGTGATCCCGGGGAGGCAGGGAAGGTGGCGTTCTCACGGCCCATGAGTCAGGCCGTTGTGCCTGTGTGATGACACCCCAAGCAAACACGGGCCCCGGGCCCAGGTGAGCATCCCTGGCTGGCTGTCCTCGGAGTACTGCCACGCGCTGATGTTCTGGGCGATAGCGTGTCCTGAGTCCCCTGGAGAGGACACAGAAGTGTCAGGTTTGGGACCCTCCCAAGCCTTGTCGTCCATGTTCCTCCGTGTGACTGGTTCTGAGTCATATCCCTTGCAATTAAACTGTAACATCCATGTAGCACTTTTCTGAGTTCTGTGAGTCACCTTAGTGAATGATCAAACAGAGGGAGGAGTGGGAACCCCCAAATGTGTAGCCAGCTGGTCAGAGGTGCAGTGGAGGGCTGGGAACACCCCCAAATTGGTGGCTGGTTCCTGAAGGGAGAGCAGTCTTGTGGAGGTTGGTGCCTTCAACCCCGAAGTCTGACCCAGCCCAGGAGGTTGGGGTCCACAGTCACTGCGCCCTCATTCTCAGAGGTGGGAGGCAGCAGGGACAGGCACCGCCTCACCAGTCCTTCTTCTTCTTCTTTTTTTTTTAAAAATTTTTTTTCCTTTGTTGATTTTAGAGAGAGAGATAGAAACATCAATGAGAGAGAACATCGACCGGCTGCCTCCTGCGTGTCCCCTACTGGGGATCGGGCCCACAGCCTGGGCATGTGCCCTGACCGGGACTTAAACTGGCAGCCTCTTGGTGCATGGGTCGACGCTCAGCCACTGAGCCACACGGGCCGGGCCACCAGCTCTTCTTTTGCACGGAGCACCTCACGTTTCTCACCGCATCCCAGGTGCACCCGAGGCGGGGGTGCTCAGTGTTACCGTCCGCACGTTACTGATGGCGGAACAGAGTCCCAAGGCTACGGTCCTGCCCAGGTCATGCACCAGGAAGTGAGGGAGCCAGAATTGAACCCAAGCCACCAAAACCTGGGCCCTTAACCCTCCACTGAACGTCCCCCATGAGAGTCTTCGCTGCACATGTGATCTGGGGGCCTCGCAGAGCTGTGGAAACAAATCCACTCGTTATCCAACGTACTGAGCCACGGTGACTGAATGCCCTTGTGTGCCAGGCACGGGGAGATATCAGTGACTAGAACCATGTTCTCTGGCTTCAGCTGAGGTCCTGTGGAGGCTCAGAGAGGGCAGGCTGGCTGTGCCTGAGCAGCCTTCCTGGGGGGGGGGGGGGCACCGGCGAAAGGCAAGAGGAGGGGCCTCCAGCCAGAGGAGAGTCCCAGAGGGGTCCATGAGCTTAAGCAAGTCCACAGGGAATGGTTGTTTTCCTTCCTCTTCCCAGCACGCTCCACACGGTGGCTCTTCCTTATCCTGCAGGATGAGACGTTCAGTGTGACCATCACCTTCTGGAGAGGTTCTCCCTCGATCACCTGTCCTAATTCTACCCTCTGCTCTCCCCCTCCCATCGGCCCGCTCTCTTTCTTCACATCACTTAGCACCATTTGCCGTTACATGGTCATCTGTTTGCTTGCGGGCGTGACTTTGGTATCGAACCATGTGGTGAACGTGCCGACTCTCACTCCAAGCAGGTGTGTCATCTCAGGGACGTCAGTGTCCCTCGCTGGGTAGGAGCTTCTTCTTCCAACTGGGGCAAAAATCACACCTACTTCATCAGGTTCTTCTGGGACAAGCCATCTTTGAAAGTCTCCTCTAGTGGACATTAAGCTCCGTGAAGGCAGCGACCTTGTCTGAACTGTAGGTGCTTGATACAGGCAGAAGGAACACGTGTGTGCACAAGCTGGGCTGACCCAAACCAGTTCCAAAAAGAAAGGACCTCTGCTTTGACATAAATGGGCTCATCTTTGCCTTCTCCGAACCGTTCCTGTTTAGAGCCACGGTCTCCTGTTAGCAGACGTCCTAATTCTCCTGGTCAAGCCAGGCCTCTTGAATCAACAATGTGACATCGGACACCAGAGAGCATTTCCACGGAGCCTCGGGTCGCTTACATCTCCTCTTATTTTTTGAGTGTCATTCTTGGTGACACATTTGAACGGTGAAACAGCAGCTGCCAGAGTTTGGCCCAGCTCATCTCGAAGAAATGGCCACTGGAATCAGTGACCCACATTTCATGTGGAGACCCGGCCAGGTCAGCTTCTCTTCAGAAACAGCAGCATACTGTAGACTCCACCATTTGGACCCAATGCACTGTAGCTGCAAAATAGAAGGGGCCATCGGGTCTGTCTCATGGAACTGACGAGACCAAGTCTGCGAGGGGAGAAGCACTTGTCCAAGGTCATATCATGACTCGGGCGGAACCGGGAGCCTCCCAGGCTCAGAAACGCACGGTGAGACGGCACGGGATCAGATGGACCCAAAGGAGGAAAACTTGTACCTGCTTCTCACGGCCAAGACAGGGATAGGTCCTCCCATGCCTCACCTTCTCATTGATTTTACATCCCACAAGTAACTCATGACGACTGCTTCCCTCAAAATAATTTTAAATGACAGATAAAGCCAATGTCCCTTCTGACCACCAGGCTTAAACCACCTCCCCAAAGGTATCTGCTGCCATCAATGCGATGTGTCTTTTTCCCCAAAACTCCTCTGTATCGGTACAAACCTATGTGTGAGAATCCATACAAATAACTTAGTGCTGTTGGGTGTGATGTTTTTGCCAAGTAGCCGGGTACTCCCTGTATTCTTCTGGAAGTTGGTTTTCTGCCTGTACAGTGTGACTGTGAGCCCTTCCTGATGGCATGTAGCTCCGCCTGGGTCTTTCCATCTGCACGCTGTAGACCACACAGTGTGTGCCCTGTGCTGTGACCCACTCCCCTGTCGGAGGAGATTCGGCCATTCCAAATTCTGCGACAAGCAATGCCACCATAAAGATCCTTGCGTCTGCCTCGTGGTGCTCACGTGGGAGGGTGTTTAGAAGGCACCACCACGGACAAGTGCTGGTCATGGGGTGGGCACGTTTTTGGCTTTACTAGGTGGTGCCCAGTTGTTTTCTAGAGGAGCTGTTTGGATATACACGTCCACGCGTGGTCTCAGGAGGCCCCGTTTCTCCGCACTCACCAGCCCCTGGGAGCGCCAGGCGCCCACGATGGGAACGGCGGTCAAGGCTGCAGAGGCTGGGCGTCCCTTACGAAGCTCAGATGTATCTCCTTGTATGTGAATTGCTTGTTAATATCCTTTGCACATTTTTCTATTGAGCTATTTATCTTTTCTCCCAACCCTGTTTGAAAAGAAATGAAAGCACTTAAGCCCTGCTGAGATTTGACATGAGTCATAGCTCAGCAATCTCAGGCTCCAGGAGAGAAGGATTTGAAATGTTGTTTTTGAAGGGTGGGGTGGCGAGGCTCGCTGGGGCAACGTGGGTGACAGGCAGATCCCAAGTGAAAAGAGGCCCCATGGAAACTGGGTGCAGGACGCGGAGGGTGTGGGGCTTGAGTCAAACCTGCAATTCCTTCCGCTGATAACCCAACGCAAGCGCGGAGGCCGCGGGGCCGGGGCGTGCCGGCTGGGAGAGGCCCGTGTCCACAAAACCAATGGAAAATAATCCCTTAATAATTCTTACATCGATTACAGCTGGGAATCATAATATGTTGGGTGTATTAGGTTAAGTAAAATGTATTACTAAAAGTAATTTTAACTGTTCTCCCGCAGAGCATGGCCTGAACAAGGAGGGAGCAAACATGTATAACAGATAATACGACACACCACACAGCCGGAGAGGAGACCCGGTCCCACAGTGGGCTCTTCCGCTGGAGGGACCCATTCAGGTCGCACCAGAGCAAACTTTTGATCTCCAGGTCCCTAGATGTTCTTCAAAAGGATTGAAGACTAAGGAGATTCTGTTTACGTGTGTCATATCCATCAATATTTAGAAATGAAAACCAAGACATGTTTTAAATATGTATCGATTCACTTAACACTAACAATTAAAACCAATTATGTGCACGAACAACATATTGATATTAAAAATAACTAATATTTTCCCAAAGCCAGCAAACATTTAGTAACGAGAGTGGTGTACTGTGGGAAGGAGAGCCGGCCTCCGCAGGTATGCAGTTGGAAATGGGTGGAAGGGGCGGTGTTTCCACAGCCTTCTCGAGCAGTGGCAGATATTCTTTGACACTACATCAGACGTGTACAAGTAACAGCTTCTTCCCCTCGCAAAGTGGAATCTGAAAACGTATCATTCATTTTTCATGCTCATGAGCCTTCAGGTTGACTGGGGTCCCGCTCGTCTCACCTGGACTCAATGAACGCTTGGTGGTCTGTTGTATTAAATCCATTGGCCCACCCAGCACTTTGAATGGATTTCCCCCCAATAACGTGATTCTGTGTTGGTTCACTGAGTCACGCAGATCTTCCAAACCGTGGACACGGTTCATTCTACAACGTCAGGAGACCGCATTCTCTGCCATCGCTGCCGGGCTCATTGGCGGCTTCAGTGCTGGGACGACGCCAAAGTCACAGTGACAGACGGACGCCAGTTCCCAACATTTAAATTTTTGTTTTCAAGCTTAAATTTCAGCATTGGCCCCAAATACTGGCTGTTGTTTCCCTTGAAGGGACAAAGTCACTTGATTCATTTTTTGAGACAATGTTCGCCAAATGTCCAAGTCCGGATAACCGTGGCTTGCCCGCCAGTCATTCTTTCAAATACAAGCGGTTCCAGACAAACATCGCACTTTGCATGCAGCAGAAATGCTACTCTACTCTACTCTACTCTACTCTGCTGTTTAGTCCTTCCAATGTGTTCTTCATTTCTGCTATGTCATTCTTCATTTCTTCTTGGTGCTTCTTCATGGTGCTTCTTCATTTCCAATTGGTTGATTTTCAATGTTTCTATGTCTTTACTCATAGTGTTGATGTCCTTACTCATGCTGTTGAGCTTCCTCAAGATCATGGTTCTGAATTCTAGCTCTGTTAACTTGCTTAACTGCATTTCATTTATCTCATCTTCGGTAGAGGTCTCTTGTTCTTTCATTTGGGATCTGTTTCTTTGTTTCACCATTTTGGCTATCTCAGTGGGTTTTGGAACCTGCCAAATGTTCCCTGTGGATGTTGGTGTTCTGCCGTTTGTGGCTCCCTCTACTGGGTTTGGAACATCACTGTCAAGTCTTACTTTCCTGGGTAGATTTGCAAGCCCAGAAAAGGTTCAGTTATCCTCTAGCTTTTTGCCTAGAGGCTATTAGTCCCGGTTACTTGAAGAGCCATGGGTTCTCAGTTGAATGAATACCTCCCTCAGGTGTTCAGGGTGAGAGGATTTCCTGAGGGTGGGTCTGATGCTGGTTGTTAATGAGCCTTAATTTGCATTTCAATGGCCCACCTGGGTGGGGTTGAATCTCCGAGGGAGGGGCTGCCGCCTCTCCCCAGAGCCCTGGGAAGGAGTAAGATGGCCACCGTCCTGCGTGGCTGCAACTCAGCAAAAGCTCTGAGCGCCCTCCAAATCCCGAGTGTCCCCACACAGTTCCAGTCCAGTCTGCCCTCCCTCTGCTGGAGCCCAAGGTGAGTGGCTGTGGCTATTTTAGCGCTCTGTCCCGGCTCTGCGCTGTGGAGCCAGCTTGGGCTTTAACCCCGAGGGCGGTGCTCACAGTTAAGACCGCTGCTGTCCGTGGGCTCCCAGCCCCCCTCTCGCGCCTCCACAATCCTACCAGGATCGAGTCAGTGTCCCTGGTTGTATGGTCCTCGAAAGCTGCTCTTCTGTTGCTTTTTCCTGATGATTTGTCTTTATTTTAGTTGTAATTCCAGTTTGGTCCTGGGAGATGGTCTGTGTAGCTTCCATTCACTCCGCCGCCATTTTGGAATCTGCACAAGTGGTTTTACCCAACGGATTTGTCAGGGTTCTCCAGAAAAACAAAAACAGCATGATATGTGTCTTTATAGAGAGATTTTCAATAAGGAGTTGCAGAGGCTGGCAAGCCCAAACCGACAGGGTGGGTGGCAGGCTGGAGACCCAGATGAGCCAGTGTCTCAGTTCAAGTCTGAGGGCCATCTGCCAGAGAATTCTCTCTTGCTCTGGGCAGTCGGACCCTTTCGGTCTAGTCAGGCCTTCACCTGATTAGACGAGGCCCACCCATACATGGCTGGCAACCTGCCTTACTCAAAGTCCACCAATTTCAGTGTTCATTTCATCTAAAACACTCTCACAGAAACATCCAGAATAATGTTTGAGCAAATACCTGGGCACCCCATGGCCCAGCCAAGAGGACACATCAAAGTAACCACCACACTCCATTCCTTCTGCACGAGTGCAGATATCAACAGGGAGAAAAGGACAAATAATGTTCAGTGTTACTGTGAAGACAGTCTTGACCCTGTGGGGCTCTGGCTGTGCCTCCGTGACTCTCGGAGGTTCACAGACGACACTTAGAGAAGCCTGCCCTACAGTCAGATCCACGTCAGCTTGCACCGAGAGCCCATCAGCCCCTCAGGGCGTCTCCTAGCCGAGTGGCTGCGAGCGCGCCTGACGGGTGTCGGAAAACTACTGGGCAGGAGATCAAATCAAGAACAAGAAGGAAAGGAAGGGGGTGGACGGGGAAGAGGAAAAAGATGGAGGTGGACGAGGAGGTGAGAGAAGAAGAAGGAGCAGGAAGAGGAGGAAGGAGAGAGGAAGGAGGAAAGAAAGAGGAAACGGAGAAGACAAGATTCAGTGCCAGGGGCGGGAAAATAAACATTCAGCATTCTAGGAAACGTGAGAAGATGTTGCATTTGTGAAATAAAACGGGGCAGCATTCATTACAAAGATGAAAAATTAAGGGAAAACCCCTGTAATTAAAAATATGATAGAAGAAAATTTTAAATTTACTAGAACGGTTATAAGATACATTTGGAGAGGAAAAAAACAGAAAATAGAATGGAAAGATAAATAGTTCAAAAATTGCAGGGAAATTATAGGAAAATTAGAGAATTAGTCCAAGAGGTCTAAATTCCAAATCATAGTAATTTTGCAAAAGGGGAATGAAAATGGGGGGGAGGGCATATTATTAAAAAGATTATTCACATTTCTCGCAATGAAAGGAAATGTGTCCATAGTCTATACTGAAAGGGTCCAGCAGTGTCCAGAAGATGCAATTGAAAAAGAACCACACCAAAGACACATCATTGCGAGAGTCTGGAAAATCAGAGACTGTAATAGCACCCAGAGAGTGGGAAAGAGTAAAGGCAAGACATCTCATCAAAATAATCGGGCTTGACAGTGACGTCAGCCTCCTCACCAGCACAGGAAACTATTCGTGACTGCATAGGAGCCTTGAAGGCTTGAAGGAAAATGTACTTTCTTTTCAATACAATTCAAACTGGTTAAGACATAGCACTAGGTGCAAAGTATAGTACTGGACAATGCAGTATCTTCCAACTTAATAAAGAACCTGTTACCGAGACAGTTGAAACCCACTGGCTGTCCTCTCCATTTCACGTCATCTCCCGCCTCCTAGAGGCAAAGACTGTCACTGTCGTCATGGGTGGTGTCTGATGCCTCAGATTTCTTCATACTTTGCTACGTACATGCCTGTGTAGCAGAGTATGAAGAAATGGCAAGCAATGTTATTATTTTGCATGTTAAAAATGCAGATAGAGTCCGGCCAGTGTGGCTCAGTGGTTGAGCGTTGACCCATGCACCAAGAGGTCACCAGTTCGATTCCTGGTCAGGACACATGCCCAGGTTGTGGGCCAGATCCCCAGTGGGGCGCATGCAGGAGGCGGCCAATCGATGTTCTCTGTCATCAATGTTTCTATCTCTCCCTCTCACTTCCTCTCTCTCTAAAAATCAATAAAGGAAAAAAAAATTTTTTTTAATGAGGATAGAATTATAATGCCTATTAGATATATAATCATGCATGTGTAATATACGTAACTTTCCCGTAACGCTCTGTTTGTGAGACTCATCCCCGGAGTGGGTATTGCTCTGGTTCCTGGTCACTGTCGCGTGGTACGCGTGGAAGTATCCTAATTGGGGTTGTAATGCACGGATTTATTGTCACTTACCCAGTCTTTTATTTATCGATACTGATGTTGTTTGCAATATTTTGCTACTAAAAAATATAAATGAGCTGTTAACTTGGACGTTTCTTTTGAGGCACCAGGAAGCGATGGTCCTCAGAGGCCACTGTGAACGCCGTACGCAGAATTGACCCCCCCAAATCCCAAACCAGTTTCGTGACTCCTGAGCCCCTCACCCGCTCTGGTCACATAAGAGCGTTAAGAGAGTGAGGGTTGGGGAGAGAACAGGACGTACTGAGGAGGTTTAGTTTGAAGAGCGCTGTTGTGACCATGTAAGTCTTACCACCCCCTTGGGGGTAGACGAAGGACGTCTGTGTCTCACCTCAAGCCTGTGAGACATCTCAACAGAGTTGCTTGGGATCCTCACAGTTTAGGGGCCCCAGTGAACAGACTCTGGCCTAAGGAGCCCAGGAGCTGCCCGGACAGCACGGGTGTCAGTGGAGGGGATGGACTGCTACCCTGCGGCAGCCCAGCCTCCCTGGGCAGGGGCGGAGGATGCTGGATGTTTCTCGTGAAACAAAGGTGGCCCCTGGGGACAGAGAGATGTCTGCAATCACTTCGAATTTTGTCCAAGGAAACCTGTGGAAGAGGTGACCTCTTAGAGAAGGCACCCTGAGTCACATCCCCCCGCCATCTCTTCCACTACAGGGTAAGCCCAGCCACCAGCCAGTCCTGGAGGGCGTAGATCGAAAAGTTGCTTTTGTTTTGGACTGAACATTTTAATGTCTTAATCATGACTGTATCCTATGCTTTCAACTAACTGTGGGATGCTCTGGTCCCCAACAGGGAGCAAAAAAGTTTGGGGGCTGCTCAAGTTTTTAGTCCGGGGCCCATCAGTGTTTAAGGACAGTGGCAGACAGAATGCGTGCCCGAGAATGGATCCCGAGAGTCACGCTGAGTCACTGCTCTGCTCCCCGGGAAGTTCTGCTCGTTCTTGCATACGTGCCATCACGTGTATGTGCGAAGCCGTCTCCAGGGCTTAGCTTGGGAGTGGAATTTCTGGAGAAAAGGAAATGCACTTTTTTACCTTACTACACAGTGCCAAGCTTTTTTCCTAAGGAAAAGTACATTTTCAACTTGAGATTCTCCTTGCAGTCAGACTGTCTGTCGAGCATAAGGATAAAGATAAAGCAACATCTCGAAAAATAATCTTCCCATTTGCCCTTTAGCAAATGAGCAAAACAAGGGAATGACCTAAAAAACTAAAGTACGAGATCCAGGAAACAGGTGCTCCAACAAAGGAGCGACAGGAAGGGGATGTTCTGGACGATGACAGTGACAGAGCTACAGTATCCTCGGGACCAGAGCCCGGGGTGCAGAGACGTCTCCAGGAGAAACGGCAGAATGGGCCGTCCAATAGACACATCCGACAATGTGGAAATAGGAGCATGTGGAAAATGTGGAAAGATCCAATCTTTGCTTCAAAGAAAATTAAGCAAAATGTTTAAAAAGTGAGGCAAGTAGCCCTGGCTGGGTGGCTCGGAGTGTCATCCCATGCACCAACAGGTTGCGGGTTCAATTCCAGGTCAGGGCACATACCTAGGTTTCGGGTTCCATCCCCAGTCGAGGTGTGTACAGGAGGCAATCAATCGATGTTTCTCTCTGTGATTCTCTCTCTCTCCCCTCCTTTCTCTTTAAAAATCAATAAAAACATATCCTCGGGTGAAGATTAAAAAATAATTTTGTAAAAAATGAGGCAAGTAATAACTCTAGGAAAAACAGAAGTGGGAATGTAATTATACTCAAAATTTGACTGAGTAGTATACAACCATATAATCATTGAAACTGTATTTAACCAAAAATTATGATAAACAATTTAGGATGATGGGGGAAGGGGGAAACTTGAGAGCAAATATCCTGACATCTATAATAGGAAGTCAGTAAAAATGGCTAAAAACAGTAAATCAAGGGATTGCTGAATAAGCATGTTTTAGTAAATATGCTTTTATAGTTAGAAGAAACAGCTTTAAAAGATGAAAGTACTTGCTTCTGGGGAGCAGATCATGTGGAGAAAGGAACCGCCGACTGTAGTCTTTTAGCAATATTTCTTTTTAAAATACAATGTGCATGGCCCTGGCTGGTTTGGCTCAGTGGTTAGAACGTTGGCCCATGGACCAGAGAGGCCCAGGTTCGGTTCCCACTAAGGACGCATACCTCAGTTACGTTTTGTCCCGGGCCCTGGTTTGGGTTGTGCGGGTGGCAACCAGTCGATGTGTCTCTCTCACATCAATGTTTCTCTCTCTCGCTCTTCCTCCCTCTTTCCCTCCCATTCTATGTGAAGATAAATGCAAAAAAAAAAAAAAAAAAAAAACAATGTGCATGTATTTCTGTGGAAAGTAATTAAAACTGAACTTAAAAAACAACAATCCAGAATCTAACAAGGAATTATAGCGAGATCACCAGATACAGGTTAATACACAAAACTCAGTTGCTTTTCTATACATTTACAATGAACAAATGGAATTCATTAAAAGCGTAATACCATTACACTACTACCCTAAAGAATTGAATGCTTAGGTATAAATCAAACAGAATACATACAAGATTTAGACAAGGAAAACTGCAAAACTTTGATGAACGCAATCAAAGGGGAACTAAATAAATGGAGAGATAGCCCATATTCATGGATAGGAAAAGCTCAATACTGTCAAGATAGCAGTCTTCTCAACTTGATCTGTAGATTCAGCATAATCCCAATCAAAGTCCCAGCAAGACAGCTCCCACCAGACACCAAACCAGCCAGCACCTTCATCTTAGACTTGTCAGCCTCCAGAACTGTGACACATATATTTCTGTGGTTGAAAAGTCACCCAGTTGAAAAGTCACCCAGTTTTTAGTATTTGGCTGACTGGTACAGGGTGAAGTCAAGATGGTTCTCTCTGCCTTTGAAGATAACAAAGCCAGAAAAATTTCTTTCTTTTTGCTCTCAGGGGAAAGGTGATTTCCACCTGTTGCTATGCCTGGAACAGAAAGGGTGAGTTCCAGCGTTGACTTCCCGGGAGGCCTCTGGCTGGCTGCCCCAGATGCAGAGTGTAGTGGAGAGAAGGGGGTCAAGTAGGAACAACTGACGGCAGCCCACGGTGGCAAGGGTTCCGGTGGGCGTGTCGGGAGCTCGGGGTGAAATGACTGACGAGCTCGCCATGGGGAGAGATGTGACGGGCCTGAGCCAAGTCTGTACGGAGGGGGTTTAAACCCAGTCTGGGGGAGTCAGTGGTGACAAAAGCTGAGGTTGCTGTGGCCCCTGCCACAGGCCGACCTGGGCTACCAAAGAGCGAATGTTACCTCACGCTCAGAACACAGGCAGGTAACATTGCCACCCTCGCTTTCCTGAAGAGTCTGTCTTCTGCCACTTGCCAGTGGCCACCTCAGGAGTTTGTGATTTGGGGCCAAAATAAATGTCTTAGGGTTATGAATTATCTGTTGGTGCATAGGAATTACCATACACCAAGGAGCTCAGGACATCCTGTGTTTGTTGTCTCACAGGGTCTGTAGGTCAGAAGTCTGGGCGCAGCTCCGCTGGGCCCTCCTCCATCTCCGAGTGTCACATTGGCCCCGTGATCGAGGTGACCAGGGCTGCGGACATCTCAAGGCCCAACTGGAGGGTGGATTTGCTTTCAGGCTTTTTGAGTGGCTGTTAGGCTGAGGGGCTCCCCAGTGCCAGGCTTGTGGGGCCCTGCACGTGACAGCTGGCTTCATCAGAGCACAGTCAGGACGGGCAGGGAAGGGTGTCCGTGAGACATGAGGCACCGTCTTTGATAACCTGCTCTCGGAAGTGACGTCCTCATCTTTGCTGCACTCTGTTGGCCAGAAGCAAGTCACTAAGTCCAGCTCACACTCAGGGGGAAGTAATTCACAGGCTGTAAACACCAGGGGGTCATTTGAGAAGGCTTCCGGCCACACTTGGCACAATTGAGAGGACCCTGAACCCAGCCACCAAGAGATCAGTCTGTCCTCTTCAATTCACAAGGGGAAAAAATGTGTGTATACATATACATGTATGTATACATGTGCATACACGCACATACATGTACTGTGTTCATGTGTGTAGTGTGTACGTGAGGGGTGTGCCTGTATATATATATATATATATATATATATACCTGTGTGTACATGTGTATATACCTATAGATATATGTGTACATGTGTGGTATATGTGCCTGTGTGTGTATGATAATTTTCTACAGAATGTATTTTGAAGGAATACCAAGTTATAGCCTGGATCTGAAGGAAAGAATTGTCAGTATAATGGGAGATGATCAGAACCATATTTGAGCACACTGCACGCTGAACAGTGACCTGGACACATTGCTTTCCTAGGTCAGTTTCTAGGGGGTAACCGGCGGAGGAAGGAGGGGAAGGGCTGAAAGCTGAGCTGTAGGGGAATGGGCGGGGAGGTGGGGGACCAAGCTCGCGGTGCTGGAAATTCCTTCCAGACTTAATAATCCCGGGCATCATTAGTAAGCAAAGCAAGACTCCAGAACATATGTTTCGTGTTGACAGCGGACCCTTAATTAAAACAGCCCTGGTGAAGAACAGCCTGATTAAAAGAAAAGTGGTGCTTAGAGAACAATTTGACTGTCGACTGACGGGTTGGCAGAGGGTGGTGCATTCCCTACAGTCCAGCGCCGGCCCCTCCCTGAGCCTCCGGCAGCGCGCGTCCCAGGCTCCTGGGAATCAAGGGCATTTCCACGTTCGGCCGAGAGACCAGCCCAGAGGAGAGGTGGTTTCGGAGGCGCCCAGCCAGCGGCAGGGCCGTGGGCGCACGTCCCGGGGCTTCCTTGGCCTAGCTTTCACTTGCGCTCCATCCTGGTCTTCTAATGAATCCGAATGTCTTGTCACTTATGAAAACCATATGCCTCCCCATACGCGCCTTCTTGGAAGGCCAGTGGTTGCAGGAGCTCCGAGATGCCCGCGGGCCTAACGCCTCCGTGTCACCCCTGGCCTGGGAAGCCCGGGCTGATGGACACCCCCTCGCTGGCATGTCTAGGAAGTGACAGCCGGGGTGTTGGGACAGAGAACAAGGAAGGGCTGTTCCATGAGACGGCCGAAATCATTTTGGGATTTGATGAACCATTTCCTGGGAAAATGCAGACCTTTGCTGGGGAAGTGAGGTTGTCTCAGGAAACAAATTCACTCTAACTGCGCTTTGGGCGGAGATTTCAGGCGAAGGGTGGAGAATCGGACCCCCATAGGATGCTGCTGGGGCTTCACTTTTAGGGTCCCCCAGAAACACATGCATACTCAGGAGACCGGTACCCCAACTAGACACCCAACTCTTTTCTTCGTTAAGACGAGCACCTACCATTGATTGAGTGCTAACTCGTGGCAGGCACTTCACCTCCCAGAATCCTGAGAGGACACCATCATTAGCTTCACTTAAATGGTACCCTTTATTAGCTCTTTTATGAGAAAGATAATTTTTAACTTCTGTGCAATAGGAATTTATTATCCTAAACGAACAACTTCCACAGGTGAAGTCAAAGCCACGGCTGGAATCTGAGAGCCCATCTGGCCTCACTGGCATCTGTGGACAGGTGGGGCTGTCTGCTCATCGCCCTCTCTAGAACAGTCCTCTCTGCCATGGCGAATTTGACAGCCTCCTTGTGAATACCCTGTGACTTTCCACTCCTACACTGCTCATTCCTGATGGTTTCCAGCGTGGTCACCTGACCCAGCTGGACCAATGAACGCCTGCCCTGGGATTTCAGCTTGGGATCAGAAAACATGCCACTTAGTATCTGGGGTCCGAAACAGTGGCATTAAAAACTCAGACCTGCCCGGCTGGTGTGGCTCAGTGGTTGAGCGTCGACCCATGCACCAAGAGGTCGCCAGTTCAATTCCTGGTCAGGGCACATGCCCAGGTTGTGGGCTTGATCCCCAGTGGGGGGCATGCAGGAGGCAGCTGATGGATGTTTCTCTCTCATATCTATGTTTCTATCTCTCTTAAAAAAATCAATAAAAGCATATAAAAAAAAAAAAACTCAGACCATGTTACCATGCATCGTACCTCAGGAGAGATGACAGTCTGCCTATAGAGAATAGAGCTGCCTATAGAGAAAAGCCAAGAAATGAGGCAGAAACATTCGTGTTCTGGAACATTCCATGCCCTGATTCTGGTTGTTCCTGGGCCCAAATGAGGAACCGCCCTTCCTGAGGCTCGGTTCTCCAGCCCTTCCTTAAAGTCACGTGCCAGTAAAGTTCTCTTTCACTTAATTGTTGTGTCTCTGTACTTGCAACCAAACATTCTAGATGATACATCTTTAAGAGGGGTTTCCTCTGGGGGCAAGCCCAGTCCCCCCAAAAGATTGGGTGCTCCTATGGGGAGAGAAAGCGTTTCTGTGGCTTCAGCAGCACCTCAGCATCCGTGTGACCATGTGGGGACCAGCTCAGGGTTACAGACAGACAGCAGGAACCGTCAGACTGAGCTGACTTTATAATGGCGTGTGCTGGCCAGAACGACAATGGCTGTGTTCTAGAACCTGCAGCTGGTTGCGGTGGAGCCTGAGTCTGACTGTCCACCTGTGAAGTGGGGGCAATCAGGACCCCTGTTCAGTGGACGGATCCCATGAACAGATCTGTACTGCACACAGGACACTGCACAGATCTCAAATGTTTCTGCGGAGCAAACTTGCAGATACTTCTAGAAACAAGCATGCCACCATCCACCATAGAGTGAGCTTATAAAGTGCTGCACATCTCGGACCCTTGGAAAGGTACATGCATGTTAGCATATTAAAGGCTCTGAGAAGTCCTGCAGCAGAAACCTGTTTTATCTGTGTTTAAACTGGTGTTTCCCCAATTTATTTGACCACAAAACCTTTTTTTCCCCCTTCTTTCCCCATACATTACACTTTAACAATGTCCTAAGGATACAATATCTCCTCTGAGCTCATTCTGTCCCAGGGCAAAAACAGGTAATTTAGCAACAAGCCAGCTAGCAAGTCCCTCCTTACTCTTAGATGTTGCACCAGCCTGGTTTCTTCCTCGCAGGCTCATGGGACGTACTCAGCATTCATAGGTATAAAACAATGAGCAACTTATATATCTGCCATGATTTACTAAGAGGGAAAAATTAAGTTGCCTTGGTTTGGGGAAATTTCTACCCTAAATCACCATGCTAGGAATCCAAACAATCAAACCAAAAAGCTTTTTTTGTTTTTAAATCTGCACTAGTTACTAAGGAGCTGAATGTTTAGAAAAATTAACGTACAGTAAAACTACCCCAAAGTAATCTGCGTGTTGCAGCACACTCAGGACAAATCCACAGCCCGAGGCAGATAGACACCTGAGGAATGATTACAGAACAAAGAACAAGATTATGGATTCCAGCTCTGACTTTAGGGGCTGTGACCTTGGGCCAATCCTGTCACCTTTATTGGCCTCAGTTGTTTCTTCTGATCTTTGGGAATAATCTCTCCCTTCTGCTGCTGCGCTGTGATGATCAGGTGAGACCACAGCTGTGATAACGTTTGGTCCGCAGACAACCCCTGTAACCTGCTGTCCCAATTATATTACATTTGATCTGCGCCATATCAAAAATAGCACAGCACAGTGGAAGTTTGTGGGCTGTGTGTATGTAACAGGGATGGGTAACTATTTTCCATAAAGGCCTACATAGTAAATATCTTAGGCTCTGCAGGCCATATGCTCTCTGTCACAACTATTCAGCTCTGCTGCTGTAGAGCAAAAGCAGCCACAGACAGTAATGCTAATGAATGGCTGTGGCCGTGTGCCAATAAAACTTTATTTATAAAAACAGGCAGCTGGCCAGATTTGGCCCACGAGCCGCAGTTTGCCAACCCCCTGGAGTGTAAGATCCACAAGTAACCCGTAAAACAATAAAAGCCGAAGTATGCGAGGAATATGAGATTTTTGTGGCACTTAAAAAATTAATTTTCCTTTCATATTATAATGTTCGTTTTACAATGAGGATAATGGGCATCTTTTATAAACTAACCATGTTCTAATGAGATTCCAAGGATTGTCATGGGATTTCTACACGGAGCAGAACTGTGGATCCTGGGAACAGCTTTCCATTCCCACTTCCTTTGCTTCAAATTCCAACCCAGTAGGGGTCCCGGGGACCTTTCCCACATCATAGCGGAGCTGTTTTGTGGGAGGAGGGGCCTACATGCCAACCCAGAACCACTGATTACAATTCTGCAGCCTGGACTCTCCCTTCTGTCTGCCCTAACTTGACGATCTCACAAAAAAGCACACTATCGGTGCTCCTCACCTGGGGCGGACTTTGTACCCGCAGGGGACATTTGTCAATGTCACAACTGAGGCTTGCACTGGCACCTAGTAGGCAGAGAGCAGGGATGCTAATAACCATCCTACAGTGCCCAGGACAGTCTCCACCTCCGCAAAGAGCTATCTGGTCCGAAATAGCAGCGGTGCTGAGGGGGGGAACTCCGCTCAACAGTAATAGACTTTATTGATATTATAATCAAGAAGATAAGTATATATTACCTAATATTGTGATTTCTAAAAATCACTATTATTTATTAATGTTCAGATCAAATAACCGTTTGTTTCTTCCTTCACATTTTGTGTCCCTCTTTGTTGTCAAAAGGAGTTGTATTTTCTCTGGAGCTCTCTTTAAGTCTCGGGTGGATGCGAGGCCGCCCACAAGGAAGTGGTTTTGTCAGTGTTGATGAACTTTTCATATTATGAACTTAAATGTGAGTTACATGACTTAGGTACCTCCATTTCTCCCAGGTCCAGATTAGGTTAGGGGGGACATAGTGCCTGAGGAGCTGAAAATGATTTATTTGTAGGAATGTGTGACAACACTTTTTTTTCTCCTCTCTCCCTTACTTACTTTTACAAAAAATATTAAATGTAATATTAGCAGTGAAGGATGGGGAGAGGGAGGGGGAAGTGTGTCCTGGAGGCTTTATGTAATATGAAGACCACTGGTGATATCAATAGTAATTAATGAAATAATAATAAAACGGATGGCTAACACGTCGAGCACATTCTGTGTTCCAAGACAACTTTGTTGTGTCATCGAGCCTCGCAGCAGCCAGGAGGTCAACCCTGCCGTTATTTAGAAAAGTTAATGACTTGCCCAAAGTCATGCAGTTCCCTAGCAGTGACAGGAGAGGTAATTTAGACAGTCTGGCTCCGATCGTTAACTCTTAACCCCATCTTTGTAGCTATTATCTGTCTCCACGTGCCCCAGCCCCACCCCACGAGCCTGTAAGTTCTTGTTTATAGTCTCTGAAGGGCCGGGGACCAAGCCTCACTCCAGCCAGACTCGCTAAGCCCCTGACTTAATCGAATGCAATCAAAACCAGATTTTGCCTCGGCTGAAGGTGAGCTTCCAGGCAGTGGCCGCGCGGGGGCGTGCTGGAGCCAGCCGCTGGGAACCCGAGAAGGAGGCTCCCAGGCCTGGACCAGAAGGAACCCGGAGCAGCGAGCAGAAGGGAAACCTCGGGATGGGACGGGGTCTTCCCCACAGAGGACTTCGGAGAGGAGGAGAATCCGCCGCCTTACTCAACACATTATCGCATGTTTTTCCGCATTGCAAAAACACAAATATTATTCCATCGGGGAGATGGCTTAATTAAGTAACCATTTAATTTAGTCAATCTTGTTGAAACAGAGTGGTGACTTCAGTAATTGCCCGTTTAAACAACATGGAAATCTGTGGACCTCGGGCCCAGACACTGGCCTGGTCTCTGCCGTCTTTCCTGCTGTCGCGTGTGCTGGGAATGACACCAAGGGCTGGTCTGAATTTTGAGGGGGACGGGGGAGGTTCTGCATGCTCGCCTGTCCATTTCCTTCCAGAGAGTTCTTTCCCCTTCAGAAGGCCCCTGCTCACAGGTTCCCATGCTGTCTGTGGATCAGCTCTTCCTATCTGGGGCCCGCGGGCATCCACAAATCTTACATTGCGATCTGGACACTTTTGAGAGTGAGAGGGACCCGTTGATAAATGCCAGGATTGCAGACATGGACTAAGCGGTCTGCCTGTCCCCTTTCTGTTTCCATTTTCCAGTAATGCTCTCTCGGGTCTCATCCCAGTTCTGGGGGCGGTCACCACTCAGCAGGGGCAAGGCTGAGCTGCTTGCTCTGTGCTCTTGACCCCTGTATCCCCTGACCTGCCCAAGCAGGCCAGATCCCTCAGTGACTCACCAGCTGAACGAAAAGCTAGTTCATGAACTTTATCCTTGACTTTGTTTTTTTTTTTAATTAGTGTTTAGAGAGAGAGAGGAAAGGAGAGGGAGGGAGAGAGAGAGAGAGAAACATCAATGTGAGAGCCAAACATTGATCAGTGGCCTCCTGCACGCCCTTTCCTGGGGACTGAGCACCCAACCCGGGCAGGTGGCCTGACTGGGAATTGAACCGGCAACCTGTCAGTGCACCGGATGACGCCCAGCCAACTGCACCACACCCGCCAGGGCGATCCTTGACTTTAAAAGAGTTCCAGTGAAGTTCTAAGACGTTCTAAGGAAGATATCTTTTTAATGAATGTAAATATGTCCCAGACCTTCCTTGCAGTCCCCTCTCTTCTATCTTTACTTTTATTTTCCTCCAAGCCGTTTATCATTATCTTACACACTGTACAGATGTTAGATGGGATGATGTCCCAATAAACCCATTCATTGTAAGTGGAAAATATCATACGTCGAAAATGCATTTAATACCCTAACCCACTGAACACCATCGTTCAGCCTGGCCTGCTTTACATGTGCCCAGAACGCTCAATTAACCTACATTTGGGCGATTATCACATTTCATCTCAGTCATTGCCTTCCTCCTCCTCTTCTCACCAGAAGCAGGAGACAGGTGGGCGTGGTACAGGCATGGTGGGATGTGAAAACACAGACACAATAATTCAAAACAACGCTGGCAGCACAGTCACCATAGACCAGCGTTTTTCAACCGGTGTGCGCGAGAATGTTTAAAACAGGAAATACCTGACTATTTCGTCAGGGGCACTGACCTCTTTTCCCTTAGATGATCAAATTAAAAAACAGCCAATGCAACAATAGCCATCGGTGTAAGTGAATCAAAATTATACCTTTTTTTGTGTGTGTGTCATTTTGGCAAAAAATAGAATGCATATTTTGGTGTGCTACAGAATTTTAGTAATGAGTTTATGGGTGCCATGAGATGAGAAAGGTGGACAGCTGCTGCTGTAGAGTGTCTGTTGTTGACCCTCGTGGTCACGTGGCTGACCCGGAACCGCCCAGCATCCCGAGAGAGGATTGATCCGCACAGTATCTCACTGCGCATATCGCTAGCCCAGGGAAAAGAGCAAAGTTCAAAATTCAAAGGACAGCTTCCGCGGAACGTGCATCGCTTTCATGCCGTTGTAAAGTCGGAATATTATAAGTTGAACCATAGTAAGTCAGGAATCGGCTGTACTCATTTGTTTGTTCGCTGTCTGCTTGTTTGTGGCCATATCTCCAGCATCTAGAATTGTTCCCTAAATTGTGCTCCATCTGTCCCTTCTCCATCCCCGTGGGCTCAGCATAAGCGAAGGCCTCACAGAATGCCCAGTGTTATCCGATGGCACAGTCAGCCGGGGCCTCTCCCTCACGCACAAGTCCCTGGGGCCATCCTGGGAAGTTCTGGCCCTCCCTGCAGGGTTGGAATGAGGGCTCTGCTTTCACAGTGTCCCTGGACTTCTCCACCCGCAAGGGCGGAAAACCCCGCCCTGGCCACAGCCTCAGTTCTGAGGTCCACCCCACCAACCCCCTTACCCTGCAACCCGCCTCCAGCCCCTCACCTTCCAGCCCCTCCTCCAGGCCTTCCTCCACTCAGGATTCCACCGTGATCTTGCAAAGCAGAATGCTGTCCCTGTCACTTTCCTGCTGAAACCGATCAGCGGCTCCTCCGTGGCTGGCCAAGAGAAGCTGTGAGAATAATGGTCGCGGGCATGACCGCTGAAGCTGGTCTCGACCTGGGTTAAAGTGTTAAGCTCCGGGGCCTTGGGGCAGCAAGTTGCCCTCTAAATCAGTAAACTACGGGTAAGAATAGCTCCTCCCAGGATTAGCTCAGTGCTTCTCAGCCTCAGCACTGTTGACATTGTGGGCAGCTTAAATCTCCCCTGTGGGGCCTGTCCTGTGCTTTATGGATTGATCAGTCAACAGCGTCCCCGGTTGTTACCCCGGATGCCAGTAGTGTTCCCCCCACCTGTTGTGACAGCCAAAACCCCTGGGGGGCCAGCGCTCCCTCCCCATTGAGGAGCCCTGGATTATCAGAAGGATTACATAAGAAAATTTACAGAAAGCCTTTAGCCCCTTTTTTGAACATCCAATGCCCTGATGCATGGTGGGAATCACAGAGAGGGCACTCTGGATGCCCAGGGCAGAAAGGTTCTCACTTCAGACACTGAAGAAGTTTTGATGATTATATACGGGCCCCGATAGAACAAAGTCAAGAGGCCAAAATGGTCGATGGTAGAGGACGTACTTTCCAACAAACTGAAAATGCAGTAGTAGGAACAGTAATTGGTCATGGGACGCGTCTGGAACCCTCTCCACGGTGTGCACGTGTGGACACCGAGGAGCTCAGACCCTAGGGTTGTGTTGCCCTGTAGGACGGAAGCCAATGCTGTCTTTAACTTAGCAGATTTTTCTCAGATGCCTATCCCGAAAGACTGTGTGCATCCTGTCCCTACCACCTTGCTGGCTTCCTTTCTCATGAGTTAAATAACACTTTGGCATGGGCTCACTGTAATATTTGAATGAGAGTCGTGATTTTAACTCTTTTTAAAGTACTTTTGGACAGGTACTCCCCGTTTCAACCCCGAGTGCTTTGTGGGGCTCTCAGAATGACATCCAAAATCCCTACTGGAGCCTGGGAGGTCCGCCCCCCCCCACCCCTTCCGCCTGGTCACTCACTCCGCCCACACCGCTTCACATTCCTGAGTGTGCTCTGGCGGGCTCCGTCTGCCAGGAACGCTCATCTCCCGAGTTGTCCCGGCCGCCCACCTGCTTATCACTCAGGTCTCAGCTCACAGCCACCTGCTCCGAGGGGCTTTCTCCGGCCACTGGAGCTGTATCTGTGTCTACACCGCCGGTTCCCACCCGGCCTGCCCCTGCCGGTCTCTGTCGCCTCACCCTTCTCCTGCAGAGAGTTGAGTCATTTCTGATACAATCTTGTTCGTTTATTTGCCTATTTAAACTGTCAACTGTGGGAGCCCCAAAAAACTACCAGAAAAACCTGTTGAACGAGCAAAACTATGTTTATTAGAAGTTCTGCCATCAGGGAGATTGCAGCCTCGGCAGAGGCTCAGGAGTGTCTGAAAGGGGGAATTTAGAGGAAGGTATTCAGGGTTTTAGGTCCTCAGTGGATGATTTTAAGGCTGGTCTTACCTGGGGCAGAGTCTGTGACATGAGCCCTCGACTGGCGGCCATGACAGGAAGGGGTCCTGAGGCAACTCTTGAGTGACCTGTTCCTTTACTTTTTGTTTTTTCAAATGGAGATGAAATTGACATATAACATCGTGTTCGTTTTGGGTGTACAACACGATGTGATATACGTGTGCATTGTGAAATGATCACCACTCTGATAGGGTTTACCTAACACCCACCATCTCACGTAGGTACAAAAAACTTCTTTTCTTACCACGGGAACTTTTAAGATCTACTCTCTTAGCAACTTTCAAATATACAATGTAGCGTCATTAACTGTAGTCACCGTGCTGCACAAGACATCCCCGGACTTTCTTATCTGGTAACTGGGAGTTTGTGCCTTTCGGGCCTCTTCACCCGTGTCCACCCCCAGCCCCACCTCGGCAGCCACCTATGTGTTCCCTGTCTCCGAGTCTGGGGGCTTTGGTTGGTTCCACGGATGATCGAGATGTCGCAGTGCTTGCCTTCCTCTGTCTGACCTATTTTCCTTACTGTGATGCCCCCAAGCTTCATCCGTATTGTCCTCAGAGACAGAATTTCCTTCCTTTCATGGCTAACGTTCCATCGTACAGACAGAACACGTCTCCTTTCTCCACTTGCCCACCGACGGACACTGAGGTTGGGGCCCTGTCTCGACTGTTGTCAATAATGCTGCAGTGAATCTGGGTGCAGAGCTCGCCTGAGATAGTGCTTTCATTTCCTTCAGATAAACATTCAGGACTGGAATGGCTGGCTCTGTTAGTTGTCATGAATAAGCTGATTAGTCCGCTGTGTTAGCTTCCAGAACATTCTGGAGCATGCAGCTGAGTTAGTCTTGCTGGGTCCCGGCATTGTTTAAGGAATTATGCTGTTTACGAGCCCCTTCCCACACATGGACTGGAAGCTTCTCGAGAGCAGGGACTCGATCCGTCTTGTTATTCCGACGTGCTTTTGCGCACCCAGACCCCGCATAGGGCCTGCACGTAGTAGGTGTTTAATAAATATTGATGGATTGAGTTAGCAAATTATGCCTTTGTCATTGAAAGCTGGTTGTATGCCCTGGCTGGTTTGGCTCAGTGGTTAGAGCGTCCGCCCATGGACTGAAGGGTTTTGGCTTTGATTCCTGGTCATGGGCACGTACCTGGGTTTCAGGTTTGATCCCTGGCTCCGGCTGGGGTGCATGCGGGAGGCAACCAATTGATGTGTCTCTCTCACACTGATGTTTCTCTCTCTCTCTCTCCCCCTCCCCACTCCCTTCCACTCTCTCTAAAAATTAATGGAAAAAATATCTTCAGGGGAGGATTAACAAAAAAAATAAATAAAAAAATGCTGGTTGTGATCTTGAGCAAGAGAGTACAGTTCTGCAAAATAAAGATCGATAAAGATAAATAAATGTATTGAGTAGCTGTCTTTGCCAGACACCTTCCTAAGTGCCCGGAGGCGGGGTGACCCATACCAGCTCGCCCCCGGGCGAGGGCAGGCAGTCAGCAAGCTAACGAAGGAGCAAAATCATCACAGATTGCGAAAGCCCGCCTGTGTGCGCTTTCTTGTTGAAAAGAACGTTGGTTCTTTTTCTTTTCTTTTCTTTTTGAGAATGAGTCTGGAGAAACGCTCAACAAAAGAGTTTTCTTAAATTATATGTCATTATTCTTATTACAAAAGCAGTAAGTGCTTGTTGCAACAGTGAATTAATTTTTTGAAGTATTCAAAGAAAGTTAATAAATCGCCCTGGCCCATTTGGCTCAGCGGTTAGAGCGTCAGCCCTCAGACCGAAGTGTTGCGGGTTCGATTCCCGGTCAAGGGCATGTACTTGGGTTGCAGGTTCGATCCCCAGCCCCGGTCGGGGTCATGCAGGAGACAACCAGTCAATGTGTGTCTCTCTCTCACATGGATGTTTCTCTCTCTCTCCCTCCCTCCCTTCTACTCTATCTAAAAAAATAAATGGAAAAATATCTTCGGGTGAGGATTAACAAAAAAAGAAAGAAAGAAAAAGTTAGTAAATCCACTACTAGCACCTCGGGGCATCTGCCTGGTAGGAGCCCTTCCACATATTTTTCCAGATTATACAAATACATGTGTACATACCAACTTACAGCATCATGTATAAAGTATGAGTGTGTGTGTGTGTGTGTGTGTGTATATATGTGTGTGTGTATATATATATATATACACACACACTATATATATGTATATATATAGTCAGCCCTCATATCCATGAATTTGCACCCACCAATTCAACCAAGCACGGATCAAAAATATTGTTTTCCAAGTTCCATTGTTGCTGGCCTGTACTATGCAGTTAGGCCCACGATGGTTGCATCTGTACTGAACGTGTACAGATGTTTTCTTTTCATTATTCCCTAAATAATACAGTAGGACAACTCTTTACACAGCATTTACATTGCATTAGGTATAATAAGTAATTTCAAAATGATTTAAAGTGCACAAGAGAATTACGTAGGTTATATGCAGATACTGTGTCGTTTTATGTAAGGGACTCGAGCGACGGTGGATTTCGGTATCTGCGGGGTGGGGGCAGGCGTGTCCTGGAATCATTCCCCCCACAGGTCCCAGAGACGGTTACAGTAGATGCCTGAGGCCATGGGTGGTCCCAAACCCTGTAGACACTCTGTCATTTCCTACGCTCACCTACCTGTGCTGAAGGCCACAGCTTCTCTTCGGCTTATCTGAACTGCCAGCATCGCCATTCCTGCATTTGAGGGACATTATTAAGTAAAATAAGGGTGAATTCAGCACAAACACTGTGATACTGCAACAGTCACTGTGATAACCAAAATGACTGAGTGACTGACTGGCAGGCCGCGTCTACAGTGAGGACAGAGGGATGATTCACGTTCCGGGCAGGACAGAACGGGATGGTGCGAGATTTCATCACGCTACTCAGACAGACGTGCCATTTAAAACTTGTGAATTGTTTATTTCTGGAATTTTCCATGTATTGTCTCTGGACTGTGGTTGACCCCAGGCAGCTGAAACCACAGAAAGCAAAACTGCAGATCTGGGGGGACTACTCTATATCTGGTCTTGTTCTGTTCTGGACCCGTAAAGCATGAATACATGTATATAGACGGAGGCGTAGACACGGACGACTGGTCTCGTGCTTTCA
Source organism: Tadarida brasiliensis (assembly GCA_030848825.1). Lineage (NCBI taxonomy): Eukaryota > Metazoa > Chordata > Mammalia > Chiroptera > Molossidae > Tadarida > Tadarida brasiliensis. The sequence goes on along the minus strand of CM061259.1, from coordinate 119,197,334 downwards.
ATGGACGTGCTCGTTACACATGCCGCCAGACAGGTAAGTCACCTAGAAATGTCACGACATTCTCGGTCAGCAGCCTCTCCCTTCACTCTGTGACAGCTAGCTGGGTGATGGTCCGAAGGCTGTGAGCTGCCCCTAGGTCCAGCCAGTCGCTACCCAGTGGGGGATGTTTGGGCACAGGAAGAATGCCCAGCCCAACAAGTCTGAGTCGATGATATGTCTTGCCTGCTTTGAGACGAGAAAGACACATGTTCCTTCTCCGGTGTTAGCGACAAGCCCTTGACAGGAAGAGAAAGCCCAGAGGCCAACCCGGGATCGGAATCCTTCATCATTTAAATTCTATTTTCCTTTGACTTAGGTTCAAGCTTTAAGGGGAAAATCTAGCGCAAGCCTGAGATACCTATGATCCTGTATTCACGTCTATGGTTATGATCTGTGCCTGACATGTCCCTTGGAAATCTTGATGTTTTAAATACTTGTAAGGGATTTATCTTCCGTATTGAATGGGGAATCAGGGAAATACTTGCAAATGGATAGAAATAAAGGAGATTTTTGTTCTGGGCTTCTGACATTCAGAGCGCGGTGTGGGCGTGATCATTCAGAAGGGATGCTTTTGTTCGTTTGTTCTGTTTAAGAAAATTCTGACCAAATGCTCGTCTTCCTCAATGATCTATAATGCTCATTTTTTTTTCCGCTAGACCCTTGTTTAAAAGTTTAATTTGTTTAAACTAAAAAAAAAAAAATGTACCCATTTCTCTCTCCCACTTCCCCCTGCCTCTGCCACCACGAGTCTGTCCTCAGTTTCCAGCATTTGTTGGTGTTTGTTTCAGATTCCACACATAAGTGAGAGCATACGGTATTTGTGTTTGTCCGACTCTTAGCATAACGTTCTCAAGTCCATCCATGTTGTCACAAATGTCATGATTTCCTGTGTCATGGCTGAATAATATTCCATCACATATACATACCACATTTTTGTTATCCATTCATCTGTCAATGGACACTGTGGTTGTCTCCATGTCTTGACTACTGTCAGTAATGCTGCAAACGCCCTGGCCGGGTAGTCAGCTGGTTAGAGCACCATCTCCACACACCACGGTTGTGGGTTCGATCCCTGGTCAGGGCACACACAAGAATCAACCAGTGAATGCACAAATAAGTGGAACAACAAACTGATGGCTCTCTCTCTCCTCCCTCCCTCTCTGAAATCAATCAATCAATAAAATTTTAAAAAATAATGCTGCAATGAACATGACGTTGCAGGTATGTTTTTGAAATAGTGATTTTAATTTCCTCTGAAATACCCAGAAATGAAGCTGTTGCATCATACGGTAGTTCTATTATTTAACCTTTTGAGGACTGGAGCCTTTTCTGGGTCTCCCAGAGCACAGCGGTTCCCTGAGCAGCGGCCCCAGGGGTGCTGGGAGAGGAGGGCCTACCCTCGCGGATTCCTGGTCACGCCCACCAGTGGCAAGCAGTGCAGACTATATGGACGTGTCTCGAGCCCCGGAGCGGCCGTAATGTGCAGCTGTCCTTGTGAACAGGACGGTCTGATCGCCAGAGCTCACACGCGTTAGGGGAGAGAGACGTTGAAACCCCATAGGGAGCAGACGGGTGAGCGGGGGTGACGGCAGGGCCCGGGCCTGGAACTCAGCAGAGGCCGCGGAGGGAGCGACTTCAGCTGCTTGGCACTGGAGCAGGACTTTGCAGGATGGAGGCGGCGGGAGGGGCAGGCCCGGCGGCCCCCAGGGGACACTGATGATGAGAACACGTGGAGGAGTGAGGACACAGGTCAGGCCAGGGAGGGGTGTCCTGGGAGGGAGGGCCTGATGGAAGGTGGTAGAAGGCGGGAAGACTGCTTCCGGGGAGCACGGGTTTTGTCTCTGCTGTCTAATCGTGGGACAGAGCTGTCCTGTCTCCCAGCCACGCTGACCCCGGGGCTGAGCCGTGATGCTGGACCCCAGAGAAATCCCGAAGGCAACCGTGAAGCCCCGTCCAAGCTGTGCAGCCCACCCGAGAGGGCGCAGCCGGCTCGCCCCAGACCTTCGCTAGGGGTCCTCCCGCACTCACGGCCGGGGGGGGGGGGGGGCTCCTCCTGCACTCACGGCCGGGGTTCCTCCCGCACTCACGGCCGGGGGGGGGGGGGGTCCTCCCGCACTCACGGCCGGGGGGTTCCTTCCGCACTTATGGCCGGTTCCTCCCGCACTCCCACGGCCAGGGGGGGTTCCTCCCACACTCCCACGGCCGGGGGGGGGGGTTCCTCCCGCACTCTCACCGCCTGGGGGGGGGGGGTTCCTCCCACTCACACAGCTGAGGAGGGAATCAGGCCTTTCGGGGCTGAGGCCGGGGTGGGACGTAACCACGGTTTACACACCATAAACTTTTGTGAGTTTTATTCACCTCAGCGGTCTGATATTAAACAGGCCCACGGGGGAGCCCCGGTGACTGGCGGCTGCTCTGGGCAGCCCAGCAGGGGTTATGGACGAGAGGAAGCAGCAGAAGTAGCGACCCTGCTCTCCAGGCTCTCGGTGGTCCGCCCTCCACTCGAGCCCGACTGCTGGCCCCGGCCCCAGCCCCCGCTGCCCGCACTTCTGGGTGGGCCGCCGCCTTCCTGAAGAGCAAAGTGAGCCCGGCGGTGTGGCTCAGTGGTTGAGGTCGACCCATGCACCAAGAGGTCGCAGGTTCGATTCCTGGTCAGGGCACATGCCCAGGTTGTGGGCCCGATCCCCAGTGGGGGGCATGCAGGAGGCGGCCAATCGATGTTCTCTCTCATTGGTGTTTCTATCTCTCCCTCTCCCTTCCTCTCTCTCTAAATTAATAAAGGAAAAAAATAAATAAAATTACAAAAAAGAGCAAAGTGAGGGACCACCACGGGAGGAGAGGGACTGATGGGGATGCATGCCCAACGCACGTCGTGGGGGAGGCTCCACGAGAAAAGGGACTTGACGCCGCCTTGCTGTCCGCAGGCCCTTCCTGGCGGAGCAGGCTGGGAAGCGGGCCCTCCCTCCTCCTGGAGACCCAGCGCACCAACCTGCACCACCCTCAGTTCAGAGGCCTCCCCCAGGGCCCAGGTTCTCTGCCTCCCACTCCCGGGCCTTCAGCGCTGCCCTGGCCAGGCCTCCAGCAGCACAGAAACGGTTGCGTCTCTGGGACCCGTGACCACGCCACTGGACACAGCTGACTGAGCTAGGCAGCCTCCCCAAAATCTAGAAGGAAGGCGGTCCCCTCCAGCTCTGCACCTTCCTTCGCCACCATTCATCTGTTCCTCTCCCTTCCCCCTCAGCCAGGGAGGACTCCACAGGCTCTCCGATGTATGGAGCACCTTGGTTCTCCCGGGCCCCTGACCCCAAATCCGTGTGCCCAAAGCAAACCAAGTGTCCCATTCTTACCCTCAGGCCAGACATTTAAGGTGATGACCCGGATTCAAAGGTAGCTAGGAGTATATACAAGAAGAAGTGTTTCATTGTTAAGGAATCCGCACCCACCCCAAGAGAAGGACAGAATCCCCTGCAAGGGAACTACAGCAGCCAAGCCCCATCCTCCTGAGACTCATCCAGAGCAAGTACATCAGTTCCGTGTTTGCATAACCAGTTACTCCGACACTGAGCGACTTGAAGTCATCATCACTGTGGGTCAGAAACGTGTGAGCAGCTCAGCTGGGCCGCTGTGGCTTGGGGGCGGGTGTCTTTCACGAGAGTGCAGGCAGATGCCAGTCAGGGTGACAGTCATCTGAAGGTTTGACTGGGGCCGGTGGATCCATCTCCAGTGAACAGTCCTCGCCGCTGTGGATAGGAGGCCTCAGCTGCTCTCTGTGCAGACATCTCCAAACAGCACAGCAGGGGGCGTCCTCCAGAGCAAGTGACCATGTCCTTGTGTGACCTCGCCTCACAGGTCACACACCTCATTGCCACCATATTCTACTGGTCACACGGACCAACTCTAGTTTAATATCAGAGACGGCGGAAGGGCGTGAGTGGCAGAGGACGGGTCCCTGGGGGCAGGGGGACCGTCTTGGAAGCTGGTTTCCACAACCAGTTTGCAATCTACCCACGTTCCTTTCCTGCCTGTTCACTCCCTGTCTGCCCCTGGCTTCCCCGCCATCCATCCAGCTGTGTAGCTTCATCCACTTGTTCCTGGAGTTCTTGACAATTCCTCTCTTTTACTTTCGTGATTTAAGGTTCATCTCGTCCTTCCCCCGACAGTTAAAAGTAAATTATACACTTGGTAGTAGTAAAATGGGGACTTCACACCCACCTCCGGATAGCCGTTGTGCAATAAATCTGCGCAGAAAGCCGGGGCAGCACCTGGCTCATATTAGGCGTGTAATAAACGCTAATGGCTCCTCTTATTATTGTTGTTATTATTAACTCCATCACTATCAATACAATCATGCCATTATAACTGCCTGTGGAAAGTCTGGCCCGGAACCTCAGCCCGGTGACGGGTGCGGAGAGGGCAGGGTGGATGAATCCTGCGTTTCCTTTCTCCCCACCTGGCGCCTCTCCGCACAGTCGCTGGGTCTATTATTGGACTCTCCGAGCCTTGAAAAGTCACCTTCGCGTTGCCTGAGGCCTCGGAGAGGAAGCAAGGAGGAGGGGCTTTCACGCCAAAGCCACAGCTTCTAAAAGCTCTGCAGACGCCCCCCTCCCCAGCCCCGGCGGCTGCTCCCCAAACCCTCTCCTGTCTCCTGCCCAATCCCCCACCTGGCCTGAGAAATCGAGAGGAGTGTACAAAATACTTACAGCCATTTGCCATGCCTGTGCATCCAAGCACATCCCAGGAATCACTTTATTATCACTCTCCTAGAAATTCACTTTGTATTGCATCTTATAGACACCTTGGTCCCTGATCGATGAGAAATGAAACACCAAAAGCAGAGCAAACCGATCCTTCATCACCAATGACTGGAGACACCCTGGAGCTCCCAGGAAACACCTGAGCTCCACGTCACCCATTTCTCTGCTCCCCTGGTGTTGACGGCCACTCACCTGCTTCCAGCGGCAGAGCCCTGAGCCCGCGCGTGGGCTTGGGCTCCACCGGACCAGCCCTGGGGCCTTTTCCAGAGCTGCTCTGGAGTCTTGGTTTCCTTACCAACAAGGGGGTCACAGTGCCCGCCTCCCGGTTCGCTGGGGGTAGGGCAGAGGGCTGGTGGGGCACCGCCCGGGCCTGGCACTGGGACGTGCTCAGCAAACAGTGGCTCTTCCTGTCTCCGGTAATGTTTTGCACCGGCTCTCGCAGGAAATGACCGTATTAAGTGGCTTCGGCTCCTGAGATATATATATGTCTCGTTTACAGATAGAGCTCGGGGCGCCTCTGAAGGAAAAAATATTCAGAAAGAAATAAAGAGGGAGGGCATAGGGACCTCGGGGGGTGGGTCTGGCTTCACGTCTTGGGCAGTCACGTCCATTTCCAGCCTTTCAGTGTCTTAATCTGTACCGAGCTGGCCGTAACAGCACCTGCCTTCCAGAGGGGTGGAGAATTCAGTTAGCATCATCGTATCAGCATCGGTTACTCTTGTTGATGCCATCAGACTGCCGTCTCAGGGACAGAGATACAGGCGCTCTTCCTCTCAACTCCCACAGCACCTGCAGCCACGCGGGGTCCCCGCGCTCCCAGTTCATTACCAGGGACCCTCAGCTGTGAGTTCCCAGAAGGAAGCGTGGCCCCTGGGACACGGAAAGAGCCACCGTGAACTGTCCACTTAAAAACACTGATACCCACTCAGACGTGACTTCCCGTGGAGCACAGCTCCCTCGATGGCCAGAGGGTCGTTTCTGCTCACTGTCCTGTGTTGTCGCCCAGCCACACAAAGCTAAGCAGACACAGGGCTGCAGGAGGTCAGCGAGGCCTTGGCTCTGGTTCCCACTCAGCGCGGCTGTCACCAGTGGGTTACGTCGGAGTTTGAATAGCTTACAACGGGCGGGAAGGTCTTTCTAAATGACCACGCTTCAAAAGAGAATCAATGTGAATAGCAAGCGATTTTCAGTGACGCTTAGGAAAACAGGTGGGATCCTCCGATATTCCTTCGCAACGGCAGCTCCGGAGGACGCCCAGTGGAAGGCCTCAGGGAGGTCGCAGCCCAGCGTCGCTCTTCGGGGTCGAGGCTGTGCTGAGCGGCAGTCCTGTCTATACTTCGTTGAATGTAAGATGAAGACAACTGCAATGACTCTTTCATTTCATGTTTCCAGATAACGTCCCAGTCCCACTCTTTGTTTCACTAAATTTGCTGTAAAATTCCTAAAAGTCCATCTTCGTAAGTGGACTTCTGCCGCATCTCATCTGGAAGAATGAGTGTCTCGTTTTCCTTATGCTGGTTTCTGACTTGCTGTTTCCTCTCCTGCCTCCGCCCCGCAGCCCCCAGCGCCCGTGTGGCTCACTTCTTTAGGTCTTTGTCAAAGGTCTGCTTCTCAGGGTCATCTTCCTCCCTGGACCTCCCAATCTAACCACAAACACCCCCACACACATACACACCCCACACACAACCCTCTCACACACACGTAGTCCTCTCTAGCCTCTTACCCTGCTTTATTTTTTTCTCTATAACATTTATCACCCCCTGGCATGTTAACACATTTATTTGCCTACTATCTGCCGAAACTTCAGGGACTTGATGTATTTTGTTCACTGTTTTATCTCCAGGGATGAGCATGGAAGAGGTCCTCCATGACTGGGATGGGTGGCAGGGGGTGGGGGGGGTCGGGGGTGGTCCCAGCACTTCAGGCACCTTGGTGAATGCTGCCCAATCCCCTATCTCCCCTCCAGTCTGAGGATGCCCTGAGGCAGGGTCTCTGACTTCCTTGTCCTCCTTAACCAGTTTTCCAGGGAGTGGGCACTAAGTTTCCCACACACACCTGCTGGGCTGGAAGAAAGCCCCAGTTGGGTCCTCCACGATCCCAACTTCCCAGTGTCTTCAAAGTCCCAGTCCTGTCCACAGAGGGTGCAGGCCCAGGACCCAGGGGCTTTGCCATGAGTTTCTCTGTGTTGTAAAAGCCAAACAGAGGAACACAAACACTATGGACACTGCAAAATAAACTTGCGGGGGCCATGCAGGCCAGAGGGTGTGGGCGGGAGTCAGCCCAGAGGCTGCAGGAGGGGCCCTCCAGGTGACCTGTGACATCAGGAGCTGGGCCTGGAGCACAAAGTTCGCAGTGTTGGAGCTCTGCTCGATTTATTAAAAATGCCTCTCTAATGAGCCTGCGTGGCCAGCCCACGGAGCGGCGTGCCATGTGGAACAGGTGTGCTTCCTCGCCGGGGCTCTGAATCGGTTCAAGGTGTACGTGCGGTGGCCCATGGGTAGTCAGCCCCTGCTCTCCCCACAGCTGCTCCTTCTTCGGGCCGTGTGCTCATCACCAGGACAGTGGCAATTGCCCCAGGTGGGCTGGTGACCCAGTCGCTTACTTGGTCTGCACGCACAGATTGTTCTGGTCCCCTCCCCACGAGGCCCAGGGAAGCTGGCCTGGCCTCCCCTCTGAACACGACCCCTGCTCAGCTCAGAGGAGCACCTGCTGTGATCCTGACCCCCATGAGGCTCTTCCCAGGTGTCCTCAGGAGTCCTGCAGCAAGCCCGTCGTCTTTGTGTCACCATCCCTGTCCCCCAGCAGAGGGAACGGAGCTCAGAAAGCTAAAGGGTCTCACCAACATCCATCCCTTCCACCCATCCCCACCATGACCCACACCAGAAGAATCAGGACCAAACTTGTGACTTGAGTAACAAGTAAGGGTCCTTTCTCTCCCTAGGGGTTGCTAAGATAATAGCATGGACACCTGGAGCCATTGCCAGCCAGTTTATCACCACAGGAGTGCCTGACAAAGAGGACAAAGCAAAGGGAATCGAGGCTGAGCATCGAAAAAGTAACATCCTGATGTCAGGATATAAGCACCTAGATCAAGCCATGCCTGAAGCTGTCCACTGTAAATTTTTTATTTCTGTTTAATACATTTCTCTTCTGTTTAGTAGAAGTTGGATTTCTGCCATTTGTAAACAAAAAAGTCTTAACTAACAAAATCCCCTCCTGATGTTCTTGCCTCTGACCTCCCCAGCTTAGCTCAGCAGGGTCCACTTTGCCCCCAACGCTTACATGCTTGAGTCCACTGTAGTTGCTTCTGGAAGGGAAATGTCTCAAATCTCTCACCACTCACCCTCCACCACCACCACCCACTGGAGCCATTTGCAAACCTGGGGTCCCAGAGAAGTCCCTGGGGCTCTCACTGTCCTCGGGGTCAGTTCTGGCTCTCGGATGTGCTGTCTTGCAGCCGAATGTCTGGTCTTGAGCCCAGTTCTGCGCCCGTGTTCACAGTCCCTGGTACCAGGACTTCCCTCTGTTAGTCCAGGGTCCGAGCGCACCCTGCAGGCCGCCCCCGTAGCCAATCGCCTCCCTCCTGGCTCCTTATCCCAGGGCGGAGCATACACATACCAGTGTCTTTCAGCTTAGTCATGGCCTGACTCGTATCAAATTTTTTACACCGTTTCTATATCTGGCAAAGAAATGGCTTGGAAAGTCAGACTTGGGGTAGACTATTAAACTGAAAATAAATTCCTTATGGGGATCATTTAAACCTAAGCCATTACAAATCCCTGCTATACGAAGAAGGAGGGCTAAGACTTTCTAATGCCCTGACAGTTAAAGTAGTCATTAAAATCCAGCCTGATTCTCAAAGCCATGACTTTAAAGTCCTATCGGGAAAACTCACAAGGGAGGAAAGAGTGGGTTTAGGCAGTGGGGGGACAATTACAGGAGCCGTGAGAGGAAAGAAAGGGAGTTTTCTCCTCCTCCCAGCTTCACGGAGGCCTGTTTGGTGCAGCCCGCAGGTCTGCAAGCCTGCGGCAGAGAGCTGACTGGTTCCAGGTGTGCACATGCTTGTCTCAGAACAGCTGAGGATGAAGAAAGAAAGGGACAGAGCTCAGAGGCTAACGGCCACAAGACAGTGACAAGTGTGTGGCTCCCTGTGCACTGCCTTGGACAAAGCCCACCTGATAAGGGAGGAACCAGCCCCCTGAGAAATTCTCTGACTGGACATTCGAATGGGTGTAAATGACAAGAGCCGTCACCTGCGGAGTGCTTACCCTGTGCCAGGCTCTGTTACTAACCCTCACAATAACCCTGTGCAGTCCGTCTTAGCCCGTTTCACACACGAGGAAGCTGGGCTTTGAAAGGTCCAATTCCTGGGTTCATTACCTACCACTGTGTTAAAAATGACCCCCCCCCCGACTTAGTGCCCTAGTCCACTTGTGTTGATTATCTCCAGTTTCTGTGGGCCAGGGGTGTGGGAACAGCTCAGCTAGGTGGTTCTGGACTGGGATCTCTGCAAGGGTTGTAGTCGAGATTGTGTCCAGGGTTGAAAGACACCACACTGCCCTTTATGACCTGGTCCCCAGCACTCGCCATCATTTGCACCTTCTGTAGTCATTAGAAACAACCCTGAGTCCAGTTGGCACGCAAAGCAAGAGTCTGCATTCCCAGAGGCAGGGTCACTGGGAGCCGTCTTGGAAGCTGGTTACCAGTGTGTGCGTGTGTGTGTGTGTGCACGTGCGTGTGTGTGTTGTGTGTGCATGTGCGTGTGTGTGTGTGTGTGTGTGTGTGTGTGTGATATAGGCAAATCTGTAGATGCAAAATGCTGAAGTACATGAAAAAGTTTTATCTTCTTATCAAAGGTGCTCACTGTTTTATGTTTAAAATCATTAGTTAGCTAATTTTGCTGTGTTACTGAGCTTGGCATCCAATTAGGGGGAAAATGCACGAAGCACTATAACTTGACAAAAATCAAATGATTTAAATTGGTGGGGGGTGGGGGACAATCTAAACCCCCACCCAGGTGGGATTGTTTACATAAGTTAAGCCTCAGTCCAATTGTAGACTACTGGACCACCACTAAAAATCATGCTATCGTCAAAGAATATATGGTACCCTGGAAAGATGCTCCTAATAAAATCTTCAATCAAAGACTGGGAGCGCATCATCGGAATTTATATAAGAAGGATGCCCGTGTGATCACAAGTAGCATTTCTGGAGCACTTGCTCACACCAGGCATCATTGTGTGACCCTCATGATTGCCTTCCCGACTGCCCTCGCTTCCAGGTGAGGAAATGGAAGCACAGCTAGGTTAAGACTCTGCCCAACAGTGGGAAAGATCTGTTCAAATCACATATCCGATATGGGCCTAGTGTCCAGAATATATAAAGAACTCTTAAGGAACAACAACACCAAACTCCCACATTTTTTAAAGGGTAAAGAACTCGAATAGACATTTCTCCAAAAAGGATGTCCAAATGGCCAGTAAGCACATGAAAAGATGCCCACCGTCACTAATCATTAGGGAAATGCAAATCAAAACCACTGTGAGACACCACTCGGCACTCACGAGGATGGCAATAATAATATTTTTCATTTTTAAAAAGTAATTTAAAGCAGAAAATAACAAGTGTTGGTGAGAATGTGGAGACATGGGAACTCCCGAATCTTGCTGGCGGGACTATGACACGTGCAGCTGGTGTGGAGAACAGGAAAGCAGTTTCTCAAAGTTAAACATAGAACTACATATGACCCAGCAATTCCACTCCTAAGTATAAACCCCAAAGAACTAAAATCAGGTGTTCAAATAAAAATGTATACAAGAATGTTCATAGCGGCACTGTACGCAATAGCCAATAAGTGGAAACCCAAATGTCCATCAGGTGATAAATGGGTAAACTAACTGTATATCCATACAATGGAATATTATTCAGCCACAAAAAGCAATGAAATTCTGACGCGTATTATACTATAGATCAGCGGTTCTCAACCTGTGGGTCAGGACCCCTTTGGGGGTCGAATGACCCTTTCACAGGGGTCGCCTAAGACCATCAGAAAACACGTATTTCCAATGGTCTTAGGAAACGAGACACCGCTCCTCCATCCATCTCCAGGCGGGTCCGCCCACATGCAGATACGCCCACACACAACATGAGGAACTGTACTGAAGGGTCTCGGCATTAGGAAGGTTGAGAACCACTGCTCTAGATGAACCCTGAAGATACTATGCTGAGTGAAAGAAGCCAGACACAAAGATCACATATTATATGACTCCATTTACAGAAATATCAGGAACAGGCAAATCCATAGAGACAGCAGACTAGTGGTTGCCAGGGGCCGTGGGGTGTGGGATGGAGAGTGAAAGCTTAATGGGGACAGAGCTTCCTTTTCGGGTGATGAAAATGTTTGGGAACTAGATAGAGGCGATGGGTGCACAACGCTGTAGATGTACGAAATGCCACTGAATTGTACACTTTAACACGGTCAATTGTATCCTTGTATCTTTTGTGAATTCCACCTCAATTTTAAAAAGAAAAGGAAAAAAGAACCTTCCCAAGGTCACATGCTCATATACATCAGGATTTAGACCCCAGCAGTCTGGGCTCCAGAGCCCGTCCTCTCCCAGACCAGGAGGCAAACAGCGGACTATTAACAGAAGCTTCCTGGGCGATAGGAGAGAGAATACCTGCTTTTAGGTCAGACTTTTCAGGAATGGGGCCAGGCTTCCATAGCATAAAGAAGTTCCCTACATGTTTCTAAGGAGCCCTCCTGCCTCCCCCATTTGCCACACCCCAAAGAGCACAGGCTCTGGTCCTGCCACTCCTGGGATATCACTGAGCTGGGTAATGAACATCTGGGACCCTTGGATTCTTTCTCTGTTAAATGGAGGGAAGAGGAATGAGGAAAAACATCTATCTGAGAGGATTTTGTGGGGGTCAGGTGACGGAAAGTGGGTGATAGGTTCAGCCCTGCTCGTGGTGGATAAAGAGGAGGTGGTGGCATGATGGGGAAGGACTTGGAAGTCATCCCGTTGGGGTTCAAATCCACCCCCGTTTACTGAATGTGATTTTTAGCAAGATCCTGTACCCCCTTCAGCAGATAGTACCTACCTCCTGAGGGCTGGTAAGAATTCAAAGACAACCCATGGCCAGGAGAGCGCCAGTGCAAAGCTGGGAGATGACTGTCCCAAGGTCGGCTTGACCCTTGAGATACTCTCCCCAAGTGAGGTCACACAATCAATCGTAGGGATTCTGAGAAAGGACCTGTGGGCTCCATCACCCAGCTTCAAACCTGGGTCCCATTTGCTGAGCTGGCACCTGGGGTGCACAATGAAATGTATATAGTTTTCGAAATCCTGTAATCTTCTTGGAATTCATATGCATCGTGCCAGTATTTTTTTTTTTTTAACAAAACAGCACAAATTATTTTTTATAAAACAAGTTGTCAGCGCCACTATTTTAAATATAGTGGAGTAAATTAGACTTGGTCTTGACATTTCTTCTTCTGTTGTTGTCATTATTGGGGGAGCCTCACAAGCTGGGTGTGGCCAGGCCCCTCCAGGTGCCCTGAGCCGGGACAGCTGCACCCCCGGCCTGTCGTCCTGGGAATGGACCGGGTCTCCTGGCGAGCGGCGGGGACGCTGGGCCTGGGCACCTGACAGGCCCGGCACCCGGGCCCGGGCGAGCGTGACAAAAGGCGCCGTGAAAGGCAGCGAGAGCAGGGGCGGCAGGAGCCCCCGGAGGATGGGAATCGCGCCCGCCCAGCAGCCCCGGGCCCGCCGCCCTTGTCCCCAGAGTGAACTCTCCCTCTCCGCGCCCAGCTCATGGCGGGGCGCGCGGCCGCGGCCCCTCTTCCCCGGCCCTTTAAAGAGAAGGGCGCGATTGTGTGGATTTCACAGTCTGAGCACAGCTGAAAGGGAGAGAATGAAGTCTCCCTCACGGCTCTTTTCAAGGGGCCGAGGCCGCGATTCGCCTTCATTCAGAATATATGAAGCCTTTGTGCGCGGGGCCGGGCGGCGCGGCGGCCGCTCCCCGGCTGCCCGTCTTTACAGTGGGAACGTACAGTAATTGCCGCCGCTCCCGCCCGCCTGGGAACCCCAGCCCGCCGCAGAGACGCGCGTTTGTCCACCTGAGAACGCCGCGCGCATTTGTCACCGTGGCCTTGCCGCCCGAGAGCCATCCATTTTGGCTGGGAGCTGCCGGGCTGTCAGGGTGCGCGGTGGCCTCCGCATGTGTTACCAATAAAAGCCCAGCCCGCTCCTCCGCCCCGCGAGCTCGCGGCAGGGGACACTGCCTGGGCGGGGGAGGAAGCCCAGGGGCCAGCGGTGACCCTCCTGGGCTTCTCCATCTCTGATTGCGGGGAGCCTGTGGTTCCCAGGGGCCAGGAGGGGGCAGGAAGGATGTAGACAAAATACTCCCGCCTTCCTTCCTCCATGGGAATTGTCACCGCGAGATGAAAATTTAATTTATTTTATTTTGGTCTGAAGGAGATGGAATCTGCAATCTGGCCCAACTGGCTGAGGCCTGCCAATATTTTGGCTGTGCCTAGTTTTCAAGCTTCTTTTTCGTCACTCTGCCGGGATGATTCATGCAGGAAAGAAAGCACTGTATCATTTATCCAGCAATGCAGCCTAATACAACTCCCCTTCGAACATGTCCCTGAAAGAGCCAAAAGAATGTGTTCCTGCAGACTCGAATCTGCGTTCTTAACGAAGGCGGACTGAAGGCATGGAGCTCCGAAAACAACAGAGTGGAGGGAGGGGGCTTATCTGACAGCTGATGAACCTCGAACTGCCCCCGGGCCCCATCCTTCCCTGTCTCTCCTCCTGGGGTTAAAATGTGTGGCTTCACACCAAGTTCTGAATGCAAAGTTCATTCTTAAAAGCCATCCTTCTGCCCACAGGGTTGCCCGTGTTCTCATTCTGAGCGTGGATTAGACCGGTCGCTGCTGCAGGAACGCAGTGCGTGGGGAGCAAGGCCCCGGGGCTGGAGGTTCCCAGAATGGAGGGAGCTCAACGGGCTCCTGGGAGGTGACTCCCCTGCATCCCTGCACCTGCAGCAGGTACTTCGGTCTCTGGGCAGGTCTCCCCTTCCTTTCAGCAAGGTGGGAGCCAGCAACCAGGCCCCAGGGCTGAAATGGCAGGTCACTGCCCCGCAACACTCCTTCTCAAGGGAGCTGAGCTGGTGCTTCATGTAGCCCCAGGGCTCTGTCCCGGTTAAATGCTGGTGCTACTACTTCCTCTGTGGCCCAAGTCGCAGGCATTCCCTTACCATGTCTCAGTTTCCTCCCCCGTAAAATGGGGATACAGATACACGGACATTTCAACTTGTCATGACTATCAAATGACAGATTAGCTATTGGTTCATTATTTTTAATAATAACTACCATTTACTGAGTGTGCACTCTATGTTAAATGCTTTATCTGTATCACCCCATTCCATCATCAGTGAATATCATTATCCCCATTTCATAGATAAGGAAACTGAGGCTCAGAGAGAAGCAAAGAGGTGAAGGAATTTGCCATGATGCAATTTCAAGTCTTCCTGGGAGCAGGGAACAAGGGAGCTACTGGCCAGACTCTCAGCTGGTAGAGAAGGGATTTAACCCTTCTAAAAAGGGCCTTAAAACCTATATATGAACACACTGTGGGTGGCAGAGCACAGCAAAGTGGTTAGGAGGCTTATCTCTGGCATCAGAAGTGCTGGGTTCAAATCCCATCACCACTAATTACTAACTGGGTCACCTTGAGCAAGTTTCTTAATCTCACTTAAGCCTCAGGCTCTCCATCTCTTAAATGGGCATAACTCTAGTTCCTGTTTCAGTCGGCGTTGTGAAGATTAAGTCAGACAGTGTATATCTGATTAGCGATTTCTATTAGGGAACAAAGCCATCGCACCCTGGTTTGAAAGGTGCCGAAGTCTGGCCCACTCTTAAAGACCCTTCCCCACAGGCTGGGTGTTTCGAATTCCACCGCCAGAGGGGTTTTTGTCTAGCTGTTACACCTTTCATATCAGTTTCACTGCCTGCCTCACTGAATCGTCCCTCCGAGGGCTCAGCCTCTAGTTCCAGGCACAGTAGGAAGTGTTTCCCCTCTGGTCCGGATCCTCTCTCCGGAAATCTCTCCTGAGCTCTCACCCCGGACTAGGTCCTGCCGTAGCTCTGACGTGAGACCCTGACTGCCCCTCCCAGCACTCACCCCCTCCCTAATTATGTCTTCCGAGTCTGATTAGGGAGCCGTGGAGACAGGCACAGGTTCAATCTTGTTCATCTCTCCCTGAGCTCGGTGCTTAGCAATGAGCTCCTCTAGGGCCCAGATTGTCGCCTTGAAGTCAATTCCCAACTAAAAGGGACCAGCACTCTTTGGGAGAAATGGCGGATCCCATGTCTGAGGCAGGAAATGTACAAAATGAACCTGGATCACCTTTTATCAGAAGGTAAGAAGGTTTTCAAAGATCATTGAAGTGATACTAAAAAAAAAAAAATAGGAGACAACTTAAAAGTAAAAAACTCATGCTGTCCAGAGAGGGACCACCATGTGCACCAAGAAAATAACTGGGATAGATTGAAACACATAAAATACGTCCCAAGGCTGATCCCATTGACCTTTGGAGAAGGCTGGATGACCAACTCGTTCTTCTGCAAAGTGAGAACTAAAGAGAAAGGCTCAAACATACCTCCCGCCTTTACATACGGACTGCGCCTCGGGGCGACCACATAGCTGATGGGGAGAAGTTTCTCTTTATGGAGGTATTACGGCTACTAAACGAGTAGGGAATGATAGAATTAGGATGTCGCTATGTCACAACCCAAAATGAAGGAATAGATCTAGGAATTGACCATCAACTTTAAATATCAGCCAGAGACCAGCAGCTAGATAGCGCCTTGGGGATGAACATCATGCTGTCTGTAACATTGTCTTTCCAAAAGCAGAACTTAATCGGATTAAGCCTCTAGATCTAACCAACAATTTGTAAGAATGACAGGGGACAGAGGACCCTGTTAAACAATACTGGGGAGATGCAAACGGTGGGAAAACATATAGACAAAAGGCCTGATTTCCACCAAAAATATTGGAAGAAAAAAAGGAGAGAAGAAGAGAGGGAAACCAGTACATTAAAAGAAACCTGGAGAGACATAGCGACATATTGCAATGTGCAGACCTTATTTCCATATTAACTTCAATCCATTGTAATTTTTTTAAATGATGAGACAAAGAGATTGAAACACTGACAGGGCATTTAATGATATTAAGGAATTATAGTCAATTTTTAGGTGGGAGAGTGACATTGTGCTTATGCTTTTAAAAAAAATAATTTTTTATCTTTTAGAGAGACATGATAAAATGTTTATGGATTACATAATACCATGTCTGAGATTTGCTTCAAGATAGTCTGAGAAATAGGTGGGAGTAGATTAGATGTAACAAAGTTGATAATTGGTGAGGCACATGATACCAAGTGGAGTTCTTCAAACTACTCTCTTTGTACATGTTTGAAAATTTCTATAATAAAAAGGGAAAAAAGAAAGAAACCATTGCAGATGTTAGCCTCTGTCGGTGAGAACAGGTTTTGGGAGTCATGGGACTCTTTATCCACGGGGATGCCCACACTCTCCGTGTAGCCCATGGCTGTCTTCGCGGAATGAAAGGCAGTGTTTGTGTCCGTTTACCGCCTGTTTCATCTGCGAGAACGTGAGCCCCACAGAGGCGGGGTCTCTGTTTTGTTCATTGGTTATCCATCGTTGTGCCTGGCACCCAGTGAGTGATCTGCAATCCTCGTTAAATGAATGCCCCTCAGGCAGAAGGCCAGGACTATTCCCATTTCACAGGTGAGAACACTGAGGCAGACAGAGCTAATAGTCTTGCCCGGGGTCACGTGGCTGGTTAGTGTCAGGGCAGGGACCCCAGCTCCAGCCTCTGTGAGGCTCCCCATTTTCTACCTTTTGGTCAGGGCGGCTCTGCCTGGTGCAGGAAGCTGAAATGAGGTGCTTTTGTAAGTACTTAGGGGTTGCCTTCTGTAGCTCTTCTGTGGGACCAAGCGTGGGAGAGGTGGGGACAGAAGTCACAGCTGACGTTTCTTAGGGCTGCACACCGTGATGAGTACTTCACCACAGTGAGCTCATTTAATGCCTCTAACAGCCCGAGGTGATCTATTACCCCAGAGCATACACACATTCTGACCCCCAGAACCCAAATGCTTAATCCCGACATCAGACCTGTAACCCCTTCGCTAAAGCCCATTGAAAAATAAAACCGTACTGCGGAGTTTGACTGGGGCTGGTGCTCCTGCTGAAGGCAGCAGCCAGTGGATGACAGGTCAACGGGTTAACATGTGCTAACTAGGGCCATACGGTGCTCGGTTATAGTTCTCTTAGTACAGTAAGTCCCTCCTCAGCCACCACTCCCTATAGGGCCCTTCCCTCTGTGGGCCTCGGTTTCCCCATATTTCAAACCAGGAGAGTTGGACTAGACAGACGTTCCCAAAAGACACTGCACGCCTGGGCGTCCTTGCAGTCCGCACTGAAATCCCGTGACCCCACTGAGGGAGCTGTGGCCGGTCTGGGACGGTCCCTGTCAAGCAGGGGAGGCTCATTTTTAACCCCTCCTAGAGGTCTCCTACAAATCACCCAGGGTCATGGATTAGTTTAAATACAAAAGCGTGATTTCCTCTGCTTGGCTACTGTCATAAGGCATGGTGGCCGGAGAGAGAATGCTGGGATGAAGGGGGGACGCTCCCCGGCGGACCCCTGGGTTTGGAGACCTTTGGGGCCTGGACTTCGCTGCCACCGAGGCAGGCTGAGCCCTGAACATCTGGAGCCCCGAAAGGGGGGAGAAGAAAGGAGCCGGAGGCCAGGGAGAGTGAAGGCCGAGTGCGTCCTCAGCTAAGTCCATGTTTTCCCTGCAGCGTGATGGGTCGAGAGGAAAGAATGGCCATGATGTAGTCCTCTCTTTGGATGGATGATTTTAAACGCACGTTGGAAACGCTTTCATGAGGCGGACTTTGAAAGGCGAGGCTCAGAGTGGAAGGCTTTGGTCGGGGAGCCACGCTGGTCTTCCAGAGGCTCTTAAAGCCCAGGGCTTGCGATTCCTGGCGCAGGCATTTCACTTGCACGCTCTCAGCTGGCCCTTCCGCCATGGCACCCTTCCGGCTGTCATCAGACGCCCCGTCAGAGGGGACAGTGCAGGGAGGGTGGCTGTGACTAGGATTCTGCTCATCCCTGCGATGCTTACTCTGGCTTCTGTGTGTCCGGCACTATCTGGGCTGCAAGGGGGGAGGGACGGTGCCAGATAAATTATTAAAACTATCGCCCTGGCCAGTTTGGCTCAGCGGTTAGAGCGTCGACCCGCGGAGCAATGAGTCTTGGGTTCGATTCTAGTCAAGGGCACGTACCTCGGTTGCGGTTCGATCCCGGCCCTGGTCGGGGTCGTGCGGGAGGCAGCCAGTGGATGTGTCTCTCTCACATCGATGTCTCTCTCTCCCCCCCATCTCTCCTTCCCATTCTATGTAAAAGATAAATGGAAAATATATCCATGGAAAAAATATCCTCGGGTGAGGATAAAAAAAAAAAACTATGACTCCGCCAGACTGCTCCCGGGCAAAGTGGTGGCTTTGGAGGCTTGCTCAGCCACACCTACCTGCCTGCGGGGCTTCGTTTGCTCCCGTGATCCACAAAGGCACCAGAGAAAGCAGCCAGCTAGCTCTCCGTCTGCACCCAGTCTCCTGCAGCCAGACCCCAGCAGGCCCTGCCACCACCTGCTTGAAAACCCTTAGCGGTTCCTCAGTGCCCGAGATAAGGACCAGAAACCTTACCTTGAGGTACCAGGTTCTCCACCAACCCCTGAGGGCTTCCTCCAGGTCAGGCGTCACGAGGAGCATTTTATATGTGTTATCTCATTTTATCTTCACAACACCGTCCAAGGTGAGCGCTGTGGTCATCCACCTGTTCACATGAAGCAATCAAGTTCCAGAGAGGTGAAGTGTCTCGCCCGAGGCAGGCAGAGCAAGGATTTGAGCCCCGGAGCCCTGACTCGAGTCCACAGACTTCTTCATGCCTCTCCTGGGCCCACGTGTTCCTCCTGGGCGTCCCACCACCTGCCCCGTTCTGTCCATCTGATTCCATTTGTCTGGTGCCCTTCCTCCCCACCTCCCTCTACTCGGAAAGTGGTGTGAACCCTTCAAGACATGGTTAGAAGCTCAGCTTCTCCAGCCCTGGCATCCTGGTTTCTCCTTTCTCCCACCCCTTGAAGCTCCCTGGGTGACTGCACCACGCACGTCTGGGCAGTAAATGTGGAACTCCCTGGCTTGTTCTCCAACCAAACAGGAAGCTTCTTGAAGACAAGACCCCAAAGGGCTCGCACAGCCTGAAGGAGGACACAGACATGAATCTCCAAATAAACATATACTTTAAAAAACTGAAAAGCAGAAACTCAGATACTTGCACACCAATGTTCATAAGTGGCAAAAGGTGGAAGCGACCCAAATGTCCATCAGCAGGTGAATAGATAAACAAAATGTGCTCTATCCATATAATGGAATATTATTCAGCCATAAAAAGGAAGACGATTCTGACACCTGCTACAACATGGATGAACCTTGAGGACATTACGCCGAGTGAGACAGTCACAAAAGGACAAAAAATGTATGGTTCTACTTATATGCGGTCCATAGAATAGTCAAATCCGTAGAGACAGGGGTAGAATGGTGGGTGCCAGGGGCTGGGGGAGGGGAGAGGGGGTCCGTGTTTAATGGGGACAGAGTTCAGCTGAGGACACTGAGGTAAGTTCGGGGACGGATGGGGGTGGTGGCTGCACAACATTGTGAATGTGCCTAATGCCACTGAATTGTGCCTTAAAGTGGCTAAAATGGTAATTTTATGTTATGTGTATTTAACTAAAATAAAAACAAGAACAAAAGAGAGAGCTCATAAGGAAAATAATTGAGGTCGATAAGAAAGACTAATAGGCCCTGGCCAGTCTTGCTCAGCGGTTAGAGCGTCGGCCTGCGGTCCGGAGAGACCCGGGTTCGGTTCCCGCTAAGGGCACGTACCTCGGTTGCAGTTTGTCCCCGGCCCTGGTTGGTCGTGCGGGTGGCAGCCACTCGATGTGGCTCTTTCACGTCGATGTTTCTCTCTCTCTTCCTCTCTCTCCCTCCTACCCTATCTGAACAAAAAATGAAAAAAAGTCCTCGGGTGAGGCTAAAAAATAAATAAAAGACTAATAGTAAAAACACTCTTTTCTACCCATCCCCCTCATTTTCATAGAGTGGGACTGAAAAGAAATCTCAGTGGAGCAACAGGCAGCCCCCAAGTGTGGGGGAGCGTGTCCCTACTTTATCGGATCTGCTGCTCTGTCCGGGGCGGATGAAGTCAGTGGGCACACAGGCAGCCGATCTTGCTGGCAGAGTGGCCATTATCGCCAGCGCCCAGCACCACCCACCTGCCAGGATGAGCGCCAAAGGCTGCGCAGATATCACCGCATTATCTGCTCCCCCGCCGATCTCCTCGTATGGAGTCTTGCTCAGACTCTAACTCCTTTGAAAGATGAATTGTGTGTCTTTTAGCTTTAATTTTCAGTTTGGGCCAAAATTCTCAACTCTTCTGAAACCTGGAGACCCTTTCTCCATCTGTGAGCCTGTCTCCCTCCTCCCTGTAACGCTACCTGCCTGGGAGAAATGCTGTGGCGGACAGACCTCTGCACACTGTGAGGCGGTGCCTGAATGTCCCTTCTGGCTCGGGGCTGCTGGCGTGGGCTCCGGCCAGCTTTGCAGAAATAGTACTGTCGTGCCTGTCTCTGTTCAGAGTGGATGGGGTTACCTGGCTTCCTGAAATCCTCTAAATACCCAAATAAATGAACCAACACAATCAGCCCGAGCCCTCCATATCACAAAGTGCTCTTTGTCCACTTATTTTACGTGAGTCATTTCGTTTTAATTTATGATCATATTTCATAACCTACCAGCAAATGGGCTGCAGTGTATTTGTGAAAAGTGATGAGGTCCCAGTAACCTGAAACCTCATTCAGGCCCTGAGTTTAGAAATCTGGGCTCTGATAAGTGCGGGGAGACGGTCAGCCTTCGGGGAAGAGTGTTACAACCTATGAATTAGTAATGCGTGAAATGGTCAGGTTTCTGTATAATGACCTCAAAATCGAGATAAATTTAACGAAGTCTGACTGCACCCCCAGCTCTGGGCCCTGTGACCTGCATTATTACGTCCTCAAGAACGTCGTGGGCTCCCCCGAGCCTTAAAGAGACTGAGCTGAGCAGTGCAGTCTGGTAGAGATGACACTTTTTACTCTGAAATGACTACCTTTTAATTTCCCACCTGATTCCTAGGAGCGCTATTTTGCTTTAAACTTGCACAGTGTTAATGATGCCTTAATTATCCCTCTGAAAAATACATCTGAGGGCCACAGAAGCAGAGACCGGAAGTCCCATATCACAGAAGAGAAAACTGAGCCTCTAACGACAATAAAAGGCATTCTTCCAGAGCCTCTCCTCTCCTTCCAAAGCAGCAGCCGGTCAGAGCCAGACTCCGCCCCTTGCACTCCTAGACTCCACCCCTCGCACCCCTAGACTCCGCCCCTCTTGCACTCCAGTCCTTGAGCGCATTAATTAACCTCTGGACCACACTCCAGAGCAAACTCTAAAGAAGTGTCCTGCGTCCACCTAGACAATTTTATAACTCAGGAGGGTTTCATTTAATGCAATGTTTTAAACAGTTTTCTTGCCCGTGAAATATAAGGGCAAGTCCCGCTGGCTCTGGGGAGTCTGGCTAATGTACCAGTCAGGGTCGTGAAAGTTTCTTTAATACTCAGCTGTGCCCAGTTATCAGAGACGTGAAGGAACCACGAATTTTTTATAACTGCCTTGATAGCACTACCTGGCCCATCTTGAAAAATGCAAATCGTTTTTATTATCTTGGGAACTGAACCAACTTTTTCAAAGTCTGAACTCATGGCAAACCCACACATTTTAGAAAAATGTTAAAATCAGCAAAACCCAGAGCTCCCAAATGTTCCCGGAACTGTTCTGTCATTTGGTGAAACCTTCGCCTTCATTCATTCAATAAGCACTGTGCTTACTGAGCGTGTACTCGGGCTGGGCGCCGTCCTAAGCCATAGAGAAACAGTGGAGAACCGGACTGAAGAAAACCGCCCTCCTGGCTTCCTCTCTCTCACCCCACTGCTAATTCCCGCCTCAGTCACTGTGGCTAGTTTGGACTTGGACTGGGTAACTTAGGTATCTCACTTGCTGGTCTTTGGCGGAAGCACAAAATATTAATAAAAGGAGGGGCATAAGCCCGGCCGGCGTGGTTCAGTGGGTTGAGCTCCGCCCATGCACCAAGAGGTGGCAGGTTCCATTCCTGGTCAGGGCACATGCCTGGGTTGTAGGCAGATCCCCAGTAGGGGGCGTGCAGGAGGCAGCCCGTTGCTGTTCTCTCTCTTGGATGTTTCTAGCTCTTTCTCCCTCTTCCTTCCCCTCTCTCTAAAAAAATCAATTAAAAAAATATTCTTTAAAAA
Organism: Tadarida brasiliensis; assembly: GCA_030848825.1. Classification (NCBI taxonomy): domain Eukaryota; kingdom Metazoa; phylum Chordata; class Mammalia; order Chiroptera; family Molossidae; genus Tadarida; species Tadarida brasiliensis. The sequence goes on along the minus strand of CM061259.1, from coordinate 119,175,028 downwards.
AAGGAGGGGCATAACCAGAGCAATTTGTTTGGAAGAGAGTATGACGGAGTTGGAGACTTGCCTGGGTACCCAGCAAGCCTACTATTTTTTCCAAGATGGCATGTTACAAGATGAATAAAAATAGCCAAGTTTTCCAAAAAAACAAACAAACAAAATACCCCAATTTTTACTTCCACTTTCTCTAAGCTTGGGAAAATATTTGATCAGATCCAATACTTTGCACATATGTTTTAAATTTGGAGTGGCTGTGGGAGATGGAGATGGATGTATATCTTTGGGGACCGGCACCCCTCCCCCATCCTGCTGTCCTTCACAACTACCTCTCTCAGTGAGCTACTAACATTTAAGGTACAGGACACCTGGATTTCAGGTTGCTCAGATATCTAGTTCCCAAGGCCCATCTGAGCTCAGATCAGCTCATCTGAACTAGAGATGTAACTTTTAAGAATATATTACTGTTCTACCCAGCTGCTGTGTGACTTTGGGCAAGTCACCTCCACTCTGAACCTCTTGTATGATAGATGTGAGCACACCCTTTATCTTAAGATTCTGTAGTGTGGTCCGTCAGTATTATTCTAGCCCCAGCTCAAGATATTAGCCTGAAATCTCCTTGTGTTTCAGGTGACAATTCTTATTTTAAATCAGTTCAGAAACCTAGTGGGCCCAAGAACCATCTCTTTATCCTGGTCTCTACTCCTGCAAGTGACACAATCCCAAAATTCTTCCTGAAACAGTGAATGCTCCCTGGAGTCCATCTGTCCAAATCCCAGCTCTGCCATGCACCAGCTGTGAGACCAGCAAGTGACACTCTCAGGGTCTGGGTTTCCTTATCTGTAAAATGTGGATGAAACATGACGGTTGCTACTCAGACTAAAAGGAAATTAGGTAAAGGACTCAATCCACTGCCTGGAACATAGGAAGTGCTCATTTAATTCAGGTATTATCCAAAGAGATGGACAGCATCATCTTCTTCTTCTGAGCTGCAGTGAATTTGAATACTTCTATTCTTAGAATTGCACGAACATCCTGGGCCATGGTACGGTCAACGCTCAGCATCACTGGTGTGTGCCAAGACCCAGCACAAAAATTCTGATCTAGCTACTGATTTAAGGAGAAGGAAAGCTTAGTTTACATGTTGTCAATATTGTAATTTTGAACCAAAGAGTCATCACACATTCATTTCACATATCTTGCTCTAAAAAGCACGTGGTTTTTGCTTTCTAGCCCCAGACTTAGCCAGGGATTGCCTGAGGAGGAAATTTGGGGCATTGTTGCCCTGAAGAGACATTTGAGTCCTGCTCAGCTTTCATCAGTCCCAGACTCAGGGAAATCTGCCATTCCCTCTAATTGCGTCTTTCCTTCTAAGACTTCCTTTCCTCCGCGCTCTCTTGCTTCTTGCAAGGGACAAATCAGTTTCTTCTCATCAAATTTGACTGTGGCTTAGTGGTATCACGGTAGGGCAGAGATGTCCCTAACCCTAGGAATAATTTAGATCTGCACGTCGACCACCTCCCACTGCCCTGTGCCAGCAGCCTTGGGGAGAGGGGGCACTGACGTGGCCACAAGATGCCCCGCCCCCAGCCCCCACCCACTGGGATGACTTCATCGCACAGTTGCATTCCGGGAATCTTCAAGTCGGAGATCATATTCCCCACACCCACCCCTGGGATTTTTTACGTTGTCTTTTTGGCTCCTCTCTGTTCCCATCGCTAAACAAAGGGAAATCCAACCGGAAAGACTAGACGGGGTGGGCGGCTGATGTGGTGGGAAGGAGGAGGAGGTGAATACTTTGCAGCCCTCAGACTTTCCCTAAATTGGCCAATTTCACATCAATAAGTGCCTCATCCATCACCACCACCTTTCAGGTGATTTTCTGTGATGGGATTTCAGGAGGCACTTAGCGTCTTATACACAATTTCTTTACAAAGTCAGTTTTTCCATCATCGAGCATTCTCAGCACTGAAATAAAAATAGGCAGAGCTTTGCTGCTAAAATAGCTCTTTTTATATCAGGCCCCTCAACCCAGAAACCCCCTTCAGAGACCTGTATACTTTCTGAGTCCACCAGAAAAGAGAGAGAGAGAAAGAAAGAAAGAAAGAAAGAAAGAAAGGAAGGAAGAGAGAGGGAGAGAGCTAGACAGACAAATGTCTAATCCATCGAGGACTTAACCTCACCCTGGCTCTGCTTCCTTGCTGTGTGGCCTTGGGGAAGTCACCTCACCTTTCTGAGAACGCTTTTGTTTTCTATGACATGGGGAAAATTATAATACCCACATATTGCCTGGAGGGCCACATGAGGATGAAAGTATTTTGGACACTGGAATATATTTTATAAACAAAGATAAGGGATTAAGAGAGGGTGTAGAAAAAAGGCAATCAAAGACTGACTTTAGATGACTCTCATCCCTTTCATCTTTTTTTTTTAGAAGAGCTCTTAATAATAAGAGCTGATAATAATAATTATAACAAAATTCTAGGGAAATAAACATTACATCATAATTGGCAATGTTTTCTTTATAGTGGAATATATAAAACCAATGAGATGAAATACATTATATAGATATATAATCACTGACTATTCTAGGTATGCGTGTTGTATCCGGCTTTTTTCGCGTCACGGTTTATGTCAATATTACTGCACACTGACCTAAGCCATTCGGCCTCATGCAGTAAGAAGTCGGTGTCACCCTCTTCATCGGTGTTCAGATGCGTAAGTATTACCTCCCCATGAATGGTAAACTACAAAAGGTATAGACAGGACATGCTCTTTTTAAAAAATTTTTTCCTTTATTGATTTTAGAGAGAGAGGAAGTGAGAAGGAGAGAGAGATAGAAATATCAATTGGCCACCCCCTGCATGCCCCCCACTGGGGATCTGGCCCACAACCTGGACATGCGTCCTGACCTGGAATCGAACCTGCGACCTCTTGGTGCATGGGTCAACACTCAACCACTGAGCCACACCGGCCAGACCAGAATGTGCTCTTTTTAAGGCAAAGGCTCTTGGTAAGAGCAAGTTAGTGTAATGGGCACGGCCGGAACTGACCCGGGTTTCTGGGTGCTGGGCTGGCCAGCTGTGTGATTCCCGCCTTGCTGAGTCGGTCTCTGGGCAGTGTGCTCTGAGGTTTGCTCTTAGCTATGTGAATACAGGGAACCCACAGTTCCTGACTCTCAGGGCTGCTCTAAAGGCAGAGAGCGACAGGCCAGGGCCTCAGTGTGAGAGCAGCTCCCCTAACTCACATCAGGGCTTAGGCCCCAGTGTCCTCATCTGGAAAATGGGGTGCAGTGGGGTACCTGGCAGAATCGGCGCCGGGAATAAGTAAGCCCGTGAGAAGTAGGTGGCTGAAGGTGCTGGCCGCACTCCTTAGAGCCGGGCCCCAGGTAAGCCTCCGGCCTCTGGGAGGCACTATTGCCCTGTGCTCTCACCCTTGGCCTGTGGAATTCCCGGGTCGCAAGGTCGCTCCCCAGCTGGGCCACTGCCCACATTTGCCACCTCGGACACGTTCTTGAAGGAACCGCAGTCGGTTCCCTTGACTCACATGGAGCCGGTAACACCATCTCCGGCTGGTGGTGAGACTCCCAGGAGCTGAGGAGTGTAAATCGCTGAGCACCAAAGTCTGGCATTGGGGAAGCGCCCTATAAAAGGGGCTATTATTATCTGCTTGGCTTGCTCCTCTGGGCGGCAAGGTGTAAGTTTAACGACGGGGGGTGGGGCGGGTGGGACGCGGGCGCCTGGTCGGCGGAGATCCCCGGGCCAGCGGAGCGGGCCGGGCCGGTGTCAGCGCGCACTTATTGACGGCTGGTATTTGGGGAGTAATTGAGCGCGGCGGCCGGCCCGGGGCGAGAGTGGGCCTCCACGAGCAATTAAATGTGATTAGGCCGAGACCTTCGAGATCCAGCTGCGTGATTGATAACCCGGCCGCATTCCTGCCGGGCCCGCGACATCAAACGGGCTGCCGGCGGCGGGCGGGGCCAGGGCCGCGGGGACTCGGCCCTTCCCGGCCTGAGCTGCCCTTCTGGCCCGCGACGCCCACGGCTCCGGGGAGAAGCCCAGGGACCTGCCCGCTGCCTGCTCAGGGGCCTTCCCAGGCGCGCCCGCCAGGTGCAGAGGGGCGGGCAGGGCGGCCAAGCGACGTGGTGGCGACGAGCCCCTGCGCCGGGGCACAGCGCGAGCAGAGAGCCGCGCGGGGCTCCCGGAGTCCGGCGCGAAATCGCTGGAACCGGGAAGAGAGAGTGGGAAAGAGACGGAACGGGGAGAAGGTGACAGCGCCCACGAGCAAGAACAGGAAACCCAACAAGATGAAGAGCCGCACTGGGGAGCAAAGTGACAGGAAAGAAGAGGGAAGAGGAGCCAGAGGGAATGACGAAGAACAGGAAGGGAACTGTCCGGACTGTAAGGGGATGAAAAAGAAAAACTTTAAAAAGATATAAAGCGGGATAGATATGGAAAAGAATGAAAGGAGGGGAAAAGGAAATCACGGAGAAAAGTAAAAAGGAATAAGAACGAGGAGGCAAGAGAGTAGGAAACTAAAGATGAGAACGGGAAACGGGACAAAAGAATGTGGAAATAGAGGAGAAAGAAGTAAGAAAACGCAGAGCAGGCAGAAGCTGGCCTGGGTCCCCGGGTCACTTTTCCTGCCCGCCCCTGCCCCTCGCCAGTCCCTGCCTGTCTCAAGCAATGTCGTGCCCTGAGCCTGGTGCCCGGGACAGCTGGCATTTGCCCCCCAAAGCCTGACTCCAGCCCAACCCCAGCCCGAGGCCAGCTCCTTCCCCTCCAGGCTGCAAGAAGGGCATCCCTCCCCCAAGCCCAGAGTGAGCAGGGGGCTCCCTGCATCTCCAGCCTGGGCCCCCCAAGCTTTAAATCAGAACTTGGAGGTACTGGGGGTTCCCGGGCCTTTGCCGGGGGTTCCCTGGAGTCTCTGGAGCCAGGGAACACTTTCTGTCTGTGCTGACTCCACAGACAGGATCAAAACAGCATGAAAGAAATCAGAGGGAGAACGTCGGCAGGAGCCGGACTTCTAAACCCCTTCCGCCCCCATAGGCTTCAATATTAAAAACCCCTAGGAGCCTCAGACACTGTATTAATTAGTGCAACCACCCATGAAAAGTTGGGTTTGGAGCGGCATTCTTTGCCCTGTGTGAAAAACCAAGTCTAATAAACAATTGTTAAGTTGGCCTGTTGCCGCTGGTAAATTACATAGCATTAAAAAAATAATGCTTTTCATATTAGGCACTAATTAAAGGTTGGGACAGCTTTAAAACAAGAGAGGGAGGGGGGAAATCAAAGAAAATATAAAAATGTTCTTTCAAGAGTTATGGGAGGTTAATAAAGTATGTCTGTTAGAGTGAGTCTACTTTGCCCCTAGCTACAGCCAGGCTGGAGCCGCCACAATTGGGTCTCAATAAGATAATGATATTCCTTTCTCTGCTATTAAAAGCCTCCCAGTGCAAACTTAAAATGATTTATTTAATTTAGGAAATTATGAGGTGTAACTTCAAAGCCCGAGCCGTTAGTAATGGAAAATACCAGGTTGTTTAAAATTATAATAATAATTGTTTGGGACATCAAAGTGTTTTCATCAACAAATGCAGAGGGGTCCGGAGGAGGTTGGACAGCGTCAGAGGAGGTAGATGGAGTTTGGATTTGATTATTATGAACCTTATCAGGGCAGGGTTCAGGGTTCCCGCAGCCTGGTCCCCTGCTCTGCTTTGAAGCAGGGCTATTTTGGAAAGTAATTTTCCTGCTTTTTATTTAGTTCCTAGCAGGGAGGAGGTGAGAGGGGTTTGGGGGTGGGAGAGGGGTAGAGGGGTCCAGGACTTGACAGCCAGCCGGCTGTTCCTCACTGCTCTCCGACCGGCTTCATTAGAGATGCCTGCAGCATCACCAACCTGGAAAAATTGTTTTACTTAACATTGAAGGGGGAACCGGCATAATCGCCCTGTGATTTCGGGGAGGGTGTGTGTGACGTGGGTTCTTTTATACATGAGGTTTATGTTTATTCCAAACCCAGCGGTGAAGAGGGAGTGGGGGTGGGGGAATGGCCTCTCCAACCCGTGGCAAATGAGCGGCTTTTATAGCAAAGAATGGCCGTGGGAGTTTTCATTCGGACAGACAAGGTTCTGCTCAAAGGCAGGGCTCCTCTGCAGTGGGGGCGGGCAGCCGGCTTGCGATCTGCTGCGCCTGCTCTCAGCCAGGCCTGCCTTCTCTGCCTACCTGCGGCCCTGCCCCATCGCGTCCCCAGGGCTCCCACCCGAGGCCCAAGGTTAGGCTGAGCCCCAGGTCCCAGGAGAGAGAGAAGCTGGGTCCTGGGTGCGAAGCCCCCCACAGCAATAAGGAGGTGGAAAAGGGGATCCAGAGAGAGGCCCCAGACCTGGGCGCTCACGGTTTCAGGGTCTGGACAGCTCTGCAGGCCCCACATCAGGTCTGAGAAGGCTCCTGCATTGTCGCCTCTTTGCCAGTCCTCATGTCCACCACGGGCTGAACTCTGGTGCTGCCACACACCAAGCTCTGTGCCCTCAGTGAGCCCCCTCTCTGCGCCTCGGTTTCCTGGGCTATAAAATGTCAGGGATAACACCTCCCGCAGGGTATGCAATCACTAAATGAGATGGATGAGAAAATGTCTAGTTCCACACTTAGCGGGAGCTCAGAAAATAAAGGATTTCTGCCCCCTTTCCTTCCCTTTTCCGAAGGCGAGCTGTCTTTCTGGAAGGTGAGAGCACAGGCCGGCGAGCGCGGCTGTGCGCCAGGCTTCGGGTCGCCTGCGCGAAGATGGCCAAAGCCCGCACGCGGGCATCTCTCGGCTTGAATCCCCAGGCCAGGCTCGCAGTCCTGCTGAGTCAGGGTCCTTCTGCCGCCGCAGGTTGTGAGTCTGGTCTCTGAAGGCACTCCAGGCCTTCCCTGAGCGGGGACCGCGGTGACAGCCGGCCACCCCAGCTCTCGGCTGGAGGTTCGGAGGGAACTCCAGAGCCAGCGGCACCGCCGGACCGGCGGGTCTCCCCCGCAGGCTGGCGCACCCAACCCGGCTCAGCCCGCAGCGCAGTACCCCATCCCCCGGTAGCGCTGGGGTGCATATGTTTGAACCCGAGCAATTCTTTCCCTTCTCCAGACTTGTTTTTCTTTGGGATTAGGGGCTTTTGCAGTAAAGCGCAGTCGCCCAGGCGGTCCCCAGTGCACCCCCCTGGCCACGCAGGACGCAGCCGCGTTTCTCCGAATCGCACTCTGGTTAACGACCCCTCCTTCCCGGGGGCAAGACCCGTCTTAACCCGAGCGGAGGACGTCTCCAGATCCCAGACCTGGACTCAGCTCGCCAGAGGCTGCGGGGTCCCGTCGGCACCGGGAAGCTTGGTGGACGGGCTAATTGGGGACCCAACTTGGGGGCTGATGGCCTGACCCGGAATGGCTTTGGCCTTTGGCAAACGCGTCCCTTAAATGAGGAAGGCTGGATTCGGGCTGGGATTCGGATTTGGGGCGGCAGAGGCCCAGCCAGATGGCAAAGGCACACATTTGGGGAGGCTCGGGGCACTCTGTGGGCTAGCTCGGGAATGCAGCCGCCCAGCGGGAAGAAATCGGCCCCAGCTCAGAGCAGACCGTGGCTTTGGATCACTCTGTGCTGGGGCTGGGAGACCTGAGACTCATGGCCCGACCCCTGGGAGCCACTGCCAGGCCTCCACACTGGGTGTCCTCAAAAAAAAAAAAAAAAAAAAAACACGTGGGACAAAAACGCTAGTGTAGTTCGTGCCAGGTGCCCATCTCCCCACGCAAGCTCTTGGTTCCCTTTGGCCCCCATTTCCAGGGTCACAGCAGCTTCTCAGACCTGGGTGAGATGTGATCCCTCTCCACTGGTGCAACGGAAAATGATTAAGGCGCTTCTCAGCCTCCCCTACCCACTACCAACGTATGTTAATAGTGGTGCCTCCAAGCCCAGGCTTGACCTCTTCTGCATCCAGAGGGAAGGGGCTGGAAAGCAAAGGGGACTTGAGTGAACCACAGTCCCCCTTCAAACCACCAAAAATAGTGTTTGGTCAGGGGCCCCTCTCATAGGAAGATGCTGGGATGGTAAAGGGGGCCAATGTGACACGCTCGGGAAAGAGCATCTAGTTACCATCCCCATTCACAAAGAGCCCTAGGTTCCTTTTCGTCAGCTTGAAGCTTGTTGTTTAGATAGATGGGCAATTTCAAGTTCAAGATTTTCCCTTGATCATCTACAAAGCACTCGGATGCCGGCCGTCCCTCGGCCCCACTTCTCCCAAGCTCCTCTCTCTTGGGAGTTTGAAAACCTCCACTTCTTTTCCAAGAGTAACCCAAGCTGCGGAGGAAGTATTTCCAAGTATTTTGCTATTTTCAATGGACTCCCCCCGACTCCCCCCACCCCAGGCTGAATCTGGCCGTAACTCTTGATGGATTCGCATTAAAATAATAATAAAAATCACCAGCCCCCCCGCCGCATTTGGGTGGCATTTATAAGCTAAACCCAACTAAGGACAGAGTAAGAATGCCTCTTTTAAAAAAAATTGAATTTGGACAAACTTTACTGCAATAAAACAAACGTTTAATTTAATTCAGAATAAGAGATAAGAAATAACTCTTCAATAAAATATATAAAATTATACAAGACACCCTTTCAAAGGGGTAAAGTAGACTGGTTGGGGAGGGTGGGGGAGGGAGAGATGGATAGGAAGACGAAATACCAGGGAGCTGAAAGGGCTTCGTGACACCATTTTTAGCAAGTCAAAACATGGCTTTACCCTCTGCCCCCAACATGTTAAAAAGTATATAAATTTTCCTAATACGTTTAGCACATACAAGAGGTACACACACAGAGAAAGCATGATTTTTTTTTTTCCTTTCTGGATCTATTAATTGTTCAAGAATATTTAGCATATAGGTAATGGTTACAAGACATTTTTTTTTTAAGCAGAGAATTAACTACACCCCCTCCCTCTAAATCACTTTTGCAGTGTGAGGATTGACGTACCTAGTATTTCACAGAAACCATCAATTCCTCCCGACATGCTTTTACTTTTTACTCTCCAATTATCTGAACTGGAGTTAAGCAACAATCTTGAGAGGAATTAGGAAGTACTTCCTTTTTCCACCTTACCCCAGGCTAGCTTAGTCTTCTCATCCCCCTTTTATTGATCTTACAAAAAAAAAAAAGTAAAACTTTAACTGGGTAATAATCTGTGTAACAATGTAGCAATGTGGAGAGGGGGGAAATAGGGCCCAATGCGGTAGTATCTAATTAGTTTGTAATGCATGAAGACTGCAAACGCAGAGGTGTCCCTGGCAGGGAGGAATCTCTCCATATCCACTGTCTATGCACCGTGTGTCCAATTCTAATCGTTGTTCTCCTTGAGCCAAAGCCAGTCATCCCACCAAAATACCACATTTAGAAAATAATTTGTCTCCCCCTATAAGATAATAACAAATGAACATAAGCAGTCTCTCTTAGGTGATATATATAAAAAAGTATATACGTATATAAATTTTGCCTTTCAAAATAATTTGAATTTTTACGTCTGCTGTATAAAAATGTATTCTATTTTATTATATATATTTATATATAAAACCGTCAGAGCCAATCTTTGTGAGAGGAGAAGGGGGCATCTGGAAGATAACACCAAGAAAACAGGGTCTGGTGTCTCCAGCATAAGAACCAATGCGCAGTGTCTGTGGCCCTGTCAGCCTCGCTGCTCAGGATGGCGCGGGCAAGGTCTGCAGAGCAGGGGTGCTGGCTTGGTGTTGCTTCCGGAGAGGGAGGGGGAACCCATTGAAACAAGCATCCCTCATGGAGTCTGTTGAGCAGTCTTCCTTAGGATAGATGGTACATGCCATATCCCACTGGAGTCGCGTAGAGTCCGACGGGCGGGATGGGGAGCACAGGTCTATGGAAAGGGTAGGACGCTCCGTATATGGATGCTGCTTGCAGGGGCGAGTTGATGGGGAAAGGGAGACTGAAGCCGGAGGGCAGCATGGGTTTTGCAGCCATTTTCAGCTTTTCCAGTTCTGCTTCCTGCAGTCTTTTCGCCTTGGCCCTGCGGTTCTGGAACCAGATTTTGACCTGGGTCTCTGTGAGGTTCAGAGAGCTGGAGAACTCGGCGCGCTCTGCGATGGAGAGGTACTGTTTCTGCCGGAACTTGCGCTCCAGAGCCAGGAGCTGGGATGTGGTAAAGGGTGTGCGTGGCTTCCGGTTGGTCTTGTGCTTCCGCAGGGTGCAGGTGGTGGGGCTCATGTGTCCTGCAGGGCAGAGAGGGAGAGAGTTAGCAGAGCGAGTGGCCTTCCCTCCGGGTGCGTGCGTGCCAGGGCCTCCCTCCTCATGGTTCAGAAATACCTCTGTCAAAACCAGGTGTGGGGTGTTGGGGGGTGAGGAGTAGGATGGAGAAGGGCCATATTTAAATGGATAAATTGCTTTATTTTAAAACATTGAGGCTTTTAACAAAATGCTTGGGAATTTCATGGTATAACAGAACTTTCTATGTGGGAAACAAACAGCCTTAAAGAAATGGAAATAGAACATCTAGGAACAGTCACTGGGTAAGTCAGGGGAGCTGAGTGGTCTCGGAGAGCAAAACCCCATCTCTTCTGCGCTTAATCTCTGGTCTTTAAAATGGGGGGCTGGGGCCCTGGCCAGGTAGCTCAGCTGGTTACAGCGTCGTCCGAAAAGCCAAGGTTGCAGGTTCAATCCCTGGTCAGGGCACATACAAGATCAACCAATGAATGCATAAATAAGTGGAACGACAAATCGATGTTTCTCTCTCTCTCTCTCCCCCCTCTAAAAAAAAAATCATCAGTAAAATGGGGGGCTGGGTTTAGAATAATCCTTACTTCCTTCGGATGCTGACATAATCACACATGAGAAAGAAAATGAAAAGGGTCTTATAAAAAAGTGGGTCGGTCCCCTCTCTGCATCAGGACCAGTTGGACTGCATCAGCGCATCGATGAAGGATACTCGCGCAAACAACGCCTGTGGTAAATGAATAGCATCTTGCGATGGGGAGGCCCCACACAATAAACCACCACAGCTGTCATTCCATCTAGACTACAGATTATAAAACCTGAACATCATTTTACAGATGTGGGATAAGCTTTTTGGCCGGGTGCTTCTGTAATATAAACTTTACTAAGAAGGAGAGAAAAATTAGCTCGCCCATAAATGTAAATGTCAGGGGGATCATGCTGCCTCTGAATTGAGAGCATGTGATGACATCTTAGTCATCTCTACCCATCTATGGTTTAGAGCCAATGTGTAAATCATTACTTTGTCACCAGGATTTAGAAAGAGGGAATAACAAGCAAAATGAAGGTATGCCAGCAGCATCCAGACTCCATATTTAAACTGGATTCAATTATAGAAGTCACAGGACCGGGCACCCTGTGGGTCCATAGCCATCAGCTCACTTTGGGCTTCTTTCCCTCAAGGGGAGAGGGAAGGGGTGTGGAGCTGGAGGACAGATTGCTACACAATTACTTTGCTGTATTTGGCTTTTATGAGCTTTGCTAATTTTCCAAGTGTAGCCACAGTAGCAACTCCAAAGGACTCAAGGGGAGAATGTCACATTTCTTGTTTTGTTACTTTGGTGGCCCAAGAAAGAGTTTACACTTCTTACTTGAGGGTGACACAGCACAAGTCCCAACCCAGCCTCCATCTCCAACAAGAAATGTATCCGTCCTAGTGTGACAGGATTAACCATCACTAAGTTGACTAAAAAGAAAGAGACAGTGGGTTCTGCCATCAATCAGAAAACCAGCAATCTGGGAGATGGGTGGGTAAGAAACAACCACCGAAGGTACCTTTTGCATATGCTAATCCCTAAGTAAACCAGGGCACCTGCTCTTTAATTTACAAATAAACTAACCACGTCATCTGAGACTCCAGGACCTGGGGAATCCGCAGCCCTCCCAACCGGGCCTGGCTCGGAGGACCAAGCTGTGTGGGCTCAGATACCAAGCTCTCCGGTGTCTGTGCTTGTTCCTGCTCTAAGGTTGGAAGCAACTCCGACTCCCGCACGGTCCTTCTGGCTGCTCCTGGGGGCTGCGTTGGAATTATGAAATCCAGAAGACGGGGATCGCACACGTGCATCAAAGCCATAAAGTTAGGAGGCTTCCTCCCGGCCCACCACTCCTCCCCCCACCCCCCATTTTAAACCAGCCAGAGGAAGGATGCGATTATACAAAGCAAAACAGCATTTATCCTACTTCCTCTGAATAACAAAACCAGGCCCAGGCGGGTGGCTCCCTCCCGCCCGCCCCAGGCTCCCTAGCCAGGAGCTCCCAGGACCGGCTCCTACCTCGATGCCCCGGTGGCCATCTCCAGGCCCCTGGCACCAATAACTCACTTTTTGTTTTAAAATTAAATCCTTTATCAGAATCTCCAAGTTTTCTCCTGGGAAGGTCACACCCAGGGCCCAAGACTGATTTATTCAGTAGGGAAGCTGGAGTACACTTTGTGGTAGGGATGTTTACAGAGTAAATGGGGAATTGCTATCCCCAAACCCAGAGGCCTAAGGAAGTGGGATTTCTGACCTCTGGACACCACTCCCTGTAAGGCCTGAAACCTTAATGTGCTGCAGGGCACTGACCCGGGCCTAGGAATACGTGGGCACTCATTATTTGTCAACATATTAACTCCCTTGAAGTTTCTGAGCCTCTGTTTCCCCACCAATAAAATGGGTAAATAACACTGATCACGCTGTGAGGTTCAGAGTAAGAAACTTTAGCATGTCCAGAGCCCTGTCGCTCAATGTTTCCCATTTTCTTTTGGTCAAGCCCAAACTCGGTGTGTGAGATTCCTCTGAATTCTGCTGAACTGTGCTTCTCTGTTACTAGGAGGCCAGCGGCCGCCACAGATCAGATAAGATAATATGGTTTAAAGTGCTGTAAAGCACTGAGCAAACTTGTGTTTAAATTCTTTGAGTCCTTAATCTCCACACCCTTTGAATCTTTCAGAGTTTTGATCAGGGTGGAGAGAGATGCCAGAGGGGACAGCCACTGACGCCTGGGTATATGGCCTTGTTTTATTCACAAAATACTGTGCATCTCCGGTCGTGAGGGCTGATGGAAATGAAGATTTGGTTTTCCCGGCTTTGGGAAAAGTCCCTCCACAAGGCCCCTCTTGCCCACCTTTCCTAGAGGAACAGTGCAGGTAGAGAACTGTTAAAGACCAGGAGACAGAAGTAAAAGGAGCTATGGGGAATGACTTCTCCAAATTGCAAAGGATCCAGAGCCCCAAAATGGATGCTAAAGCTGGAGGAGACATTAGCTCTCCTGGGCCTGCCTCTCCATCCTCCTGCCTCATTGGCAGGAAGCGGGATGCAGGTGTGCAGACCTGTGCTGGGTCTCTCTGGGGAGAAGGGTCGAAGGTGGCTGGGGCAGCTACAGAGCAGCGAGGCTAGGACACCAGGGCCCCAGCCCCATTCGGCCATTGTTGGTGACTGGCAAGTCAGTCCTCTTAAAATCAAGTCTGGGGGATAACCACAGGTCCCCTGCCTCTGCCTGCACTTCGGGGTTCCAGTGATGATTGGGACCTGGTGAACTAATGAGCATCACTGTAAACTCTCAAGCGCTGCTGGAATGCTGTTAATTATTACTGTGAGCCAAGCGGAGCTCTCCGCGCTCCAAGCCCCAGCCCGCTCCCAGCGAAGCTCGGGACCTCGCCAGTGAGGCGCTGGCTGCGGGGACGATATTTCCACCCCGCATCCGTCTCTGCCACCTTCCCTTCGCGGGATCCTGCTTCAGCGCCCGCAGGACCCATGGAAGATGACGATTTCCAGCCAATATCGGGTTAGATTTCAGTTAGCTCATCTTTAAACTCCAGGAGGGCACACCTCGCGGGCTGTGAACTTCACACCCACTCACTCCCCAGGCAAGAGACCCCGGTGGGCAGTGGGGGGAAAGAGGAGAAGTGGCCGAAGTGCAGGGCTGGGGGCTAGAGAAACCGGTAAGCAAGTGACCCCGCAAACCGAACTAGGGTTCGCCCTCCACAGGCCAGCGAGTCCGCAACTGTGTGAGACACTTTGCACAGCGAGGGGACCCGGATCACGCGCTGTACCCACGGGGTATACTGGATGCAGCCGGCGCGCTGAACTCTGGGGTAACAAGGGGGCCCAAAACAGCTGTGCCTGCTTTCCGGGGCGCACAGTGCAGAGGGGTCTCCGCACCCCGGGCCTGGAAACCAGCCCGGCTCCCTCCAGTCCCCCTCGTCCCCGCCCGGGCGCGCACTCACTCGGCGGCGGCGAGTATCTGCCGGGCTCCTGCATCCACGCCGCTCCGTCTTCTGAGTTTTCCGACTTGACCGAGGCGGTCTCGAAGGGCTTGACCAGCGATCCGGGGCTTTGCGCTTCCCGGGCGCCGTGTCCCGGCAGCAGCAGTGGCCGCAGGGTGGCCCCGGCGGAGGCGCTTTCGGCTGGCCGTGGGGACGCCTCCTTGGGCGGCTTCTTGTCCGACATGAGCGCCTCCACGCTGAAGGGCAGGCTGGAGACCTTGACGCGGCGCTCCTCCGCAGCCCCCTCGGCGCTCCCAGGCCCCGGGCCCGGCCCGGCCACCATCGCCGGGCCCTCCTCATCAGACGAAAACAGGTCATTGCCTTTGGACGGAGAAGCCATGACTTCTCTGCCCCACGTAGCTCCCGGCGCGCGACTCGGCTGGCAGCCCGGCAGCGGCGACTCAAACTTTTTGGGGGGGAGACGGGAGGGGCGCGCCGGCAGCCGAGCCTTTCCTTGGAGGGGAAGTGGGAGACTCGGATCAACCAATCCGTGCCGACCCTGACGCTGACGTCACGAACGCTCGCCTACCATTGGCTCTTCCGGCTGAGGCTGGGGCCTTTCCCCCTCCCCCCTGTTTGAAATAAATTAGGAGTTAATTACAGGAGCAGTCAGCAGAGTTGTTATTAGGCGATCCCTCAAGGGTTATAATCACGCCAAAACTGAAAAGTCCAAGGCGTAATTAAGGCCGATTATTTAAAGAGGAAGTTCTCCGAGTCCCATTTCTTCTCTCTTTTGACCCCTCTTTTGAAAAGGTACCCCGCGTCAGTAGCATCCCTCCCCCCCGCCACAACGCGTTTAAAGTTTGCAACCGATATTGCAAAAACATGTATGAAGCGCCTACTATGCGCCGAAGCTGGCCTGACTTTCCAGCTTTGGGAGTCAGCACTGAACACGAGCCAGCCTCCCTTGCTAAAGGGAATAACACACGCAGGGCACTTAGACCAGCATTTCGCTCTTAGGAAGGGCTCAAGGGCGTCCGCTATTACCCTAAGTCCCCTGGAAGAGGAGAGGCCGTATCCAGCCCGAGAGGGGGTCAGGGATTGCCCTCTCCCAGACAGTTCCGATTGGACAAATTAAACCAGTGGTCCCCATGTCTTCCATTCGAAAAGAATACCAGTGTACTGAGAAACTTGGAGACTGCGTGTTCCCTTTTCCCTGAACCTCCTTTCTGGCGGCATCCTAGCCGACCTTTTCCTCCAGCCTGCATGCATTGTGGGTTTGTCTGAACCTATGTTTGTTATGTGTGTATGGGTGCCAGTGTTTGCCCTGGAGGGGTGGAGAAGGGAAGAAAAGGCACAATAATATCTAATGCCTTCCTCCCTCTTGCAAATCTCAGAAATACAGGGTTCCAAATTTGCACACCCCAGGCCTGTGAACCTTTTTGGGAAGCACAATTTTATTCATTGCACCTAGTTTTAAAAAGAGAGAAAGAAAAAGAAAGAAATCTCTACCCCACTCCAAATTATACCCTGGTAATTACATCTCAAACCTTATTGATGACTGTCTCAGTCCAGGGAAGGGGAGAGCGAGCTTCAAGGGCACAGAGGCCTGGGATCTCTGCAGGCCGCTGGGCCAAGACCCATGGACTCAGAGGACTCTTCCCAGGCTGCAGCTGCTTTTCCCTATATCTGAACCATTCTGCTGCGAGTGAGGAGGTAAATAGAAGTCTCCCAGCTCAGGGCCTTGCACGCAACACGTGCTTGCCAAACAGTTCCCAGAGCCTTGGAAGGAAGGGACATTGTCCATACTGAAATGAGGAAGGCTTGGAGGCCCCCTCTCACTTTGAGTCTTATAAACTTGACCCCCCGACCCAATTGCCAGAGCACCTCTCTGGTGCCCTGTTCCCTTCACTCCAAACCTCTGCCGGGAGTGGAACTATGCTGGGTCAGGATAACCAAACAGGCATTATCTGAATTTTGGAGGATGAAAACAGTCTGCACCGGCCAGCTAATTCAGTGTGATCAGAAATGGTCCTGAAAAGTTAAAAAGTAAAGAAGTCCTAACCATGGCCTTCTAAAACGTCTGGGTCCCTCTCCCACCACTAGAAACAAGCACTTTTTTTTCTTCAACAAAGTGGAAAATCAGAGAAAGTTAAACAACAGCAACTATGAAAGCTATCTGGAGATGTGTGCACTGTACCTTTGAGTCATACCTGATGATGGTTGACTTGATATACATCTCAAATGCAGTACAGGTAAATCCAGATTACTTCCCGTGCCTTCTAGAGGTACCCAGCAACATGCAGGCTCTATATTTTGGAAGCAAAGTTGAAATTCGTTTAGCCCCCAGATGCCACAATGTACAAAAGGGTTCAGCTGCCAGTTGGGCTGTACCCAGCCACGGTTTTATAATTGTTCCTGCAAACTCCTTGTTAATATTTCAATTTAGGGGCGCACAGGCTCATTCCTGGGGAATTAGAATAAAAATCAATACTGCTAGAGCACTTTTATTTTGATGAGCTTTTCAGGGAAAGGAGAAGCCAGGTTCTCACTACTCTAGGATCCTGATGTCCAGACAGAGAAAGAAATTTATGAAGCCAGAAATGGGAAAATGGTAGAGATTAAAATAAAATAAAACAAACAAACACCTAGTGCTCAAAGCCAGGGTGCCAAGCTCTAGCTGTGAGTAGGAGAGATGCCCAGGGGGCAACTAGCCTGTACAACTTATCTTCTGCCAGCTCCCTCCCCAGCTCCCTGCTGGGGTGGAGACAATTCAAGAAAGGGAGTCACTTCTGCAGAGAAAAAGATGGGACCCCAACGCGCCTGGAACACTTTCTGGAGATCCCCATCTGTGCATTCCCTCCTGCGATGGCAGCGTTTTCAGGACATTTTATTCACTGCTTCCTGGCCCCGGACCTTAGGCACCTTACTTTGCCTTCCTCCACCTGCTTTTTAATCCCTAAAGTGAGAGAAAATAACCCCCTGAGACGGTTCTCATGGTGATTAAATTCAATAGGCTACATAAAGTAACTAGAAGGTGTAAGGGAATTAATAAAAAAATATTATGTATCAAAAACTAACAATTTATCAATTGCTTTCTCTCTGCCAGATACCCAAAATGAGGCGCACCGCCCGCCTCGGCGGAGTTCACGGTGGGTTCTTTGTAAAATCTCCGGGGCTGAGAATTTGACTCGCTTCGAAAAGTGTGTGGTCCCTTAACGGAGTAGGTGTAGCCACTTAGCGGAGGGCTGGCTTTGGCACTTAGGGGGGCATTCAATAAAGGCTAGTTCCCGGTGACATACTTGTTGGCAGAAAAGTGGGGTTCCAGTGGGAACTCGGTCACCACTAACGTCAACTCTTCAGGATGCTTTAGTGCCTGGACCCGTCCTCCAGGATCTCATTTGTTCTTCTAACACACCAATCTGGGCGGAGATTATTGTCTCCATTTCACAGATGAAAAGCCCAAGGCTAAGATGCCTTTAGTGTGCTGCCCCAGGTCACGCAGGTAAGAAGTGGGGGAGCCGGGCATCGCCCGGCCCGGCCCCGGCCCCTGCGCGCAGCCCCGCAGCCCTCCGCGTGCCTGCGCTCCCCGGGACAGTTCGCACACGCTGCGGCCCTGCGTGGAGCAGCGGCGCGCTCGCACCGCAAGTCCCGGGCGAAAACACTCCCTGCCAACCGTGGAGGACGGCACGCGGACCGCAGCGTTTGCAATCCACAGGACCGAGCGCTGGATCCCGGCGGCTAGGAGGAGGCGGGGGAGGGGCGGAGGAGGGGGCTCTAGACGGGCCAGGGCTGCGGGCAGGCGCCAGCCGCGGGGAGATGAAAGGCGGGCTCCGGGGGAAGGGGCTGCGCCGGGTGACCGGCTCCAGCCGCGCCGGGCGCCCCGCCCCCGCCCCGCCCCGCCCCGGCTGCCCGGGGCAGAGGCGGCTGCCCGCGCCGGAGCCGCGTTAATTGCTCTCGGCCCGGCACTCAGCCTGCACGGAGCCGGGACAACCTCGCTCCAGGAGGAATGACAATTCGCCCTAATGGGACAACCTCGGTCCCAGAGGAGTGACAATTCCTCCTAATGGGCCGCTCGTTAGCGGCCTATCCTCTCGAACCCGGGTATCAGAAGCGGGCAGACAAGCGGGCGCCAAGGTCCGCCTGGAATTCCACAACACCGCTACCCCCGCCCCCAAACCCATCCATTCGCTGTGTGACCTCGGGCTAAAGGCTGCCCCTCTCTGAGCTCATTTTTCTTACCTGTGCAGTGAGGACCTGGACTGGGCAAGACCAGACCTCGAGGCACGGGCCTATTTCCAGGCATTAGATCGCTTTCTGAGTTACAGAGCAGGAAGGGGGAGAAAACGGCCATTCAGGGTCACTGCTTGAGGTTCTTTGGGGGAAGAGTCCCTTCCTGTGAAGTTCTGGACGATCAAACTGACTTTCTAGGGCTCCTGCTGGCCCACAGAGGTCAGGACCGGGCCGGAGCCAGGACTGGAGAGAAGGGCCTTTGCCAAAGCGCACAGGTTACACGGCTGCCCAAGCCTGGGCTTCCATCGGCTCCCACTTTACAGACGAGCGAATCTAGGCACAGACCCGAGAGAGGCTGGCCTGAGAGCTTCTGTGGTGCCCGGGAAGAAGCCCGGACAAGGACATCCTGGCGTGGTGGGGAGAAGAGATGGCGGCACACACAGTGCCTTGCCGCCAGTTTCAAGCTTGGCGAGGAGGGGGGCAGGTCTTGGAGAATTCCCTAGGTCTGGCTGCACAGGGCCGGGACGGAAAGAGTGCCGAATTGTGCTCCTTCTGCAGCTGTGTGTTCAAATCCAGCCCTACGTCTTCCGGTTTGCTGCCATCCCAGCACGGGGGGTGGCAGTAACTCACCCTTTCCAGAAAATGGGCACACGCATGCCCAGTCATGCAGTGTGGCTACAGCGGGTGCCCACCCTCAGGAGTGGCTGTCACAGTTCTGCAGGCTTGAGACAGGGTGAAGGATTCCAGACAAGCCACTCTACCCATCTGCACCCCGGTTTCCTTATCGGGAATGTTGGGGTGTCGAGCAGTCAGTAAAGGTTGCATAGTATTATCATTTATTAAATCATTATTGATACTATTTTTACCTCTCCTTTCAATAGCTCTGCCTGGCATCATGCATATCTGGGGCCCAGTGACCCAACGTTGGATGATTTGTGGCAATAGACTGTAACTTTTTTGAGCCTTTTTTTTTTTTTTTTTAAATTCTGTAAAGTGGACATAACTACCCACCTGGTGAGAAGGAAGCAGATTGGCAGCTCTGTCCAGTGAGGGGTGGGATTCAGGAAGAATAAATGGTTTAGAGGTAGACAGGTAGCACGAAGTATCTGCTGTCTCCCAGCCCCTGGGCACAGCTAGCTGGCACCTCCACAGCCCTGCCCGCACTGGGGGAAGTTCCCTTGCACAGGGCCCAGGCTCTGATTTGTCTAGCTGGGTGGCTGCAGTCCTGCTGAACCAGGGCAGCCCCTAGGGGATCTTGTCCTGCCCATCACAGGTCTCTGCCCCAGGCCACCGCCAGCCCCTCCTCAGTTTGCCCACCTGTTAAACCAGGAAAACCGCCCACACTGGGCTGGGCTGAGAGGAGGTGTGAATCAGGGTCAGGGACTGTCAGCTCCCACTTATTCCTCAAGCAGCCTTGTGCTGCAGGGGCCTGATTTCTCTGTAAGGCCGAGAAAAGAGAAGCTTCGGACTTGATAAGAGTTTCTCACCACTGGTAAATAGGCGGCAGAAATTCCAATCAAGGTTTGACTGATTCTAAAATGTATGCATTTTGCCTGAGGCCGCAGTTGTAAAGGTGGGAGGGGAGGCATCTGGAACTGCTCAGGGCAAGGAGGCTCTCCTATTTCCCTGTTCTCCCACTTGACAGATGGGACTGTCCAGTCTGGGATGGGCTCAGTGACCAGCGAGGGCCCCCAGGGATAGGGCCCCTGGGTAATGGAGTCCCATGTAGTTGGACAGGAATCTGAAATCTCTCTTATTCAGTGGCCTCCAAATTGTTTCCTCTTCAAAACACAGCCCACTGGGCATGGGGGAGGAGGAAGAAAGGAAATTTGGGGAGCCACTTAATGGACATGATTATATTTTTTAATTAAGGAAAACAGAATCTCTTCCAACTGCCCCACCCCCCGCTGCCTGGTGAGGAATGAGCCAGGTTAGCTTTACCTGCAGGATGAAGACAATTAGAAGCGATTATTCCGAATTTTCTTAGTCATTTCTGGGGGAGAGGTTGGGCCCTGGAGCTGGGGCCCAGGCGCCTGCCAGCCTTGGGAGGGAGCCCGGGGTCCCCACGGGCATGAAGACCCCTCCCCGCGGTGACACGCACGCCGCGCAGCTGGGGCTCCCAGGCCGGATCTCACTGGGGGCGGGGATGCCTGCTCTCTCCCACTCCCTGCCTCTGCCCCTTCTGGACCGTCACCCTGGTTCACCGAAGAGATAACTTCCACTCCGAAAGGCAGGGCCACTTGCCCGAAGTCACCAAGGGAGTTAGCCGGGTGAGCGCCCCGGTTCTGCCCAGCAGCGCCTTCCAGCCTGGGCTACCCCCTGATGCAGAGACCCGGCCTCCCGGGGCCTGGAACCACGGAGGGCTGATTTCGGAGGGTCCCTGAGATTTGTCACGTGCCCACAGAACCGTGTCTGGCGCCCAGAAGAGCCGGGCACAGTGAGGGGCTCAGTAAATATTGGTTGAGTAAACGAATACATCCAGAATGGGGCAGTGTGGAGACTCTAGGAGCCACCCACCAGGCTCCGAAGGTCGCCTTCCCCAGTGACTTGGAATGAACCTTGACTTGTGAGGGGTGGTCTCTGGGTCTTAACAATCATGCTGGATTCTTGAGGGGAGGGGACCGATTTTCAAATTGTCCACAAGGAAAAACAGCACTCATTTTGCCCCAAACTCTTACCTCACTGGACTTTCAATTAAACCGTCACACTCCCCCATAAATAACGACTCATTTCACAGATGGAGATAGAGTTGGGGATGTTGTCATCTGCCCAAGGTCATGCAGCAGCTAAGTGACCCAGCTAGCATTTGACCTCAGGTGGCCCTGACTCCACACCCCAGCTGGTGTGCCTGGTCTCCCCACATCTCCACGGGGCTTTCTCCTGTCTCTGGCTCCAACCCCCCAGAGGAACTCAGAGGAGCTGTTCTCTTCACCCTCTCACCTCAGTACTTCAGCGATATCTTGGTTTTGCTGCATTTCTGAGACTTTCTGTGTTCATACAATAGAAAAAAATGACCTAAATGTATTTAGAAAACAAACAGATCATTTGAGGTTCTCCTTGCCTTCGTAATAGTCACTGATGCTATTGAGCTCTTGCTGTCTGCCGGCCCTTGTCCTCAGTCCGTGGCAGGTGCTGACTCAATCCTGGTGAAACCTCTGCTTGGTAGGGACAATTGTCACCCTCATGTTACTGAAGGGGAATCTGATTCTCAGACATGGAAAATCTAGAGAAATATTGTTTCTCTCTTTTTTTCTTTTCTTTATTGATGTTATAGAGACAGAGAGGAAGGGGGAAGGAGAGATAGAAACATCAATGAGAGAGACCATTGATTGGCCACCCCTTGCATGCCCCCCACTGAGGATCGGGCCCACAACCTGGGCATGTGGCCTCACCGGGAATTGAACCAGTGACCTCTTGGTGCGTGGGTCGATGCTCAACCACTGAGCCATACTGGCCAGGCTATCATTTCTCTTTTTAATTGTGTATGTTCTCCTTGAATCCTCTACCCACCCTCCAACCCTAGAAAATAACAGTCACCTGGAATAGGAAGACACATTTTACTAGAGCCACAGGTTAGGCCTTCCTTCCTCACAATGACAGTACTGGTCAGGACTTTGACAGCCCATCGTATTGTGGCTTTGCAGTCCTTGTGGAGAGTGAAGAGAAAGGACCTGGACCACAGCCGAGAAGCAAGTGTCTGATCCCATATGTCACTCCCTTGCTGGGTGACTCTAAGTGGGCCCTTCCCCTCTCAGGGCCCCTTCTTTCCCTCACTGGCAAGATGGGGGAGGGGGAATCCTTGCATTTCATGTCTCTCCTAGTTCTGTGTTTCCATGATAAAGGAGTGAGTGAGTGAGTGAGTGAAAAACCCAGTCTGTTCCTGATTCTGTCTACCACCAGGCCGACTGCGGTGTCCAGGAAGGCAAAGGGTGGAAAGATCACAGGAGATGGGGATGGGGGACCAGTCAGAACCCCAGTCTGATCCTATACCAGGTGTGCATCCTGGGGCAAGTGATCCCCCTTCTCCCCACCTGACATGGGATTAGCTGAGATTGTGGCTATAAACTGTGATGGGTCTTTAGTCCCCTCCTATCCCCTGGTGCTGGTCTGCTGGGTCACAGAGGAGGAAAGTCTGACTCAGCAGATGCAAGGCCTGGGAGGCAACCTCGTGGATAATTGTTAATGAGGCAATTAGAGCTAACACTGTTGGGTGGACCATTGCAAAGAGGCTTATGGAAATTACGCTGGCTAAGAATCCCCAGGGCCTTCGGGCAGCATGGGGAAGCTTGCCCAGGTGGTGGCACAGGCCTGCCCTGAGAAGTGACGGTAGAGCCCTGGACTGGGCATGAAGTAACATTGAGGCACACGACCAGAAAGTTACTCCATTTTCCGCGATCTGTTAATCCTCCCATTACACTCAGGAATCTGTCTTGGGACGACGTTAACGCCCGGACAATGATGGCTGAAGTCCCATGGACAAAGCACCGGCAGGCTTCGGAGAGCCACCGCGCTAGCCAGCAAACCGCAGCCCGACCCAGCTTGCTTCCCTCCGCTTGCTCTCCCAGTTAACCCGTCTGTGCTCGATAAATAATACTCCGACGTGAGCGTTTGTTTTAAAACGAGAGTCTCTTTGAAGTTAAACATTAGTTATTAATACCGCTGATGTTACTCGGATAAGGCCCACAATCGGCAGGATTGTTCTTCCACGAGAGAACAATCGTGTGGGCGGATGCCTGGGATTCGGCGAGCACTGATTTACCCCAGAGAACAGTGTGCTTCCAGCAGCACAGATTCTGGTCGGAATCCTGCGCCACCCTCCTGGCTGGGTCCTCTTAGGAAAGTGACTTCCCCTCTCTGGACCTTGGACTCCTTATCGGTAAAGCTGGGGGATAGTGATCATTCCAGTCTTCTGGGTTTGCAAGAATGTACTGTAATAGATAGAGGACCGCACCACATTGGATGGCTGGGTTGTTAGTAGTAGTAGTAAACAACGAGTGGGAGAATTTTGTCAAAACACCAGCTTGTTTACCCCAGACCTGGCTATCTGCTAGCTGAGTAGTAACTGCAGAAGAGGGAAGAACTCTCTGAAAGCTGAGTTCTGTTTAAAAGTCACTAATCCTTGTTTACCCAGCTCATCTTCAGTGTCTGATATGCACATGGTCCTTTCCCTGGAGGACACTTTCTGGATGTGCACAGACCACCACTAGACTCTGTCGGCAAGGTTAAGATGCCTGCAAGATGCAAAAAAGGCAGGAAATGTTTTCATTTGTCCTCTTCAAAAATGATCTAATGCATTGCATGATCTGTCCTTCTTTCTTCCTTTCACCTTCCTGCTTTGCCTCGCCCCGTTTCTCCCTCTCCCCCCGCACTGTGTGCTGGCTGGTGGTCCTGCCCTCAGGAGTCATCCACTCTGGGGAATACATCTCGTCAGTACCCGTCAGTACCCTGTTACCCCAACAGGTGTCAAAAGCTCTGCCCCGAGAAGTCAGGTTCATCTTGCAGAATTCTTTTCTTTCACACACTCAGTGTTGGGCTGAAGACAGTTTATCACACATCTGAATAACATTTTAAAAAATCAGGAGACTTTCTGTGGAAAGCTGGCTTCTGGCTTCTTCGGGTCAGCCCGCAGGTGAGTGGCCCTCAGTGTCTTCTCTTCCATTCGCCTTCGGGAGTTTCGGAAGCCGTAAGTGTTCACCATCACCAGTAAAGCAAATCGAAGACGTGCCTCATCTTCCTCATTCTGGTTCTGTTTGCATCGACG
Organism: Tadarida brasiliensis; assembly: GCA_030848825.1. NCBI lineage: Eukaryota > Metazoa > Chordata > Mammalia > Chiroptera > Molossidae > Tadarida > Tadarida brasiliensis. The sequence goes on along the minus strand of CM061259.1, from coordinate 119,150,834 downwards.
GAACTAGTATTCAGCCCTGGCCGGTTTGGCTCAGCGGTTGGAGCGTCGGCCTGCGGATCAGAGAGTCCCGGGTTCGGTTCCCGCTAGGGGCATGTACCAAAAAAAAAAAAAAAAAAGAACTAGGATTCACAAACATAACTGGGGTTAACGACCCTGTGTGTCCTTGGGCATTCCTAGTTATACACAGACACAGACCAGCCTGTATAAATGTAGAAATGTGGAAATCGATGGTGTCTGTGTGTGTGACTCTATGCATCTGACTGTCTGTATAACTTGCCTCCTTGTCTAGTTCACATTGTAGATGTAGCACCATGTCACTGGATAGAAATCTAATGCACTCTTCTTATTTTCCACAGTTGGGATATATCACAATTCACTGAACCCTTTCCTTATTACCTGACATCACCCCTCCCCCATTTTACTCCTACCAACGAGTCTTGAACACAAAATCCTTGCGTACTTTCATACTCACCCTCTACTTTTTAAGGTGTCATTCCTGAAACAGATTTCTGGAGACGAGCGTGGCCGGCGCGGCTGGGTCTCTGTAGACCCCCGTCCCAGGGACCCCTGTCCCAGGGAGCCTTCCGACCAGCGCCCGTCACTCCCCACCCCAGCTCTGCCGGACTGGAAAGCATTACTCTGTTTTGAGGGACAGTGTTTTGAGCAGGGGAGTAACAGAGTTCCATACCCACTGGGAAGCTCCCTGGGGACGTGTGATGGCGAGTGGGGAGGGGACAGAATTCTGGAGGCAACAGAACCAGGGAGGAAGCTGTCGGCTCCTGGGGAGCAGCACTGGGAATGGAAGGGCAGGAGGGAGTGGGCGGTGGGCCTGGGTGAAGGAGAGGGGCTGGTCCACACCCTGGGGTCTGCCTGCACCCTAAGAAGATGGAGAATGGCCTAGCCTCATGCCGCCCTCCTGCTGTGTACCCTGCTCCTTAGTGACAAGATGCCCCAAACCTCCTGTTCCCCAAGCTCTGTTTCCATAGCTGGGCAGGTCAGGAGCCCTGGGCCGAGACAGCAGCTGCTCAGAAGAGAGGAGCCGGCTGCCTGCCTCTGCTCTGGGCCTGGGGGAGGGGTGGGCAGGGCAGGGAGGGGACAGACACCTTCCACGCAGGGCAAGGCTTGGAGCCAGCCTAGGGGATGAAATCACTGGCGACTTCACAATGTAACTTGATAATTAGTAGCATTGTTTCATCTAATCCTCACTGATTTGCATTTTAACCTATGCAGCAACTGGCGGCAGGTGTGCTCAAAGGCTTGGCTTTCTAGAAAAGGGCTAGGCAGGCCCAGGCTGCTGAGACCAGTTAGGGTTGTTGCTAGTGCTCTTGGGATGCCCTGGAGAGTTTTTGTCCAGGCCCCTGTGCCCTTCTCTTTGCTGTGTTGTTCTCTGTCGCTCTTTGTTTCCCTGGCTCGCTCTCCCCTGCCCCTGACTGAACCGGGCACCTCTTTCCTTGCAGGCCCCGTGGTGCCTGTGAGACCCGGGGAAGCCCAGAGTCCAGGGATGGGCCACCTTGTTCTAAAGGGTTTCCCCAAGCCTGCGGCGGCAGGGGCAGCACTCCAGGGCCCGGGAGCAGCGGAGATTGTCATCAGTACAGGACGGCCCAGCGTGTTTGCTCAGCCCTTAAATGGTCCAAGAGTGTGGTCAGTTTCCCTTCACAATGGGTCCATCTGACTTTATAATCAGCCCTATTCTCCACGGAGGAGAATGTGGGCCAGCTCGGGCCCAGTTGCTGAGATTTTGACCCTTACCTGACCCCCTAAGCGATTTCTGAGCAGTCACGGGGACGTCCAAGTCAAGGGCATCACATAGAAGTGCTTAGCCGGCCTGGGCGTGGATTCCAGTGTGGGGGGGGGATGGAAACTGGCTCTCCATTCCGGCTCGGACAGCAGGTCTTCAAACCAACACCCAGGTTCTCTTGGAAGAAGAAGGTCCTGTCTTCCAGGTCCTCAGCTCCGTGCAGGTCACTCAGACTGAAACGTGGGGCTCTGTGACCTTGGGCAAGTCATTCAACCTCTCTGAACCTCAGTTTCCTCATCTGTAGAATGGGGCGGTAATGACACCGACCTCAGAGAGTTGTTGGGAGCATTCGAGGTGGAGAGCAAGCCCCTGTCACCGTTCTTGGCACAGAATAATAAACGGAGGTGACAGTTTTTGAAAACCTTTGACTGAGTGACTGACAGAAAGCAGCTGACTCTTTGAGGAGGAGGAGGGGTGATGGGAATTGTTCTCCAGCTCCCACCCCACTCGGCCTCTGTGGCTGGCTACTGGTTGCCTAGGCGATGCCACGCGGTGGCCGCCGCGCCCCGGCTGGAACACGCGCGCAGCTGCAGAGGCTCGGGCGCATGCGCGGCGCAGAAACTTGGCAGGTTGCTGAGGTTCCCCGTGTCAGCCCTGGCAACTGTCAGAGGCTGTGGGGACAAGGGGATTAACTTCCATGGTGCAAGGGAGCTCGAAACCAATCGATGTCACTTTAAAACAGAAATTTAAATTTAAAATAAAGTTAAAAACGACAACAACAAAAACCCCAAACCAGTTGCTGTGGAGGGGCAGGGAGGGCCTCGGGTGGTGCATTAACGCGTGAAGGGGTGTTGGACGCAGGGAGCCGCTGAGGGTTTGGGGCCGACCTCCCGTTTTCCGCGGGGCATGGTTCCCATTACCCGGCAATGCAGGCCACACATGGGCAGGAAGAAAATATGCAGACGGGAGAATAATTAGGGGTGTCGGGGTCGTGGGATATTCTGTGAGTTTGTTTTCCAAGTCTTCTTGAATGTCCCTTTACTTTTACAATTTCAAAAAGCGTTGCAAAACTCAACTCCGAGTTGGATCTAGCTGGAAGTAACTTATTCTGTGGTGTGATTTTCCCTAGATACATAATTTCATTTGCTTTCGGAAAGGACCCCAGTGGTTTTTATTTTTATCCCTCTGTTTCCCTGCAATCCATTTCGTATCTTTTGTGCAGGATCAGGCCTGGTTAGCAGCTGGGCACCCATCTCAGAGCCAACGGCTCCCTGCCAGCCAGTGGCTGGTAAGGCTCAGAGGTCAGGAGGTCACATGCTACCATCTCACCGGCTTGAGTTTATCCTCCCCATTTACAGATGGGGAAACTGAGGCTAAGAGGGAGCACCCCGTATGCCCCAGCTTAATCAGCTATTATCAGGATAAAGTAGGTTTCGAATTTCAGTCTCCCGAGTTTTTAAGGTATGTTCTCTCGTAGCCCAAATAATTCCCTTTTCTAGAAAGTGTCTCCATCCAGAGTCTCTATGGCGACATGAGGGTGGAGACAGTGGTATTCACACCCCTGTCTCTTCTGCGAGTCTGCGGGACCCTCCAGCAGCTGGCGAAGGGGGCAAACGTGTGAGACTCTCTGTCTCTCCATCTCACCCTCTTAGTCAGCCATTTCATTGTTGAGAAAATGATTTGAATAGAAAACAAATAAAGATCTGGTTTGGGAAGGAAAGCCAAAATTCCTGATTATCAACAACACTGCTTCTTTAGATAAATATTTACCTAATCCGGTTCTTCTCCCTTTCTTCTTTCTTCCTCGGACAAGAATGTTCCCCACGCCGCAGTGCAGCGGCCCTGCCGGAACAGACAGCGTTGGGTTTGGGTCGCGAGGCGTGTTTTTCCGGGGTCTATTACTCGGTTGTAAAAATGCGCTCCGGGCTAAAACTTGGCATATTAAGTCTCATCTCAGAGGTAATTGGGAGGGGATTTTTTTTTAAAACCTTTTTTCTTTTTACAGACAATCTTGGAAAGGGAAACAGAAAGGTCAAGAATTTACTGTTGGAAACTGTGGGTTCTGCCCCTCTGGGTTTTCCTCTTTGGTTTGTTCTGTGTTATTTTTGATCTCCTCTAACCAGATATTTGGGGGCAAAGTTATAGAGGCTATAATCCCCGGCATTTATTTATTCTTCCTTCAACAAGTATTTACTGAGCGCCTACAATGTGCCAGACCCCGTCCTGGGCCCTGGAGATTCGGCAGCAGGCAAAAGATCCGCGTGGCCGAGCTTCTCACGGCCACGCTCGCACACGGCCCGCGTGTGCTGGACGCAGACCTTCCATCCGCAGGGAGGGGCTGGAGAGGACGCAGCGAGGGGTGTGGCCTCTGGCTCTCACTTTACGTCGCTGGCCTGGGAGGGCCCTCGGGAGCCCACACTCACTCCAAGACTTGGAGGCTAAGGGAGCCTCAAGCCGCGTCTGGAGGAAGAGAAGTGAGGAAGAGGAGAGCGTGCCCGAAGGCTGGAAAGAGCATGGCTGCGATTCCAGACTCCACCGAATGGGGGTGTGGTGGGGGATATTTGACACCCACTGGGGGCACGGGATGGTCCTGACCAGGGATTCTAGCTGTTATCCCGAGTGCAAGGGTAGGCCGTGGAAAGATGCTCGGCAGGGCATGAAGTGATGTAACCATTTCTGCAAGGTCTCTCTGGCCTCGGCGAGGGGATGGGCAGGAGGGCACCCTGGAAGCAAGAACCCAGGCAGGAGGGCCTGCAGTTGCCCGGATGTGACTCTCGGTGGGCTGGTCAGAGGTGGAGGGAAGGGTGTAGATTTGAGGGTGCTCTGAGGGAGAACAGGACACAGCCTGCTGGTGGGTGGGGCCAGGGAAGCAGGGCTCAGGGATGAGCCGGGGTGGAGTGGGGTGCCATGGCCCGAGGAGAGGAGGGACAGGAGAGGTGAAGGCAGGGAGCGGGCTGAGAAGTTGGCCTGGCCGCTGGGGGTCCTGGTGTGAGCCGTGAGCAGGAGGGCAGTCGGAGGGGCTGGGGTCCCGGTGTGAGCCGTGTGCAGGAGGGCAGTCGCAGGGGCTGGGGTCCCGGTGTGAGCCGTGTGCAGGAGGGCAGATGGAGGGGCCGGGGTCCCGGTGTGAGCCGTGTGCAGGAGGGTAGTTGGAGGGACTGCAGTCTTGCGGCCTGGGCTCTGCAGTCACCCAGCCTGGGTCCAGTCCCAGCTTGGCCACCCGGGGCAAGTTCCTCACTGTGCCTCAGTTTCCTCCTCTCAAAATAGTAGCACCTGCTCGTGGGGTTGCTGTGAGGGTCCCCTGAGCTGTCTGTATTTAGAGCAGCACTGTCCCTGCGGTCTGGGCGGTGGGCTCCCGTTCAGCAAGCCCTCTGGCCTGCCTGCCCTCAGGGGCTTGTCTGCTGGAGGACCCCCGTTCCACAGACAGACGCGTGACGACACCCTTGGCAAGTGCTTCTGGGGACAGGAGCAGGGATCGACAGGACAGTCAGGGAACAGGAACTAGACAGCAGTCCCGGCCGGAGGGCACCCCTGGCGCGGTCACAGCAGCTCAGCAGACTTCGGCAAGGACCACTGGTGCGGGGGGGCGGTCGCTGTGGCTCTCGGGACCGTAGGAGGCCCTGAAGTGAAACAGGCCGTGCTGTGTGGGAGAAACTGAGTGTGTCTGGAGCAGACCAGACAAGGCGGAGTGTCGCAGGGGAGACAACAGGCCCAGATGGCACAGGTCACCAGCAGGAGTTGAGGTTTTATTCTAAATGCGGTGGGGACATGACTGACATGTTTCAGGCAGGAAGAGAGAAAAGCTGACTTATATATATATATATATTTTTTTATCCTCATCCGAGGACATTTTTGCATTCATCTTCAGATAGAGCGGGAGGGAGAGAGGGAGGAAGAGAGAGAGAAACATCAACATGAGAGAGACACATTGACTGGCTGCCACCCACACGACCCCAACTGGGACCAGGGACAAACTGCAACCGAGGTACGTGCCCTTAGCGGGAACCGAACCTGGGACTCTCTGGTCCACAGGCTGACGCTCTAACCGCTGAGCCAAACCAGCCAGGGCTATGACTTATATTTTTAAAAGATCGCTTTGGGCACCGAGTGAATTGGGCGTGTGTTGGGGGCAGGAACGGTGAATTTGGAGGAACTGTATCAAAATCAGGCTAGTTCTCCAAAAGGTGACAGTGGCTAGGATGAGGGTGGTGACCGTGAGGTGGACAGAAGTGGACATGCCTGAGGAAATGTTTGAAGGCAAACCCGGCTGGTGTGGCTCAGTGGTTGAGCGTTGACCTGTGCACCAAGAGGTCGCCGGTTCGGTTCCCAGTCAGGGCACCTGCCCAGGTTGTGGGCCCGATCCCCAGTGGGAGGCATGCAGGAGGCGGCCAATCAATGTTCTCTCTCATCGATGTTTCTATCTCTCTCTCCCTCTCCCTTCCTCTCTCTCTAAAATCAATAAAGAAAAAAAATTTAGAAAACAATCAAAGTTTGAAGGTGAAACCAATTTCTTCTCCGCAAGGTAACTAACTGCAGGAATTCATTGAAAATGCAAATCGGATCTAGTTGCTCCCCTGCTCAAATCCAGCAGTGGCTCCCCAGTGCCCTAGCATGATGCCCAGATCTCTTGACTGGCTGCCTGGCCGACCCCGCCTCCCTGTAATGCCTGGCACTCCTCTGCCCTTGCATGTGTGCCCAGGACTTCTCTCAGCTCTCAGGATACCTGGTCCTTCCTCTCTAGGGCCCGCCCCTGCTCTCCGCCCCTCCTGGAAACTCAGCACTGCCCCACCCCACCTCTTTCAGCTGTCACTCTAGTCCCCTCCCTACGGCTGGGTGTCTAAATGTGCCCGCTAACGTTATTACAACAAAACTGTGGATAAGGTCTTCATGTGCCCAGCTCATGGGTCAGGAAACTCCAGTTCAGCCACCAGCCGGAAACCCGCCGGCCCTCTGTGGTCAGTTCCCCTTCTCCCAGCTTCTGCTCCGGGTCATCATCTCTGGGCTGGGAGCGAGGGAGACTAGTGCTTGATCGAGGACATACTCAAGGACCGTGTGCTTCAGCCACTGAATTTTGTCTAATTGTCACAACAGCCTTCGAGGGAGACATGGCAGACGAGGACACTTGGGCTCTGTGAGGTGAAACTGAGTCGCCCAAGTCACTCAGTGCCCCTGAACCTCAGCCCCCAGCTCAGGCTGCCACCTGCCCCTGTCTCTCCGGCCCTCCGGATCCATCCCCAGCTTGGATGCAAGTCCTGGCTGAGTCCCGCTGACCCTGCAGCTCGCCGCCTCTGAGAGGCTTGGCCCTCCTGCCCCACCGGCTCGGCAGGGACCTGGGCCCCGCTTTGTGTCCCTGAGAGCACCGTGCTGTGCAGGAGCGTGACTGGTCCCCACGCCTGGAGGGACAGCCCATCCCCAACCTGAGGCTATTAAATCAGAGTCGAGTGGTAGACTTTACGAATCTGTCTTTTTGAGAGCTTCCTGAGAAGTGCCTTTTAAAATCTGTCCAAAACCACCCAGCTGGTGTGGTTCAGTGGACTGAGCATCGTCCCATGGACTGAGAGGTCCGGGTTTGATTCCCGGTCAGGGCACCTGCCTGGGCTTCGGGCTGGATCCCCAGTGTGGGGTGTGCAGGGGGCGGCCGATCGACGAATCTCTCTCACATCAGTGTTTCTAGCTCTCTCTCTAAAAAAAAAATAAATAAAAGCATTTAAAAAAATAGAAAATAAAATCTGTCCAAAACCAGAGGCCGTCATGGAAAAGACTGAGAACCTAGTTATATCTAAATGGAAAATTATGTAAAAGAAGAAAAAAGTCAAAACAACAAGCACCACACTGCAGACAATTGGCGACGTAAATGCCACAAGGACATTTGCTGTAAGAGAGCCTGAACTAAACAGCATCTGTTGGAAAACAGGAAAAGGGTGTGATGGGCAGTTGGCAGAGATGGAAACATAAAGCGTCAAAACGTCTGAACGAACGGTCGTGTCTTTTCTGATTAAAGAAATATAACAGCTGTTTGAGACCCAAGGCTGGGCATTTCCACTGCTCCCGTGTGGCCATCAAATCCTTGTTCTTGCCCTGGCCGGTTTGGCTCAGCGGTTAGAGCGTCGGCCCGTGGACCAGAGAGTCCCGGGTTCGGTTCCCGCTAAGGGCATGTACCTCGGTTGCAGTTTGTCCCTGGCCCCGGTTGGGGTCGTGTGGGTGGCAACCACTCAATGTGTCTCTCTCACATCGATGTTTCTCTCTCTCCCTCCCTCTCTATCTGAAGATAAATGCAAAAATGTCCTCAGGTGAGGATTAAAAAGAAAAAAACATCCTTGTTCTTTCTCTGCACGAAACTGCAGAGTTTACAAAGCAATACGCAGACATCATCTCATCTGTTCCCCACGAGGACCTGCTGGGCAGGAGTGCGGAGGGAACTAGCCCCATTCTATAGATGAAGAAGTAGAGGCTTAGAGAGGAGGAAGGAAGTTGCCTGTGTTCTTAAAAAGCAATAGTAATGCCCTGGCTGGTTTGGCTCAGCGGTTAGAGCGTCGGCCTGCGGTCCAGAGAGACCCGGGTTCAGTTCCCGCTAAGGGCACGTACCCTGGTTGCAGTTTGTCCCCGGCCTGGTTGGGGTCGTGTAGGTGGCAGCCACTCGATGTGTCTCTCTCACATCCGTGTTCCTCCCTCTCTCCCTCCCGCTCTATCTGAAGATGAATGCAAAAATGTCCTCGGGTGAGGATAAAAAAAATAATAAAGTATTAACCTTGGACTCTGTTCTGTTTTAACCATTCCCTTGGAAACCTCCTTAAAAAAAAAAAAAAAAAAAAGCAATAGTAATAACGTCTATATAATGACATGTAGCTTACAAAATGCTGTCTGGCTTTGGATGACACCAGCTCCAGGAGGTAAGCAGGCCTGATGTTATTACTGTTAGTAATAGTAGCAGCAAACTGAGGCTCAGAGAAGCTAAGAAAGAAGATGAGAAATGAACATTTATATTTCAGACACAGAGAGAGTACCATAGCTATGTATCTCATTGAATCCTTCTCATAGCCCTCAGGGAAATATTTGCAAAGGCTTTTCATTCATTCATCATTCATTCATTCATTCATTCATCCATCCATCCATCCAACAAATGCTCACAGAGCCTGCTGTGGACCTGGTACATTTTGGGGTACTGGGAACACAGCAGTGAGCAAAAGGCAATCCTTGCCTTCACTGAGCATATATTCTTCTGGGTGCGGTTGGAACAGAGTACAGATAAACAAGTAAATATACACTATACCAGGTGGCACTCGGTGCAGAAAAGGAAAATAAAGCAGTATAAGGCAGCAGAGAGGTGGGTGGTGTTAGTTTGCATCCATGCTCAGGGATGACAGTCTGGCATGGTGACAGTGGGTGGAGATCTGCACAGAGCGAGTGGCCAGAGGTTCTGGTGGGTCTGGAAGAGTAAGAGCTGCAGTGCTTTCGTGGGACACAGAGGAGAAACCCTGGTGCCATAATAGACCAGAGAGAGCAGCTTCTATATCCCAAGGGTTTAAAATCTGCCCAGAAATTTAAAATGTTCCTTCATCAAATCCTTATTACCATAGCAAGTGGGTGTTGGGGAAATTGAGGCTGAAAGGTTAAGTGGCCAGTTGGCAGACTCGTTGCTAATAAGTTGCAGATGTAAGACTAGAACCTGCCCTTGCCTGGCACCAGGCTGGCACTCCTGACCACCCCATGTCCTTGGTGCGAAAGCGGGGGAGGAGCGCTCGGAGACAGCCGTGCAGCCAGACTGGAGGTGGCAAGGGAGGGGTGACAGCAGTGCAGCTGGCCCGGTGGAGAGGACCTGACCCTTCAGGGCCTTGAAGGCCAGGCTAAGAATTAGGGCTTCAAGCACTAGGTGTGGGGAACCCACAGGGGGCTTTTAAGTAAGAGCAAGACAGCAACAGGTTTGTGTTTCATTTCCAGCAAGTGCTCAGCCTGGAGAGGGAGGGGGAAGATCTGGGGGACTCTGCAAAGCTGGAGGGGTGGGGGTGCCATTTACTGAGATGGGGGGCAGGGGAGCTTCCTCTCTGCCAAACCGCCTGTTAAAGAAATCCCATCTAACATAAAAGTTCTCAAACTGGGGTTCATGGACCACTTGGGGGCAAGGAGGGGAAGAATGTCTGTGAACCTGGATGCGAAAACACTGCATCTTTATTTTTGCTGGCTTCTAACTGAAATGTATCATTTCCTTTCCTTATAAATGTAGCCAACAACTCAGAACAGAGCTCTGCCAGTAACAGATTTTGTAACCAGTAGACATGCATGTTCCTGTGCCGTTGTTACAGATATCCTGAAACTTTGTTTCTGCTCCTCACTACTTCCATGGCCACATTAACAAAGAGGCAGCTGTGTGAGCACATGGCAACATTTTGATAACTGTATTTAAATATAATTGGGTGCTTTTGTTATTTGATTTCATGCATTTAAAAACATTATTCTGAGAAGTCCACAGGCTTCAGCAGCTGCCTGCGGGGTCCAGGGGCACAGAAAAGGTTTAGCGCTCCGGAAGGGGCCAGCTGTGTCCCCCTTCCTCTACCTCTCCTTGTCTACTTGGCTTCCTTCTCTAGGAGCAGCGGTGACTCTGGCCGGGAGGCTCCCGGGGGCTCAGGTCTGGTCTTGTGCAACTCTTTAGGCTCCAGGTTCATGGGTAGACCTCGGGAAATGTTATTTTAATTTGGATTTGATGTCAGCATTTAAAAACCAAAGGTTTTCACCCACATCTGGACTTCTGGCTTCCCTTACAGAATCGGAAGGTCGGGCCTTGTGGGCCTCCCCTCTTCCCCGGGTACAACCGCTGGAGTTAAGTAGCAGCCACCCCTGTGGACAGAGCGCCACCCTCCAGCTTGCCACAGCTCCCGGGTACGCTGCTGACGGTGTACATTCCCCAGGGACTCCCAAGGCATTTGGGGTTTTGATGCCCAGGTGGGGGACCTATTTGAGGGGGCACAAACTTAACAGAGAGTGGCGGTTCCCTCTCGTCCCAGCTGAACCACTTAAGAAGAGAACATCTGGACATGGAAGCTTGGACCAAGCCCCAGGGGGAGGTGAGAAGGCAGGTGAATTGGGGGCCACCCCCAGCTCCGGGTCTCCCCGATCCCACTCCCGTCTCTTTACTGCACGCTTACTGAAAACCGGGGTGGCTTCTCGTCGCTCCCAGAGTAAAATCCAGGCATGGGGAGTGTGCTGAGCTCCTGGCCCCTCGGCCCCTGCCAGCTCCCCATGCTCCCCTCCTCAGCATCCGGGGGAAATGTCACCTCGTGGGAGGGGACAGTTCCCTGACCACTCTCCAAAGCTGTGTCCCTTCCCCTACCCGAACACTTTCTTTCTTGCTATGCTGCTTTCTTTTTATCAAAGCTCTTACCATCATCCGGAAATCATGTCCCTGACTGACTTGTTTGCTGTCGGCCTCCCTACTAGACGTCACCATGGCAGAGCCCTCCCTTCCCTCGCTAGCGCTGCGGGCCCATCGCCAGATTGCGGTAAACACCGTGGGATAAACAGACACGGGGCGAGTGGCCTAGGACGGTGGCCTTATGCCATCTTTGTCCTGCACCTGTCTCTCTCCTCCGTCCATCCCTTCCCCAGGGGTCAGTCAGGAATAAGGACCCATGAAGATGACCACTTGGCAACTTTGAAAAAGCTGCCTTTTAAACCTTTGTCAAAATATTCTGGCAGCAAAAGGTTGTGGGTCATAGAGAAAACCACTTAACTGTCCCTTGTACAAGTCCCAGGGGTCAGTAGCCCTGGTGCATAGTAGGTGCTTGGCTAGGCGGCTGAGCTCCTCACCCCGCCCCCCCCCCCCCAGTCCGAGCAGGAAGAAAGCGCGTCAATCACCCAGTAATTTATGCAGCATGATATGCCTTTATTATTCCACGCTGAGTCGGGGCTCCTACTGTCCAATGAAGGTCAAAAGGAGGTATGGCTTTTATCTCTCCAGCAGCTCTGGAAACACAAGGGGGAGGGCGCAGGCTCCCAGAGGTTTCCTCCTGAAAACAAACAGACCCTCTCCCCTGCCCTGAATAGCTTTGCTCAATCAAAGCTGCAGCCCTCGGCGAGCAGCGGGACTCCGCCCTGAGACTGGACGGAGCTAATAAAGCGCTGAATGGAGAGAGTGACCCCGAACTGGCCGAGGGGGTCCCCGCTGGGCCCTGGCCCCGCGCCTGCTGCCTCGTGGAGAATCCAGAGGTCACGTGTCATTAGTCAGTGTCTTATGGCCACCTTTTCAAAATCATCGATAAAGGGGAAGGAGACCCTTTCTGTTTCCAATCCCAAACCGATTTTCTTCTCGCTTTTCTCTGTTTCCAGCGGAGAAGCGACACAGTGTAACATCCTTTCCTGCGTTCCTTTCAGAGGCCAAAGAGCTGGTCTGAAATCAGGAGTTTCATGCTTTGGGAGAAATAAAGGTCGGCACCGGATTCTTTCCTTTTTGAGGCCGTTTCTCCGGGAAGCCCTGTCTCTGAGAAGTCACGGGATTCGGGTTCCCATGAAAACTTGTCTGTCTTAATGTCCTTCTCCAGAGTTCTAACGACCTCCGAGGCCTCTCCTCCCTTCTGACCTAGTTTGGCCAAAGGCCTGGGACCTCTGTGAAGACATCAGGAGGGTGTGTGGGACTCTCAGACAGCTGTGGGCCTCCAGCAAGCTTCCTTCCCCTGTGACTCAGTTTCCTCGTAGGTACAGGACGGGCAGCGTCCTGGGCCTTGAGGGAGGTGACTCGAGTGACCTCATTAGGGTCTGAGGAGCACTTTAAATAGATCATCAGCCCTTCCTCTAAGGCAGCAGTTCTCAACCTGTGGGTCGCGACCCCTTTGGGGGTCGAACGACCCTTTCACAGGGGTCACCTAAGACATAACAGTAGCAAAATTACAGTTATGAAGTAGCAACGAAAATAATTTTATGGTTGGGGGTCACCACAACATGAGGAGCTGTATTAAAGGGTCGTGGCATTAGGAAGGTTGAGAACCACTGTGTCTAATGGGAAGAATAATCTTATTTCCTTTATTATTTGCTTAGCCCCAGCATTTTACAGCTGAGGCCAACATGTGGTTGTGGACGCGTTAATCTTTACTCCATTAGCCAGGGATCGATTCAATGACATTCCTGGGTTTATAGGGAGTTGTTACATTGCCTTTTATTTGTTGCACATTTTGTGAAGTAATTAAGGACCACATCATACCTCATCTGAAAACGCCAATCACAAAGGCAGATCTGGATGCCTGTGTGTGTGCGCGCCAGAGTTTGTGCGTGAGTGTGCATGCGTGAGTGTGTGTGCATGTGCACGTGTATGCGTGTGTGTGTGTGTGCGTGTGCCTGTGCGTGCACGAGTGTGTCTGTGCATGCTCACACATGTGTGCGTGTGCGAGAGTGTGTGTCTGTGCATGTGTGTGTGCGTGCTCACATGCGTGGGCAGTGTGTGTGTTCCATTCTGCACTTAGCAGAGAAAGCCAGAATCTCCTGGTGTCAAAATGACTCTGGACCAGTCCTGAATTCATGCATGAAGCACTGTGTATGTGGTTACGTGTGTTTATGGTAATAAACGTGCACAGCTTAATGAAAACATAATGCCCAGCGTAGGATCAAATTCCTATTGCTTTGGACATCGGGGAAGCACTTGGCTGGTGTTTAGCACCAGGTTATGTGAGTACTTTAGATCTTCAAACACTAGAATCTTGCTCCTGGGGCAAGATGTTCAGAGGTACTCCACCCTGTTTATTTTATGTATTTATTTTTGAGCCAAGTGGAGTGATTTTATTGGGATCAGGTTTGATTCATCATGTCAGGGAATCTCTGTGATGCGTTTGCAGTTCTTTAAACAAATGTTATTGAATTTATGGGGATGACATGGGTTAACAAAATTATGTATGTTTCAAGTGTACAATTCTATAATACATCATCTGTATATTGTACTGTGTGTTCACCATCCTGAGTCAAGTCTCCTTCCATCACCATTTATCCCCCTGTACCCTCTTCTACCCCCCCTCACCGCCCTTCCCTCTGGTAATCACCATGCTGTTGTCTGACTATGAGGGTTTTTAAAAATATTTTTATTGATTTTTAGATAGAGAGGAAGGGAGAGAGACAGAAACGTCGATGAGAGACATCTATTGGCTGCCTCCTGCATGCCCCCTACTGGAGATTGAGCCCCAAACCTGGGTATGTGCCCTGACCAGGAATCAAACCGGGACCTCTCAGTCCATGGGATAACACTCAATCCACTGAGCCACACTGGCCAGGCTGAGTTTTTTTTTTTCTTTGCTTAATCCTTTCACCTTTTTTACTCAGCACCTCCAAGCCCCCTCCCCTCTGACAGCTGTCTATCTGTTCTCTGTATCTGTGAGTCTGTTTCTATTTTGTTAGTTAGTTTATTTTGCTTGTTAGAGTTCACATATAAGTGAAATTATATGGTACTTCTACTTCTGAGAATATATCCAAAGAAACCCAAAACACCAATTTGAAAGAATATACGCACCCCTATGTTCATAGCAGTGCTATTTACAATAGCCAAGATTTGGAAGCAGCCCAAGTGCCCATCAGTAAATGAGTGGATAAAAAAGCCACGGTAGACCCGGCCGGTGTGGCTCAGTGGTTGAGCATCGACCCATGCACCAAGAGGTCGCCAGTTCAATTCCTGGTCAGAGCACATGCCCAGGTTGTGGGCCAAATCCCCAGTGGGGGGCATGCAGGAGGCGGCCAATGGATGTTCTCTCTCACCGATGTTTCTATCTCTCTCTCCTTCTCCCTTCCTCTCTCTCTAAAATCAATAGAGAAATAAATAAATAAAAGCTGTGGTACATTTACACAATAAAATACTACTCGGCTGTAAAAAAAAAGGAAATTTTACCTTTTTTGACAGCATGGATGGACCTGGAGAGTATTATGCTAAGTGAAATAAGCCAGTCAGAAAAAGACTCCAGCTCATTTAAACCTCTCCTGTTAAAAGCAAATGCGAGTGAGTGAAATGCCCTTGTCACGTGACCTCCCACGCACTGTTCTCCCACACGCTGCCACGAAGCATCGGGCTGTTTTAGCTCCATGTGCAGGGCTGTCCCCACATCTCGTGGGTCTCGTTGGAGGGGCAGCTAGGCCTGTGGGTGTACAAGGCAGTGAGGGTGACCCTGACCAGCGCCTGGGAGTGGGAGGGGAGTCCCAGCCTGGTAGACAGTCAAGACGGGACCTCCAGGCCACGCCTCCCTCCGGTGGAAGAGTTCCTGGCGCAGGGACAGGGCTGCATCGCTGTGCCCTGGCCACCCTCGGGCCAGGATCTAGCACAGAGCAGGAGAGTACGGAAAGGAGCCTGGCCAGAAGTTTATAAGCGGAGGGGAAGGGCTTGGGGGCAAGTGGGGGAGAAGGAGGGGGGATGAGCAGGAAAATGAGGAGATGGGACTGTGAAGGGCCAGGCAGTTATGTTGCAGAAACGGCTGAGGTCAGAATGTGTGTGCTCCCAGGTTCCTGACCTGAGACTGTCCTCTGCGCCCCTTCCCTGCACTTGGCTTTCTCCCCTACTGGGGGCTGCAGCCTCCTAGCCTCTGCCTGGTCTGCACAGGAGGCCGCAGGCTCCTCCAGGGGAGGGGGAGGGCAGGCCCTGTACCCCAGTTCCTCCAGCCGGGCCAGGGCCTGGCCAGAGCAGCAGCCAGCCTCTCGGTGCTTGGTGGACACCGTCTCAGTCCCTCTGGGCAGTGACTGGACTTTCTGCTCACAAGCATTTAAGAGCCCAGCCGAGGTGCTGGCTGGCCTGGGTCAGGGCCCTCCTGTGTTTCCAGTATCCCAGAGAATGCCCACACCAAGGTCCCCAGCCCAGCGCGGGGACTCAGTCTTTGTCCTGCCCTTCCAGGACGTGTCCCGGCCTGAGCAACGGGTTTGTCCTGCTCACAAACAGGACCCTGGTTTCCTGACGCCTCAGCCTCCCCATCTATAAAACAGGGCTTTGTAATACTTCCTACCTCATAGAGCTGTTTTAAGAATTAAACGAAGGAATGCGTGAAAAGTGCGTGGAAGGGTGCCTGGCGCAGAATCCATTGCCTTGTTCTTGCTGATTTTAGGCTGTTTTTAATTATTGTTTTATTTTTCCTCAATACAGTTTGTTAATTTTATTTTAATCATGTTTATTGTTTCATTTCTTATAATAATGTATATACTTTTGGTATCGGTGTTGATTCTGTGTCTTATCTTTATTACTGATAATTAATTAGCCATTATGATGATTTCATTGTCACCTGGATTACTTACTGTCACACAAGTGTAGGGTATGCAGCCCTGGCCGATGGGGCTCAGTGATTGAGTATCACCCCACACACCGGAAATCACTGGTTCCTGTCCCCATCAGGGCACATGCCCAGGGGGCAGGTTCGATGCCCTGGTTGGGATGCATACTGGAGGCAACCGATCAATGTGTCTCTCTCACAAAGATCCTTCCTCTCTCTCTAAAATCAATAAAAACATATTTTTAAAAAAGAGTATGATACCCAGGAGTATGGTTATTTGCTGACCCTGGCAATGTAGGTGTCAACCTTAAATGATCCCAATGTACACGGTAGTTAAATACCTTCTCCCTCTCCTTATGCGTCTGTGCTGGAAAAGTTATACATTTATTCATTCCTTTATCTGAAAAAATTTTTTAAATCACAAAACAAGGGGCATCAAACTACGACGTGTCTCCTTTGGCTCTCCTTAGACGTGTTAAAAGGGCACAGTTGCCAAGAATAGGGGGATGGCATCACCTGCTCTGCACCCCGGCTTCTCCCCTGTGGAATGTAGACAATGACAGTATTTACTTCAGGGGCCTGTTATGAGGCACAGATGGGACCCTGTAGCTCTGAGTACAAAGTAGTTCACAAGTGTCAGTCATCATGAGATCAGAGACCAGTCTTGGGGCCTCGAGGTTTCTTCCTCAATGAAATGGGGGTGCAGACATGCTCTGCCTGGATCCCATGAGGATTTGGGGCTCCCCAGCGGTGGGGAAATTGTCCTACCTGCTGCATCTCTGCTGAGGCCCCTCTCCTTCCCACGTGGTCATCCCGGAATCCCAGGAGGCCCTGCCGAAGGGGAAATCAGTTTGGCCTTCCCCAGGCAGAGACTCTTTCGGAGGGAGCCTGAAGGGCGGCCTGGCTCCGAGCAGCGCAGAGCCAGGGGGGTGCCGGCCTCTCCGAGCACAGGCAGGCGCAGACCAGGGCTCTTTTAAGTTTCCCCTTGGGGACTGATGTTTTATTAGCACAGAGATAAGTAATGCCAGATAAGAGGCCTCTGGTTTTACATCTGGGCTGTAGGAACATTGCCTGGGAGAGATGTTTCTTGCTGGGCGAATCCAGGGAGGAGGGAGGCAGGGACCAGCCAGTGTGCCCTGGGGCGGCTTCCCAGCTCGGTGGGAAGCAAGTTTTGACAACAGCAATGCTAATTGATTAAATGTTCTCCTCAGAGATTACAGTGCAGAGGGTGATCACATTTTCTGGCAGGAGGGGAGGGCCTTTCCTTCCTTTCATAGCTCCGCGATCCCCTTTTTATACCCCAAAGCACAGGAGGCCCGGTGAGGTATTCCTGGACGCTGAGGCCCAATCACTGTTTGTTCATCTTCAATAACATGTTTGCTACAAACTATCTCGTGCAATTGCCTTTGGTTCTCTGGGCTTGATTAGAATTTGAATCTGCAGCTGAACCGAGCACTGGACTTCGGAGCTGTTTGAATCCAAGACACACAATTCTTTATTGGGTTACAGATACATGTTAGATGTATGGGTTTGCTGGTCAGGAGAGAGAATAGTGCTTTGCTGGATATCACAGACAACAAACCTAAACCTAAGAGTCATCTCTTGACTATGGAGATACATACAGAGAGGCATGTGCCTGACTCTTCCTGGAAGGCTCAGAACAGGTGTCATAGAGGAGGGCACAGTGGAGTTGGGTCTTGAAGGATGAATAGGAGTTTTCTAGCCAGAGACCAAAGGAAGGGCATTTCAAATAGATGGAATGCCTGAGTAATGGTGAGTCAACTGGCATGGCTGAAATATAGAGAAGTGACTGAACTGGGCTGGAAAGACAGGCTGGGCCAGGTTGTGAAAGTGCTCAGATGTCAAGGAGATTTGGGTTTTATCCTGAGGGCGATGAGGAGCCATGGAAGGTTTCAAGCAGGGAAAGTGACACAGTCAGATTTGCACTGTAGAGATGATCACACTGACAGCCAGTTGCCTGGACAGAGGAAGTTGGGAAGCAAGAAGACAGATTAAGCCAAGGCGAAGAACACTGAGAATTTTGTTCCATTTGTTGCTTGGTTCTCCACGTCCTTGCTGTGGGAGCGGGGATCCCACCAATGACCTTCTACTTTGAGCCATTTCCTTTATAGCCAAACTCCCACGTGAGATCTGTACATGGGTGCGCCGTGCAGTATTGCCTTTATTTGATGGAACCACATGAAATAGTTTGTCTTTTGGGTTTTGCTGCAGGTCACAAATGGTCAAATATTGATGATTTTGTGCAACAGTAACCAAAGATTGGCTACGACCTCGTTGCCGGTCACCAGGAAGGTGCGGTGGCCCGCACCTGGATGCAGTGTGGGGCTGTAGGGTCACCTGCAAGGCACAGCAAGGGCTCGTTGTTTCTTAAAGGTATGATAATTGCATTGTGTGTATACTTTAAAAAGAATGTGTATCTCTTAGATATACAACTTGAACTGTTTACTGTTAAAATATGTTTGATATTTGCTTCAAAACAGTCGGGGCAGGGCGGGGTAGGTGGGAGGTGAGTGGAGGGTTAGAATAAACGAGACTGGCCCAGGGAGATGTTCGGAAGGACTGATGGACACAGGGGAGTCTCAGTCCTAGTCTGTCTACCTTTATCTGGGTTTGGCAAGTTCTATAATAACCTGCTTTTGAAAATGCAAGAGATAGAAGAGTGAGCCCTCGTGTCCCAGGTGGGGACAGGTGTGTGCGTGTACATACCACTATATGCTGGCATAGGAATACAATATTTTTGGAAGGAAGGTCTGGAACCAGAGGGAGCTGTACGGATTTATGCTTTTAAAAAAGCCCTTGCCCAGCCCAGCTCAGTGGTTGAGCGTGGACCCATGCACCAAGAGGTCGCTGGTTCGATTCCCGGTCAGGGCACATGCCCAGGTTGTGGGCCCGATCCCCAGTGGGGGACATGCAGGAGGCCACCAAAGAGTTTTTTTTAAAAAAAGTACACAGTGTAAAAACAGACCGAAGCGTAGACCTGCATTCTCTTAGCAGCTACGCACTAACTCACAGTGTGTGTTGGCCTCCATTTCCCCACCCGAGACTGCAGCACGCAGCCCCTCCTGGCCCCGCGTGGCTGGGATGAAACTGGGAACAGGGCATGCGCCTTGCCTGGCGCGGGGCCGGGACAGGGACGGCTGTCAGTAATAGTGGGAGCCCTGGTGAGTGTACACCATGAAACTGGACACGGGAAAGAGTCCTACGGGGACCTTGGAGCCAACACCTCGGGCGGCATCCAGGTGTGACGTCCGGTGCAGACTCCCGCGTCCCCGCTGCCGGATTCCTGCCCCGCTGTCCACATTAATCAGACTCACCAGATAATTGCCCCATTTCAGCCATCGCTTCCTGTGTGTGCGCTACCCTCAAATCCCGGCCCCTTCCTCCAGGGATGGCCCCGAAAGCTGACTCCGTTGTTTCCACGTGAGTTAATTTCTGGGGTGAGCTGGAGGCAGACCTTGGCGAGGGCAAGGGCGCACTACACGGGCTCACATTTCATACTCTTCCCGGCTGTTTGGGACGCACCGGGCAGCCCGCCCCGCGTGAAGTTCGGCCCGAAGGCTGCATTACCCTCCGTGCGCTCTTAGGAGGCCCACGGGCCTCTGGGCAGGTCTCCGGACATGCACACAGCCTGAGCTTTCTCACCAGGGCACCCCACCTTCCCTCCTCACCTCGCCAGGTTTGTGCGGCCCGGAGGTGAAGGACCACGCTGGGAGGGGGCTCCCACTCAGAGCTGCGCCTCGGGAGGCCACAGCCAGGGTTCCTCGGCAGCCGCTAGTGACAGACGATTGCCCGTTTTGTTTATTTTTTATGAGACAGCGGTTTCTTTCCCTCCATCACTAACCACACGGATTTTCAGTGGGGAGCCCCTGGGTGGAAAGGGGAGTTTGAAAGGCGTGTCTGCAGAGAAGTCTCCCCAGGAAAAGGAAGTGGTCTCAGGGGCTCGCCTGGAGCAGAGCTTTCCAAGGCGGCCAAGGTGAGGACGGTGACCCGCACCTGAGTCACGCAGCTCAGTGGGAGGAACATACACCAACCGAGCTGCTGGGTTTGGGGAACACAAGAAGGTGGGAGCCGGCTCACTCCACCCGCCTCGGCCCAGCACCACTGTGACCTGTGAGGAGGGAAGAAGCCGGGCTTTGGGGCAAAGGGCTTAGATTCTGGCTCCTGGACATTACATACATATAATATATTGCTATCTCATATATTATATAGACTTCCAACGAGTGCCAACATAGGCCGAGTTTCTACAATGTGATAGACGCGTTTTCTGTGTGTTTCTGCACTTGCCCCTCCAAGAACCTTTGAAGGAGGCGCTATTTTATTCTCATCTTACGGCTGGAATGGGGTACATGTACCAAGAGGTTGTCACTCAGGGTTATGCTGCTGATGAATGAAGGATCTGAAGCAAAGCAGGTAGGCTGGCTCAGCTGGCCTTAGCAACAGCAATAGCAATGGTGACGATAACACTGTCCTTGGGTCGTTATGAGGATGTGTCACAGCGCCTGACACATAGTAGATGCTCATTCAAAGCTGCTGGCGTTGAACTGATAACAAGTTTCATTAACCAGTTTCATTGGCAATACTACTAAATTCTACTCTGAGAAATCTCATATGACAGGGTATGCTTCTCTGTTGGCGTTAAGGAGGAAAACCAATCTCTCAAGATTCAGAGCAACATAGGAAGCTAGGGAGTGGGGGAGGGGGGAGATTTATCCTCACAGGTTCTCCAGGTCATTTTGCGCAAAAAGTCATGCCCCCAGCAAAGACTCGCACAGCCTCCTAAGGGAACTGCCCGTTCCTGGTGCCAGCCTGGTGGCACACATTTCTTAAAAAATCATTCCTTTACTTGCTCTAAGTTGGGCTCAAAAACTTTGCCCAGATTAAACTAATCTTTGATCCAGATTTTAGGAAGGCACACATATAATGTATGCCATTTGGATTTGAGACACACTTGGGAAAGGTGTCAGCAAAGCAGTCCCCTGAGACTAATGAAGAACTTTGGGCTGTTAGTGACCGGCTGTGAGCGCGGACCAGGCTTCCTCAGCTCGTTCAGGGAGCGGCCCCCTCCATTGCCAGGCGGGGGAGGCGGGCGGAAGGGCTGGCTGGGGGCTGCACAGGCGCGGGGTGCTGTGCAGGCACAGGCCGGGCTGACAGTCAGCTGGGGAATGAGGGGACCGTCGCAGGGAGCAGGACAAACGGGGAAGCTCTGAAGGAGGCTTGGGGACAGGGGCGGAGGAAGACCTCCTTACGCTCTACTTGCCTTTTGTGTCTTAAATTTTGGACGCTACTCACGCGTATGACATCGGAAATGCGCGTCACATTTGCACACATGCTATTTGCATGTGGGTGTGCTGACGGATTCCGTTTGTACACACGTGTGTGACAGCTTAAGACGTGAACTGCAAGGATGGTTTTTGCTTCTTGGAAGGAAGGAAGAGATTGAAATGGGTGGTAGATGAGGGAAATTCATTTCAGTTTTATCTGTGATGATTTATTGTGAGAAAGACTGGAAGCAAACTCAAGCGGTTATGTATGGGGTATGGGGGGTTTCTGTATTATTCTTTGTGGTGTGTTGTATTTTTAAACACTTTCCCCGACAGAACAGGATCTGCCGGAGCCCAGGTGTGGCCCACGGGGGGAACTGCCTGAGAGTGTTCAGTGTGAAGTTCAGGTTCTGACGGGGGAGGGGGGGAGCAGGGGACCCAGGCCAGACAGGTGGGCAGGGGTCTCAATGCAGCTTCAGTACCCAAGGAGTCCCACTGCCCAGGCCTCGTCCCTCGCCTGGCTTGAGTACACAGATCCCCTAGAAAGGAGCGTGGTCTGGTGCAGGGGAAGGCGGTCCCCAGGAGAGCAGTGGACGGGAAGGGAGAGAGACTGGAGGCCAAGCAGAGAAAGCCGTGGCAGTGCTTTGGGCTCGAGAGCTATGTGGGGCCCAGAGCTATGGCAGCTGCAGGAGGAGCGGGGAAGAGGGGGGTCTCTTCTGGACCTTTCCAAGGCCCCCCTGCAGCCAGTGACCATTGGGGCGGGGGTGGGGGGAGGGAGAAAAGGAGACAGGCTAACAGAGATCTGAGAGGTCCCCAAGCAAAGCCAGAAAATACATCCCAAGTGGGGAGCACACCCATTGCCTAGATCTTGGAGGCAGCTTGGCCGGATTCTGGGCCTCTGCATCCAAATCCGATCCCAAGCAGGCGAGGGAGAGTGCGGTGGATTTTCCTCTGTGGTTCCCTCTCGGGGAGGAGCCTTTCTCCAGGCCCCAGGGACACCCTGGACCAGCATTCCCGGCTCCATTCAATGGAACACTTCACCTCCACCCCCCCTCCGCCAAGTCCATTTATTTTGATCACTCTCATACCCTTGTCAAAAATGGTGCCAAGGTGTATAAACAGACCAATTTCTGGGATTGTTTCAATCTAATCATATTAAATTATTTGCTCTCTTGGCCTTGAGGGGATTCCAAGGGAAAACGATTGAAGTCAGGTCCAAAAATAGCTACCTTTGATTTCCAGTCCTGGTGCTAACATGGGTGAACTTCTTAGAGCTTCTGATGCTGACGTCAGCGCCCGGGATGGTCCGAGTCGGGACTGGGAGGGGCGGGAGGGCGCCGCCTCTGCTGAGCTTTCTCCCAAAGCCCAGGCGAGGAGACACATTTAAGGAAGGCCTTCAGCAGCGAAGGCTCCCAGTGCCAGCTGCCCCCGCAAAGGGAGCGTAAACCACCGTCAGGATCATGTGTTGATCGGGAAGAAAGAGATTGCGACCGAGTCTAATGGGGGAGGAGGCCCGAGAGGAGAAATAATGTCTGAAAGCGGACGTGCTTTGATCACAGACCCCAGAGGCAAACAAGCCTCTGGTAGAAGAAAGCCGGATGGGAAGAAGGGTGGTGGAGCAGAATGCCAGGGCTTTGGGGGAAAGCACACGTGGATTCAAACCCTGGCAACTTCCTATCTGTGTGACCTTCGGTACGTTTCCGAACAACCCCAAGGCTCAGAGTGTCTGGAAAACATGAATGGTAGGAATTGTGCCGGGTACTTTGTCCTTTAAGGACGTCCGTAGAGCGCCTGGCTCTGGGTGCAGCTTGCCGAAGGCAGGTGTCGACAGGAACGTGTCCCCACTTTGGGTTCCGGGGCCAGGCATCGTGATTCACACGTCGTAGGTGTTCGTTAAAGGTTTGCAGGTTGACCAGAGGGCAATCCCCAATTCCTCCTATGTTGACATAGTTCTGGTCTTCAGGGGATGTCAATCAAGGGCAGACATAGTCCCCTCAGAATTGGCTCTGTAAGGAGTCGTGAGAGCTGTACTGAGTTAAGGGCATTGGAGTAGAGAATATACTAGTTGGCGGGGTCCAGTGGAGACATTGCCAGGCTGGTACCTTAGCCTGGAAGCACCATCCTGGTGCTCTCGGCAGTGCTCGGCCCATCACTGTGTCTCCCCCAGCTCAGGAAGAAGGGTGAGTATCAGTCATACTCCTACCTGGCAGCCCCCAAGTTCCAGAGAGACCAGAAAGAAAGACCGTGTCACCCACAACCATGGATTCAAAGGCATGTCTGTTCTGTTCTGATCTCTCTTCTAAGTCCTCCAGCTATTTCCTGGTCATCCCCAGCTGGTGAGCACATCATCTTCTGTCTCTGGCACCCCATCTCAGTAATTGCCACCACCATCCACGTGGTCACCCGGAACAGAATCATTCGTGAAACTGACAAATGCCTATGGAGCGCCTGCTTCTGGGTATTGGGGCTACGGCAGAGAACAGGGCAGAGCAAGAACTGAGCCTCCCAGGACTCACATTCCAGGAGGAGGGACACGAGGAGTCCCCCGACTTCTCCTCTTTATTCTGCCTCCTAAAGAGGCTTTGTAATAGTTCCCTTCTTTCCATTTCTAATGCTGTATCAGAATTCTGCTTTCATTATCTGGTCTACTGCAATAGCTTTTCCTCTGGCTTTGGGGCTCCTCTTCAACTCCCCCTTTTTATCTATCCTGCACTTTGCCCTAGAGCATCTCCCTGGTACCCAAATCCGATCACGTCACTGCCCTGTTTGAATGGCAGATGGCCTCAGGTCTCCGCCACTAGTCCTTTACCATGAACAGAGAGGTTGCACATGGGTGGCCTAAGGCCTGCACCTTCCAACAGACAGATTCTGTCTGACACGCATAATGTTGACCTGCAAGGTGTTTAAGATGCGAATTGGTTACCACTATTTACCTATTGGGCGGTGTCACCCCAAAGTTCAGATTTCTAGCTTCTCTTAAAAAAATTCTAGGATCTGGCAACATTGGGCCAGCATTCCTGCAGGGTAGCAGGTCACTGGAGCCGATCGGTTACTACACTTTTTAAATAGTACATGCTCTCTCCTCGTCCCTAAAGCTCCCCACTACTCACTGACATTGAGCGGGATAAGGTGCTATTTATCACTCGACTCCTGGTCCCCTTTATTTATGTATGTTACCCATCTGGGTCCTTGTCAGCACTGGAGTTTCTGACCCTAAACTAACCTAATTTCAACTTATCTTTGTTGCATCGTCTCACTCAGTTCATTGTCTGCGTCCTAGTCTCACTGAACCACTGAAATGCCTGTTATGCTGTTCCCTCTGCCCCTTCCTCCTCAGCACTCATGATAGCTCAGCTCCAGGCTCGCCTCTCTCCTGGAAGGTTATCCACACCCCTCCTCTGTACACCTGTCTCCCAGAGCACTTACTCCCTCCCACTATAGGATAAGAATTTGTTTGACTTTTCTCCTAGACCATGAACCCTTTGGGGGTAGGAATTAGCTTTTCATTCATTCCACAAATAGGTACCTACAATGTGTAAGTCCAAGGATGTGTCTAAATTTTTGTTGATGCCTGGGAAGTATCAAAAGATCAGAGTATACAGTCAAACAGAAGGGTCTTTGAAAAGATTAAGTATGTGACTTATGGATCCCCTCAGCCATCACAGCAGAAGCCAGGAATAAAGATGGAATTATCCCAGAAGAATCTTTGGAGAGGCCTCTTGTCTAATGGAGTGAATTCCCATCACATACATAGGAGATCCACAATGTTCTTGAAATTTTTGTATCAGCAGAAACACTGTTAGCTTAGACTGGCAGTCCAAGGTTAAAATGAAAGAAGACCATTAGACTCCCAAAATTCTACAGGCAAACAATAAACAAACAAAAAACAGTCTAATAAAACTACTCAGTTGTAAATACTTGCTACCCTTCAAGGAAAAGGAAGAATAATTCTGAGGGCAGAACTGCAAGTATAGAGGGCAGAACCATAAACCACGGAGATTATTCCCAGGCCTTGGAAACTAATGCATCCCTAGCTAGATTTAAAAATTGTTTGGAACTGGTGATTCCTTTTTCTCTTCCATCTTCTCCCATTGGGGACAGGAATGTCTATAGTGGTACTGTAGGCCTGTCCCACCACTGCATTTTGAGAACAGATAACTTGTTATCTAGTTTCACAGGCCCAGAAATGGAGAGAAATTTTTGTCCCAGGATCTGGCAACATTGGGCCAGAGTCTTATCCACACCAGATTTAGATGATAACATCTGAGCTGATAGAATTTAGATAAGATTTTGAATGTTGAGTTGGTTCCACAATGAGTTGAGTCACTTGGGGATGTTGGGATGGGTTGAATGAATGCATTAGTAGTGGAGGTAAATCTCTGGGGTCCAGAGGGTGGACAATAAAGTGCAGGTACTGCTAGTACGTCTATAGATTGTCACATACATCCATCATTGAAGAGAATTAATTTTCAGTTAAAGGTTTATGAAAATAATGATGTAATTTTTTCCAAACCACTTCATAAACCATCATTTTAAGAATCCCTGTCTAGGGGGAGGTGGTCCTTCAGAGACACCAAGTTCTTTATGTTACCCCATCCTTGGTGAGTAAGCCAAGTTTTCCCTCATGCTACAATATGGTTGCTGCAACTCCAAGCATCACATTTTTATCCCCCAGCCTCTCAAACTGCAAAGAAAGAAGAAAAGAGGGAGGGGAATAGGGTGTAAAGGACTTTTTCCCATGGGCTGCTTTTACCTGCCATCTGGGGTGAAATCTTTCCTGGAAGCACCCAGCCAACCTTCTCTTCTATCTCTCGGTCAAGGGCCACCCTCATCTATGACTACTGGCAAAAGAGAATGAAGTTACTGAGTGGCTTAGAGCAGAGGCCAGAAAAGCTCTTGGTAAAGGGCTGGATAGTAAATATCTTAGGCTCTGTGGGCCACATGTCTGTGTGGCGACTGCGCAAGTCCACTGTCGTAGCAGGAGAACAGCCGCAGACAACAATGCGCAACGAACAGGTGCGGTGGAGGCACAGGTTCGCAAACAAAGACACAGGGTGCTCCATTCAATTTGAACTTCACACGAACAACAAATGCTTTTCAGTCTAAGTATGTCCGATTCAATATCTGGGACATATTTATACGAAAAGAAGTGTTCCATGTAAATCTGAGATTCAGATTTTATACATCCGGCGTTTTACCTGGCAGCCAGAGGGGTGGTTGTCACGGTGACCAGCTCACGTCGGTTATCTGGAAGCACCCCTGTTTTGAGCACCACATGTCCAGATCTCAGGGAACTTCCGCTCCTAGTCCCTGGCAAACAGGCACAGCTGGTCACCCTACTTTTGCCATTTGAATCTTGTCTAATTTTCACATTTTTTTTTTCATTTTTTCCAACCATTTCAAAATATTAAAGAAAAACAGTTTCAGCTCACAGGCTATATAACTACCAGCCGCGGGCCTGATTGGCCTGTGATGGGTAGTTTGCTGAGCCCTGGCTTAGATCATTTGTGATTCATCCCCTGGAGACTGACGTACTGCTCTTCAAACAAAACGAGGGTTCTGATCACAAGGAAGGCAGAGGATGGCTGTTGGGAGGTAACTAAGGGTGTTTGCCCGTGATTGGACATCCCCTTTTCCGAAGACCTGTGTGTTTTTCTCTGCCACCTCTCTAGTGCGTATGTTTTCTTTAGAGACTTTCCAAACAAACTGGGGCTGTTCTAGACCTGGAGAAGAAGAATCCTGTCCCTTTCCTTCTGTGTGAATTGCGATCTTGAGTGATCTCTTTCCCTCTCTGGGTTGTAGCTTCTTTCTTTGTCCCCTGCCTCCTGTCTGCCCCACTTCACTTCTGATCTCCACCCTGGAGGACCAAGGGAGAAGAAAGTGATGCGTTCCAAAACAGTGTGGATCGCACTGACCCTGCTCATAAACTCCCCAAAGAACAGAGCTCCAGATGGTGCCTGTTTATCTGTGGTTCTAACCCAATTAGGACAAATTATCATTTCTTTGGTTTGATGTGTCTCCTGGGCATCCTTAAACAGTTAACAAAAACCACACGGAGTTTGTATTGTTTCGGCGTTTCCATCAGCGACTTTTATGATCAGATTTAGAAATGGGTTGTGAAAAACTGGCTTCAGACCCCAGCTTGGCAATACCAGAGAATTTAGTTCTTTCCTGTCCAGAATTGAGAAGAATTCCCCCCTAGGCGGTCCAAAGAGAGAAAGAGAACGAGCGAGATGCTCACTTGCTTGGCCTTGAAAAGGCCCTTTTCTTCTAAATGAGGATGCGGTCATGCCTGGTGCTGAGAGGGGCAAATACGCGAGCAGGAGGAAAAACGAAGGCAGTCCTCACCAGCTGATCTTTCCGTCTCTCTGAGTGTTCAGACAAATGGTCCCACAGCTGCAGAGTTGAAATCCTGAGAAGAAAGGCGTGTATGGTTATGCTGAGCGTTTCTTTTTTATTTATTTATTTCTTGCATTCATCTTCAAATAGAGCAGGAGGGAGAGGGGGGAGAAGAGAGAGAGAGAAACATCGATGTGAGAGAAACACATCGAGTGGTTGCCTCCCACAGGACCCCAACTGGGTAACTGCAACCGAGGTACATGCCCTTACGGGAACCGAACCTGGGACTCTCTGGTCTGCAGGCCGACGCTCTAACTGCTGAGCCAAAGCGGCCAGGGCAACGTTTCTTATCCTTTTCGGGAGCAACCGATCCCTACCAACTGTAGGCGGGCTTTGAGGAAGTGCCATCACGTGGAAACTCGTGATGCCTGCCCACCGATGGCTGCTTAAGACTCTCCTGCTCACTCATTTCCAATCGTTGTTCGCTGTTTTGGTCTTTCGCTGGGTCATGGTGCGGGGAGCAGTCGGGGTGACCGTGAGGGACCCTTCCACATTCACGCTTTCCGGAGCTTCTGAGCATTGGCGGTGACAAGGTTCATCCCTGCTGACGCATCCCTCCTCCCCAGGGCGCACTTCTAGGGAAACAAAAGGAGGGTCCTGTGAGGTGTCAGGTTACGACTTGTTCGTTGCCCAAAGAGAACCGACTTCACCGACAATTACCGCATCATCATAAACACTCAGGAGAGACATGATGTAAAAATGAAATTACTGAAAACATTTTTGGATTACCACTTGGCTTTATATAAACTCACAGACAATCCTATAAGGCACTCAAGCAGATTATGGGTTTGAGCAAAGCTGGAAAATTGCTGCCATTATATTGTTATTATTAACACCTTGTAATTAGCCCTAAGGAATCCCAAAGTTCTCTTTCTCGATTTGGCTTTAATGAAGGAAAATTGCTACCTTTGCAAGTTGGATGGCGCCCGTTCTGATTAACCTTAAGTATATAGGACTATTATTTTGAAAATGTTTGCTGTCATGTGAATATTAGCATTACATACAACTGGGAAGGGGCTGGGGGCAGGGGAGGTGCGAGGAGGAGGTCCTTTCTTCCCTTCCCCTCCACCCAAGGCAGGGGGACCATGGGCTCACTTCAGCTGCGGTCCTTGCTTGGAAGATAAAAAATGGAGCCCTGTGAGGGCCACGACCGCAGTCCCCTGGCCTCTGCCCAGCTCCACTGGCAAGACTGTGGACTGTCCCTTTTCAACCTGTTGATCGCGCAGGCTGGTGGGGTGATCATACGGGTGGCTTAACTATTACCTTGAGAGTGACCCTGTGGGGTACGGGGGGAGCACCTGCTGCAGGGCAGCAGGTTTTCTGTGCATCTCCAGGACGCTCCGTCCTCCACTCTGGCAGGCAGGCACCATGTCTCCAAGGAAGCGCCAACGTTCATGAAAGCTCCCTCCGTACCCCTCGGCTCCCCACCACCTCCCCGCCACAGGCAGTACGGCACTCCGTTCTCATTGCCTCCTCTGGGAAAACCATCCATTAGAGAGAGCGCGTTTGATCTTATCTATAATTAATTTGTATTTTGATAATATAGAGGAGGAATTTTTACATGTGATGACTTACCTGTTCATTATTTTTCTCTTTTGAACTCCTGTGACCGCTTAATAACTCAAACTGAAGCAGGGTGGATTATGACATGTTCCCCGCCCACCTTTCAGGAAGGGGAAGGTGTTGCCTCTCACACGGAGACAAATTGCTTTAAATAATGACTTTGTGCGAAATTAGTCATACATAATTGAAAAATTCTATAGAGGAATACCGAAGTAAGTCGAGACGATCGGTTTATATAGGTGCCGGAGGCACGCCTTCCTGCCGGGAGCTGCTCACACTCACCCAGGGCGACCGGTGGGCCCCCGCCCCCCTCCCCGGGAGAAGGTGGGAAAGCTTGTTTGCAGGGAGGCACGGTGCGAAGACAGTCCTGCGGAAGCATAACCATCGTTATCACAGCATTGCTGTCACAACAATAAAAGCAGTAAGAGTGCTTTAGCTCACACGGAAGGGGTCGACATTTCCGCAGCGTGAGGAGAAGGCATGGTGTCTCCAAGCCAGCTGTCTCCTTCTGCAGAGCCTCCTCCAGCTCACTGAGAAGCCACGACAAACATTCCGTTTGTTTCCAGGAGCCAGGGTCCAGCAGCCGCCTTGCCGATGGGACATCTCGTATACCTCCCCACGCGGGCGTGCTCCACTTAAAACACATTGCGGTACCTGTCACCTCTCTGGGGGAAGCAGAGTGGGCTCCTGTGTGTTCGACACACCAGCTTGAGATTGAGCTGCCTGGCACCTGGGGACAGACCGGAGGTCACGTCCCGATTTTGTGTCTCTCTAGGTGGGCCATCTGGGGCAAATCTACGTAGCTCCCAGGTTTTTGTGAACCTAAAATGGGATGTGAAAAGGATGAAACATTAACTCATGTGAGCCAGCGCCTGGCACAGAGTGGGTGCCTCCCCCCCCCAACCCCGCAGGTTCAATGAGCCGGACAAGTCAGGGACACCTTAGGTGTTGCCTCTCCCTCCCTCGGGCCTTCATGACTCGATCTCAGTTTCTCTCAGGTCTAATGGGATAATTAATCCTCAGGGCAAGCAGAAGATTAATGAGTCGGTGTTTATAAAGGGCTTTGCGATCTCCTTCTGAAAGTCTCTTCAGAGGTGTTTTATTGCCATATTAAGACTTCTATCATCTGTGGGGAAAAACTCCAAATAGGACGACATAGTCATAACTCAAAGGGCTAATGAGGATATTATGAGTGTAAATTCGCCGCCTGGATCGCTTGTTTACGGAGCAGTTTCAGATGCGGAGGGCGCGCCCGGCGGGTCCCGGATGTGTGCGAGGCCTTGGACCTGGTTCAAAGCCCCGATGCTGCCCGGGAGGGGCTGTTCTGGAGCGGGGGGCCGGCACCGGGAGGATGTGCTCAGGGAAAGGACTAGACTTTCATGTCTCATGTGGCCTCGCTCCATCGTCCGCTGTTAAATGATGACGAGGGTACACACTGCTTCCCCGAGCCCGGAGTTCGCCCCTCCAACAGCGTGTGAGGCCGGAACTCACTGGTCCGTCTGACCGGGTAGGCTTGGTGGGTCCAAGGTTCATACTGCTGGAGCGAAGTGTTGCTTAACCTTCAATTCTTTATCGTCCCCTAAGGAGATGTTCAGATATTTTTTTCTGATCTCCAATCCTCCCCACCACCCTCGTGCAGCTTGAATGGCACAGACACACTCTGCGTCTGTTTCATGTACTGGATGTCTGTTGGTGCTTCATACATTCAAAGAGCAAGAGTTTTTCACTCTCCCCGACTCCAAGAGTCAGCATTCACCCCCTTGGAGGCGACGTCAACCCCGCCGAGGAGTGAGCTTTAGCCTGAAATGGGATGACAGACGTCTCCTTTGTTAACAGGAGCCAAAGTCCTAGTGCCCCCTCCTTGTTCTCATGCTCGCCTCCCCAAATCGGCACCATGCATTGTGGGGAAAGCTAGGAAGGAGCCTGGCAATTCAGTCAGGTGTCAGTTCAATAACTTACGGTGTATTCATAAAGTGGGACACCTTAGGGCCAGCACGCAATTGTGACAGACGTGTTGGTGTGCACAGAGACCTGTTCAGAGGATGGCTGTTGGGGGAGGCAGCAGCCGAGCCCGTGTACAACGTGTGGACACGCTGAAGAAAGGCCTGAGGTGCACCTGCTGTCATTGCTGGGGTGGGGAAGTTGAAGGGTGTCTTCCTTCCTTCTTCCTTCCTTCCTTCCTTCCTTCCTTCCTTCCTTCCTTCCTTCCTTCCTTCCTTCCTTCCTCCCTCCCTCCCTCCCTCTCTCTCTTTGTTTCTTTTTCTTTCAGTTTAACCTGTACTTTCATGTTTTCCTATAAGAAACATACATAATTGCATATTTAAAATAGGAAAATTAGTCCGGCTGGTGTGGCTCAGTGGTTGAGCATCGACCCATGCACCAAGAGGTCATCAGTTTGATTCCCGGTCAGGGCACATGCCCAGGTTGTGGGCCTGCTCCCCAGTGGGGGGCATGCAGGAGGCTGCCAATCGATGTTCTCTCTCATCGATGTTTCCATCTCTCTCTCCCTCTCATTTCCTCTCTCCCTCTCATTTCCTCTCTCTCTAAAATCAATAAAAAAAGAAAAAATAGGAAAATTTAAAAAATCTGAAAGAGCCCTCAAACCATAGATTCCTAATAGACGGTCAATTTTATGGTGGTTTGAGGGCTCCAGGTGGTGGGCCAGGCCTTCTGGAGAGGGCCCCAGGAGTCCCCGGGCCCCCCTGAGGTGGACAGCCCTCGGCCCACTCTCCCACCTGTTCAATCACTGGGATCCCCCGTGAGGCAACAGCTCAGGATCCCCCAACTCCAGCCCTTGGTCCAAGAAGGCAATCTCAGCCAGCAGCTGGCCGGGTTCTCTGAAAGGTCTGAAAAGGCAAAACCCAAGGTCAGCCAGAGGGTTTGGGTCCACCCTCTGGACCTTCTGGGGTCTCTGCTCGGACTGTGTGAGGCCCCTGGAAGGCCAAGGCCTGGGCACCGCTCAGCTTGGCCCCTGAAGAACTGCTGTTCTTGTTTCTTCTCTGCCCCGAGTCTGGACATGACGCCCCTGACGTCAAACAGCTGTTGACTGTCTGGGTCTTCACGGTATCTGTGCAGCGCTCAGGGCAGCACCGGGCACACAGGAAACGTGGCTGTTTTCTAAGGAAGATGCAGGGCCTCGGCGTGATGAGGGTCTCTGCCGGAGGCGCAGCGGGCCCAGCCCAGTGTTGGCTCTGAATAGAGATACGTTTCTTGGAGAATTAACAGTGAAAAATGTTTTGCTTAAATGTTATCCTTCTGACTACCAGAGACGGAGAATTATGGGCCCATTCCGTTCCCTTCTTGACTCGGATCTCTTCCTGTTTAGAGCTTTCACGCTGGAGATGCGTTTCTGGGGACTCCCTCCTGACCCTCTCCCTGGGTCAGGCCCCTGTTACCTCTTCTCAGAACTCACTGTGTCCCCTCTCCCACCCCTCCCATGGCACTTATCACAGTTGAAATGGTATAGTTAGATGTGCAATTACCTAATGATATTAATAACCAGCATTTAATGAGTACTTACCCGGCAGCCGGCACTGTGCTAAATGCTTGCCTCCTGAGTTCATCATTCAATCCTCACGACAGTACAGCGAAGTACTATTATTATTGTCATTTTCAGAAGAGGAAACTGAGTCTCAGAGCTGTTATCCAGTTAGCCCAAAGTTGCACAGCCTTCGTCACAATGACCCCACAGAGTGGTGGAGGGGAGTGTGTGATGACAGTCAGGCAGCTCTGGCTGCAGAAGCCAACCTTAGCAGGGGGCTGATGGGAGATGATATGCATGAGAGGCTTGCATAAAGATGCACATGCACCCACCCACACACACACACACATGCACACACAGCAACAAACGTACACACACACACACATGCACACACAGCACACAAATAAATGCACACGCACACATATATGTGCACATAGTGCACACATGCATGTACACGTGCACGTGCACACACATGCACACCCACGTCTGCACACACATGCACGTGCACACACATGCACACCCACGTCTGCACACACATGCATGCACACACACGGGCGCACATACATACACTCGCATGCGTGCACACATGCACGCACGCACATGCACACACCCACACATGCACATGTGCATGCATATGTATGTACACACATGTGGACACACAAGTGCAGGCGCACACATGTACACTCATGCACACACACACATGCATGCACGTACACATACGGGTACATACACATACACGTGCACACACACATACACACATGCACGCACACACATGCATACCCCTTCCCCCCTGCCATCCTGACAAGTCAGTGGTGGAAGTAGGGGTCAGGTGGATTGGCGTGAAGCTTTCCTCCTCCAACTTGCCCTGTGACTTAGTCAAGCCCCTTCACCAGCTCAGAGGCTCAGTGTCCTCACCCACAGACGGAAGCGAGGAGCCCCCACCACGCACCTGTGGTGCAGCTCGGACAAGCAAACCTTTAAACAGCAGCTCGTGCAACTCCCCGGGGCTGGCGGGCGCAGACTTGTTGGTTTCCCCCTTTCTCTCACCTCAGCTTAACAAAAACAACACTCTGTGGGCCTTTCAGGGAAGATAAAGCTTCGGTTGCAGCCTCCTGTTGGAATCCATCAGTGACGTGACTGGGACCCGGAAGACACGGAGCCAGTTAGTTTCACATTAACTTTCACCCGACCGACGACTGGCGATCAAGTGATTCACTCCGACGGACGTTGACTGTCCTGGGCTGGGCCGCATCTGAGAATGATCAGCAGAGTCCCCAGTGAACGGCTGGCGACACTGGGAATTTGAAAACCGATCACATAGCTGTCATTATTTCCGCGAGGAGGGACATGGACGTCATTTGTTACCGCAGGGAGAGAACTCCCAGTGCTCTTCATTTCCCCATCCCCCCGGGGGTAACCAGCCCCTGCAGAAGGAGCCATCTCTTCCAGGGCCCACAAGTTAGTTCCTGAAGGCAGAGGTCTATGCGGCTGTGCGGAGAGCCTCAAAGGTCATCTGGACTAAGTTGTGGACATGCGGACAAGGGCATGGAGTGGCCTTGGGGTGGAGGCACCACCTTGCTTTGGGCATCACTGAGCTGGGGAGTCAGTTACAGGAGGCGGCCGAGTGACCGTCACCTGTTGGTGGCGGGTAGGACTACTCAGCGAGGACAGCTGTACCCTCATAGACACTGTTGAGACTGCTAGGCCAGAGGGTCTGCCCTGGCATGCCAGAGACCCTGTCTCCTCGGAGCCCTTTCCCTTGGACCATGAGGACCAGCTCTCCTCCTACGGCTGCCCCTTCCACAGAAAGATGGCCAACTGGGGGAGGAGGCAACATTCTCTGAGATCTGTGGAAAGCGCAGGCTGTTGACTCTTGTCCCTTGGGTCACCCTGTCCCTCAGCCCTTCCCCATTCACACTGCAAACTTCATACCCTGGAGTCCTCGCCTTCTCCTTAACATGTGCCACATGGATCGGCCTTGTCTGCACACCTCTTGTCCTCTGTTCCCCTCTAGCGTCCCCAGGGCTCTAACCTGTGCCTCCCCTGTCCCTGGGCTGTTGGGGGCCCTGCCTGGCCTCCTGCCTCCAGCCTCAGCTACGTGGGCACATCTCTAAAGAGCTTCCAGAGACGGTGCTAACTCATCGCGCTTTGCTTTTATTCGATGTATTTTTGAAGCCGTCTGCTTCTCTCTTTTGGCTTCTGTAAATGACAGAACAAACGAGACGGTGGACATATGCTCCTTGTAGAAAAACGTCAGAAAGTCCCGTTGTGATGAGGGTGAAACGTTCTCATCCCTTTCATTTCCTCCGTCGGAGCCCTCTCTCCTGCATTCACTACCTTTGGTGTTGGGTGTCCTCACCCACACTTTCTGCCTGTACTTCCCACAAACCCCTGCCATTCGGGGGTCCTAGAAACAGAAGTGGGATCGAACCACATCCTTTGGGTCTCCCCACGTCAGCACACAGACTTCCCCCGTCCTTTCCACGAGCGGCCTCGTACCCCGCAGTGTGGCTAAGGGAGATTCATTGGCCAGTGCCGGAGGGGGCCCTCAGGTTGCTTATGAACTTTAGCGGTTTCCCCGGCGAGCATCCTCACACGCGTATCTCTGTGCGCATGCGTTCTTGCTGGGGTGATTCCGGTGAGTGGCACGGTGGGCTCTGCACGGCTCTCCGAGGGGGCCCGGCGTCCTCACCCAGGCCTGACCCAGCCTGTCCTGCAGGCAGCCCCCGGGCCCCGGCCGAGCCAGACTGGCCTCCGTTGTCTCAGCCCTTTGAGTTCTTCCAGGCCACACAGAAATGCCCTCCTGCCCCTCCTCGGCCTGCCTGGCTCCCACATAGAAATTAAGACCGGAGTCACATTTCATTGTCTCGGAATCGTCTTAAAACACCCAGCCTGTGTGCTCACAGCACTTCGCCCACAAGCCTTCACCGTGGCGCGGGGCACGTTGTGTCCCCGCTGTTTCCGGAGGTTGTCCCCTCGTCCCCGAGCAACTCAAGGGCAAGGCCTGGGTCTCATTCCCACCTGCATCCGGTGCCAGCCCTGAGGCTGGCTAAGTGAACGCCGAGCAGAGGATCGCTGACACGGGGTGGGTGATGGGTGAGCTGGGCTCCGAGAGTTCCTGGGCACGAGGGATGCCCTGTTCCTGGCCCAGTGCCCAGGGTAGCAGTGGGCATTTCTGTCCTCTGTTTCCACGGCGTGTAGCATGGTGGAATGAACAACACCCCCGGCCCCCACCTCCGGACATCCACATCCCAATCCCTGGAACCTGTGAATGTGCCAGGTTATAGGGTTGTGGTGTGGGTTTTCTGTTTAAGTGTTTATCGTAGTGAAATCGGAACACGCACAGCGCGTGGGGTGCTGACGTCTGAATGAACGCAATGAGCCATCACTAAAGCTGCGGTGACTTGAGGTTCAGTCTGTACCTTCACCGGGTTAAATCCATTCTTCCGTGATTGCGGAGCCCTGGTTATTAACTGGAAATGTCACGTGCTGGTGAAGCTCGCGCCAAGGTCATCGCGGAACGCACGGGTCGCTGACTGTGCTGATAGCGCAAAGGTAACCACGTGTTTCAGGTTTGCCACGCCCCACACGCTCACACACACACACACACACACACACACACCCCTGAACAAAACTCACACAGCCGACACCGAGAATCTGGATTCCTCACGTCACTGTTTTGAAGTGTCTCATTGATGTCTTAAGACAACTCTATCCAAACCTGGGCATGATGTCATTTCAGGTCGCCAATTTTGTTTTTATTCACATCAGAAAGTTATGGCTACACTGCCAATGCCGGGTCTGCTGGCCACGGCGCAAGGGACCTCGCCGATGTGATTATATTACGTATCTCAAGAGGGGAGATCACCCTGGATCATCTGGCTGGGCCCTAAATGCCATCACAAATGTCCTTACAAGGGAGAGAGGCAGGGGGGACTGGACACAGAGGAGAAGGTGGCGGGACCCTGCGGGCGGAGGTGGGAGGACGGGCGGAAGCCAAGGCATGCCGGCCGCCGCAGAAGCGGGCAGAGCCCCGGGAGGAGGCTCCGTGTAGCCTCGTGGAACTGGTTCCGACTTCTGGCCCCTAGAACTGCAGGATACATTGCTGATGTGTGGCCACCAGCTCAGGCGTAGTTTGTTACCGTGGCCACAGGACACGAATGCCTGCAGCCAGTGTTTCCAGTGGCTGAGATGGTGCCAGAGTCTGTGAGGATGTGTCACAGATTAGGGACATGGCTCATCCCCCCAAGGTTTCTGCGTCCCCCCAGGGAGACAAGTTCAACTAGAGTGAGACATTCTGAGAACAGTGCAGAGGAGTGTTTAGGGTTCGATCAGGAACTCAGGCGGTAGCAGTGAGACCGGGCGGTGCCCCCACACGGAGGGCAAGTGGGCTGTGGGAAACCCGGTGAGAATTAGGGGTGCGGCGAGGTGACCTGTACGTGGTGGTCTCTGGTCGTCCACACTTGGCTGGGGGATCGTGTCACGCTCCGACTCTTCTATATTTGGGCTTGCTGGACTGGATGGCCTTAATGTCTAAGCTATGTCTTGGCAGTGAACTTGGTAAATTTGGAAGCAGCACTGACTTACTGGCCTCTTTTTTTTTTTTTTTTTTGCTTCTATTATTATTATTCTAACATTCACTGGTCCCACAGTGGCAATTTCAAGAGTTAACGTAGCTTTCCAGAAGTTCTTAGCCTATTTTTAGCACTGGAGGAATTTGGCCCAATGCAATCACAGGGCTGTCATTTCTATGAGTGTGACCTGCCTTTCTCGCACAACTGTTGCATCCACAGTAACATTGGGAATGAGCCGCAGTCCACCACCCACATCCCGTACCCCTGTCCTGTCTGTCCATGTGCAAGGAGACCCTCTTACCGTCTCGATCGTAGCTTAGATGCCATGTTGTCAACTTCTCTTTGCAACGGGCATTCTAGCAAAAGCATTTTCCACGATGCCGCGTAGCATTTCTGAAGAGTTTTTTTTTTAAGACGGTGTCAAAGTCTTCTGAGTGAATGCCCCACAACTAACACCACAATGACTCCATTGTTGAGTATTTTGACGGTCTCCAATTTTTTCATTGCTGTAGCGACGGCTGCAGTATAGCCTGGTCCTCATTTTAGATTATTTACTTAGAAAAGTTTCCAAGCCTGGCATTACGTGGTCACATCCCATGAAAATGTGTGTGATGTTGGAAATGCGTTGCCAAATTATTTTTCAACAAGGCCGAACCAATCAAATCCACCCAACGGCTATGTGGCGTGTTGAGTTTCCCCCACACCGGCGTGAGATGCTACCAGGGTCCTCCGCTGGATGTATTTGACGTTAAACAGCAAATTCTTGATGTTTTTCGCTTGCGTTTCTTCGAGGCTTCTCAAAGGTCGATTAGCTTTTCATGTCCGTCCTTAAGTAGCACACATCATCTTGTCCTTAGTTCACTTACATATTAGGGTCTGGATTTTTTTTTCCTTCTCATCATGTTGAACGCACTTTCTATATCCAAATAGGTATTCATTTTGTCTAACATATTTATTATAATTTTAAAAACTTTTCAAATCTCTTTCTCATGTTGTTCCAGATACGGGGTAGCTTAGGGAGCAGTAGCTCATGCCCTGAAGTGAAACAGATATGGACTCAAGTCCTAACGCAACCAGCCCTGGGTCTCGGGCAAGTTACTAACGTTCCTGAGCCTCAGTTTTCTAATCTGCAAAATGGAGACAACAGTGTCTTCTCCGCTTGAGGCCGGTTTTCTTTTCCAGTCTCCCCTGTTGCTCTTCACATCAGTTGGCTCTCCCCCACCCCCACCCCTCGGGTAGACGTTTCCATGTTTACATAGTTGATGCTGTCTGTCTTTTCTGGTGTTTCTTTAAAGTTCCCAGTGAACTGTCTCTGGTGCGTGTTCTCAGGATCACAAACGATTACGGCCCTTTGGTGCCCAAATGTGTTCCAGATGGGGGACACTCACATGGTGGCTTCGGCTCGGGGCTGCCTCTCAGCACGTGGGGTGCCCGGGCTCGGAAGGGAGAGACTTTCCAGTGCAGAGGAGAAATGGAAGGGGTTACTGGAACCCTGATGGAATTGCCCAGCAACGCCCCCACACGAAAGTTAATATTGTTCCAGCCATGGGCAAGAATGCCAAGAATGCTTTGTAAAGTTTTATCTCTTTGCAACTCTCCGTTCTAATTATTGTCAGGAGGTGACCTACATGCTCGCCAGGGCACTTTCACCCCTCCGTGTGGGTGAGCGCCCCAACCCCTGGGGACGCCCCTGCTCTGCGCCTCTGCCATCCCTCTACCGGCGGCCTGCCTGGTGGCTGGAGAGCTGGCCTTCCGCGCAGACGCACTGGAGTCCCCACCACCCTCGAGTGATGGCAAAGTCACTCGTGCCCTCGGAGCCTCAGTTTTCTCACCTATAAAATGGGGACAATGGTGCCTACCGCAGCGGGTTGGTCAACGTGTTTAAATGAGATTGTGGAAGATGCTAAGGGCTGAGATATTCAGTTCATTGTACATTTGATCATGACTCTTACTCACTGGCGATTGCTTCATTCAGGATGCCCTACAGACATGCCCTGGGTGGCAGAGGCCCATGGCCACAGGCTCTGCGAGACAAAGGATTTGGGGCCAGAGTGGCTGGTGGAGGTGGCGGGCGTTGTGAAACCTCGGGACGGCCTGCTCAGTGACGCAGCGCTATTAGCCAGCCAGTCGCTGTCCTCCGCATCCTGCAGGGCACAGACATGGTCGGGAAAACCTGGGCAGGCAGGTGGGGGGTGTCAGGCCATCAGCAGCACCTCTTCTCCCTGGAGGAGCCCGAGGCCTGGCCTCTTGTCCTGACCCCTCCCGTGCGGCCCGCTGTGGCACCGTGCCCACCGGCCAAATCTGAGCCAACTCGGAGACACTTCGGAGTGGCTGGTTTCTAATGTACTAGTTCGGACATTGCAGCTCAAAGGAAAACCCCCGAGAGGAAGGAAAAGGAGGGTGAGCTGGCATTTAATGAGCACCAGCTGTGTACCGGGGCCATCACCCCGGTCGTCCTCACCATCCTTCAAGTGTCCGCCGTCCTCAGCTTGGGGCCATGCCCTGGGGATGTCTGAGCCAGGTAGGTTTTCCTACCCAGGAAGCACCGCCAGAGACAGAGACACGGACTCCAGGGACCTCCCTGGCTCTCGGCCCCTCATCTAGTGTTCAGATGATGAATTCGAGGTGCACACAGGAGCCAGGGCAGCCTGGGGCCTGTCCCTGCGAGTGAGAGTGACCCCAGCCTGGCACACAGGCCCCAGGTGGCCCCCACACCCGCTCAGGCCCAGCCGCTGTTGGAGGGGCTCCTGAGCTGTGCTGTCCCCCAGACGCGCTGTGTGTCACCGCTCACAAGCTCTGCCCGCCGTGGGGAGATGCTCCCAGCGCTGGGCTGCTCTGTCCCCACCCTGCTGGGACTGTCATCTCTCACTGGTGAGCTTCCCCAAAGAGAAGAGTTTCTTTTCTCTACCACAGTTAAAATACTGTTTATGTTATCACTGAGAGAGAAAATGGTAAAATGCTCCTGGCACCGGTATCCCCAGGAACGAACACCAGCCGCAGCCAGCTCGATGCCCTGCAGCCCAGCTGCAGATTCTCTCCGTTCTTCACTGCCCGCCCCTGGGGACTGGTGAGTGGGGTGCACCTGCCTCCCGGAGCCCTGTGGTCAGCGTGGCACGAACCCAGGGGCTGTGCGATGCCCACTGTGCAAGAGACCGAGAAACAGGACAGGGAGTGAGCGACAAGATGGAGTCCCCGAGAGGTGATTTCCATGACAGCTGGTGCCCAGACGTCCTGTCCTGACTCCTGGCCCAGCCTGTGTCACACCCCACAGCCCTGCCTGGTCCCCGGGGGCCCCCTCTCTATAGGCACATCCTGTTAGGCCATTGAGTTCCCCCAGATTCCCGTGCACCTCTGAGCTGATTTCCCAGTGGGGTAAAGGGATGGTTCTGGCCCCATCAAACTAGCCCCCGAGAAGCCTTCCTTCTTTCTCGCTTCTCCTTTTATTTCATTGTAATATTCTCCACACAGCTCACATGTACAAACTAAGATGAAATGCACATAAATGAAAGCACTCTGCATAGCTTCACGTAACTGTAAAGACCTCCTGATGCAGACGAATTAGTTGCTAGATTCAGAAACTGAAGTTACACCCTGGAAACGCCTTTGTACTGGAAGAAGAAAAGATTTTAGCGTGAGCAACGATTTTATTCTGAGCCTAGTATCAGCTCTCTCCTCTTAGCGATTCACGTTCTCAGGGAGGGAGAGGCACGGGAACACCCAGTGTGCTCTGAGACCTACTGTGTGTCGGGCTGACGCGCGTCTCGTCGCGTAGCGGCGACAAAGGCCCAGATGCAGGAAACCAGGCGGGTCTGAGCTCAAATTCAGCCTCTGCCACTTCCCAGCCTGGCAGTCCGGGGTGATGACCTCATCTCCTGAACCTCAGAGCGCATTTCCGTGGATGGGAACGACCATCCTGACCCGGTCCAGCGGCTGATGAGAGGATTAATTACAATAAGGTCTGTAATGGGGCCGGTGCACACATACTCAAAGCAAAATAAACAGTTGCCATTCCTAAGGAATAGTATAAATCCTCGTATGATCCGACTGAAAAACTATCTGGCCACAGTACATTTGAACAAATGAGCAACAATTTGGGAGAAAGCTGAGTGGCTCACAGGACAACCCAATCAGAACAAAAACTTCGGTTGGAAACGATTGTCTCCGCTCGTTAGCGTCTGAAACAGCGTTCGCGAGTTCCGTTCCCCTGTGCGGAGCACGCCTGCACGAGGTCCTCGACCTCCTTCTGCTTTCTTTCTCCTTTATTCCCGTCATTTCTTCTTGCTCTTCGTTGTAATGGGGAAAAGTTGGGACACAATAAATATTCATTATGAGAGAACAACCTAAATGGCCAAGAAAAGAGGAAATAGTTGAGATGACCTCTTCCACGAAGGTGATTTAAATGAATTATGGAATGTTACAAAATGGTACGTATGGCATGAGCTCATTTTTGTAGAAAAATACTGTGTCTGTGTAAAAGGCCACGGCTGTGTCTGAACCAGAGTCAGGAGTAGGTGGGGAGAGGGCGGACATTGGGGCGCCTTCTGCTTTTGTTTTGCCCATATATGTATAGTATTTATTTTACGACTTCTGAGACGAGAATAGATTACATTTATACTAAGAAAGAAACCAAAGGAAGAAGCTCAAAACATTTTTCGGTCTTTTAATAAGAAAATTTAAAAATGTTATCCCATTTGCTTCAGACCAGTTCCGCCGGGTTGATGCATTTGCACCAACGCGGTGGTGAGAAGGATTAGGTGAGATGCTTTGTGTGCAGCCTCTCGCCCAGTCCTGGCACGTGGTGGGTCCTCAATAAGCAATGATCAGCGGTGTCTTCCTGTGGACTTCGGGCGTGTTCTCCCGTCTTCCTTGTTGCACATTTAGTTCTGTTGGTCCCTTCTGCCTAGAGAGTGCCCAGTGAACTCCTCTCGGTGGACAGGAAGGGTGTGCGACTGTCACTGTACTTGCAAGTGTGTGCTATCGTCCCAGCTGGCCTCTCCGCCCCGACCCCCGGCGAGTCTGCCCACAGCAGCCAGCGCTGCTCCTTTCAAATCTACATCGAGTCACCTTGGTTCTTAGAATGTCAGCGGCTTCCCATCAGGTCTAGATTGCAACGGAGGCCTGCTGGGTTTGCAGGTCTCTGCCGTCAGGCCGTGGTCACACCCTCAGGCTCTTTCCTGCCGTGTTCGCACTCTTCGCTGTGTTCCTCCTTGCTGTTCTCAGGCAC
The DNA here is from genome assembly GCA_030848825.1 of Tadarida brasiliensis. Lineage (NCBI taxonomy): Eukaryota > Metazoa > Chordata > Mammalia > Chiroptera > Molossidae > Tadarida > Tadarida brasiliensis. The sequence goes on along the minus strand of CM061259.1, from coordinate 119,108,363 downwards.
ACCAAGGCTGCTGCGTCTCCGGGCCTTTGCACGTCCCCTCCCCTTGGTCGAGATGCTCTTGTCCTGGATGTGTGCCCGGCTCCCTTCTCAGCGACTCGCGGTCTCTGCTCGCCCTCAGCGAGGCCTCCCTAATCCTCTGGCCGCTCTCCCTTCATGACAGCTACGCCGTGTTCAGTGTTTGTCTGTCGGTTCGGTGGAAGCCTGCTTCTCCCACCGGAGTGTGAGCTTCCTGAGGGGTGCACCTTGTCGGCTTTGCCCACGCGTGTGTGTCCATCAAGCCTCAGACCTCCACCCTACCGAACTCCCAGCGAGCACATGTTGAATGGATGAGTCAATAGAAAATAACAATGCATGAGTTAAGTCTGACCTTCATATTCGTCACAAATAGTTGAAGTACAAATGATCTCCTGAAAATGGATGGAAAATAAACACCCCCTCCCCCCAAAAGAGAAAACAAACCTTGAAGCAGGGTTGAAATTCTTAAAGAATCACAACCACTTGCCAAATCACCCAATGATACACCAAAACGAATACTACTTGGCACGTAGCGAATAAGGATATTCGTTTCCCAGCCAGTCATCGTTTTGCCCAGGTATCCACCAACTTGCTTGTGGCCAAAGTGTTTTCAGCCACGTCACCTGGGGTCGGTGTGGGGGTGCAGTGGGAGAAGTAGGACAAACTTGGGGTCCCTGGGAGAGTCTAACTCTGTTGTGAGTGTCAGGCTGTCTTTCTATGGAAAAAACACCCTTTCTCCCTACCTTGGCCTCCTCTGGGGTGTCCCAGCCCGGAATGCCACCCATCTCTGGAGGGCACCTGCAGCCACCCATTGGGGGACATGTGCTTTCATGCCCAGGAGGGTTCGGAAGGGTCCTCTGACCCAGTGCATTTTGGAAGCCTGAGTGTGTGTGTTGAGAGAAGGGCAGACAGAGAGTCAGTCCAGGCTTCCAAGCACCACCCACAGAGGCCTCTCTGTCCGCCTGGTGATCTCTTTCTGTTTCTACCCAGCCCCACGCTTTCCACCACGTCCCAAACAGCCCTGCTCTTCCTGCCTCAGATCTTTGCTCCACAGTCCTCTGTCCTGTGGGACTTCAGTGGAACACCTCCTCCATGAAGCCTCCCCTGATCATCACAGAGCAGTTCGCCCCTCTCTCCCGGGTCCCTGTAGGGCCTGGGCACACCTCCACGGGAGCACTTCCATCCTTGGATCGGATGCTTGTCTGTCGCCCACTCGCACCCCAGCAGGCCTGGGAGGTCCCTGAGCACCGCGACCTGGCTTCTCTGATTTCATACACCCAGAGCCCAGCACGGGGCCTAACTGTGCAGAATAAATAAACGCTGCTGAGTGGGGCTGAGCCCCGCAGACCTGGGGTCCAGCCCTGTGCTGTCGTGGACTGACTGGTCATCTCCTCGGCCCCCTGGGCCTCCTGTGAGCGCCCGGAGGAGGAGAGGGGGGAACACAGGAGCCAGGCCGGCCCACACAGGCCCTCAGCTAATGCCATTGCTTATGGGCATATCACTTAAATAAAACACGTTTTTTCCTCTCTCAAATCTAGTCCTCAGCAAAGAGAGAGCCGGCTTTGTGCTGAGCTCTTACAAAGTGTCTCATTTGATGGGGAACCTCTCTTAGTGGCTTTCTTTTCAACAACAAAGACATGTTTGGGGACGTCCATTAGCCTAAAACCACCTCAAACAACAGGGCTTTAGAATTCTTAAAGCGCTAATCTGACAGAATCCGCAAGAAAAGGAGGCAGAGGGGGTTACACAGACTTAGCGATCCTTCCCGGGGGTGTGACCTCCAGTTACAAGGCTGGATGTCAAGGCGAATAAGCCTTAAAGCGCGTCCCGGGTGGTTCTCGGCGGAGAGCACACACAGACACACCCAGCGCAGGCACCGAACCCGGCCGTGCGCCTGTCACCAGCGGGGACAGCCGGCCGGCACGCGGGACCAGAAGGCCCCGGATCTCAGGGCCGTGAGGCCCAGGTGAGGAGAAAGTTCTGGAACACGGGGCTGGAGGATGCCAGGGGGGGCTCTGGGAGGCAGACGCTGGTGGAGAGCGGCCAGCAGCGGAGTCCCCGTGGATGAGGAAAGCCTGTTTCTAGAGACTGTCCCTATAAAACGATCATTCATTTCCTGTTTATTTTTAAATGGCATGCCTGAATAAGTCGAAATGAGTGGACATTTGCCTCTTTTATCTCCATCCCTAAACGTTTATCTATCCGGGGGTCCAACCGCAGCGTTTTGGTTCTTTGCAGGAAGACAGGAGGGACGGGCTCGCTCCCGCGTCTGCAGAGGGAGCAGCCAGGACTTTCAAACCGAAAGAGAGTTTCCAAGAGCAAGGTGCTCAGGGACCCGGTTTTAAGATTTTTTTTTCTCTCTCGTGGGATTTGTCTTTATATTTTGAGAAAGGTACAGAAGGACCCCGAGAAACTGCCCTCCCAAGGGAGGAAGAGGAGAGGGGATCCCCAGTGGACTATACGAAGGACAGTCAGGGAACAGGTCCCCCTCTTACTTCCCGTGTGAGAGGCGCCGTCGTGGCTGCCGGTTTGGGGGTGCTCACCATGAAACAGCATCGTCCCAACCACATTACCTAAATTACGATTTTTTTCCCTCCTCCTACTTGCAGAAGGTAGGTGTTATCATTTCCCCCCACTTCTCAGATGAGGACACTGTTTGAGACCTTGCCCCGAGTCCCACAGTGCGGCCTGGGGGCTGGGCTGGAAATCTAGACTTGACCTCTTCCCCAGGGCCCTGTCCCAGGCCTTACGAACACTTCCTGCTGCCTGCACAGAGCGATCGTATCAGAGCGGCAGGACGGTGTTCGAGCGAGACCCTGTAACTTAATTCCCCCGGTCGCTGCTCGCGCCACAGGCTCCCTGCGTCTCCCTGCGTGGTCCACGAATGCAGAGCGGGGCTCTCAGCCAAGCCCGGAGAGGCCACAGCTGTCCCGTAGAGGAAGGGGCCGGGGTAGTTAGTAGGGAGAGGTGGGGCAGTGGAACAGCAGAGAGCCTACCTTGTCTAAAGGGGGCGGAGCAAAGACTGTTAACACCAGGGCCCCGCTCTGACCAGATCTTCAGATATTTCCAGGAGCCAGAAAACCAGATTTTGGGGCGAAGTCTTTAAGAGTTGATCACCAGCTCCAGAGAGGTTTTCAAACGCCATGCAGCAGCGAACAAAGCGCACCTGGGAGCTAGAGCTGCCGCTGGGCCGCTGCACTGAAACCTCTGCATGGAGCCCCGGCCGGTTTGGCTCAGCGGTCAGAGCGCCAGCCCGGGGACCAAAGAGTCCCGGGTTCGATTCCGGCCAAGGGCACGGACCTCAGTTGCAGTTTGTCCCTGGCCCCGGTTGTGTTGTGTGGGAGGCCAGCAATTGATGTGTCTCTCTCACATCGATGTGTATCTCCCGCTCCTTCCCTCCCACTCTATCTGAAGATAAATGGAAAAATATCCTCAGGTGAGGATTAAAAGTAAAAAGAAAGAAACCTCTGCATGGGAACCCGAGGCAGCACAGCGAGCCGTGCAGGTGTTGGCTTTGGCATCCTAAACACGCCTTCGCGTCCCAGCACTGCCCCCTCCTAGCTGGGCAGCTTTCCCGGGCGTCAGTTTTCCTGTCTGTCAAATGGGAAGCACGCACAGCCCTTCCCTTACGGGTTTGTTGAGAAGGGCATGGACTCACTGTGATGTTCGACTTCACAAATCCAATGCATCCAACACCCAACCCGTATTTCCCAGCTCCTGCTGCCTGTGCTGGGCCCACGCCCCTGTCAGAGCCCATTATCTTGCTGCTCCCTCTGAAATCTCTCTCTTCTAGCCCTGTTGTAAACAAAGGCCCTGCTTCCAGAACCTTCCATTGGCTAGCTCCCTCTTGTCATTTAGGCCTCAGATCACATGTCACCTCCTCAGAGACACCTTCCCTATCCAGCATTCCACCTGCCTCCAGTATCAGGTCACCATCACTGTGCTCGCTCAGCAATCTCATTGCGACCCCTCGGATGTAGTCACTTCAGAGTTTCCGCCGGTCTGCCCCCCGGAGCAGGACCTCACTGTCTGCGTTCTGCCCCCTCGTTGGCACCTCAAACAAGGCTTGGCACATAGTCGGCCCTCAACGGCACATCGGTCGAACGGAAGAATGAATGAACGAAGCACGCTGCAGGAGACCGTGAGCCACAGGTTCCGGGGAGCTGGTCGCCCCGAGAGCGAACAGAGAGAGGCTGATATCTTAGAAAGGGCTCAGGTTGGCTTTCGGTCCTGCTGTGAATCGCCCCGGGTCCGGCCATTCCTGCTCTTTCACCCAGTAAACGTTATTGTCTGAGGAGCTATTAGTGAGATAGAGACAATGGCTCCTGGAGCACCGATGGGATCAGATACGGGAATGGCCCTCTACCTCACAGAAGCAGGCAGGCCAGTGGGGAGGGGCGGGGAGGAGGGGTGCAGGAAGGTGGAGGGGAGAGGGGGCACCCTAAGGATGGCCAGGGCCCCAATGTAGTCGGAAGGGGTCAGACCTACCCATTCCTCTCCTTCTCCTCCTTCCCAGCCGAGTCCCCGTGCTCCTGACTGTGGCCTGCTGGGTGTGGGAACCCCTTCTCAGGGAGTCTCGGGTGTTGCTGGCACGGTGCGTAGCCTCTGAAATTCGCTGGCGTAGCTCCTGGGCTCGGAGTCAACCCAGTAGGACTTAAATACCCCCTGGCCTGCTGACCGCAGGTAGAGTCCACTTCCACTAATAATAGTAAACAGTTTCCTTTCGGAATGCGTGCCCTTTTTTTTTTTTTTAAGGAAGGGATTTTTTCCTAAAGAAAAATATGTAGTGAATAATCGTGCAAACAGTATGTGGGTGTGACAATCTGATGTCGGTGACGGAGCATGAATGACCGTGAATGACCTGGGCAGGCAGTTCCCGAGAAGTGGGACAGCCACAGCGTGGGTCTGGGCCCACTGTCTCCCCACCGTGCCCTGGGCAAGCCTCCCCATCCCCGGGCCTGTGTCCTCATCTGGAAAACAGGGCTCTGGGAGGCTTCAGTGAGATAAAGAAAGTGCAGTGTTTACCACCGGGCTTGGCGCACAGTAGGCCCTCCTCTCATCCCCCGCCCTTGGCTTGCATCAGACATGCCCTCGTGCAAGGACCGTTTGGGTTTATAACTGGCCCACCAGCAGGCCATCCTTGGGCAATTTACTCCTGAAACCTCAGTTTCCTAATCTGTGAAATGGGGCTGATAATCTGTGAACCCCCAAGGCTTGCGTTGAGGGTTAAGGAGATAATGGGGCGCTCTTGGAAACTGAGTTCCTGGCATAAAACATGCAGACTTAGGAGAGGGGCCTCTGTGCGGCCACTGCCAACTCCGAACCATCCAGCCTCTTAGTTCCTTGGCGGTTCCCCCTTTCTTGTTTGTAGCCAAACAGACGTTTCAAATTCCATAGTAAGCACCAGGCAGAGGTAGAAAGAGAATTACACAGCACACACACGACGTTAAGTGCTCCTGAAATTCTGAGCTTGGGACAAAGACATGGAAAATGTGAGTTAAATTTAGAACCCGTCTGAGGATCTCTTCAAAGTCTTTTTGTGAAAAGTCTTCTCTAAATGTTATCAAGATAACCAGATGCTTCTCAGCTGGGGAAATCCAGGTGAGCGCGAAGGGAGGCGTGTTCGGTTCGAGCCGTCACACACCCTCTCGGCACCCCCGAGGGCCGTGGACCCCGAGATGCAGGAGGGTCTCCCGATGGCCCCAGTCTCAGCGGAGAGGACACCGGGGAGTCAGGCACGGAGGCCGCCAGGCGGTGACACGTGTGGGAGAGGTGTGCTGGTGGGACAGGAAGGGGACAGGTCCAGGCAGTTCCAGAAAAGGCACAGCCAAGGCCGCAGAGGAAGCGAAGTGGGTGCTCCTGGTCAGGTCCTCAGAGGCTGGCAGTGGGGGCGTCATCGAGGACTTGTTCTTGGCAAAGGAAGGAATGTGTTAGGAGGACAGGAAGCTCAACTTGGAAAATGACAGAAACTGTGTTTGCTTTGGGGTCCTGACAGCCAGACCTAGTGGACAGTCTCGCCTCATCCACAATGCCTTCCAAATCGTTCCTTTCTCGGTGTCACTTGGCCAAAGGTTCCAAGTCCAGACAGAGAGAACTTGGCTGTCCTAGCCAAGATCCCGTGCGTACCTGAGCCTAGGGGGCGAGGGGCGGGCCCTGTGGTGACAGCCACACCACGACCACACCAACAGGGGGACGGGGATTCCCCACGTCGAAATGAAAGTGAATCCGTGTCATCGTCCACGCTGTGAGTGGAAGAGAGTTACAGAGAATGACGCTCCAATCCCACGCAGTCATGAGCATTTAGTCTGTGCCAGGCCCTGCGTTAGGCTCTAGGAGAAGGGGACAGACGGATTCGGAAGTCACTGGACCTGTGTTGTTGTAAACGTAGGTTCTTTGCCTCCAAATTCCTGCCTCTAGGAGTGAATGGTCTAGAGGGGAGGGGGCAGGAGAGCAGGGACAGCTGGAGGGACAGAGGGACCCTTGGGTGCCCTGAGTGGGGGCCACAGGGAGTGCGTCTCCCTGACGCTGGCTGAAGGAATGGGGGCAGAGCTGCAATGCAAGGAAAGCCTCACTCAGCGATCGCCCCTCCTCCCCAAGCCATGGATTCCCACGCCACGTCTCTCAAGGCTTGTTCGGCCAAGACATCTCCGGAACCAGATCACCCAAGCGCAGAGCATTGGGCCAGCACTGGGACAAACCAGGCACAGGAGGCATGACCCAAAGCCCCACCTGAGGTTGGTCAGGGGGGAGGTGGTCTCTTCCTCCTTTCCCAGAAGCCTCCTGTCCGGAGCCACATGTCCTGGTGGTGGGTGGCCTGGTACACAGTAGGTGTTCAGTAAATGGTTATGGAAGGGAGGAGGAGACAAGAGGAAGGGAGGAGAGATGAGAAAGAATGAGTAAACAAGGGACAAGGAACCTAAAAATGAACCAGTAATGCCCTGGCCAGGTGGTTCAGTGGGTTGGGTATTGTCCCGTGTCCCAGGAGGTCGCCAGCTTGATTCCTAGTCAGGGCACATGCCCAGGTTTCGGGCTCAATCCCTGGTGGAGGGCGTGCAGGAGGTAGCGATTGATGTTCTCTCTCTCATTGATGTTTCTCTCTCTCCCTCTCCCTTCCTCTGTCTCTAAAAATCAATTATAAAAAAAAAAAAGAACCAGTAATGGAAAAATTGAAAGCTGAATAAATAAATGAATGAATTCTATAGGGACAGGGAGAATGGAAGGATGAATCCAGACTCTACCATTTACTAGCTGGGGGATCTTAGGCCAGTTCCTCCACCTCTCGGGGCATCAGTTTCCTCGTGTGGAAAATGGGGCGATTTGGGCACCTCTCCCAGAGAGGCGTGGGCTGAGCGTGCGAGCTCAAGTGTGTCAGCTGTTAGAACTCACGGGAGGGGGGGGGGAGAAGGCGGAGGGGCTTCATGGGTCCTCTCCCCGTCCTCTGGTGGTCAGTGAGGGCTGGGGACTGTCTGCCTCGCAGACACAGTGACTCTCCCTCCCCGGGCAGGCTCAGCCTGTTTGATTTCGGGAGGAAGATAAGATGCCTAAGCTGCTTTTTCATCTGCGAGTCTCCAGGCCCTCCCCCAGCTCACTGCCCCCTTGGCAATTGGGGCCTTCAAAGTCCCTGCTGGCTTCAGATCTGCAGATAATCCTTTACTGTAACCCTACCCAGGAAAGGCGCTGATAAAGTCCAGATGGAGCGAGGTCTTCAAACTCACTTTCTCTGCCCAGATAAGAGGGGCCTCTCGGGAGAACCCTTTCTCCTGGGGAGAGAGGCGAAGAGGCCTGAGTTCACAGCACACACAGGCTCAGGGATGGACTCTCATTTATTAGGGAGGCTCCTGGCTTTCTGGGGGAGCACTGGATTTGGAGTCAGCCTGGATTCCAATTCTAGCTCTACACTTCATTACAATGGTGGTAGGCGTCCCATTTTCAGGGCGCCGTGAGCGGGTGTGGAAAGACCTGGCCCGAGGACAGTCAAGCCCCACCTAGGTCAGACTTCCCCACATGGCCCAGGAAGCCTCCCCAGTATGTTAGCCCCAGGCTGCAGACCAGCTGGGTCCTGGACCTGCCCGAAGGAGGGGGCCCTAGGGCCGTGCCAGGGAGGCAAACAGGCCTGCGTTTGAATCCAGGCCTCTTGTCCCTGGCTGTGTGACCTGTGGCAGGTTGCCGAACTTCTCTGGGCTTCAGCTTCCTCCTCTGTGGAGGGTGCGGTGATACCCGCCCCCTCCCCCCCATCCCTGGTTGCAAAGGGTCAGGTGAAATGGCAGATGAGAACACACACGATGATGAGAAAGGTCTGGAGAAGCCAGAGGGTGACTCCTGGACTTGTCCAACGGGGCCCGTGCTCCCTCCCACAGGAGGGGCCACTGTTCAGCCTGACCAGGGGACCCTGGGGAGGTGCACCCCACCACCGCATTCAGGGGGCTTGATGCGGGACCCTGTGACCCATTTACTCAGCACAGAGTGTTCTGGGACACACAGCACCCATCTACCAACCTGCTCTCTGACCTCTGGGGCCTAAGGAGGCCCGAGGCCTGGCTGCCCAGGCCAGGGTGTGCCCAGGGGCGTGGGGTGGATGCACAAGGCAGCTCCGGACACTCCTTACAGAGGGCAAGGGATGGGCTGGGCCACCGGAGAGGCCTCTGACCTGGTAAGCCTTGGCTTACTTTCATCGACCCATCGCGTAAAGCCGTCCAGATTTAAGATCCAACTCTACCTACTTCTAAGAGGATTTGGGGTATTTTAAGATTAAAACCCAGAGTGAAAAAAAGATTTTTAAAAGGATTGTCTGCTGCTCCATCTCATAATGAAAAAAAAAAAATGCAATCGAAACTCCCAGAGATGCCCTTTGCCCCTGTCAGACTGGCAGAGCCAGGAAGCTGGTCACACCTGTGCAGGTGAGTTGGCGGGGACACAGGCATGCTCGCCACTGTGCGAGGAAGGCGAATGCGTGTGTCACCTCTGAGGAAGGCCACCGGTTAGAGTTGTTAAAACGTGCTGCCCTTTGACCCGGTGACCCTGGGAATACACTCCCCGTGTATACTTGCAACCAAGGCATCAATCTAAGGATATGGATTCTAGGATTTTATGTTGAGAAAAATGTGGAAGCTACCTCAGTGTCCATTCACAGAGAACAGGTTAAATACATTGTGCTCTAGCTACCGAAAGACAAAGACCAGCATCTGGGGGACGGCGTGGAGAGTCTGCTCCTCTGCGTGTGTGCGTGAGGACAGACACAGATTCGTGTGTGCGCGCTGGTGTGGAGCTGGTCACAAGCGCTGCCCCTGGGGAGGGTCACTGAATGCCTGGGGCTTAGGCGAGAGGAAGATTTACCCATCACTCTACTTGAACGCTAATTTTTTTACTACATGCATGCATGAATTATAAAAAAAATATATATCTAAATATCTAAAGGCCCCACTCAAATAAAAAATAAATAAGACAACATCAACAACCATTAAAAAACAACAACCCACAGATCTCATCTGCAATTCGTCATAGGACTAGCGCGGTAACTTGCCCAGCCAGACCCTCCATAGACATGCAAATCAAACAAATAAATCAAAATCACTGCAGGGAAACAGCCCAGGGAATGCTTTCTGGCACTTGAGCTGAACAGTTTTATGGTCCCTGTGCCGTATATTTCGCTGTCAGCTCGCTGATGCAAAGACTAACCGGCAAACAGGTCCTGCTGCATAGTTTGCATTTGCTGACACCAGAGAGGCCTCCCACCGGTCTGCAGAAAGAACATTTCTCCTGAACCAACAAGCAATTAGCAGATGCCCCTTGCTCTCCCGGACCCTCCCCGAGAACCCGAAATGCATGAACCTAGCACAGGGCGTTCCCTCAGCTCCAGGTGGAAACACGCCCGTCTGGGCGGATCTGATGGCCGGGCGACCTCCACCTTTCAGAAGGGAGAAAGGGACCGTTTGGTGGTGGAATGGGCACTGGAGTAACAGACCAGGGTTTGATTCCATCCTGGATGAACCTGCCTCTAGAGCTGAGTGGTTATTTAAAAAAAATTCTTTTTTTCTTTATTGATTTTAAAGAGAGGAAGGGAGAGGGAGAGAGAGATAGAAACATCGATGAGAGAGGACATCGACTGGCTGCCTCCTGCATGCCCCACATTGGTGATCAGGCCCACAACCTGGGCATGCGCCCTGATCGAGAATCGAACCGGTGACCTCCTGGTGCATGGGTTGAGGCTCAACCCCTGAGCCATACTGGCCAGGCTAGAGCTGAGTGGTTTTGAACAAGTGACATAACATTGCTGAGCCTCAATTATCCAGTCCGTGAAATCCTGGACATGATCTGAGAACACGAATGGCCTTTAAACGCTCGATAAGAAGACTTGGGCTCCTTTGGCCTTTGGTAGGGAAGAACCTTCTCCCTCCACCCCAGGAATTGGTGGTGCTAACGAGAGCAAACTCTTCTGGGTTAACCATGTCCCACAGCACCATCTAAAAGGAACACAGAAGGTGCTGGGTGACAGCGTTCACTGATGTGGGTGTCACCCTCTGAGCCTCAGTTCTCTCCTCAGAAGAACAGGCAAAGTAACCTCTGGGGAGTGTTGCCAGGACTAACTGGAAGCCTACCTAAGGGTCCCAGCACACAGTAGGTGCTTCATAAGCATTCAATAGCATTCCTTTCTCTCTCTTTCTCTTAAGCATCAGAAAAAGATGAGTTATTCTGGGCCGATGACATTAACCTTCATGTCCCACTCCAGACAGTGGATTTCCAGTGCAGTTATAATGACTGTCCTGCCTCTGGATTAATGGACAATAAGCAGCCCCGCTCAGACATGACGGTGCTCTCTCCCTGGAAACTGCTGGTCAAGCCCCATTACATGTGGCATCTATGGATTACACACTGCAGAGTACTGACATTATTTTCCAGTTCCTGCCCATGAAATATCCGTTAAACACTCAGCCAGGTTAAGCAGTATCTCACTGCGGCTCCCCCTGTTGTTTCGTCCCGGGACTCACATTGTTAATTTTTAAGATGCATTTGGCTGCAAATAACAGCAAACCTAACTCAAGGTTTAACAGATAGAGAGCGGGCTATAGGGATGGTTGATGTAGCCGCCAAATGACAACATCAGAGTCCCAGGTTCTTTCCATCTTTCCAGCCTGCCATCCTCAGGCCTAGCTTCACCCTCAAGCTGGCAGCAAGACGGTTGCATCAGATCCAGGCTCCATCTCAGGGCGGAAACATCTCGGGGAGGAAGAGAGAGACCATCACTTTCCCCAGTTGCATCTCAGGAGTAAGGAAATTCTCTGCAGAAGTTGCTCATGTCCCAGTAGCCAGAGTTGGGTCACATGCTCTCTCCCAAACCAGTCAGGGCAAAGGGTTTCTTTGGACCAATCAGGCTTCTCCCCCGGAGCCAGGGCGGGGCTGGATGCTGGGGAACAGCCAATGGCGTCTGGTCCATTGTCATGTGCAGACAGACCTTGAGGCCGCTCCCTGGTGTGGTTTGAAGCTGCTAAGCTGTGGTGATTTGTTATGTAACAACACAAGACTAATATGATCAGTATCTTTCTTGCTTTAATGAAATTGAATACAATTTAATTTTCCTAATAGTTTGTGCCAATTAGGGAAAGAATAGCTTTGCTTGGAAAGAAATGATTGAAAGAGCTTGGGCCCTGGCCGGGTAGCTCGGTTTGGAGCGTTGTCCCCAGATGCCAAGGTTGCGGCTTCGATCCTGGTCAGGGCACATGCAAGAATAAACCAATGAATGCAGAAAGAAATGAAGCAACAAATCTGTTTCTCTCTCTTTCTCTCCCCCTCCCTCTCCCCCTTCCCTTCTTTCTCTAAAATCAATCAATAAAGTTTTAGAGAGTGAGAAGGAGGAGGAGAGTTCCCCAGGACCTGGGTGGCATGGGTGCCAAGTCCTTAGGGCATGTGGGAAAGTATCTGAGCTTCCAGGCCACTCTGGGAGCTGGCAGATGGAGGAGGAGAGTGCCTGGGGCAGGAGTCCTGCAGAACCAGAGGCCCCCTTCGCCCCAGCCCCCAGGAGGCTTGGCGCGGGGTGCAGTGGTTTGCTGGGGCTGCCGCACAAAGCACAACCAACAGAGTGTTTCAACCACAGAAATGTGCTTTCCCACAGCTCTGGAGGACACCTGAGATCGAGGTGTTGCCAGGGTGGGGTCCCCGTGAGGACTGGGAGGGAGAGCCTGCCCCAGGCGTCTCCCTCGGTTCCGGTGGTGTGCTGGCAGTGTTGGTGTTCCTTGGCTTGTGGAGGTATCACCCAGCCTCTGCGTCCACCTTCACGTGCCCCCCCCCCGTGTGTGTGTGTGTGTGTGTGTGTGTGTGTGTGTGTGTCTTCCCAAATCTCCCCTTTTAGTAAGAACACCTGTCATGTTGAATTATCATATTGGATTAGAGGGTCTGTCTGCCTTTACAAACCCCTATTCCCAAATAAGGTCCCACTCAAAGACACTGAGGACTAGGATTTCAAGATATGAATTTGTGGGGCACATGATTCATGGGGGTTAGTAGAAACCTGGGCTAGAACTAGGTTTTCATCAGCAGTGGGATTGAGGTGTACACGGTAATTTCAGCTTCGTTTGAAGAGGTGGGCCAGCTCCCCACTGACATACCAGAGAAGAAACTCCCGGGGGTCTGCCCGCAGTGGTGCCATGCTGTGTTCCTAGGAGAGCCCGCTTCCTCCCCAACACACTGCAAAATGCGCCATACGCATTTCCTCCAGGAGTGTCCCTGGATGGTCCACGGCCCTGCGATGCCACGATTTAACCATGACTGTGTCTCTCCTGCCCGGTGGCAAGGAGAAAAGCAGTTGAACTTTGCTGCATGTAGTGGGGACAGAATCTTGCAGATTAGGTCTGAGCTGAATGCGCCAGCGGCCCTGGAGAGAACGCTGTGCTGCGAGTCTCCCTGGGTGTCACCGGGTGTCACTGGCAAAGGAGTTTCTTCTCTGCAGCGAGGAGCCTGCAGCCTTTCCCCATCCTTCTCCTATCTGCAAATCCAGCCACCAAGCCAACAGGTCTCCCTGACTGCAATTACTCGCCTGCATGTTCTCCTAAAGGCACGCGTGGCAAGGTCCTCTAACTGACTCATGTGCTGTGGCAACACAGGGCACTTAAATGGGAGAGGGAGGCAGGGCTTATTAAATGATCAGCAAGTTAATTCCGAGCATGTACGGATGGAGACAGGCAGGGTCCCTGGAGGGAGAAGGGAATGGCGGAAAATACACTCCTTGTCTCCAAGAAAACGCCCTCATTCCACATAGAGGGATCGATTCCCTGCCTCCCTCCCTTCCTTCTGCTGTTTGCCAGGTGCTGCAGTTACAGACTATTGGAGCTGGAATGGTCTTCGAGACGATCTGACAAGGTCCCCACACAGGGAAACCGAGGCTCAGAGAAGGGAAGCCACCCATCCAAAGAAGCAGGCTTCGAGGACGACAACGTTGACTCAGCCCCAGGCCTTGGGGTTACTTCACAACTGCACTGTGTCGCCCTGTGTATTAGGGATGGGGCCACCCCTCTGGGTTTTTGCTGCTCCCCACCCTCCCCACTGTCCTCCCAGACGACTGTCTATAGATTGGCCTCCGGCTCAGCTTTTAAAGACTCTAGCTCTGTCTTCCTGTTTCTTGTCTGTTTGTCTCTTTGGAATCAAGAGGCTTTTCTAAGGGGCAACAACGCTTGTGGTCCATGTGGCGCAGACCTGGAGTAAAGGCCACGAAAGGGCCAGTGGCACCGAGAGTCATCACAACAGCCAAAGGAAGTGACCGCAGTGGCGACAAAACCCGCGAGTTTAGTGGCAAAAGCTGTCCGTCTCGGTTTCTGACCTCAGATTCTCAGGCAAATGGTGCAACCTCTGTGCACCTGGACAGAAGCCACTCAGAGACACCTAGGGGCCCGCGGGGAGGGCTCAGCTACCGCAATTGTATTACAAATCGCTTTGCCAAAACTTCCTGCCACATGGCGCTGGACAGTAGTCCCCAGGGCCCGCGTCCTGGCGTGCTACAGGAGAGGCTCAGTGGAGACGACTCTGGAACACGGTGTGTCCTTGGCTCCCCACTTCGTCCTGCCGTTGGGTTGTTCAGGTTTCCCTATTCCACACCGGTGCCGGTGTGGCCGCCTCTCCTGGCCGGCTGTCAGTCATTTCCGTCTGGGTCTCAGCTGGAGAGGGGAGCTAGGAGCAGCTGTGTTCTTACGCAAGAACTCTGGAGCCAGCCCAGGTGTGACTTTCAGCTCCCCACACTCGCTGCCTGATCTAACACGCGTTCCCTGAGCTCCTTGGGCTACAGTCCTCCACCTGCTAAATGGCCGTGATAACAGTGCCCGACTCCCAGGGCTGTCGTGCAGATGACACCAAGTGATGGGTGGACAGGGCTCAGCACGGTGCCTGGAGGGCGGGGGCTGGGGGGCAGCTCCTAAAGGATTCTCTTCCTGACGCCCAGTGAGCATTGGATTGGTGGCCTCAGCTGCCCATCACCAGGGAGCATCCTGACCACCAGTGCCCCCAAAGCTTTCCTGCAGCCCAGAGGTCCCCCCGGGGAGTTTGCTAAAAATGGAGATTTCCGGATTCCACCCGACAGTCTGATTTAGCAGATCTGGGTCGGGACCCAGGCGTTTCTGCATATTAACCGGCATCCCCACGTGATTCTGTTACCAGGCATCCAGGAAACACGCTTGGAGAAACCTCTAGGGACAGTGACTGTGGACAGGCCACGTCCTGCCTGGCGGCTTCCCCGGGAGCCTGCGGCCTGTGCCCCGGGCTCCGGCGGCACATCTCCCGAAGCGAAATGAAGCGAGTTATCTAGGCCAGGGGCCCAGATTCCCACGGTCACATGGCACGAAGGCAGCAGGCTGGGTGGCACAGGCAACAACCGGCACCTCGGTTTCTTGCAGAGGCGACAGCTGTCACTCATCCTCTGCCAGCGTCTGCCCTCTGGGGCAGCGGGCCCAGCGACGTTTTCCGTTTTCTACAGAGAATTCCGAAAACGTAGACATTGTCATCACATTGCCTCATTAAAAAAAAAAGGGGGGGGGCCCTGCGGTGTGGCTCAGTGGTTGAGCGTCGACCCATGCACCAAGAGGTCACCGGTTCGATTCCCAGTCAGGGCACATGCCCAGGTTGTGGGGCTGATGCCCAGTGGGGGGCATGCAGGAGGCGGCCAGTAGATGTTTCTCTCTCTCTCTCCCTCTCCCTAAAAAAAAAAAAAAAAAAAAAAAAAATCAATAAAACATATTTTAAAAAATGGAAATAATTTACAACTAATTTTCTTTTTTTTTTTTTACACATTCACGTTGGCCAAACCAAACTGAAGTGGCCCTTGGGCTGCCCATTGTCATCGTGGGGCTGATCCCACCTTCTCTTTGACAGATGAAGACATTGGGGCCTGGAAAGGGGAGGGCAGGTGCCAAAGGCTACACCTCCTGGGGGGGACTGGACTGTGCTTTTGCGCTGGGTGCTCAGCATCCTCTGGGGTGCAGAGAGGCAGGGCGATGCCCGGGAACACCCACGGCTCCCTCCCAGCAGGTCAGCAGGTCCTCTGCACGAAGCTCCCCAATCCGGCTCCGCCGCCCCTGGAGGTCAGGAGCAGGCCCTGGGCGGAGGCAGAGCTTACTCATCCTCCCAGCCACCTTCCCCTTTGATGTCTCGCAGTTCCAGTTCTGGCACCCGGAGAGACAACGGCACCAGCTGCCTGCCCCGGCAGCCTCCCCACACCAGAACGGCTCTTGGCAGGGCTTTCCTGGGACTTCAAAGGTGGAAAATTGCCCTGGGATAGCTTCTCGAAGGCGCCTTCCCGGTGTGAACAGTGCAGGAGAGAATGGAGATCAAAGCGGGGCCACCCTCTGGTTAGGGAGAATCGAGGGCAGGGCCGCTCCGTGCTGAATGGAGGGCGTGGAGGGCCTGGGGGCTGTCCTGGTCCCAGCCATCAGACTCAGAGGGCTGTCTCTTCTCACCTGTCTCCCTCTCCCTGCAACCAGGAACCCCAGGCTTCCTGGCAGGGACCATGCTGAGTAAGTGCTTCTCCTGTGTCTCCTGAGCTCGTGGCCTTTGCTTTCCTTGTGCGTCCCCAGGCACAGCCCTGCGTGTGAGGGGGAGGAACACCAGGTTCGACCTGCTGGGAACCTGCGATTGCGTGAGGGCAGGGCAGCCGGCCAGGCGCTGATAAATCTCTTTCTCTTGGAAAGCACCCGGCAGCTCCCCAAAAGGGGAAGTGATCTGTGGGCCGATCTGCTAATGATTTATTGCCCGGGCCTTAGGCCCAGCACCCGTGGCACCAGCCACAGCCGGGCTGTCTGGAGAATCTTCCCAGCAGGCACCACGGGGCTCGAGGTAGGAAATCAAGCTGCCAGTTGCCAGCTGCTGCCACCTGGGCTGCCCTCACCGCCCAGAAAGGGCTACTTTTGTTTGTTTTATTTTTTCAGGGCAGGCAGGGGCCATGGTGCAGTGGTTTGCTGGAGGCAGGGGGATGGACCAGGACTGCAGAGTGTGGAGTGGTGTGAGGGCACGCAGCCCTGAGGCTGGCACGGTGCTGCCAGAGGGCTCCCGGGGCTCAGGGCTGAGCATCTCGGCACGGAGGAGCCCTGTTCACCGACTGCTCACCACGGCCCAGTGTGAACCAACGACGGATTTATAAAAGGAGGCCGTGCCCACAGTAAAAATGTCAAACAGGCTTAAAAACGAAAAGTAAGTCCCTCCCCATTTCCAATCTCATTCTAATATTTATGTGGAAACACAAAGGATGTAGAATAACAAAAGTAATATAAAAATGTTTTGAAGAGTTGGATGACTTATCCTATCGCTTCCAAGACTTACTATTAAGTTACAGCAATCAAGACCGTTTTGGTATTAGTAAAGATATAGGCGTATAGTCAATGGGGCGGATCAGTGAGGCTGTCAATAGACCCCCATGTATTTGGTCAGTGTTTTGGTACCGATGCCCGTGCGACTCGTGAGGGAGGAACAGTCTTTTCCACAGATGGTGCTGGGCGTCCATGTGGGCAACCAGTGAATGCTGACCACGCCATTCACAAAAAGAAGACTCAGAACAGATTACAGACCCAAGTGTAAAACTGAAAAATGACACAACTTTGAAGAGAAACCACAGGAGAATATTTTTGCAACCCTGGGGTAGGCAAAGTTTTCTTAGAACACAGAAAGAACAAACCACCATAAAAGAAAAAAATAATAATAATAAATCAGACTTCCATTAAAATAAGAGCTTTTTGTGCTTTGAAGGACATTAAGAGAGTGCAAAGGCAAGCCACAGATTGGTAAATGTTTAACAACAAGATCTGTTTAACAATGAGCTCTGCATAGGGTCGGGGTAGAGGAAGCTTGATTAGTGATGTTTGTTGATTCCCATGGTGTAAATACTCCCACCATGGTCAATTTCCATCTACCCACAACCTGATAGCACCGAACCCAGAGTCAGGAAGAGATGCATACAATTTGCTCCCACAAACTGGTGCAGTCGGTTTGGGCACGTAAGCTGGTACAACCACTTAGCAGAAACGGTTTTTCAGTATTGAAAAGGCTAAACATCACCTGAGATCAAACAGCGCGGTCATTCAACATCTAAGCACACCCACGTGGACAGCAGCTGTATTTGTAAGAGCCCCGAGTGGGAAACAGCCCAGACAGATGTCCATCAGCGGACAGCATGCTGTGGCATATGTGTCCGTGGGACAGTCAGCAGTAGAAGGGAATGGACTGTTGACACGTGCACCACAGGGCGAATCTCGAAATTATCATCCTGAGTGAAAGAAGCCAGAAAGAAAAGGAGTCCATGCCGCATGACTCGATATAGGCAGTGTTGTTTTTTTTGAAAAATGCAAACTAATCTATTGTGACAGAAAACACCTAAGTGGTTGCCTAGTGAGGGGTGGAAGAAAGGATGCAGTAGATTGGTGCAAGGTCATCTTGGATGGTCAAGGAAATGTTTGTCATCCTGATTATGGAGATGGATGCATGGGTACACGCAAATGTCACAAATGATCGAACTATACATTTTAAATATGTACTTCTATTATATCTCAATAAAGTTTTTAAAAATTTTTTTTCTTTATTGATTTTAGAGAGAGAGGAAGGGAGAGAGAGAGAGAGACAGAAACACAGATGAGAGAGAACATCGATTGGCCACCTCCTGCATGCCCCCCACTGGGGATCGAGCCCACAACCTGGGCATGTGCCCTGACCGGGAATCAAACCGGCGACCTCTTGGTGCATGGGTCAACGCTCAACCACTGAGCCACACTGGCTGAGCTCAATAAAGTTGAAAAACTATTATAAAAAAGCAAACTCCAGGGCTCAGCCCCATAGCTCGGAGAGGGGGGTGCCATTTAATGATCTCCTCAATGATTCCTAAGAATGTGAGACCTGCTGAAGAAGAACCCCCACATCTAATCAGGCGGGGTGAGTCTAATTTTCAAGATGGGTCGAGGAAGGTGTGTTTGCTCTTGAAGAGGGGCCTGAGTTCTGATGCTGCTCCACGGTGCGCGCACTGCCGTCCTCGTGCACGGAGAGCTGCCGGGCGCTGCCCGCTGGGGGCGCCAGAGATGACGTGGGCACTCTCAGGGCAGCTGAAACTACAGGGCCAGGTTCAAATCTCTCCACCGCTTCCTAGCTGGGTGACCTCCTGCACGTGTCTATCCATTGTCTATGGCCGTATATGCGAGACATTGTAGCTTAAAACAAATGCAATGATTTATTTTGCTGATGATTCTGCAATTTGGGCAGGGTTCCGTGGGGACAGCTAGTTTCTGCTCCATGTAGGGTCAGTGGGAACACTCCTCTGGTGTCCACTGAGGCTGGGGACCCACTTCCAAGCCACCTGGGTGCCGGCTGTCACCTGGAGCTGGCCTGGTGGTGGGCTGAGGCCTCTGAACCTCTTCCCATGATCTTTCCTCGGGCTACCAGTTAGGGCTCCCAGCATGATGCCTGGGTTCCAATAGCAAGTCGATGGAACTTTCTGCCGTGGTGATATTCAGTATGGTAGCCACTGTCCCCGAGATTATGGAGCACTTTGCAATGTGCCAAGTGTGACCGCAGAACTGGATTGTAACTTTTATTTAGTATTAATCAACTTAAAAAGTACATTTAAATTGCTATGCATAGTTTAGTTGCTACCTTTTCTTCATAGCAGTTATCACTATCCAAAATGGTTTCTTTTTGTGTTTTTAGCTTTTTATTAGGACAAATTCAACCCTATAGAAAATTGCAAGAATAGCGGAATAACCCAGATTCCGCTAGAT
This sequence comes from Tadarida brasiliensis, assembly GCA_030848825.1. Classification (NCBI taxonomy): domain Eukaryota; kingdom Metazoa; phylum Chordata; class Mammalia; order Chiroptera; family Molossidae; genus Tadarida; species Tadarida brasiliensis. The sequence goes on along the minus strand of CM061259.1, from coordinate 119,089,119 downwards.
TTACCTAGATTCATTCATTGTTAACATCTTGCCCAAGGCGCTTTATCTTCTACGTGGATGTATGAAATTTGGGGGTGGGGGGAGGTGGCTGAACCATGTGAGAGTTAGTTGCAGACATAACATCACTTCACCCCTGAACACATCAGGGCGCATCTCCTAAGAACAAGCTCATTGTCCCACACCACCACCCCACACTCAGGAACATTAACATCGACACAGGATCTGACATTGACCCCAGGCCATTGCCTAACACCGAGTCTGAATCACACCGTCTTCCGTGGCAAGTTTTCTGCCGAGCTGGGGTGCAATCCAGAATCACGCGTGGTGTTTGTCTCGTCTCCTTATTCTCAGCCTCATCATCAGCCCCAAGCCCGTCACTGCCAGTACAGGTGAGACCCACCTCGCCTCTGGGGAGCCAGGCTCTCGTCTTTTGTATGGTTCTTGCACACTCCAAGGAAATTGCAAAGAATTCATTGGGGAGGCAAGTAAAGCCCATGAAATTAAATGACATTAACAACAACAACGAAAGACTCGATTTCAAAAGTGTTTGTAAACTCGTTTCAAAAGACGATAGAGCCTTTGAAATGTATTTCCTGGGCAATAAACATCCGGAAGTGATCAGGCCAGAACAAGATGATGATGATGACACACCTTGTGGGTGCTGGGTACCCAGTGAATGTCACCCAATGAATGTCGGGGGAAGGGGTTTGACTCAATGAAGCGGTTGTCCTCAGTGGTGCCTGGTCTACGTGCTGAAATAGATCGAGTCAGATGGAATGGAAGAGGGTTTCAGTGATTCTCAAGACAAGGGCATCTCGCACTGGAAGAGACGATGAAGCACCGAACATCATGCAGGCTGACGAGTGAATCAACTGTGCGTTGCCAATTTTTGACCGAGCGCGAGGGCAGCAGATGTGGAAGAACCAGATTTGGGAACGGCATCGCTAATTTCGTCTGGCAAAATCTGCCAAGCATCATAGATTAGGAGCCCTTATGAGTGTACCCAAGTAATTGCATTTAATTGTGCAAATTGGACGATCTATCAGCAACAAGCCCAATTAATTAAATGCAGACGCACAGGTCAGATTGGGAAGGAAGGAGGAGGGCTGGGCTCATTTCAAAATTAAGCCTGTGTTATTTTACTTTATTTTGAAAAGCCACAGGGAGAACACACCTAATAACAGTAGCTTGTGTGGAACATTCCATCAGGATGTGGTCGGGGCCATTTACTGGGACTTCCTGGGACCCTGTCAGAGCCCTGAACCTCACAGCCCTGGAGAGGGAGGGAGAGGGGACAGGTGTCATCTTAGCAGGAGCAGCCCAGCCAGGGGAGGACAGGCAGGTGGAGGGCAGGCCTAGGGGGATTTGTAAATCAAGTGAAAATCAAGTTCAAGCCATCTCTAAAACGGCAGCCCTGATAGTATGTGATGTTTATCTCGGAGACCTCAAATCCTATTAGGCAGGATGGGTGGGGGGATAGATAATTTCTAAAGACAACATTTCCAGCATTTCTGCAAAATTCAAGTGTCACATGTCCTACTGTTCACTTTATATTTTTCTTTTAAATGGATAAGGTGATTTCCAAAAGGCGGCCCACCCAGCGAGGGCCCGTGTGGACCGTGTTCCCATTTTTTTTTTAACAAACCACAGAAAGAGGCAAAGTCCCAGTGTTTCATCTGCCAGTCTTCAAAGCCCCCTTCCCTTTTCAGCCCATGCATCCTGACTTCCTCAATGCCATCCGGGATTATTCCCACAGTCACTCATTCTGCAAACAGTCTCCGCTGCGGTCCTCATTCTCGTGGCTGGAACTCAGCTCGGCTCTCTCACCGGGGACCGAGGGGAGCTTGCCAGCAGGAAGCGGGCCTCGGGGAGGGTGTACACTTCAAAACACACACACTTCGGACACCCTGGCAGGCTTCCAGGTAGGTTTGCAAAAGGCAGCCCAATCGGAGCAGGTGGGAGCAGGAAGCGGCTGAGCTGAGTGGGGTGACATGTCATCAAGGACCGCGTGGGGGCTGAGGACCCCTCTTGATACCCTGCCACCTGCTCTATCCACCCAACCTTACAACTTCTTCCCAGTTCCAGAAGGAGTCTGGGCCTGGAGCCCACCTCCGTCTCAGGAACAAAGGAGGAGGGCATGGCAGGGCCTTGAGCCGAAGGGGCAGGACTCACGGAGTCACAGCGCTGGACAGAGAGCAGCTTCGTGACTCAAGCCCGAATGACACAACAGGAGAGGAGAGTCCTCGACACCTTGACTGGCTGCGTATTTGTTGCAGCAAGAGTTCAGCCCGGCCGGCACCTCCCGAGGCGGGCAGCTGCTGCTCCACCCGGCCCTGGCGGCCAGTTGTTGAGAGGCCGGGGTGGGCCGGCTGTGTGCCCGCCACGCACTCGGGTGGCTCTGAATTTAACCGTGCCCAGAGCTTGCGGGTACTGGTCCTTCCCCCGCACCTTCTACATCATGGAGACCGGAGGGTGATCGGGCCTTTTTAATTTAATTTATTTTTAATAACGTCGATCCTTTCCAGGTCTAGAGGTCAGGGCTACTTCTAGTAGGTAGATCAGTAGCTGTGTGCTGTTTCTAACCACAGGGCCCCGCAGGGCCCCTCCGAACAAACCACTCTGAGAAGAAGTCCTTGGCCGTTCGGTTCAATGTGCGTCAACGTGCCTAGTGGAAAAGCTAAATAAATAGAAGCTTTGAGCAAAGTTCTCATTCTGAAATTCCACCTCTGCCACTAATGAGGTTATGACTGTGAACGAATAATAATAACTATTAAATGTGCCGTGCACGAGATGCTTTCTGAGGGGTGCCTCCGTGCACCCTCAGGAGACTGTGTGAAGCAGGTAATACTCTTAGCCCCCGTTCCCATGCGAGGACACAGAGACAGGAACCCAGTGTGACAGCTGTGAGCAGGGGAGCCCAACATTCCTGTCGAGAGGGTCAGTTATTTTTAGGATGATTAGCCTCCTGCTTTGCCTGGGACATGGACTTTCGGTGCTGAAGCCAGGAATGTCCCCAGCAAACTGGGACAAACTAGCCACCTTAATTATTTTCTCAGCGTATTTTACCGCGAACACTTGGTTCCTCTAGAGGTGTTCTGTTTAGACCATTTTATTACCCACAGCTCTGAGTTCTCTTCACTGGATCCAGTTTTCTTCTTCATATTTTGTAAGTCTCCTCTCTGCTAGGTGCTAAATTTAATTTGTCTAGGTATTTTTCTACTGGTTTTCTACAAGTCATGAATTGAATTGAAAAAGAAAAGATTGGTAGTGATTTCTTGGTGAATGCATGATAAAACCATATGCAGTGCTTGTCAGCTGCCCCCGGTTTTCTGTTCATCTCATTAGCAGCCTGACGGTTCCATACCCTTGTTCAGACTTTGGCTACGAACTGGCCGCGGCGTCGACGGTGCCAGGAGCAAACAGCACGGTCAACACCGTCGAGTTCAACGCGCCTGTGGTCAGAGCAGTGAATCCCAATGGTGGGGAGAGAGTCTGGCTTGGTAAAGAGGGAGACCTCCCACGTTCAAAATGGTTTATTCTTCGAACAGTCAACAAATATTCTGAATTTCCTACCTTGTGCCTGGTACTCGACAAGATGCGAGGATCCAGTGGCTAACACGTCGTGGTCCTTCGCCTCATTGTCCAGAAGAGTTCGTTTTGAGGACGAATCAGGTGGCACAGGGATGACCAGGGCGTGTCGAGGGGACACGTGGCACAGCCAGGTGACCGCTCCAGGGAGCTGCAAGGATGAAATCAGAACTCTGTGCCTGAGTCAGGGATGGGGTCTTCCACTACAGTATTCTGGGGAGCCACTGCCCTTGGTCCAGGTGAGGACAGGATGGGGCACCTCCCCTGTGATGAGGGGGCAGGTAAATGTGGAGCTGGCCAGAAGGGGTTTGTAGAGCTGGGGAGGGCTGGGGTGCTGCCCGCGGCAGGGCTGAGACCCCCTACGCCACCTACATTATCACTAGTTGGAAAAGTGTGGCCATTCCCCCAGGAAATGACCCTTGTGCTATTATCTCTGGGGCAGTGAACTCCCGCCCACGTGAAGATATGCATTTGTGTATATGTACTTGTATACATGTACTAGGCATTTTTATTTTATCCTCATCACAATCCTTGTAGTTGGCACAATTACCACAAGACACCGAGGTTCAGGGAGGGAATACAAAAAAGTCACCATGCTGGGAAATAATGAAACCACAGACTGGAAAGCATGGCCCATTCATCCTACGCACCCTCCAAACATTGTGAGCTCCGGTTCTCCTATGGTGGGATGATAATCCCTTCATGTTGGGGTCGTTCCACTGGGAATACAAACAAGATCACCTGGTCACCACCTAGTAGGTGGTAAAGCACCTAGTAGGTCGCTCGGCGTGGAGTTTCTGGTTTGCTGTCATGTTTATTCTATACAGAAGTTGCCTCACTAGTATCGTCTTAACGTTGTCAGTGGTTTTTCTTGGAGCTGTGGGTGGGTAGAAAATAGAAGGCAGCCTGGGAAGCATGGTCTTTGGAGTGAATGAGCTGCAGTCGGGCCGGGGACTGGGGAGGCGCAGGAGGTGAGGCCTCTCAGAGCCTCACGCTCTGTGCTCAGGGCTGGACTGGAAGGACTCAGGAGGGAGCACCCACAGGGGCTGGGGCTGGTGCTCAGGAAAGGCTTCCCGAGGAGGAGAGGAGACTGAGGACACTCATGTCATTTCTTGACCAACCTGCTCCAGCGGGAGCTAATGTGGGATTTCTAAGGCATGCTAGGAAAATTTGACAACTTGCATGGGGGAAAAATTGGAATGTCTTTCCCTGGTCAAGTTTTCCAGTGCTTATCAGTAACAATATGAGAAAATAGTTCTTGATATTAAAGCAGTGTAAACACACACACACACACACACACACACACACACACACACAGCCATAGTTCTCAAACCAAACCAAAAACTGGCCTTTGGAGCCAGAACAGCTTGGATTTGGGTCCTGGCGTGCTCACTTCCAAGCTGTGGGGCCTGAGGCAAGTCCCCTCATCTCCCTGGCCTCAGTTTCCTTCTTTATAGGCTGGGAATAATAATACCCACCTCGCGGGGCTGTAGGACTCGGCGAGCTAACACATAAAACACAGGGCTCAGAATGTGGCGCGTGGTAAACATTCATTATCTGATGTTTGATACTTTGAGCGCTTACCTGGCAATGAGCATGAGTTCAGCATTCTCTGGCTAAGAGAACTTCCTAAGCTCATAAGTTATTTGTTTAATTTTTTCTTCTGGACAATTTCAGACATATAAACAAGGAGAGAGAAGAGTGTGATGAACCCCTCCCTGTCCACCATCCAGCTCCGGCATCTGTCAACTCATTGGCCAGTCTTGCTTCGTTTTTACCCTTTCCCCGCTCCCCAGCCTTGGAGATGTGTTTTCTAAGTTAATTTTTATTGAGATACAATCGACATATTACATTCATTTTAGGTGTACAACATAATGATCTGATGTACGTATATATTGCAAAATGCTCATCACATTAAATCTAGTGAATATTCATTGTGAACTTGGTATATTTTGAAGCACATTTCAGACATTTTAGCCACAGATATCGGAAGTTATTTATTTATTTTTCTTTATTGATTTTAGAGAGGAAGGGAGAGGGAGATCGAGATAGATACTTCAATGAGAGAACATCGATTGGCTGCCTCCTGCATGCCCCCCACTGGGGATCGGGCCCACAACCTGGGCATGTGCCCTGACCAGGAATCAAACCAGCGACATCTTGGTGCATGGGTCAATGCTCAACCACTGAGCCACACCGGCCGGGCTGGAAGTTATTTTTAAGTCAACTCCTCGGTTCTCTCTTTGTCAGGGGCAGTCATCTAAATTCTCCTTTGTGGGTGAGGTTTATTAAGGTAAAATTTACATGCAGTAAAATGAACTCTTTTTAGGGTATAGTTCTGAGATTTGACAAACCCCAATTCTTTTGACAAGTCTTCAGCATTCCTTTCTCAACTTTGGAAAAAAAATATTTCAGCACTAAATAGATGAATGAATATACAAAACATTTTGCTGTCCATCTTGACCTCGACGTAGAAGAAGAGGAAGTAGCTTCTCTCAGTGGTCTCCTTAACCACAACTTATTATGACTTGGAAACCCAACACGCTTGATTGGCCAGAACCCAAGCCACCCAGGAATAGATTTATTAGCATCAAGTATTGTTTAGAGCAACTGAGTTTATATTGATGCCTTCATTCCGAACGGCTATAATAAAAGGTTTCTAAGAAGCTTGATTATTAATGGGTTCATTAATAACAAACTCTGAGCATGCTCCTATAGAGCCCGTGATCAATCCAAATAAAAATAACTTCGTTAATTAAAAAGAGATGTTTGTCTAGTAACTACTGCATGCTCAACAACACAGAAACAAAGACTCAAACAACAACCAAGTGCACATGCCAGGAATAATACTACTTCCTTCTGGGATCCTGGCTGACAGTCTGGGAAACGTACCAGCAAGAGCGCCCTCTACTGTCCCCAGGTTCCTTAGTCGTCCCTTGTCTCTCCGGTTGTGAAGGATGACACAGAACGCAGTGGGCCTTTTCATATCTTGGACGTTAAGGAGTATGGGTCAGAGAACTTTCTTTATATAAAAGGACAATCTTTTACAGCACTTGCCCAGGGGCTATCACGATGGGATGTTATATTCCATCACCAGGCTCTAAGCCAGGGGAGCTGCTGAGGAACCATGAACTCGAGTAACCCAGTACCCAGGACCTTACAGGACCTGACCAATGATCAACTACACTTCTCTAACCAACTGTGTCCAGACCTATGAGCTCAGTCCCTTCTGTCCAGAGGGCCAAAGTTTAGTGCTTAATTAGCACCGCAACCATGACCTCCCTCCCTCCCCCCTTTCAGAACCGAAAGACCCCTGACTTTCTCCTCCTTGGAGGACTACTCAGGAAATGTCTTCAGAGCCCTGGGCTCCCTGGTTCGGTGTGTGAACAGACTCCCTTTTGCTTGTTCGTTTCTAATTGTTTTTGTTTTGTTTTATGGTAGTTTTTAGCTCCGGTGGTCTTGTTGGACTCTTAGGCATAGCAATGGACATTCCACGGAGAATGCCTCACTCGCAGACGCCCCTGATTTCTGAACTAGACGACAGGAGCCCTCATATGCTTGGGCCGGGCTTCCTGTGCCGTGGGGCTCCTGCAGTAGCGCCCCCGTGTCCGCTGCATCATCGCTGGCTGGGCTGTGTGACCGAGGCTGTCCTGGTCACCACACTCTTGACTTGTGTCGTCCGTCGGGGCAGCGGTCTCCGGCCAGCCTTGGTTTTCACTCTAGAATTTTTTCGGTGGTACTTTCAGTCTTGGTGTGTTGTGTGTTTATTTGTCTATGATTTGTCTGGAGGAGAGAAGCAAATACTGTCTTTCCTCGAGCTTATTTAAGTCTGTCTTTTGGCTAAGGAAGGGTTGGTTCCCTTCAAATGTCTGTTTTTTGTTAAACATAGGGACCGCCAAGTTCAAAACAGTTAATACATCGCCCCCCGCCCGACACAAACTATTTCAGGTCTACCGCGGTCGGGCTTCTAGGAGACCATGGCCTCCGTGTGAGTCCCACTCTGTGTAAGTGGTCCGGGTGGAATGAATCAGGTCCGACGTTCTCAAGCCTACGGGCGTCCTTCAGTCGGTTTACAGAGAGTGAAAAGCACGGTATACATTTAAAATAAGAGAGCTCCAGGATTTCCAAAAGGTGAAACAACGTAACTGCTGATGCTGGGAACATTTTAGATCTTGTAAGGAGCATTCGCTGCTGGGAGCTCATGGTGTGTTTTCGTGGTTACAGCGCCGCCAGTGCGTTGAAACAGTTCAAAGTGTTAATTGTTACATCGTGTGAAGCAGGAGAACCATTTATAATCAAGGCGAGTCTTTGCTCATCAGCCTATTTTGACGAGGACTTCTCTCAGATTTCATCACAGTCTAAAAATGTCGGTATAATGTTCTAGTTCCTGCCAGAAAACTTATTTAATCTGAATTGTCTAAATTCCCTATACCTGTCTTAAGCTAATAATGCTTTCATAAATGTTTAAAATTACCAATATGTTCCTGGCCGGCTTGGCTCAGCGGTTAGAGCGTCGGCCCGCGGTCCAGAGAGTCCCGGGTTCGGTTCCCGTAAGGGCACGTACCTCGGTTGCTGTTTGCCCCCGGCCCTGGTTGGGGTCGTGTGGGTGGCAGCCACTCGATGTGTCTCTCTCACGTCGATGTTTCTCTCTCTCTCTCCCCCCCTCTCCAGCTCTGTCTGAAGATAAGTGCAAAAAAAAAAAAAAAGTCCCCAGGTGAGGATAAAAAAAAAAAAATACCAATGTGTAAGTAGGTATGTTCAACTCGATTGACTTATAATAACCAGTGTCCTCATGAAAGGGTTGAGTTTGGTAACTTGAGTCATTCCCTTCATTACACGAGCTACGGAATGACTTGACTTCGACCACTGATGTGAAGTCTCAAATGGTGTTTTTCTGGTATCTTTGATGTCAGTAATGGCCGTGTTATTTTTGAAGGACAATCGAATTTAAGTTCTGAGATCTCGAATGGACTTTGAAATCTTGAGGGTCAGCTATGAATGACTTTTACTTCCCGTCCCTAAGGCACAGAGGAAAATACACAAGAGTCACAACACCGGCAACCGCGCCAGATGGAATCGTCCAGCAGGTGTCCGCTGGTCGAGCTGAACGGTGAAAGCCCTACTCACTGTCTCCGCGACAGTGGCCTGGACAATCGGATCACCCTGGGTTATTTACTGACCAACAGGGCAGTGTCTGTACACTGGCTCACACCTCCCGTGACATTTGCATAAATGGTTCAGGTTAGGTCAAGAAGTTCCCATTTAAAATGTGTGAACAAGGAATGCCTTGTCCGAGGAGGGATGGACTGACCGTGACTTGTCCATAGAAGGGCCGATGAAGGGCACTTTCGTGTTGGCCCGTCAGGCCCAGGGGTAGCTGTGGTCAAGCATGTGGTTAATAAGGCCATTACACAGACACCCTCTTGTTGGTTCGTATATCAGACGGGTCCATGTGTGGCTTCTGAAATACCAGCTCTTTGGGGGAGAATATTGTAGAATTCCAGCCTCAGCACTCAGGGCTTGAGTCACTTTGGGCGACTCCCTTCTCTTCGCCTCAGTTTCCTCACCTGTTAAAATGGGACAGCTCATGGGGTTAGGGGGAAAATAGGAAGAGCAAAAGCCATTATAGTGACTAGAAACACGGGCACTGGGGACTTGGAAATCTGAGCTCAGACCCCGATGTAAATGCATACGAGCCTGTGCTTGTGATTTGTTACACTTCAGTTTCCTTATCTATGAAGCGGGGATAGTAACAATATTCACGTCTAGTAACTAACCTCGCACGTAGTAACTGCGCAGTAATGGTAGCCATCCAAGGAAAAGAGGCCACAGATGTGACAATACGTGAGGTTACTGTTACCACTCACTCCTTCTGGAGGGTGGGAATGGAAGCACCCCTCCTCCCACATATAATTAGGACAGTGATGAGACATTTCGGCTGTAAAACTGTAAAGTCCGCTTTTCCCACAGAGAAAGGGAGCCGCCGGGACGAACAGCGGCGCTGGGCGCTGCTCCGGGATCCGCAAGGCTCGGCCGCCCCGGCTCCCGTCTGCCCTGGAGCCCGAAGGTTCCCGGCACGTCTTACAAAAGTCGGCCCTGCTCTCCTCCTGCTTCAAATTACACACACGTTTCTGCTCCCCGCGACCAGCCGCCTTCTCCAGCCTCCCCCTCCTAATGAGAACGAGTAGCCTTATAATGAAGGTCATATTTTATGTGCCAGGAAAGGCGGTGGCTGGCGTGGCCGGGGCGCGACGGCTCGGCTCGGTGTTCCTCGGTCACCCGAGCGCTGGTGACCATCATTTGCTGTCTCGGGCTAGAGATACAAGAAGGGTTTTGATGGCTTGAAATGAACAACCAGATTTATAGCTTGTAAAGAGTCCTTGTGGAGGGATTTTCCTTCTCTGCTCAATCCCCTCTTCCAGTTCCGACCTCATTTATGAACACTTTGCCAGGAGTATTGTTGTCAGAATGGAAAAACAAGAGTCTTTCTAGCATCGGAAGCTCCTTCCGCTGAGAAGTCCCTAAGTGGCCCCCGAGGGGCTCTGATGGGTACCAATTCCACCCTCTGGGGTGGCGCCAGCCCCGTCGGCCCAGGGCAGCCTGGCTCCCCGGCTCTGCGTCACTCACCTCTCACTTTTCCTTTTCTTGGCTCAGAGCAAGAAAGTTTCTGACCCCTTCCTATTATTTTTAATCTATCTCTTAACATAATAACCCTGCAAAAAGCCAGGCAGTTCTCCCAGCCACCCTGGCTGTTACGGTGATGGAGGAGCTGGTTTGGAAAAATGTGCGCGCCCTCCAAACCGCCGGAGTCCGTCTAGGCTGTCGGAGGCGCACGGAGAAGCCTGGCGGACGTGGCCTGTTTGCAAGTTGCACTTGCTTCCCTGGCTCACACAACTCTGCAAAGAGAAACGAGCAGAAGTTGCCGGAGAGATCCCCTCTGGGAGAGGAAGTTTCTCATTAGAAGCAGAAGAAAGCAATCCATGTCCAAACAGCTTTCTGGCCCGTGGGCTGTGAGGCTGGCGGATGGGCCAGGGCTCACCAGCGAACCGGACCAACGTGGCGGGGAGGGACCCCGGGTTCGTCTGCCCAATTCCCACAGCTCCTGGGCAGTTGGTGGAGTGACTCACCCCTAAACCAGTGCCCCAAGGGTCGAGCATGAGGGACCTTCAGTCCCCGCCTACTTGTTATGGACAGGAACACGCGTCCCTCACCTTCTGCCCTCCCCCTTCCCCCAATGTCAAACCAAAATGTTTTAGATTAACATCAGGGTTTTAAATGTGAACGGCATGTCAGCAAGCCCCCTAGACAACATTATTTAGTCTCCTAACGTCGGACGTTTGTAGTGACTGTACATTGTACCAGCACCTTCCTCCAAGTGACATCGACGTCGCTCTGCCGGAGGAAGTTAATTTTCCCATCACGGGCTGATTCATTGGGGGACAAACCACAGGCTCATGTGCCGAGGCGTGGGCTGACCCCGCTGACCCCTCCTGCAGAAGGCGGCATAGCTCTGTGTTTTCTTGCAAACAGCGCCGGGAGGGGAGTTAGCTTTCACTGACTTAGACTTTCACTTTTCCTCTTCGCGGTGACCTGACGTTTCGTGACACTGGGCTACAGTTCACTCATTTTCTAGCATTCTCATGTCGGAATTTGCCCATTGCAACCAATATTTATTGAGCTCATTAATGTGATGAACTGTGCTGGACAATTTCCATAGGCTATTTTATTTCATTGTAGAACGACTGATTGCAATAGGTGGTATGGTCCTCATTGAACCAGAGAAGAAATTGAATTGCAGAGAGATTAGGTCACTGTCCAACTCATAGAGGAGCTTGAAAAATATCGGCTATAAAAGGCAACTTTGAACCAATCATACATGGGCAGGTCAAGTGTTATTTCTGTTCTTCGTTCCTAGACCAGGATTCCTCTTCATCTCCTTTCTGGAAAAATCCCTGAGCAGGTCGCTCAGGAGAGAGAGCCCGGAGGCTTGAGCTGTCTGGGTAGAATAGAGGTCCTGCTGATGCTTCAGGGTTGGTGCTGCCAGCCGAGACTCAGACTTCAACTCAGCAGGCTGGTGACTTGCCTTTTATCATCTGCCTTGAGTTCAAAAGAAAGAGATGGCCAAGCATGCCCAACGCCAGGGGAAATGAATGGGCTTTGACAACGTGAACCCACCCACCAGGCCTTCCACTGATTATTGAAGCCCAGCCCCAACCAAATGCTGCTCTTTGAAGCCTGCAAACTTTTCCTCATTACTCATCCCTTCTGATTTCCAGCCAACTTTCCACCATGGCAGTGCCTACGGCCCAGAAGAGAAGCGCCTTCTTATTCCGCAGGAGGAAGTGTCCTGGAGCGCCGTGAAACGCCTCTCGGGAGATCCCCCTGCTGGCTTTTCAGATCCACCAGCTTGAATCCTTGGGGAGACATCCAAAAATTCTAGGCTGTTCTCCAAATGGAAACTGAACCCCGAGTCTCTGCCACCGTGTCCACATGCATTTCAGACCACTCGCTGTGAACTCGGTTGTACTGTGCTGTGAGGTTTTGGACTCATGGTCCATCATAATACTTTGGTAGAATATGAGATTTCATGCTTTCAGATTACGATTTCCACATAGCTTTTACCTCCCAGATGCCCATCTTTCGACAAGTCTTTGTAAAAACTCTTCCGCAGAATCAGCAACATTAGATCACTGGTTCAGCTGCTTGAATCAATTACATAACTTTATGTCTGAAACCCAATTCAAAATGGCTTTAAAAACAAAAAGGAGTTATCGACTCAGAAGCTGAAAGGTCCAGATGTAGTTGGCATCAGGTGTGGCTTGATCCAGGTGCTCACAGAGTGTCATCTAGGCTCAGTGTAGCTGCAGTTCTTGGCTCTGCCTTTCGAGATGTCAGCTCCATCTTTATGTCCTGCATGCTGGCCTCCAGCAGTTGCAGACTCCTCCCTGGCTACAATTCCTGATGCTGCAATTTCTACACCATCCAGTAGAAAAAGGAGAGATTCTTCTAGTAGTTCCCATGGAAGAGAGAGCCTCACATCCTGGAAGCCCATAGGCAGTGTCTCCTCTCACCTTCTTTGTGTTGACTGAGTTTTGTGACCATCATCAAACCAATTCCTATGGTCCACGGGAGGATGTGTATTCACTCAGGCCTCATGGCTGAGGAAGGCGGGAGTCAGTTGCCAAGGGCAGTTCAGGGCACTGTTCCCAGAGGAAGAGAGAGGGGAGGGCTGGAAAGACAGAGACAATGCACAGGGCCGGCTCCCTGTCCCTGTCTGGATGGCAAAGCAGAGGAGGAAGAGAATTGCCCAAGGTGTTTGAGGTCATTCAAAGACTTCCCACTGCTCTGGGGACAGACAGAAGTCTTGACCACAAGCTACAAGGAAGGTCCTGTGTGATCTGCCCCTCCGGCCCCCCTGAGCCCCTCCCTCGCACCCTCAGTGCCCCAGCCACACTGACCTTCTCAGTTCCCTGATTTGCCGTCTCCTGCCTGCCATCGGGCCTTCCTGCGGGCTGTGTCCTTGTCTTCCCTCTTCCTCTCATTAACTCTTACTCAGGTCTCACCCCCAAGGCCATGTCCCCAAGGCCTCCTCACTAACCGAGGCAGCCTCCCCGGTACCGGAGTTCTGGGCCCTCCTGTGTTCCTTTTACTGCACCAATCAAGCCTGGGCCCCCCACTAGAGGAGTCCATTCATTCATTCCTTTGAGTAGATGCTCAGTGAGCACCTCCGGTGTGTCAGGCGCCGTTCCGGGAACAGAGCCACGAACAAGAAAGGCTTCTTGTTGCTTAGAAGCCACATCCCACATGACGTGGCTCCAGTGGCAAAGGGGGGTTACTGGGGCAGCGTCCATCCCAGGCACCCACGTGCAGAAAGCAGTCATTGAAGGAAGACGGCCTCTGAGATCCAGCCCTCTGGGAGGGATCTAGGTGCTGTTACCACAACTGGAAGCTGTGTTGTTCTGGGTTTATATTAAAAATGCATGATCGGGGAGTCAGGCCTCTTGTGTAGGGGGGGGTTCCACTCGGGTTCAGCCCTCCCACCCCCCCTCAGCACCTACAGCCAGTTCCATTCGCCTGGCCCTCTCCCCTTCACCACCCCGAATCCCTTCCCCTCAGTCACCCCACAGTGCAGCACCAGCAGCAGCCACCCGGCCCTCTCCTGGGCATCGGGGTGTCCTGCGAACTCCTGGGGAGCAGACACTCGATCTCGCTCATCTCTGAATTCCCAGCCCTCTGGCGGGGGCTGGGGGTTGATGGAGCTGCTGCCCCAGAAACACGACTTTGATGAACCGGCAGTTTCCCTGCCTCCCTCTGCTTCCCCACGGGTCCATTCTCCACCCCAGCGTGGGGTGATCATGTCTGAAATGTAGGGCCGCCGGGTGCAGAAGATGTTAGTGTCCATGCTGAGGCCTGAGCTCGCAGACGTGGGGTCACGCCATGGAAGAGCTGGGACACGATGGGTCTCATCATCCCAGCAGTCTCCTCGGGTGTCTTTTTACTACAGACTTCGTCCTGTAGCAGAGCCCCTGAATCCGGGCAGGGGGCTCCGTGGCTGAGCGTCAGGGGCCCGGCGGGCACTCGGATTCCAACCAAAGCGTGGGTCTGTGCGCCGAAGAGAGATCACAGCTTTCATCAGAGTGTTCAAAGCTACCGGGACCAAAAACCATTAAGAGTAACTGGCCTGGGGATATTTTCTTTCTTTCTTTTTCTTTTGACTGACGTAAATGCTGACACACCACTGCCCGCACCAAATCATCTTAGCGGGTTTCACGCCGTGCAGGGGCCTCCGTCTTCCTGGGGCACCACCCCGGCCGACCGCCCTGGGCATCCCCTGCCAGTCCAAACAGCGCCTGCTGCCTCCATCACATTCCTGACGAAGCTGAGCGTTAGAAGGAGTCGAGGATACAATGAGGTAAATTTCCAGACAAGATAAATACAGACAGTCATATAATCCTTACGCGAAGAATGAGGCTACTGTTGGGATCTCCACGCTAAAAAAAAAAAAGGAACCGACTTACAGGGGCACGCCCAGTTGGAATTCTGGTTTTCACAGTCTCTTTGCTTGTCAAACTTAATATCAAGGAAAATAAGCTAATTTGATTTGGCAAAGGCTCATGCAATATGGAACTGATATCTGTGGCAGTGACCTTTGATGTTTTGTATAAACAGTGTTTCCCCGCTGTGGAAGCGAGAGTCGAATAATAAACAGCCTCTTTCCTTCTCCCCTCACCGCCTCCCCCCATCACCGGGACCAAAAAAAAAAAAAGTAAGAAAATAGGTCTTTTCTGTGGCTCACAAAACTCATGGAGGCAACATTTGCTGGCTGATCCCTGGGCCTTGGGCCGCCATTGGGGCTGGATCGCTCTCAGCTGGGGAGGGGCTGACCCGGGCATTGCAGGTTGTTGAGCAGTGTCCCGGGAGATGCGGGTCTCGTCACCCCCACCCCCCACCCCGCACTCCAGTTGTGACAACCAGAAATATCTGCAGACATTGCCAAGGTCCCCTGGGGGGCAGGATCGCCCCTCGTTGAGAACCATTGTCACACAGATAGGGAACAAGGCTTTTCAGGGGAATTATTTTCTTTCCTCTCAGTTTCAGGCACCAGTTGCCTGGATCGGGGCTCCGACTCCTCATCCCAACAGTCTGCTCAGGAGGAAGGGGAAGAACCCTTGGGGTATCACCTCTCGCGCCCCGCTTTGCTCCCAGGGGCTCCGGCCTGCCTGCCCACGTCGGCCTGGAAAGGGGACACTCTCACTGTCTCTGCTCCTTAACCACGGGGTGCCCCTGAGCTCACGGTGGCAAGTTCAGGACTGTGTGGTCCCTTCTCCGTGTTCCAGGGCGCTTGCAAGTCTCCCGGCAGGGTATTTACCTGGAGTTCAGCAGGTTCAAGTCCACGGCGGTCTGGGGTTGGCTTGCTGCAGCCTGCGGAGCTGACTGCGACACCTGGAGCCACCTGCAGTCTCGCTGGTAGCTCGGTGTTACCCACGGTGACAGCATTTCCACCACGGAAGTTGGAAAGTGCCACAAATCAGAGCCCTCCTGTCCCTCACCTGCAGGCGCGCCCCGGGCAGGTAATTGTTTACCAGGTACCACGCCACCAAGTCCAAGTTTGAAAGTAGGAGGGCAGACACCGCTCACCCAATATTCCTTCTCCCCTTTGTTTCTTCCTCAAGAATTCCAGATGTGTTCGGCCTGGCGATGAGTCCACCTGTACGATCGCGTTTCCTGCCTCCCCCGTAGGTCAGAGGGCTCCGGTGCCAGGGCCCTGGCCAGGGCGTGTCAATGGGCTGTGCTGGGTGGGCTTCCCAGAAGCTCCTAAAACGGGGCAGACGGACTGGCCTGTGGCCCGTTCTCTCTGCGCTTCCCCTACTCCCTGTTTAGGCCACGGATGTGATCCAACATCTCAGCCACAAGGTGACATGCGACAGGTCACACACTGAGAAGGGCTGAGTGGAGAGAGAGGAGGCCCCTGGTGTCTGGTGGCACCACAGAGCCAAGGTGCCAGCCTTGGACTCCTGCCCCACGCTGCCTGGTGGTGGGTGTAGTACTGTACCACTGAATGCCATCTCTAACTAGGACCCTGGGCAAGTCAGCTCAAGCTCTGTTAGCTCCAGTTCCCTTACCTCTAAATGAGAAATAAGAAGAATTCAACTCGTGGCACTGCTCTGAGGGCTGAATGAGGTAATGCACGGAGAGCCCAGCATAGCCTGGGCACATGGGCAGCCCCCGAGTGCAGGTTGCTGTTGTGATTACAGCTACATTTTCACCCAGGCAGTAACTGTGGGCTTGCTGTTTGCCTCTCCCTCTCCCTGGCCTCTTCAAGCACAAGGGTCGTGGCCCATGCACTCTCCACCCTCAGCTTTGCTCCGTGGTTCAGTAGCAGGCATTGGACACAGTTGGTGCTAAAGGGCAGGACAGAGATACGGGTTATACGCAAAGAAAGAATAATTACTTTATTTTTTATCGTTTGAGTATAACCCATTGTCCTGCCCTTCAGCACCAACTGAGTTCAATGCATGCTTAGGGAACACAATGTTGTATGATTAACACAAAGAAGAACACAAAAATGAGTAAAACATATCTATGTTCATCCTACTCTAAGGAACTTGTACTCAGGTTAGGGCCCTAAGAAGGGTCCCTACACAGCTGTGATGCAGGGAGAGGGGCGTGAGGGGTCTCAGACAGGATGGACCAAAGTGCTGCAGGCAGACGATGGAAGCAATGGGACGATGGAAGCAATGGGACGATGGAAGCAATGGGACGATGGAAGCAATGGGAGGTAAAGAGAAGGCTTCATGGGAAAGGAGGCATTTAGCAGACGCTTTGGGGGATGGTGGGTTGGGGTTTCCATTACGAAGACAGGGGGGGCATCACAGGTTATCACAGATAAGGGCAGAGTGGGGGGACTGGGGGAATGGGGCCAGGTGGGAGGTTGGAAAGCTGGGCTGGAGGCATCTCGTGGAAGCTTTGACGGCCAGACAGAGGGGTTTGTGTCTCACTCTCTGGGCAGTGGGAGCCACTGAAGGGTTAAGTGCTGGGAGTGACTTCAGAACTGAGATTTAGGGTGGTTAATCCAGCAGCCATGTGGAGACTGGTTGGAAGGGGACACAAGGAGGTAGGGAACCAGTAAGCAGGCTGTTAAATAGACTAGAGAGGCCTATAGTCTTCTAGTGTTGTGAGCTGTTCCTTCACAGCTCATGAAACTGCTGTAAATTCGTATTTCTTGGGCTATCATTTCATGAATGTCCAACTTCCTTTCTAGACCAGAAGTCCATGAGATCAGGGCCTGGGTCTGTGGGTGTAGCACCTCGATGGCAGGTACTCCAGGAATAGCTGTTGAGTAGAGAAGTCCGTCAGAAGGGATGGCATCAGACTTGTGTCTGAGCATGGTCTATCAGCCTTGGGAAATGTAGCCAGATGCCAAGAAGGCTAGTTGGTGCCTGGTCTTGGGAAGGATGGTGAGGACTTCAGGTTGGAACCCAAGTACCAACTCCATTGCAACTTGTCGTGAGATCTTGAGAAGTCACGTAAGAAGCTCCGTGCTCCTCTCTAAACAGAGGAAGTTGAGAGACACGACTTTGAAAGTCTCCCTGCGTGTTTCAGTGGGAAGGGAGGAGAGAATTTATCGGGCCCGTGCTACATGCCAAGACACCAAGCCAAGGGCTTTCCCTGCATTAGCTCATTTAATCCCCAGAAGAAGCCCGAGATTGGTAAACACATCCCAGTAACTCAGAAGGAGCTAGGTTGGCCTGCTCCTATGTTCTGAGTCACTCAGGCCTGGGGAACAATCCAGGCTCCACATTTTCATATCCAGGTGTCTTTGGACAAGTCACTGCTTTTCTGTGCCTCAGTTTCCTCATTTGTAAAAAGCCCCTCCCCCCAAGTATTACTTATCTTGCAAAGGAATTGGAAGAACTAAATGAATTAATGCATTTAACTACTGTATAGTCCCTCTGCTAGGTCCTTGGAGGCCAATGTCAGCTCTTAATACAATGACACACCCATGGGAATCCAAAGCCGTTTCCAAGAGTTCTATGAATTTGCCCGGGCTCAGAATCTCATGACCACCACCCTGTAACTAGGTGCTACTATTTCCCGAATATAATTTTTTAAGCAACTCACTTTAAAAAACTGAAATCTATTTCAAACGCATTTCGGATGGCTACTGCGTTGGAAACATAGTACCGCCAGGGATATGAAGAAGGTACAGAACCAAAGTCTGTCCTTCCATCGGGTCTGGCTGCCTGCCCGAGGCTGTGCCTGCGTTCCCTGGTTGTTGCGGGGGGTTGCAGTGCCAGGCAGGTATCAACAGGAAGGGGCACCACATTGAAATAGAGTTGAGAAGGGGATAACTTCCTCGTGTTGTTACCTGGTGTCATCTGATGCTATGCTAAGCCCCACCTGGCATCAGCCACCCCCTCCCAACCCCGGCAGGCAAATATTGTGCCTGTACACCTCCCTGCCCTGGCAGCCTCTCGGGTGGAAGGCCACCCCCAGGCACTGTGTGACGGCGTGCACCGCCAGGCGAAGGCAGCCCATCCCCCTCTCCGCCCCCCTGGAGCTGGTGCACTAGTTATTGTGGGAGCCGGAGAAGCAGCCTGTCCCTTTCGTCCGCGGCATCGTGGAAGAATATATTTTAGAGCCTATAGTTTTCTTTTCATCTCTGTTACCCGTTTTAACGACTGCATTTGCCAAGTTCCTGCGAGCTGCCTATTGATAATTGATAGATTGTTCCTTCCTTTGCAATTTCCTCTATTAGTTACCCCAGGAAGTTTGTTTGCGATTTGCATGTAACCCAGTAGGCCGCGGAGCACGGCTTGCTTGCGGGCCTGTGTAGGTGTGTCCTGTCCAGAAGTGCGCTGGCGAGGCCAGCGGGCCCTCCGACCAGGAAGCGCTCGGTCGCACCCTGGCAGGTTCCTCTCCATTGACGCGACCTGGAGAGACCTGGAGCAGAGGGCCAGGACTTCCCCTGGCTCTGGTGGCTTCCAGGCACCATCTGGGGAGATCCCTGAGGCCAGGCCTGGCTCCTCCCTCTGGATCCTAACTGCACCCCCATAACCTGGGGCTTTCACAAGGTGGGGGCAGGGATGTCTTGCTGAGAACATCTGATTTAAGAGAACTCAGCCTTGTCCAGTTCCTCCTGTTTATTTGTTTTGTTTTGTTTTTTCTTTCCCCCTCCTGGGTTTGCTGAGATAAGAGGCGTCTGGAGGCAGATTTGGACCTGGGACTGGGTCGGCACCAGACCTCTCGGGGAATTACCTGCAGACTGTTCTCATTTGTCTAGCAGTTTTAAAACAACTGAATTCGTGAAAATCAGATTGGATTTGGAGCCAAAAATGGGGAACGTTTTTGAAAATTGGGAGCCAGACTTCAGATTCTGGGCTTCTGTTGAGAAATTGGAAAAGATTTGGTCCACATTCCCACAGCGGGTGGGATCGGGCCAGCCTCTGAGGCAGCTCCGGTCGGCCCTGGGGCCGCTGTGGGCAAGGCCACCTGGGGGCACCCGCAGGACCTGCCGCACCGCCGCTGACAATCAACTCCATCTCAGCTTCAAATCCCAGCTCCTCTGCCCGTGGCCAGGTGACCTTAGGCAAGTCGTTTCCCCTCACAGAGCCTCGATGGCCTCTTCTGTAAAATGGGGATGATATTAGTTTGTATCTTCTAGGATTGCCGTAAGGATTGAACGAGGCAGTGCCCAGGGCTCAGCGTGGTGCCTGGTCCTGAGGAAGGCCTCACGTTGGCTGCCAGTGAAGCCACCCAGGTTCTGCCCGCCTGGTGCCCCGGTCCGTGGGGAGGGCTGCTTGTCCGTCCGCAGTACAGAGGGATGCTCCGTGCAGAGCGACGGAGAAACGCGTGCCTGTACGTGGAGCGTGGATCTTTTTAAGAGGAGCCCAGTTACAAAGCCGATTGGCATTTGACAGGCCGAGACTCATCCTCGGGGTCCCGGGCTCCTCAGACGGCTTGCACAGGAATGAGCCGGAGCAGCCCTCACCAGGGAGACGTCAACAGTCAACGCCTGTTTCCCACGTGAGCGTCCCGCAGACACACAGCCGTGAACCGCCTGCACGCTGGCCGCCGGCTGCCGGAGCAATCTCAGGGCAAGCCTCCCTCCTGAAATTCTTCGGGAATTTTCAGAGTGAGATGTGTCGGTCATTATTATTGAATTAAACATTATTAACTTACAAAAGGGAAGGCCCATTCGGAAGGATCTATTTCACCTCTTCTTGATGGGTGCTTCTTCCAGACAGAACATCAGCGTCCATTCCTTCAGGTCAACCCAGGAGCTGGAAACGCTCCAAGGCGGAATCGTCTAAGTGCTGTTGGGCAAAGGAGAGTTTATGAAGCCCACTGTGGGCCTTAACTTCTCAGGTGTCCATTTTCAAAGGGATTATTTGCTCCAAGAACCCGCACAGCTCCCTTGGCTGGCCTGGCCCCCCACAGTGCTCTCAGGGCCTCAGCCCCGCGGGGAGGAGCCCCTGGGTGACCTCAGTGCTGCCCAAGGGGGGAGGCTCCAGGCTGACAAGAGTGTCATCTTTGCTATGTGCTGATGCCTTCTTGGCAATTGAGAAAATAAGCTCTAACTTCCAACTCAAAGAATAGAAACAGCTATTTTATTTATTTATTTTTAAAATATGTTTTATTGACTTTTTAGAGGGAGAGAGAGAGAGAAACGTCGTTGGTTGAGAGATCGATTGGCTGCCTCCTGCGCGCCCCCTACTGGGGATCGAGCCCGCAACCCAGCCATGTGCCCTGACCAGGAATCGCACCAGGACCTCTTGGTCACTGAGCCACACCATCTGGGCAAAATTGCAATTTGAAAAAAAATGCAATCTACTCTACGGTGGCAGAAAGCAGCTGAATGATGCATGCGGACCGCGGAAGGGAAGGAAGAGATGATAAAGGGAGATGAGGAAGCTTTCAGGGGTGGGTTAGGCGTTGAGTGTCTCAATGCCACAGGCTCCAGAGCCGGACGCAGACACCTGCCTTCTTCCTGCCACCAGCGCGCCACCATTTCTCCGTCCTGGCCTGTGCCCCCTTTCTGACTCTAGGCTACAAACACCTCTCTCTCTCTCTCTCTCTCTCAGATGCACACAGTGACACACACACACACAATGAGTTTTCATTAAAAGCAGAATCTTGCTTGCACCCACCCACCTGTCCGAGAACTCTGCTGAGCGCCTGTTCCGGGTAAAGCTCGGGGAACGGGGTGGTGAGCAAGGCAGACACAGCGCCTGCCCGCAGGGACCGTGCATTCTGGAGGCGCAGACACAGTGACCACATGACCAGAACTCCGGTGAAACCCCAAACTGGGCAGAGTGCTCCAACGCAGACACAAATGGCCTCGGGAGCAAATCACAGGAAGCATTAGCGTCTTCATGGAGATGAGGAAGGAAGGCTTCCTGGGAGAGGTGACGAGGGAGGCCATCAGAAACCAGCATCGGGGTTAACCAGGCGAAGAAGGTCAGCGGGAGTCCTCTGGGCAGGAGGACTAGTGTGTGCACAGGCCTGTGGCGGGAGGAAGCGAGGCGTGACCCGCGGTGGAAGCGCTGCCCGAGGGCCTTCGCGCTGGAGCTCGGAGAGCACAGGCCTTCGATTCTCCCCAACCCCGAACAAAACAACGCACACACTGATCCTCCGAAGCTGAGCTGACCAGTTGTACTGCAGAGAGAACACAGCCTGGCGGGCTTGGCACAGTCTCTGCAGGGGGAGGTCGGGGAGGCGCCTGCAGGGGCCGCTGGGCGGGAGGGTCCTGAGGCTGCTTTTCCCAGGCAGAGAACTCCCGGGGTTGGGCGGAGTTTATGACATGGTCTGTGCATGCCCCAGATTCGTGGACACGGCGAAGAGAGGGTCTCACCGTGAGCCCTCCTGCTAACCTTCATGCATGAGCTATTTCAGTGGGTCCGCAGGCTTCTCTTCCAGTCACAAGTCTTGTTTTGGGTGCACAGTGATCTCGCCGACTGTCGGTGTTGCCTCGGAACAGGCAGGAAAGTGTGCCCAGACCCAGTGTCATTTAACACAGGGCAGGAAGCAGTGTCGCTGTCAGCTCTCGGTCGGCTCCATCCTAAGTGCAATGGGAAACCACGGATGGGGTTTACCTCCCTTCTGACCTGCTGAGCTGGCTGTGGGGTGACGGGTCCCCATCACTCTGTCACTTGGCCAAGGTGCTTTCTCGTGGAGCGCAGTGTCTCACCTGTGCGGGGGGAACACAGGAAAGATGAGTCCGAAGGCTGTGGCCGACACCCAAGCCCTCCCTCTGCCTCAGCAATGGCGAGAGGAGCGCTTCGGAGGAAAACACACCATCCACATCCCCCACGCTGCTCGGCCGCTTGCCCTGAGGACCCTCTGCCCATTCTGTGGCTTGCTGCCATTTCTCGTCTGCAGAGTGAGGACAGTGATGGCGTGGGCTGTGTTAGGGTAGTCCTGAGGGTTATCCAATGTGCACGGACATTCTTAGTGCTCAGATATTATCTACTGTGGTTGCTTTTACATTGAACCCCTGAGCTGAGGTGGTCTCCAGGTGCCCCTGTGTTCATTCCACAACTCTCATGTGTGACAGCCAGTCTCATTTGCTGGGGACTGCTGTCATCCAAGTCACAGCCGTCTTTCTGCTCAGGGATCTCTAGTCTTGCTGTTGGCTGGTGGTATCGCCTCCTGTTCCCCACACCCAGGACCTGGACCGTCTTCGGGTTCCTTCGGAGGGGGGTGTCCTAACTGCCCACCCCCCAGGCTTCCGGGTCAGGGTGTGAGCAACCCGAGGGCGGAGGATGGTCCCCCACCTCCTTTCTCCACCCGCGAGAGCTCCAGGACTCGGTTCACCTCAGGGCGGGCCCCTGGTTCTGGGCTGGCTGCGGGCACACAGGAACGAAGCAGACGCACACCTCTCTGGGCCCCGGGTCGGAGGGGAAGAGCCCAGGTATTAGTCTTGTGGGGTAGAGCACTGACCAGTAGGGGGTGTTTCCGGTTCAGACGAGGGAGGGGCTAGTTCTGCTCAGGTTGGTGCGGTGGTCTCAGGACCTAGGAGCGCGGCTGAGCAGGAAGAATACTCAGTGTTCCTGGGACGAGGAGAGGCCGGAAGGACGCCAGGGCTGGGCTGACGCACTGATCACCGCCACGCTCCTAGGGTTCGTCAGAATTTTCCTCCCTCAGCCAAAGGCAGAAGAGCGATCAAGTAACTCTCCCGAGAGCCTTCAAAAGCTCCCCATTGTCTTAAGACATGGTCTGAAGTGTTCCGGGGTCATGGAGAGCAATTCGGTGACACACGTTGGCCTCGGAGACGCCCCGTGGAAGAGGGTTAGACAAGGGAAGTGAGTGCAGGCTCAGGAGCCCTGCTCCGCGAGACCAGAAACCAGGGCCTGGGAGGGCCTGGGGACTGGGTGGTGCAGCGGGAGAAGAGTGGGGGTCCCTGTCCAGGGGCTGAGCTAAGAGTTTCGGAGCCAGTTGAGGTTCTCATTGATCTGATCCAAAACATGCGGCAATGACAGACTGTCTGGGAAAAACCATCGACTGCCAGAGGACCCAAGCAACCGGTTCTGCTTCAGAAAGCACTGTCCTATGCCCGGCCGGTGTGGCTCAGTGGTTGAGCGTCGACCCATGCACCGAGAGGTCGCCGGTTCGATTCCCGGTCAGGGCACATGCCCAGGTTGTGGGCCAAATCCCCAGTGGGGGCATGTAGGAGGCAGCCAATCAATGTTCTCTCTCATCAATGTTTCTATCTCTCTCTCTCTCTCCCCCTTCCTCTCTCTCTAAAATCAATAAAGAAAAAATATGTTTCAAAAAGAAAAGAAAAAAGAAAGCGCCACCCTACGAGCTGGCCTTGAGAACATGCTGGGCCCCGAGGGCCGTGCTGAGCGGGAGTCTGAGTGGTGTCAGTGTACTTATCGTACGGCAGATACTCGATACTGATTCTTCGATGTAAATGTCAGTGGATGTCAAAAGTAGCGGGCGTAAGAATGACCCGGGATACAGTGTGGAGAAATGTAAAGAAAAAAGTCAGGTTTGAGCCGGTGCCCACGAACCTGCCTTTCAGACGAGCAGCCGGGTACGTCTGATGCAGGTAGGGGGAGGCCCTCCTTGGAGAAGCGTGGCTCCGTGTTTGAAAGTCCTGTACTTGGAGCTCAGCTAATTCTAATCTAATTACCAGGTGGAACCATTCCTGTAGCCGGGGCAGGAGAACCTAGCCAGAAGGGGACTGGGATTGGGTGCCGCCTTTTGGGAGTCCAACTGTCCGCTAACGACTTGGACAAGGGCAGGCTTTGGTATCTGAGGACACTGTGCCAACTAACCGCTCGAGCCAGTCCCAGTTTCAGCCTTAGACTGTGCTCTGTTCCTTGTGACAGTGTCATCGCTTTGATGACAGTGGTCCCTGGGATGAAGCGGAAGTTCTGTGCGGCGTGAACCAGCAAGGACGAGGACGGGAAAGTGGCGGCTTCCCAAACGCTTGAGCAGTCGTGCGGGACCCACCAGGCGTGTCCGGGGCATAAGTAATCGCGGCTATTTGAGAATGAAACAAACAAACAAAAAATGCTGTTTTTCTTTCCATTTGTGCGCGCTGTTTTTCCCGAACGCCTACGAAGTCGTTAGGACATAGCTACGCGTTACATTTGCAGTTTGGAGCTAACTGTGTAATGAATGGAGATGGTAGGTGTTTCCTTCTGCCCGGGGCACCACGCACAAGTGACTAAGCAGCTCAGGACACGGGGAACGGAGAATGTTGGGGAATTTCTGGGTGACTCCGCTCTTGCAACATTGAATTCTTTTTCATTTAATTCTCGCAATGGCCCTCTTCGTGAGGGACTTGTTAGAGCTGGAGGAGGAAGTGCATTTGAGTCAGTGTGACGGAGTGTCTGGTCCTGACCACTGTGCTTAGCTCTCAGGTACGTGGGGCGGCCAGTTAGCCAGCACACCCTGAGCATTAGGGAAGCTTAGTTATTGTATCATTAACAAGGCTGCATTATTCTCTCATCCATTAAACCGCACCAGCCTCTCATCCTCTCATTCGCAATCCCTTAATGTCTGGGCAGTGCAGCCCCGTGAGTCAGATCATGGGCCCCTCAGCTATGACCGAGGACAGGAGGGGCCCTGGGGACCCCTGGAGTCACACGTTCTCTAACTATGGCCCTGGCCAGGCCCTTTCCCAGGAACCAAGGAGGTATTCTACCCGAGGACTGAGGGAAACTCGGAGAGAGTTCAGAAGGCAGGCCCGGACCAGGGCCAGGGATCGAACGGCAACCAAGGTGCGTGCCCTTGACCCGAACTGAACCTGTGACTCTGGTCCCTGGGCTGATACTCTAAACCAGTGGTTCTCAACCTTCCTAATGCCGAGACCCTTTAACACAGTTCCTCATGTGTATGTGGGCGTATCTGCATGTGGGCGGACCCGCCTGGAGACGGACAGAGGAGCGGTGTCTCGGTTCCTAAGACCATTGGAAATATGTGTTTTCCGATGGTCTTAGGTGACCCCTGTGAAAGGGTCGTTCGACCCCCAAAGGGGTTGCGACCTGCAGTTTGAGAACTGCGGCAACACTGAGTCAAATCACCCGGGGCCGATTTCAGGCCCTTCATCAGTACCCGAAGCTTGACCTTGAACAAGCCACACACTTCGCAGGCACGACCGCCCATCCTCCGCCCTTTCGAGGGAGCGCACGTATTCCCACCTCCCGGCACCCAGAATGTGAGGGCCTTGGACTGAAGAGGTCACGAGGGCAGGTCCTGGCTGCCGAAGGTCAACTTCTGGCTCACTACTGACTTCCCGGCTGCGGGAGCTTGGGCGAGCCTCAGTTTCCTCATCTGTAAAATGGCAACAGGAACAAAGACTCTGCCCCAGCGTATAGTAAGAGGGGAGATAAGATGATGCAAAGGACCAGGCTTGAGTGAGCCCTTCATAAACGCCTGCTCTCGTTACTGATGCAAAAGACCTAGTCGGCTGGACTTTGCAGGCTCCTTCAGACATCCCTCTGCTTCTGCCCTTCGGCCCGACGCCCTTCCCGCTCTGCCTGGTCTCGGAGTCCTCCCTCCCCACCCTTCTGTTCCTGGCGCAATGTTAGACAGGGCGGGTGTCGTTTTGTTTTAAAATCAGGGCGAAATGGTCATGTTTAACGGAGTGTGATTTATTAAAACCATTGTCTTCGTGAATACTCATTACGGAGCGCTCACCTGCGCCCCCCTTTGCTGGTACGTGGACCGCGTATTAGTCATCGCGAAACAAGACGGACAGCACACTGTAATTACGGACAAAGCATTTAAGACACAAACCAGTAAAAATCAAAGGTAGGAGAAAATGCTTTGAAGAGAGCTGGGGGCTAGTCCGGCCTCCCTGTGTCCTGCCAGGCCCCTGGGGCCGAAGGCGGGGGACCGGGGATACGGTGCCGAACAAACAGTCCTGCCTCCATAGAGCTTCCACTTGAGGAGGGCGTGCAGCCAGCGCGGGGAACAAGTAAGTAAGCAGGTGACGAGGGCGAATGCCCAGGAGACACAGCCCAGAGCCAGAGGATCACCCACTCCTGGTGGGCAGAGCGAAGGGGTGTTCTCTGCGAGTAGCTTTGCTGGCTTCTGGAAAGTTCCCAGGCAGAGCCACTTTGAGATGGGGAGTCTGGCTGCCGGACGGAGGACCAGCGCAGCCAGACCACGCGGGGGGAGCGTGGCCGTCAGCGGGCCCTCCCCGGGTGCGTGAAGAGCGATGACTTCGAGGCCGGAAACGCTGGTTAAGTCCCGTCTCTGTCACCTCTCAGCTGTGTGTCTGGAGCCAGTCATTCCCCCGAGGAGCCTCCCTTTTCCCATCTGGACAGTGGGGGGAGTCAGAGGAGCAGGGTTCGGGTCCCAGTTCTGCTAGGTACAAAGACTGACACTTTGGACCAATGACGTGTCTGGGCCTCAGAAGATGTATTCATCTAGTCACTCATTCAAATAAGAAAAATAGATTTATGATTCCAAGTCTCAGCCAATGCACTCAGTCAAGCAAGAAAAAATGATCTTAAAACAGGCCTGATCAATCACATTTCACTGGGATGCTGTCAAGTTTACGTGCATCCATACACGGCGACGTCGTTTAAAGGCAGTGCAGTCACAGACAGCTGTGTTCCGTATTCTCGAAAGGAGAAGCATCCTTCCTCCGAACCCTCGGTTTCTCTAAGTCTTACTTCTTTACATGTTCCAGTTTGGCCTCCAGCCCCCCAGGCAGCCGACCTCCAGAGTCTAAGTCAGTCAGTGAGACCTGAACCCAGGGACAGGTGGCCGTGGGCCAGGGGAGAGGCGGTATGCATCAGTGCCCGAGCCCAGTACAGTGCAGGTCCCGAGACTGAACTAGCAGGGGCACTCTCACATGCTGGCGGCCAGGACCAGTCCCATGCCCACGCCACACCATAGCATTTCCTGTCAGCTGTTGTCACCACGGGCAAAAATGGAAAGATAATCGAATCTGTTAAAAGTAGCTAGATACAACTGCCATCTCCTTAAATCGTGTTACTGTAACAAAAAGAAAGTCATTTGCAGTTGCATTTTCTAAGCCACCCTGAGACAGGGATCGACCGCAAGCAGCTTATTTGGGAGGGGATCCCAGGAAGCACGGTCAGGGCAGAGAAGAGGCCGCGTCAATGAGCAGGTGACACACCGGACACCTGAGTAAATCACAGCAGACCTCTGTGACACTGTCCACACCATGCCTCAGAGCTGCCCACCCTGGGAGCACGGAGCGGTGACTTTACACCAACCCCCGTCCTCACGGGGTGGCATTCCCTGGGGCATGCGGTCTGCCCAGTGCTCAGAGCCGCGTTCCTGCAGCCACAGAGCCTCAGGAAAGGGGTCCCTGCCGCTCGCAGGAAGAATTCGTCTGGATGCTGAGTACTGAGGGCCTTGGGAGGGGCACCGATTTGAAATTAGATTTACACGCTTGGACCCGTAACCTGACTTTGCCCCTTCCTAGCAAGGCCATCCCTTCAAATGCCCCAGTCCTCAGTGTGCCCACCTGTAAAGTCCGTTTCTGCCCCCAAAGCGCTGTGATTTCATTCCTCGGTGAAGACGGATGACTTGGGATCACCCAGGGCGTTCCTTGTCAGAACTCAGTTTCTAGGGTTTCTGTGTAGACGGCTTCCTTCCACACCAGTCCCTGGAGCTGAGGTTCGGGGGATCAGGTTGCTCCTTCGCAGCTGATCCGTGCGTGTCTAACCACAAGTATGAGGCACACTTTGCTCGAACGTGGGGTGTTTATAACATCTGATACTTTGATTACTTTGTTCAAAGTGAGCTCATTCATTTCCAAACACTTGTGAAGTCCCCAGTCCCCTTGAAGTCCCTTTTCTCCTGTCCTCTGGGCAACGCACTCTGCAGAATGAAGCCCTCTGCAGCTGAGGTAACCCAGGGCCTAGACAGTGCCATCAACGAGTCACTGGCTTGTCCTTCTTAAGAAAACCAGTCAGTCGCCCTGGCTGGTTTGGCTCAACGGTTAGAGCGTCGGCCCGCGGACCAGAGAGTCCCGGGTTCCATTCCCTCTAAGGGCACGTACCTCGGTTGCGGTTCGTCCCCAGCCCTGTTTGGGGTCGTGCGGGTGGCAACCACTCGATGTGTCTCTCTCACGTCGATGTTTCTCTCTCTCTCTGTCTCTCCCTCCCTCTCTCCCTCCTGCTCTATCTGAAGATAAATGCAAAAATGTCCTCGGGTGAGGATAAAAAAAAAAAGAAAAGAAAACCAGTCAAAGAAAGAAACGAAAAGCAGCCAAGTTTTGGCCAGTTATGTTGGTAGTTACTGAACAGATTTCGGTGTGTGAGGCCCCCCCATTGCAGCCTGCATCGTCCTCTCCTAGCTGTCCTCTCTTGTCCCTCCACCCACATCTTCATCTCCACTCTTTCAGGGCCAGACAACTGCCTCCTAAATGTTCCATGGATGCAAACACGTGTATGGTGGGGGTGGGGGGCGGTGCAGGGAGAGTCCATAGTCACATACATTTGTTTGAGGCAGGCTAGAATCGGCAAAGTAAAGTGGTATCTTTGCTGCAGGACTTCTCAGTGCCTTGAATATTCTAATGTGCACTGTAACTCTGAGTAGGGATAAAAATGAGTGGGCTTGCCCGGCTGGTGTGGCTCAGTGGTCGACCCATACACCAAGAGGTCACTTGTTCGATTCCCGGTCAGGGCACATGCCCAGGTTTTGGGCCCGATCCCCAGGGTGGGGCATGCAGGAGGCAGCCAATCCATGTTCTCTCTCATCGATGTTTTTATCTCTTTCTCCCTCTCCCTTCCTCTCTCTCTAAAAATCGACAAAGAAAAAAAAATGAGCGGGCTTTCCCAAACTCCATGACCACAGAACACCTTCTGTTAGCCCGGAAATGCTGTCCTGGGTCGTGCACCCGCCATGGACTGAAAGAGACATGCTTCAGACGGTGAGCAGCCTGCAAGGCTCCCGGAGGCACCGGCCGCGACACAGCCACGTGAACCCCTTGCCTCCGCCATGTACTGAGGGTCTGCCATGTGCTGGCTGCTTCACCAGATGAAAACAGAGTGCCAGGGCATCCCCATGGGGGCTGGGCAGGGCTGGCACCCCAAACCTGCCCTCAGCACCAGGATCAGCTACATAATTAAAGTGCAAAATGAAGTGACCAAGAATTTCCAGGTGATAGCAGAGCGTTCAACCAAGGTGGGGCCTTCTGCCCACTGCTCAGGTCACACCCCGTGAGGTCGGCTGTGCCGTTTGCCCCTGTGGCGAGAGCAGAGGCCCCTCTGTGCAGCCAGTGCCGTCCTGCTCTGAGACAGGCTTTCTCCCACTCCGCCTGGCAGGACGCTGGCTCTGCCCGGTGAACCAGCAGCCGATGAAGCAATAGGCTGGAGATTACTCAGAGGCAGCAGGGAACGGTGGGTGGAGATCAGGGTTCGAGTGCCAGCTTTAGCCCCTTCCCTCTCAATGACATTCACGTCCCCCTCTGTGCCTTAGAAACCTCCTTGGAAAGGGGTTGAAATGACGCCTGTCCTGGAGAAAGGATGGTGGGAAGGGTAAGCCACACACACAGACCCTTGGCACTTCGCCAGTGTCCGGGTCCACGGTTCTCTTCTCGGAAACCCCGAGCCGCCCCATTTCTTACTTATCCACGCAGGTGGCATTTGGAGGGCATCCAGGGAGGGACCCAGCGTGGACGCACCCCTGGCTGGAGGAGTATGTGCACGGCAGGAGCAGCTGGGAGCCCACCCAGGCAGCTTCCCGCCGCACCCGTCGCCTGGGTCTGCAGAAACGTGGCTGACTGAGAAGGCAGAAGCTGATGGTAAACAAGGGCCGTTGGCTTGTCTGTGGATTTTCAACACCCATTTGTCCCCAGTGCACGGGAGCCCCAGTAATTAACGGTTGGCCACCAACCAGTCTCAGGAGGCTCCAGCCTCCCGGGCCATCGACCATCTCCAGCAATTAGGCTCAGCGTGACAGTTGTTTCTGAGCCGAGGAGCCGAGTGAATGGACTTAATCCCCCTGATTGAAATCCATTAGCCCCTGTGATATACTGGGCGAGGCAGCGAGGAGCCACCTCACCTCACCCGGTCATGCCCGAAGGGTCACAGGCTGACTCACAGTTAATAGTGGGGAAGACTTGCATGGAGGGGAGCCTTTGAAGAAGGGCAGGGTGTGTCCTGAAGCTGGAAGGTTTAATGCATTTTTAATTAAATGTGCTTTAATACGATTCAGTACCAACCAGCGTGTCACTGCAGAGAGATTCCTTCTATCTGTGCAGTTACTGACGTGTGTGTTACTACCCACGTGTAAACTCGGATGACCTGGGAAGATGCTTGACTTTCAGGGCCACCCAAGTCTTCTGCTGGCCCTCTGGGCGGAGATCAACTGTCCCCCACCCTCCAGTCCCTATATTTACTCTTCTGCCCTTATACCCACACCCACACAGGTGGGCACGTGCGTGTACACACTTGAAGACACTCGGACACGTGTGTGCAATCTCTCCCCGCCCCCTTTCAAGGAGGAAGGGTGGAAGGAGATACTGAATTAGGAACACGAGTCTCCTGTTGTCAGCGGCACATGTCCCCACGAGGCACCGGGTGTTTCTGAGCTGTGTTCCTCCTCCGTAAGTGACAGTGACAGCAGTAGTAATAACAGTGGCAACCCAGCGTTGCTGTGGGCTTCAAGGAGGTAGCGCGCAGAGCCCTTGGTGAAACGCAAGAGCCCTGCGCACGCTGCTTGTTGGCGGAGGTTGTAACCAGGCCAACGGGAAGGCACCGGGCTGGGCTCCACTGTACAGACTTGGGGCAGCGCCCCC
Organism: Tadarida brasiliensis; assembly: GCA_030848825.1. Lineage (NCBI taxonomy): Eukaryota > Metazoa > Chordata > Mammalia > Chiroptera > Molossidae > Tadarida > Tadarida brasiliensis. Next base: position 119,057,792 of record CM061259.1, on the reverse strand, counting down.
CACCCCAGTGTTTGCATGCTTGCTCACTCACTCGGTGGGCGTGCACTGAGCACGCTCAGCTAGGACTTCCTGCGTACCTACTACGCGCCCTGCTCAGGGTCCCAGGTGTGCCCGAGCTTCTCACCCGCGGTGGCTTCTCAACCAGATGCGTATCTGCACAGTACGGGTGGGAAACCGAGGCTTAGATAGTGACTTCATTCAGTACTGTTTATCGGATCCTTGTCACGTGCCAGACATATGCCCCCAGGATTGGGGATAAAAAGGAAAATGAAACAGATGTCGTTCTTGCCTTTCATGCCCTGATCTTCTCCCAGGAAGTTTTCGAGAGCTCACAGAAAAGTGCTTGTGTTCCTGGGCCATAGGTTTCCTCTCGGCTCAGATGCGAGGTATCGGACTGTGTGTCACAGGGTGACGGACGGAGCATCTCATGGCCTCCTTCCCCACGATGCTGGTTCCTGGGAATCTTGGGAAGTGCAGGTGCTGATTTAGGAGGGTTGGGGGTGCAAAGGTGTGATAGTTAATTTTCTGTGTCAACTTGGTGAGGCCAGGGCACCCAGTCTTTTGGTCACACACCAGTCTAGCTGGCACCGTGCAGGTATTTGTTAGATGGATTACGTTGAAGTCAGTGGACCTCGAGTGAAGCAGGTTGCCCTCCATGGTGTGGGTGGGCCTCATCCAATCAGTTGAAGGCCTTAAGAGGAAAGACCTGCTCCCAGAGGAAGAAGAGCTTCGGCTCTGGACTGTCTTTGGACTCAAGTTGCAAGCCAGCTCTTCCCTGGGTCTCCAGCCAACCCGCCAGCCCTCAAACCTGCACGAGCAAATTCTTTAAAATCTCTCGATGTAGATGTAGATGTCGATAACATGGATATTAACGCTAATACTATATTTTGATTTCAATTAATTTATCATTTTAATCATATAGAAGGCACAGGTAAATTAATTTTAATAATATATTTTATTGACTCAAAAATAGTCTCATTATTTCAACATGTCATCAACACAAACACCTCTGAATGAGCTCGAGATAGAGGCAGATGTACGTGGAGATATCTCGTATGCGTAGAGAGTGGCTCTTTGTTTCGGGAGAGCCCTGACTAACACAGGGATGGCAGGTCCTGTGTTTCCCACACCTTCTGGAAAGATGCCAAGGCTGCTGGCCTGTGACCCGATCTGAGCCGAGTCACAGATACCACTGACGTCTGCAGGCGGCACCCGCACACCCGAGAAGCCGAGGCAATGCTTCAGGGCGCCCGCGGACCTTCCGAGGCCAGTCTGGGCTGGGGCTGTTATGCTGCGTTCTCGCCAGGGGTTCATGTCTGCCCGGGCGCCGGACCCAGCAGTCTGTCCGCAGGGGTGTGCCGCCGAAGCCTCCCGGAACGTGCCCGGCTGCTTCCAGTCCCGGTGTGCCGTCTGTGGACAGCTTTCCCACACGCCCCTCCGCCAGCAGAGGCAGCAGCCCAGCGCCAGGCAGCTGGGTGGCAGCGGAAAGGGGGGATCAGGGCGGGTGCGAGCCCAGATGTCTGGCATCCCGCACACACCCGCTCGGCCCAGGCGGCCCCTCTGCTGACACCTCCCCAGTGCCATCGCTGGGCGTCGGGAGGAGTGCTGGACAGACGACCCAGCAGGAACTCGCAGCCGCTGCCAAGGCAGTGGGAGACCGGTCGGCTGGACATGGGCCCCGAGGTCTGCGCAGGAGGCACGGCAGAGAACCGACCAGGAAAGGTGGGGGGGGGGCCTCAGGAGCAAGGGTCTTTCTCTTCCTTCCTGAGGTCTGGCTGTGCGGGTGTGCGGGCGGCGGCCAAGTTCCAGGGGAGGTCTGCGCCACACGTAGGGCTGAGCGTGAGAACGCCGTGAGGACAGACGCCGGGAGGCCGGGCCCACGCCGCCCGGCAGAAACGCCACCCGAGACACACACATCACCTTCAGTGTCTTAGTAGTTTCGTAAGGAAGTCACGAGAAGCAGAAAAATGCATTTGAATAGTAAATCTTAACAGGAAATACCCTACACATTACTATTTCGTGGACATAAACCGTCAGAATGAGATAGTCTGTGCTGACCCTTTCCTGCCTGAGCTCTTCGAGATCGGGGTGTTGACCCCGCATCTCCGTTCGGACGCGCCCATCAAGCACTCCTGGGCCGCACGTGCCCGGGGCCACCAGACGGGGCCGCACAGCCCGGGACCGTCAGTGACCAGCACCCTCCGCTTGGTACCTGCCGCCTGCCCTGCACCCTCCCCCCAAAGAGAAGAGTGAAGACAGAACGAGAAAAGGATCTCTGGGTGCCTAGCGGTCCAGGCCGATCCCGTCAGGCTAGCGCCCACGGCGGAGTGAATGAAAACAGTGGTTCCACTCAAGCGCCGAGTAAGCAAACATTCTTTAAATAAACAGAAATCGAGTATATTTCAGGAACGCTTTTACTCTGTGGGTCACAGAGGAGGTTAAACAAAAATTTGTTTTAAAAACGTCTCCCCAAGGGCATCCTGTGTCTGCGGCGCTCTCACCTGCCTCGTTGGAGAAGGCGAGGCGGGCGGTGGGTGCCAGCCGGCTGGCGGGCTGCGCAGGTGGACCCAGGGCCTCCCACACCGCCCCTGCCACGGCCGCTCCCAGCTCTACCGTCCAGTGCCAGCCTCGCGTGCAGAAGCTCGGACTCGGGGGGACTTCAGGAGACTCAACTTCTGGTGGGGACTTTAGGCAGACACTGCAGACCTGTGGGGCACCGATCGGGGGGGCTGTATCCCACACATCTGAGTTCACTCATTCAGTTAGTTGCTTATGCCCTTATTCGTCCATTCGTTCATTCACTAGTTCATCCATCCTCTCACTGTCTCACTTGGGTTCCGTGGGAAGCAGACAGGTTTATCAGGGAGGGTCCTGCCGTCACCGCCTGTGGAAGGGAGGGCTGAAGGGACCTCAGTGGAGCCTTTCTTAGCCCTCCTGGAGGCGGTCTGAAGATAGGATGAGCCTTCAGAGGTTTTTCTGAGCCTGGCTAAGGGGGCCGGGCTACTGTACCCACCAGGCTGAGCAATCATCAGATGTGGGCTGCCCTGGGAAGGGGGCATGATGGAGGGCACGGCGGCTTTCTTCCCCTGGGAGCTGAGGGCGGTCCAGAGCCAGCAGGGCCGTGCCTGGCTGGGGTGCTAGGTCCTTTATTCCTAAGGGACATGTGGCTGTCGCATGGCAGCACCCGCCACACACGTCCTTTAGCTCAGTGATAGAAAGTGAAGAGCCCTTGGCAAATGCCACTTTGCCCTGACTCCATGGCAGTGCCACAAGGAACGCGCCAATAGGTCCCTGAGAAGAAGGGCGAAAGAAAGTTTGATAAAAAGGTGGGTACAGTGTGACCGCACCTGGGTCAGATGCACCTGCTTTGGGGTGAAGACCAGGAGGCGTGCGGCCGTGAGCACGGGTCTCAAATGGTGAGACAGGGGTCATTTTCTCAAGCATTCCTTTGCTACTATGTCACATGTCTCAGTATGGAACGGATGTCGCAGAATTGTGTGACCCTGAGGGCAGGGCAAGGTGCACAGTCCTGAGAGCTGGTAACAAGTATTTATGAAGCTCTTACTGCATGTCTAGTGCCCAACGTATATTTGTTTCATTTAACACTCAGAACAACCCTATAAGGAAGGTAATTCCTTTCCTTTCCTTTCCTTTCCTTTCCTTTCCTTTCCTTTCCTTTCCTTTCCTTTCCTTTCCTTTCCTTTCCTTTCCTTTCCTTTCCTTTCCTTTCCTTCCCTTTCCCCTTTCCCTTCCCTTTTCCTTCCTTCCTTCCTTCCTTCCTTCCTTCCTTCCTTCCTTCCTTCCTTCCTTCCTTCTTTCTGGACATGGTAGGCAGAATAGTGGCCCCAGAGCCAGAGAATGCATTGCCTTACAAGGCAAAGGGACTGTGCCGATATGATAATCTTTAGGACCTTGAGCTGGGTTGATTGTCCTGGAAGATCTGGGCAGGCCCAGCACCCTCACAACGGCCTGTGGGGGAGGTAGGAGGGTCAGAGTCAGAGGTGTGATGACAGAGCAGGTTGGAGAGCTTCGGGGTTGCAAGCCGAGGAATGCAGGCAGCCTCTGGACACTGGAAAGGGCGCGAGAAGGACTTCTGCCCTGAGCCTCAGGAGGGACTCTGCCTCCAGTACTGTCACTGAGTCAGGGTGTGTTGTTTTAAGCCTCGAAGTTTGGGGTCATTTTTGTCAGTGGTAAGAGACAATACAGTGAAAAGAAAAGAAAACCAAAACAAAACAAAAAAAGAGAGATAATACAGTGGATAAACGGAAGCTAGAAGGATGAAATAGCTTGTCCAAGGTCAGCGGCACAGTGGCACGATTCAGAGACCATGGAATTGTGACGTGTCTCGCTCCCGTTGCCACTCTCCTGGGAGGTAACTGCAGCTGCAGTTCTTTGCTACAACTTATCCACAATGTTCTAGATTTTTGCAGGTACCTGGTCGCTGCCTTAATTGTTAAGAGTTTAACTCTAAGGATTGGGCACCCACACATCAATTTCCCTTCCTTTTTCCTTCTTGCCTCTCTCCTTCTTCCCTCCCTCCCTCCCTGTATATTTCTCCCCTATATTTATTGAGCACCTGCTAGGCACCAAGCTCGGCCCCAGATTCTGAGAATACACTGGAAATGAAATGGACCAGGTGCCTGTCTTTGGGGACCTTATGCTGACATTTTGCCGTTTTGGCAAGTATCTAGAATTGTGTGGATAATTTGTGTTCCAGGGGTCTAGCTTCACTGTAGTCCCTCACAGTGGTGAGGAGGGATTAAAGAGTGAAAACTGTGGTCTTTTTTTTTTTTTTTTTTTTCTAACTGGACCCTGGGGGATAATGAGGCTGCGTGAATGCCATGCATGGGAGGGGACAGACCTGGATTTCCCCCTCTGAGCCCCGCTGGCTCCCAGTCTCTCCAGGGGAGTGTCCGTCTCCTGGGGTTTGAGGAGAACCCCAGGCTGTGTGCTCAGAAGGCCCAATGGGACCCAAACCAGGGGGGCACAGGCAGACCCCGCATTGCCACGGGGAAAACACAAACGCAGAGTAGCCCGGGAGCGCCAGCGCTGGGTTGGGAGTCTGGAGTCTGAGTTCCATCTCTGCCAGTGTGGCCTTAGGCTGGTCAGTGCACCACTCGGGACCTCAGTCTCTTTATCTGCTCGATAGGGATCATTATATTACTCAAGCCCCCCTGTCCAGGGTTAGAGCTACAGATGAGAAAATAATGCAGAGGCACCGAGGCAGTGAGGGGTAGTGGGTGCTGGAGCAATGTGGGGTGAAGAGGGAGCAAAGGCAGAACGTTTGCAGCCCAGCGCAGCCGGGCCGATTATGTGGCTGACGATGTCCTCCGCCGTGAATAGCTGTAAATACTGGTACGTAGAGCTCTGGTTCCTTATCAGAGCGTGCACGCCTGTGTACACACACATGCACACACACACACACACGCACGCCTGTGTACACATGCACACACACGCCGCGATGCCGTGGGGAAGCGACACAGCACAGAGGAGTGTAACCCCAGTGCCAGCTCCTCTCTGGACCAGTGTTCCCATGGATGAAGCCATCAGTGGCCACACACCGAGGACCCCGGGCCATCCTGCCTGCAGATGTGGTGTTTGGACCAGAGTGTTGGAGAAAAAGTGTCAAAACATTGCCCACATTTTTTAAAAGTAGAGACTTTGCCTACAAGGAAATAATCTGGTTCCCTGGATTCTCTCAAAACTCCTCAGGTCTGGCGGCCTTGGTCCCTGCGCTCCTGGAGGCCACGCCCGTCCGCGGTGGGGCGACAGGTGCTGCTGTCCAGCCGGGCTGTCCTCGCTGTGAGCCGCAGTCCCCACCACGCCCTGCACACCCGCGGCGGCTCTGCTCCCCAGGGCACGCCACCCGCCTGGCCTGCAGTGCCCAACCCCGAAGGGCTGGATCCCCCGGCAGAGATGGACACGCCCGTAACTCCAGGACACTAAGTGAGTGACGCCAGAAAAATTCCACTTTCTTCTGGGACTAGGGCACAGGTCTCCCAGGCGCCAGATCTTGAGCGAGTCCTTTCCTTGGTTTGAGCCTCCGTTTCCCCATCTGTAAAATCAGGTGCTGGCTCCAGCTGGTCTCCCAGGCTTTCCAGTTCCTGGGTTCTTTGGTCCGTCTCTTTCTCTCACACATGTACGTGCGGGAGCACACAGTATGTTGTATTCTTACACCCAGACACGTTTATACTCTTACTGAAGGTGTTTCTCTGCCGATGGAGAACCGCCCACCTCCCGCACTCCAACCTCCCCCCGCAGGGCTCCTTCATGGCGAATCCATCCGCTAAGCTTCAGATGAGTTACCTGCTGGCACTGGGCAAGGGCAGCGAGCAGAATTGGTCCACTCACCTCCTCTCTATGGGTGTTCCCTCCAGCAGCAGGTACCAGCTCAGCCAGAGGCCTGCGATCCGCCCCCTGATGGCGGCAGAGGGCAAGCACCCAAGCTTTGATCTCAGCTCTGGCCCGGCTCCTGGAACTGCAGGAGAGAGGTCTCAGGGATCCTGGATGGTGAGAGCAAGGCCAGGCTATAATCCGGGCCCTTCCCGGGAGCTGGGATAAGTCCCCCCGGAGAGGCTCACTCAGCTGCTCCGCACCACGCACGCGCCTCTCCATCCAAACGCCCCCAGATTCTGCTCAAAGAATGACGTTGGCATCCCCAATAATTTCACATTCTGCTGTCATTTTCTTTTGGGGCCTCTTGGAAATAGAGTGATTTTTGGGGTGGGGGGTGGAGTCTGGGCATATTAAAAAAAACGTCGAAATGCCAAATCATTGTTACAAATAGCGTGACATTAAGCTACTTTGAACAATTCACGCTGTTAGCCAAGACTGTTACAATGTAATGTAATTGTTTCACTCCCTGGACCTGGGAAAAGATGTGAGAAAACTCCCCGGGAAATGGCTTCCTGGTGACCACGACCTTCACTTTGAAGTTGCTTCATTCGGAACCAGACTTACAGCAGCTGGAGTCAGGCCAGGACCACCTGGTTGTGCTGAGGTCACCTGCTGCTCTCTAAAGTCCAAGTCCTTCTGGAAAGTACTGCAGAAAAGTGGCCACCAGCCAGTCACATTTTAGTATGAATTAGTTCTTCCGCCTGTGGCAGCGTGGTTGCCCGTTGAGAGAGGCTCTTTGTGAAACAAGCCCAGGGTACATGACACTGGGCGCGGAGGCTGGATCAGTGGGGTGGGCAAAGCCATGGGCGAAGGGGCTGGAGGTCAGGAACCTCAAGGTCCTCCTGTGCCAACCGTGAGCCCTGGGCTACAGCAGACCGCTCCACTGTGCGGACGTGGAACTCACATGCCCCTCAGAGGAAGACAGTCCAGTGACTGTTCTGGGTCTCCACTCTCACAGTTAGGCTGGGGTCAGACAACGGACAAGTCACCAGAAGGTGGCTGGGGGGCAGACAATGGAGAAGTCACCTAAAGGTGGCGCGGCGGTAGAGATAATAAACACAGTATTTGGACAGTAACTAGCAGCGGAGGGCACCTTCATTCAGTGCAGGGCAGCGTCTCTGAAGAAAGGATGTCTGAGCCAAAGGGGAGAGACGGGGCCCTCCTGCAAATGTATACGGAACAGGTGCTCTGGGCAGAAGATGCGGCGTGGCCATGGGCTGTGAGTGGGTAGCGGGTGGGTTGATCCCCAGGAGTGGCCAGGGAGGGAAGTGCCCGGCTGAGGGGAGGTGGGGCTGGAAGGTGGGTGGAGCCCGCGGCCCCAGGGCCTCCTGCCTGGGAGATGGAATTTGCATTTTATTCTCAATGACTAGGAAGCGGCTGGAGTGTTTGTAATGTAGGGGAAAGTGTTTTGTAAACTCGAAAGCCCAAAGACAAAGTGCTATTATTATCATGTGTGTGAGTAACAACATTCATTGTAGTTCAAACTAAGAAATTGGCAGCTTGATCCTTATTTCCTCACTGAAACGGGCTGTGGCAGGATCCCGAGGCACCAGGCGAGAAAGCGTTCCCAGCCACCTGTTGATGGGGCCACCTCTCAGGACACAGCTGCTTAAAGAGTGGAGTGTCCAGAGCCCAGGCCCGAGCCCTGTGGGGCCTGCTCGCCTTCACACTCAGCCAGGTGGGCTGCGGATGACGGTGTCTAACACGGACAAACGAGGGTTCCTCCCCAAGGGGCCTCCGGTTCCTCCATCCACCCGTCTGTGCTTTTGAAGGAACAGATGCATTCGCTCTGATACCGAAGGAGCTCAGGGGTCCCCTGGAAAAGCCCCCAGCACATCGGCTGAGGTTCCACATGGGGCCTCTCCTCCCCCTAGACGCAGGCGTGCAGTAGGGAGGGGGTTCTGGAGACAGATAGGTAAGAACGGGCACGTGAAGCTTCTAATCTCGTCAGCCTCGGTCTCCTCTTCTGTGAAAGGGGACCATCAGCTCCTTGCAGGGCACGGCATCTGGGTCGCAGCGGCTCGTGGCGGAGATCTCTGCAGAAATGTGCCATTTCTCTGTGACGATAGAGTCAACTCCTCGGCCTGCATCCTGGCTGCACCCAGGGACAAGGGGGCTTCTGCTGCTTCTCAGACCGGAGGAGGCAGCGCGAAAGGCAGAGTCCAGAGGCCCCCCTCGAGGCCCAGGCCTGGGGAGAGGGCCATCTAGAGATGCAGGAGGACCTGCCACCTTCATTTGGGAGGACTCGACCCCTGCCACCTCTGCTGTCTCCGCCTCGTCTGGCCAACCTTCCGCATTACTTGGGAAGACAGGTACCTGGCTTGGCCCACAGGCCTCCTGAATCAGCACCCCAGGGGAGGGGCACGGAATGGGAAACGTCGGAGCTTCTGGGGGCTGGGGTCACTGGTTGAGAACATCCCCCAGAAGCCGAGGAAACACACTCTATCAGGAACCAGCAAACCTGCTTCTAGTCCCTTCTCTGCCACCGTGTGACCTCAGTGGCGACATTTCGCCTCTCCAGGTTTCAGTTTCCCCAGCTGGACAAAGGAAGGCGGTGAAGAGGTGTGCGTCCCCCTCCGTCCTGCCCTCCTGTTCTGTGACTCCGCGAGCCCCCGTTCCCCCAGCCCGTTCCCCATTTCCAACGGGCCCTAGCGTTCCAGAGACTCAGGGGGCAGCCCAGCAGCGGGAGGCGGGCGCGGGCCGGTGCCAGGTTTTCCTCCGCCCCCTGCCACTGGTGCCGGCGCCCAGCTCAGCTATTGTCCTCACGGGAGGTCTCAGCTGCAGGGCCGCCAGCCCGACTGCTCAGGCACCAGGGCTGTTTCATCGTTTCATCAAAGTTCATTATGCCGGGGAGGAGCCCGGTAATAAAACATGATTACAAGTGTCTCCAACGAGCACTTAAAGACATAATTCAGGTGCGCGTTCTGCTGCGTCCCCGTCTGTGGTCACAGGCGCGCAGAGATTGCGCCCCTGATACACGCCAGTCTTCGCGCTAATTGAGGTGAAAACAACGCCCCGAGAACTTGGTTCAATTTGTCTCGGGACCGAGGTGGTTGCTTCGTGCGGAGGCTGGATTTGCCACTTCTGAAAACACACAGTCAATGATGTGTGGAAAAGGCAGGTACGGTGACAGAGGCCACACGGAGGGACCACGCTGCAGCCAAGCGTATCGGATGTCGCTGGCAAAGTGTTTGGGGAGAAGTGGTTTTTCTTTCTTTCTTTCCTCCCGTCACTGCCCCCTCCCACCCCCATCCCAGTGAAATAGCAGCTGGTGACGGACGCCGGGAAGGTAATAGATGATACTTTACATGAAAGAACGAACACAAAAGGATCCTGTGCCTTGTCCCCTGTCATCTGGGTCAGTGTTGTCATCTGAGAATAATGTCTTGATTGACAGTGACTAGTCGGTTTGAGCCCCGTTGTTCGGGCTGTGGGCTGGAGGCCAGGAAGGCAGGACGGTGTGGGGGGGGACCTCCCGTGTATGTTGGGTAGCCCTCTCCTGGACCGTGGCCGTGTGGGCCCAGACAGGTCACCTCTCTCCTGGGTCTCAGTGTCAGCCCCTGAGGCCACGTCCAGGCCCTGTCTCTGGGCGGCACTGGGGTGAGGCAAGCGCTGCCTTTACTCTGCCCGCCTGGTGCCTGGGGCCGTGCCCTTCACGTGGGCCACAGGTTCTAGTCCTTGTAAAGGGGGAGGGTTGGGCCAGGCAGTGCCTCACCTGAAGACTCATCCGTTCCAAACAGATGTCCTCAGCCCTACACCGAGGATGTCAGAGCAGAGTCTCCCTGGAGAGGCCCGGGAATCGGTATTTGATACATCGTCCCGGTGACCCATGCCGTCTTTAGGTTAATTTTTTGGACAGTTAGGACATTCACATTGGTGATGATTGACATGGTGTAAATGGGGAGTAAGGAGTTTCCATTCATTCTGTCCCCGGCCACCCGTTCCTGCCACAATTTCAACCGAAGTCAAGGGGGGTGTGTGTGTGTTCACGCTCGTGTGTTCTTCTGGAGAAATCTGTGATGTACAAACCAGTGTGTATACACATCTATATGTTATGTTCCTGATCCTCTTTTTTTTTTATCCTCATCCGAGGACATTTTTACATTTATCTTCAGATAGAGCGGGAAGGAGAGAGGGAGGGAGAGACAGAGAGAGAGAGAAACATCGATGTGAGAGAGACACATCGAGTGGTTGCCACCCACAGGACCCTAACCGGGGCCGGGGACAAACTGCAACCGAGGTGCGTGCCCTTGGCGGGAACCGATCCCCGGAACTCTCTGGTCCGCGGGCTGACGCTCTAACTGCTGAGCCAAACCGGCCAGGGCTCATTTTTTAACATAAATGATAGCATACACACACACTGTTCTGTATCTACCTTTTTTCATTTAATATGTCTCGGAGATCTTTTTATATTGATTAATAAAGGCAGTGATGTGCTGGGGCCCATGGGGACATATCTCTTCTCACGTCCGAGTTCAGTGAGCGCCTGTTGGTAGCTCGGACTTGGCCGTGGAAGAAGCATTCACACCACGGGCAAGTGCTGCGATCTCGCCCAGCTTCCTGCTCGTCTCCCCAGCTGGGGGCTGGCTGGAACATGCGTACCACTGCACAGCGCCCACCCTTGCCTAACAATAGCTGCATGCTAACCCCTTGTGGAGATGGACCAGATTTTATTTAATCGACCCCCTGTCGAGGAACCTCTGGGTTGTTTCCGATCCTCTCCGTGCAAACAATGCTGGAACGAGCAACTGGGCATGGACATCACTTCCCACGTGGACATGTTAGAAACGGTCCTACGAGTGGCCTGACTGGCCACTTTGGCGGGCACTGCCCTGCGAGGCTGGAGCGTGAGCGCCGCCAGCAGCGGGTGAGAACGAGGCTCTCCGCACCCTCCACGCCACCAGCTTTAACCGCCCCTCTCGGGCGAATGGCTGTTTCCCAGGGTGGACGGGGCTGGCTCCTTTCCGTCGGGAAAGTTCGGAGAGATCAGCCTAGTCTAATCTTTTCTCGCACGGGGGTCGTGAGGCCCCCCAAGGCGTCAGGAGTTGACCAGACCCCACAGTGAGTATTGGTAACAGAGGGACTAAAATGAGGCATTGTGGTCCCTTAAAATCAAATGGGGGCTCACAATAAGCAAGTCAGCATCCCAATGAACACGAAGTTACAAACTGTCGCGTGTCACAGCATAAGCGGGGGGCTGCACACTAGGCCCACGGCCTGTGGGCCTCGTCTACCATCGGGCAGTGTGTGCATTGATGTTTTTCTCAGTTGAACATGGTTGCCAAATTTTAAAACGAGGCTATTAGACATATAAATTCTGATTTCTCTGGGGGTTGGGGGGGCACCCCACCAGAAGCTCTCTCTCCACCGGACTGAATGTTCGGGGAGCAACACCCTCGGGAGGTGGGTAGCCGCTGCCCCCCTGAGCTGGGCACACAGGCCATCTCGTCCTCACCGCCCTCAGCGCTGCCCCGTGCTGCCGGCACAGGTCCCGTCACGTCGCATCACGCCTGTGAGGGCCTTTGCTTATAATGACGAAGGAAGCAAAATATGTCTTCCACCTGTTTCCCTGTCAAAATAGGATGGTGAAAACTAGACCCAGGGGATGCAAATGGAAAGACAAATTTCGGTAGCACCTTCTAAAGCAAAGAATATGTCTACGTGTTTAACATGCGGAATGAATGAATGAATGAATCAAGCACCGCTATGGACTGCAACGTAAGAGAAGGTGAAAGAAATGATGGAAAGAGCCCATCAGCTTCCTCTGTTAATATCCTCTGTCTGATCTTGCAAGTATTGGGTTTGGGGGGGTTTCATTACCCTGGTCTCAAAACCCAGCAAGGCTCAGAGGTGGCTCTAGGCTGTCTCGGGAGGTGAGGTTCGCAGGTGCCCAGCTGACGGGAAGCAGGGCTGGGGGAAGGGTCTCACACTTGTTACGCAAGGACACTGATTTTTGTCAGATTTTCTTTGCATTGAGGATGGCTCCGGGACAATGTCAGAGGTGGTGAGGGGGGATAACTTAAGCCCCTTGTGGCGCCCCGGAGTGTTCCGTGTGTTTCCAACCCCAACACCTGTGGACCTCGGTGGTCAACCAGGTCTTGCAGAGGGAGACCGTCCACGGAACCTCGAGGATGCGGACTCCTTTGTCACTGGTATCCTGTGTCCCTGGGGCACAGGTGGCCCTGGAAGGGGGGTGTTGCTTCTGGGGGGGAGGAGACGAGGCGCACTTCGAGGCAGCCTATGACGCGGTTCAGTTCAACTAAACCTCTGTTACAACTTTCCTGAGCTCAGCACAGACGTGGGTGCTGTGTCTCCTACTGTTTGCCACCAATCCAGACGGAGGGGCTCTACACGTTTCTGACTCATTTACCGCCGGGTCAGCAAAACCGGCGTTGTGGGAGGAGACCTCCCAGGATGTTATATAAGCACCTCATGGAACTGAGAATCCCTGTTCCGGCCAAGCTTAACGAAATCAGCTGGGGCTGCACTCTGATTCCACAGATAGAGCCGGGGTGGGGGTGGGGGTCCCCTTCCCACCCCGGCATCCCTCCTGGTCTTAATTACACAAACCCCACCCCCCGGAAACAGAACTCCTAATGAACAGTAACCGAAGGAGGCCCACGATCTGTATACCAATGTGCCTTATCTCGGTAATTTCAGAAGAGATGTGAAAAAAAAAAAAAAAAGATGAAAAAAAAAAAAAGAACAACTATTTGTCGAATAAACAGCCCTCCCCACCCCCCTTCATTTCCTGCAGAGAAATCTCCGCGCAGCTAATCCGGGCTGGCTCCACTCGGAGCACATTATCATTTTTATCGGCCTCATAAATCGCCTTTCCAGATTACACAAAAATATACATCGCCCACTGTAATTATTCCAGCCCCCCCTTCATTTTGATCCCAGGTAAACCCAGTCATTACCCGCCTCGGTGTGGCTTCCCAAAACATCAAGATTAAAACGGCCCTTGGAGACTTAGGAAAGACTGAGTCAGCCGAGCAATTTGAACCAATAAATATCAAAGTCCTGTCTAAGCAGAGAACAATTCATTTGATACCACATCTGTCAACGGGCCCGTGGAGGCTTTTCCTTCCTGGGGCTCCACCCTGGCGGCCGCGCTGGCTGTCTTCCTGACTCTGGAGAAGGCCGCCCAGGAGGAGGGTGCCCGCACCCAGGAGGAGGGTGCCCCGCGCCCAGCAGAGCACCGGGCCAGGCGGGGGTCAGCGCTGAGCTCCCTGCCCCGCGCTATCGGTCCGGCCTGCTCTCATGCCTCGGCGGGGCCAGCACGCTCTGCAATTAGCAATTCTTTTTTATTGGTTGATGTGGGCCTCTGGCCAAGAGGAGCTGGGATTGAATCAATATTCCTTTTATTATGTCATCGTAGGCAAATGAATTATGAAAACAAAAGCTCAATATGAAGCTGCCAATGCTAATTACCGGGTAGGATGCGGAGACACAATAAACAAAGGGCGCTCTGTCCAGGCGGGAGCTGGAGAAGCGCCCTCTCCCTGGGCGCGGGCTTGCAGGGCCACCTTCCCCTCTCCCTGCGACCCCGAGGGCCCAGAGGGATGTCGGCAGGCCTCTAGCCCGGTCCCCCCGCGTCCAGCAATCTCAGATGCCAACTGTAAACCAACTGAATGCCACTGGACTCAAGAAGCATTTCCGGAGCACCTACTGGGCCCAGGCACTGTGCCCTCCCACGCGGCCGACCGCACTGTGTACCGCTGTCTGGAGCCTGGTGGAGGAGAGGGCGTGTCTTTGGAATCGGATACTCCTGCTTCCGATCTCAGCTCAGGTGCTGAGCTGTGGACGCTGGCTTCTCTGGCCCTCGGTTTCTTCATCTGGACAACGAAGACAAGGATATGCATGTAACAGAGTTCGAGGAGGATCGACTGGGACAACGTGTGCCCATGGTTGGCGTGAAGGAGGCTCTCAACAAACGTGAGCTGTTCTCCTCCCTCTCCTCTTCCTCCCTGCCCCCCCCTCCTGGTCCCCCTCCCCTTCCTTCTTCATCTTATCACCATCATCACCATCACCATCACCATCATCACCATCATCATCATCATCCAGTGAGCATCCCTCGGGCGCAGGGCGGGGCCTGCTTACCCTGGGAGCTGACTGCACGAGGAATGAATGGGAGGCCAGAAGGAAGGACATCGGTCTTGGCAATGTCAAAGGTGATAAAGAATGAGTCACATCAAGGTCTTCAACCCCAGAGCCGACAGCCCGACGGGGAGACAGACACACAGGAAATGAAGTATAACCGGAAGTGGGGGAGGGGCAAGCCCACCTCCACCCACCTCCGCCCGCCTCCCTGCTCCTGTCTTCAAGAACAGAGGCAGAATCTAACTGCTGCCTTGGGAGAAAGTCCTCCCTTCCCGGGGGGGGGGGGGGGGGACACATGTGCCTCCACAGGCCTCGCCGAGCTCTCTCTGTCGCTGGGCGTGGGGGCAGTGGCTGGGAATGAACTCACAGCCTGTCCTGTGCAGACAGCGCTGCCTACACCCCTCACGGGACCCTCTCAGGCCCCCGTGCACCCCCCATTACAGAGAGAGGAAGTGACTCTCCAGGATCCCAGGAACTGGGACAGGCCCTGGGGCTGAGTGCTCACTGGGCCCCGTGATTTCCAGAACGTCAGGTTCCTTCCTCAGCTGGACGGTGGGATGGTAGCAGTGCAGGACGCATGTCCCTGTAAGTCATGCCGAGTGGGGCTCTGCCTCTCCAGCCCACGCCCTCTCTGTGTGTCCCCAAGGCCTCTGGGGCCACGGCGAGTGGGGGGACGAGGCCACATCAGATTCATAGGTTTTCTGCGTCCTGACCCCCGTCCTGGCACTGGGCTGGGCCAGCCATGAACGCCCGTCAGTCTTGACTAAGCGGAGTAACCCTAACCACCAACTTACCAACTTTTTGGCCATGAAATGATCGTCCTTTCCCACGGTCACAGGGAGCCTCCGTGGTAGGTGGGGGTCATTAGCCCATTTTGGAAGGAAAAACCGAGGCTCAGGTGTCTTCAGGTAGCCGGGCTTCCACCATGCCCCCCCCCCCCCGCCTGGTGCCCTCTGGGAGACGAGGGTGTCAGCCCTCCAGCTTCGGCCACAGGCTGAGGCCAGGCGGCCGGGGGTCCCCAGCCCCTGCTGGTTCGGGGAGAAGACTGGTCCTCAGCTGGTTTGGGGGCTCTTCTCTCCACAGGCAGGGTCGTCAGGGTCTCCGTGGTAAGTTCACTGGAGGAAAATGGCTTTGATGTTCCATTTATAGCCCTGCACTGCATGGCTGCAGACACCGAATTAGGGAAGTCTCTTTGAACCCCAGATTGGAAGTATCCCCACGGTGAGGGGCTCCTGGAGGTGGCGGCCTCCCAGGCTGGGAGGACCAGCTCCCGTGGACCTTGGAGGGAAGTGGAGGGAGGAATCGAATTTCCCAGTTTTCTACGAAAGAACAGCCTGGCGCTTCTGGGACTCGGGTGGGCCTCCTGGGACTCGAGTGGGCCTCCTGGGTGTGGAACCAGCACAGACGACAGGCCCCGTGCTTAAGGTTCAATGCCCTGTGGCCACCGTCTTGCAACTCTTAATAATTTTATCTTTGAATCTGTGTTTTGTGGTGAAATCTGAGAAGACAATGGAGTATGTGCCGGAGACTTCGGGTCCAAGCTCGTACTTGGTCCTGCCTCTCATTGCCTCCCAGCCGTGGGTTCTCAGCTGCCCACTTCTCCACCCAGTGACGGCTGCCACCCTGTGCACCTGGCAGGCCTGGGCACAGGTGTAGGGAAGGTTAGGTTTGGGTGTGTGGGTCCCACTGGATGAGTTGTGGGACAGGGCCCTGGCATCTCTCAGGGTCTGCATTCACCCACAAATACTCCTATGCCCAAGAGAACATGGCATTAAGTAGCAAGTGAAAAATGCCACACTGATCTGAGAGAGGGCATGACACAAGGAAGCAGCTTTTCCCTGCTCTGAGCAACAGCCCTGCATGTGTGTGCTGCCCCGTGTCCTGGCAATACCGGGGCTGGCTGCTGCGGGTCTTCTGCGGGCCTGGGGCACAGTGGGAGCCATCACTGTTCTGATTTGTCCCCACTGCACAGCCCAACGGCGGCTGGTAAGGGGGAGGTCCAGGTCCAAGTCAGGACAGCCCATGGATACCCCCCTGGGCTTTGCCATCAGCCTCTGTTCCTACAGCTGTGTGACCTCAGACAAGTTAATTTGCCTCTCGGAGAGTTTGCTTTCTGATTGTAAAATGAAGATAATAGTAGGGTTGTCAGGAACATTCGCTGAGAACCTGCAAGTAAGAGCTCTTGGCAGTGTGCCGGGGACAGAGCACGTGCTATGTAGATGTTCGTTTTATTGTTTCATCGCTGTCCCTGTCATCTGCGTTCTGGTTCTACCACCTGTGTGACCTGGGACACATTATCACCACGTGAAAGCACCTAGCACCATACAGGCGCTGATTATGCTGTAGTGTCTCAAACATCAGTAAATCACTCACATGACGGTTGGTTGATTTTCACAAGGGTGCCGAACCACACAGCGGGGAAAGGACAGTGTGTCATCAACCACTGGGGCTGGGAAAACTGGACACCCACATGCAAAGAGTGAAGCTGGACCCTTACCTCACACCACGTGCAAAATGTAATTCACAGCGGACGGAAGACCTAACGTAAGGGCTAAAACCCTTAGGAAAAAACACAGCGGGACTCTCCATGACAACAGACTTGGCAGTGATTCCCTGGACACGACACCGACGGTACAGACAACAGCATCAAAGTGAAAACCTTTTGCACCAAAGGACACCATCAAAATATGAAAGGACAACTCAGAACGGGAGGAAATATTCGCCAGTCTTATCTGTTAAAGGATTAAGACCCAGAATACATCAGGAACTCCTGCAGCTCAACCACCACCAAACTCAAAAGTGGGCAAAGGACTTGCACAGACATTTCTCCAAAGGAGACGTACACATGGCCAGTAAGCACATGGGACGATGCTCGACATCACTGATCATCACGGAAATGCAAATCAAAACCACAGTGAGATACCACTTCACACCCATTCAGATGGCTGCAATTTAAAAAAATTAAAAAACCAAACAGGATAGAAGAAGTCTTTGGAACCCTTGTGCGTTGCTGGTGGACATGTAAAATGGTATGGCCCTGCTGGAAAACAGTTTAGAAATTCCTCAGAAAAGTAACCCCTGACCCAGCAATCGTTATATACATACATTATTACCATAGATGGAAGCCCATGATCATTTTACGTTAACACAAGGTAATTGTACAAATAGATACATTTAAAACACAAATGGTTGTTACGTTCTAGATTGATACTGTTGCCTGCCAGACTTCCGTTACAAAGAGGGTGAGCGATTGCTCAGAGAGGCGCTGACAGACCAGCACCTCACAGAACCCGATTTCTTGATATAATCAGAAGAATCTGAAGAAAATAGAAAGGGAAATAACTTTCCCTTGGGTGAGCCGATGCTCCTCAATGTCACACTCACGCACCACGGCACCCACAAAGTCACCTCTTCTACATCGGGGTGAGGCCACTGCCTTCACAACACTAGGCTGCTGTGTGGGGGGCACAAGATCACAACCCCCAGTGCGTGGCGAGGAGTGGCAAGCTCTTTCTCATGGGACATGATAGCATGACCGTTGTCATTCCAAAGCAGCCAGCTCCAGGCTGCGTATGTTAATTTCTCCCAACAGGTCCGCAGTGTCCCCCAGCATTGCGAAGGTTCAGACTAGAAAGCAAATTCAAAACCCAAGCCAGAAAACAAACACCACCACAAATGAACTAATCCCTCCCGATCCAGCCTCTGTATTTGCCGCTCAAGCAGGGCTATTTCCCTGAAATCCGCGGAGCTGCGGCGGCCAGCCTCGTGTGAAGACAGCCGTGGACCCCGCGGGTCCGCACCCTCGTGCTTCTCCCATTGCTCTCCCCTCCCTCGCTGTGAACTTTCTGTCCTACCCAGTAATTAGCATTGGCAGCCTCAGATTGGCTCTTTTGTTTTCATAATTCATTTACTTTTGATGATATCATAAAGAGTGTATACATTTCACCCCTCCCCTTCACGCCCTGGCCCCACGCCCACATCCACTGATACAAAGACACTAATTGCCCCGCACTCTTGTGCAGGCGCTTTGAAAACATCTTTGGCTAATGGATGGAATTAACCTTGTTTATTGTACAAATCAGCAGCCTAATTTGCCCTGAATCCCGACTCTGTGGCTCCATGTACCACGGCTGGGAGGAAATGACTTCCCACTCTGCCCTAGCCACACTGGGAGGCGACCCTGCCATGCCCGCATCAGACACGCCTCCCCCGCGGCTGCCCCTTCTCCTCCTGTGGTGGAAGGAGGTGATGTTTGAGCTGAGATCTTTTCATGGGGAACCCCCTTGATGCAATGGTAGCCTCCAAGTATGCAGGCTGTTCCAGAGGCCACCAAACAGAAAGATGCATGGACCAAATGCAGATGCTCGAATTGCTCGGTTTATCGCATGCACGAAAACAGTGAGAAGCAGGGGAAAGAGGTAGTTAGGTTAGCGCACCTGGTGCCAGTCGGGGGATGGCAGTCCCCACGGCCCCATCCAGGGCGCAGTGTTCCTGTGCCCATCTGTCTCTCCGCTGTCAGTCCCTGACGTCCTTCCCTGCTCATGGACCTCAGGGTGCAGGTAGCAGGTAGGCTTCTCCGTTAGCTGTAAGCAAAGGGACCCATTCTCTTCCCGCTCCTCTGTGGTTACCCCTGCCCCCTCATTCCCACCTGTTACTTGGACAACTTCTGTGACCAGGGTGTGGAAGGGTCGTGCCTCAAATTTATGACTGTTCTGGGCACCTCCATCTAAAATGTTTGGCTTTGGATCCTGGCTCAGTGTGACTCTGAGTAAATCATCTAATTCGTTCATTCATTTGCTGAACAAAGGCTTACTGACTCTACCAGGTGCCGGGCACTGTGCCAGGCACCGAGTCCTGGCCCCCAGAGCTTGCATTCCAGGGGGTGAAGGCAGGTGACAATCCAGTGAACAGGTAAATTTATAGTATGTCACATGGTGGCAAGGTAAGAGAGATGGGAGATCAAAGCAGGGGAGTGGGGTTGCTGTTTCATCCAGACCCTTAGGGCATTGAGGGAGGGACCCAGTGCCTGTCTTGGGAAGGAGGGTTTCAGGTAGGGGAGGAAGCGTGTGCAAAGGCCCTGAGCAAGTGGGGAATGCTCGGTGGCATTTGAGTATCAGTAAGGGAGCTGGAGTGGCTGGAGCAGAGGGAGGGGGTTGGACCCAGAAGGCCTGGAGATGGGAAGGTCACTGGAGGGTTGTAATCTGACGCACAGTTTAGAAGGATCCTCTGGCTGCTGTGGGGAATGGATGGGAGCAGGGAGGGCAGGTGGGAGTCTGCACAGATAACCTAGGCACGGGCAGCTCTGATCGGAGGGCAGCAGTGAGCTGAGCTCACACTTATCCCTCCGGGTCTTTGAGAAGATTAAGGGGAACATGTGTGTAAGGGGAGTGACCCTGGGCCAGCACTAAACATCATGGACATTGAATGTAACCACACCTGTGCCATCTGGATACAAAGCAGCACTACCACTCAGCAAATTAGAGGCGGGTCTCCTGACTGCCCGTCATATCGTCTCTTCTGGAAGAAAGTCTCTCCTGTGAGTGTCCTACTGCTTGAAGGTCAAGGTGGCCTTGAGTTTTCATTGCGGTCCTTCACTGTGGTGGGTTGAGTAGATGTGCAGGTGCCGAGTCAGCAGATAGCCATTCAGCTCATGGAGCCGCCTTCCTCTTGCTGGGACACCCAGGCTGGTCCCAGTGTAAGGGAAGGCCCCCCCGGGGACCAGGACACCATGATCCCACCAGCGCTGAGGTCCTCTCCTAATGAGAACCACCCTGCCGCACCCTCACTCCGGCCTTGTCACCCCCAGACCCCCTTAGTTACCTCTTGCTCTACATGGGGGCAGAAATAAGGCAAGTGTGTCAGGAGCCTATCATTTAGGGCCTTACGCACAAGTCGAAGGCCTGCGCCTCCGGTCTGCTGTTTCTAGTCCCACAGCAGCGATGCGAAATGAACGAAGGGACACAGGGGAGCGAGCCACGCTGCCCTGGCGAGCCGTCCCCGCCGGACCGATGGTACGCGCTGCTCACTGAGACCCGTGCGGGGCTTTGACTATGACATTCTACAGAATTAGAAATGGAGGAGGATGGGGTCATGTGCCACATGGTTTGGAAAGTTCCAGAAAGACCTTTGCAACTAGATGGTCTTCCCGCTGTGCCCAAGTTCGAGCCACGTCCTGTGAGCCCTGGCGGGCACACCCCTCCTGGCAATAACCTCCGCAGCCTAGGGACAGCGTTCACAGCCAGGGACGAGGGGAGTGGGGCCGTCCGGGCCTTTGCTCTGAGTCCCGAGACAGAATCACTCAGCCGTTGCTTAACCCAGGACTCTGGCCTGCCCACCCCCTCCCCCAGGCCTGGTAGAGACCCAGCTTTCACGCCCGGCCATCCCTGCTCTCCTGGGGCTACAAGGTGAGCCTGGCAGGTTCCCGGTGCGTGGGAGGCGCTCAGGTGCTGCTCGTGGGCACACGGGTGAACGCCCTCAGTGCGCTGTAGATCGGCGAGCTTGGCTTATGGAAGGGACAGGGAGGCGCGGACGCGCGGACTCCGGTCCACCACGTCTTCATGGAGAACTTCCACTTCTGTCCACCCGCCAGGAGCCCGGCTGAGCCCCGCCTTTGTACGCTTTGTGGGGAGAGGCTTTTCCCAGCCACCACTGCGCTTCCCTACAGCCCACGTGCCCTCCCCTCCCCTTCCCCTTCCACCCCTCCCACCACTGCAGGCTCAAAGTTGGCGGAGGGCAGCGAGGCTGTGCACAGAGGCTCCTGGGTCCTTTGCAGCGCCCTCAGGAGCCTGGGGAGTGGCTGGGAGATGGCAGCTCCCCTGCCAATGGGCAAGGAGGGGTGTCCTGGGAGGGGGAGGGACGCCAAGGCAAATCCTGAGGTCTGTGCGTGGCCAGGTGGTAGGGTCAATGGCTGTCCTGTCTGGCTTCCCCTCCCCGAGCTGCCCCTAGGAGTGGTGTGGCTTCAGGGAATCCGTGGCCTTTCTCTGGCCTCCGTTTTCTCATCTGCGTTCTGGGGTTCGAGTCTCTACCTTGAGATAACAGAGGCGATGTGTCTGTTGGAGACCCTGGCTCCCGGGAGGCCTTCCTGCGTCTGAAGTTGCAACTAGCTTTGTTATTTTTTTGAAACTGGGTTAACAAAAAATAATTTTTAAAGAATAGATTTAGATTTACAGAAAAGTTGCAAAGGCAGTGCAGAATATTCTCACACAGCCCACGCCCAGTTCCTCCTATGATTAGCATCTTACGTTGGTGTGGTCCATTCATCACAGTTAGCGAACCCACATCCACGCTAACTAACAGGGCTAGTCCCTGTGAACTGACACCACCCTGCGTTCAGAGGTGCTGAGTTTTTGCCCAAGCCCCGTTTTCTGTTCCAGGATCCCACCCAGGTTGCCACATTGTGTTTAGTCACCGTGTCTCCTTAGGCTCCTCTTGGCTGTGACAATTGCTCAGGTAGTCCTTATTTATGATGATCGTGATGGTTTTGAGGACAACTGGTCAACCGTTCTGTATGTTCTTCCACTGGGATTTATCTGACGTTTTCCTCGTGATTACACTGCAATGATGGGTGTTGGGGAGAAAGATTACGGAGGTAAATTGCCCTCTCATCACGTTGTGTGAAGGGGACTTCCGTCAACACGACTAATCACTGTTGCCTTGACCCTGTCACCGGGCTGGGCGGGTATCTGCCTGGTTTCTCTGTTCTCTTCCTCTCTCCCTGTCTCTGGAATGCCCTCTTTGGAAGGATGTGACTGTGAGCAGCTCACACGTGATCCTTCTGCGTGAAGTTGTGTCTCTTCTCTCTGTTTACTCGTGTATTTATTCAGTAATTTACATCAGTCTTGCTCCATGGATATTTATTTTATACTCTGGACGATAAGCCAATGCTACACTGTTTTATTCTTCCACTTCTTCCAGCCTTGGCCACTGCGAGCTCTCAGTTGACTCCTTTAACATAACTTTTTATTTTTATTTTTTTGCAACTTCTTAATTTGGGGCACAAAATGCTCCAGGGTCATTTTGTATATTTCCTGCCCCAGTCCCAGATCAGCCATTTCTCCAAAGAGCCCTCGTTCTTTTTACTGAAGGGTGGTGTTAGAAACCAAGATCTAGGTGTGAAGTGTGCTCACGGCTACTGCGTGTCGTCGTGTCTAGGCTGTCTCAGCGGATGCAGGAAGGGAGTGCATGTGTATACTCACACATGTATATTCATACATCTGTAAATACTTCTCTCTCGTTATCAATCTGTATCTCTATGAAGCTGGACTGGCGTGCACACTGATGTCACTGGATACAGTGGGAAGCCGGGGGAGGATTTTAAGCTGGGGAGTCAGAACTGCAGGTTCAAAAGGTGAACAGAAATACCTGGTGGGGGCCTGGTCCTTAGAGAAAAAGTGAAGGCCCTGATGTGAGGGCTGGGGTCTAAAATCGAGAGAAAGGAGAAGTCAGGCTGCCCCAACATTTTAGGATATCTCATCATTTACCCTTCTGGGATGAAACCACAGCGATGCCCCGGGCAGGCAGAGCCCTGGCCTGGGAGGCAGGACCCGGGGACACAGCAGGGCCCCGTCCCAGCTCTCTCGGTGGGAGAGGGGCAGGAAAGGAGTCAGGCAGGACCCTGGTAAACGTAGTCTTAAGCAGAGAAACTAGAAACAGCCTCTTCTGAGACTGAGAGTGCAGTTGTTGGAGGAAACCTCTCCTTTGATTCTGGTGTCAACAAGTTAGGCAGGGCAGGCTCTGAGCTTGTGTAGCTCCTTTATCATGATTCATCTTTCAGCAAATAATCACTCTCCCTCCGGCACCCTCCCCTGAACCTTCTAATTATACTATTGTTGGGTTTTATGTCAACTGCCCCATAAATCAAACGTGCAGCAGAGCGTCTGATGGAAAGTGTGCTAGGGAGTGAGCGTGGGAAGCTCACGGTGCTGGCGACAGTGATGGGACAGGGGCTCTGTCTCTCCTTCAGTAAGCTTCCGTTTTCTCTGTTAACTCTGTCAACTTTGGGACTCGAGATCTGGGCCCCAAGTGACCCAAATCCTCCTGCATTTGCTATCATTTCCCCCCATGGCACCGAAAGAGGGCTCAGCTAATAAACGGCTATAAAACACTAACAAACATGTAACAAGAAGTGTCTCAGAAACTTTTCCTCGGTGGCAATTGGTTTCCTTCTCTGAGGCACTTTCTGCTACCATCAAAAGACAAGTCCCCTGCTAGAGAAAGAAAGAGGACAGTGTTTGTTTTAATATTTTGTTTTGTTTAATTTTATTTTTTTCTTATTTTATCTTATTTTATTTCCTTTCCTCCAGTTCCTTTAATTTAGTGTTTATGTTAGTGAGGGAGGAGGAGTGGGTGGTTCTGGAAGGAGAAGGGACTGGATTCACAGGGCACAGAGGCCAAACGCTCATTTCTATGCGTCTGCTGCACTCATTTTCATACCCAGCCATCTTGGCCGTGGTGCTCATGTCCTAATTGGGTTGGGGTGGGGGTGGGGTGCAGGGGCTCGCTCTGATCTGTCACGGCACAGTGGGCCATGACAGACCCTTGGAAGGTGCACATGGTAGGCAGGGGAGAGAGTGACCCGTTCTGAATGCCACACTGTAATTTCTCTGATTAATTTTTTCTAAACCCCAGACTATACCCTGGGCCAAAATTCAGTATGAGACAGTTCATTCAATCATTCGGTATTTTCAGTTTAGTTTGTATATATGCCCTGGCACCTGCTGAGTACCATGCCCTGTGCCAGGTGTTGGGACGGACGTGTGTGGAGATAGAACCCCAGCCTCAAGGAGCTTCCCCGAAGTAGGGGAGATAGACATGAAAGCAGGTCATCATGACAGAGCTGGTGAGCAGTAACTGAGCGGGAAGCGGGCACAGGCACCACATTGACCCCGTGGCCTCTGGCCTCGGGAAACAAGGTGACCCAACATGCCAGGTTAGTAACAGTACTTCCCTTTTGAACCCTACAGTTTACTGAATGAGGCTAATCACCTTTCTATCTGCTCGTTTTGTTGTTGCAGAAACCCCATGGGGTATTAAAAAAACAGTAGGAAAATGACTCAACATCAGATGTCCTTAGGGAATTGCAAATTAGAACAACAGTGAGAGACCACTTCGTACTTATTGTGTGCTCACAGTTCGGGACCCTGACACGCTAAACGCCGGTGGAGGCGGAGCAACGGGAACGCCCATTCACTGCCAGTGGGAACGCCACACGGTGCGGCCACGCTGGAAGGCAGTGGGGCTGTTTCTAACAAAACTAATCATCTTACCACGTGACTCGGTGGTTGCCCTCCGTGGTATTTACCCAAAGGAGCTGAAAACATACGTCCACACAGAAATCTTCACATGATTATTTTGGGCAGCGTTAGTCACCGTTGTCCAAATCTGGAAGCAACCACAATGTCCTACAGTAGATGAATGGATGAATTAACTGCCCATCCCGACACTGGAATATTATACAGCGCTGAAAAAGAAATGCGCTCTCCAACTGTGAAAATACATGGAGGAAACTTAACTCCATATTACTAAGTGAAAGAAGGCAGTCTGAAAAGGCTACACATTGTACGATTCCATTGATAGGGTGTTATGGACGAGGCGAAACTGTGGAGACCCTCCGAGATCGCTGGTTACGAGGGGTGAGGGGTGACCAGAAAGCACAGGATGGGTAGGCCAGTAAAACTACTCTGAATGACACTATAATAGCGGGAACATTATCTCTCCAAACCCACAGACTGTACCGCATACACTAAGAGTGAACCTAATGTACCCCGGGCTCCGGTGACAGTGCTCTGTCCGTGACGGTTCACTGGTGTAACAAACGTCCCTCTCTGGGGGGGATGTCAGTAGTGGGGGAGGCTGGACACGTGCACAGGCAAGGAGCATGTGTATGGAAATCTCTGTATGTTCTGCTGAATTTCGCTGTGAACGAATGTAACTGCCGTTCACGTGTACCGAGGCTGACCGTGAGCTTGGCAGCGTGTTACCGGCTTTGGGCTTGTTTTAGACCCTGGGCTTGGTGTGGTAGGCACTGTGGGCAACATCTCCGTACACATGGAGCACACGAGGCTGTCAAGGACCAGGGAGGGAACTTGCCCACGTTCTCACAGGAGGGGCCGGGTCCAGTCTCCCGACTCGGGCTGATGTGACTGCAGAGACCAGGCATTTAACCAGCCACGGTGCTCGTCTTGTTCTGAAGTCCAGACATGGCCGCAAACTCATTTTTGGTACAGCCCGTAGCTGGTCCCTACAACACGAGCAAAACATATGATTTGTTCATTCATTCATTCACAGACAGGTGTCTGGCTTCCCTCTGCAGTGGGCCCATCGCTGTATGTTAGTATTTTCATTTCACTGCTGTGAGCAGCAGGGCCCTTGAAATACCTGTCGTGCTCCCCATGGCCACGTGGAGGGGATCAGCTGTGACACGCTCTGATTCTAACCCATCAGCACATGACCGCCCCCTTACGCATGCCTTACTGGATCATTTGAATGTGTGGCGAAGTCCCCTTAATGAAACAGCCAGGTGCCAGAGAATACCAGGGCATTGATATCTACATAACGTAGGAAGCAGTACCTGGCGCAGTTACAAACCAATGAACCATCAAATCTAAATGAAGCTGCACATTCGCCCGAAGGCCTCATCCCCGGACGAGCCAGGGCCACTTCTGGGGTGGGGCAGGGGGAGCGAGCAGCATGGAGGAAATTCTTCCCCTGTGCCTCCCCGTAGCCAAGCCTTTGGTCTGAATCTGCAGATCAAGGCTCTCGTTCTCCCTTCTGCTGGCGGGAGCAGCCCTGAGCACGTTGTCTGTGCAGACGGTCCAATACATAAACAAGGCCCGGAAACCAACTTTGAAGCCCATATCGGGTCCAGTATGCCTTGGACAGTTTCTCACAGTCACTTGGAGTGTTGTCCCCTCTTCCGTTTTCTATATCATGTAGAGTTTGCTTCCCAGCATCTATAAACCCAGACCGCCCAAGTTCAAATTGGCTCCATCACTTCCTAGCTGTGTGACCCGGGGAAAATGACTTAACCTCTCTGGGCCTCCATTTTCTCACCTATAAAACTGGGAAAGTAATGACCCATTTAAGGAGATGGTAAGGATTAAGTCATTTAATAAAGTGCCTGGATTGTTAGCATTTCTGTTTTACTGGGATGAAACAGATAGTCTACATTTTTGCCCCTGAGGACGCAGAAGAGAACGTAGAAAGCCAGGCTGGAGCAGCTCTGCAGGGGTATGATGTGGCTGCTGTCCTGGTTGTGCAGCTGGGCAAATCGGGAGCGGCCAGAAAGGATCACTGGGTCTGGTCATGCCGGTGCTTTGCTGGCCACTCTAATGAGTTTCGGAAGGAGAGACCACAGTTGTTCATCTTCCGTCCCCAAATTCTAGTGCAGGTTCCCGTGGAGAGTAGATGCTCAGTGGATACGTGAAATGAACGGAGTTCAATTTTAGTCGTGGGTTTCCTTGTGGTATGGACCATGTCGCGTCCATCTTTATGGATTTCCAGGGCTTTGCACCCAGTAGGAGACCAGCCAGTGCTTGCTGAATGGATGGCTGAGTGAATGAATGGATGGATGAATGAATGAATGAATGACTATTGCTCGCCTTCTGTGAGACGGGTGGCATGGCCTCCAGGAACACCCAGGTATAAGAACACAAGGCAATAGCACATTACACTCTAGAGGGCAAATCGTTTACGTCGTAATTTAACTCACTGATCTGAGCGTGTGTTTCCCAGTCCAGTGGTGCTCTGTCCGATGGCAGAGAGGGAGGAGTGGAGCTGAGACATTGGACACCCCGAGTCTGCATCCAGGCCCTTCCCTCACAGGACCCCTAACTCCGAGGTGACTTGGTTTCCTCACCTGCAAAGCAGGGACACTAGGTGTTTCACGAGGTTAGCCAAGGATTAAATAAGACCCTTTTCTCAGTGGACACAAAAGCATTTTTAGTTGCCAAGTGCCTTTACTAAGTGGCCCTGGGCTGGGCTGGGACACAAAGGTGGCCAAACGCCACCTGGGGACAGGGAGCCAGGTGCACAAGGGGCTGGGTCTCCCGCCCGCCCGGTGGAGGGCTGCCGGGATCAGTGCTGTGGCCCATCCGCTGGAAGAGCTATCGACGGAAGCAGCATTCCTTGGAAGGTGTGTTCCTATATTGTGTGCCTATATTATGCATTCACATTCCTGATATCGCAAAAGATAAAATGGGGGAATATGTTTCCTTAGCAATGAAACAAAGCAATACATCTTGCCATAGATACAGGGCTCAGGAAATAGAAAACGCTAGGGACCGCGAGACTGGGGCATCCGAGAAGAGGACCGTGCCCCTGACCTTGCAGGGTGGCTGAGCAATCAGTAGGTAGGCAAGGGGGCGGTGAGGGACAGCAGGACCCAGAATGGAAGGGGAACTGGCGAGAGACGCAGGGAGGGGCCGGTGGCTCGTTGACAGAGGGTGTTCTGTGCACCTGTGCTCACGCCGCTGCCGGCCCTCTGGACAAAGCCAGAGCTCCCCGGCTGCCGGTCGGGCTGCTGCTTACTGGCAAGGCTGGGCTGGCCGTGTCATGCCCCCGAGCTCCCGCCTTCCTGAGTACCATGGTGTGGGGATTACACCAGAGGAACATGTGCCACTATGCCCAGGACAGGTCAGACGCACGGGAGGGAGGAGCTCTGTGTGAGGTCCCCTTCCATGTGTGCCTCCAGCCGCCCCACACTCCCCAAGAAGCAGGCATCTTCAACATCCCAGAGTGGGGGGCTGAGCTGCCGGAGGTGCAGGAGCCGCCCAGCAGGAAGGGGGGCCCTGGAATGAGGACCGTGCGTGTGTAAGGAGTGCCGTGGGCTCACCCTCCGTGGGGCGCGGCCTGCAGGTGCACTCCCGGCCGAGGTGGGGTTGTGTCCAATCCACGGAATAAAGGCAGGCCACAGGCGCTGATGGACGCGCCTATGCCCCCGGCGCCTTCCTTTTCAGGACTCTCACGGTCCCCCTCCATCCCCCGCTTCTTGTCCCCTGGATCCCGGGCCCCTTGCCTTGCCCAGACCATCAGACATTGCAGTGCCGTGAGCCAGGCAGGCCGCCAGCCAGGCAGCCCTTACGCAATTCCCGGCGCCTACTCGAATGTCTGAGATTCGCCACTCCATGGGGACCTGGGGGCAGAGGGTAATTACCGCTCCTCCTTTCTTTCT
This sequence comes from Tadarida brasiliensis, assembly GCA_030848825.1. Taxonomy (NCBI): domain Eukaryota; kingdom Metazoa; phylum Chordata; class Mammalia; order Chiroptera; family Molossidae; genus Tadarida; species Tadarida brasiliensis. Next base: position 119,029,123 of record CM061259.1, on the reverse strand, counting down.
TCTCCTGCTCCATCCTCCCCCCTTTTATTTTTTTGTCTTGTGAAGATACAGAATGAATTGGCATTTTCCTCTGGGTCCCCTTCTCCTCATTCCACAGCGGATCCCAGCTGTGACCAAGGGGAGCTGTGGAGAGGACCCGTCCAGAAGAGGGCTGTCGGGTGATGAACACGAATCAATCCGGGGGCGGGGGCGAAGGACCCACTCGCCATTCAGAGTTTGTGGGTTACGACACAGCGCTCATTTCACCACATCTTTTTAAATGACGCTGACACCCCCGGGGAAGGCAGCGTAACCTCACATTTTAAAATAAATCACCATCGTCGACTTCTTGTGAAACTGGGGCACGTTTGAGGGTGAAAGTGGATAATGTTAATGATTATGTCGGGCTAACACGCATGACCTGGGCTGTGCCAGGCAGACAAGGACACAGGGCCCCGTCCAGCTGGTGGAGGCGGGGGTCTTGTGGGAGCTGAACCCGCTGTCCGAGCGCATCCAGAGCCCACCTGATGCGCGGAGCTGAGCCTCTCCCCTCCTCACTCAGAGCCCCACTGTTCCTCGGTTTCTGCAGCAGCCGGTCAGAAAGGCCAGGAGAAGCACGGCCCAGGGGCCAGCAGCGACCTACCCCGCTCTAAGGCTGCGTTGCCTCCAGAGGCAAAGTCGAGAGAGAATTTTTAGTGCTTAAGGGAAAACTCCATTTGGCTCAATAGCCCCTTGTATTTAAAATAACTTTGTGTCTGCAAGAAAACCAGGCTATTCACCGCCAAGCGTTGACCGTCTGGATTGGATTGGACACTGGGGAGTCAAGGTGAGGGAGGCCTGGGCAGGGCTTCAGGAGCTTGGAGCCCGGAGCAGGTGTCAGAGCCCGGACCAGGTGTCAGAGCCTGGAGCAGGTGTCAGAGCCCGGAATAGGTGTCAGAGCCCGGAGCAGGTGTCAGAGCCCGGAGCAGGTGTCAGAGCCCGGAGCAGGTGTCAGAGCCCAGAATAGGTGTCAGAGCCCAGAATATGTGTCAGAGCCCGGAGCAGGTGTCAGAGCCCGGAGCAGGTGTCAGAGCCCGGACCAGGTGTCAGAGCCCGGAGCAGGTGTCAGAGCCCGGAGCAGGTGTCAGAGCCCAGAATAGGTGTCAGAGCCCGGAGCAGGTGTCAGAGCCTGGACCAGGTGTCAGTTTGCTGGCTGTCGGGCTGGAAGGGAGTGGAGGCACTACCCAGCCTCGTGACTGACGGTGACACTTGGCAGCTGACCTTCCTTCAGGAAGACTCTTTCGGATGTCTGATCTGTGATGCAGGTAAAAACAGAAACTCTATAGCTGAACAAGAATCAGGGTCCGGAGACCTACGTTCCCAGAGGGCCTATGACTGTGCTCACTTCCCACCGTGGCCCCAGCCAGCTCTGCAGAGGCCAAGTTTGTGAAAAAGAAACACCTAAGGGACATTCTGTGTGTCAGGCTCTGGGGGGCCCCGGAGTCATGGCGACAGACAAAGGTGGCCACAGCCTAGGCCTTGGAGGAGCAGCCAGCCCAGGGCAAAGACCATCTCCCACCTTCCCTGCAGGACCTGCGAGGGAGGGGCTCACAGAACCCCTAAAGGTCCTGGGGCGGTTCTGCGTACCTTGTGAAGAAAGCCATAGGACTCTTAAGGACAGAGCCGTTCCCTGGTGTGAGGGAAGCATTTCAGGGGTGGTTCTGGTCACAGTGCTGAGAGGGGGAGGTTTGGTTAGGAGGCTGCGCTCACTTAAGAAGTCTCACATCCTGCCACTTCGCACCCAGGCAGAAGAGGAAAGGAGAAACAGGTTTATTTGTCCATCACTCATTCAGTGAGTATTTCTGAGTGCCCCCTGGTGCCCGGGTTGGGGGCTCAGTGTGGGGGGATGGAAAAGTAAACGATGACCATATAATCAGTGCTTTGAAGGTGAGCTAGACAGACAGACAGACGGGTGGGGAAGAGGGGAAATGCCGAGGAAGACGTTATTCGTGTCCAGGCGTGGGGATGCTGACCGCTCCTGCCGCTCCTCTCGCTCCTTCCTTCTGGGCGCTGGTCCCCCGCTGAGGTCTGGCCCCCAGTCCTCTGTGTTTTCCCAAGAGTCTCGGTCTTCTGTGCCCTAGTCCTGCTAATTAGGAAAAACCTTGAAGTCAATTACCTGACGATGCCTTAGATGCCGCCCCCAGGGCTGGCCACTTATAAGCTTCCTAAAGGGTGACTTGGGTCAGAGTGTACTGACCCTGCACTGGACGGGAGGAGGAGGGTCATGAATGTGACCCCTACTGGAGCGCGCCGGAGGGGACTTAGCTCAGGCCTGGGCGTGAGGCAGTTATGTCCACGGGCCTGCAGGCAGACTGACCAGGCTCATTGCCTGTCGTCCAGTGTTATCCTGGGCGAACCTCTCACCTCGCTGAGTCTCAGACTGCTCCCCCCACACACCTGTCTCTTTCCCCATGTCTTCTGAGAGCTTTCATTTTTAAATCCATGAGTTTATAATGGAATGATTAATTCCCCCTTTTACAGCACAGATTTGTATGCCCGATGGTAAGATTGAAATCACTAAAGTGACCACCTGACTAATGTCCAGCTCATAGTGACATCTCTTGAGGATTTCATGGCCATGGGGACATGTATGTTGCCTTTGAACTACGCAACTGGGCCTTCCATCAATACCTTGAAGACCCTTAGGTCTTAGGGACCTAGGGGGACTCTCAGTTAAAAAGGCAAAGGTAATCATAACCCTCGTTTTACAGAAGGGGAAACTGAGGCCCAGAGAGCTCGCAGCAAAGCCAGGGCTTGGGTGCCAGTCCCCAGGCCCAGCCCAGTAACCTTTGCCCCGTGCTCAGTCTGCTCCCCCCGCCCCCAGCTCTCCAACCTGTGTGCCAAACTGTCAGTCCAGAGCAGGGGCTGTTGCAGGGGACCCAGAATCTACTGGATTGTCCACTCGGACGCTGTGTTTCCAAGATGCTCGGGACTGTAAAAGCTTGAGTGTCTCTGGACATTTCCACCAAATAATTTCGTCAACCTGGGAAGGATGGCCGTTCATGAAGCAGTATCTGTATTCTGTGTTCCTGAGCACTGTCCCTGTGAGAGGTGGACATCCGCCACCTGGTCAGCCCAGCCTGTCCTCTCTCCTGGGGTTGGCGCGGTGGGTCCACAGCTCGTGAAATCCACCGGAACAACTCCGCTCCCCGCCCCCGGCACAAGCGGGACTGGACCCGAGCCCGACCAATCAGAATCCCTCCTGGGAGACCCCCATCCCAACTCCAGAAACCAGAACGTGGACCCTCAGTCTCAGGCAAGCATACCAAATGTGCAGCATTCACACAGAGCTGGTCCCCCTTCGAACCTCAGGGACAGTCAGTTCTCCGTGCTTTTTACCTTAAGGTCTTTGTATCACGAGACCCTAGTCCCAGAAACTGTAGTTTCTCCAGTTTAGAACTTCTTTCTTTCTTTTTTTTTTTTCCTGGGTAGTTAGCCGTTTTATACGCAATCAGGGTGATTTGATTTTGTGTGGATTCAGTTTCAGGATGTTTTGGATTTAACTTTGTTTTTGCGAATAGGAGGACATTGTTATGGTTTATTAAAAGGTGCAGTCACGCAGGTCTTGGTCCCTTCCCTAAGCCTCGGCTGCACTGTCCACGCCACCTCTCACAGTGAAGTACGGCTATTTCTCAGCTGACCGTGGGGTTGCACCCCAGTAGACCCAGCAAAAGCTGAAAATATTGGAAGTCGAAAATGCAATTAACACATGTAACCAGCCGAACAGCATAGCTTGGTCCAGCCTGCCTTGCGTGTGCCCAGAACATTTGCGTTAGCCCACAGTTGGGTGAAATCATCTAACACAAAGCCTGTTTTATAATGAAGTGTTGACTGTCTCCTGTCATTTATCACGAGTATCACTTTCTCACCATTGTAAAGTCAGAAAATCGTTGAGGGTAACCATCGTTAAGTCGGGGACCATCTGTAGTTTCTGGCTCAACTTCCTGTGTCTTTTTACCCCCCGAATTGAGCATATGAGATTTTTGTTTAGCAATATATGCCACCGCTGTCGGGTCACAGAGGCTTGGCTGGTAAGTCTGCAGCTCTATAGCACCGCATGTCTGCTTAGCCAGACGTCTCTGGCTGGATCTGTAGGTTGCTTCCATGGTTTCTTATTATAATACTGCAACGAATAACCTTGTGTATTTGCTTTTTTTGTACTATTGAAGAATCCTGGGAAATTTTGAGTGAGTACCAAGTTGGGGAGGGCAGCGACGCTTTCAGAAAGATGTGAGCCTGAAGCTGTGGGCAGCTCTGAGGCCTCACTTGGTTGAGAAGGTTGGTTTGTAGCGAGAAATAATGCCATCTGCCCTCGAGAAAGGCCCAGAGAGAGTTCTGGATGTAGTAGAGTCTTTGGTTTTATTTTAATTTATTTTTTAAAGGTTTTGTTGTTTTTTAGAATAGTTTTAGAATCACAGCAAAATTCAGAGGGAGGTACAGAGATGTCCCACTTACCCCCTGGCCCCTCACAAGCATAGTCTCCTCTTTATCAACAGTCCCCACCAGCATGGTACATATGTTGCCCATGGGGAACCTACATGGATACATCATAATCACTCAAAGTGCATAGTTTACATCACTGTTCTTGGTGTTGTACACTCTCTGGGTTTGGACAAAATTATAACGACATGTGTCCGCTGTTATGGTATCAAAGAGAATAGTTTCACTGCCCTAAAATTCCTCCATGCCTTTTCTTGAAAGTGGTATAGTTGGAATTAAACAGTACGTAGCTTTTTCAGATTGTATCTTTCATTTAGTGATGTACATTTGAGGTCCCTCCATGTCTTTTCGTGGTTTAACAGTTCATTTCTTTTTAACTCTGAATAATATTCCATTGTTTGTTGTACCACAGTTTGTGTATCCGTGCTCCTACTGAAAGACATCTTGGTTGCTTCCAAGTTTTAGCGATGATGGATAAAGCCACTATAAACATTCATGTGCAGGTTTTTGTGTGGGCATAAGATTTCAACTCATTTGAGTAAATACCAAGGAGCGTGATTGTTGGATCAATGGTAAGAATATGTTTAGTTTTGTAAGAAACCGGCAACCTGTCTTCCGGAGTGGCTGCACCATCTTCCATTCTCGCCAGTGAATGGGAGTTCCTGCTGCTCCATATCCTCGTCAACATTTCGTTAGGTCAGTTCTCAATTTGGGCCATGTTAATAAGTATGTAGTGGTATCTCATCGTCATTTTAGTTTGCATTTCCCTGATGACATGTGACGTGGAGCAACTTTTTATATGTTTAGTTGCCATCTGTATATCTTTGGTGAGGTGTCTGCGAAGGTCCTTGGACCATTCTTTAATGGGGTTGTTTTCTTACTGTTGAGTTTTAGTGTGTGTGTGTTTTTTGGTATATTTTGAATAACAGTCCTTTATCAGATGTGTCTTTTGCAAATTCTTTCTCTCAGTCTGTGGGATGTCTTCTCATTCTCTTAACGTTGTCTTTTGCAGAGCAGTTTTTAATTTTAATGAAATCGAGCTTATAAATTATTTATTTCATGAATTGTGCCTTTGGTTGTTGTATCTAAAAAGTCATTGCCATACCCAAGATCGTCCATGTTTTTCTCCTATGTTCTCTTCTAGGAGTTTTATACTTTCACACTTTATATTTAGGTCCATGATCCATTTTGAGTTAATTTTTGTGAAGGGTGTAATTTCTGGGTCTACAGTCAATTTTTTTTTTTTTTTTTTTTGCACGTGGATGCCCAGCGGTTCCAGCACCTTTTGTTGAAAAGACTGTCTTAGCTACATTGCATTATCTTTGCTCCTTTGTCAAAGAGCAGTTGACTATATTTATGTGGGTCTGTTCCTGGGCTTCCTATTCTGTTCCATTGATCTATTTTTTTATGTTTTATTAATTTTTGAGAGAGAGAGGAAGGGAGAGGGAGAGAGAGATAGAAGCATCAATGAGAGAGAAACATCGATTGGCTGCCTCCTGCACACCCCCTACTGGGGATTGAGCCTGCAACCCGGGCATGTGCCCTGACTGGGAATCAAACAAACGACCTCTTGGTCCATGGGATGACACTCAACTACTGAGCCACACTGTCTGGGCTGTTCCATTGATCTACTTGTGTATTCTTTCACCAAGACCACATGGGTTGGTTTACTGTAGCTCTGTAGTTAGTCTTAAAGTTGGGTAGTGTCTGTCCTTCATCATTGTTCTTCTCCTTCAGTATTGCATTGGCTATTCTGGGTCTTTTGTCTCTATAAACTTGAGAATCAGTTTGGCAATTCTTATAAAACAATTGTTGAGATTTTGATTGGAACTGCACTGAATCCACAGAGAAAGTTAGGAAGAACTGCCATCTTGACAATGGAGCCTTCCTATCCGTGAACATGAACTGTCTTTCCATTTATTTTCTTCTTCTTTGGTTTCATTCATCAGAGTTTTGTAGTTTTCCTTACATAGCTCTTGGATATATTTTGTTAGATTTATACCTAAGTATTTCATTTGGGTGGGGCGGGGGGTGCGCTAATGTAAATGGTGTTTGTTTTTATTTCAAATTCCACTTGTTTCTAGCTGGCATATAGGAAAGTAGTTGACTTTTATATATTAAGCTTGTATCCTGCAACCTTGCTATAACTGTTTACTAGTCCCTGGAGTCTTCTTGTCAGTTCTTTCAGATATTCTACCTAGGTGAATGTCATTTGCAAACAAAGACAGTTTTATTTCTTCCTTCCTAATTTGTGTATGTTTTATTTCCTTTTCTTCTCTTACTGTATCAGCCAGAACTTCCAGTCTAATGTTGAAAAGGAGTGGTGAGGGGAGGTATCTTTGCCTTGTTTCTGATCTTAGTGGGAAATCTTCTGGTTTCTCACCATTAAGAGAAATAATATTATCTCTAGGGTTTTCATAGATATTCTTTATCAAGCTGAGAAGGTTCTCCCTCTCTTCCCAGGTTACTTGATTCTGTTTTTCTGGGACTCAGTTGTACAGCTGATCTTCTGCAGTTACAGAAATCTTCAAATAAACTCTCAATCAAAGCTAAGCTAGTTCATTTTGTGACTCTGTCCCTTGCAACCAAAGCATCCTAATGAGTATACATTCCCATAAATGCGAATGCTACTTCTTTCTCCTTTCAGCTACCAGCGCTGAGCACCTACAGTGCACCAGGAACAGCACTGGGCATTTTCTTCTGTAAAATTTTCTCTTAGAAGTGGCTTCTTCACTAGGTTGGAATTGTTCATTTGTCATCCACAGGGAGGAAGAAGAGGTTCCAAGTGGCCGTGTACTTCTCACACTCCCTGCGTTAGTTTCCTGTGGCTGCTATAATCAAGCACCACAATGTGGTGACTGTAAGTCAGCAGAAACTTGTTCTCTCACAGTTCTGGAGGGCAGAAGCCTGGAATCAAGGTGTTGGCAGGGCCAGGCTCCCTCGGAGGCTCTGGGACAGATCCTGTCCCTGGCCTCTTCCAGCTTCTGGTGGCCGCCTGCATTCCTTGGCTTGAGGCCACATCACTCCAATCTCTGCCTCCTCCTCTCTGCCTCTGTCCACTCTCTCTCTCTCTGTCTCTTATAAAGATACTTGTCATTGGGTTTAGTGTTCACCCAGATAATCTGGGATGATCTCCTTATCTCAAAATTCTTAATTGCATCAGCACATACCCATTTCACTAGTAAGTCATATTCACAGGTTCTAGAATTAGGATATAGATGCATCTTTTGGGGGGGGCCACCCTTCAATCCCCTGTGCTCACACCTGTAGGAGTTGACAGAGCCCAGGCTGCCCACCTCCATGGCCAGGCCCTTCCCAGCTGGTCACCACAGATTTCAACAGGAAGAGGGACTTGAGTCGCAGACTCAGCGGTGACCCAGGCCGCCTTTTAGAACCTCTTCTTCTGTGTTTTATAGTCAGTGAAACTGAGGCCCAGACACAGCCAGTGATTTGTACTAAATCTCATGGCCCATTGTTTGCCAGAACTCTCCACAATCTCAGCGTGCCATCTGCAAAAAATCAACGTAACTCCCAGAAGTTCCCGAACCCCCTTTCCTCAAGGGGGTGACCCAGAGCCAGCTTGTTAGCTCATTCCAGGGACTCCCAGGATCTCATCATGGTGATTTGTTTTCAGCAGAGGGAGAAGAGTCCCTTTGCAGAAGATCGCGGCGGTTCACCTCGTAAAGCAGCTAGCTCTGTGCTTGATGGATTGCCGACTACACTTTATTAAAGGCCATTACAATTTCCAGCATTTGTCATCTGAAAATATCTCCTAACAAATTCCAGCTTGTTAGAGACGGGCTGTTAGGAGTTGGATCGGGCTTGTTCTGCCCCTACCTCGTCAACTCCAGCCCTAGCACCCAATCAAACTTTGACAATCAAAACCCTGTACAAGTTTCCTAATAGATTTGAAACAGGTGGGGACAGCACGGTCCACTGCAGTAGCACCCAGAGAACACAAAATACATCAAACCCACTCTTGTCGTGCAGACTTGCTTCCCCACTCAGAAAACGGGACAAGGAGCGGAGCGAAATGAGCCATCTCTTCTCGTGCGAGCCATGACCGGCTAAATGATTTAAAAAAAAAAAAAATCTCGAACAGCCCATGTTGAGCTCACATAATAATGAAAAGCAGTCTGGGCGAAGTGTCAGTGGTTATGCAGGGCCTGGTGCAGAAATCTTGATCAAAGCCTCCTGGCATCTGAAGTCATCAGTAATACGACAGTCTATTTGGGTGAAAAGAGCTCCTTTCTGGCTGTCCCGCGGCAGGCCCACCCCGGAGAGGGGCACAACTCAAGCAAACAAGGCCTCTGGCAAATCAAGACACCTCTGCTGACGATGTGATACGAAACACGAGTTGGTGGTGGCAGCCAGCGCGATCAGGTTTCACGGGGGGAGCCTGTGTGTACTTTATGCGTGCTATTTATTTGCATGTATGTCATCTGTTCTGGCCAGGCCAGCACATCCTTCCCAGAGCCCTGAGCCATGGCCTTTGACCTGGATGGGACGGTGAAGCCACTCTCCCCAAGGAGCCATTGCGCATGCAGGAAAGGAGAGGCGAGAGCTTGAGCACGGAGAGTCCAGTGCTGAGGGTCAGTCTGGCTGACTATGATTTCCTGAAGTATTTCCCGACACCCGCTGGAGCCAGGCCTAGGCTGGTTCTGGGGCCATGGAGAGGAATCTGACAATGATGGCCCTTTAAGAGTTCACAATCTAGTTGAAAAGATGGAATATCAAAGTTCGATGGCAATTCACTGCAGTGAGTAGTGTGCAAGGGAAGACCTGGAGCTGGGAGGATGCAAAAGGGGGCAGGGCTGACTCGTGTTGGGAGGAGGGAGAGAACTGCTCAGAGGAAATGACAACATCCAAGCAGACACAGCTGGGGTGGCAGGGGGGGAGATCGAAGCGCACACCTTCCCCAAGCGTATTCTCCAAAGTGGTCTCTTTTATAATGTTTAAAGGTAATATTTACTGATAAAATGATCATTAAGACTATAGTGGAAAAACATTAGTAGAAGAAGTGTATAATATGTGATTGGGACGTTTACTTTATCACCAGTCAATGAGTCAGCCATATGACCTCCAGCCCCAGCCCCAGTAATGCACCCTCTGAATTTCGAATCTCGTTATACTTTTGTTTCCCAAGTGAAGAGGCCAGTAGGTGAAAAGGGGTGGAGGCAGGGAGTAAGAGAGGAGGGGAAAGCACGTGCAAAGGCACTGGGGTGGAAAGGCACAGATAGGCTTGGGAAATCCTTAACGTGTCAGTTTGACTAGAATAAAGATTTTGTTTAAGAGAATGCTCAAAAAAAAAAAAAAGTTTGAATGAGACATTGGAGCCAGTTGGAGAGGTCCTTCGGGATCAAGCCAAGAATCTGGGTTGGGTTTTCTTTAGTAAAAAATGGGCAACATGACTTTCGAGCAAGGGACTGATGGACTCCCGGTTGCACTTCACGAACTTGACAGTGGCTTCAACGCTGTTCTAGGTTCTGGGAGGGGCACAAAATTTAAACACATGATCATATCCCCAGAAGAGATCATTTCAGTTGGGAGAGACAAGACATACAGAGAGCATTAACTAGGGAGTGATTTTTAATACAAGTTTGTATTAAAATGAACTGGCCTGTCCGGTACTAGAAGTTGGTCCCAAGTTGCCAAGTCACTTTCTCTTCCTGAGCCTCAGTTTCCAGATCTCTGAAATGGGCGTTATGCTCCCTGCTTCATGGAGTCATTGTAAGGAATCAAAGAATAAACCGTGTAACAGTGCTTGCCAAATTATCGATTCAGCTGTAATGGAGCTTCTGCTGCGGAAGGGAAGTATCACCTTTGATGGGTCAAGAAATTGTTTTCCAGGCATAGGATAGATCTCAGCTTATGTAGAGTTTTATATAAGGCTCTATACAGCTTTTTTTTTTTACCTTCAAATGTATGATTTAGGAGGGTAAAAAAGGAGATAAAATACTATGTAAAATGGAAGAACTTTGGAGGAGGGTTGGGAGAGTGTGGTTCCCTTTGACCCAGAGAAAAGGGCTGTTATTAAGCTCATAACTTTTGCCTTCTACAGCCTTGGATTCGGTAGCTAGAAAACAGTCCTTCAGCTGTAACTCCAATGCAAGTTCTGGTTATATGCAGCTGACCCAGTGGGCTGAGAGCGAGAAACTGGAGACCCCTCCACCCGTCAAGGGCAATGCCTGGTGCAGACCATCTGGGAAGACAGCCTTGCGTGGAATATCCAAACCCATGGTCTTCACTGGGTTCTGATCTTTGTTTATTCCATGATCGCACCAGAAAGGAACCAGTTTCTGAGATGGAAAAAACAAACACTTGTCCGGCTCATCATTGACACAGTCTGCGTAACTTCATACCTGTCAATGGCAGTGTTAGTGCTCACGGGGACCCACCTGAGAAGTTCTGTGAACACCCTGAGGACCCAGGACATCACAGTCAGTGAAACAGGGAGGCACCGTGCTGGGGGCTGGGGCGTGGAAGCGAGGGGTCCAAAATCGAGTCATTTTGTCTTTGCTATAAAGAAATTTACAACCCAGTGGAAGACAAAGGTGGAAATACAAAGGTAAACAAGTAATCATAATACAAGGCAGAATGTTAAGAAAAGAGCTAAAATCCCACAAATCTTACTTTACTTCATTTTATTTGTATGATATGTGCACTAAGTATAGTTTGGGGACTCAATCAAAGCACACAAATGATAGCTACACTCACTTTGGTTGGGAGAGGCAGTTTGGATACCAAAGTATTGTTGGAATTTCTGAGGACATACATACCTTAAGTTGATGGGCACAACTGGGCAAACTATTTTAAATTTTGAGACAGCCCATAGATTTATTATAAACGAAATGGAGGTATGTTAGTCAGATGTAGAAAAGTTTATTCAACAACATTTTTCTCTTGGAGAGCACTGCATTCATTTGGAAGAAATGCCTTGGTGTCTTGTTTGGGTTAGAAAGTGAGACTCTAGGGGAATGTTCAGGAACAGATTGGAAGTATTTTGGGGGAACATAAGCAGGAGACAGCAATTGGGTGCCGTCGCGGTATACGGCGGAGATAGACACCTCGCCACGGGAGCAGAACTCTGCAGACAAGGGCTTCTGGAGGTGCGGAGGGGACTCATGGTGATGGGGGTGAACTATTCCTTGTAAGACCCCCAGAGACTTCTGCAGGGATGGAGGAAATGCTCGATTTGCAATGCTTTGCTGTGGAGACGGGCCAAGACATGCCCAGAGTGACCCGGGGTGGGACGCAATGCCTGGGAATCAGGTCTCAGAAAGACATGGTGATGGGGGTTGTTGCATTCAGATGCAGAGCCGGATCAAGCCTGGCTGGCCTCTGAGCTACGAGTGTGAACATGAATGGTGGGAACATCGGGAAAAGGAAGAGACTGGGTCCAACTGGGAAACAGCATTCCCTCTTCAGGGGGTGAAATAAATGCTAAGGATTCCGGTTCCCCCGTAGCGCCCAGGAGCCCGCCGCACACGGGCTCTTCCCGCACTTGGAAGTCCCGGGAACGGGCTTCTCATTCAAGTCCGTGACTTTGTGAAGCGTGCACGCCTTGAAACGCAGCGTTGCTAGACCTTAGAATTTATTTTCAGGCAATAACTAAGAACGCTCAAAACTCGGCCATATGGCTCTTCATCGGGGCACTGTTTGTAAAAAGAAAGAGTTAGAAACAATCTAAATGACCAAATATGGGAGAATGGTTAAACAAATTATGACACGTGCAGAAAATGAAATATTGTGTGGTCATTGAAAACCACACCGTAGGGCTGTATTTATTGACATGGGAAAATGCCCACAATATAATATTACAGAAAAAATAACTATTCAAAAAACTGCAAATATGGTCCCATTTGTAAAAAAAAAAAAAAAAAAGAAAGAAAAGAAAAGAAAAAAAAAAAACCTGTAGTGTATATACATTATCCTGCTTGGAAGGAGGCTGAGGAAAGTGTATTTCACCAAGCGAACCGGGATCGCTGCAGGCTGGAGGGGTTGCGGGGGGGCGGGGGGTTCCTTTATTCTTTATCATTTTCCTGCATCAGCTACATGGTTTTGATAATGTAGATCTGTGATCACATACATTCACAAAGCTATTTCCACCTCGGGACCAGAAATCAAAACAAAAGCTTATGTATCAACTTAATACTATTTTTCGTTAGATATTTAAAAGTACGTATTTATATACATACAAAGATGTCTGGAAGAAAGCTCACGGGGAGTTAAGAGCTGTTACCTTGGAGTGGGTGGGATTAAACATGGTTTGTAATTTCTTAGTTTGGCTTAACTCTATTTTGAAAATGCTCTACAGTGGAAAAGTGTTGCTTATATAATGGGGGGGGGGTGACAGCAGAGTGGTGCTCCTCTCTGTTCTGTCACGTGGATGGGCCAGTCATCTCTCGGGCCGCCTACCTCTAAGATTCTCAGAGGCAGAGAGCCAATGGGGAAAAGTCACCACGTCCAGATTCAGCCACGAGGAAGGAAGGGGAAGAAAGGGATTATTTTGAGGCAGAGGGCCTGGGTTTGAATCCTGACTCTGGTATTTTCTACTTCTATGACTTGGGGTAAGTTCTTTAATCTCTCTGTGCCTCAGTTTTCTCATCTGTAAAATGGGCATGATAATAGTTTCCACTGCAGAGCCCTGAGAAGCTCAGGGAAGATTTAACTAATTCTGGTCTTCTCCCATTTCACAGAGGCTGCAAGAGATCAGTGAGGTTAAGACACTTGCCCAAGGTCACCCAGCGACAGATAGCAGAGCTGGATTCCAAATGACTCCAAGTTCAGCACCTCTCACCCTCCTCACAGATGAGGAGTCCACCAGTTATTCTTGGCCATATTTTTATTATGAAAACCAGATTCTACTGAGGCCCACAGAAAAGAATGGGGAGCCCTCTCTCCCAGTGACATTGAGCACAGGGCATATACTTGGTCCCCAGGTCTTCCTTGTGCCTCCGGCCTCTGTCCCTTCTCATTCTCTCCCAGTTTGTTTTCCTAGGGGAGTCTGGATAAGCTCACTTAAGTTGGCATGAACTTGGTGGAGATGACACAGGTCTGGGACCCGAAGACCTTTGGCCCTCTGGGTTCTTGGCTTCATGCAGGAAAGAATTCAAACGCTAGCCAGCACAGAGTTTAAAGTGAAAATTAGTTTATTAGTGAAGCAGAGAGTGGGCTACTCCACAGACAGAGCAGTCCCCCTTGGGCGGAATTTGCTTCCTTTCTTGAGGTTCATTTGATTGGAGGCTGGGGTATTCAATAAGGTGGAGGAATATTCAGGATCTTCCCGGGAGAGGGGTGGAGATTTCTTGGAGGAGCTCTGTGAGCCGTTTAGTGTCCTTATATGGGCTTTCCTTTCGGATCATGTCACCAAGGTGTGTCGTTTAGCTGCTAATGTACAATGAGGGTACAATGCGGTTAGGGTTACCACTGGGTGAAATTAGTCGCCATGTTGCATCAAGCTGGTCTCTGTTGGTTTTAAGCCATAAATCTGGTGGAGGGAGGTCTTATTTCCATGTTGACAGTTTTTGTAGTTTTTTTTTTTTTTAAATCCTCACCCAAGGATATTTTTCATTGATCTTGAGATAGAGTGGAAGGGAGGGAGGAGGAGAGAGAGAGAGAAACATGGATGTGAGAGAGACACATCAGTTGGTTGCCTCCTGCATGACCCCTGCTGGGGCCAGGGATTGAACCTGCAACCCAGGTACATGCCCTTGACCAGAATCGAACCTGAGACCCTCTGGTCCACGGGCCGACGCTCTAACTGATGAGCCAAACTGGGCCAGGGCGGTTTCTGTAGCTTTGATTGATTGCAGTTGTCCTGCCACATAGCCTATCTCAAAAAGGAAAGGAAAGAACTCGAGATGCTGCCGGGAGGACACACAGGTGAGGAAGTGCCGGCCCAGGTGTGCCGTGCACCAGCAGCTGCAGTGAGAGACAGCAAAGCTGGAGGTCCCGCGAGGCGCCGTCACCCCAGCCTGGCCGTCACCCCGAGGCAGAGCAAAGCCCTCCGGTGTGCTGTTTCCACAGCACTTGCCTGCCCAGCCCTCCCTGGACACACAATTCCTTACTCACCCCGGGGATGTGTCTCCCTGAGGCCGGGGAAGGAACTAGAGAGAGGGCAAAGGATGGGTTTTGTTTTCTCCAATTTTCTGCACTGACATCTAGAAATGAGTGAGAAGTGGTCAGGGAGGACTCAGGAACGGCGGGGGAACCTGAACCCACACAGCGCTCACACTGGCGGGTGAGTCTCAGCGCGAGGTCACGGTCTTCCGCCTCGGGGGGGATCTCCACGCTCGGTGACAGGAGATGGTAGCGGTGATGGTGGGGTGGGGGTGTGGCAAGAACACAGTCCTCCAGAGACACACCCAGCTGCTTGCAAAGCCGCCTGCACCCCCCGGGCCCTGGCGCTTGGCCAGCGGCAGTTAGGCGCTGGGAGCCTGGACTGGAACCAGGGCTGGAAGCTGGGCCCATCACTTCGCAGCTGAGATCTGTCTGTGCTTCAGTCTTCATCTGGGAAACGAGGGTGATGACAGCACCCCGACGCCCATTCCGGAGGGTGGAAGGGGTTAATGTGTGTGCACTCCTTCCAAGTCCCAGACACTCCACGGTAACCACGGATCCGTGAGTCACTTCCCTCCCCTGCCTCTCATTTCCTTATCTCGGCAACCAACGCCAGCCCCTCGACTCCTCCCGACGCGATGAGACAGTAACCGTGCGATTTCTCCCCGTGGACCAGGTTTATCTCCGAGATCTTTCACAGCTGTGGGTGGTCGTCTGGGACTAACCCGTGAAAGCCCCTGGCACACAGTAGGTATTTAATTAAAAAAGCAACAGCAAGTTCTTGGCTGTGTCTCTTGAGGCCAGATGAACGGTGGAGCTCAGAAGAGCTTTCTGTAAACAGGCGAACGGGTTATTTCATGCAGAACAAACAGACAAATGTCTCCGTTTCCTTGGCAACAGCATTTAGGATCCACAGTTATCCAGAGAGTCGCCCCGCGTCTCCGTTGCCTTTGGTTTGTGTCCACCGAGGCTGGCCCGTCTCTGCAGCCCGGGAGACACGGAGCCGGGTACCTGACTGCCACGTATGTGGGCTGAGGGGACACCACCTGGTGGCTTAGTCTTTCAAAAGGACTCAAAGAGGAGTGCCCCAAGGTGCTGACCCTTTGTGCCCTCCAGATCCGGAAAGGCCCTTCTGGCTGAACCTGGGCTGCTTTGGCTTCTGGCGGCTTTCCCAGCTTCCCAGAGGCCGCCGGACCGTGCACCAGGGCAGGGGGAGGGGAGGGGTGGTGGCGGGGTACCTGCCTAGCGGCTAGCTCAGCAACACTCACGGATCTCCCGTCCTTCCCCGGCAGCCGGCAGGGCTCTGGCAGTAACAAAGGCAGCGATAAAGGACTAATTCTCAGCGTTTGCACTGAGCACTGACGAAGTGGGGTTCCTTTCATCCCCACAATCATCCTGAGTGATGGGTAGAGCGAGCTCTACTTTAAAGATGGGGAAACAAGCATCCACAGACCTGCTCCGGAGCTGAGGGACCACCGCCCAGGGTCACGGTGGAGGTCCTGAGCCTGACATTCAAGGCCCCACATTTGCATCTTCATGGATGCTGTGTCTTCGGAACGATGATGGGTGGTTCCTACGAGCCCCTGGCTCCCCACTCTGCCTTTGCTCCTTAGCTCTCTCTGTCTAGAATGTTCCTATGGGTTCCCACCTGTTTTTCAATAAGAGTTGGCGTGTGAGGGCGCCTCCTAGAGGCCAGACACTTCACCTACAAACCACCTGGTGGTGTAGGTATTATCATATATACCCATGTTAAGAAGCAGGAAACCGAGGCATAGAATGGAGACCCAACTAGCAACACTTGGTCACAGAGCCAGGAAGAGGCAGACCTGGGATTTGAAACCATAAAGTTGGACTTAGGAGCCTATTATCTTCTCTCCACCAGGATGCTTCTCCTGGGCTCAGGAATCTCCTCCTCTGAGAAGCCCTCCTTGACCTCTCCTGCTGGGTTCGGCACAGGAATGTGCTGGAGCCTGCCCTCACCGGCCCGCGAGAGCCAATTATTAAATTGTCAGGAATTTTGCAAGCTGGTTGTTAAGCACTGCAATTATTAAAGATTAAATTATAAACACATAATTAAATAAATTATATGAAAAACAAAGGTCATAAATACTCAAAACTCATCACTTCCTAATTATTTTATTACATTTACTATTATCTATGCTGTCACGATTATTTACGCAGCTTGCATCTGTTGGGTGGAAATCTGACAGGAGGGTGTGTTGCTGTGTCGCTCAGGGTGGCACCTGGGGAACTCTGAAATCCACCACGGCGGAGTATTTACACCATGGAAATTGGTGAACAGCACCAGCCAGGGCTTTGTGTGTTGTTGTGTTGATTGCCTAGCTGTAGAAAGCCATGGGAAAATGTCAACCATGCAGTGTGAAGTTGCAAGTGTCTTGTCTGTAGCCGTCACACTGCCGATCCCCTCCCAATATTGAAGAAACATCCTTCTGGTATTTGAGAGCTAGCATCCAATTTAGCAAAGGAGTTGCTCACATCCTTGATAAACAAGGGGAGCGTCCAACATCATCCTCGTTTTAACTTTTATCTTAATTGTTAACGTCGTTGAAGAGACCGTGTCAGAACTACACCCTGGGACCCGGTCGTGAACACGCGGCAGCACCCCCAGGGGCGGCGCCCCTCTGTGCCACCTGAACCGCGGCGTTTCTCTCTACAGCAGCCCTGAGACTCTCCACCTACGTCTACCTCTTCTGGACTAGTTCTTGAGAGCAGGGTTTGAGCCTTTCTCTCTTTTTTTTTTTTTTTTTTTTTTTTGTTATCTCCAGTTTCTAAAGTGGGCATCAATACCTGGAAAAGTTGAGTGCATGCACGCGTGACTGGATCAATAAAGA
Source organism: Tadarida brasiliensis (assembly GCA_030848825.1). Classification (NCBI taxonomy): domain Eukaryota; kingdom Metazoa; phylum Chordata; class Mammalia; order Chiroptera; family Molossidae; genus Tadarida; species Tadarida brasiliensis. Next base: position 119,011,751 of record CM061259.1, on the reverse strand, counting down.
ACTAACCTCGCCCTGGCTGGTTGGGCTCAGCGGTTAGAGCATCGGCCCACAGCCCAAGGCTCACGGGTTTGATTCCTGGTCAAGGGCACGTACCTGGGTTGTAGGTTTGTCCCTGGCCCCAGCTGGGGTCGTGGGGGAGGCAACCAATCACTGTGTCTCTCTCACGTTGATGTTTCTCTCTCCCTCCCTCCCTTCCACTCTATCTAAAAATCAATGGAAAAATATCCTCGGGTGAGGATTAACCAAAAAGAAAAAGCACTGACCTTACCCCAGCCACCCCTCGCAGGAAGCACTTCCTTAAGATGCTCACTGACGCACATCTCACTCCGCTCCTTGTCACGGACTGCGGAGCGCCTGCCGCGCGCAGCCATGTTCACTCCGCCGCGCGCGCGTGGGCTGGGCTCCTGGTGCCGGAGAAGACTAGAACAGAAAGGATACGAAACCGTCTAGGCTCAGGCCTTCTCTGTCTCACATTCAAAGAAGAACCCAAGTTCACATGTTACGTAAAGAAGCAAAGTTATCAACCTCACCGTCTCCCCTCCCCTCGGAGGGGTCTCACGAAGAGCCCACGGTGACGCTGCGGTGCCCACGGCGGAGGGACCCAGAGGCCACTGAGAACCACGGCGAGGCTTCGGTTCCCCAGATGTCCGTGGACACAGTCACCTTGGTGACGCGAGGCAGGTGATTTCCCTGCGAGTGGAAGCGCTGCGGAGCTGGGGGCGTTGCTTGTGTCTGCTGAGGCTGGAAGAAGAAAGAAAGGCTGGAAAACTAACAACACGGGCGTAGAGGATCCAGAGGCCACAGCGTTCCTCTGACAGAGGCCCCGTGACCCTCCCTCCTCGCTTCCCTGGTGAGCGTCCTGTGACTCGAACTTCAAGGCCGTCTGAGCAGATAAACAACATAGCATGTATCCCATTATAGTATTAATACAAAGATAGGTGGTCTTACACGTACTAAGCAAATAATTAGTCCCCAAGTGAACCAGTGTAAAGAACAGTCATTAGCACATTAAGTCACCTGTCAAAGGGGGTTGTGTTTATATTTGGGGGGTGGGCACTTCCCCCCGGCCAAGCAGCCATGATATTGGCTGCAGCAGCCTCCAGACCTCCCCCAGTCTATGTGTCTTTTCCTTAAAAAGAAGATGGGGGAGGGGGACCAGTTGCTTCAAGTTGAAAGTCGGCGCTAAAGTAGGCATTAGAAAGACTCTCTCGTGGCTCAGAGCCCCGGTTACCACAATTAAGCCCAAGGTGTGGTGCTGTTTGCTCGGCGTGCTCCGACACATGAAAGAATGATTCAGGCGAGGAAAATAATTACACATTAATTTGTGTTTGGCAACTGCGTTTTATTCCCTTGGCCCACGGAGTGCAGATAAAAGGTGATATTGTCGAAAATGTTTTATCTGCCTTCCATGGGGTTGCCATGGGCTGCATTTAGAGACAGGACTCTTCGGTCCGGCATTTTGCTGGCACCGTGGGGCTGCCTTCTGGCCGGCCAGGAGAAGCCCGGGAATGGCACGCTCTTAGCTGTTTACTGCCCTGGCCCTGCTGTGTCTGTGGGTTTCCCAGGGGCTTGGCCAAGTGGCCAGGGAGAGTGACCCCCTCCAGGGTGAAAGCCCCAGTCCCCATCCTGGGGTCACTCATTCCCTATCAGGATGTCGCATTTTGCTGTGGAATAAAGAGGCAGACGAGGAAGGACCACACACCGGGCATTCGCCGGAGGCAGGCGGGGTGTCCGTGAGCACAGCGCACAGGCGGACCGCTGAGCCAGGGAGAAAGGCCTGCCCCGTGCGGCCGAGTCTCCTAGCCCTTCCAAAGAAAAGTAAGGAAATCGGGATTTTTTTTAAAACTAAAATCTCTCAGGTTTTGCATGTTGGCTTAACTAAAAATAAAACAGAGCACGTCTGTCCGTCTGTGGGCTTCTGTGCCCCACTGGCGGCCAGTTTGAGCTCTGGCTCCGGAGTCAGAAAGGTCCCTATGCTGAGCTCAGCGCCATCTCTTACCAGCTGGGTGACTGTGGACAAGTTGTTTCATCTCTGAGCTTCCATTTCCTGTTTGTGAAACGGAGACAAGAGCAATTACACCTTCTGTGAAAGTTATTGCAGGGAGTAAACGAGACGATGCAGGAAGTGGCGGGCTCTGCGCACAGTCCCAGGCAGAGAGCGCGATAAATGTCAGTGGGTGTAACTATGATGGAGCCGGGGAAGGGGAAAGTGTCACAGCCGGGCTTTCTGTCCAGCAGGCCAGCTGGGACACTGTAGCTGCTCTGTAGACAATTAGATAATTGCTGAATGAGTGACTGAATGGAGACGCCAGCCAGCTAGAGGCCAATCAAACAATTGATGTGCAATCTTCTCCGTGTGGCCCCTTGCAGTTTGTGCCAATGGCTTCGCCTCCTTGGACCTTGACTTTTCCATCTGTGAAATGGACTGGACATCCCTCTCTAGCTGGTTCTGAGGGATGCTCTCCTGCCTACTGACAAGACAAGAAATCTTTCCAGAACTCTGGTTAGGGCAGCCAGCAGGGACCCCCCGCCTCCACCCCCACCCCTTCCACCCCCGGCTCTGGGAGGGGAGGCTGTTTCACCGCTGAGATTGTTCATAATTGAAGGAAGACTGGTCGGTCCGCGGGCCCACCCACATCCACTCTCCTCTCTTCCGCTCTGCCCTGGGATGCTGACCTGGAAAACAGGCTCCCTGCCCCTGCTTTTCAGTCTGACTCGGTGCTGGGAGCCCAGTGGAGATCCATCGAGGGAGGGAGGAGGGGGGATCTATATTCTCCACCCCCTGCCCCACCCTTTTACTGAAGGGGCCCTATTGTTGTAAGGATGCTCTTTCCAGGTTCCAGGAACAGCTGCCTCCCTTGTCCCTTTGGGTCCAGGGGCAGCAGCTGGCCCAGACACCACCCTTGCGCACTGCTTGGGCTCGCATCGATCCTCAGGGTCTCAGGCAAGGGTGCCTGCTGTTTCCCCACCGGGACCTGCCCATGTAACAGGATCTGCTGTCACCACCCAATCCGTCAAGAACCCGATTAAGGAACACGAGCTCGGGGATCAGACAGGCTGGATGAAGCTTGCATCCCTGTGAGCCACTCGCTGACTGTGAACTCGGGCAAGTCCCGACACAGCTCCAGCCTGCCTCCCGCCCTGTGCGGGCAGGCCTGCCAGCTGTCTTGTACACGGCCCCGTACAGTCTGTTAAGGACTGTCCATGGGAAATACCAGTTTACAGTGTTTTCATTATAGAAAGATGGAGGGCGTGTGGAGCTGACTTGGTAGGAATCAAAGGCCCCTGGACACAGCCGTACTGATACTGAGGCTCAGAGAGGCCAGGCAATTTATCCAAGGACACACAGCTAAAAAGGGACAGAGTCAAGATTCCGATTAAGGTGTATCGGACTCCAGAAATCTATGTTTTACCCCATGTGCGTCACCAAGGTGACCTTCAGAATTATTATCTAGGAAATGACTTCAGATCCTGGGCCTGCCTTTTTCACTTCTGGTCCTTTCGTTGTGTGAGGCCCCAGCCCCTCTGAGTGGTGAGACTCAGGGCCCTGGACCCAGCCCAGGGGCTGTGGGGTGCTGACTCCGCCCTGCCCACCCCGGAGAGGCGGCACAGGACAGGACCTCCATGGCTTGGCAAGCAAGGTGGAGATTTTATTGTTGGCCACTGCTGAATGGTGATAATTGTTGGGAGATTAATTTGAGATTCTCAGATGACAGACACTCCCAACGCGCCAGGCACAGAGACAGAGAGGGAACGAGAGCACGCCAGTGCGTGGGGCCGTCTCCCCGAGACCTCAGCGCTCAGGCGAGTCATTTCCCTTTATGTCGATTTCCCTCATCTGTGAAATCAGCCTAATGATGGCTCCTCTTCAAACCACTTTGATTCTCAGATGAAAGCATCCATAAAAGTGCACAGGATTGCTATTAATTGAGCCATTATTATTTTTATTATTAACTAGATTACGTCCACTAAACTGTAACTATGTTTTGACTCCTACCTGACGGGCAGGATGAGCAGTTACCTATATCAGATGACCGGCCTCTCTGAAGTGGCCCTTTATAGGGAGGCCGGCCGGCGGGCGCTTCGTTGGTGGGGCCGTCGTCACGGGGCAGGCTCGGTCTGCTTGGCCACTTCAGACGGCAATATATTTGACCAACCATCAGCAATGTTCTCAGCACTTAAAGAGCACGAGAGACACGAGTCCCTGGGCTCTCAGCCTCGGTGGGAGGGTTTTCCAGGGGAACCACGGAGCCTCTTTGCACACCAGCTTCTGCAGTTGGATCGTGGAAACCAAGCTCAGCCCATCCACCTCCAGGCCAGGCTCAGAGGACACACCAGGCCAAGCGTGGTCATCACTCCATCTCTAAAGTATCAGCCTGCTGCTCCGAGACAGGAAGTCCGTGCAGGAGCCGTTCTTGAGCTCAGATCCCAACTCGACCTCTTCCTGGTGCTGCCGGGAGACACAGATAATCATATCCACCTTCCAAGTTCACCATCCTTACCCAGTGCCTGGCACAAAGCGCAGGCTCAACCAGCTGCCCAGTATTATTATCGGAGAGTAAGCTCTCGGCAAATAGCTAATAAATGAACTCCCCCCTTCATTTAGCTATGATGTGTATCTCTCTGGATTTATGAGGCATGCATATTATAAAAATATAAAATAACTTTACCATCCTTTTTACACAGCAACCAAAATTATGTAAGTAATGTGCACCGGGCAAGAAAATAGCCATAGGCACAAAGAAAGATCTAAATCGATCGTTGCCCAACCCCCCAGGTACCCATGGGGAAGCCTTGCAGGGGCGGGTGTATCTGCCAGTATCTGACACCGTTGTCCCCCACAGCTCTGGGTAGCTAATGGAGGGTCTGAATGTCGAAAAGGGAATGTTTGGTGGCAAAGAGCCCCAGATGGTGAGGGAGGCCGGGTTTTGTCTTCGGTGCTGAGTTTTCCCCTGCGGGCTGTGACGGCATTTGACTGGATCAGTTTCCAGAACACGGACACATTTTAATTTTCTAATCGCTGCCTATTTATTAGAAATACATGAATGGGAACAGATGCATAGAGTAGAAAGGTCTGCACCCGGCAAATCCAAGCCAGATTCCATGGGTGCATCCATGTAAATTCAAAAGAGGGCTGATTGCAGGCCAACTGTGAGTGCACAGCAGTGTAGGTGGCATTCACGGGCAGGCCACCTCAGTGGCCGGCAACGACGGAAAATGCTGGACCAGACCACCTGCAGATTATTTCCAGCTTTAAGGTCCTCTGAAGGGCTCAGGGGCATCGGTCACCTGGCCCCTCCCAAGCTCTGACAATGTCCGACACCGCGCAGTTTTCATGTCTGCGTGCACAGAACTTTCTCTGCACCGCAGCCGAGAGCTGCCCTCATCAGAGAGAATGGGTGTGGTCCGGGAAACCTTTCCAAATTCTTGCAGATCCTGACAGCATTTATAGAGCACCTGCTGTGTGCCGGGCGACCTGCCCAGGACTCAAGCTGCCCTGTGAAATTTTACCTGCATTCTTATCACCAGCGGGGCCTTGGCCAGTGATTTAGCTACTAGGAGCATGAGAGTAATGAACTCTGCCCTGTGCCCCTCACTGGATTAGTATGAGGATCAAAAGTGTCTTGGAAAATATAAAATCCTGCCCAGAGAGAGAGAGAGCGTGCAAAAAAGAACACCAGAAACCCTCTCTTCCCGCTTATCTTTTCTCAACAAAATTCCCTGTGTGCCACTGATTGTCCCTGAGGACCTAAGAGGTCATTTACATTGTCAGAGGTCTTGTTTCTCCATCTGCAGACTCCAGTTCGTCACATCCCCTCTCAGATTTCATCACGGGTCTTTCTAGGACCAGACTGTAGGAGGTTAAGTTTTAAGCCGTCGGGTCTGATAGACCCCAAGTGTGAGTTCCAGTCCTGTAGCTTACGAGCGGTGTGTCTTCAGGCAACTTGCTTGACCCCTCTGGGCCTCTCCCTCCTCCTCTGTGACAAACTGGAGGATTACAGGGCTGGTTGCTCCCTGGTCTATCTGGGGAGATAAACAAAGCAGTGGGCACAGGGCTTGGCTCATAGCATGTGACGAATGTGAGCGGTCCTCGTCATCTTCTGCTTCATGAAGCAGGAAGACTCTGAGGCTAGACCGGTGAGGCTGCTTGTTCAAGGCTGTGCAGCCAGGAGGTTTGAGCCCACTTCTGACTCAGGTCATACTGGTTTGCAGTGTCCCAGGACGCTCGTCCATGGAAAGGCAGGAGGGGATGTGATGAGAGAGGGAGGGAGACGTTCTTTTTTTAATAAATATTTTTTCTTTATTGATTTTAGAGAGAGAGGAAGGGAGAGAGAGAGATAGAAACATCAATGAGAGAGAACATTGATTGGCTGCCTCCTGCATGCCCCCCACTGGGGATCGGGCCCTCAACCTGGGCATGTGCCCTGACTGGGAATCAAACAGGTGACCTCTTGGTGCATGGGTCGACGCTCAACCAGTGAGCCACACCAGCCGGGCGGGAGACGTCCTTTTAATCCAGATCACATACATAATCATCTCTTTCTTCTGTATGGAGCTTCTTCGTGATTTCAATAGCCTTTTCATTCACTGGCTCATAAAATGGGGTTGATGTGGTCGCTGCTGAGCCTGGATTATACTTGAAGCTCCTGTCTCTAGTCTCAATTCTGCCCAAAGTTTCATAATTCCGTTCGTTTCATAATTCGAAGACTGAGAATCGGGATGTGTCATTGGACCCATCACTTCTGCATCACCCGGCAGCAGGCACGACAAAATATCTGCCATCAGCCTGTCCCAGAACACTTGTTTCACTTGGTTTCCGCACGGAAGAGTGTAGCTGCTTGTGAATCACGCCCACTCCCAACAGTAGGTCCCCTGCTGCTGGGCACAGCTGGGAGCTGGACTGCCCAGGCCAGGAGTGAGGCCCGAGGCACGTGCCTTGGCACCCTCACAAGACCTGGGTTCGAATCCCGCATCACCGCTCACCAGCTCATCTTGCCCCACTCAGCTTTTCTGAACCAGTACAACCTTTAGGGGTAAAACCATCTTTACCTTTGAGGGTTTCGGGGAAGAGGAAATGAGACAATCCAGTACATCGTGTAGCTCACTTAGCTAACAGCAGCAGCGAGCGCTCAGTAAGGAGTAACAATTACCTCGGAGCTGCCTCTCGACTGGGAGGTCGGACTGCTTCCTGGGTGCTCAGCCTGAAATCCACTCCAGTCCTGTCTGCGGCTGTTCCCTGGGCGCCTGGAATGTCCCTGGTGGGCACGTGAGCCCCTGCAGGGGCGGCACCTGCCCACGGGCCTCTTCATAGACCCTGCAGGATTTCCCCCGAGGTTTGCACCTCATTTTCTTGTTTTTGAGGGGCACATTTATTTTTTTCCATTTTTGAACTTGCCTGAAATCATAATCTATGGGTAAATTTTGCAGAGTAGTAAATTGTTTCTATTTCCTTTCCTCCAGAAAAGCTGTTGCACCCTCAGTGGCAACTGGGCGTGAGCGCAAACACGCAGGGCCCGTGTTCTGGGCTTCCAGCCCGGCCTCTGCTGGAGGAGGTGGTGGGCAGCAGAGCCGGTTGCGCGGGGGCCAGACGCTGGGCGGAAGGAGCCTCCGGGAATGAGCTGGTGCCGCAGCGCCCCCTGGTGGCCAGGTGGCTTCCGCCAGAATGTGCAAGGGGCGCACGGAGGCATCAAGGACTCCAGAACCACCGTCTGCCCGACCTGCCTTCCGCTCAAGTGGAGCACGCTGCAGGTCCCGTGGGAGGTGGGAGGCCTCTGCCCGCCTCATACGAAACAGCGGGGCAATCAGACTGACTTCCCGTGAGCCGGTAACTCAGCCACCACAGCGCACGTGGTGAATCCCGACCTGGGGGACTGCTCTTCGGAAGGGTCCTGGGAACCCCAGGTTTCTTTTAGCTCTTTCTGTGCTAAAGCCAAACCTGGCTCTGCTTTCTGGAGAAGCCTGAGCCCCACGGTCCCTGCTCTGCCTGTGCTAGGGACAGGGAAAGCGGGGATGTCCGGAGAAGGGCCCCCTGGAGAGAAGAGGGGGAGAGGGCTGGCCTACATTCCCAGACCCCAGGACCGCCCTGTGCCCACGTCTGCGCGTGGATCTCTTGGCGCTCGGGCCCACCCTTCTCATCTCCAGCTCTTTGCCTGCGGCTGACCACTCATGGGACCTGCTGTCACTCTGAGGGCCAGGGGTCCGGCGTCCAGCCCCCAACGCTGGGCAGACTCCCGGTGCTGGAGTTGCTAGTCAGGTCTCATGACAGGTCGCTAGAAGGGAACAGCATCGCCTGACCGCCCGCCCTGCCCAGGATGGAATCCAGGGGTCAGAGGACAGGGACGGGCTGCCAGCCTCAGCCGCTCCAGTAGAAGCCCCAGACCGTGCCGGGCAACCTTGCCCCCAAGTTCATGGACAGTGAGCACTTAGAATGTGACATTGTGCATGCTGGTAGTTCACCTGCTGCCTCCTTGGATGTATTGTACACAAAAGACTCCCTAACCCTTAACGCCATCTCCAGAGTATTATTCATGTTTTAAGGCAACAGTTTCCAAACTGTAGTCCCCTGCCTAACAGCTTTAGCATCATCTGGGAGCTTTCTAGAACTTTCTAGAACTTTGTCCTGCTTTCCTCTGCCTGAATCAAGAACTCTGAGGATGGAGCCCAGCTACCCACGTGTGTCAAGCCTTCCAGGTGAGGCTGAGGCACGCCGGGGTCTGAGAGCCATAGTTTTAGGAGAGACCCTGTGAGCCATGTACGTTGCTTGCCGTTCTCGTGTGTATTCACGCTGGTTGGCTGGGCTGGGTGGCTGGTTGGAATGATGTGAGATGATGTGGACCCTGCGAGTGGAAGATTTACTGACCTTTCGAAGTGTTCTTGGAAGATTCGAAGGACTTGCCAGAGCCCGGGACACACACGATGGTTGAGCATCGGGACACGTTCCCGAGTCAGATGCAACGGGGTGCTCCGGCTGCTGCGTGTCAATGACGTGCACTGGCTTCTGTCCGTATTTGTACCACAGACACTTGCCCATACCTGTTTGGGGAATATCGTTCTGAGTTTGCAACACTTTTTTCCTCATGTCCCCTTTTCCACCCACTTTGCTTCAGAGGATCGCCTCTGTGTGATTCTGACACAGTGGAAGTGGCAAGGCCAACAGCTGTGCCGCCGGAAGGGACGACTCTGGCCCCTCGGCTGGGAGGAGAGGCCCACAGGCCAAGGTCCGGCTTCCAAGGCCCGCACAGACTGCCACTGACCTGCCTTCCTAGGCCTGGCTCCTCACTCTCCCTCACAGGTTTCTCTGTTCAGTGCCAGCCAAACCACCCACCCGGCCCCTTTCTCCACTCCGCCTCAGTTCCTGGTTTCCTCCCCAACCTGGCCAGCTTCTGTGTGCCCCCCGAGGGCCCCGCTCCCCAACCCGGCCAGCTTCTGTGTGCCCACCGAGGGCCCCGCTCCCCAACCCGGCCAGCTTCTGTGTGCCCACCGAGGGCCCCGCTCCCCAACCTGGCCAGTTTCTCTGTGCCCACCGAGGGCCCCGCTCAGAGGCCACTTGTCTGCGCTCCACTCACGTGGTGTGACGCTCACTTGGCAGTCTGATCACTGAAAGATCTCTCTCCAACAAAACGGAATTAGCCAAAGTGTGAAGGATACGTTAGTCCAATGCAGGGGTTCTCAACCTGTGGGTCGTGACCCCTTTGGGGGTCGAACGACCCTTTCACAGGGGTCGCCTAAGACATAACAGTAGCAAAATTACAGTTATGAAGTAGCAACGAAAATAATTTTACGGTTGGGGGTCACCACAACATGAGGAGCTGTATTAAAGGGTCGCGGCATTAGGAAGGTGGAGAACCACTGGTCCAATGGAAAGAAAACTTTCATCTTTAGGAAGTTGTATCCCTTTGGGGTTTGTTGAGTGTTTTCTTTCTTTTTTTCTTCCTTTCTTCCTTCCTTTCCTTTCCTTCCTTCCTTTCCTTTCCTTTCCTTTCCCTTCCTTCCTTCCTTCCTTCCTTCCTTCCTTCCTTCCTTCTTTCTTTCTGGCAAGATATATAATTTCTCCTTTCCGTTTCCATCTTGGTTACCTCCATGCTCGGTGGCATCCGCAGAAGGTTGACAATGTATGGAACTTGCCCACAGCTGTAGCCGGAATTCCATAAAATGAGTGGCTGACCCGTTTGCATCTGTAAAATACAGAACAGAAGGCTTCACTGGGCCGGGAAAGCTCCAGGACCAGCCACTTCTTATCTTTTCCAGGAATGAATGAAAATCCGGAGAGGATTCAGAGACAATTCAGATCAGCGAGGCATAAACTGGCACCTGCTATTAAATACTCACTTTATGCCAAGAACTTTCAAAACATGATCTTGTTAATCCTCACAGCAACCCTGTGCGGTAGGTACTTTTAATCCTCACTTTATAGACGTGGAAATGGAAGCTCAGAGAAGTTAAGTAACTTCCCTAAGGTCACACAGCCACTAGGTTGCTTGGAGTCATTGGTCCTGAAGCCATGTTTCTTGATCACTGGGAAGCTGTCCAGGCACAGCCGCGCCCGGGCTCCAGAATGTCATGGCCACATCTTCTCACTCCGCCACTGAAACCGGGAAGCCTGACTTTTATGGAAAGACACTACCAGCATGTCGGTTATGAATCCGAACAATTTAAACCTGCACGCAGGCAGGTCCGACACGTCTGTCTGTGGGCTCCCCGTGGGATCAGCTGAGGTCTTCGTTGTGACTTAGTTCAGCCTCTTTCTGCCCAATTCTGCTTCTTCCCCTGCCCGACAGTGTGGACTCTGAGAGCACTTTCCACTAAGTGTCTGTACTTGACTATCTCTGAGACTGTGTCTCTGGACTTCAACTGTTAGTCAGAGGAAGGGGGAAAATCTGAATATCTGAGTGTTTTACCCCAAAGAGACAGAAATAGCTAAAGATCTAAATGATTGGGTCAGCCAGAGTTTACCGGATGAAACTGAGTCTACTGCTCATCCCTCCCTCCTCTCGTCCCCACCAATTACTCAGTCAAGTGGAGGCTCGTGAGGGAGATTCAGTCACGGATAAAGAAGGTCAGTACAGCCCGGCCGGTGTGGCTCAGTGGTTGAGCGTCGACCCATGCACCAAGAGGTCGCCGGCTCGATTCCCGGTCAGGACACATGCCCAGGTTGTGGGCCCGATCCCCAGTGGGGGGCATGCAGGAGGCAGCCAGTCGATGTTCTCTCTCATCGATGTTTCTATCTCTCTCTCCCTCTCCCTTTCTCTCTCTCTAAAATCAATAAAGAAAAAATATTTTTTTAAAAAAAGAAGGTAAGTACACACCCGCCCACGTGCACGTGTAAATCAGCAACTTGGCTCTCTCTGCTTCTAAAACCATCTTAGCAGCAGCGGTGTGCAGGCAATGGGCAACCTCGGGGGTGGCGGATTAGAAACCCTGATTTATTAATTGCCACTGTTTATGGTGCACATACCCCCGCCTCGGCTGGTTTCAGGCTACTGTGTAAGGTCACGACTGCGGGGAAGAGATGTGCCCACTGGGTGGGAGGGCCCACAGGTCTGGCAGCTCCAGCACGGGCTGTGGCACACACTTCAACCCTGCCGGCCTGTGCTGGGCACCTGCTGTGTTCGGGTGGCTAGTGCCCGTGAGATGCCCTGAGAAGAGATGACTCGGACCCGTGGCTCCTAGAAATGTCACAGCAGCCCTGTGAAGAAAGGGTCTGCCCTGGGGAAAAGCTGGACAAGGCCATCGGCTTTCATCTCCTTTTCTCCTGGGATCCACCTTCCAGAGGCCGTCACCTGGGTGGCCCCTGGTCCCCTGGTCCTCAGTGTACCCCTCTGTTTCCTCCACTCGGAATAGCGCAATCCGGGTGCCGCGGGTGCCGAAGCCTGTGGGACACAGATACAGCACTTGAGAGTCTCCGATGACGTCTCTCTCCAGAGAGCATGGCTGACACTCCTGGGAGGCAGTCATGGGGCGAGTCCGTCCTTCCTTGCAGGGACTGGGCTGGGTATCGTCTCCGAGAGGCTGGTCTGTTCTTGTTTGCAGTTATTCCTGGGCTATCACCTTTCCGGGGTCCCAACGGGAAGTCCTGGGTGTTCTCCAAGGCCCCTCCTACCTGAGGGGTCCTGGATTCCCTAAATCTCCCGTTGTTGAGCCTGCTGGAAGCTCTGCTCAGATCCCCCATACAGGAAAGGATGCCTCCAAATGCTGGGCTCACTTCTCTGTGTTTCCCGTGGTCCCTGAAGTCCAGGCTGCCTTCACAGCCCTGAGCCCTGCCTCTGGGTCCTCTGGCCCGGGAGGCTCTGGAAGGCTCTGCCCAGCCTGTCCCCATGGCGCCTCGGCCCCCAGGGCTGCACAGCTCGGGAAGGGCCTTGGTTTTCCGCTCCGAGCCCGTGGCCATGACACCCTGGCATCCCGTTTGCTTCCCAATGTCATCGTGTGTAACTCCAGCTCTTCTAGTCGTTCATAGCAGGAGGGCTGGTCGGGGACACCCTAATCCTTTGTCACTAGAAGTAGAAGATATAACCCTTGATTTTTAAGTGTTGGCAACGGATCTCATTGTTAAAATGTATTGTGTGATCCAACTCTTAAGAGCCAAACAAAAGATGTCTTTCGGCCCGTTCGGCCCACAGGCTGCCAACGTGTGAGCTCTGGTGACCCCTGGGGCACCTGCACCCCAGCCGGGCTGTGCAAGGGTCCAACCCGACTCGGTTCCGACTCAGGTTTGTGAATAGAGGTCAGGGAAACAAACGAGGTGGACAGCCTTGGTCAGCCACCAGGGGACAGACGTCTGAATCTGCCTCTTTCTTTCTTTCCCCACCCCAACTGGTTTCCCACTTTGACTTTCCCCAAAGGGGAAGGTGGTTGGTTATGTCAGGTCCTGGAAAGAGCTCGGGGCCTGAAATCAGGGACCTGGGCTCAAACCCCGACTCCACCCCTGGTTTGCTGTGTGACTTTGTGTAAGTCACTTTCCCTGCTTTGAGTCTGCTTCTTTGCATGTTATTAATGTTCCCCTCATAGGATTCAGATTGCGGAGATTAAATGCAATGACGGTGTGACTGTGCCGGGGAGGTGGTAGATTTTCAATACGTATCATGTTCGAGCCAGGTCCTACCTCCCGTGGGATCTCTTCTTTTAGGCCTCTCTCCTCTTGCCCCTGTTCAGACCTGCAGAGCCTTTGATCTACAGTGTTTTCCACCCCTGGTCCTTTGGTCTTTCCCAAAGGAGACAGAGAGACAGCCCTTGTCTACGCCCCACACGTATTCCCTGTAATCTACCCACCACAGGAGCCAGCGAGCTCCAGCCCACGGCCCATCAGAGCGGCGAACCCCACCCTGCCCTGGGGAGAGTCATTCCTGGGAAGACGAGGGCTTGGGGAGAAGGGAGGTTAAAGAATGAATCCCCCATAAAACTTCTAAAGGGACGAGAAAAAGGTCAAGTCATCCAGCATCATTCTAGATTCATCCGTTTTCCAACTTTCCCCAACTTCGGAGGAAAGGGAACAGCCCGAATTGTTCACGAAGGAAGGCTTCCAGATGCCAGCGCTGGAAAACCCGGGTGTCGGGATGGCCACGGGTTTGCTGCTGTTGTCGTAGTGGACCCGGGACCCACGTTCTAGATTTTGAATCACACTGGCGCTTCCAGGCAAGAATGCAAGAGAAAGTAACAGCGGCGGCAGATTCTTTCGAAAGGCGTTTCACTTGTACGAACCCTGGAGAACAGGTTGTGCGTTTGGTGGACGGTGAGCCAACTCTTCGCCGGGTCCTGTTGACGCCTCGCCGAACGCTCACCAAAGCCGGCGAGGTCGGGGCTGCTGTCTCGCTGGCGGCAGCCAGGCCAGGGTTCAAGCCCCGCTCCTGCCTTCGCTCGCACCCGGGCCTTGCCTGGCTGGAAGCAAACACTGCTTCCAAAGGCCACTGCGTGTGAGCGTGCCTGGATCCAGAAGTCCACACGTAGCCATGTGTGCAAACTCCCTTCGAGCTTTCATCGGGGAGAATTATATAATAATATCATAGGATTTTGCAAGAAGTTCAACAGGGCTGTTTCAGGGGCCGTCAGCCAAGACACTGTTCAGACAGGGAGGCGTCAGAACTGCGACTACAAAGTGGATGTTAATTACCTAAAACAATGTGTGTAATAGGCGGAGAAAAAAAAACAGGACCTGCTCGCTCAGCCCCAACCACTCATCTATTACCGCGCCAACTGCACAGTTATTTAGCCCGGAGGAGTCGTAATTAGCCGGTTTGCAAATTAATAAGACCTTAAAAAAAAGAAAAAGAAAGGAAGGAAGAAAAAGGCTACGAGGGGAAAAGAATGGTGGGAAACTTTCTATCCCTGATTCTCGAGGAATAGATTTAGCCTACAATCACCTTTTGAGTGTCCAGAATTCACTGAACATACCTGCGTGCATTCTGCCCTACTGGGGGGCAGAGCCCGGACCCTGGGGGGCAGGCAGCTGGAGGGGGGATGGGGCAGAGCCGGCAGTATATTGGCCTGTTTCTATCTTCAACCTGAATTGCTTGTCTGGTTTGAGTTGGCAAAGGCTACTCACCGTGCATAATTACGCCTGAGAAATTAAAATATACCCAGGTGAACCAAATGCTACACCAGGCTGGTTCTTAAAAAGCCAGGGAGCGGGCGTGACTCAGTCCCGGTAACAATGGATAATGCCAAGCCTGGGACACTGTAATTAGCTCTTTAATTCGATTGGCCTTTAATAACAAAATGGACTTAATGAATGGTTACTTTTGTTTGGTGGAGGATGCTTTTTCTCTCCAGAATGAAAAACTTTTTTTTCTTTCGGTTTTTCCTGTTGGCCAAGGAAGCTTCGAGATGAAAGAAGGCTGAGCTGGCCAGAGGACTTGTGTTGTAGCATGCTCACCCCGGGGATGAAGTCACTCCGCAGCCTCTGGGTCCCAGCAGGCTTCCACCGCAGCGCACAGCTACGCCCCCTGTCGGACGCGCGCCGCGGTGACCATGCACTGGGCGCTCGCTGTTCCAGCCGCACAGCCGGTTTCCATCTTCCTGTCGGCTTTGCGAAGGGGCTCTGGGTGCGCAGTCCCAGGTTACGGGTGAGACCTTGGAGGCTCACCCGGGGTGAGACGTTTGCTCAGGCTCACAGGTGAGAAGGATTTGCATCGAGGCCACCTGTCCTCAGAGTCCTTTGCATCCTGCTCCCTGGCTGCAGGCGTCTCTCCTGAGGATTGAGGTTAGGTCCGAATCTAGATCCGGTCTGAGGCCGAGCCAACGGGATTTCCTGTGAAGCCGCATGGGGAGTGAGTGGGGAAAATCCACGTCAAGGGTGCCCACGGGTGTGATTGCCTGAGGCCCAGGAGCCCCGGAGGAATGGGCAAGGCCGTGAGCGGAGCAGTGGTGGCGGAAGAAGATCGGGTCCCATGGAGGGCAGGCTGTGAAGTGTGTCGTAGACACAGCCCAGGGTCACGAGGCAGCAGGACAGAGGAAGTGGGACGTTCAGGAAGAAGTCTGGGCTGGAGGCAGCGTGGGGCAGGCTCCGCGTAGGCATCAGCTCGGGCCGCCGTGACAAAATGTCACAGGCTGGGTGGCCCAAACGACAGAAATGCTCGTGCCGGGGGGGCTGGAAGTCTGAGCCCGGAGTGCCCCATGGCTGGTTTCTGTGAGCGCGCTCTCCCTGGCTTGTGGACGGCCACCTTCCACATTACAGTTTTTCGGGGACAGATTCAGTCCACAGCACGTACACATGGTATCTAAACCCACGAGGCGGGATGAGATGACCCTGGCAGTGAGCGTAGACGAGCAAAGAAACAGCCAAGGCACCCCCTGCAGCTCCTAACACACTGGGAGCAATCGTGCGGAGATGAAGGGTTAACACGCTCGCTACACGCAGGACACTCCAACCAGCCAGACGCTGCCAGGGACAGCTGGGCAAAGGACAGGACAGGCCATTAAATATCCCCTGCCCTGTTTCATCTTGTCTGTCATTACACAACCACAAACTGAACAGATCGTGAGAGCTTGTTTTCATCCATCAGATGGGTCCAGGTTGAAGGATGATGCTGACCAGGTGTGTGGCGTCCGGGGAAGAGGCTATCAATGGTTGGTCAGTGAGAACACCAAGCAGTCCAGCTTCACTAGGTGGCAGCGGCCCTGGGATGCAAAGCTTCAAAAATATGCTCATTGCAAGACAGAGGGGCGATGTCAGAGTCAGTGGCTACCCTGGGGGAAGGGGAGGTGCTGGTGATGGTGATGGGGGTGGGGGCGTCTAGGGTGCCGGTAACATTCTCTTTCTTGGTCTGGGTGGTGGTACATGGGGGGTGAATATTCATCAGGAGTCATTTTTTCTACATGTAATATATACTCCACTATGAAAATGTAAAAATAATAATGGTTTCCACTTGGCACAGAAGTCACCTTCTACAGACAGGTGTTGATTCCAACAGTCAACAGCTGCCCTCCAGGCCCAAGCAGGGAACATCTGCATCTCCTCTGTCCGTCCTGGGCGGCTCTGATCTCCCTGTAGACTCAGAGCTGGGCTTTCCCCAGGAGAGCGTGAATCGTGAGCCACATTTTTATGAGAAATGGGCTTAGTGATTAGAAAGTCAGTTCTACGGTTAAACCAAAAAAGAAGTTGCTGATAAAGATTGCCGAGCTTTCTCTTCTCTTCTCTTCTCTTCTCTTCTCTTCTCTTCTCTTCTCTTCTCTTCTCTTCTCTTCTCTTCTCTTCTCTTCTCTTCTCTTCTCTTCTGTTCTCTTCTCTTCCCTTCCCTTCCCTTCCCTTCCCTTCCCTCCTCTCCTCTCCTCTCCTCTCCTCTCCTCTCCTCTCCTCTCCTCTCCTCTCCTCTCCTCTTCTTCTCTTCTTTCTTTCTCTCTTTCTCTTCCTTCCTTCTCTTTCCTTCCCTCTCTCCTTCCCTCCCTCCCTCCTTCCTTCTTTCCCTCCCTCCCCCTTCCTTCCTTTCCCCCCTTCTTTTTCTTCTTCTTGAGGCCCTGTGTTAAATGTTGCTCCCCCAGATCATTTTCACTGACGCCTCCCTCTGTCCATTCTCCTCATTCAGAGCACCCTGTCCCCCCTCGGCCCTGACCGTGGTGTGGGCGATTCTGTCCTGTGGAGGATTCATGTTCCAAGGCCTGAGGGCCATTCTGCCACCACTGCCTCACCAGTGCTCGGCGAAGCCCCTGGCACATGCGTGGTGGGTGCTCATTCACACGTATGGCATCAACAAAGGACCATTTCTCTATCCTTGAGAGAAATTTTGTTTTTAAATTCTTTAAGAAAAATGTAGAAATTCTGAATACCCTTGAAAGTGGACTTTTGGAGCTGGCTCCGGGGTTGGCAGAGCGTCCCAGGCAGAGAGCAGGGGCTTTGGTATTTGAGAATCCCGGGCCAAGTCCCAGTTTTACCTCTTTATTTTTTACTGATTTTAGAGAGAGAGGAAAGGAGAGGGAGAGAGGTAGAGACATCGATGAGAGAGAACATCGACTGGCTGCCTCCTGCATGCCCCCCACTGGGGATCGGGCCCACAACCTGGGCATGTGCCCTGACCGGGAATCGAGCCGGCGACCTCTTGGTGCATGGGTCGACGCTCAACCACTGAGCCACAGCGGCCGGACCCAGTTTTACCCCTTAATAGCTGTGTGATGGTGGGTAAGTTTCCAAATCTCTCCCAGGTTGAGCATCCTTGTATTTAGAAGGGAGAATGATACTATCTTGACACTACCCGCCTCCCAGACAGGTCAAGCTATTTATAAGTAAACTGGGACATCTCTGAGAGGGAACAGGAGCTCAGTCAGTGATGCTCCTGGGACGGGGCAAACCGGGATGAGGCAGTGAGCGCCTCCGACAGTGGTCCTTTTCTTCCCAGGGCTCCTCTGTTGACTGTACTTCAGGTAACAAGCTCCAGAGCGGTGGTTCCAACCTGGCTGCCCTTGGGCACCACCCGGGAGCTCAGAAAACCCCGCAGAGGCCGATGTAATTGGTCTCAGGTGCAGCCTGGGCGCCAGGATTGCAGATCCCCAGGTTATTGCAGTGGCAGCCACGCACAGGTCTCGCTGTGGTCCTGGCTCCCCTGCCCTCCTCGACCACACTTCTCCCTCTCTCGTCATTGTGATAAAATATACACAACATAGAAGTTACCATTTTAAGCATTTTTAAGTGCACAGTTCAGTGGCATCTAGTACTTCACACTGTTGTACAACCGTGACCTCCATCCATCTCCAGAACATTCTCATCTTCCCACAGACTCTGTCCCGTGAAACACGAAGTCCCCCTCCCTCGGCCCCTGGCACCCAGCCTTCTACCTCTGTCTCTATGAGTCTGACTGCTCTAGAAACGTCATGTAAGTGGAACCATCCAGTATTTTCCATTTCACTTTGCACCATGTCTCTGGGGCGCATCCGTGCTGTGGCGTGTGGCGAATTCCTTCCTTTTTACCGCGGAATCCTATTCTGTCGTATGGCTAGGGCATAGGTGTTCAGCCATTCATCCGTCGATGGACATTTGGGTGGTTTCCACCTTTTGGTTCTCATGAAGAATGCTGCTGAACACGCAGATATCTGTCCGAGTCCCTGCTTTCAGACCTTCTGGGGTAGACTTGCTGGCTCGCGGTCTTTCTCTCTTTATTTATTTATTTTGTTAATCCTCATCAGAGGATATTTTTTAGAGAGAGTGGAAGGGAGGGAGGGGGAGAGAGAGAGAGAGAAACATCGATGGGAGAGACACATCGATTGGCTGCCTCCCACATGATCCCAACCAGGGCCGGGGATTGAACCTGCAACCCAGGTGCGTGCCCTTGACCAGGAATCAAACCTGAGACCCTTTGGTCTTCAGGCCGACACTCTAACCACTGACCTACACCCGCCAGTGCACCTTCTTTCTCTTTTTAATCGTAACCCCTCCCACCACCCCACCTAGTTTGTTTAACACAAGTCATCTACGCCTAACCGGAACCATCGCAAAGCGACGTGAAGACGGGGCCAAGAACGTGTGCAAGAGCAGGGAGTGCTGTTCGAGTCACCGGCCCCTGAGCAGAGTGAGCACCGGCCACCGACCTGCAGGGTCGCCGGGCCGCCCCGCCCCGCCTGTCGTGAAGGCTTTGGTTGATAGAGCACAGGTGCTGCGTTGCCGAATGGCTGGAGCTCACTCCAGACTGATTCTGACGTGAGGTGCCGGTTTCCTGCCTGAGCTCATGGCTGGGATGTCTCCAAGCCATTGTCCCCCCAGAGCCCAGCCCTGCTGACGCTGGGAGGCTGTGACAGGACTGGGCGGAAATAGCTTTGACTGGGCCGTCTTCATGACAGAAGCAATAAACGGCGGACTTTGCAGGGGACCTCTGGGGACCCTCTGTACCTCTTGATGATTCTTGGATCTCCAGACGTAGGCGGGCCTTCTGCCGTGTTTATAGGAGGGGCCGGGGGAGCGACAGCACCGCGTGCTTGCAGCTCAGCGCTGTTTGCTCCCGAGACAGATACAATTCCCCGAGCACAGGGATGGGGTTTATTACTGCGCTAGCCAACTGTGACGTTGGAAGCCACGATTGAACTGATTCCAAACTCTCTGAGACAGAACCGGCCATCCTTGCAATGCACGAGGAGAGTGCTGGGAAGGGAAACCAGGCTGGAGAGGGCGGGCGGCCCGGAGCCTCTCCATCACCCCTCTCCATCACCCCTCTCCATCACCCCTCTCCATCACCCCTCTCCATCACCCCTCTCCATCACCCCTCTCCATCACCCCTCTCCATCATCCCTCTCCATCATCCCTCTCCATCATCGCCCCGAGACGCTCCGCCCCCTTGCAAGGAACAGTCACGCCTTCAAGGCCAGCGTCCTGAGTGCCAGCCAGGGGCAGGCTCGGCCCTGGAGAAGGACAGTGCCGACGTCCAGAGCACGGGCTTCAGTGGCCTTGACTTTGCAGCAGACACCTCGGTCCGGGAAGCCTCGGAGGGTGATGGTGCCTGGGAGGGAGAGGGGACTCCGTGTTCCCTGCAATGCCGTCGATTCTAATGGCCACACGAGCACGCGCGCCGAGCCTCCCGACTGCCTGGACGTCCTTGAACCGCCCCATCCAGAGGAGCACACGGGGCTCGGGAGTGAAGTCACTTGCTCTGCTATTTTCACTGCTGCTCTAAACAACCACAAACTTAGTGGCGTAAAACAATGCACGTGTTTTTCCTCTTACAGCTCTGCAGGCCAGGAGTCCAGGGAGGGTTTCACTTGGCCACAGTCCAAGTACCAGCCAGGCCATGAGCCCGCGGAAGGGTCTAGACTCTAGAGAATTCACGTTCATGCGTGTTCCAGCTCCTGGATGGCACCCTCGTGGATATACCAAGCACCATTAACTCGCACATTTGCAGGAGTGAGCTTGGTGTACGAAGTATATCTCAGTGTAGCAGCCAGGCAGCCACTGCGGCTTCTCAGGGAGGGAGGCCGCTGCCTGTTGGGTCTGAATGCGGCAATGGCCCACGTCAGGTGTCTTTGCCGCCAGTCCCGACTGTCCCAGGAGAGATGACAAGCAGGTGCAGAGTTGCTCCCATTTGGAAGCCCACTCCTGTCTGTGGGAGAAACCCTCAGGGTCCACCGTCTTCCCCCAAAGTAGAAGGGACCCTGCGAAGTTTAGAAATAGGAAAAAGGAGAACTCTCAAAGGCAGAGAAATGAAGTGAGAGTGACCCTCTGTCCCATTTACTTAGTTTGACGTGGTTGCTGTCACTTACACCTAACCAGAGAGCCTGGGAGGGCTGATGGGAAAGCGCTGGCCGGCTGGCCCTCACTGGCCCACGGAGGGCAGGGGAGATGGAGACGGACCCTCGGCTGTGCTGGGGCTGCGTCCCGGCCACCAGGCTGGAGCGAGCCTCCCCTTGGGGGGAACAGGAACTGCACCCGAGGAGAGCAGTCACTGGGGCCCTGCCTGCTGCTAAATCGGGCTGCTCCGGGACGGATCAGGGGAGGGGACCCCGGACAGGCCGCGGTGTCGCCACACAATGCCAGGAGCGTCGAAGGCCTTGGCCGCGGCGGCTTGCGGGTAAGACGGCGGTGAGGGCTGGGCTGTCACAAGTTCATTGACAGAGTCGGGTCTCCTCACCGCCCCAGTTCACAGCTTCCATTTCTGGGAGGCCTCATCCAGAGCACCGTAAGAATCTTAAAGCACCTTCCACTTTGAACCCAAAGCGACTGGACTTCCCGAGAGTTCGCAGCCAGCGTCCCCGCCCTGCCCAGGAACAGCCGTGCGGGCCAAGCTGCCAGGCCGCGGGGCCTCACACCCGGACCTGCTTGCCCGCGAGGAGAAAGCCCAGTTGGAATCGGAGCTTCCAGACTGTGCTGGACAACGGAGCTTGCACGTTCCAGCCTAAAACACCGAAGGGAGAAGCAGAGAAAAATACCAGATGCCTTTCTCAAAAGGGAGAGAGAGAAAGGGGGAGGAAGGGAAAAAAACCACACACACCACTCTAACCTTCACTTTATTTGCATTTTATACATTTTACATATTTCATTTCATAAAAATAGTCCAGCCCCGACCGCAAGATTTCACAGATAAGAGGGAAAAGCCGGACTGAGCTTAATTCAATATTTTCAAGCAATGCTCTCGGGGCGGTGAGCGGGCGGCACCCCGGCCAGACCGAGACTGCTGACGACTCTGAAAAATGCGGCCGACTCACACAGGACAGCGCTCCTCACAGCACACCCGTGTGCGACGGCCTGGAATGACGACATGTTTGCACTGAGCGGCCGGGTGCCGAAATACAGATGTTCCTCCCTGACACTAATTGGAGCTGACGCGGCTTTGGCCTGCTCCGTGCCCGTCTCGGGACGGCGGCGGGGCCTCTGCAGGTCGCCGCTTCCTCTCGCCTCTGCTGGGGGGGCACACCGGTGCGCGGGCCGTCGGTCCCGGAGCTCGGTGAAAAATGCACCCTTCTCAGGGGCCCACCCTGCACTCTTCCTCCAGCTCTTTCTCCTTTTATTGAAAAGGGCAGTTTCGCCCTGGCCGGTTTGGCCCAGCGGTTAGAGTGTCGGCCCGCGGACCAGAGGGTCCGGGTTCGGTTCCTGATAAGGGCACGTACCTCGGTTGCAGTTTGTCCCTGGCCCCGGTTGGGGTCGTGTGGGTGGCAACCAGTCGATGTGTCTCTCTCACGTAGATGTTTCTCTCTCTCTCTTCCTCCCTCTCTCCCTCCTGCTCTATCTGAAGATAAATGCAAAAATGTCCTTGGGTGAGGATAAAAAAAATAAATAAAAGGGCAGTTTCCTCCCTAATATCCCCCCGCCCCCACAATAAAGACTGAGCAAAGGTGTTAGTGTCTTCACGTCTCTTCTGCACGCGTCCGAGGTGTGCTGTCTCTAGAAAGACATCACAAAGACAGCCTGTCTCTGAAGCTCTGGGCTCTCTCCACCACGGACGTCCTCTGTGCCGCAAACGCTCGGAGTCCCCAGGTGCAGAAGGCCGCCTCTCTGGAAGCGTTCATAATCCTACTGTGTGCAAAAGCTGGGAATGGAGAACTCAATAAACGCGTGCAGAACCGTGGCGGCGGAGGTGGCCGAAGCTGGTGTCCTGAGATCGGGAGAGGGCGGCAGGCAGTGTTCGGCCACAAAGGCCTGTGCTGGGTCAGGCCCACCACTCCAGGACGATGGCACACCGGAAGAACAGCCTGTGGAATGCGTTCTTTTGAAAATACAATTTGTCACACCTTATTTTTGGAAGGACCTTAAAAAAAAATGTCAATCCCTAAGCTGTCGGCCTGAAGCTGCGTGCATTTCCAGGTCATTTCTATTTTGTTCTCTTTTCCATAAGCTTGGATTGGAACTCCGCGCCCTCGAGGAGCTTGTCTGGCTGGAGAAACAGATGAGTAAGCACATGGCAAGAGCACTGGGGAGCAAGTGCTTCCCTGGGGGGAGTCAGAGGGGACCCCAGGCCCGGCTGGGGAGCCAGGGAGTCTCTGAGCTGAGGACTCGACCTTGAGAACGAGGCATGGCGATGGCTAATTCCATGGGTCAGCTTCGCTAAGTCCTCGGCACCTGGGTATTTGGTCAAACACCAGTCTAGATGTTGCCGAGATCTTTTTAGATGAGATTAATCTCGATCGGTAGACTTCGAGTAAAGCGATCTCATTAGATCCTCACCAAATAGAGTTCTGCCCACGACGCACAGAGAAACCGAGGAACGGCCCCCAGGTCACACATCTAGGAAACGACAGCGCCAAGGTTCCCAGCCAGGTCTGTTTGATGTCAGAGGCCAATGTCATGAACGCCACTAAGTCAGGCAGGTTCCTCACCTCCATCGTCAGCTTTCGGGCTCTTTGCAGCCTAAGAACTGACACCAGGTACGTGAAGACAGGTGAGCACCCGTGCCTCTGTTCCCCCATTTCTACCTGCCACTCCTACTGGTATATGAGGACACCAGGCTCTCGAGGCAGATGCTCCGCTCCTTAGGGAAACAGCTGTTTGCTGGTGAGACTGTCCAAACAAATGCAAAGAGACTGGGCAGCGCAGCGACGACCCGAGTGACCATCCTTACTATTATTTAGGGGAAGGTGGGCAAATCCCTGTGCCCAGAATTACAGGCAGAGGATTTTCTGACTGGGTGAGCTGGAAAATTGACTCAATTCTCCATTTTGTTAGAGCTGAAGACTATTTCTACACCCACACATGAAGTGGAAGATTCAGAAACAAAAAGTTGTATCCATGGATGTATACATTTGACAAACATTTACTAAATATCCAATGTGTGCTAGGCCCTGCGCTAGCTGCTGAAGACGCACCAGTAGAAAACGCACAGCCCCTTCTAGACAGTCCCAGTTTCCTGCGGATGATTGCGGGAGAGACTGGGCACCTGTTCACTGGCGTGCCCGGTGTCCCTCCTGGTGCGCCGCTGGGTGAAGCCACGTGACCAGTTCTGCCGATGGGATTGAACGGAAGCCTGCTCCGTGCAGTTCCATTCCTCAGCTCTGCCCGTCCCTGTCACTGCTGACTGGTGTGGCGCCCAGGAGGACCCTGGCAGCCACCGGCGGCAGAAGGCAGGGCTTTCGGAAGCTAGTTAATGAATGACTGTGCATGTGAGCATGTGCATCGCCCAGCCCGGGCTGTCAATCAGATTTCACAGGAGTGAGAAATGTTTCCATGGTGTTAAGCCATGGAGGTTTGAGGGTACAACTGTTGAAGCAGTTAGAATGATCTTAGTTAATATCTAGACAGTTGCCATGCAATTAGGGACGTGCCGCAGTAGTGGATATATGCAAGATTTTGTAGAATAGAGAGGAGTGGAATTACCTCCCTTGGAGACCAGAAGGTGTTAACAATTGCCCACCTAACTGCATGAGTCGCTGGGTGTTGAGGGAGGAGGTGTATTGGAGAAGACGCTCCCAAGGAAAAGGTGACATTTGAAATGTGCCTTGACGAGGAAATGGGATCGTTCCAGACAGCGGGCCAGGGAAGGGCATTGTAAACAGAGGGAACAGCCTATGCACGGACTTTGGGTCTGAAGGCACACGGCACGCCCAGGAGATGGCAAGCTTTGCTGCAGGACTAGAGCTAACCCTGCCCAGGTGCCCAGGGGCCCAGGTGAGATGGGGAAAAGGAAAGCAGGCTGAAACCATGGCGTGCAGGGTGGTGGATGGCATGGTGGGATCTACCTGGAGATAATAAGAAGGTAGTGAAAAGTAAAAATCACCAAGGGGTGATAAATGAGATCGCCCCACGGTTCGAGCCCGGATCCGGGCAGTGTGGATAAAAGCAGGAAGAAGCTGGAGACCAGGGGCTCAGATACTGAGTGGGGTTTAAAGAAACAGAATTATCTTAATTCAGCCCTTTCCTTTTTCCGTGTCTACACGTCCACAAGGCAGAAATGATTTTGCAATTCAGTTAAATCGAGGAGTGGGTGGGAACGGTCAATTCAGTGTTTTAAACCAACATCAGAAAAAGCATTTGGCATAAAGTTAGCAAGTCATTTGGATTTGCGGGTGGTTAAACTTAACCCTCATTGAGTCAGTATTTTATTGACTCCTTGGCAAAGCACGATTTCATATTTTTGAGAAAAATGGGCCTCGCAATGTTCACATGAAATCGGAGGATTTGTTGGCCGTTCAATAGTTCTTGCTCACTTGGGTTTCAATACTTTTATGCAAAGGAATCGAAAACATTTCAATCAAATTTCCTTTCCAGGAGACATCAAGTTGAAAATGACGGGAAAAGTGGATTGGCAAAATGTGTTAAGGGACTCAGAGGACTGAAATTATTTGGGGGGAAAATAGATATTTTAAAAGGTGCACAGTAAAAGTAAAGCATAACAGAGTCACCTAAGTCCCGATCCAACTGCCGAGAAATCCAGCCCTGAGACCGAAACCTCTCCTTGAATTTCAACATCATTTAAATCCCAAAGGTGAGTAGCATGCTTGTGTCCAGTTGGAACGGATTTTTCTCACCCACTCCCCACTGTGGTGAAGGCTAGCAGCCATGCAAAGATCCCATTTTTTAAGACTTTCTCTGTGGTAGGCAGCATCCAAGGTGGTCCCCAATGGTCCCTCTCTCCTGGTTCACACCCTGTGTAGCCCCCCTCCCCTTAGAGCAGGGTAAATCCATGTGACCAATGGCAGATGGTGAGAGCATGTCACTTCAAAGATGAGGTCACAAAGGCGGTGACTTCCATCTTGGGGACCATGTTGTCACTCAGACTTACTCTTAGGAAAGCCAGGGGCCGTGTTGTAAGTATGGCTGTGGGGAGACCCACACGGCAAGGAATCCTACAGCCGGTGAGGAACACCCTGTGAAGAGCAGGCCTGCCTGCAGTAAATCCTGGGGGTCGACGTGGAACGAGATCCTGCAGGCCTGGTCAAGTCTTCAGATGGCTGCAGCCCCAGCAGACAGCTTCACTGCAACCTCTTGAGAGACCTTGAATCAGAACCATCGGCAAAGGCACTTCGGATGCCCGACTCTCAGACACTGTGATACAATAAGTGTTTGCTGTTTCAAGCTGCTAAGCTTTGAGCTAATTTGTTACACAGCAATTGCTTACTAATACATCCTTCAGACCCAGCCTTCCTTCCTTTGTATAAGTTTATTAATCATGGGACTACCTACCAGTGAGTAAGTTTTGTGTGTTTTTTTAAATCCTCACCCGAGGATGTTTATTGGTTTTTAGAGAGAGAGAGAGAGAGAAACATGGATGTGAGAAAGAAACATCTGTTTTTCTAACTTTTCTTTCTATCTTCTAATATCTGTGTTTAAGGCTATCAATTTCCCTCTAAATGCTGCTTTAGCTACAGACCACACACTTCAGTAATAATATTTTCATTATCTGTTGTAAGTATTTAATAATGAGCATTATAATTTCTTTGACAAATTATGTATTAGGGTTTTTGTTGTTTTTAAATGTGCATTGTTTATATCTACCACTCTCTATCAACCATCTGTCTTTTGGCTTTGAAGTTCATTGCATTGTGATTAGAGGGTTATTCCTGTGACATTGAATCTTTAGTGTCTATTGAGGCTTCCTTTGGGGTTAATAGCTGCTAGATATTTGCAAATATTCCATATGAGCATGAAATAAACACATACGTTTGTAGGATGCAAAGTTCTTTATATGTCCATCAAGTAAAGCCTGTGTGTGTCCACGCTGGTGAAATATTGTATGCAGTTCTCATTGTTGACTTTCCTGATCTTTCCATTTCTGAGATGTATGTTTCAATCCCCATTATGATTATGAACTTGTCAATTCCCAACTGAATTTCTAAAGTTTTTTTCCTGATGGAGCAGCAATATATTCATCCATTTAAATTTGACTGTGGAACTTCATTACTGAAGGACACATACTTAAACATTCTATTAAACAGAAGCCTAGACAAGACTGAAATTTAATACAGGGGTAAAAAACTCAATACCGAAACCTTCTGGGACGAGTCCATGTCACTTCAAACCCCTAGAACTCTTTATCCATAGAGATCAATTTCTTCTGCTGCATCCTACCCACTCCCCACTGTGGTGAGGGTTAGCAGCCCCAACCTCTTAGAAGTAAATGTTAATTGACTTAAATCGAATAATCGTTAATATTTGGAACAATGATCTGGAGGCCTAGAAAAATGATGAATCATTATTGCATTATAGTAGTAATGTTTACACCAAACAAGAAGAAAATCCAGTTAGTGGAAACCCCCACTCCCCTGGCACTGGGGTTTCCTGTGACTCCCACGCACCACAGGGAACAGATCTCTTTAACAAAAGCGGTGCTAGTTCTACATGTTGGTCACTTACTTTTAGCAAGAGTCTACATAATCATGACCAACTTTCAGGGTTTTGTTTTCTGGACACACTTTTTTTTATTGCTAGCATTCTTTTCATTTCTGGGTGAGTCAAGCTCCGAGCACCCTTCCTCTGTCCCCATGGCAGTCTGTGCTCCCCGAAGCGTGGCCTGGTCTTGTTTCTGTGGCTGTGTCCTCAGCTCCTGGAGTTCCACGTGAGAGAGGCTGAACCCGTGTCTGTCAGAGGTGTGAATGAGTGAAGGCTTAGCTGCTTTCTCCCCTAGTCCACTTGTGTCGAGTGTTAAGGGCTATCCCCGTGGCAGTCACTTCGACAGCGCTGGGTAAAGGACGGTGACGCAGCACGCGTTTCCCGATGTCACGTACCTCACTGCAGCGTCCTTGAGAGTCAGCTCTGGGGCTGGCAGGGCGGGCACAAGAGAAAACAGAAAAGGTTGTTTCAAGTAAAGAAAGTGAAGCTCTAATTATCCTGAAATAAGTCATCAAACAGAGAACCAGTGGTGATTATCCCCACATAAGAGGCCTCTCCGGGCCTCTAATTTTCGGGACCCATAACATAATCTGGTTTCTTCAGGGCCCCTGAAAAGAGGCTTTGTTCACCTGGGTGACATAACCCAGGGGAAGGGCTCAAAAGAATGAGCTCAGCCGTTAGGAATCAAAGAGCCAGCAGAGAGAAAAACTGGACAGACTCTGGAATTAACCGCAGGCGTCCTTCTCCCTGGAGCAGGAGAGTCCTCAGAGCCTGGCTGTCGGCCTCGGGGAAACAGCCTCCTCTTCCCTGGAGCCCTCCGAGAGTGCTCGCCTTGGTCACCTGATGTCCCACCCACCATGCGCCTGGCCTGGTCCCGGTTCCCCCAGGCTAGCTCACAGTCCGGTGAGAAAATAGACACCGAGACTGATTTTAAAAAGTCATTTCAACGCTTCAGTCAACAGGTGTTGCTTGAGTGTATAAAGTAATTATTAAGGGCCTGGATTCTAAACTCAGACAGAACCAGATCCTCTAATGTGGCCACTGCTTGCCTGTGCCCTTGGAAAAGTAACTCAGCTCTCCGTGCCTCAGTTTCTCCATTGCGATACAGGGAGGACAATGAGCCGATCTCAGGGTGGTGTTGTGAGGATTGAGTTGCTGCTTGGAAGGCCCTCAGCGCAGCGCCCACTGGCTCTGTCCAGATACCAGCTCAGTACGTCCCTGGCTGTTTCAGGGGTCCACGTGGGAGGGAAGGAGAGGAAAGGAGACTCCTAAGTCCTTTTCCTGCAGAATTTTCATGGGACAGGGGGACTCTTTGAACCCACTCAATAAAGAGTTTCAGGGCTCGCACCAATGAAACGCCAGGTGACAGCCACTGTAGAGGGCTTAGCCCGAGGGTGTAGAGATTCACTGGCCAGAGACAAAGGATTAGGATGAAGAACAAAGGCTCTGGAGAGAGGTAGAAACCAGTTCTGATCTCAGCTCTGCACTCTATCAATTGTGCTAGCTTGGGCAAGATGATGTGCCTCTCTGAGCCTCAACTTTCTCGTCTGTGGAATGGGAATGCCGATGTGTATCTCTTGGTAAGAATTGAACAAGCTGGTGGTTGCAAAATGCCCAGGATAGTCTCTGACACAGAATAAGTGGTCAGTTACTGGGTTTCTTATCTTAAGACACAAAGGGATACAATCCTAAGTCCCAATCGAGGCTACTTTAACAAGAAGTAGGAGTATGGAGGATTCCTAGTCGGTAAGACAATATTTTACTTGTCACTTGTATCCCAGGTATCCTGGCACATAGTAGGGGCTTAGTAAAGATTTGTCCAGTCAATAGTTGTTCTCCCATTAACTTGGGCCTGTCTGTCTCATTCCTGGGCCTCGGTTTCCCTATCCTGCAGCAAGGTGGTGGTCTCTACAAGGCCCCTCCAGTTCTGAGTGACTTTGATGTAGTGATTTGACCCATCTGTAGGATGTGTGGGTACACGTAACCATGGGGGGACTGTGACGTCCTCCCCCACGGCTCTGAACTACAGAGCAACTCCCCGTCTCCTGAAGCAGATCTGAATGTTGATAACTGGATTGCACGTGGAGCCTTCTAGACCTGAATTCCTTGTGGAGCGCCCTGGGGAAATGGCTGTGATGCACCCGAGCAGGGGGTGGGGTGGGCATGTGAGGATCTGTTAGAACCGTGCAAAATGCAAAGCAGACCGTCAGTGTCTGAGCTCCCCAGTCAAGCCGCAACAGCTTTGACACTCCTTTCCAGCCCTCCGTCCTGGCCGCCTCACCACAGCTGTGACGTGATAATCCCGTGGCAAGTGCCACCAGACTGATCGGAAAACTTAGCAGCGGAGAGGCTGTCCCAGGGCAGGCGATGCTGGCCCTTCTCTCCTCCTTCTTGGGGCCCACGCAGTGCCGTGTACCTGCAGGCCCTCAGAGCCTGCCGTCTGGCCCCCCACGTCCTCCAGGAAGATCGACTCCAAGGCCAACTGCTGCCGGCCCAGGCCCAGGAAGCACCTGCGGACGGCTTGACACTCGGGGGACTGGTGACGTGGAAGGTGGGGAACGAGCCTAGCTCTGCAGTTCTACAAAGTGCTGTTATGGAAGGTGAGGATGTCTGGGGCCACCTCGGCTGCTAAGTCAGCTCGGGGGCTCTCACACAACACCTGCGACTGGGTGGGGGACAGCAGACATTTACCTCTCACAGCTCTGGAGGCTGAGGAGGCCGAGGTCAAGGAGCTGGCCGGTTCGGTTCCCAGGGAGGGCCTTCCTCCTGGCGGCAGACAGCTGCCTTCTTGGGTCCTCATGGCAGAGAGGGAAAGAGGAAAAGTGTGTTGGCAGTTTCTTACAAGGGCACTAATCCCATCACGGGGACCCCACCCTCATGGCCTAATTACCTCCCGAAGGCTCCGTGTTCAAATACCATCACACTGGAGTGAGGGCACGATTCAGCCCAGAGAAGCTCCTAACTGGCCCTCTCCCCACAGCCGCTCCTCTTTCGGTCATTCCCCTGTGTGCCCAAAGGAAGTTCCTAAATCCTTCCTGGTGTCTTTAGGAACAAGAAGACCCCTCAGCCTGGCCCAGGAGGCCATACTGTTTCCCCGGCGGTGGCATCATTTACACTCCCACCAACACGTACCCAAGACCTTCCGTTCCCCCACAGACTTGCCAACAATCGCTAGTTTCTGGTTTAAATTGTTTTTTTAATAATGACCATCCAGTCCGGCCGGTGTAGCTCAGGGGCTGAGCGTCGACCCATGCACCAAGAGGTCGCCGGTTTGATTCCTGGTCAGGACACATGCCCAGGTTGTGGGCCCGATCCCCAGTTGGGGGCATGCAGGAGGCGGCCAGTCGATGTTCTCTCTCATCGATGTTTCTCTCTCTCCCTCTCCCTTCCTCTCTCTCTAAAATCAATAAAGAAAAAATAATAATAATAATGACCATCCAAATGGCTTTTCCAAAATTTGAAAGCGTCCCTAAGCAGCCCTCAAACCCACTTTGCATTCACGCAGCTGGTACTCATTCAGCCCTCCCCGGGCACGGGCACTGTGGTCGCTGCGGGGACGAAGCGATGAGCAAAACAAAGGCCCTCGGCTCGGGAGGCTGACCTTCCAGCTGGGAGCAAAGATGAGCAAATCTGAACAAAGGACGTGTCAGAGGGTGTATGTTCTGTGAGAAACAGCAAGCCCAGGTGAGGGGACCGTGCACTTGCGGGGTGGGGAGCAGGCAAGGGGACCAAATCCTTGTGTGTTTGTAATGAAGTCCTGAATCGGGAGACGGGGTCGTAACTCCCCTGAGAATGAAGGTCGCCGCAGCCGGAGATGGTGTGTGACTTGGCAGGTCCGGGCGTCAGCTGCGCCTCGGGACAGCTCGGGGAGTGCACACTCAGCTCTGCCCGCTGCACGCGTGTTCTTCAATAACATGTCCGAAACTACAGTGCCCTGGACTTCAGGACGTGTCCCCTTTCAAGGACACCACGAGGTCTACCTTCCGTTCTGGGAGAGCTGAGGAGTGAAGGTGGGTTCAGCAGACGGGAAGGTTCGCGTTGACAGGGTTGGAGCCCCAGGAAGGACAGTGGTCGTCTCGGGAAGGCAGCCGTGGGTGGAGAGTGTGGGCTTAGCTCTCCCATCCGATGGCCGTGGGCTGGGGCCGGGGTCCAGCTCCTCGCCGTTCTCCTCCTGTGGCTGCCGAGTCCAGCGGAAGGAATCTCCCAGATCACGCAGGACACTGCCCGTGGCGAAGGGCTTTTCCTTCCCTCCCACCCCACGCCAGCCGGCGAGCCTGCCCGATACCACAGCCTAACCCAGGGAGACACGGCTTCCTGAAGAGATGAATCATCGTAAGTGCTGCGGGGTGACCCCGGGGCCAGGGCAGTCACTCGAAGTTGCAATAAAGTTTGGAATCTGAACGAGGGAAATGGAGCGGCTGCCGCAGAGGTGTCTGCAGACGCGCTCTCCGTGGGTCACCAGCACCACGGGATGACCGCGTGGCGCGTGCTCTGAGGAGCCTTCTGGCCGCTGCGAGTGATTTGCCAGCGGGTCCCCGAGGTTCCTGTCCCGCTGAGAGATTGACACGGCGACAGGGGCAGACTTCCAGATAAGATCTCATGGTTGCGGTTGGCGCAGGGGCGGGGACAAAATATTTAGGAGCATTTTTTCATCATTAAGCCAAATGGAGTGTCAGACTCTATCTTCATCTGTTCCTTCGTTCATTCATTCATTCATGAACCGACTGTGCCAGACAGGGAATGTAATGTTGCCTATGACACTATCCCCACCCTCGGGGACCCACACCTTCCAGATGGGGAGGCCCCTGTAACAGCAGGACACGTGTCACAGGGGAGGGAAGCATTTGGGGCTGGGGACACTGAAGAGAGGCTTGGACACATGAGGGGGGTGCAGGGGAGGTGTCCCAGCAGAGGTGACAGCTAGGTACATTTGGAGGGAACGTCATGTACAAAGGCACCGTGCCCCGAGGATGGAGGATGGGGGAAGGGTGGAGAGGACCAGGGCCCAGAACATGGAGTCCTGAAGCCCAGCTGAGGATAAGACAGGAAAGCAGTGTGAGTGTTTCAGGGTGATTGGCGTGAAGAGTGGCGAAGGGGAGAGATGGAGGCAGGAAGACCAGTGAGCAGGCTGGTCCAGGAGGGGATGGGGGTTTGACGGTGGAAACAGAGACAAAGGGAAGAGGTCGTGGGTTCGCAGAGCTATATGCCGTTCCCTGACAACGACCGAGAGGAGTCCAGGGTGCCGGGGAGCTGGCAACACCACCTCTGGAGCCGGGAGGACGAACCTCGTGTGGACACCTGGATGGCAGGTGGGATGATCCTGTGTGTGGTGGAGCTGGGTCCGGGGCCCGTGACACTGCACGCATTCCGTGTAGCACGTGAGGACCCAGCACATGTGTGCCGCACAACCAGATCGTGCTGCACCACCGCGAACAAGTCACACACGCGTGTGGTACACGGGAGTCTGCTCTGTGTGACTCTCCTCCTGTGACCTGGAGAGACGAGAGGACCTCGTAGGGATGCAGACCCCTGCTTCCCTCAGGCGTGGGGAGGGCGAGGAGACTGGATTGTCTCTGTGCGTGTCCGGCTCCCTCGACGCCCTCTTTGGTGGTCAGAGCGTGTCTGGTCCACACTGAAGCTAGAGCACGCGGCCCAGCACCTCCAGGCGGCAGGCGTGCCGTGAACACCTGCTGAGGCAACAGAAGGACGAGGGTAGAGCCGTCCAGAGGTGGACAGGTGGGCCGATGCCCAACCTCAGGAGAGAAGCCCGGAGAGGGTTACGGAGGCGGAGCGCCAGTGCGCAGAGGTCGGCACCCCATAAACACGTAACCCCAGCCTCTCAGGTTCTTCCTGCAGACTCCTGGCCACGGGGGCGTCTGTCTGTCTTCCTCTCCCTGAAAGGCCACCCCGTCTGTCTGGAGTCCGCCACATTGGACCTGACCTAAAGACGAAATCATCCGCACGCCCTTGGGCCACAGGTGAGTTTTCATGTCCCTTGTTTCTCCCCAGAGAGGCAACGTGAGGTGTTGGAAAGGACGCAGTCTTTAGAGGGGGGCAGATTTGGGCTGGGTCTGGCTCCATCCCCATTGGCTAAGTCTTTGACTAAGTTCATTCACCACTCTGAGCCTTGGGTACTGTCCTTCGAGAACAGGGACAGGAATGGTCACCGGGCAGCCGCGTGGGGAAGCGCCCAGGGCCTGCAGTGGGTGGGCTTCCCTGACTCTTGGAAGCCAGAGCCCGAGACAGGTGCCTCCGAGCTGGGTGCCGGCTTCCTCGGGGTCGATAGCACCGACCCCATCGGTTATTCTGAGGTTCTGATGGGTCGGTGCCGGGCTCCTAGTGCCCCTCGCTGCATGCTTTGGGTAGGGTTATATCTGCAATTCCACGGCATGTAGTACGTGCCCGGTACATGATAGAACTCCCCCCTTGTTACTAACGTTGAATGGTCTTTTCTTAAACACTTCACTGTCCACTGTCCACTCCCCGTTCACCAACACACCCACTCATACAAGGATCCATCGGTGTCTGGCAAGGACTTGGGAAACTTTAGAGGCAAAATCACTGCAGCACGGAAGGCTGCTCGGGACGGCGGACTACGCACTCGCTGGGGGCGGAGGAAGCGAGTTCAAACCCCGGCTCCACACCGTCCTCCCTCCAAGAGGCTGATCTTCTCACCTAAGGAGCTTTGCTCCCCCACGCCTCAGTCTCCTCATCTGTTAAATGGGGATAACAATTCTTACCTCCTAAGACAGCCGTGAAGGTTGCGGACTATGGGATGGTGTCGGTCTGGTTCTCCACAAACAAAGACGGAGACGAGACGCAGGAGTGTCGGGGAACAAGGTACTTCTTGAGGGTCCACAGCTCTGCAAGGAAGGACATGTGGCAGAGCCTGGGTCCCCAGCATGGGACGTGGGCTGAGGATGGCCCGTCAGAGTGTCCCAAGTCGTCCGTGTCCAGTCTTCACCACCCTGCCTTGCTCAGTCACCCTCTGAGCAGGGGGAGGGGGACCTCGGGTGGCGGGCCCCCCCACAGCTGCTGGAGCTGACTGCAGGACACCATCTGGGACCACAGTCCTCACTGCGGGCAGCAAGTCTGGCCTTGGAGGGGCATCTGGGTGGTGCCTGTCCTTGTCCAGCGCCCAGGGGAGCCCGGGTACAGGACGGGTATCAGTTGAGGTCCGTGCCTCTTACCCTGCATCTGACTGTGTTCGGGGAGTATTAGTAACTGTTATCCCAGGTCGCTCCTCAGTGACCTGTGAGAGTTGAAAAGCTAGTCAACTGTCCTCTCTTTGTTCCCTACTGAGTTTCAGCAGCAGGCCGATCCGTGATCTTCACTCCCAGAACCAAGCCCACCCTCGCCTGCGCTCACGTGACCCGGAGGCCGGGTCCTGCCCCATCCCGGTCTCCGTTGGGCTCTGATGTCTCAGTGGGCAAACCCTTCTTGGTAACAAGCAACCTGGAAGAAACTGGCAGAGGGTGCATGGGGTGTCCTCACCCTCGTCTGCATCACCAGCACCACCGCACACACCTCACCGCAGGCCCAGCGACAGCCAGCCCCCGTGAACCGGTGCCCGAGTCAGAAACACGCCGTGCCCAGCTCCCACGCAGCCCGCCGCCCAGCCCACATCCCCCAGGCAGACCATGTCCAGGGTGCATCAGAAATGCCAACACCGTTTCTCCTAATGGTTTGGGTTTGAGAAAGCCCCCAAGTGAATTTTGCCAAACTGTCTGTATTATTTGGTTCATGTGTAATTGAAGGGAAATTCAATCCACGTGTGGCTGACGGGCTCGGCAATAGACCCGCACAGCAGTGCATTCCCGCCTCCGGGGCTCGGTCCCTCGCGTGCCTTCTGGACAGTGCCGGGTGGCGGCTCTGGCATTCCAGATGGGCTGGTCGGACTGGGGTTATCCCTGCAGAAAAATCACGTGACCACCAAACTCTGGATCTAACTCCAGAAGGTTTGCGGGTGTTCGGGAAGCCAGGTGAAGATCCCACACTGGAGAAGCCAGACTTTGGAGAAGTCCACTTGTCTTAGAGCTCCCAGAGGGAGATGAAGGAAAACCCAGGTTCGAGTCTTCATCCCACTGCGGACTAGGTGTGCCACCCCAGTCATAAGACACCTGTCCACGCACCTGCGCCTCCAGGTCTCCGAGACTCGGTTTCCCCATTTCTAAAGTATGGCAGTAATGCCCTGCATAGCTGTCGTGAGCATTGAGCACACGGCAACGTCAAAGTGGCGTATGTGTGGGACTCAGGCAGGATCGGGCGCTTCCACCTCGTATCAGGACACTGACATCTTCTCAGTCCCGGGGACGTCACCCGGCCACCTCGAATGGCCCTGAGCCCCTTCCAGACTCCAATCACACTTTTGGAAGTCAGTTTCCAGAGCCACTCCTGAACATCTCTGACCTCATCCACCATCGTGTATTTTTAAAATAATATAATTTGGCTTTTGTTGTTGTAAAAGTAACATCTGTTCATTTTCGGGAAAAAAGCATTACAAAATGCAAAGACGACCCAGCAGAAAATGAAAATCTTCTCCCATTCCACCACCCAAAGAAACTGTTAATATTTTGACGGACGTATCACCGGTGATGGAAGTACAAACGTGTCCCCCAAGCATGCCCACAGTAGCTGTCTGCCTCCGTCTGCCAATGTCCCCGAGCTATCTCAGGGAGCCCTGAGGGCCATGGGCACTTGTGTCCAGTACTCTGCACCCTAATTAGGAAAGATCTCCAGGGCAGTGCCCACTGAGACAGTGGTGACATCTGGGCCAAAAGCCTGTCTCCTGATGCCCCAAAACGATTCCACAAGACCTGGGCCAGTTCTGTGCAAAGAAGGCGAGAGGCCCCCCTCTCTTCCCACATCCCAGTTTCCCTCCAGGCCTGTCGCTGCTTGGACCGGGTCACACAGACCCCTCTACACGGCTCCCTCCGCTTCCACCCAGGCTCCCTTTTTCACGAAAGCCCACGAGGCGGGCAGGGGGCTGCAGGTAACCTGGCCCCCACCCCGAGCGTCCCCTCCCCATTTCTTTCCCAAGCCTGCTCTTTGATGTTTCGTTTACTCCGTGAGATGAACTCGTGTAATTAATTAGACACTCCTTCAGTGAGTTCCTCAGCAGAGACACCTGTCCGACTCCCGGCCAGCTGCGCTGGGACCCAGGCGATCTTGATGACATGGAATCGTGTTCTGTACCATCTAGCGTCCTGTGTGTTTCTGCCCGGTATCAAAGATTTCTTCTAAAACATGACTTTTTCATTTGCCGCTTGGTATTATTACATCTAATTCTTTTACCACGATTTATTTAAGCAATGCCATATTGGGGGCTTTTAGGACTTTATTTATGAGGCTTATAAAATGCATTTCAATCAGTGTTTTTGTGTCTCTGTTTTCATGAGGCCTTCCAGAGCGCCAGCTGTCCCCCAGCTCTCTCCGTGGCGGGCAAGCCCTGTACCCTCCCCGAGGGTCGGCTTGCTCAGTCATAAGTGATTTTCTCCAAGGTTCCTGCCAACTCTTGAACTGAAAATCAGGTATTTTTCAAACTCTTGAAACAAAGTCTTGTCTAAGACGCGAAGGCATGCCCTCAAAACTGTGAAGGTCAAGCCCTTATACCGAGGATTGCGAACCGGCGGCCCCTGGGCTGAATCACTCGTTGGCTGGCTTTGCTTGGCCAGCACTGCCCTGGAAACGGAGCTGGGATCCCCCAGCTGTGCACTCTGCAGTCTGCCCGTCACCCCACATCCCCGTGGTTGCAGTCAGCCTTCCACTGTACCCCATCACCTGGCTCCCAAAGCCCCCCTCTGCAGCTCGGCCAACTACTCTAGTCTTGCCCATTTGACTTCCAATTAATTCATCAGTTAATCAAGCCGGTCCAGTGTTTACTGGGCGCTCCTACGTGCTGCTGACTTCTGTGGGGCCGGCTGTGCACAGCGGGTCCAGGGGTTTATAGACACACGGGAAGGACAGACAGTTAACGCACAGACAGACACAGGACTCCACAAGCCAGACATGACTGGGTACCGATAGGGCCCAGATGAGGACACAGCAGTTGGGGAGGCCTCTCTGGGCTGTGACGAGGCAGCTGGGTCCTCAATGACAGCCAGGAAGCCACCTGCTGTTGTCTGTGTCTATGAGTCGGTGTTTCTTGTTGTTGGTTAATCCCTTCCCCTTTTCCACCCAGCCCTCCCACCCCCTCGCCCCGACAGCTGTCAGTCCGTTCTCTGTATCCACGAGCCTGTTCCTACTTTTCGTTAGTTTATTTTGCTCATTCGATTCCACATATACGTGAAATCATACAATTTTCATCTTTCTCCGACTTGTACACTTGAAACCTACACAATTTTATGAACCGATGTCACCCAATAAATTAAACAAAAAGAAAGAAAGCAACCCAAAGGTTCCACTCTGGTGGGGGTGTTGAGCGTGGGGCGGTCGGAGCATGTGTGGGTCTGTGGAAATCTCGGTGCCTTCTTCTCAATTTCGCCACGAACCTAAAACTGCTCTACAAAATGAAGTCTGTTGGAACAGTGAGTGAACGACCAGGAGCTTCAGAAAGCCCACAGTGCGCTTCTCCCACTGTGGCGAGCACCCCACTGCCCCGGAAGGCTCGTCAGACGGGGGCCTCTGCCCTGGCTGGTGTGCTCAGCGGTTAGAGCATCGACCCAGGGACCTAAGGGTCTCAGGTTCGATTCCCAGTCAAGGGCATGTGCCTCAGTTTCAGGTTCAATCCCTGACCCTGTGGGAGGCAACCAGTCGATGTGTCTCTCTCACATTGATGTTTCTCTCTCTCTCTCTCTCTCTCTCTCTCTCTCTCCCCTTCCACTCCGTCTAAAAACCAATGGAGAAATATACTCAGGTGAGGATTAACAAACAAACAAATCCGGCCCAGGGATCCAACAGGAGGCCACTCGTGTTTTGAGCTGGAGTTTTATTGGATCGTATAAACAAAAGGGATGGAAACAAACACTTTTCTCTGTACCCTGTCCACAGAACCCCGCGTTTTCCAGACATCTCTAGACGTCTGTAGATTAGACAGATTGGCGTTGGGGACCCCGCACCCGGACCTGACGAGCTCGCTGCGACCTTGTGCGGGGCACTTGACTTCTCTGGGTTCCCTTCCTTCACTGCCACGCTCATTAGTATGTTTTGGCTCCAAACTAGCAATTCAAACAGTGTTTTTGAGAGGTTGGCAGTGACGCGAGGGACAGCTGGGGAACAGGCGCGGACCCCGGCTCTCAGGTCCAGGGGCTGAAAAGCAGACCCTCAGGCCAGTTCTGTGCGGGGAAGAGCCCCTCTGTCCCAGCGCCCCCACTTCTCTGTGCACGATTCCACTTCCTGGCTGACTTGGACTTGTCCTCGCCCCTCAGCTGGGGCAGGATGGGAACCTCAAAGAGCCCCAAGCTGTGTCTAATAAGGGAGATGAAATTTCTCAAGAGGAGATGAAGGTGAAGGGAAAGTAGAGAAAACGACCGCCCACTGCGGCTGTACCGATCGGCACCTTCGAAGTCCCTCTGACACCTAACAGCGGGTGATTCTGTACTTCCAGGGGGAGAGGGAGCATCTTTCTCACCCGAGCAAAGCCAGTGTTGGAATGGACAGTCTCCAACTTTGCAGACCTTGCCGACCTCCGTGGTCTCACTCTCAGCCCTGTTAGCGAAGGTTCGACGTAGCATCCGCTGTATTTATCTCGGGCCTGCACGTTTTGAGCAGCCGTTAGGTATCAGACACCGGATTAGCATTGCTATACCCGTTTTCTCATCGAATCTCCCCAAGTGACCTTCCACAGTAGGCGTCCCGCCCATTTAGCAGATGAGACACCTGAGGCTCGAAGCATGAAGAAACTCAGAGCGAGCAGGTGCCGAGACCTGGGACCTGTCTGACCTCCAGCTAGGACTTGTGTGGAGCTTTCATTGGCTGCCCACGCGCCAGGAACCCTCCACGGGTCCACACGGCCCGTTGGCTCGGCTCTCCGCCCTCGTGTGCTCTGCCAGCCTTTGCTCTCTGCCCTCGAACCACATGGCCTTCGCTGAGTTTACTGGACGTGGCCCGCTGCCTCCCGTGAGAAGGCTTTTGCTTACATTGTTCTCTCTGCTGGGGACACGTTCCTCTAGCTCTTCACCGGGTCCCCTCGACGTCCTTCGCAGCTCAGCCCGGTTGCTCTCCTTCCCTGACTCCCCAGCTCGATGGCCCGTCCAGTGAGAAGTTCGCATCATCCTCTTTGAAGTGTATGGTGACGATGCTTTCAGTACAATCTTCTCCACTAATCTGCAAGCCCCAGGAGGGCAGCTGCCATGTAGTGTTCACTCTCAAGCCTGTCTCTCGTGCCCACCAAGTGCCCAGGCCATAGTAGATAGTAGATACATGGAACAGAGGGACAGCGCTGCGGTCTGTGTTGCAAAGTCGGCTGAGCTCTTCAGAAAAGCGTAACCAAGAGAAAGGTTTCCACCAACCCAGCCTCAGGGTGCAGCCCAAGCATGCATTGAGACGGTGCCTCTAGACCATCCGTTTCCAACGGGGGTGCCCCGGCACCCTGGTGTGCCACAAGAATGTTTGAAACACGTCATCTGTGACTATTGAGTCAGGGGCACTGATCTCTTTTCCCTTAGGTTGTCAAATAAAAAAATAAAAATGACAACATCCAACATGACAATAGCTGTCTGGTGTGAATGAATCAAAATTATACCTATTTTTTTTGGTCAGGTCGGCAAAAAACGTAACGCATTTTTCGGTGCGCCGCAGAATTTTAGTAATTAGTTTGTGTGCGCCATGAGACGGAAAAGGTTGAAAAGTCTCTGCTTTAGAGCAACGAATGCATCGTTTCCCCCTTTAAATTTGGCTGACACTGCAGCCCGACTCCGAGAGAGAAGGTGTCACACTGGCCCGGCTGAGTTAGTTAAGATCAGGCACGTGATGGTTGTTAATTCCCTTTGTTCTGCCCTCTCTTCCTCTTCCCACTCCCATAAACATCCGCAGAATCTATAAACTGTTAATGAAGAACAAATAAAGTCAGTAACTGCAAAATCCCAGCCGCAGAGACCCTCTGGCCCCGCCCCGAGGCCCTGCTGGCTAATCACGCCCAGGTTCTCGGGAAGCTGGAGTCCCCGAGAAAAATGCTTAGATCCGATGGGGCATTTTGACCAGGGACAGTCCCTGGCCACCCATTGCTCGTGACACCGTTTGGGGAATACTTTGCCCTTCTTTGCCATCTGAATTTCTTTAAAACACTCGCTCCCAAAATTCGATTCGAAGAGCGACCCGAACCCGAGCCAGCTACCGTTCGCACACGCAGAGCCCGGGACTCACCCCGACTGCCTGTGCCCCGGACGCCACTCTCTGTTTCATGGTCTCACCAAAGAGCGAACAATTGAATCAGAGCGTTCTTCAAACAAATTAAATTTTCACGACACCAAGATGCGCCCCGGATCGGGCTAATAGGCTGGAGTGTTGACAGACACAAGCTTCTTGAAACAAACGACTTCAAAGAGGAGCACGTCCGTGTAAATGGAGCCCCATTAAAGCAGTGCGGCTCGCGCTGCTCCGGCCGGGCTGGGCCGTCGGGACTGACGACGGAGTCTGTTTCAGCTAATTCACTAAACGTTAGCCGCTTTTTCATGGCAGTGACTAATTTTTTCAATAGCCAATGTTATAGGGAAAAACACTCACAAAATTTATTTGCTCTGGTCAAATTTGCACAAACTGTTAACCCCGGGCCAAGGCACGGACACCGAAGGCCAGATCCCTTTAGAAATCGGCACAGTTCTCTGGGGGGGGGGGGGGGACACAGTACTTTACACAGGGTCCCCAAGTATTGTTTTCTCTGACAGCGATATAATCACCGTCGATTCTTTCCACAAAGACCCTCCGTAGACCTCGTTTTGCAGAATGGCCTTTTAAAGTGAGAAGGAAGCTCTGAGACCGTCCATTCCAGATGCCCCGCACCCCACTGTTCCGCATTGCTCCCTCTCACAGTCACTAAATGTCCTCGTGTGCAGGGAACCCAGCCGTGCGACAGTCTGGGGCTCCTGGGATGACTGGGACGTGCCCTGCTGGGTCATGCTCACCGCCTTGTGGGGAAAGAGGCATGAGAACGGAAAATCACCCTGTCCTGTGATGGGACAAGCAAAGAGTGCCCTGGGACCCAGATAAGGGACCCAGTGACTCCTGCCTGGTTGGGGCCGTGCAGAGCTTGTAGGTCGGGGAAGGAGCGATGCTGAAACTGGAAGTGGGCGAGGCCAAGAGGGTGGGAAGGGTGCCCGTGAGCAAGGGCCTGGAGGCACACATCGCTGTCCTGCCTGCAGACATGTGAGCTGGAGGGGGGAGGGGACGGCAAGGAGATGGAGAACGAAGGACTGGGTGGGCAGACGAAGGAGCTTTGACTTAGCCCTGGAGGCGGAGGGTGATGGGGTCAGGGGAGCGTTTCAGCAGGGGCAGGAGATGGTGCTGATGGAGAGCCAGCGGTGCCCCCAAGATGCCAGCTCCCCCGCCACCTGGTCCAGGCAGCCAGGCTCCTTCCTGTCCTGTCATCGTGAACGGGAACACCACGCTGCTTATCTCCTCCTCAAGAGCACTCTAAAAACAGACGGCGGGGCCGCGGCAGCCTTGCCAGGGTCTTCAGACTGCTCCAGGCAGCTCCTCCGCCGGCTGGGCCAGGGGGCTGGCAGGGTTCGAGTGACCGCTGTCAGGCAACATCTAAAAATAAAAAGGCTTCTCCCAGATCAGGGACGAGTTTCCCAAATCCAAGAGCCCGGTCCTCGGGATCCAAGCCACCTGCAGAGTTCCTGCTTCAGTGTCAAAGCTGAAGGCCGAGGCCAAGGGCTGGGGACTGACTTCTGAGTCCACGAGGTCAGGGCCAGGGAAGCCTAGTGGTTCTAGGGGCAGCATCCCTGATCAACTCAGAAATGGGTCGTTGTCCTTGGAATCCTCGACTGTCGGATGTGGAAGGGGCCGGAAGACCACTGGGTCCTGCTGGAGGTGAATTCACGATGCTCAGGGCTCCCCCGCGCTGGGACCTCCTGGGGAGCCCCTGCCAGGCCCTTTCATCTGCCACTGTGGGGATTTCTGCCCTGTGCGGCGGGTCCTTCCTGGGTGTCCCTGATCCGTTGGGGCTTCACGATGTCGAGTCGAGGCGGGGAGCTGGCCCAGCGGAGTTGCCCTCCCCACTCCGACCTCAGCGCCTTCTTGTGCTGCTGTGAAATCAGGCAGGTCACCCGTCTCCCCGAACCTCTCCCTCCCCCTGCGGCCTGGAGAGAACGACATGGCCTCGCCAGACGGCCGTGGTGAGGACGCCGTGAGGTCTGTCTGTGAAGCCCCCAGCCCGATGCTGCACGTGGCAGGAGGTCCTCTCCTCCTGTTGGGGATGCGGGTGTGTCTGGGCCTTCTGTTCAGTGATGACTGTGACTGTGTACCATCACAGCCCGTCGGTCACAGGGTCCGGGCTGTGTGGGAGAACATCCTCACCCGCGTGGAGCTCATGCACACCCACGTGCAGCCCCGAGACGTTGGCAGGGAGGCTGCGGTCTGTGCTGACGTCCTCCCGGGTGGGCACTGGGCCTGCCTGGGGAGGGGTTGGGCCAGTCCGCGGGACCATTGGCTTCCTTCCCCGTTTACTGGCGGTGGTCCCGCAGGGCTGTGCGGCAGGGGTGTTCCCTCCTGAGCAATGCTGGGCGCTTCACCCCAGGGCCCTCTCTCTCATCCAGGGCATCTGGGGGAACGGGGCCCACAACCCCAGGCCGTCACAGGTCCGTCTTCACGCCGTCCTGGCTCCGTCTCAGGTCTCAGCAAGGCTCTGACCTCTCCCGTACATCTAGAAGAAGAGTCATCCCATCTGTCCCCACAGACAGAAGCCAAGGCCAAGGAACTGCTTACACGTAGTCCTGTGCCTGGAAGCTTTGGGACACAGAGTGGACGTTTCTGTTGGGGGATGGCCCAGGAGAGGAGAGTGGGTGAGCATAAGGCAGTGTTGGCCTGGCCCGGGAGTTTTCTGGGCTGGAAGAGTATACGAGAAATAAATAGCAAGAGCGAGTCCGGAAACACCATCCGGCTTGGGCAGAGCTGCTCTGGAGGCCTGCTGACCCAGCGTGTCGGGAAAGGGCGTCCCACCGCTGCACAGCACCCCGAGGACTGGGCGCTCCGGCAGCTCCCGAGAGGACGTCCTTGGCCCGTGTCCGTCGCCCTGACGCGCAGGCCGTGGGGAGACTCCCGCAGGCAGTTCCGAGGGGCGGATGGGAACTGCGGGGAACAGAGCAAAGACGGGAAGGAGGAAGGTACTGTTACTTGGTGACTGTAGCTGACACGGGGTCACCCCTGTGGTCCTCCCAGAAATAACACTGGGACACGTGGACCTGGCATGATTCCCAAGGCGCCAGAATAGCATTACAGTAGGCACGACCTCTGTTGGTAGACCGAGGCTGGTGACGTGTGGG
The DNA here is from genome assembly GCA_030848825.1 of Tadarida brasiliensis. Classification (NCBI taxonomy): domain Eukaryota; kingdom Metazoa; phylum Chordata; class Mammalia; order Chiroptera; family Molossidae; genus Tadarida; species Tadarida brasiliensis. The sequence continues at coordinate 118,968,167 of CM061259.1, read as the reverse complement.
ACCTTAAAATTAATTCCACCTGTTTCTTCTTCCTTAGTTTAAGGTGACGGCTAGGAAATCTACAATCGCCCGTGGGACCGTCGTGTTTACACTGGACTGTGCCACCACACGCCCTTCGGCAGCCATTCAGTGGACGAGGCCGGTCTATAGCACAACCAAGGGCGATCGCTAATGCAAACGTACTGCTAAGTAAGAAAAGCATGGTACGTAGCTAAATGCACCACTCAGCTGTTAAAAAAACAACTATATCGCATTACGACGGGGAGAAGTACCTGAAGGTGTCCCAGGAGGGTAGGACCAGATGGTTTCCCAAATGTCCCAACTGAGCAGGGGTTAGAGAGCCCCCGAAGGGTGTGGGCTGGGCGGGGGGAGCTGGGGGATGGCGGACCGTCCTGCGGAGGGACGTGGGCTTGGGGAGGCGAGGGTGTGGGGATCGACCTCGCACTGCACTGTTTCTGTCGATGCTAAGATAGTACGCGGGGAGGCATGCCGTTCCTCCTTCGGGGGAAATGGATTGCGGGCGGACCGTCACTGCGATGGTCTGGAAACGACGCCGGGACCGCTGCCAGCGGCCGGCCCCTCCCCCGGCTCCCAGCACTGTCTTCTGCAGAGCGGTACTCCGCGGAGGCGGCTTCGTACCCGGGTGATAAATGCGTTGTCAATAGCTCAAGCCAACTGAAATAATAGTGGCAGGAACTCCTGCTTCGCCCGGAACCGGGACGGTGCTGGCGGCTGTTTCCTGAGGCCCAAGGCGGGTTTCCTATAATTAGAGGCAATTTGCTGGAAAGTTTACCAGGCTCTTCTGAAGCATACGATACGGCCAATTGCGAACGGTTTCTTTATTTTTCCTTTCCTTCTCGTGACACGTTGCAGATGGGGAGCGCGGAAGACGCCCCTTTTCCTGGGCTGGGGCTGCTATTTCAGAGGGTCACGTGTCTGCCGAGTCGGTGGGGTGGGAAGGAGAAAGACGGCTTTTGGGCATCGTTGTGGGAATGAGCAAATTCAGAATCTCATTCTAAACGTCTTGGAGCTCGAGACCTTTCGCACTGTTTCCATCGAGAGACCGAGCTGTAGCCAAGCAGGATGGGCGTGAAACACATCAGACCGGACTCATCAGGTTTCCGTCCCCGCGTGGGAGACAGTGGGGAGCTCGGGCCGCGTGCACGCACATTACGATTCCTGTGTCGCATTCCCGAAGTCGGCCTCGAAGCCTGGAGGTGCAGGGATGGGCAGAGAACTCTGTCGGCACCTCGGGTCCCCAGCTCTATGCCAGGCACCTTGCCCATTCACTGCAGTGCAGCCCCCACTACACCCCCACCCCGAGCCCAACAGCCCTGTCGTAGGTTTATATTCACATGTAAATATTCTCAATTTATAGGTGAAACCGAGACCCAGCAAGGCTCAGAAATGTTCCCGGGATCAACACAGGTCTGTCTGACTCCCAGACCCGAGATCTTTGCCCTGTGCCCGTCTGCCCGGCTGCTGGAGCCAGCCTTGCCTGGGGGAAGGCGGGCTCTCCATGCAGGTCACAGGTTCGCAGGTCTCTCAGCTCGGCCTCAGAGGGAGTTGGGGACGGCTTGGCCCCCTCCTGAGCCCAGGAGCTGTGTCTCTACAGCATTTGGAACAACCTCCTCCCCAGGGGATTCTCATCCGGCTTCAGCTGCCCCCCCCCACTTCAGGACATGAGCAGTGCCCCCGAGCGGGCCTGGGCGGCCCTGACCAGCCAGCGCTGTTCTCTGCCCTGCTTCTAACCTCGGGCTCACTGCACCCAGAGCCCTGGCAGGGGGCCTCCAGGGCCTGCTTTCCCGTCAGTCGGGTGGGGCGAGATAGAAGGTGTGTGCGGGGACATGCAGTGTGTACGTGGAGTATGGCTTGAATGAGAAGTGGGTTAGACCAGGAGAAGTCCTGGATTTAAAGGAAAAAACTAATGAGTTAATTAGCCTATCCACCTATCCATCAACCATCCATCCATCTATCCATCAACCATCCATCCATCTGTCCATCCATCCACCCATCCATCTAACTACTCAATAAGTGCTATATCTGAGACAGAATAGGCAATAATTGAGGTAATAGCTTCACATTAAAACAGATTGTGTTAGGACAATGGGATAATAGGATTTTTTTCCAATGGCTTTTAAAAACCTGGCTGGCACCTTACAGAGACTGAGGAAGATGGGTAGAAAAGCATGGGCTCAGACACAGAAAGACACACACTGCATGATCTCATTTATCTGTGGAATCTGAAAAAGTCGAATTCACAGAAGCAGAGTAGAAGGTGTTTCCAGAGGCAGGGGTGGGGATGGGAGAGGACGTGGGGGAAAGTGGCCAAACCGGCAGCTGTAAGATGCGTCCTTCTGCAGAGCTGAGGCCCAGCTTGGTGACTGTAGCCCATAGCAATGCCTCATACACTCGAAATTTGCGAAGAGAATAGAGCTCCAATGTTCTCACCACACACACACACACACACACACACACACACACACACACACGGTAACTCCGTGAGGTGAGGGAAAGGTTAATTAGCTGGATTAGGGGCATCGTTTCACAATTATAGATAATGATTATTTGTCAATCATACCGCAATAAAGCTGGAAAAAAAAATAAGTAAAAGCGTGGGCTTTGGCAGGAGAGAGGCGTGAAGCCACGTTCCGGGGGTGCCTCTGCCCGCTGGGCGAGCCTTGGCTCCCCCCCGCCTCTCTGCCCCGCGAGGGGCGGAATCTGTTTCCTTGGTGGCGGTGACTAATGAATGAGATTTCTGGACTAGAAAGTGCTTAGCCGGGACTCCCGGTGGGAGGATTTCAGAAGGATTTGTTAAGTGGATGAAGAAGGAGGTGTCTGTGGGGTGGCTTATGGCCTGTTACCCTGAACGATGGATTCCAATGGCCTCGGTAACCAAACGCCCCCTTGTTTTCGTGATTAGATAACAAGTGGTTATCCACAGGGTGGAGCTCTCAGAAGCTCGCCTGGGGCGGGGGTTTCCACCTCCTCCCCTTAAACCTCTCTATGGAACCCGGCGCACTTGCAGCCCGACTTGCCTTTGAAGCTGAGCGCGTCCACTTGACCGAGGGCTTAGTGCTGCTGGGCCCTGGCCGGACGCTGCGCCCGGGATGGAAACGCCGAGCTGGCTGCCGTCCTGGCTGCCGTCCTGCCCGGGCTCACCACTCAGATCTCCAGCCTGCGCCCGGCTCGGGGCCTGTTCGGTGCTCCAGGTGTCGCTGAGCTTCTTGGCCAGGAAGCAAGTGTCTTACATCTTCGGCGGCTCTTGGCAGAACCGAGTTGGCAGGTGATGGAAGTGACACAGATCAGGAGAGGATGGTGGTGGAGACGTCCCGTGGGCATCCGGTCCTCAGCTGTCCTGCATGGCACCACTCCGACCCTGCGTAGACTCCCGGCAGCCTTCAGGAAGCTGGCTGCACCCTGTTCGTCAAGAATCCGACAAATCGGACACCCCAAATTCGCTTTCTTCAGCAGCAAGGGGCCTTGGGGTTCCCGCAGGCCTGGCATGGGGATGGGGGGTGTCAAGCATCCAGCAGGAGGGAGGCTCCCAGTGAAACACAGCCACCTGCAGGTATGTCCTTGTCATGGTGACTTCGGAGACAGGAGAGAGGTCGCCCCGTTGTGTCCCAGTCTTCTCACGGAAGGCCATATGGCTGTTAAAATGAATGAGGGTCTTCTCCATGTTCTAAGGATGAAATGTGTCCCAGATATATTAGTAAGCAAAAAAGAAAAGCTGTATCACAAGGAAAATGTTGAGAGCCAACACGCGTGTGTGATCCTGTTTAATGCAAAAGGTAAAATCCGTACCCCAGATCATACATGTGCACAGGTTCATAAACATGAATGTGAATGCATAAAAAAAATCTGTACTGACATGGCCCACATCGTGTACAATGGTTCCTCTGAGGATCGGAGCAGGGCCGGGGGATGGGAGAAGGAAGGGAGGGTCCTTTCACTATGTAGATTACAAACAGCTCATTAGATACAATTTACGTACCGTAACATTTTCCCATTTAAAGTGTATCATTCAACACTTTGGGTATATTTAGAGTTGTGCAACCCCAACCCTACTCTAATTTCAGGACACTTCCTCGTCCCAACAAGAAATCTCATTCCTGCCCCACGGCGGCCACTCCCCACGCTCCCTGTCCCAGCACCCGGCAAACACCAATCTACTATCTTTATCAAGTTCCCTTTTCTGGACATTTTTAATAAATATACTTTTAGACTGTGTTTTTTCTTTTACAGCTGTGTATTCTTGCATAATTAAGTAAAAGTTAAACACATTTTGTGAGGAAGAAAAAAAAAAACAATGAGCCCTGGCCGGTTTGGCTCAGCGGTTAGAGCGTCAGCCCATGAACCACAGAGTCGCGGGTCCTATTCCAGTCAAGGGCACGTACCTCAGTTGCAGTTCAGCCCCGGCCCTGGTTGGGGTCATTTGGGAGACAACCAGTCGATGTGTCTCTCTCACATCAATGTTTCTCTCTCTCTCTCTCCCTCCCACTCTGTCTGAAGATAAATGGAAAAATATCCTCAGGTGAGGATTAAAAAAAAGAAGAAGATGACGACAGAATGAGACACAGACCTTCCTGGGGAGATGGTCCCCTTCGTCCTTCTACCCGCCCCCCCCTTTCTGAGCTCTATTCCCTCACCTATAAAAGAGGGTGGATCAGAAGGTCCGCCTCCCTGGGCCGTTGTAAACAATGGATGAAAGCCTCTTGTAAACTGTAAAGCACTGGCCACATCGATCAGAACTGCCTTGAAAGGAAACTTCTAGAAGCACAGAAATCATTTGATTTTCCGGGCAGAGGGGATTGGGTCTGTTCCCCGCCCACCCAGCTCCAAGGAGCTGGAGGCCAGGGATAGAGTGCCTTCCTGGTGAGGAAAGAACAAAGCCGAAGAATGAGGACACCCTACCGCTCCTTCCAGACCATTGTAGCAAGCGAGAAATGGTTTCAGCTGAAGCTGTCCGAGGACATTACCGGCAGGCAGAGGACGAGGAAATTGAGCTGGGAATGCATTTAGAGAAGTATTTATATGTCAAACTCGGCTCCTGCTCTGTATATTTTTCTGGCTTTTAGACATAAGATATTCTACCAGATTCTCCTTCCCTCAGGAGGCGGTTGTGAAGGTTAGGAAAAAGCCCCAGACAAATTTCCAAGCGGAATATAAATTCTTTTGTAAGAAAAAAAATTAAAGACTCTCTAGTGTGAGGTACATATTCAGGGACATAATTCTTGAAGTTAAACTGGAAAATATTTGAATGCTAGGATGTTCTTCTCTCTCTACTTGGTAAACTCCTACACATATGTCAAAGCCCGGATCAAAGTTGCCCTGCTCTGTAAACCCTCCTGACCTGCTGTTAATGCTAGTGGCCCCCTCCTCAGTGCTTGGACCACCCTTATAGATCTCTCTGTCACAGAATATGACACACTGTATATGTCCTCGTCTGTCTGTCACCAAAGGTTTTGACCTCCTTGAGGGCAGGAGTCACTTCTGATCTCTGTGGATGCCATGGAGCCCAGCACAGGGCCTCCCACGGTGCAGGTGCTTAGCTGACAGTTTAGTGAGTGACGCAACACACAGGTGAACACAAGGTTATGGAGAAACATTGCACAGGAAATTGTTCTGAAGGAGGGTCCACGGGCCTGGGGGTGGCTCGGAACCTTTTGTGAAAAGCCACCAGCCACTGGTTTCACTGGACAAACAACAACATTAAGGAACAACCTATTCAGGCTGTAGAAGTTGACCTTATTGGGTGTCAAGTCAGCAAGTAAGGCAAGAGTGGGGACAGCCGCCACCTGGAAAAGCCCTTCACTGCCCACAAATGACAATGAAAAATGGCTCTGCGCATCCCACCTCACGGACGACGTTCTCAGTGCCTCTGGCTTTGCGCTGGTGGCCTCGGTGTCCTGTGCAGAAGCAGATTTCATCCCTCCTCAAGAGCCTCTTGCTTTGGACGCTGGCTTCCAGCACGGTGTGGGGAGACAGCCTCGACACCCCCCCACGTCCCCCAGGTCTGGGCACACACAGGGACGTGGCAGGGGAGGGCACCTCCGTGCCCAGGGGCACGTGCTCCCAGAGGGGAAGCATGAGCTAAGTGCTATATGACATTAAGCCACTGCGTCAATAAGAGCCGTATTTCCATATTTATTTATCTGTTCATATAAAAGTACTATTAAACGCTATAGTTCATTAAAGTGCGTCCATACATCATGACGCATAGACGCGCCCGCTCCTTCCAGAAGACAGCCCTGCACCTGTGCTGGGAGTACGGCTCTGCCAGCCACAGAGCCTCATGTCCCAGCACAGAGACAGCTCCCAGGACTCTGATCGCTTCGCCTTGGATGACACTCCTACCTCGACAGCAGGAAGGGGGCAGTGGGTCCTGGACAGACACGCTATCAGCCGTGACAGTGTGTGATCCTGGAATCTGTACCTTTTCGTTGTTGTTAATCCTCACCCGAGGATATTTTTCCATTGATTTTTAGAGAGAGTGGAAGGGAGGGAGGGAGAGAGAGAGAAACATCAGTGCAAGAGAGGCACATCAGTTGGTTGCCTCCTGCACAACCCCGACCAGAGCTGGGGATCGAACCTGCAACCCAGGTACATGCCCTTGACCAGGAGTCGAACCCCTGATCGTTTGGTCCACAGGCCGACACTCTAACTGCTGAGCCAAACCGGCCAGGGCAGAATCTATACTTAAAAAAAATTCTACTCTCAAGTGAAAATCACTAATCTATATGTATTAAATATGTTAAAGGGATATACCACACTACGTAACACATTCAAAGATGCCAAGGTGGCTGGAGAAATGAGCCAGTCTCTCACCCCATCACTACTGGGTGTCTCTGTGCCAGGGTTAAGGAAACGCATACAGTAAAGTTGGACCCCATCACTAAGGAGCTTCTGTTTAGTGAGAGACAGACACAGACAAAAAAGGATAATTGAGGATATTGTCTTGGTCTTGGAATAATTAAGGAAGTCTTCCCTGAGGAGGGGGCATTTGAACTGGGTTTTGAAGGATGAATAGAAGCTCACCACTTCGGTCAGGCAAAGGAAAGGGGAATTTCGCTTTGAGGGAACTGATGTTTGAGACTCTGGTGGGGCCCTAGAGCCTCGTCCGTGAGTGTGTCTCTTTTAAGTCAGGCTTCACGAGTTCAAACCCCACATTTCCCACTTAGCAGGCACGTGACCTCAGGAGAGAGACCCATGTTAACCTGCCACTTGTGTGCCTCCACCTCCTCATTTATAAAACGGGATGAGCAGCCTCGACCCCATGGGTTGCTATGAAGATCCCATTTGTGGATACAATAAAATCAGTTTGTGTACTAGGATTCACATATACCAGGTGTGCATACCTGGACCACTGCGTAGTAACTGGGTTCCTGGGAAAGTCATTATTCTCACCTCTGTTTCCTTATGCTAGGAAACATGGATACCTGGCTGGGGTGGCTCGGCTGGAGCGTCGTCCCATAAACCGAAAGTCTGCCGGCCAGTTCCCCAGTCGGGGCGTGTACGGAGAGCAACCCATCCATGTTCTCTCTCTAAAACCAATAGGCGCATCCCACCTCACGGACGACGTTCTCAGTTCTTGGGTGAGGATTTTTTTTAAATGTGGATAATAACAGTGCAGATCTCAAGGGTGTTTCCAAAGTTTGAGTGGGAAATAATGTGTGGAAAGCTTGCCTCGAGCTGGGGTGCGGTGGGCGCCACGTCCACACTGCGTGCTATCATGGAGCAATCACTCTTGCCTGGCACAGAGTAGGTGCTCAGGGTCTTCCTCCCCGTGAGGCTGGCTCACGGGGAGGAAGCGTCCTTAAACATCTAACCGAGTCCTTTCAAGGTGTGGAGAGGCGCGGGGGAAGGTGCCCCTGAATCCCGGGTCAGGGCTGCGGGTCAGGCGGGCAGGCTGTCTGGCGCAGCCCCACTCAGCCGTCTCAGGCAGAAGCCCCGTGGCTGATGGATGGGAAGCTGACATGCCAGGGAGCTGGCATTTCTGGAAGAGAATTAAAGCCCATTCCAAGAAAGGGCTCCAGTGGGCTTGCCCGGTCCACATGGAATGATGTCCTGGCGTCCGTGCGGGAATGACTAACCGTCGGGACGGCCTTCCCCTCCTCGGGCTGTCTGGGAACCCGAAGGAATGCTCAGGCCCATTCCAGCAGGCAGCTGCGCGATGCTAATGAGCCGCCGAGCCTGCTGGGCGTGAGGGGCATGAGGTCCAGGAGGGCCAGCCCTGGGCATCTCCACCCGCGGGCCTCGGGATGCACTTTGCCAGGCTCCTGATTCCTGCGGCGGCCCCAGCCCTGAGCCGCTGAGAGGAGCGGGAACGTGACCTGCCCGAGATCAGACTCAGTGTCCAACCAGGATCGGCTGGGTTCTTGCACTGCAAACCGCCGAGAAGCTGGCTGGGTGGCCGACTTGTTTCAGCGTCATCAGTGGGGGCTGCAACTTACTAGCTGGTGATCTTGAGAGCCCTGGCTGTCCCTGTCTATGACATGGGGACAGTCATGCCCAGTTCAAAGGCTCATGGTGGGGACTCTATTGCATTAAAGGCTATGCGTGGGAATACTGCGAAAAGCAGACATTCCCCCGTACTCTGTGAGGTGACTTTGTTCAGAATTCCCAGAGGGACTGGGAAACCAAAAGGGAGGGTGGAGAATGAACCTTTAAGGGTGACAGGTCGAAACCCCCCAGGGAGCAGCTGGTCCCTATCAGGCCCCCTGGAGGGCTCAGTGGAATCTTGGCTCCAGGTCCGACAGGCAGGTGAGACAGGAAACTTCTAATCTGCCTGTGAGCCTTCGTCACTGCTCCCGGGGACCAGGACTTCTCTGTACCTCCAGGTCCTGGACCAGCTTGGTGATGCCCTCACATGTCAGTGACCTTGAGAATGAAAAACGGGGCTCAAGTTTCCAGCCTGGGCCACACCTGCGGTGCGGGGTGGCTGATGAGGCCTCGCCCACTTCCTGGCTCAGAGACCACAGGTGCTCTGTGTATTATTTGTTTATTTCTTGAATTCAATGTGTGGCTTTGGTGCTCATCTTTTCTTTCCTGCTACAGCCTAAGCATTTCCCATGTTATTTGTTATATCATCTCTTTTTTACCTTTTTATTGAACTTATTGGGGTGACATTGGTTAATGAAATTACATAGGTGTCCAGTGCGCACTTCTATAATACACCATGGGCACATTGTAGTTGTTTTAAATAAATTATTCTCTTAAGGTTTCTTCGCCTCTGCTCGGCATTTTATTCTCCTTGGCACCTCTTCCGATCTTAAACCCAGGTGAGAAGTCGTGAGGGCGGGCCTGTCTCTTTCTAAACTGAAAGCTGCGGGTGGCGGTGGGGGTGGGGTGGGGGGAGCAGAGAGATCCCGGAGCCCTGGACAACCTCGCCCAGGGCAACCTCTGCGCTGGGCTCCAGAGCGGAGCGGAGGGCTGGGGGCCTGCGGCAGGCGGGCGGGGACCGGCCAGGACACGATCACCCATCACCGGCGGGGGGAGGGAGAGTTTAATCTTCTTCAGGAAATCCTCGGGGTGTAAAAAGTCAGGCCCAATATTATAAAAACCCTGCTGCGAGGTTTTAATGGGAGCGGACATAGATCGGGAACGTTCTCTAGCTCCAATTTTCTCATTACGAAAGTGACCAAAGTCTGAAAAACACCCAACGCACATTTACCGTCTCTGCTCTGCGGCCGCCGTGTAGCCTCTGGAGAAGGACAGGTATTCATTTTCATAAATTACTTTTTAAGTATTTTTTTTCAAAGGGGGGTGGTGACAGAAAACAGAGACAAAACAGACGCTTTCGGCCTTTGATCGGCCTCGCTGCAGACAAGCAGGCTGCCCCCAGCGCCTCGGCATCTGCAGCCTGCCAGGAGCGAAATGAATGGTCTTCACCCCGCAATTACAGTGCTGCTGACGCCTGTCATCGCACCGGACGATCCCCACGGCTCGGCCCCAGAATTACAACCAGCGGGGCAGAAAGTTAAATACCCCCCGTGGCCGGCGGCTTCCACGGCCCAGAAGCTCAGGGCCAGCAGGGTCCCCCCACCCCTGTCGTTGTAAATATAACAAACGAAGACCATGCATGCTGGCAGCGGGAGACAGTGGGCTTATCTCAGGCCAGGAGTCCGGGAAGGCGGCTGGAAGGGTGTGGAGGGGTGGAGACGCCGAAGGTCAGGTTTCTCTGGATTGTCCTGTGCAGAGAGGATCGGCCTCCCGGATGGGGGCCCCTTCCCGCCTCTGCCACGAGCACACAGGCTGGCCCGGGGGTGTTAGCATCAGACGCGTTGACTCTCCTCAAAGGGCAGAGAGAAGACGGGATATGGACGCAGTTCTGCCCTAAAAAAATCAGTTAGATAAATGAGGGACTGTCGAATTTTTAGAGAATATGGAAATTCATAGAAGTTCAGGGACCTGCCCAAGGTCTCCCGGGTTGGGGTGCTAGAGGCGGGGATGGGACCCAGGTGGGCCTGCCTCCAAGGGCAGTTCTGCCCCGGGTGTGCCACCTGTCTAAGAGAGGGCCCTGCACTTCCCCATCAGGGTTAGGGGTTCAAGCCTGAGCCCTGGCTCTCGGGGCGGCACCGGGAGCAGAATTTAAAGGGACGTCAAAAGAAAACAGAAATCAAGAGGAATAAGATTTCAATTGAGTATTTTCCAACATCAAAGTTAATGCAAAAAATCCACGATGAACAAGATACCAAGTTTTACCGTAGAAACAGGGTCAGTTTTATTGATCCGACCTTTTGCCTCCGGCACGAACCTGACATGTCGATGCAGAGCTTGAATTGCTGTGTGACCTTAGGCATCCGTTTTCCCTCTCTGAGCCACAGGGAGCAGACCTTGGGCCCACCAGCTCTGACAGGCCGGTTGCTGGGTGGGTGTGGGCCTGCCGGCGCCTGCAGGTCTGCAGCGTGAGGCTGGGACGGCCTGCGAATGAGCGCTCACTCCCAGACGCTCCCCCTCCTGTCCTCTCGCAGCATCTGGGTTGAGTTTCACCTCCCCCAGAATGCACTGGGAGCCGAGGTCAACGGCAGACATGATGCTGGTACATTTTGGCCTGGGGGCGGGGATGGCTCCAGGGGAGCGCTATTGGCTTTTCCTAGTGGTATCGATGACAACCCACAGGGAAGTCACCGATGGCTCCAGCCTGCCCCCCTGGGATGCCAGCCCTCGGGGTCACTAGTCTTCATTCATGTGGCTTCTTCATTTATGCACCCCCTCCCGTTAGCAGACGTTCTTTGCTTTGAGAACAATGGAAAGGACATTGGGGAACTATTGCAGTTATTTGCAAAAGTTCTGCCGTTTGCTCCTTGTTCTGTCGTTACATTTGTGATTCGGTCTTCTCCCACACAGGTCAGTCTGGCCACGTGTGCGTCCGTTCACTTACGACGGTCACTAATACCTCCCGAGGGACTGACGTTCACTGCGTGCCTTTGGGGGCAATGCACCATGCCAGGCAGTCCGCCTCTGCTCCACACCTGATCCGGCCAGTCCAACACACCACACGCCTACTACGTGCCAAGCAGTCCGCCTCTGCTCCACACCTGATCCGGCCAGTCCAACACACCACACGCCTACTGTGTGCCAGGCAGTCCGCCTCTGCTCCACACCTGATCCGGCCAGTCCAACACACCACACGCCTACTGTGTGCCAGGCAGTCCGCCTCTGCTCCACACCTGATCCGGCCAGTCCAACACACCACACGCCTACTAAGTGCCAGGCAGTCCGCCTCTGCTCCACACCTGATCCGTCCAGTCCAACACACCACACGCCTACTATGTGCCAGGCAGTCCGCCTCTGCTCCACACCTGATCCGGCCAGTCCAACACACCACACGCCTACTATGTGCCAGGCAGTCCGCCTCTGCTCCACACCTGATCCGTCCAGTCCTGACACACCACACGCCTACTATGTGCCAGGCAGTCCGCCTCTGCTCCACACCTGATCCGGCCAGTCCAACACACCACACGCCTACTACGTGCCAGGCAGTCCGCCTCTGCTCCACACCTGATCCGTCCAGTCCTGACACACCACACGCCTACTATGTGCCAGGCAGTCCGCCTCTGCTCCACACCTGATCCGGCCAGTCCTGACACACCACACGCCTACTACGTGCCAGGCAGTCCGCCTCTGCTCCACACCTGATCCGTCCAGTCCTGACACACCACACGCCTACTATGTGCCAGGCAGTCCGCCTCTGCTCCACACCTGATCCGTCCAGTCCCGACACACCACACGCCTACTATGTGCCAGGCAGTCCGCCTCTGCTCCACACCTGATCCGGCCAGTCCAACACACCACATGCCTACTATGTGCCAGGCAGTCCGCCTCTGCTCCATACCTGATCCGTCCAGTCCCAACACATTACATGCCTACTATGTGCCAGGCAGTCCGCCTCTGCTCCACACCTGATCCGGCCAGTCCAACACACCACACGCCTACTACGTGCCAGGCAGTCCGCCTCTGCTCCACACCTGATCCGTCCAGTCCAACACACCACACGCCTACCATGTGCCAGGAGCACACACCTTCTGGATTCACACTATGGAGCGAACCAGCCACGTCACTGGCCTTGCAGAGCTGAGGACAGGCTAGGAGACACTGACATGAACCCAACAGTAATAAGCAAACTGTAGCTGCCACTTCTGTCAAACTTTCCATTTGACCAGACCATGGGGAGCCCAGGTATGTGGTTAAACATTATTTCTCGGTGTGTCTGTGAGGGTGCTTTTGGATGAGACCAGCATGTGAATTGGTAGACTGAGTAAAGCAGATTGCCCTCCCCGGTGTGGGTGGGCCTCACCCAATCAGTTGAAGGCCTGGATGAAATGGCAGAGGAAGGGAGACTTTTTCTGCCTGACTGCTAGCAAAGACATCAGTCTTCTCTTGCCCTCAGATGGGACTGACACCATCGGTTCTCTGGTTCTCAGGCCTTCGGACTCAGACTGAAATGATACCACTGGCTTTCCTGGGTCTCCAAATGGCAGATGACAGGTCATGGGACGTGTCCACAATCCTGTGAGCCAATTCCTTACAATAAATCTCTTTATATATGTGAAGATAAGATGTGTGTGTGTGTCTATTCTGTTTCTGCTGTATCTGCTTTCCAGAGAACCATGGAAATACCACCTCAGAGAAGAAAAGACACAGAGAGCCCAGAAAGCATATGGTGGGAGGATCCGGCCGGGTCCAGGGGGTCCAGGGAGCCCAGGGAGCCTTCTCCCGGGAAGTGCTAATGGACCTGGGATGTTAGGGATGGCCAGCAGTTAAGTAGGTGTAGAGGGGGAAGGAAGTGCTCATGGCACAGAGAATAGCATGTGCAAAGGCCCTGAGGTAGACAGGTAAGTTTGAGGTACTGGAACAAGGCTCAGGGGGCTGGTGTGCAGAGAGCCACAGGCCTTGGTGTGGAGTGAATGGAGGTACACAGAGAGGTACATGGAGGCCTGATCACGCAGGACCTCGTAGGCTGTCCCGAGGAGTTGGGTCTTAACAACATCATCATGACTGCATGGGTTGGTACTTTACTGATGTTCCCACAGTTTTCCAGATGAAGCAAATAAGGCTCAGAGAGGTTAATTCATTCATCTTTGAACATTATTGAGCACCTACTATGTGCCAGGTATTGTCCAGGGTGCTGGGGAGATAGCTGTGAGCGAGACAGGCTGGGCCTCGCTGCTGGGAAATTTAGCCACAGGAGTGCCAAAGGCAGGATGGGGACCGGGTTCTGCCTGTCCCAAAGGCTGTGCTGCTCACTCATGTCACAGCTTCCTGGGCCCAACCCTGGGATGAAGGATGTCCAGTGTCCTCCTCATCAAGTACCAGAGTGTGGCAGTAACTGGGGGACCGAAGCCTTTGCCTCGGTGGTTTGCTGGCTGGGGCCAGACCCAGCCCCCAGCCTGCAAGAGGCATCACAGCCAAACCCCAGAGCTTCAGCAAAGGAGGCTGACGCTCAGGAGCGGAGCTGTGGCCCTGGCCGGGGAAGTGACGGGGAGAGCTCCTTAGACCTTCAGCCGTTGGGCCAGATCTTGACCACCCCTTCCATCTCATTTCCATTTTTGTGGATCAAAAATGGTCACACATTATTGGCTGCTCTTTTCTTCAAGAAGGGGAGGCGATTTCCCTCCCCTGCTGGTTCGGTGGACACTGATTTCTTCTCCGTTCAGAGATTCCGCCGGCCCGTCCGTGGCATGGGGATGTGAGGGCCAGAGCCGAAGAGCAGCTCATCATGGCAGAGAGAAGAGCCAATGCGGAGGGTGGTTTTGGGGGGACGGGTGGAAACCAGGTGAGTCTACGGACATCCTGGCCGGTCCTGCGTTTGTAAAGGAACAGCAGCCACAGTGAAATGGTGCCTACCAGCCGCGCTGAGATGATTACTTCTCGAATGCCCATTTGATGGGTGCCAAGGGCCGCGGGGACTGTGTGTGGGCTGAGCAAAGGGCAAGGGCGTTTGACCATCAGCATGACCAGAATAACTGCATGGGGCACGCGGGTTATTCCGAATGAATGAAGAGAGAAAGGGGAGGAAAAGCAAACGGGTCCGGAGGGAGGTGAGGGAGGGGAGAGAAGGAAGAAAGAAAAGACGGGTGTGTACCACACGCTAGGTGCCATGTGCTAGGTACCATGTGCTGGGTACCACATGCAGGGTACCACGTGCTGGGTCAGGCGCATCACTAAGCAGCCCAGGGACCTAGGGGTCAAGGGTCTGCACCTGCCTCTCACAGGCGAGGGAAGCGGACAGGTGAGACCACCTTGTTCGTAAAGGTGGAGCGAAACTCTGAGTTCAGAACCTGAGACCCCAAATAGCACATTCTGCACAACGACATTCAAACAATTAGTGACGCGATACTCACTCTAAAGACCGGGCCGGAATATCACCTCAGCTTTCTGAATTTACTCCGGGAAATGACAAACAAGCCAGCCCACGGCTGCAGCCCTTTGAAGTTGACACTCAGACTCGCCAAGGCCTGACTGTGACAGTGACTGCCGCTTAGCTGTCGCGCCTTGCGGTGTAGGCACAACTCTGAGAGCCCTCGGGTCCCGCAGGCCCACGTCTGCTCCAGTCTCCGCCAGGGCCCTCCGTCACTTAGGACAGTGCACGGTCCACACCGGCTCTGGGGGTGCCCTGGTCCAGCTCAGACGCCCCTCGATGGAGCAGTCCCTCGGCTCCGTCACCCCCCCCAGCACAGGGCGCAGGCGGGGTGCCTGGGCTGAGCGAGCAGGACAATATGCAAGACAGGCCCCAGGACCCCGTCCTGCCTTCCGCAGCTGAGTGTGCAAAACCGCTTCCTTACTCTCTGACAGTCACAAGCCACCACCAGACCTCACCAAGCTGACTCCTGGGGGCCCGCCGGGCCGTTCCCAGATAGGCCCCGGCTCGCCGGAATTCCAGGGTGGGCTCCCTAGCCCCCTCGCCCTCCGCGCGCTTTAGGGAACCATTTCCTACCTACTCTCACGGGAGCGTCAGAATGATCCCCGGAGGCCGGCAGGAAGCATCCTTCCTTCTCCTCTGCAAATGGGGAGGCCAAGCTGGGGGTCACGGTGGGGAGGGGGTGGGGTGGGAGAGCTGGGCTCACTTGGGCACAGCCCTGCCCTGCACGACCTTCTGTGGGCTCTGGTCCCCTGTGTTCCAGCCGGTTCCAACTCTGGCTCCTTAGCAAGTGCCTTGACTTCCCTCAGCCTCAGTCTCTTCAGCTGTAAGTCGTGTGGAAAGCCTTCCTGCCCCTCAGGGCGGCTGTGAGGACTCCGTGGGACAGGAACTGTGCCAGGACCCAGCCCTGCTCCTGGCCCGGCTGTCCACACCGATGGGCGGAACAACCTCCCCACTGAAACACCAGCTGCGAGGCCAGCCTTCATCCGAGGAAGCGCTCCCTGACCCAACGGGACACTTCTGCTGTAAAAGTGGGTGTCAAAAATTCATCTCATTCCACGGGGTTCTTGTAAGGATTAAGCAACGATGGATTCGATGGCTTCTTGGGAACGAGGACAAGCTAATTAATCATTTCTGTCATCGTCACCCTAGGGCCTCCCTGGCACGGCTCTTACGGAAGGTTCTTCCAGATGCAGAGAAAAAACAGCCCGAGCCCCCAGGACGGAGCTCCTGCAGGCCCCACACGAAAGCTCCCTCCTTACAGCTGAGGAAGCTGAGGCTCAGGGGTGTGACCCAGCAGGCCCAGGGTCACGTGGCACGCTCGGTGGGAGCAGAGAAACAGCATTTCTGATCTTTCTCCATGGGGCTTTTATCAAAAACTAAGGCATGGGCTAGCAAGAGGCCAAAGAACTAGCCCTGGCTGGTGTGGCTCAGTGGTTGAGCATTGTCCTATGCGCCGAAAGGTTGCCGGTTCGATTCCTGGTCAGGGCACATGTCTGGGTTGTGGGCTTGATCCCTGGTAGGGGGCGTGCAGGAGGCAACTGATCAATGTTTCTCTCTCATTGAAGTTTCTCTCTCTCTCTCCCTCTCCCTTCCTCTCTCTCTCAAAATCAATAAACTATTAAAAAAATTTTTCAAAGAAATAAATGGTCCAGAGGTGGCCCTTGAAAAAGTCCCCAAATGGGAGGCCAGGCAGAGCCTCCTCTGATGGGACTGTACTGGTAAGGATGGCAGTGACCCATCTGAACCCTTAAACCCGAGTTATAACCTGAGTCCCAGAGGCACGCCACCCCTCCCTCCCTAGCCCCAGGCGGGCAGAGAAACCCATCCCAGAGTTACTGATGGGGTTCAGCTGCCTCTTTGTCGGACAATGGCGCCCTCTGCCGGCAGCGCCACGCAACAACTATCAGTCACAATTACAAAGCAGGGCAATCTGGGACGTGCCAAGTGTAATTACATTAACAGGCTTAGAACTAGGGTCTCACCCCTGAAAACGGTTTTTTGGGTTTTTTAAGTATTTTGTTTGTTATTTATTAGTTCTTGTTAATTTACAGTTTGAATTATTGTTGTTTATGTGCATTAAATGGGTCAATATTTACTGGATTTGAAATTAAAATGGACAAATGTATAAAACACTTATTCTAACTCATGTTTAAGCCCATTACACTTCACATGACATATTTTTATGAAAAGTGTAGTTTTTTGGAAACATTTAGTGGAAGAGTGGGATCGTTCTATCTGGGCAAATCCCTTTATTGTCTGGCTTAATGGAAGACAGCTGGGTTCTCATAGTCAGTCTGTGGGGATGGGCTGGCTGAAGAATAGATGACAATCTGGTACCTCACAAGGGTGCAGTTGAAAGAGGGAAGAGTACTTTTATAGCCTTTCTCAGATCATTGTGAACATTCTTCTTTGACATGATGCTCTAAATTGACAAAGGTACTTTCCCAGAGGTCAGCTGCTATCTGGAGTCTGAAAACACATCACGGCATTTTTTTCTCTTCTGTTACATTAAATCCATCATTCTCTCTCGGATGGACCTTTGCTCAGGCCGATTGTGTCCCACCCCGCACATCTGGAAAGCCTTGGTTCGCGGAGTCAGGCAGCATTTCAAACCTGGCGCAATTTCATTCTCAAAAATTTCAAAGAATCACATTTGCGAACGTGACCAGATGTCTTATCAGACGAATGTGAAGTCATTGGAAAATTGTCAACCTCATGGTGGTGGATATAAATTTTCCTCAATTCTAATTTTCACTTGCAAGATCACATTTCATCATTGGCAACCAATATTGTCATTTTTTCCCCCCTTAAAGGGACACGCTCACACCATTTACTTTCAAGAAAACGTCTACCAAATACTGAAGTCTGAAGCTGGGCTTTCAAATGAAGTGGTTGTCAACGAAAAAGTGGCTGGTTCAGCTAAAAAAATCGCCTAAGTGTTTTTCCTCAACGCCATCTCCTTGGGCAGACGATGGCTGTCCCATGCCTACTTCCCACATTGTCGCACAGGACACTAAAACCTCGTATTTACAAGGGTTGAGATTTAATACAATTTATAATTTTATAGCGTCACCCAGGACATTCTGAAGTGAAACTGTTTGGGGGCTATTTTTGATTATTTTGCCTTTTTTACTGTGGGCGCACAGTGGGCGGGATCCCCCGCGAGCAGGGCCGCGTGGGCCTCTCCCTGGGTTCCTGCGAATCTCCAGCGGTTTCAGGGAGTCCTCCCACCCTCGGCACGGATGTCAACACAGTGAAACAGGCGAATGATGTCCTGGTATCATCGTGCAAGGAGTTTGAACTTTCAGCCCCTTGAAAGGAAGCTGGGGCGCCCCTGGGCTGCACACCCCACTCACAGAAGCACTGTGGTACCAACCCAGGGAGTCGAGAAGTGGGGCCAGCGGGGGCGGGGGCGGGGGGGCTGCCTTTGCCTTCCCATCAGCATGGAGGTGCGAGAGATCATGGAAAATATATATATCGGTCTCTGCCCCCCCTTCCTGACACCAGCCCCCCAAACCCTTGCAATTTCCTGGGTAATTGGAGTGTCTTTCATTCTAAGAGCTGACTCTGGATGGCTCCGGGTCAGCAGAAAGACTCAGCCATAAGAAGCTTGGAATTTTCGGCCCACCCCTCATTCTCTTGCGAAGGGAGAAGGGCGGGAAAAGGAGTTAATGATCTCTCATGACTATGGGATGAAGCCTCCATGAAATCCCAAATGTACAGGCTACAGAGACCTTCCGGCGTGGCGAACATGGAGGGGGGTGCTGAGCCCCAGCAGAGGGCACGGAAGCTCCGCCCCTCCCCACACACCTGGCCCTGGGCATCCCTGCCATCTGTACCCTTTAGCATGAACTGGTAAACGGCTTTCCTTGAGTTCTGTGAGATACTCTAGCAAATGAATCGACCCCACAGAGGGGGTCGTTGGGACCTCTGATTAACAGCTGGTCGGTCGGGAGCACAGGCGACAACCAGGCCTTGTGACTGGCATCGGAAGAGGGGGCGGTCTGGAAGAGAACACACACTGGGCTCTACGAATCACATAACTTTTCTTTGACGATTCACAAAGAATGGAGAATCGAAATGTAAAGACAAAAGGAAGATGGCTGAAGACACTTCAGGAAAATGACTTTGGGTGGAGACGATCTTAAATCAGGAAACCCGGGCGCCTCAAGCAGCAGAAGCAGTCGGACCACGCACTGTGCTCGCGTGTTTGTGGAGGGACAGACGCCCCGGGGCGAAGCCAAAGGCTCAGGAAACACGCTCACGTGACAGACAGAGGCCCCCTCTCCCGCAGTCGGTGCAACCCCCCGGACGTCGGTAAACACAAGGCGAACAGTGCAATCTAAAAGTGAGCCGAGCCCTGGCCGGTTTGGCTCAGCGGTTAGAGCATCAGCCTGCGGTCCAGAGAGACCCGGGTTCGGTTCCCGCTAAGGGCACGCACCTCGGTTGCAGTTTGTCCCCAGCCCTGGTTGGTTGTGCGGGTGGCAGCCACTCAGTGTGTCCCTTTCACGTCGATGTTTCTCTCTCTCTCTCTCCCTCTCTCTCCCTCCCACTCTATCTGGACAAAAAATGAAAAAATGTCCTCAGGTGAGGATAAAAAAATAATAATAAATAAATAAATAAATAAATAAATAAATAAATAAATAAATAAAAGTGAACCGAGGATATGAAAGGCGAGTCCATTTCTAGCCAACAGGGAAAGGCAAAATAAAAACACAATTTACCCATTTTTTTAACCCATTGTAATATCATTTTTACCCATTATATGTGCCATGCTCAAAAACCAGTGGTCAGCGCGATCCCGAGTTGGGAGACATGGGTGTCCCCCACTGAGGATGCAAGGAGAAGCCTGGGACACGGAAGGGGCTTCACTGACACCCCACCGTGCGGGCACCCTGACCTCGGGCTTCCAGCCTCCAGAACAGTGAGAAAGAAACGTGTGCTGTCCATAAGCCCCAGTCGGTGCTTCTTCCTTACAGCAGCACGAAGGGACTAAGTCAGCGCAGAGAAGTTGTTAGGAGACGAAACCCCAAGCCCGCTCAGACCTGCAGACTCCGTGCACAGGGGACGCCTCCAGAGCGTCCCACTCAGGGGTGGCCACGCTGGTCGCATCTACACCGTGGAAATTGGCAAATGGTGCACATTATGGTTTGCCCCTGGAGGCCAGTTGTTAAACCTTTACAAGCATGTCACTGCCACGGGGGCTGGAATGGGGTGCAGCCACGGTCTCCAGGAGTCCCCACTCAAACACCTGCTTACTCCCGCCGGGAAATGCATGGACACTGATTAATTTTCTAGCACACAGGAGACCTTTCAACTCCAATTATCTGGGACCTCTGGCTCCTCCCACGAAACACCATCTTTTCAGCAGCTGAGCCAAAGCAGGAGGGGCTATGCTGCATCATCGCCACTGGAGGGCAGTGTTGCCACAGCCAAGGCGCTCCGACGGCCTGGAAAGAGCCAGGTTCTGCATTAAGCTGGCAGCATCACAGTCCCTCAGGGCCCTGGGACCCCTTCCCCTGGGGATGGAGGAGGGGAGGAGAAGGGGATTCAAACTTTAGTGTCCTTAAACCCAGAGAGTTGATTTCAAGATAGGAAATAATAATAGTCACTCAGCATGTTACTATTTAAGCCGTTAGGGTCCACTTGCAAGCCCTGTGACAAGCCACTGCACTACTGAGATCCTCAGTGTCCTCCTCTGTAAAACAAGGAGGGGAACAGTACTGAGTTCAGAGGGCTTTGTGGTGACGGAGTGGCAGGATCCACAAAGAGCTTA
Organism: Tadarida brasiliensis; assembly: GCA_030848825.1. NCBI lineage: Eukaryota > Metazoa > Chordata > Mammalia > Chiroptera > Molossidae > Tadarida > Tadarida brasiliensis. The sequence goes on along the minus strand of CM061259.1, from coordinate 118,947,522 downwards.
GCCTGGCGCCAGCACGCGGTGAGCCCTCCGAGACGTCAGCCTGTCATTGTCGCAGTTTGCTCAGTGTGTTGATGGCCACATCTCGCTCCTGAGCTCAGCCTCTGAACTATGTACTGTTATTTTTAATTTTATGAAATATGACGCTGAAGACATAGAAGGAAAGTGACTGTCCCAAGGCCACACCGTGAGTAGGGGACAAGCAGGGACTCGAATCTGGTCTATACAAAGCCACAAGGCTCTCCTCTCTTACCCAGCACAGCAGAGGCCATAGAGAAAGAAGAAGGTCTGCAGCCCGCTCCCGGGGACCCCCAGCCCTGCCTCCTTCTGGGTGGGCTCCCTGGGGGCTGGGCTCAGCATTCCCCTGTCTGAACCTGATCCCTTCCTTGGACAAAGGGACTCGAAATCACAGAGTAATTGGCAGATTCGGCCGCAGTGAGTGTGGAGTGCTTCACGACAAAGGAGCCATCTCTTCAGGCAACTCACATTTATTAGGCTCCAGATGTTTGCAAGGCCCTGGGCAACAATGTGGGGTAAACCCAGGCTTTGCCCTAATGGGCTCCCAGGCTGGGAAAGGAGGGCTGATGGGCTTCAGTGTCCTCTGGGCATAAGCATTGCTACCTGGCAGAATCTGGCATTTAAGGGGGTAGGCAAGGCACCTGTCAACACCCCCCCCATGCACACGCATGCACACATGCATACACATGCCCCCACAATGCACACACGTACACACATACATGTGCACACGCATACACATGCACGCACGCACACATGAGCTCACATGCACATAGGCTGAAGTCCTAACCCTCAGTACCTCAGAATGTGACTGTATTTGCAGATGGGGTCTTTAAAGAGACAATTAAGTTAAAACTAGGTCATCAAGGTGGGCCCTAATCCAGTATGATAGGTCCCCTTGTAACAAGAGGAAATTATGACACAGAAGGAAGGCCATATGAACACACAAGGAGAGGACAGCCATCTGCAAGCCAAGGCGAGAGGCCTCAGAAGAAGCTGAGCGCGCCAACGTCTTGACCCAGAACGTGCAGCCAGCTTAGGGATGGGACAGGAAACAAAGGCGTCGCTGGAGTCCTGGCTGCGCGGGAGCAGCTCGCCACCAGGGGGCAGCGTGCGCTCGCGGACTCCCCGCGCCTTTGTCCCGATGGGGCCCTGCGCGACCCCTCCCCAGGCCCCGGGCGCACCCCGCTCACCTGACAGGCCCCCACGCCGCCCCGCGGGCCCCGCAGACCCTCCCCCACACTCCCGCCCTCCCTCCCGTCTGCAGCGAATTGGATTGCTTTCCACCTCTGGGGCCTGGCTCAGAGATATTCCACCGGTTCCCTTTCCTGGGGCTTCCTGCGTCGTCCGCACCCACACTCAGTGGATGCTCCGCGGCCACGGCCCTGCCCGCCCTCCATCGCCCCACTCTGCGGTGACAGCACCTTCCTGAGGGCCGTGCTGTGTGAATGTGGAGGCCAGCGGCCCCATTCTGGCCACAGACAGTCCAGAAGCCGGGGCTCCTGGACCGCCCCCCACCTTCCCCCAGAGCAGCCAGGGCCTGTGTCCGTCCCCGCGCTGACCACACGGGCGGGAAGGACAGAGACCTCCTTGGCCAGACCAACCTGAGTTACCCTGTGCTCCAGGCCCAGCTTAGTTCCTGATGGTCAACGCCTGCCTGTGGGTCCCTGGGGTACTCTGGCACCTGGAGACCTCCTCAGGCTGTCCCTCCTCCTGCAGCTGGCATTGCTCCTGGTGGAAGGGGGCTCCCCGGGCTGGGAGTCCTTTACAGATCCCAGGTGAGCCCTACACTGGGGAAGATTACTTGACAATCAACAGAGCAAGGATCTCAACCCAGGCAGGCTGCCTCCAAGGGCTGCTCCAAATCGGAGCAAACTCCCACCTACCATCCCCACCGTCCCCACCGTCCCCACCATCCCCACCATCCCCACCGTCCCCTCCGTCCCCTCCGTCCCCACCGTCCCCACCGTCCCCACCATCCCCACCATCTCATCATCCCCACCATCCCCACCATCCTTACCACCTCCACTGTCCCCACCACCTCCACTGTCCCCACCATCCCCACCATCCCCATCATCTCAGCATCTCCACCATCCTCACCATCTCCACCATCCCCACCACCCCCACCATCCCCACCACCTCCACCAGCCCCACCACCCCCACCATCCCCACCACCTCCACCAGCCCCACCACCCCCACCATCCCCACCACCTCCACCAGCCCCACCACCCCCACCATCCCCACCATCCCCACCACCTCCACCAGCCCCATCATCCCCACCACCCCCACCACCCCCACCACCCCCACCACCCCCACCATCCCCACCATCCCCACCACCCCCACCACCCCCACCACCCCCACCATCCCCACCATCACCACCACCCCCACCACCCCCACCACCCCCACCACCACCACCACCCCCACCACCCCCACCACCCCCACCATCCCCACCATCCCCACCACCCCCACCATCCCCACCACCCCCACCATCCCCACCATCCCCACCACCCCCACCACCCCCACCACCCCCACCATCCCCACCATCCCCACCACCCCCACCATCCCCACCGTCCCCACCATCCCCACCATCCCCACCACCCCCACCATCCCCACCACCCCCACCATCCCCATCATCCCCACCACCCCCACCACCCCCACCACCCCCACCACCCCCACCATCCCCACCATCCCCACCACCCCCACCATCCCCACCACCTCCACCAGCCCCACCACCCCCACCATCCCCACCATCCCCACCACCTCCACCAGCCCCATCATCCCCACCACCCCCACCACCCCCACCACCCCCACCACCCCCACCATCCCCACCATCCCCACCATCCCCACCACCCCCACCATCCCCACCATCCCCACCACCTCCACCAGCCCCACCACCCCCACCATCCCCACCACCCCCACCACCCCCACCACCCCCACCATCCCCACCACCCCCACCATCCCCACCACCCCCACCATCCCCACCATCCCCACCACCTCCACCAGCCCCACCACCCCCACCATCCCCACCACCCCCACCACCCCCACCACCCCCACCATCCCCACCATCCCCACCATCCCCACCACCTCCACCAGCCCCATCATCCCCACCACCCCCACCACCCCCACCACCCCCACCACCTCCACCAGCCCCATGATCCCCATGTGACAGATGAGGACTCCCAGGCTCAGAATGAGGGGCAGTATGGAAAAGAAGGAACGTTTCTGATGCATGTGAATCAAGAAGTCGACAAAATGTATTTGGTTAGTGTTTATAAACATGAAATGGCGCGTATGTGTATTACAAATACTTTGCGTGTTTTAACGACAGAAAGAGAAAGGACTGGAACAGAGGACTGCATAAAAAGCGTCTCGGTGTGCGAACCACATGAAAATGAAGATGGCAGATGGGCCCTTCAGGGTGTTTCTGTGCCGTTCCCGTGGGTGTGGGCGAGCCACGGACACAGCCGAGCTGGGGCAGGTGGAGCAGAGGGTCAGGCTGAGGCTGCAGTGTCCAGGCACCACGCAAGCTTCCTGCTCCTGGGCCCCTCCTCCTGCTCATGAGACTGTGAAAATAATAATGCAGGCGACAGGCAAGTAAAGTAAGCGGTGGGGCGAGCCAGCTGTGGCCTTGCTAACTACACCCCAGGGAGAAATGGGGGTGGTCGGGGCACTTGCGTTTCTAAGGGGACGACAGCACTGGCCGATGGGTCGGAGCCCTCGGGACGGGTCTGGGTCGCCTCTCCTGCCTGGGGTTGTGATGGTGGTCTGGCCAAGTCATGGGGCCTTTGAATGCTGGGCACCGAACTTGGATTTTCTCCTGGGAGCCATGGTGGGCTGGAGGGGGGTGCTCAGACTCCCATTTCAGGGAGATCAGAGGAGAGTGAATGGGGGGGACTGGAGGCTGGGTGTGGGGAGATGTCCAGGGTGATGGGGGAGCCTGGCCCAGGACCCGGAGCTGCCCTGTTTCCACGTGCGCTCCCATCACAGCCGTGTCATGCTTCCCCACTGAAGACCCACACCCCGCTCCCTGTGACTGAGGGGCGACCTCACTCAGCTTGCACTCAAATCCTTGCTCCTGCCCCTTTCTGCCCATTCCCTGGAAAACATCAGGGTTTATTTATTTTAAATACATTTTTATTGATTTTTTTTAGAGAGAGAGGAAGGGAGAGAGAAACATTGATGTGAGAGAGATACATCCACCGGCTGCCTCCTGCACGCCCCCCACTGGGGATCGAGCCCACAACCCGGGCCTGTGCCCTGACCAGGAATCGAACCCGGGCCTCTCAGTCCCTGGGACGACGCTCAATCCACTGAGCCACACGGGCCGGGCTAGAGAACACCAGGATGCAAACATTTTCTTTTAAGGCAGGAAGTTCAGGGGCAGTAGAGCCGCAGGAGGAGGCAGTGGCGTGCCTTCCCCCTCTGGGTGCCTTCCCCCCCTGGGTGCCTCCCCCCCTGGGTGCCTTCCCCCTCTGGGTGCCTCCCCCCCGGGTGCCTCCCCCCCCTGGGCGCCTCCCCCCCTGGGTGCCTCCCCCCTCTGGGTGCCTTCCCCCTCTGGGTGCCTCCCCCCCTGGGTGCCTTCCCCCTCTGGGTGCCTTCCCCCTCTGGGTGCCTTCCCCCCCCGGGTGCCTTCCCCCTCTGGGTGCCTTCCCCCCCTGGGTGCCTTCCCCCCCTGGGTGCCTTCCCCCTCTGGGTGCCTTCCCCCCCTGGGTGCCTTCCCCCCCCCCCCCGGGCCTGTTTCCCCACGAGAGGCTGTGGACACAGGCCAGCTGCACTCACAGGCTCTGAGGGGAGGCTGCGGGGGGGTGGAGATGGCCAGGCTTCTCCAGGGAGGTGTAGACTCCCCCATGCCCCCCGTGGACAAGGCCGAGTGGACGTCCCGACGTCAGGCTCCTGCCCCAGGAGCGGGTAGGATGGGCAGGTGAGAGGGGCCACAGGGACCGGTGGGGTCCTGAGCAAAGGCCTTGGCTCCGGGGACGGCCCCACCACGCCGCCAGGTGAGGAGGTGGCCCAGGTGGCTGGATCACCCAGCTCTGCTCAGAGAAGTCAGGGCAATGGATTTTCATGGGAAATCTCTCCACCTTTAGGTGTTTCCAACGAATCGGGAAAGCGCCGAACACTGAGCGGCCAAGCAAACACACCTGCGGCCCAGCCCGGCCCGTCTGCGGGGCGCCGCTCAGGCCTGTGCGTTCACACGGGGGCCTGGGGGCGGCCAGACTGGCAGGAATGCTGGCTCGGCCACAACCAGGTCCCCTGGGCAGCTTGCCGGATCTCTGAGCCTCAGTCTCCTCGTCTGTACAAACGGAGGAAGAAGGCCGAGCCCCCGGGTGGAGGGGGGAGTAGATTGTGAGCGCGTGTGAAGTGCGCAGAGTGGGGCCTGGCACGGAATGGTGGCTACAAAATGCACCGGCTGTGGTTATCACTCGTGTTTTACTGCGTGAGCGGACAGGCGCTCCCTCCTCCCCCATCCTGGGCTGGTCCTATAGGAAGGACCCTCATGTCAGCCAGTGATGGCAACTTTGAGACCCAGCCGCACAGAGAAGGGCCCGAAGCCGTCCCCAGGTCACCCTCGGGCATGTGAGGCGTGTTGGGGTGCACGGGAAGGTGCCGCGTGGATGCGGCGTGCACACTGCGTCCCGGGCGCCGCCTCACCTTGTCAGCGTCACACCCTGTCCCTTAACAAAGCAGCGTTTGCAGACATCTCCGGACCCCACACACTGGACTGAGGTCCGGCCAGCAGAAGCCATATCCCCACCCCCCAAGAATTTCAGTGGACTCCACGCTCCCCAAATGTTCGCTCTTGACACTGTGGCTTGTATCTCCCACTATGGTTACGTGACATTTTTCTTTAAGGTGACCTTTTTCATATACTTATATAAATGCAGCTCTATCTTAGGACCATTATATAGAAAACAATGGCTTTGATGAGCTAATTATTTGTTTATACACGTTAAGAAAAAAGTGTCACTGTTAAAAACATTAAAACTCATCAGTGTGATGAGGGCCAATGACCCCTCAGGCTCCAGCGTCGGCCGGTACCTTTCGGGTTGGGCTGAGCCGAAGGGCAGGGCTCCCCACTTTTTGGGCTCTGCCGCGGAGACCCGCAGACCAGCGGGGGAGGCCACGGTGAAGCGTGGAGTCAGGAGAAACTGGGAACGCTCCCTCGGGTGTCATGACTGACTCTTGATTTTTAAAAATGGATCTTGTGGGGTGTTTGAATAATTCATTCATGCCTTCTGCCTGGAGAGTGGTTGTCAGGCCTGTCGCTGGCATTCGATGTGTGAACCACGCGTGTGGCTTCAGCAGCTCCCGTTTTCCGTGGGAACGAGTTCAAACTCTGGGTGCAGCATCCACCCCGCATCTCCTCTCTCCCCTGGTCCCACCCCCACCTGCACAGGCTCCGGGGCTCCGATGTCAGCAGGGAGGAGAGGTCTGCCATTTGGCCGGGACCAAGGGCACAGGTCAGCCCTGAGGGCAGCCTGGTGCACTCACTCAGTTGGTTGAGCGTCTGCCATCCCTAGAAGTGACAGATCACATGGCGCTAATAAGTTCTCTTGTGTTGTCTCGGTACGGTGGGCTCAATCGCATCCTCCAAAAACTCACGTCCTCTCGGAACCTCGGGGTGTGGCCTGACGCGGAAATAGGGTCATTGCCGGTGTCATTAGTTAAAGATGAAACCGTCCTGGTGAATCCAGTGATCGGTGCCCCAACGAGAGGGAGGACGCAGAGGCGGAGAGGAAGGCGGTGTGAAGACGGAGGCAGACACCGAACGGCGTGTCTCTCAGCCAAGAAACGCCGAGGGTTGCCAGGGGCACTGCCCTGGCAGCCACCGGAAGCCAGGAGAGAAGCAGGCACGGAGGTGCTCCCCACAGAGCCTGCGGAAGAAACCGACCATGAGTTCCAGCGCCCGGCCCCTATCTGGGTGAGGGCACCTTTCTGCGGTTAAGCCAGCATTTGGCTGATGGGCAGCCTCAGGCCACGAAGACCCTCTGCTGCTCCTGTCAGCAGCCCTGCCCCCGAGGAAGGCACTCCACTGCCCATCAGCTTAGACAGACGGACAGGGAGGCTGAGGAGGGCCCGGCAGCTTGCTCACAGTCACGGGGTCCCCCAGACTCTGGCCGTAACAGGCCCAGCGTGCAGAAACCTGGGGCGTGGGGAAGGGGGAGGCGGTCTGGGAGTGGGGGGACAGGCTGGGAGACAGCCAGGCACTGCCACCAAGGGGAAGCCACACTCTGCAGCCCTTGACTCTGATCATTAGAAGCACCTGAAGCCACCTGGGAAATGCTGACGTGTGACCTCAAAGGAGAAATAAAATGTGAAAACAAAATGATTCAGCACCCAGAGCTCAGCTGTGCAAAATCAGACCGGCCTGCGGACAGGGCCTTCGAAGCACGCAGGGAGCCCTGAGGGCGCGGGGTGGGCGGGACTCTCCCATCTACTCCCCCAACTCCCCTGATGCTAGGTACTTTTATTTACTTATTTCTGGGAGAGAAAACACACAGAGGGACGCTCCCCCCACCTCCTAAAAGGGACAAAGACTGGAAAGGCCGGGAAACCGAACCCCCAGCCCACAGCTCCCTCCACGGGCTCCGGGGTCCTGCTGCCCAAATCCATCTCCCTGGAAGGTTCCGCTCTGCAGGGCCACAGCCCCTGGCTCGTCAGGGCCAAAAGGAAGCGTCTTCAGGCCCCTGCTGACTTGCTGATGTCACAACCCCCCCCCCCCCCGTAGCACCCAGGACCCTGTGCCGGAGGGGTGGGGTGAGGGGGGCAGAGATCGACGCGGGTCTCTACTGCATGAGAATTTGATAGCCCAGCCACCCCTGTCACAGGGCAGAGTCCCCCTCGCCTCAGAACCTCAGCTCCTGCAAACGCCCACACGCACAAGGGCAGACTCCCGGAGATGGGTCTGGGGCCGCACCTTGCTTCCACGACCACTGTCTCACTGCCACTCTGAAGACCATCGTGAGAGAAAAAGTTGAGTGGCGTGGTGGGGGTAGGAGACAGCCAGCTGGAACGTCAGATTAACAAGGGAAAAGCTTCCCAGAAGCATCTTCCTCCGCTGGCCGGGCGGGTGGCTGTCTCTCGGAGTCATCTCAGAGGCTCTGAAGGCTGCAGGTCAGAGGAGCTAGGATCTTCCAGACTCGAGGCAGAGACGTTTCGACACAGCTGCCCTGGCCTTGCCCGATTTCCTAGAATAGCTGAGGACAGCTGCCAGGTCCAGTCTTCTTTGCAAGTAAAGTGACTTTGCTGATTCTTGCCGACGGTGACATCTTGGGGCCACGGAAGGTCCAGGGGCAGCTGTGAGTCTGAGCACCAGACCCACCGTGAGCGCGACCCGAGGCAGCACTTGGCCTCTGAGCCCGTTTTCACAGTGGGTGGGCGAGACCTGCCCCTGGAGGGCGGGTGCAAGGGTTCCATGAAAGACGGAACCGTCACGTCATGCTTCCTTAGCCATTCTGGAGCCCGGGCGATGAGCGCGAAGCAGGGCCTTCCCCGTCCTGCTTTCAGCGGCCTGGCGGGAACGCGCCTGCGTGTCCTTCGTGGGCGTCTCGGTGGCCATGGGCACTCACAAGTGGCCTTTCCCTGGATCCAACCCAGCTGGTTTCCCTCTGATTTCTCCTCCTTGCAAAGCCACTAAGTGTCCTCAGTTATTCATTCAACAAATACACACCGGCATCTGTCCACGCCACGTCGCATAGAAATGAAGTGGGCAGGTTCAGGGCCACCTCGGAGCTCGGGGTCCAGGACGGCAGTTACATAAGGTCAACCGACCAAGGCCCGAGACGGACAAGGTTAGACCCCCTCCCCTCAGGATGACCAGGGCCAGAAATGGGACCGCAAACCCGCCCCAGGCCATCCCATGCCTCCTGGGCTGCACGGCGGAAGGTAAGGCAGAGAGGATGTCGCTGGAACTCTGAGCCTCAGCTGAGTGCCGAGTGCAGGGGCTTCCCCTCCCCTTCCCCCAGGACCCAAACATGAGAGGTGTTCCAGCACCTTCCACACAGAGGCCGCAGAGCCCCATCACTGTTGGCCAGAAGATTGAGGAGGATGAGCACAGACAGGGAGCAGAGACACGTGCCTTCTCCTCGCCCTCCTCTGTCTTGACCTGAGAAGACAGGAAGTGTCCGAGACAGGTGGCAACAGCTCACCGTCCTACAAGGTCAGGGAGGGAGAAGGACCCACAGAGCAGGCCCACCCTCTGACTCCACGTCCCCCAGGACTCCAGCCTGGCCGGTGATAGGAAAATAAAGGAGAGAGGAGGGGCTGGGACTCACATCGGAGAAGAAAGTATCGTTGTCCACAGTGGACACCGGGCGTCTGAGGACCTACAGCATCTGGAAAGCTCTGAGCATCAGCCGAGCGCTCTGCAGATGGGGTTCCGTTTGAACAGCCCCACGAACTGCTGTGGTGGCTAGTTCAGGGAAGCTGATCCAAACGACATGAAACACAAAAAAAGGGGTTAGTACTCCCGTAGTTGGGGAAAATAACGGGTTAGCTCTTGATGGGCTTTGAAGGCCGCTTTGTGGAAGGCCCTGGAACACCTGTTGTGTTTGGGTCCCAGGAGAAGGGAGCGATGGAAGCTTGAGGTATCTACAGCCCCGGACGACACCTTGACCGCAGTCTTGAGAGACCCTGGAGCAGAGCCCCTCACTAAGCCATGTCCAGGTCCCTGACCCATGGAAATTGAGATAATAAACTGTGTTGTTTTGAGTCATTATGTTTTGGAGTAACTCGTTACGTGGCACTGGCTAGCTAATACACCGTGTCTTAGATCAGTGCTTGGCACATAAACACTTATAAAATGGACACTCGTTTTGTTATATCTGATTCCAAAACCACTTCCCTGGCTATCTCTCAAGATTTCCTGAGAGATACTTCTAAGGCTAGAGGCGTTTTCCACGTGTCTTACTAGCTGTGCTTCCCCGAGTCTCAGACCTAAGGAGCGGAGGGTGGAGAAATGCTCTGCCTCCCTTGAGCCTGGGAGGCACCAGAAGACTGAACCCCAAGTGAACAGTGGTTCCCCCACTGTGACTGCTCATCCCGAATTTCCTACTCACCCCCTCAGTTTCGTTGCAGCTCCAATTCCACCCCAGCTAAAGAGCTCTGAACTGGTGCCAGGTAAAAACAGCACAGCCCACATGGAAACCAGCCTCCCAGGCTCACGGTTGCCATAGAAATAAGGGACAAGGTGACAAATGCGAAAGCTTTGCCTGGATCCCGGTGAACAGACTGGGCCGTGAAGCCTGGGAGATGAGTCTCACGGAACCTCTGGGCCTCTAACCGATGAACAGCTCCAAGGGGCTGGCTCCACGGGTCCCCGGGAACTCATAAGACAAAGGATGCTCTAACGGTACCTAGGAGGTTCTTTTCTAGACCTAATAATATTTTCCTTGGGGAGCCACCTCTTTCCTCCCTAGGCTGCAGCAGTGATCGCTTGCGGATGGGCACGAGTGCCAAGCTGGCCAGCAAGGCTTCCTTCTGGGATCCTGCTGGGCCCACTGGCGAAGAGAAGCTTTTTAAAACAGCACTGATAGAGTGTAACGATGGGCCCGGCTGGTGTGGCTTAGTGGATTGAGCGTTGTCCCATGGACTGAGAGGTCCCGGTTTGATTCCCGGTCAGGGCACATGCCCGGGTTTTGGGCTCGATCCCCAGTAGGGGGCATGCAGGAGGAAGCCAATCGATGTTTCTCTCTCACATCAATGTTTCTATCTCTCTCTCCTTTCCTCTCTCTCTAAAAAATCAATAAAGACATATCTTTTTTAAAAAAGAATGTAATGATGGGCTTGCTTGGGCCCACCTTATCAAGACAACCTCCCTAAAAAAAGGGAAGGGACACAGAGAAAAACAGACTAGAAAGAGAGGGAGGGGGAGGAAAGCAAAGTCCTCATACTACCATCTGATTCATGTACTTCTGACCAGATTTCAACGCTAGACTTGCTGGTCACACGAGCCAGCCAATTTCATTTTTACTTAGGTCTATCTGGGTTGGGTTTCTGTCCTTTGCAGAAGAAAAAAGAGCTATTAGGTATTGAGTTCTGTCCCCCAAAAAGATCCGCTGAAGTCCTAACCTCCAGTACCTCAGAAGGTGGCCTTATCTGGCAGTGGGGTCGTGGTAGATGTTATTAAAGATGAAGTCAGATGGGAGTAGGTGGGAGGGGGGCGTCATTATCCCCAGGAACCCTCATGTTCTGAAAGCTGGCAAATGTAACTACTGCTGGACCCCACTGCTGCTGCTTGGGCCTTCCTGCCAGACCTCTGCGGTTGAGCTGTGGGAACCAAGCACCCCGCCCCATCGGTCCCCACCCAGCACCCTGGGCGGGCTCAGGAAGAACATCTCCCGGGCATCTTGCTCATTCCCAGACACTGAGTTAAGTACTTTCACGCCTCCACGCCTCAGCAATGCTTTTACTTCTGCCTCAAGTACCTTTTGCCTGCTTCTCCACCTGGAAAAAGCCCTAGGCATCCTTCCAGTTCCGCTCCAACGTCCGTCTTCTCTGCCAAGCGTCTCCACCTCCTTCCCCATCGCCACCAACTTCCTCTGTCTGCTAACGCAGCGTCTCTCCTGCCGCCGCCTCACCCCATGGCTGAGATTCCCAGGCCCTGGTGCCTGTTCCAGGACCCTAACCTACCTTCTCTCTCACTGAGCCCAGAGGTCCTCAGGGCAGAGGGCGGGCTGCTTTGTCCCTGTGCCCGAGGACCCAGCTCAGTGCTTGGCATCGAGCGGGTGCTCTCAAGCCCTTACTGAATGAGGGAGGACGTGAGTGAATGGCGGCTGCCAGGCTCGCATCTGAGACAGCTCGATGGCATCCAGAGCCGGCTCACCATCTCAAAGGCACAGCTGACTCCGGGCCTCTCAGGAAGCGCACTCCTCTCTTTCATTCTGCTTCATTATTATTTTTTTTTTTAAGAAAGAAAACAATATGATACTTCCTTAGTGCTCCCCAAAGCACACCAATCTGCATACTAATCACCCCTAAGTGTCATCCGAATCTGCCAATTTCATAAATTTGCATATTTCCCAATCAGGCCCTCCTCCCCCCACCCCATTAGCTATTCTGGGAGGCGCGTGCTTCCTCGTTGGCTCACGCGGACTCGGTTCCAGTTCGCTTTGTGCCGACAGATTTGGGCGCTGATGAATTAGTCATTGCCAATTTCATGCATTTACGCTCGGCGCGTTTACACCTTATATTTATTCAGCCCCGCTCTCCCCTCCTGGCTCCAGATGGGCGGCCCTGCAGCCAGCCGGGGTGAGCAGGGGAGAAAGCGCGCGCCCGCCGGCAGCTGGCTCCGCTCCGCGCTCCGCGCTCCGCCAGGGTCGAGCGGCACAGCGCCCTCCGGCGGCGGCTCCTTCCGCAGCTCTCACGGCCTCTTAGGACCTGGGAGCTGAGAGCGAGACAATGGGAACCTTTACATGGGAACCTTTACGTGCAGACTCGGGCTCGCTCACCTTATTTGTGCCCCGAATGAAGTCACTGACGAGATGGTCTTTTGAAAGATTCGCGGATGTGGTTTTTTCCTAAAGGCTTCATCTCTTCATGCGGGGGCCACAGGGGTCTCAGGAGAAGACTAGCACAATGCAACTGTGGAACCAGAGAGTCAATATTTAGGTTTGCAAAGTCAAAAGTCCTGGGGACAGATGACAAGATTTGGACACACACGAGATTGGGCTTCCCCAGCCGCTCTTCTTGGCTTCTTATGCCCCCGAAAGGGAGCCTAGATAAATACGTGAAAGAAGGATTAGGGGGGGTGGGAAAGGGTCAGAGACGATGGTGGTGGTCCTCGAGGGACATCCTGACATGCCCACCACCTGGGCTGAGCCCCAGGGGAGGGAGCAGACCACAGGGCGTCCCAAGTGAATACTGGGCCATCTGAGGGTGGTTGAGGTCTGTGCCTTGCCTTCCATCTGCAGCCCAGGGAGGTGCCAAGTTTAGCTCCTTGTCCCCCAGGCTCGGTAGAGTAGAAAAGGTGACGTGTTTATCACATCTAGATAAAGGAGGACGGAGGATGGAGACAAGCACTCGGCATCTCTGCGATCAGAAATGTTTCTATCCCAAGACAGGGCAGGAGGAGCAGCTAATGGGGCGGGGGAGGGAGAACGAGCAGTCGGGACCAGTGAGGCCACCATTCAGGGTCAGACAGCCGCCAGCACAGATGCAGGACACCCAGAACACATGACCGCTCCCCACGAAGCCACGGCCCTGCCTGGACCTCTGAGAACGCAGACACAGAGGGGGGAGGGGAGTGAGAAAGTCCCTGACGTGGCTGGTGAGATCCTAAATTGATTGCGACCATCTGAAATTAGCCGCGATTCCCCGTGATGGACTGGAGCATGGGGGTTGGAGGCAGACACCGAGGCCAGCTTCAGGGCAAATGGAAGAGATCCGTGTCCAGAACACCATTTGGGCCTGGGACTTATAAACACCACATGCCCCGTGAGCGTTCCTGAACCGGCGGCTGAGTGTCGGCGAACCTTAGACTCCGAGAGGGAAACGGGGAGATCGCCAGGGCACCCAGGTGCTTCGTGGATCTGGACATGTTAGGCCCCGAGCTGGCCAGGGTCCCTAAACCACCGAGAAGGAGAGCTGGGTCTCCTCGGCCTCAGGCTCTCCCACACCCCAGCAGCCGCAGATCGTAACAGAAGAGCGCGCTACGCTCTCGGTACAGGTGCCGCGCAGACACGTTGTGCAGGGATACTTGAAACACCTGTGCTGTGCGTGTGTGTGTGCGTGCGTGTGTGTGCGTGCGTGCGTGTGTGTGTGTGTGTGTGAGTTTACGAAGAAAACGAAAGGCATACATGGCAAAAAAAAGCTTCTGGGAGCAGAGGGTCTTTACATGGTTAGATGTTGGGGGCCCTGCAGGGCGTGGGGTCTTCACGGGGGACGGTGAAGAGGGCGTCTGGACTGGGAATGACACTGTTGGTGGGAATATGACCAGTCTTGAACGTGGCTGGTAAAGCTTAAACAGAGTTCCTTTGCAGGCGACGAACTGTAACGAATTATAAAAGAACGGTCAGATTAAACCTTGCCCGAGTTTTCTCCTCAATTCGGATCTGCCGTGTTGGCATCCTGCGTGCCCCTGAGCACAGTCTCGGTGCCGTCCGAGCGCAGGTAGGAAGGAAATCCGCGGACGGCCTCGCTGGCTCAGTCCCCGGGGTCGAGCTTTCTTCATTCAGTCTCACTAGCAGTGTGGCCCCCGCCGTCACCTGACTCTGACACCCTAGCCCAGAGCCTGACGAGGAGCAGGCCCTCCACCAACGAGACTCCGGGCGCTAACAGCGCTAATTCCCCTGAGCCCCGGTTCCCTTCACTGACCATCTCTGTGCTGGGCTCCAACCTTCCTGTTCTCCTGATGGGGCCGATGTCCCCTTGGGTTTTGTTCAAGCATCAGAGACACAAGTATAGTGTCAGAGAAGGTCCCAGCCTTCAGTGAGAGAGCCCCTCAAGGACCATGGGGCCCCGGCAGGAGGTCACCACAGGGAGGTCGCCACAGAGGAACCGGAGCAGCCGCAAAGCGCCACACTCACGTGGTGGGGGGCACAGCTCCAGCCTGGTGGGCATCGAATGTGCAGCCCACGAACGCATGTCCAGTGGAGTCCCACATGGCTCCGTGCTGGGGTTCCGTCTAGCCAGACACCTGTTTTACTCCATCTTCTGCTGATCAGTGTCCCTGGGGAGTCAGCAATCATGACTCCACCACGACTCTGGGCTCGTGCTCCGATCCTCTCCCTCCACCTCTCGTCGCTGCTTTATGGAACTGTGTCCTCTCCAAATTCCCATGTTGTGAATGAGTTGACTGATAGACGAGTAGGTGGTGGATGGATAAACTTATGTTTGGTTTTGTTCTTGTTAATCCTCACCTGAGGATATTGTTCCATTGATCCTTAGATAGAGTGGAAGGGAGGGAGAGAGAGAGAGAGAGAAACAACAATGTGACATATCAATTGGTTGCCTCCCACACAACCCTTCGGGGATTGAACCTGCAGCCCAGGTACCTGCCCTTGACCAGGAATCGAACCCAGGACCCTTCAGTCCAAAGGCCGATGCTCTCATCGCTGAGCCAAACCGGCCAGGGCATGGATAAACTTTCTGAATGAAGAGTGGTTGCATAGGATGTGCGGGTCAGTGGATAGACCACTGGACTGTGGCTCGTTCATCTGAACTGTCGTCTGCTGTTTGTGTAGCTGAGGGCTCCGGCCCCCAGGTAATGGCCGGGGCTTTAAACATGAGCAGTGAAGGTGGTGGCCTTGGGAATAGGAGTTTTAGGTAACTGCTGAGTGGCAGTTTGAGACTGTTCTCCCCTTTAAATGGAAAGCCTTATTATGAGATCACTGATGGTCTCCTTACAGACCCAGCAGGGAGAGGGTGGCTTCATGTCCGAGCTCTGTCATCTCCAGTGTCCCTGGGCATTTCAATTCCCCGCTCGGAAGTACATCTCCTAATCTGATACGCCACAACTCCGAGCAGCGTCAGACCTGGCCTCCAGGTACCAGGCTATTTGCAGACAGGCCCTGGGTCATCTATCATACCTGTTTAGTCACCAAGCGCCATCCCGGGGATAACGAGCCTTTCCGTGCAGCCTGGGCAGGTTTGGAGTCAGGCTGGCCAGCCGCCAAGAAAGCACTTGCCACAGAGGTTTCCCCGGAGGCTCTAGTTTCCTTGAAACTATCCAGCGATGGTCTCCGAGTCGCCAGTTCTCGGGGCGGCCAGATGTGCGTGGCTTCATCCAAACAACCTCGCTGCAGCGTCAAGGTGTCCGGTGGGGACAGCGCCGCAGACAGCTCTCAGGAGCCCACGGAGTCAAATGGGAATGTGGCCCATTACACACACCTGTTCTCCCCCCATCTTCTCCCCTTTTTTCCTTCTTCCCCCGTCTCCCCATTTCAGTGACACTCCACACGGCAGAGGCTTTGCCGCTCGCTCTGGAGACCCCACCGCTCAGCGCTGGTTTCCTCTGAGTCAGAGGTTCCCACGTGGAAGCAGGCCGAGCACGTCTACAGTTCCTGGGACTTGGGCTGGCTACTCCATGCCACCGAGTCAGAGTCCTTGCCTCTAACTGCACAGTGCCATCCTTTCAATATTTCCCCAAACACCAGTCGTATGGCAAGAACCGTGCCAGGCCCAGAAGAAGCGAAAGGTGTCCCTTCCCCGGGCCCTTCCTTCTTTGAACCCGGGCGTGCTGCCCGAACAAGCGGCTACCAGGCCACTGTGAAGTGACGAGCCTGCAAGCCGTGACGGAAAACGGGAGGACACAGAAGTTTGGTCTTTGGTGACGCTGTCAGGTCACCGCCCCGAGCGGGCCCTGCCCACCCCGTCTGCTGCCTGGGAAGGTGAGTCCCACCTGCAGTCCAGCCCGGCTGGCCAGGACCGCGGCTCGGCCTCGGAGCCCTCCTGGCCACGCACCCACTGGTGCCAACACGGGACGCAGCCTCGGGAGAGGACCCACACGCGGGGCAGAACTGGGCGGGGCCCCCATTTCCATCTCCTGCTCAGTGTGTCAGGTTCCCCCACACGGCTCCTTCTTTGCTCAACATTCAAGACTGTTTGGGACGTTGGTTAACTAGCAGTTAGTGGGCTCCCAGCAGGCTACAGACGACCAACTCCAGGGCTACCTGGAGAGGCTCTGCACAGAGTGGGCAGGGTTAAGGGAGCCCACAGGGGCTGATCCCACTCCTCTGGCCTGCACCCTCCTGGGCCCAAGGGGCACGGGGAGTCTAGGGGGTTCCCAGGGCCTGGGACAGCTGCGGATGCAGAGAGGGGCCAGGGGACGGGCCGTGATCGCAGACACAGCCGAGCAGCGAGCAGCGGTGAGCAGGAAGTGAGAGTGGGCCCAGCCCCTGCTCCCTCTGCCGGCACCTCCCCCGCTGGCCTGCAGGACCCCCAGGGACAGGGACCCAGGTGCCTGTGGGCTCTGAGCACGGAGGGGAGAGGGGCTGGGTTGGAACCAGCAGAGAATGACCAGCACGGTGGCCTTTGCTGTTTCGTCTTCCGAGCCTCCCATCCCCGCCTCTGGGAGCGCCTCGGCCACCCACTGCACAGAGAGGATCATTAGCACCTGCCAGGAGCCCAGCTGGAGACCAGGGACGTGACAGTTCCTGGCGCCCAGCGTCCCGGCCAGCTCTCTGAGGGGTCCCGGTTTACCGAGGAGCCGTTGGAGGTACTGGCCGTGATGCATCCTGTCCCCGTTTCTGCTCAGCCACCACCCAGCGGTGTCCCCAAAACAGAATGCACAGCTCAGGGAGGGGGACCCGGAGTGTCCCTGGCACCCTTGCTGTACAGATGGCCCAGGGCATGTAATTATGCTTCATGGAGACATACCATCCCCAGCAGGGGCCCAATCCCCTAAGGCCAGCGAAGTATCTTGTGTTCAAGCCACTATTGATTCAAAATCTTTCCAAGTGCCTGGGTTTCACAAAAGCCTTGACATGGTGGCCCGAGTGACTGACCGCTGTGCCGGCCTCCACCAGCCGCCTGTCCCCCTGAACCCCGAGAGGCTCCCAGGAGCAGCCTGGGGTTTGCTTGTTGTTTTATCTGTTTCTTTCTCTCTGACAAGTGTGTATAGGACTTCCTTTCACCTGACGTTAAAGAGCTACTTTCTGTACCTTAACCAACCAGCGCGCGCTAGTTATTAACTCACAAGGAAACGAAATGGTGCGCAATTAGGCAGAGTGAAGCTTTCATGGCTGGTGTCTGCTGTCACCTTCCGATGGCACGGCCCTCTGAGGGGAAGAACACAATACGGAGAGAGCGGGACCGCCCCTGGTCTCACGCCCGCGGTACAAGCCTGTTCACGGTCGTGGTGGAAGTCAGCAATGGCAGCCGAGCAAAATAATGACGAAGACCATCGCAGTCATCGTCACAGGCAGGAGGGTTTGGTTTGCTGTGTTTCTTTAGTAAAAAGAAGGGGGGGGTAACACTTCTCCCAACCCTGCATTCTTGATTTATTCGAAAATTGCTTATTAAGAACCCTACTGTGTGGCCATTCCTGAGTCTTTGGGGAGACTCCCCTCCAGGGGTCTCTGTTGGATGTGTTCCTCCCTGACCCCTGATCCACTCGGGTTGGGAGCCCCTCCAGATTCTTGTCACACAGCCTGTAATTTACCTGGTGTCCCCGACAGAGCTCTGAGCTTCCTGGTGGCCAGGATAGTGTCCCACCCCCCCTTCCATCCCCCGGGGCCTAGCTTCCTTCTCAGCACCCATAAGGGCTTGGAAAATAGAGAAGTCATAAACATGAGAATAAAAGTGATACAAGAAATGGAAAATAAGCGTCATGATTCATTCCTTCAGCACTGGCCCTGGAGCCTGCGAGGTGCCGAGGTGCCGTGGGTGCTTGGGAGGCAGCAGGGAGGAAGGCAGACTCACACCTCTGCCTCCTGGAGCCCCCAGGCTAGACGGAGGCAACAGAAAATAACACAGTGGAAGAGAAGAATACAGAGTGTGCTAGAGAGTGATTACTACCATGAAACACCTCACAGTTCAGGGAGGAAGAGCTTAGGAGTTACAGAGTGGGGATTGCAGTGCAACTGGGGTGGCCAGGGCCCCCCCAAAGTGACCTGTCTTGAAGCCATTGCAAATAATTGACCCCGATTTCTGTAGGGAAAGTTTCATTTTAAATAAAAAATAAAATGATATGAAATGGCTTACATGGAAGCATCCCCATGTTTTTTGTTTTCTGTTTTTCTGAAAGGATGGAATAATGGAAGGATGGATGGATGGATGGATGGATGGGTGGATGGATGGATGGATAGATAGATAGATAGATAGCAAAAATATCTGGAATGATTATACCAAGATATGAACGATAGTTATTTCTAAGTGATAGGAATATATGTTTTAAGTTTTTTCCTTTCTCCTTAATTTTTTATTTATTTTCAAGTAATAAATATGTGTTACCTGTACAAACAATACTAAAAGAAAGAAGACAGCTTCCAATGAAAGAATCCTCTTCCAGAGTGTGAGCCTGTTTATTGCTACTCTAACCAGATGCTTCAGCCCTGGCCGGGCAGCTCAGTGGGTTGGATCATCGTCCCAATACTCCAAGGTTGTGGGTTTGATCCCTGGTGGGGGCACACACAGGAATCAACCAATGAATGCACAAATAAGTGGAACAATAAATCAATGCTGTAACAAAGCAAATACTGCCCACCTCCCCGCTTCTCCCTCCAAAAGCACAGATACACCCCAAAGCAGCCTTTGGTAAGAGAAGACAAATATGGTGCCTGGAATAATGTCAAGGTTTGAGGGGGATGAGTTCGGCCACTTCCTTTCCCCAAAGTCATTAGTCTTAGGAGAACTGAAGATGAGATGTTTCGGAGGCATCTGTCATCAATGCCGACGCAGGGTTTATAGACCATGCTTCCTGGAAGAGGAAAACCAGCTCCTGGCCCCCTGCTTCGAGCTCATCTCGGTTATCAGACAAGCCAAGGTGTGCCACTGGCCAGAGCGTCAGTTCACTCTTTCCACTTTGGGTCTCAGCAATAATGGTGACATTCGTAGCAGCTAAGCGTGAGAACCCAATGAACTCCTTGCGTTGAGGGCAAAACGGCCCCAGGTGTTAGGCTGGTGGGGTCAGACCGGACCTCGGTTCAGCAATCTCAGTACTTGAGTTCTGGCTGAGAAAGATTCAGAGCCAAGACCCAAACTATAAGAGAAAGTTTATATAGAAAGTCACAGCGGTAGAAGTGAGCCGTGGAAGAAATGGACTCAGGAAACCTGTTCCAGAGGCAAAGGAAGGGCCCTTGGAGCTCAGGAGAGAGAGAGGCAAGGAGAACATGCCTGGGGAAGAGGGGGAAGGAAGAGGATGGGGTAGGGCGAGGGGGGGGGGGGAAAGGGAGCAGGAGAGAGGGAGAGAGAGAGGGGGGGAGAGAGAGAGGTGCGCTGGGTCCTGGTCCTGAGGGCTTTTATCTCAGGAGAGGATCTAAATTGAATATTTGTCAGTTTCCAGGTGTGTCCCCTCGGGTTTGTCATGGTCTCCACTGATTGGTCTCTGTGTGTGTGTGTGGGTGGTCATTAGTCAGCTGCAAACCAGGTGGCTGGGTCAGGAGCGCAGGGCAGGTCAGCTTGCCCTCCAGCTGAGCGAGGGAGAGTTCACAAGCCTCTTACCCTGCAGTCAAGGAACCTGGGTCTGGGCGATCCTATTAGCCCTCCTCCTGGGATGGGAGCAGAGGAAGTGGGGAGAAAGGCTCGGGGCCCCCAGCTTGCCCTGGAGTGTTTGCAGACAGCATCACGTCGAGGACGTGACCTACTGGGGGAAAGCTTGATTGTCTGGGCATTTCCGCCTGTACAAGGGAGTCTTGTTTATCTTCCCCCATTTTTTAAAGTCTTCATTCTGAAGAACAGAGATTCCAAATTGTAATCACATGGGTTGCTGTGGGCATCCTCTCCCTCCCGTCGTCCTCCAAGCCTGGGGGCAAACAGGTGGTCAAGCGGGCATGACCCCTGAGAGGTTTTGGAGCCAGGATTCAGCAGAGGCATTGAGCATGCCAAGAAGCGGTAACAGTCAGACGAAAAGATCAGCTCCGTTTCCCTTCAAAGCATGTTGAATTAATTTTTAATTCGCTCTGGGCCTTGTGGGTTATAAATAGAGAGGCTGGCAGGGGCAGAACAGCTGTGTGGCAAGCCCGGAAAGTGATTCTGGAAGAGACGAGGACCATGTCCCAGGGCCTGTGATGGAGCAGCAGCCCCGAGCCTTGGGGACGAAGGTTTCAGCATCATTTCGTATAATTGCCTGTTTACATCAGGACCACCAGCTAATGACACCGCTGAAATAAAAACGACCATATGGTCTTCGAGACAGGGAATTCCAGCTCATACTGTGGAAAGGAAGTAAGCTGCTAAGGGCAACAGCAAGGGTGGGATGATACATTGTAACCAATTTTACTGTGTGCTAAGCGCTGTGACGTATGTGGTAAAATCAACATAACATAACATTTACCATCTTAACCATTTTTCAGTCTGCAGCTCAGCAGTGTTAAATACACTCACACTGTTGTGCAACCGATCTCCAGAACTCGTTCCTCTTGCAAACTGAAACTGTCCCCATTGCCGCCAACTCCCTATCCCCTCCTGCAGCCCCTGGACCCACCCTTCCACTTGCTGAGTCTGAGAATGGACTGCTCATATGAGTGGACTCATACAGTGTCTGTCTTTTTTAGATGGCTTTTCCACTTAGCATAACGTCCTCAGTTTCCCCGTGCTGTAGCATGTGTTGCCTTTTCCTTCCTTTTAAGGTTGAATAATATTCTATGGGATGTAAATAGCACTTATTTGGGTCTTTTAAAAATATCTTCAATAAAGTATAATCGTCTACATATTTTTTAATAATTTTTTTTTAGAGAGAGAAACATCGATTGGTTGCCTCCTGTGTGCGCCCCAGCCGGGGACTGAACTGGCAACCTCGGCATGTGCCTTGACCGGTGCTCCAACCAACTGAACCACACTGGCCAGGACAATTGTCTGCATATATTTACATAAAGTCCTGGCATATCATTTTATAAAATTTAGACTTTCGTAGGTATTAGTTTTTAATTTCAAAATGTCTAACTGTTGCTGGTGTATATAAATGCAATCGATTCTATATGTTGGTGCTAATCCAGCAATCTTGCTAACATTACATTCATAGTTTGTACATAAGCTCTTTTGAGTTTTCTAAGTAGACATTTATATCATCTATGGATATTTAGCTTTTTCTTTTCTATTCCCCACAACTCTCATTCCTTCTCCTCCAGCAGAGAGAGTAGGCTTCCCTGTTTACTCCATATAAAAAGGGAATGCTCTTAACATTTCATCTTTAATCAGGAAATCTCAGCCCCTTTTCACTATTCTTATTGAGTTTTATTTTGTTTCATGTAAACTTTACCAGGCAGAGGAAGTTCCCTTTTACTTCCACAAAAGCTTTGTTTTGTACTGAATTCTGAACAGAGGCTAAGTTTCCGTCAAATCCTGCTCCTGCATCTAATACGATGATCAGATTTGTTCTCCTTTAATCTGTTAATCTGCTCATTTACATAAATAGGTTTTCTACTGTTGAATCAGCCTTGCTCTCTTGAAATGAAACAAACCTAATTATGGTAGATGTTTTCTTTTTTTATCAGATGTTGAATTCAGTTTTCTAATATTTGGTTTAAGAATTTTTCAGTGACATTCTTGAATAAATTGGTTCGTGTTTTGCTTTTTAATGTTGTCCTTGTGTGGTTTAGATGTCAAATTTGTAATAACTTCAGAAAGGGCAGTGTTTCCGCTTCTTTTCTCCAAATTTGTATGAAGTTTGAAATGATCTACTCTGTTGGTGTTAAGTAGAATTTGGTGTTTTATTTATGAGAAAAAAATTAATTTGACTTATAACTTCCATGATAATTAATGAACCATTCAGGTTTTCTATTCTTTTAAGTCAGTTTTGATTATTTATATTTTCTAGTATTTGTCCATTATGCCTGATTTTAAATTATTAAGATAAAACTATTCATAGGTTCTCTTAATTTTTTATTTCTAAAATCTCTGCTAAATTTGTATTTATGTCTATTTTTCCGTTTTTAATTCTTTTTAAAATTTGGGTCTTTAGTCTTGTTTCGGATTTGTCACTATTTCTAGAAGTTAATTTTTTTACAGTTTGCAAAAAAACAACTTAAGGTTTTATTATACCTCTTTATCTCTGTTTTCTCTTATTTTATTTTTGCTTTTATTTTTATATGCCATTCTTACTAATTGCTTCAAGTTTATTTGCTCATGCTTTTCTTAACTCCTTAAGTTGGACACTTAACTCATTTTTTCCCCATCTCATTTACTTCTTTTCTCATATAATCATGTAAGGCTATAAAATTCCTTCTAAAAAGCAATTTAATTGCATCCCACATTTTGCTACATAGCTTTTTTTATTATCACTCAGTTCGAAGTATTTTTTAAATTGTCTTTATGAATTCGTCTTTAAGTCAGGAGTTATTCAGAAGTTTGCTTTTCAATTCTGAGTGTTCGTGGGTTTCATTCTGTAGGCGAGGGATGTCAACGTCTGCCACAGCTGTGTCTGACGTGACGATCGACCTGCCTCTCTCCCACTGAGCCCGGAAGCCTCCCCACCCGGCACCCAGGGCAGCCAGAGCCAGTCCCCGGGAGAGGAGACACAGAGATGGAAACCACTGAGCATCCCTGCCCTAGGCTCATACTTGTACTTCAGGAAAAATACTCCGATCTCGAGACAGTAAAGGTACCAGCTTTCCCAGCCCTGAACACTTTATTTTCAATCACAAGGATCTGATGCATCAGTGAACCCGAAGGCACTGGCTATGTTTAAGGTGGTAAATAATGACCGGGACTGTGCTGTCCTCCGGCCAGTGACAGCCAGCCAGCCTGCTCAGAACCTTGACGGTTGGGTGCGATCTCTCTCCCCAACCGCTCTGCTGTTATCTCCACTTCGCAGATAACGCAACACGACCGGGAGCAATGAAGTCGCTTGCCCAAGTCTGTCGGGCCAGCATCGGAGCTGAAATCCAGTCCTGTGAGCGCTGTCTCCTTGGAACGACCACAAGGCTTTCTCTCTTCGGTGGGATGAGCACCGAGGGAGATGCGGTCGGCTGGCCTCCCCGCAGCCCGCAGCGCGTCCGATCCTCAGGCTGCCCTAAGTTACATAACGGTTCGTGGCCTGGAAGAATCTTGCTTTGAGGGCCTGTGGTCTGTTCTCCTTATCTCTTCAGGACACTCTGGCCAACCAAGCAGAATGCTTATCTTGCAGCTCTAGGGCTTGGAAAAAATGTATTCTGTTGTGCTGCTGCCCTTCCCGGGCGGGATGGCGGAGGGGGGCCGTGTGCACACAGTGAGCAGATGTCCAGCTCATACTGCCAGGGCACATGTCACTCCCAGCTCATGGGGCCTGCACACCAGCTACACGATGTGCCCCTGCATGCCTTACCCCTGTTGTTCCAAGTCATCTTTAATGACGAGGACAGGGTTATTATCTCCATTTACCAACAAGGATGGAAATTTCAGGGAGTACCCACCATTTACTCAAGTTCGCACAGCCGTTAATGGGTACAACCGTGATTTCCACGGTGGTCGGTCCGACTGTCTTTTAAAGTAGAGACGCATGTTCACATAGCACATGTTCACATAGCACATGTTCACGCAGCACATGTTCACGCAGCACATGTTCACGCAGCACATGTTCACGCAGCACATGTTCACGCAGCACATGTTCACAGAGCACATGTTCACGCAGCACATGTTCACGCAGCACATGTTCACGCAGCACATGTTCACACAGCACATGTTCACAGAGCACATGTTCACAGAGCACATGTTCACAGAGCACATGTTCATAGAGCACATGTTCATACAGCACATGTTCACGCAGCACATGTTCACACAGCACATGTTCACACAGCACATGTTCACACAGCACATGTTCACAGAGCACATGTTCACGCAGCACATGTTCACGCAGCACATGTTCACGCAGCACATGTTCACAGAGCACATGTTCACACAGCACATGTTCACACAGCACATGTTCACACAGCACATGTTCACACAGCACATGTTCATACAGCACATGTTCACACAGCACATGTTCACGCAGCACATGTTCACATAGCACATGTTCACACAGCACATGTTCACAGAGCACATGTTCACAGAGCACATGTTCATACAGCACATGTTCATACAGCACATGTTCACAGAGCACATGTTCACGCAGCACATGTTCACATAACACATGTTCACACAGCACATGTTCACACAGCACATGTTCACACAGCACATGTTCACAGAGCACATGTTCATACAGCACATGTTCATACAGCACATGTTCATACAGCACATGTTCATACAGCACATGTTCATACAGCACATGTTCACAGAGCACATGTTCATACAGCACATGTTCACACAGCACATGTTCACAGAGCACATGTTCATACAGCACATGTTCACATAGCACTAGCACATGCTACTTCTGATTCTGTGCATGTGGGGAAACAGCAGGGAGAGGGCAGTACCCAGTCCGTGCGTCCTCACACCCGATGGGTTTGTCCCAGCTGGAGGACAACTCTGCTCTACACCCACGGCGACAGCTGTGGTGAGGTTTGTCCTCAGTCTTGCTCATCAAAGTCTGGCCCTCAGACCCACAGCCTCTGCTTCACCTGGGAGCTCATTGCACATGCACGTCCTCGGCTGGCCGCCTCCCCGCCTCCCCGCCTCCCTGCTGAACTTTAACGGGAGCCCAGGCGGTGTGTAAGTCCACTCCGTTTTAAGATCTCTACAAGACAGCAGAAAGCACATTAAATTAATTTTCTTCCACTTACATCCAGATCTTCGCTTGGGTGCCGACACAGCCTGTGGGTGTAAGCGTGACGTTTGGGGACCCATGTCTACGGTTCCTCAAAACCCCCTGTCCCTTGGGAACAAAATCCCAGTTCAAGACCAAGATACTCCTGATTCGCTGGTTAGACTTGTGTTTTTATTTTCTCTTTCCCTCTTTCCCTTTCTTATCCATGTTAATGAAAGGAAAGGAGGGAAGGAGGAAGGGGAGGGGGAGGAAGGGAGGCAGGCAGGAAAGAACAGAAATTGGCGACCGTGTGGGCATCGACAGGGAGGCGTCCCCTGGGTCCCCGTCCCAAGCACTCTGGCAGGCGGAGCCCAGGGCAGTTGTTTCATTTGGAAACATTCAGTCACTCCGAGCTTTCCGTCTCAGAGGTGGCAGGGGTGGTTTCCTCTCTGATGAATGACCGAGGACATACTCAAACATCCCTAAGTGGAAACATTTGACCCGAGAACCCTTTCCAAGGTGTGGGATTAGCAACACCAGGTACAAGCAGGGTTTCCCGAGTGGACCAAGCTAGCAAATGCTGAAGGCAGAGACCAGCGCTGCTGGGGGCTCCCAAGGCTCTGGAGGGGGGTTGGCGGCTCCTGCTGACATCAGAGCTGGGGCCCCGGAGCTCCCAGGGACTCACAGAGAGAAGGAGCAATGAGCTGAGCATGGGAGAGCCCTGCGTCCAGCCAGCTGCACAAACACGAGACACCGGCCGTCACCATCCATCCACAGCCAGGGCGGATTCTGATCTATCTCTTCCTGCCGGCCCAGACTCCCACGCAAATCCCTCCTCAGCAGAGCCCACCAGCAGCCACTGCCGAAAGGCCCCAGTCAGCACCCTGTAACGCCACCAGCTGTCAAAGCCGGATGGGTCTCCCAGCATCGGCGCCCTGGGCAGAGCCCCCTGGCTGAGGGCCCTGTTCTGTGGTCTGCTCTGTCCCACGCAGGAGCCCGGGGCCACCGGGGCCGCTGGGCTTTGAGTGCCACTGGTGTAACTGAATGTCTGGTTTCATTTCGTTTTAATCAATTAAAAGTTAAATTGCCACTTTGCGGTGTGTGTGTGTGTGTGTGTGTGTGTGTGTGTGTGTCCAACTCTGAGCCTGGCATTTGACATTTTAGGGCTGGTTCTCCTTACCGTATTTGTGTCATGGCCTCTCCTCACCCTGACACATGGGGACGTCTCACCCAGTTTGCAGGTACGGAAACTGAGGTCCCACAGGGGAGATGATTACCAAGATCAGAGAACGCATACTGGCCAGAACCTGATGACTCGAAAGGCCCCTGCTTTCTTCCTGGACACCGTGTGTCCCATGGTCACAGCTAAGGTGGCTCCAGTTGGCCCAGGCCCCAGGACCCATGCCCGCCATGGACTCGGATACCACCACCTTCCTCTCAGGCCGTCTTGGTGTGGCAAAGCGGAGGGGCGTCTGCGGCCCACCCAGCGTGTATCTGTCAGCTGGAATGGCCTCTTTATATTCTACTTGCTCAATTGCATCGCTCTCAGGAAAGGCTGGGGCGGCAGATAAAAAGGATTTTATGGCCATCCAATCAGAGGAAGCTAAATTTCATGTGAGCCGGTGAGACGGGATGTCTTTCAGTTTTCTCTTTTAAAACCCGGGGGAAGCACTTAGATGTTGAGGCCAATTCATCAGGCTTTAGGAGGCTTCTTTTATTAGTCACTCTCAGCAAACATTTTTCCCCTTTACTGACGGTTACCTATTGCAACAACAATCTCCGTCCAGGCTCGATGCCAGGCCGAGACTTGGAAAGCGAGGAAGGATGGAAGCGGGAGCATCTCATTCCAGTGACAGACAAGAGCGTTCACAAAGGCCCCAGGAGAGTGGAAGGGAGAGAGGAGACTGTCCCACAAATGGCGCGGGACAGCTGGACGTCCGTGTGCGGAAAGTGAGCGTCAACACTCGGCTCGCACCACATACAAAAGTCAAATCCAATTTGATCGTAGGCCCTGGCAGGCAGCTAAGTTGGTTATTGCGTTGTCCTGATACACCAGGGTTGTGGGTTCGATCCCTGGCCAGGGCACATACAAGAATCAACCAATGAATGTGTCAGTAAGTGGAACAACAAATTGATGCCTGCCTCTCTCTCTGTCTCCCCGCCCCTTCCCCTCTCTCTGTAAAATCAACCAATAAAAAAACTGATGCTAGATTTAAGTGTAACCCCCAAAACTATAAAACATCTAGAAGAAAACTGGTGAAAATTTCTGTGACCTTGATTTAGGCAAAGATTTTTACAGCCAGGACACAAAAAGCAAAAGCCATAAAAGAAAAAAAAATTGGTAAAATGGACTTTGTTAAAATTAGAAACTTCTGCTCTTCCGGAAATGCTCTTAAGAAAATGAAAAGACAAGCCACAGACTGGGGGAAAGTTACTACGAAGCGCGTGTCTGAGAAAGAACTGGTATCCAGAATATGTAAATAGCACATCACTCGATGATGAGAAGATAAACACCATAAAAAAAAGATGTGAATAGACACGCATTCAGAGTAAAGATGCACACGGCCAGTAAGCACGGGATCACGCCGTCGGTCATTTGGTTTCCGCAAATCAAAACCACAATCTGGTGCCTCTGCACAGCTATCGGGATGGCGACAGCCAACAAAGAAAAACCATTGCTACTGCTGTGGTCTGGATGTCTGTCCCCGCCTTCACAGGATGACATTCTAACCCCAGAGTTGTGGTCTTAGGAGTAGATCCTGGGGGAGTGACCAGGTCATGAAGGTGGAGACCTCCTGAGTGGGATTAGTGCCCTTTTAGAGGGGATCCCACAGAGTCCCTAACCCGGTGAGGACACCCTGAGAAGTGTGCCCCCCAGCAGGGGGCCCTGATCACAGACCTCCAGCCTCCAGAATGGTGAGCAGTAACTCTGCCGTTCATGTGCCACTGGCTTTGCGGTGTTGGTGACAGCAGCCGGAATGAGACAAACACCTCTCAGGAGGCTCAGCAGATGGTTCTCTCACACAAGGCTGGCGGGGGTGCCAAACGGTCCCTCCGCCACTTTGGAAGGACAGTTTGGTGACTTTCTATATACAGTAGTTTCACACCCACTCTATGCTCGAGCAATCCTACTCTAGATATTTACCCAAAAGGAATGAAAACAGAAGCCAACAGAAGACTTATATGCAAGTGTTCACGGCGGCTTTCGTCACAGTCATCAGAAACCAGAAACAGCCCCAGCACCTTTCAACTGAGGTGTGGACCGGGCGTCTATACAGTGAAATGTTCCCACGCGGGACGGAAGGACCAGCTCCTGATAAACGCAGCACAAACCATGCTCAGAGAAGTTATGCTCGTTGAAAGAAGCCAGGCGCAAAAGCCACAGACAGTATGCTTTTATTTATATGATAATCTGGAGAAAAATGAGAGTGACGGAAATCAGCTGAGCAGGCTGGGAGCAAGAACTGAGGGGCTGTGACAGTGGGTACAGAACTCTCAGTCTGTGTCAAAATGCACACCTCAGGCGGGTCAACTTGACTCCTCGTAAATTATATCTCAATAAGCCAGACTTCGAACAAAAAGCATGAAAGCAGTCAAATCCTGCTCTTCCTCCCAATAATAACATGCAAATGTCAGCACAATTATTCCAGTTCTAGCAATGTATGCCCCCTAGCCCCGTGTTCTCAGGGCGCCAAGCCCGCGAAATTGGGTCTTTCCCTTATCTTCTGTTTCTAGCTCAAAAAAAGGACTTTCATTTTCCAAAATGTTATTTTTCTGGAAAAAGATAATATGTTACTTCTTTATGCCCTGTTTCAACCCACAAAGGAACAGAGGCAGCTTATAAGAAAGCTTTCTATAAAGTAGAGGCTAGAAATAAAACGCCAGGAAATAAACATCACAGGAGAAAGTCAAGGACACGGACAAAGTTGGGGTGTGGGTGTGCGGATCCTGAGTTTCCACACACTAACTCTTTACCCATGAGTATCCTGATGGCCAAAGGAGATGGGTGGGGCAGATGGAAAAATGAACTAGTCAAATAATGCACATAGTGCATAATGAGACATGCTCTAGCCCCCAGCGACAGGACATGGTGTCAAGGCGCCAGCCTGCCAATGGATCTCAGCCACTTCTCCCACCTCTAGTGGGCTTTGGTCTGGGAGACAGTTACCCGGGAAACCCAGGAGCGGACATGTCTCAGTTCCCAGCTCTGGGGCCTGCTCATGTCACCACGCTGCTGTTCAGATGGCCTCCTTCCCGCCAGCCAGGTTGTTCCCAGGAGAGGAGCAGCCTGGACTCCAGGAGGGGCCCTGGACAGGAAGCAGACGGGGCCCCAGGTTTCAGCCCTGACCCAGACCCTGCCTGGGCCACCATGTGGCTTTGTGTGGGCTACTTAATATCCTCTCCAGGAGCCCCAGCCCAGGCTACTTAACATCCTCATCCAGGAGCCCCCAGCCCAGGCTACTTAATATCCTCTCCAGGAGCCCCCAGCCCCTGCAGGGCTGCTGTGAGAATTTGGTTATCGGATGTGAAAGCACTTTGCAAGAAATGAGAGGGTGAGCCAAAGGATGGAGACCTCCTCCCCGGAGGGAGAGCACGGCTGCCCTTGACCTTTCCAGGCTCCAGGAAATCCAGAGACTGAGGGTCAGTATGCATAGAACACAGCACCCAACCCAAGCACTGACAGGTCCTGGGAACGCTCCTTCCTGGAGGTCTGGCGTTTGATGCAGACCCACCCTCTCTGCAGCCAGGGCAGGGAAACACCCGACTCTTTAGCGTCTTGAGGGTTTGAATAAAGCCTTTCCCCAGGAAATGCCTTCCTAGCAGAACTTCCCACCGTGGGCATCCAGACGTTTGCATAAGTGAGCGGCCGTCTGTACAGACAAAATGAGCAGTTACACGTGGCCAGGGGTCCTAATAGGTTCCGCATGCTTCAATTACCTGCTTTCCCAGCCCCTGGACTCGTTGGTCATCAATGGAACAGATGGAGTAATTTAGCACTAGCCAACTCCCCAAATGCCACCCTTCCCCTCCTCTTCCCAGACCCACAAGCCTCTCCGGGCACCCTCTGCGTCTTTGTCACTGCAGATGAATGCCACTGAGCAGACTCCAGCACACGCCCCCGGTTCTGCTGACAGGTAAATTGCATCTTCCCCGAGAGGCCCCTCCTGCAGCCCAGGGCTTCCTTTCAGGGCGACTCTGGACCCACAGAAGCTGGCTTTCGAAATGGCCTCCTGTGTGGACGCCAGCCTGCGTGGGGTCTGTCCGCAAACGTCTTCGAAGTGTCTCAAGTTCAGGGGTGACTGAAGTTTGCAAAGATGACCCCGAGCTGTGGTGAGCTCTGGGCACCGTGTGCACCCCCACACACAGATTGACGATGCTCCCCACTCTCCCCACAGACCAGGGAGACCGGAAACCCGCGGGGCTGGGAGCAAACAGGAGACCGCGCAGGCCGGCAGGTTGCAGGCTGACGTCCTTGGGGCGCTGGGGTCCACGGAGGCACCCGAGGGCGGGAGAAGTCTGAGTGGGGGGGTCTGCCCCTCACAGCCCAGCTTTCCCCAGACCTGTTCTGTTGCCCCTTGTGGACTTCACTATTTATTTATTCATATGAATGAAACTTCCTACAGCCAAAATAAATTGAAAACCAAACAGATAATTGGTTTTGGACCCGGCCCTCCAAAATCTTTGAGGTTCTTGAAGTAGCGGGGGCAGACGCGGTGGTAGAAAAGAAGCTATTTTAAAATATTTCACGAAGATTAATAGAGTCTTGTCGTGTACCGAAGGCTCCCCGAAATGTCAAGGATGGATGGCGCCCGCCTCCAGCTCCAGCGCCCACCTTCACTGTGACTCACAGCCTCGTGTCTCCGGCACCGGCCCCCCTTCCAGAACCCAGAGCAGAATGGACACTTGTCCGAGCCGCATGTCCTCCGGTAACCCTCGGGGCATCTCACACCCAAAGGGGCAATCTCCTCCCACCACCCACTGCCCCACACTCGGTTCCTGTCCTGCACCCCCAGCTCACACAGGCAGCTTCCTCTACGGAGCCTCAGACGACAGAAGCCTGCGCAGCCCCCACGATGCCCTGCTCCTCTGTGCGTTGAGGCCATCAGCAGGGCCTGTCGACTCTCCCTTCTTAACATCTTCATCCACCATTCATTCTCTCCATCTCCCCGTCGGCACCCTACGCCGAGAATCACGTGATGAGGCGACTGGAAAGTGTCTTACCTGGTCTCCAAACCCATCCTCACAATGCGACTCCAGTGAGCTTCTGGCAGGACCAGTCTGACCATGTCCCTCCATCACACCAATGTCTTCACCTTGCCATCGATGGGGTGTAGATGGCAAAAGATTGTCCCCAGTTGATGACTGTCTAAGTTGGGTGATGGATATATTGGAGTTTAACACATGATTCTCCCCACTAATTTGTGTGTGTTTGAAAGGTACCATAGTTCTTAGACACTTTGAAAAATAGTATCTTCGACGAGATCCACTGACAAGTATTTTTTCAGCACCATTATACGTTGCGCACTATTCCAGGGCCTTGAAATACAATCGCAGCTGAACAAAGATTCCCGCCTTCCTGGAGCTCACATCCAGGTCAGAGGGAGACAGAGTCTGAATCCTAAACATAATAAATATGCGAATTGCATAGTATGTTAAACGCACTGTGGGAAAAACTGAAAGACTAAGAGGGGTTGGATTTGGGGAGGGAGTGGCAACTTTAAACGGAGTGGTAGCGAAGTGCAAAGACTTGATGGAGATAAGGGGGTCAGCCAGTGATTGTCTGGGGGAAGGGCATGATTGGGTCAGGGAATGGTCAATGCAAAGGCCAAGAGGCAACAGCAAGACCAGTGCAGCAAGAGAGGAGTGCGTTTGGAGAAGTGTAGTTCAGAAGAGGGATCAGAGGGGGAGGGGACCGGGACGAGACCATGCAAAGCCCTGCAGACCCTCTGAGGACTTTGGCTTTTTCCCTGAATGGGAGGCGGAGCCCCGCAGAGTTCTGAGCGGAGGAGGAAGCATGGTCTGACCACATTTAGAGGCATTTTGACTGCTCTGCTGAGAACAGACTGCAGGGGTCACAGGCGGTAGCAGGAAGCCCCCTTTAAGAGTCTCCGACGGTAAGGGGACAGTGGCTCCCGCCAGGGGATGGCACTGGGGATGGACAGAAGTGTTTAGATACTGGGTTTATTTCAAAAGCAGAGCAACAAGATTGCACACGGGACATGAGCTAGAGAGGATGGCGCTGAATGTCACTCCATCTCAGCTGACAGAGTTGACACAGAACGTGTATTTCTCTGGTGCACAGCAAATCCAGAGTACTGCCCCCCACCCAGGGCTGGTGTGGTGGCTACACCTGGGTTTGGGGCCCCAGCTGTTTCTCGCTTTCTCCCCCTCGGGGAACTGTGCTCATCCTCGTGGTCCGAGGCAGAGTTCCGGCCATCAGTCCACGCTCCCCGTAGCAGGACGCGGAAGGAGGGAAAGGGGACAGATGAGCCAGCTACATTTTAAGGACATTTTCTGGGAGTTGCCATAGACACTTCTCCTTGCATCCCGTTGTCCAGAACTTAGCCACGTTCCAGAGCTACCTCCTGGGATGCCAGGGATACAGCCTCTATTTGGATACCCGATGAAAACCTGGAGGCTTTCCCATGGATACAGGGTGGCCGCACGCGGTCTCTGTCACACCCATTCATCCAGTTGCCCAAAGTGGAAACTCAGTCCTTCTCAGCTGCTTATCCTCCAGCAGTATGCCTTTCACCTCCTTGAGAGAATAGCGTTCTGCTCATCAGCCAGGGCTTTGGAGTCCAGAAAACCTGAATTTAAATCCCCGATTTGCCCGTTAAAAGTTATGTGACCTTATACTACCACTCTGTGAACCTTTGCATAAGCTTTCCCCAAGCTAGGAATGCCACTTATCCTCACTCTTCCTGTAGCACACTCCTAGTCATGCCTCAATACCCAATCCAAATAGCCCCACTTTGGGAAAGCTTTCCTTGACTTTGCCAGAGTGCTGTGTATCCACCTTTCTTACTGACCTATTCTTCCCTAAGGACGTACAAGGTCTAGACCATTTCTGTATGCCCAGCACACAATCAACATTCAGAAAATGTTTCTTTGTATTTCAGCTGTTTCCAAATATTTAAATGTTTGCATGTAGTGAGAATTAAATAAATGGTAGCTATTATTATCATTGTGCTTATTGTTACAATTATTTTGCTGTCGTGTGCACAAAATGTATGGGATTGCCTGGCTCTTAGTCCACATGTTTGCAAAGCAAGTCAATCGAGTGCAAATTCACTAAAGAAAACTCAAACAGAGAAAGGTCTTTGGAAAGTGGCCACAATAAGAAGGGGTGATTTTATGGGGGCTGGCTGCCCTGTGACAGCTAAATGCACCCTCATTTGCTGTGCTTGGCACTCCCAGCCTAATCCAGGCAGGTTTGATAAAACTTCTGTCTTCTTTCCAAAGCCTTAAATCAAAGAGAAGTTTGCTTGCAGCATCAACTCTGCGTCTTAAAATAGCAGCGCATTAGCATCAACAATGGGATTAATTAGGCTTCTCTGGAAACCGTTCAAACAAAGGGCCTAGAAGTTCTCCAGGAAGGTCAGGCTTTTCATTCTTTTCTGCTCCAGTTCAACAGTTATCGCCGCTGTGCAGGCCCAGCTCTGCCACAGGCAGGCGCCCACGGCCCCGCTCCGGGGTCTGACACCCCCGGTCACTGGTTCCCGGGGAGGGTCTGTGCGCCCCACTTCCTCCCCGCAGTAGCAGGCGGAGGTCCGGCATCCTAGACTGGGGGCTAACGGAAGACCCAGGGCTCTGAATTTCAGCATGAGCTCTGCCTTCCCCTCTCCGGGCTTCCTCGTCCTCTCTGTACAATGGGACCGGTATCCTCCCCCGAAGAGCAGGGCTGTGGTGAGGGTTAAAACTGGAGTCCCTGGCACGTTCCTCTCCAGTCTCGGCAAAATGCCGCCCCTCTTGGCTCTTCATTACTTAATATTTTCTTCTAATCAAAACATTTTAGGAGAAAAGGCTGTGGTCTTGAAGTAGGAAAAAAACAAGATCTTTTCATTCGCAACCAAAAACTATTAAAATGTATATTTTTAAATTTTGTGTAGCACCAGAAATTACCCCCATTAACCAGCAAGGTATTACGTGAGCCAAGCTTTGGGGCAGACTGTGCTCTTTCCTGTCTAAGAGGAGAACTCCCCGGGACACAGAGGCTGGGTCTTTGTGTGGTTTGACCCTTCTCCTCGCTGACCCCTCCTTGCACCCGTCCCGGGGTCTCACCACTGTCCCCGGGCACGGCCGTCTCCTCGCCATCTGAAAAGTTCCGTACTGCCTGGTGAGCTGATGCTCATGTACCGTGAAAGCCTGAAATGAAGGGGACACATCCCCTGGCATCTGGGTCCCAACGCATCGTGGACATGCTGGAACCCACACCATGGCTGGGGTTCGGATGTGCGCAGCTCTGTCCTGTGACTCAGGTGCCCCGAAGGAACCCAGACTGGTCCCTTTTTCTCAGTGTCATCATCCCACGTGGACCACAGTATTTCTTCCTTGGGGATTTCTATATGTAGCCTACTGGAACACTAACTATTTTGTTTTTAAACCAATGTACCATCCGTTGGAGCTTTTCTGATGCAAGTGACAGAAAAATCCTTCCTGGATGCACTTACGTCAATAACGGGAATTTATTGGCTCACAAAATGGAATAGTTTAGAGGCTTCAGGCAAAGCTTGATCCAGGGCTAAAGTCACGTGCTGAGGAGGGGCTTCTCTGTCCACTTGTTAGCCCCTTTCTCTTCCACGTGGCTTCCTTCTCTGCAGGCTCTTCCTCTGTGGTCATAAGGACTAATCTGAGCTCCCAGGGCCCAGGTGTCTGGAGTCAAAGCCAACAGGAGTACGGAAGCCTCACCAAGGCAGTCTTCTCAGCAAACCCTGGAGTCCACTTGAGTGGAAGTTTTGGGGCACACATTCTCGCCCCAATCAATCGATCACTGTCACCAGGGGTTATGGCACTCTGGTGACTCAGTCTGGGTCAGTTACCTCCTCCAGAAACACCCAGGTGGAAAGTGGAGGAGGAGGTGGCCCCGCAGGGGAAAACGGGGTGGTTACCCAGAGAGTGAATGCATGTTGGGGGCAGGGACCACACACGTTCAGGCTATCAGCATTGTGTTCAGCTGCTTGTAATAGAAAAGAAAAAAGGCTTTGAAAGCTAAAAAGATGTTCTCTCCCACATAAAAGAAATATGGAGCTGAGTATTATGAAGAAAGTGTGACGTCATTAAGGACTTGCACAGAGCTTTTATTCTCAAAGTTACATCTTGGTCTCAGGTGGTCTAGCCTGGTCTCGGATGGTCTAGCCTGGGCTCAGATGGTCTAGCCTGGTCTCGGATGGTCTAGCCTGGGCTCAGATGGATGCTGCAGGTGTAGCCTGTTATCCTGAGTTGGCAGGAGAAGGAAGCAGTTATGTGGGGTGGATAGGGGAGGCAAATGGGCCCCCTCCCAGCTGAGTGAGCCTCTCAGGTCTCACCACCATACCTAGTTCCAAGGTAAGGACGGCTGGGAAAATGTCACCTTTCCCCCAAGCAAATGAAAATCAGGATTCTGTTACTTACTGATATCCTTTTAAATATGTGACCTCGGGCTCCAGCTGAGCATCTGCGACACCTTTCAGGCTGGTGTCATTGGCCTTTTTGTTGAAAGCCACAGCCGTGCCCTTTACCCTAGTGATGCCCACAGAGGCTGGGGCGGGCTTTCCTGCTCCCCCGCTGCACAGGTGAGAAAGCCAGGTCCCAAGAGCCACAGAACTCGTGTCCCATCGTAATGAGGGTGAGTCCCAGATCTGCGATTGAGACTCCGAGCCTGTCAGCCCCCTAGTCCTGGGTCCCCATCCCTGCAGCCGCCCCCTCTGAGATGCATTAGAACCACCCACCCCTGGCATCCAGCCTGAGTCTCCATAAACTGTTGATGGCTGCCCGTCAATGGCAGGTTTGATGGACTGGAAGATGAGGTGACTGTGGCTGTCATTTGAACAGGAATGAACACACACACCCGATAGATACCCCTGAGCAGTAGATTCTTCAATCAGAAACTGTACCACAATGATTGCCTGCTCACTACAGCGCCCAGCGCTCTCCCCAGCGAAGTCGCTTTGCGGGTGACACTCTGCAGCTCGGAGGCCGCGGCTTTCTCTGAGCAAGCCACTTGCCCCTTCCTCCTCCACACGGAGCCCCGTGGGCGCTCTGCCCCTTCCTCCTCCACACGGAGCCCCGTGGGCGCTCTGCCCCTTCCTCCTCCACACGGAGCCCCGTGGGCGCTCTGCCCCTTCCTCCTCCACACGGAGCCCCGTGGGCGCTCTGCCCCTTCCTCCTCCACACAGAGCCCCGTGGGCGCTCTGCCCCTTCCTCCTCCACACGGAGCCCCATTGATACTCTGCCCCTTCCTCCTCCACACGGAGCCCCGTGGGCGCTCTGCCCCTTCCTCCTCCACACGGAGCCCCATTGATACTCTGCCCCTTCCTCCTTCACACGGAGCCCCGTGGGTGCTCTGCCCCTTCCTCCTCCACACGGAGCCCCGTGGGTGCTCTGCCCCTTCCTCCTCCACACGGAGCCCCATTGGGGGCCGCTCACCCACATCTGCCCTCCAGGGGTTTACTTGCCCAGCTCACTGTTTTTAAGTATTTTTCCTGTGAATGTCTTTAGACAACGCCTGTGCCACGGACTTCCCCGTGGCCGCCAGGTTCGTCAGCTTTTGCACAGCCCACCTGCCTGGCGCGGCTGAAGGCCCTTTTCACTGGATTGCAATTCTGATGTGGCTTTTAAAGCCTGGCTGTGGATTTTTCTCTTTTCTTTTCCTCCTTCATTTTTCCAGGACAGCAAACTGCTGAGTCATTGTGCAGCCCTGCAGAACCCACCCTCTGAAGCAAATTTCTCCAGACCC
Organism: Tadarida brasiliensis; assembly: GCA_030848825.1. Lineage (NCBI taxonomy): Eukaryota > Metazoa > Chordata > Mammalia > Chiroptera > Molossidae > Tadarida > Tadarida brasiliensis. The sequence continues at coordinate 118,910,317 of CM061259.1, read as the reverse complement.
GAAGCCTCCACGCGGCGCAAAAGACAATCTGTCTTTGTCCTTTGCTGCTCCCCCGACCTTGTCTACAGGGAGAGCTCCTCCGGTGTTCAAGAACCAGACCTTCACATTAGCACCCCTCCGCCATCTAATCCTGCTTCCCACCCACTGGCCTCTGCAGTGACAGCCAGCCAGCTGCCTGGTCCAGTCTGGGCTTTCCCTAAGCTCGCCATCCTTGACCTTGGATCTTCTTTCTCTCCCCCACTTCCTGCCCTGGGGCCTCTGCTCAAAACCCCATCTCTGCCTGGTTCCAGATCTGGTCCAAGGGCAGCCCCAGGCCCTGCTTCCCTGTGGTGGGGAGGGTGGGCCATCAGTTTCCTTGGAAGTTTTCTCTGGTTGGTAGAGGAAGAAGGCCATGCCTTCACAATGACTTCCAGGTCCCACACGTCGCAGGGCAAAGGCCCAGGGTGGATGATCATTTTATTTAACAAAATGCGTTCTGAGCCCTTTGAGGGTTAAGGCAGAGGAAGCCCAGAGCTCAGCCCTGGGTGGGGAAGGATGCTGCGTCTCTCTGCGTGATGTAGTTGCAAGAGTGGGGAGATTTGTCCTGCAGCCAGGAGGCAGGAGGGGTCTGGGGACAGAGGGATCCAATCACCCAGAAGCAGGCTGGGCTTTAGGAAGAAACGGTGGGGCAGGAAAATCATTTTCCTCCTACCCTTTTAAGTTTTTCTGCTTGGACCAATAATCCGATTAACATGACACAGATTAAGAGCAGAAAATGATGAACTTTATGAAGTATGTACATATGGGGGTTCCATCAGAACATGAGACCCCCGGACAGATGGGGAAGTCAAGGTGTATGTGACATTTGAGCTAAGGAGAGGGTGGGTTGTGGTTTGGGACTTCAAAGGCAGGAAGGCAGGAAACCTGGGAGAGGCGCTCAGCCCGTCTTTCGGGTCAGGTCCCCCGCCCTGCTCGGAGGTGGCCCGCAGGGCACTGGCTGGCTGCGGTCAGAGGCTCTGCTTCCCCCAGAGGCAGAGGCAACTAGAAACTGCTGCCCGGAGGCGTCTCCCGAGTCCAGGCGGGTTTCTGTTCCCTTTCTGGCGCTACCAGCTCAGCTCGTGTACCTGAAGCAACACAATTCCCAGCTGTTCAGCTCAATCTGAGGAGAGGAAAGGAGTCCACCCGGGCGCAGGTGTGGGGCCCTGAGCACGCAGCCCACGCCATCTGCCTCCTGCGAGCAAGTCTCGGGGACTGGGGGGGCAGCGTGGTGGAGTCATCTGGGTGTTGGGGCAGGGGACAGGGAAGAGCTCTAATGAACTGATGCTGTCACCCTGCTGGGCCTCTCAGGGGGCCTGAGGTGAGGGTTCTGTCTGGGAGGTGGATCAGGGACGTGGGGCCAGGGCCACTGAAAGCCTCCCATTAGCTGAGCTCAGCCAAGCATGGATCCCAGGTCAGCTTCGCCGAAGACGGCCTCCTGCTCTCCCCACTAAAACACGCGTGGCCAGCACCCGGGGAAGGGCCCTGCCTTCCCCTCTTCCCGTCCTTCATCCGGAGACCCGGAAACATGTCTCCACCCTGGAGCTGGGCTGGTTGCAGAGGCTCAGTCACTGCCTGTTGCCGTCGCCTGGCTCGTGAGCACACGCACTCGTTGGCCCCTTGCTCACCTGCAAGTCCCACTCTTCTGCCCACTCCCCAGCTGCAGCCGAGCCCCCCAGAGAGGACCTCACAGGTGCTCTGCGAGTCGCCCAAGCCGGGAGCTGCAGCTGCCGGGATCCGGGGCACCCCAGTTGCCCGGCGGTGGCCAGCTGTTCGCAGGGCGCTGCTTGTGCACCCACCGCCCACTGAGACGCGCAGAACGGGTGTCAGAGCTTGCCAAACCCCTGGAGGCAACACAGACTGAGCACGGAGGAAGTGTCCCGTGGAAGAGCGCGGATTCTGACAACGCTGGTGGAGAAGCCACAGAAAGGAGCCGGATTCTAAATGGGAAAGATGTTTCAGGAGCACATTAACCAATCAATTTGCATATGATTTTCTTTTCATGTATGCACAAGCTTGAGAGACGATAAAATTTCTTGCCTAAGTAAGTCTAAAATAAGCTCTTTCTATATGTGGAAAATAAATCTTTAAGCAATACGACAGCTCTGTGTCATAGTGTAACTGGCAAAATTCTCCGTGGTACATAAAACGATGGTGCAGCTGATAATGGATGACCTCTTAAGTTTGATGAGATATGGTATTTGCACAAATAAATAAATAAATGAATAAAATCTGACTCTAGAGTTTCCATGAAAGAAATCAGCAAGTCTGATGATGCCAGCTCCGCATGGCAGCCGTTAGCTGGGGGGCCGAGAGGCAGCTGCTCCTCCTGAATGGGGTATGTCACACTCTAGTTTGCCAAAGTGCCCACTACTCCCTACTACCTTATGCTAGACCCTCTTCAATCATTCCACTTACTAGTTGGTCTCTGTGGGCATTTTCAGGTCTGTCCCTCCTGAAAAGATATGTTCAGTGTTGTCCGGTTGAGAAACTATGATCCCTATACGGCCTCAGCAGCAAAGGTCCGACCTCTGATGACTTCTTCACCTGGACCTGGGCAGAGGAGAGCTGCGTTCAGACCCCAGAGCAGCTACGGAGCAATGGCACACAAGAGTGGCCCTTGGAAGGCACACTTTCTTGACCACATACCAACATCCTATCCTGTCTTATTATTAGCCCACCGCCTGGCCTCCAGCCAAAAGATCGGCCAGCTATCTCCAGCCACTACATTTTTGTCACACTTGTTCGATGGGTGTCCCAGAGACAGCCAGATGTGGCTGAGACTTGAACCCAGGCTCAAGCTGAAACCCCAGCTCCCATGCACCTGCTCATTCATTGGCAGACTCTAGGCCACGAGACATAGAAATGCAGAGCGGTGTCTGCGACTCTGACTCTGCGGGAAGCCGCACAGGAGGGGACCTTGCCTGGAGGAAGAGTCCTGAGACGGGGAGGAGTGACAGGCAGAGTAAGGGTGGCTATTTCTATTCTGGGGAGTCAGAGAAAAGTACCAGAAAGTGATTTCAAAAAGAGGTTTTGATAAGGTGACTGTCTGGAAGACAAGTAGGGACAAGTATGGAGAGGCATTCTAGACTGAGGGGCGGCAGGAAGTACTTAGTGCAAGTTTTTAAAAACATGCTTTTTTTTTCCTATTGATTTCAGAGAAAGGAGGGAGGGAGAGACAGAAACATTGATCAGCTGCCTCCTGCACGCCCCCTACTGGGGATTGAGCCTGCAACCGGGGCACGTGCCCTGACCTGGAATCGAACCCGTAACCTCCTGGTGCATGGGATGGCACCCAAACAACTGAGCCACACCGGCCAGGCAATTAGTGCAGTTTGATTTGTCAATTCCTCCTCACTAAAGTTGGGGGGTGGGGAGTTTTCATTTTAATTTATTTTAAATGAAGAAAAATATGATACAATAATAATGAATATATAATTATAAATCCATTCTGAATCATATTATTATACCAACAGTCATAAAAATTTGTATTTTTTTCATTAAAAAATTTTTTTTCAATAGAGGAAGGGCCCGGAAGGTGAAGGTTCCTAGGGTCCATGAGACTCAGGACGTGCCCCCCCCCAACACACTTCCCTCAGGGAAGCCTTTCCTGGTGCCCCAGACTGCTTCTCTGGCCCTCTTTGGACATTTATTATTTATTTTTATAAAGTAAATTTGTTAATGTTTACATTTATTTTTATAATTGCTTGTCCTCTCCCCCACCAGACTACACACTCCATGAGTGTGGAGACTGTATGGGGACAGTGCTTGAATGAATGAATGAATGAATGAATGAATGAATGAATGAATGAATGAATGCACAAATGAATGGATGAGTCCATCCTCCTGCAAATGTCTATCCTCCTTCCGCAGCTTCATGTCCTTTAAGCATCAAGACCCTAACCCGGCAGGTGTGGCTCAGTGGTTGAGCGTCAACCCAGGTTGTGGGCCCGATCCCCAGTGGGGGGCATGCAGGAGGCAGCCAATCGATGTTCTCTCTCATTGATGTTTCTTTCTGTCTCTCTCTCCCTCTCCCTTCCGCTCTCTCTCTAAAAAAATCAATAAAGGAAAAAATATTTTTTAAAAAAAAAGACCCTCCCGCAGCCTCTGGCCTGAGGGATTGTATTTCCTGTGGAATCACCTGTGGGAACGGACGTGTTAGACAGCGGCAGCCGCTGGTGCCTCTCCGTGGAAGGAAACCGCCCTCTGCCATCCTGTTTCTCTCGTCCTGTCTCCACGTTATCGCGGCAGATTTATCTACGTTTAGGAACAGCACTGGCACCGGTTTCCACCTTGCCTGCTTATTGAAAATGACACCTTCAAGGGTCATCACCTGGAAATTTGCCTAACGCCAGTTATTTTCTTGGCGCGCATTTGCGAAGTCCTTGTAGCTCTGGGTGGTGTGTTCACCTGCTCATTTCCACACCAGTGTTCACCGGCACGTCCCTGTGGGTGCCTGGACAGGCGAGGTCCCCACGAAGGCCGTTCTCCCGGCCCCCTCTCTCACCGCCCACGGGCAGTCGCGGCTGCCGCCTGTCACCGCTTCCCCATTTCCTCTGCATCCTCCTGTCCTCTCCCCCTTCCTCCCGACTGCTCTGCAGGGAACCTGCCCCTCCCTTTAGCAGGATATTCACTTCTCTCCAGTTCTTGCTTATTTAACAGGGGCCATTCTTTCTCTCTCTCTCTTTCTTTTCTTCTCATTTTCTTTTGAAAAATGTTGTGAATGTCTTCGGACCCCAAAATGGAAGCATCTAGGAGATTCTGTAGGCTGGCTCTGCTCGGCCGCTTGCTCCCAAGGTCACACCTCGCCCTGTGTATCACCTGTGACCACAACCCCTTCGCAACCAGGGTTCAAATATTTCATCTTCCTCACCTGCCCGACTTCTCAGCTCACCCCATCTAGTAGCCAACAACCCTGCCCCCACGGGGCCTGCAGTCGTATCAGCTCCCCTGTCCCTGTCCCCGTCAGGCCGTCTCTTCTCTGCCTGAACGTCACGGTCGCTCACCGTCGTTCTTCCTTTGCAACACCCCAACTCCCTCATCTGAGACACGTGTCTTGTTTCCAGGTTGTTTCAACTTCATGATTAACCGAAAAGCAAAAAAAAAAAAAACTAGCTGAATTTCAGCTGGCTGACCCCAGACTAAAGGCACTGACTGGCTCGAGGACGGTATCAGCTCCCTCCTGCTGCGGTAACCAATGACCACAGACTTGTGTCTTCTTGCCGTTCTGGAGGTCAGAGGATGAACCGAATCTCACCAGGCTGTAGTCAAGGTGTCAGCAGGATGGGTTTCTTCTGGAGGGTCTGGGGGAGAATCTGTCTCCTGGCCTTTTCCAGCTTCTGGAGATCACCTGCATTCCTTGGCTGGTGGCCCCTTCCTCACCTTCAAAGCACCTCTCTCCAGCATCCCTGGTCCCCTCTGTCTCCCTTTCACGGGGAGCGTGGAGAACTCATCGGCTCACCAGGATCTTCTCCCCATCTTGAGATCTTTAACCAAAGCACTTCTGCAAAACCCCTTTGCCAGGGAAGGGAACAGACAGGTTTGGGAGATTAAGATATGCACATCTTCGGGGGGCCATCTGGCCTACCACAAGAACCAACAATTCACTAATGTGTCTCTGGGTCAGGAAGTTGCTTTCTGGTCTCCCTCGTGCATTAGCTGGAAGGAGGAGGCTCTGCCGGCCCCAGGCTGGGGTCCGCACGGCTGGCACGGACGTCACTCGGGCCCCGGAGGAGCCCAGGCCACCTCACTCGGGAGAATCAGGAAGTGCTCTGGCCGCAGCGTCAGCCCCGTGAGCCCGGTCACGCCGATGTGATTCGCGGTGCTCAAGTCTCGGAGGCTTGCCACAGCAAACATCTGCTTGTGCTGTAGGCCGAGTCCGGGGACCTTGGCACAGAGGGAAAACGACCTTCAACTCAGCTGACCCGGCTACTTTGGACGTGTGGCTCTGCCAGTCCACCACCAGGTCCCCTCCACGTCGGCCACCATCCAGGAAGAGAGCATGGAGACGGGCATGTGGGCTTCTCGATACCGTGGCCCAGAGGTGACACCGTCACTTCCTTTCACATTTCATCGGCCGGGGCCGGTCGGTTGTATGGCCCCGGCCATTTTCAGGACGTTGGTGAGCCCACGCCCAGGGCAGCCGGGCAGCTAACAGTCACTGAGGGAGGGGACACGGAAAAGAAGCCAAGGTGTCATGACAGCGCGTGTAGGCAGGTGCGGCACCTGTTTCCCCGCTTCTCCCTCAACCACCCTGTGTTTTGACATCCGCCAAGACTGGCAACCTTCGACCCAGGAGGGGAAGAGAGCGTTTCCCTTTCTCTGTGCACTTTACAGCTCCAATGACGCGCCGCCTCCCCAGCCAGGGCACAGCCAATCAGAATGACCTGAAGGACTCAGAGGAATCTGCCGTCAGGCTCTTGGTGGGCAGCGTGCTTGGACCCCACTCCAACAGGGCAGAGACGATTCAAAAGACGAATTCTTGCTTTATGTCAGGAAGTTCAAAACAAGTGAATTCACAGAGCTCTGGGCAAAGGCCTCGGCTGTGGAATTAGAGACTTCCAGCTCCGGCCGTCGCTGAGTAACTCCCACGGGATGAGTTCGCCTCTCCCAGCCTCTTCTTCCTCATCTGCACAGTCAGGGGAGGACACCTGCCCTGCAGGATTGTCGTGAAGATTCAGAATCACAGGACCCCACCAGGCCCAGTCCTGCACGGCCGAGGACGTGTCCCTCCCTCCCTCCCTCTTTTAGGAGTTCGCATCCTACAGCAGGTGAACTGGCGAGCCACCAGACACATGGGGACACACGGTGGACCCTGACGGAGTAACATGTCTCGCAGTTCAGAGAGACCAAAACTAAAGTGCCGTTGGGTCGTCTATGCCAGGCCTCCCTTTGCCTCGCAGGGGCCATCTCCTCCCTGTCTCCTCACACTCTGTGTCCAGATGTCCCCTTCTATAGGGACACCAGTCTTATCGGATTAGGACCCTCCCTGATTGACCAGTAGCTGCCGCTTCTGCAGAGTCTCGCCAACAACAGCAGAGAAATCCATGGACAAGGAGGCTCGGATACTTCTGAACGAGGCGCACACAGCCCAGATCTTCCCTAGAGCAAGAGACGGGAAATTAAAACTGCTCGGAAAAGCTGTTTTTAACCACCAAACAGACAAAGATCGAGAAGTCCAGTGGCTTCGACCCGAGAGGGATGTCATCTGGCCGTCCTCAGGAGGGGCAGCGGGGACGTTCTGCCTTGTGTTGAGAGCTTCGGTGGTGACTGGGCACGACGGGCCTCCCACTCTCCAAAACCACATCAAAGAGGCTCGATCCCCAGCAGGGGGCGTGCGGGAGGCAGCCGACAGATGTTTCTCTCTCATGGATGTTTCTCTCTCTCTCTCTCTCCCTTCATCTGTCTAAAATCAATGAAAACCTATTAAAAAGAAAAGCCAGCCACCCAGCACCGGAGCCACCTCATCCGCCCCACCCTGGGGTCTGCTGGCTTTCACTACTTCAGGAAAAGTCTGACACTTGCCCGAAAAAAGTGCCATTTACTTGGGGGGTGCGGGGTCCCAGAGCTGGGAGGGCTCCCTGAGCTGGAGGTGGTCTGACTACTTCAGACAGAGAAGGGGGAAGTGCGGAGCCCGTGTCCCCGCTCCTGCCGTATCTGCGTCTGCAGGGAGGGTAATGGGACAGGCAGGACAGCAAAGGGAAGAGGTGCACAGACAGCCTGGGAAAGCCGGGGCGCTGCGAAGCTGGGTCCGCCTGCAGACCACCGCCCGCACCCACCTGGGGCTGGCTCCGCACCGGCATGAGCCCAGGGCACCGTGGTTGGCAGTGCCAAGATGCCAGCTCGCTGCTGAGGAAACTCAGGGGCGCCCATCGCCGCAGCCCTCACAACACCCAACGAATCTGTGCCGGCCCCCCACTCACCTGGTCGCCCACCCCACCTCCCGGGACCCCTGGGCACCCCTCCCAGAAGAGGGCGGGGCCACAGAGGCAGAGGGCTGCTAGATGCCCCAACCTGTCGGGTTTGGTCAGGGCTTTTGTTTTGTTTTCGTCACAAAGGCAAGTCACAGAGATTGACCTGCCCTGCCCTTCCCGGTTCGGTTCGTGGTCTGCCCGAACCCCTCCCTGCCGGAACCAGCAGGCGGCCCTGCTTCCTGACAGCTGCCCCATTGTCCCTCCCGGGACCACGGAACCCCGGCACCCTCTGCTCTCTGCTCGGAGCAGGACGTGGTCCCCATCTCCAGCATTTCCAAACCATGCCACAGTGAGGTCCGTGCATGTATGTGTGTGTGTGTGTGTGTGTGCGCGCATCCTGTGCTTTGGGTGTGTGGAATTTTCTATCAAAATTTGATAGCTTCTGCCCTTTTGACTTACAAAAAGGTGCCGTCATTATATCCCCATGTTGTAAGTAATTGGACGGAGGCTTAGAGGAGAAAGGGACTTAACCGGAGCCCTCGATGGCTAGGGTGCAAGAGGCAGGGTTTGAACCCGGGTCTGCCGCTCCCAGATGCACAGTAGCCCGGATTGGAAGAAGGCCCCACTGCCATGGCTTTGGGGGGGGGAGCTTTGATGAATTTGGAGAAGCCAGGCATCTACAGGGCCCAACTGAGTGTGTCCCTCTCCCCAGAGGCTCAGCCGGGGCTCCCAGAGCCCATCACCAGCTTCCTGAGGGTGGCATCCCCCCTGCCCCCTGCTGAGGCAGAAACTGCCAGGTCAACCCATCAGTGTGGAGTCAAGGCTGCCTACTACACCAGCGTGCTGACCGGGCCTCCCTGGCCTGCCAAGCAGACGGCTGAGCCTGTCTTTCTCCTTCAAGCCCCACTGCAGCTCTCTCTGGGCTGCAGCTGTGCTGGGGTGGGGGGCCACCAGCAACGCCCTCAGCACGCGCTGTGAGCCAGCCCGAGACCGGCTGGGAGTGAGGCCCAATGAATTTCCGGCTGAGCTTTGCGTGGAGGGCCGAGTTAGCAGGAAAGACCGAGACAGATCTTGGGATTCTGTTCCCTTTCTCCCTCTGAGTGGGAAGAGGACTTCCTCAGAATGTAGTACTTACGAGCAGTATTTCGAGGGAGAGGGTCAGAGAGCAGACGGAGCTCAGCACTGATTGGCAGCAGTGATGCATTTGTCTCCCGCCCTCCCAGCAGGCCAGGTGTGCAGTGTCCCCAGCTGTCTGCTAAGTCGTCGGAGCCCCGCGGACTTCCGTCAGGCCTGCCCATCTACTACACCGGGTGGCACGTGTCTGCTCGCCTCTCCCCTGGAATGTGAGCTCCTGGACGCTCCTGGACGCACGCTCGGCCCTTCTCCACACCTGGCCCACGGCAGAAGCAGAGTGAGTGTTCCACGAACGCCCGGGGAATGGAAGCCAGGTTCATCCATTCATTCGATAGATACTCCGCAGCTGCCGAACGCCATGCTCTGCTCTGGACTCGCTTTGTCTCTGGCCAGTAATCAATAAGCAAACTAAGACACGGATGGTCCAAGGAATCCTGGAGTCAAGGTCGAAGACGCGGGTTCAGGCACGGCCAGCTGCCTGTCCAGGTGCCGCTTCCTCCATAAAAGAAGGGGGGCTCTCAGGGCCTCCTCACCCCTCCAGCCAGCTTGGGAAGAGTCGAGGACCTCTGTCAGTGGGCGGAGCCCTTCAAGGAAACAGATGTGTTGGTGCTGAGCACAGATGTTAGAAAAAGTGAGCAGTTTCGGGGAGACGAACTGTCTGTGCTGTTCCCAGATGGAGAACAGATGTGCACAGTGGTGGGTGCTCCTGGAGCCCCCGAAGGCAAGCGAGAGGCCGAGGCCGAGGCCGAGCGGGCCAGGAGAGGCCGGCCTGGACTCGGGGACCCTGGCGTCTGGTTCAGCAGCTTCCTAGCTGGGCCTCTCCTGGAAGCTGCCCACCTCTCCCAGCGTGTCCGGCCTCCCACCGCTCTCCTGAGACGCAAGGGACTCAGTGGTTAACACCTGCTTTGGAAGCTAGCGGCCGGCTCGGACCCCCGTCTGAACCTTTCCAGGTGGGCGCCTCGGGCACATCGCCATTGTCAGTTGTCCATATAGATCATAAGGAATTGTTTAGGTGTCTTTAATTACAAGAAATGCTCAGTCAGCGGTAGTTATTAACATGCAAAGGCCTGGCACACAGTGAGTGTGAACTCTAGCTCTTGGGGAGTTCATTTGACTGATTGGCCTTCTCCCTATCCAAATTCTCAGGCCTCCCTACTTCTCACCCTCCGTCAGACAGAGTAATCTGCCCTCACTCTGCTCCCTGAACTTCAAACCCACACCCATCACAGGCTCAGCATGTCGGGAGCAGTGCCGCTGGAATGAAGGCCTCCATGGTCTGACACAGTCCCTGGAGGAGTGAATTCACTGCACGGCAGGAATCACGAAGAACAGTGGCTGAAGATAAAGGCTAATAAGAAAAATAAAATTATACGATGGCAACTGAAGGAGACTAATCTTTGTTTTATCTATTATCTGTCTGTTAGGAATCATTATAGAAGTAACATGTAGATGATTAATAATGTAGACGTTAGAAAGACTGCAGAAAGAAAAGGCAAGAAAGTAATAAGAATTTAAGATAAGAATGTAAAAGCTTAAAAGGATCTTAGATAAGAGGAAAAGTCAAAGTCTAAGAGTAAGTAACAGAAATTGAAATAGAGAGTGTGGGGAAGGAAGAAGTTAAATGAGACAATGTCTGTGTAAATGTAAACAGGAAGGTTGCTAAGCAATGAGTCACACGGTGAAAGTAATTGGAAAGGTTAAGAGCTGATACAATGTCATTGTTGTCTCTGGATAAAAAAGTGAAATAGTTAGCGATTAACCCTGTACCAATACCTAAGAGCTGTGTAAGCGGAAAAGAATGTCTACACATACTTGCTTAAAGGTCAAAAGAAAATAAAATGAGTAACTTGTTATACAGCCTGAAGATATAAAAATAAAGATTCTGCTAGCCTTAACCAGCAGAAGGACCAAGCACTTCTGTCTCAGCACGTCTCCTCTCTTGCCGACTCCGTCCACACCTGAGGGAAACCCTGGACTGCTGAGGCTGGACCTCGGCATCAGCAGAACCCAAAGCCCCTGCTCCAAAGCATTCGCTTTGGTTCCGTGTGTGTGTGTGTGTGTGTGTGTGTGTGTGTGTGTGCAATACCCAGTAGTAGCATGCCTGCCTAAAACCCAAGTGTGCCTGAGCTCGGCTAGCCCCCTCCTGACTGTTGTCCCAGATGGGGAAGGGGTCTCTTGTCCCATTATATGAATGCCCACACAGGGATGGAATTCTTCAGCCTTCAGCTGTTTGCAGCTTCTCCTCTGGGAATCGGCCCTGACATTTCCTCTGGGCACAGCGGGCAGCTGTGTCCTCGCCCTCGGCTCTGACAGGCCAGGTGCCCAGGGAGCGTCTCTGCAGGAGCAAGGAGCCTGCTCGCGGAGCTGCTGAACTCCAACCAGGAACGGGGAGAGGCAGGAGGAGCTGGGGCCTCCTTCTCCACGGGGTGCCGGCATGTGTCCCAGCCACGGTGGGATCTGGGCAGTGTGCCGGGCGCTTCCAAGCACCGATCTGCTCTCCATCCATCCCTCCAGGCTGCAGGAAGATAAGATGAGGTGACACGGGTGAAGAGCTTTGCCCCACGTGAACAGCCCAGAGCTTGTCCATGTTCGGACCGTGTGGCTCAGTAGGGCTGCCCCTAACCCCTAGGTCGGCATGCAACCTTTGCCCGGCCAGTTAAAATCCCAGTGGTTGCATCAGTTCAGGCACCTGACCAGCACCATTTCTGGGATTTTTTTTCCTGGAGCTTTTGGGAAGAAAGTCCTTTTCCTGAAAGCACTGCCTATGATGAGGCCGTGCCTGAAGGTGGCGCTGTCTTGTGAAGGCCAGTCACAGCAGGGCCTCTGACACTTGTCGCTGCAGGATCCCTGCTGGATAAGGAGGCGGAGTCTGTCCCACACAGGAGGAGCACAGCCTGGGGAGCAAGGCCGGCAGGCTGCCTGGAGGAAGGACACTGAGTGGCTCTTAAAGAATGAGGGGGAGTTCCTGGGCAGGTCTCTAGGCCATGGGAACGACACACACGAGACTGCCATGGACTGGGCAGGCCTGTCGCGGCCGGAGCGGGTCTATGTCCCCTCACAGAGGGCTCTGAACGCCATGCCAAAGAGCTCAACTTCATTCTGCAGGCGCTAAGTTCTCATCCTTGAGACAGGGGGAGCTGGCTTTTCGAATCGGCAAACTGCTCCGAAACCCTCCCTCCTGAATCCTGCCCCCTGTGCGGCCCCACGGCCCCGCTGCAGCCTCCGCTGAGTGGGTTGGCATAATGATGTCGTGCTGGGCAGGGTTTCAGAAGAGACCCAGCCAAGGCTGAGGGAACGGTGATTCCATTAGTCTCGGATTTCTTTCTGACTCGGGAAGGCTCCTGTCCCTCAACCCCACGGCAGAAACAAAACTCAGCCTGCCCGGAACAGCGGTGGGTGCTGTGGGCATGGGCTTCCGCGGGCTACATGGGCCTCTCTGGCAATGCCTGCTGATGGGGATTCCTCGTGGGGTGCAATCTAAATGCTCAGAAGAGGGATGCCCACCCCAGCTGCCTCCCTCGGGACAAAGACCCCGGAAAGAGGAAGAAGCAGCGGTGGGCTGAGACAGGGTGAGGATGAAATGCCCAGACTGCCCTCAAAGCGGACGGTGTCTCCTTCACCTCTTCGTTGTGCAAAGAGGCCTGGTCTTGCCCTGGCTTTGGGGGCGGTAGAGGGGGGCCCCCTGGACCCGCTGAGGGTGTCAGGATAACGCCACAGCCCTTGAACGTAATGTCTGCACACAGATGCCAGTATACCACCTGGGAGTGTGGGTGGCAAAGGCCGAGGCAGGGCAATAGCACGTCACCCTAATGCCCCGCTCCCTGCACTGCCCGCCCTGTCCCCCAGCCCTCGCCCCCAGCTCTCAGCTTTGCTGCGCCTGCCCATGGCCCACACGCCAGTGGGGTCAGGGGCCAGGCAGCCTCCGAGCCCGAAGGAAATGACTCACAACAGCTGAGTCCTGACACAGCCCTGGGGCTGGAGACAGTGCGCATGGGCTGAGAGGGGCCATTCCAACCGCAGCTGACAAACCCGGTGACCCCTAGTGTTTGCTTAGCTGGTTGCTCCCTCCGCCCCAAACCCTAAAGTCCTCCTCCTCCTCCTTCTCTCCCTCCCCTTCCTCCTCCTCATCCTAGATTTGATACTTGAGGCAATTTGCCTCCTGCTAAACCTCTGTCACTGTGGAGGCTCTGCCGTAACCATTTACGACCCCACACATCTTTTCCACGGTCCCCTGTGGCCCCGTCTCTACCCTGGAGACTGACCCATCCCTGTGTGACAGACCTCACAGCCACGGTTCACCTCTGCTCTCCCAGGTACGGCCCCTCTGACCTCCACGCCTGCATCTGTGCAATGGGCCCATGCCTCCCTTTGCAGGGTTGTTGCGAAGAGCGATGGCTGACCCACTGGAAGGGGCTTCGCCATCGGTGGAGAAGCTTGGGTGGTGAGGGGTAACTGGAGATCATGGGGATATTGGCATCTCAGACACGGCCCTGGCAAAGTCCCCGCAGAACGCTGGGCACTCAGGGCGCTGGGTGTGGGCGCAGGCTGCCAGAGGCTGGAGAGAGCGCCCTCATTCCTTCACCCCTCCCTGCTCCTCCCCCACCTCCTGGTTATATTTGGGTTTGGATGTGAGTCAGAGGAAAGGGAACCGAGACTGCTTCCAGAGAGGGCCCTGGGGCCTCCCAGACAGTAGTTCCGGCATCCCAACACCTCCTTTGCCCCCGATGGGCCGGGTGGTGGCAAGACCCAAGGCACAAACCCACCGTCCCCACCCCAATCTCTGCCGCCAGTCCTGCTCCTGAACAACGGGGAATAAATTTACAGTCTTCAAGGGCTAGAATGCTCAGATTCTCGCTGGTGCCCGGTTGCCACGGCAACCCGAAGCTCTCCTGTGCCACCTTCCGGAATGTCATTGGGCTGCGCGGGAGAGGCGGCGAACAAAGGAAGCCGGTCAGGCTGCGCCAGCCCCGCAGAGGGCATCACTGAACCCCTTTTGTAGCAGGCTTTTCCCCTGTCCTCTGAAATCAAATACATAAACCATTTCATTACGGCACACTAACTAAGGCTTTTCTTTTCTAAGGGAATATCAAAACTAATAAAACGTGCCTCGTTGCCCAGCCAGGGAACTGGAAAATCCATACTGATGTTTTAACACGGACAGTGACATATAACAAGAAGGACGTGGCGTGCGCCACTGTGGAACCTTCCCAACCACCCATTTGACAGATGAGCAAACTGAGCACAAGAGAGGTGAGCAGCCTGTCTCCAGTCCCAGAACCAGTGAGGGGCTGCAAGCCCTTCCGAGCTCCCCCTGTGCAGCCCTAGAGGCGCCAGCTCAGCCCTCCTAGGAGCCCGAGCACGCCCTCGGCAGCTGGGTTCGGAGCCAGGTGCCTGTGGGACAGCCGAAGGGACTCCGGTGCCTTCATGGCTCTCCACCCCCCTCTGTGCTCATGCAACCTGGAAGCAGCCCAGGGCCCCGGGGGTCTCTGGAATCCACTTTCTGCCATCTGCCAGCAGGAGGGCTTGGACCTCCTCCCTTGGTCTCCCTGATGTCCATCTCTCCACCCCCACCCCCTTCACTGAGGCTACAACTCTGCCTGGAGAGTGCAGGATAAAGTCCAAATGCCTTAGCGCCAGCCGCTGGGTCCCCTCTGGTGGGTTTGCCGTTGACCCTTCAGTAGCACCCCCACCCCACCCAGAATGAGCTCATCACTCCAGCCAGACGGAGCTCCACGGAGTGAGCCGAACGGTCCCTGCTTTTTCTGATCTTCCCCTTTATTTCCACTGATTCCTCTGCCTGGGACACGACCCTTCCCTCAGAGCCTCACGAACTCCTGACTGGACATCCAGCCTCAGCCTGTGCCATGTCCCCTGTGAGACCTGCCCTAATCCCTGGTCCTTTCACCTCCAGGCGAACTAAGTCCACCCTCCTCTCGGCCCGTAAAATATTAGACTCACAGCACTTATTTCATTTACTGAAATTGCCTATTTATATATTTACACCCCTCCCCCCACACCAGACTGTGAATGCCTGGAAGACAGAGAGCATGCCTGGTTCACTACCACCATTTGAGCACACAGTAGATGCTCAGGAATTTTTAAATGACTGACTGGCACGCACACACGCGCGCACACACACACACACACACACACACACACACGTGAACAGAGCATGTCAATGTGACTGAAAGTTGTTTTAAGCTAAACCAACAAGAGATGATGCTTGGATGAGCTTTCCCACTTAAAAATCTCTTTGGAGTTGTTGGAACGTGATTTGCAGAGATGAACAAGTCTGATCTGATGTCGCACCCGTGGCCCCGGGGTGCTCGGGCGAGCAGCATCTTGTCTTACCTTGTGTAGCATCATCAACATCTCCAGCCAGTCCACTCACTCAGAGGGAAATCTATGGTCTCAAATGCACGTGTTAGAAAACCACAGAGGGTGGCAAGAAAAGGACTTAGCATGAACCCAAACATGGCAGAAAGAACAAAACGATGCACTATCTAAACTGAAAGGAGCAATTAAGTAAGATGACCACAGAAATTAATAAAATAGAATGCACACAAAGCTAAATCAGTAAATTTGATCAATGCAACCAAAGACGGTCCTTGAAAAGACCAATACGTAGATAGTTTTCGGGCAACCCTTAGCAAGAAAATCAGAAAGAAGATATTACAAAATCACTTTGGAGATGAAAGAAGGCAAGGGCTATGAATAAGAGTGATATTAAAAATGTAGGAAGGCCAGGTACAACGTAATGTCAGTGAAGTAAGCCTCTAGATGAAATTAATGACTTATTAGGAAAATATAAATTCTTCCTTTTTTTTTAATCCTCACCCGAGCACATTTTTGCATTTATCATCAGATAGAGCTGGAGGGAGAGAGGGAGGAAAAGAGAGAGAGAAACACTGATGTGAGAGAGACACATCGAGTGGTTGCCACCCACACGACCCCAACCGGGCCAGGGACAAACTGCAACCAAGGTACGTGCTCTTAGCGGGAACCGAACCCGGGACTCTCTGGTCCACAGGCTGACGCTCTAACCGCTGAGCCAAACCAGCCAGGGTGGAAAATATAAATTCTTAAAATTGATTTAAGAAGAGGTAGACAACCTAAATAGATCAATAAACATAGAAGGAATTGAAAAGGTAACCAAATAACCTGTCCCTTAAAAAGGAAAAAAAAAACTCTAGTGGTTTATAAGTGCCATCAAATTAAAAAAAAACAAAAAACCCATTGTCTGTGATCTATAAACTGTTCCAGAACAAAGAACAAGATGGAAATTATTTCTCCTTAGTCTGTGGGCATAACCCTGACATCAAAACCCGAAGAAACCCCATCGTATTTTCATAGGCCATGTTCACTCAGAAGCACAGCTATCAACATGCTGAACAAAACGCTAGCAAATCACATCTAACTGTTTGTCAAAACAATAGTGTCAAAAATATTTTACTATTCAATGTCAGAAAAATATATTAATAAATCTCACCAGTTTAACAAATAAGAGAAGAAAATAATATGTGATTGTTTCAATAGGGGCTTCAAAAGCACATGATAAAATGAACACCTGTTTCTGCTGGAACGAAGTCATAACCTAATAGCTGATGTTTTAACAAACGTGAGGCCCACCGGTCAATCTGAAACCACTCCCTCTTGGGACCTGAACAGGTAAGGATGCTCTCTTTATCACTCTGCATCACAACATTTTACTCGATGTCCCTGCCGGTGTGATAAGGCAAGAAAAACCATAATGGATTAAAATTTCCAATAAAGAAAATTGTCACTATTTGTAGGCACTATGACTGTAGTATTTCCTTAGAAAATCAGCTTGCAAAATCACGAAACTAGGAGACATCAGTAAGGAGGGAGTAGGTAGACCTCCGCGCCGGGCGCGCTTTCGCGCCACTCAGGGACTAAGTAACCGAGGGCCACACAGCCGACATCCGAGGGAGGAACCAGCACGCTGGGGAACCGCGGCTGCTGGTCTTTGAGTCTTGAGCCTCGGCAGCTTTCACTGTCCCCTCGCTTCCTTCCCGGTGGGGAGGCCAAGTGCCCAGGCAAGCAGCTGGGTGTGTGCTGGGAGCCGGACCCATTTGGATTCCAAGTCTGTTTTCACGAGTCACCACCTGCTGTGTGACCAAGGCTGGGTGGCTGACTCCTAGATCTTATATCTTCTCACATCTATAGGGCCACAGCAAGGACAGTCCCCTCCTCACAGGTGTGTGAGCAAGAAATGATACAGGATGATGCCCGGGGCTGGCCCAGGGTGTGGGTCGTAGATGTGAGCTAATATCAGGACAGGTCCGGGTCCTGCGGCTCTTCAGGACTGAGGAAAAAGAGTCGGGGACAAGAGGAAGGAGGGGGATGGAGGACAAGCCACCAGGATGAGGGAGAAGAGAAATGAGGTTCCCGGAACCACAGAGACGCCTCAGTCCCAGGCCAGCTGGACGGTTGGTCACCCTAAAGGTGGGACTGGAACAGCAGCACTGGGAGACGTGGGTCCGACGTAGAAGATCGGTGCCGAAGGAACAAAGGGGCGCACCGGCGGGCTCCCGGCGAGGGGAGCTCGGCAGCACGGACGGCGTTCTGCAGACCAAGCTGCTGCTCAGAGCAGCTCAATGCAGGGCGTTTGTTCAGGACATCTTGTCAACCACCTCCCTGCTGGCTGCAATACACAGATGTTTCCCAATCGGTGAGTCCCCTGCCACAGGACTGTCACCCAGAGAGGAGATGCTGAGACAGCCACTGACCCTCTGGCCAGGGAGAAAACAGATGCTCAGAAGCAGCTCAGGCATCAAGATGAAGGACAGAATGAGGAAACTGAGGCATGTGCCCAGCCCCCGGGCAAGGAGGCACTGATGGTGCAATCCTCAGAGAAATCTGCCTGTGTGACTTCACAGTTTGAAGAACGTGACCACGATTTCATAAACCACGACAAGCAGTGATCACTGTGACATTAGCTAGCATTTCTGAGCATTTACTGTGTGCCAGTCACCCACGGGTTTGTCTTTTTAACCCTCGTGGCCGTTCTATTTATTGTACAGGTGTGAGCTCTATGCCCATTGTACGGTAGGAACCTGAGGCTTCCAGACCTCAATTCACTTGCCCAGGTCACCTGGAGCAACAGAAGAGTTCAAAAGGCCGACTGGCTAAGTCCCGGGTTCCACTCTTTACACTCCGCGTGAAGATCTGTGACCCGAAGAATAAGAGGGAACCCACGCCAGGGCAGCACCCAAGCCCGCAGCCCAGCGCCCGGCGGGCCAGCGACCTCAGACCCTAGCCTTGAGCGCCAGCTGCCTTCGGTGCAACCCAGCCCACAGCAGCCTGCCTACGCCTTTCTGTGTGTCGGGTACGGAGTCACTTACAGTAAAAAACCGTCCAGACGCGAAGTCGTTGGCTGACACTCCACGTGCTCCAGCTCCCAAAGGCATGTTCCCGCTTGTTGCGTTTTCCCGGGCTCCGTTAAGACGGTCGTTTCTGACAAGCGGTAAGGAACTCTCCCTCGAGGTAGGAAACCTACTTTTTCTACCTCCATGAAAACAGGGTGTGCGATTAACAGCCTTTCAAAAGAAGCGGGCACTTGGGCCGTTTGTGGCGTTGGACTCAGCACTGAAAACTGGCTCGCACAGTATTATTAATATAATCATCGCAACCAACCATCCTTCCCCTGAAGCTCTAAGTGGAGGACCTTTTTTTCTGGGAGGAAAACAGAGCAAGCCTTTTCCCAGCGACAAGTAAGTAACACAGTGAGAAGCAGTTATTGTAGTGGTCTGAGCCACCTGGACGAGAGTTCCAATCCCAGCCCTGCCCTGACCTGCTCTGTGACCTGGGCAAGGCCCTTAGCCCTTCAGAGTCTCGGTTTCCTCATCTGTAGAATGGGGATGAAATGAGAGGTTAGCAAAATCGTGCCTGGTACAAAACAACACTCACCCGCATTTCTACCTGACACCTTGATACATGCCTTGGAAGGAAGACGATGGACGGTGAGCGCTCTCGGGAAGTCGTCAGCCCCGCGCCATTACGTTGTTGCTCAGTGTCCAGGTGACAAGTTCACCGCCTACAGCTGAGGAAGCCATCTCTTTCCCCCTTCTTCCCTGAGAGAAGCCCAGATCATAAAGCTCAGAGACACTGCCAGGCCTCAGCCCCATCTGGTCACCTCTGCCTCAGTAGTTGCTTGTGAACATTGAGGAACGTGTATGGAACGCCCTCCTCGGTGCCCAGCACATGCCACTGCTCCATGAGCGAGCGTTCTTCCTTCCTGTGCCCACTCGTCCTTCTTCGCTCGCTACACTCCCAAGAAGGAAGCAGGACAGGGCCCTTGTCCTCGCTGGAGTGGAGAGTAAATGATCTCTCCAAGGCACTCAGCTGGGTGAAGCTGGAATGTGAGCTCGGTCCCTGGGCTCCTGTTCTCGTTCCACAGCTTCACACTGAGCCGTCTCATTCATTCAGCTAATGAGGCTTCCCACGTGCCTGGCTGTGGGCTGGGCTACTGCACCCGTCCGGGCTCCGGGTACGACAGCCTGCCCAGGAGCAGAGGCAGCAGAGGGGGAGGGGCAGCTCTGTGTCTCCTCTCTCCGCAACTCTGCCTGTCTCTTCCCTGCTTATTCTTCCTCTCATTTCCTCTCTCCAGGGCTTCACCACCCACACAGCCAGCCACATTCTGATGAAGTTAATAATCGTGGTGTCAGCTTTAAATACCAGTTAGCTCAAGGGAGAGAACCTACTTGTCAAAAAAAAAAATCTAGCAAGAGGAAAATTCCAGTTGAACT
Source organism: Tadarida brasiliensis (assembly GCA_030848825.1). NCBI lineage: Eukaryota > Metazoa > Chordata > Mammalia > Chiroptera > Molossidae > Tadarida > Tadarida brasiliensis. Next base: position 118,890,486 of record CM061259.1, on the reverse strand, counting down.
AACCCATCACAACAGCCCATGGTGCTCGGTCTGTAGGACACTGTTATAGTGCGTTCATTCATTCGTTCACTTACTCATGCATTTGTTCTCCCAAGACGCATTTATTGACGTGCATCTATCTGGTAGGTGTTAGACATTGTTCTAGGCCAGAGGTCAGCAAACATTTTCTGCAGATGGCAAGAGAGCCCATATTTAAGGCTTCGAGGGCTGTGTGGGTTTCTGTCCCAACTACTCAACACAGCTGTTGCAGCGCAGACACCACAGCTTTGCAGTGCAAGTTCATGGACAGAGACAGAGGGCAGGCCGACACGAAGGAGGAGACCAGGCGCCCCTCGCGAAGGTCAGAGTCTGCAGGTGAAGACAGGCCGTGATGACGCCCTGATAGGAGACAGGGTTGAGCACACTGATAACGAGAGCCAGCAGTTAGTTATATGGGCAGTGCCGCCTGCTGTCTGCCAGGAACTTGACCCAATGTATTTCATTGGTTTTCTAACACCCCTGCAGAGGAGGTATTATTATTATTTGCTATTTACAGAAAATGAGGCTCAGATGGGTGAGATGATGTGTATGGACCACATGGTGGTGATGAGTGCACCCAAGAACATCTGTCTGTCTGTCTGTCCACCTCTCTCTATATATATCCATCTATCTATCTATCTATCTATCTATCTATCTATCTATCTATCTTAGAATTAGAATTCAGATGTGGTATAGTAGTCTCAAGATCAAATTTATTGGAACTGAGTAATGAAGTCAGATATTTTCTAACAGTTTGATTTGGCCGATGGTGTAAATAAATGGCCTTACCCTGTAGGCCAGGGCCGGACATTTTTCAAAATTGAAAGAGCTTCAAAGATCAAAAGATATATATATATATATATATATATATATATATATATATATATATATATATATATATATTTCAAGCAAATACTTAACATACAAGAAGTAGTAATTCCCAACTCTTACAACTCTTTAGACGTGTGATTGAAAAGAATCTACGTACCAACCTAAAATGTGCGAGGGAAAACAGAGCTTTCGAAATCATTACTGTTTTAGGGGGACCTGGAGTAAAAGCCTTGGAAGGCCCCTGCCATAGGCTCGCGCCCTTTATCCACACTGCGCTTCTCAAGCATAAACACAGGGCTCTCCTCAGACTGGCAGTCTGGTGAACTGCACTCTCCCCATCTCATTGCACTGAGGGCCAAGAATAATAAAGCTGTCCCTTTGCTTTGGGGAGGGGACATTCGCTTGCAGAGGGTTGGCTGTCTGAGGCCTGGACGGAAGAGAGGCGCAGCGGAGAGGATCGGCTCACTGACGCCCTTCTAGGCTGCGTTTTCCAGGCCTCCGTTGAGAAGCTTTCTTCCCAGAGCGGCAGGGAGGTTCTGCCGGCCAAAGCCCCAGAGCCAAGCTCCCCGCGTTGCTTTCCAGCAAAGCTGAGTCTAAAGCCCTTTGCCGTGGTCACTGTCACTGGGAGGGCAGGCTCTCTCCGATGAGGGGGCGTCCACCCCGCAGCCACCCAGTCCACGTGCCTAGACAGTGTTGCGGGAGAGTGGACGGGCCCGGGGCTGGCCCCAGCCCAGCTCAGCCGGGTTTTCCTGTTTTCTTCCCACGTGCGATTAGATGCCAACTCCCCTGGCCGACTTCAAGCCCCAACGGCTGAAGCTGCGTTATCTAACTCAGGATGCCGAAGGCGAGCCAGCAGCAAACTGTGCGGGGGAGAGACTGTTCTCCAGCTCATCTCGTCAAACGAACTTTCGCTCCTAGTTTTTCCTGCTGGCCAGCTCGTGGTGCGGCTGTTGTGAGGGGTGTCCCTGTTGGCGGGATACCGGCTGTTATCTGTGGTTGCTGTCCCTGTCACCATCCTGTGAAGCCCTGGCCCCAGAGGCTGTGGGGTACTTCCCTGCCACAGTCCCCACGAGCTGTCTGTAACCCCGTGTCCTGTCTCCTGAGGGTCAGCCTTAGCTCCGTAAGGGCAGGACCGGCTCCTCCATCCATGAGTCTCCGGCAGCAGACCCAGGCGGCGTGGGTGCTGGCGGGTGCTGGCCTTATTGCACAGCATGGCCCTTCCCACACACACCCAGCCCAGCAGAGGCAGCCACAAACTGTGGATCACTTTGTAGCTACAAATAGGTTGCCCAGGGCCAGGCACGGGCCGCGTCTGACATTCCCTGCACCGCAGTCCCTCCCAAGAGGCCCCAGAATCCACACACCCAGCGGCCAGCCTCAGACATCAGGGCAGCATCCAATTAGCTGCACAAGCAGCACGTCCGAAGGGAGAGGTCGGCAGGCAGCAGCCCCCGCGGAGGCCGGGTCCGCTCTGCGCTCTGCGAGCTCAGCGTCTGCACAGCAGCTCATGCACGTGGGTGGGGTCGATCCCCAAGGCCAGCCTGAGGGGCGACCTTACGCACGGACAGGCCAACAGCAATCGAGACTCAACTACAGCGGAAGGTCTCGCATAACCCACATAGGGGACATTCCCGCAGCACCCAGCACAGGTGATCAAGGAGACTGCGCCACTGGGTCCCACAGGACACCTATGACATAAGGCTACCCTACCAGGACTGGGAGACACCTGGGGAAGATGGAGAGTGTGGCTTTGTGTCAGGGCATATGTGTGATGATGTAAGGAAGGCCTAAAGAAAGGGGCGGCGCCATGAGCATCCTAAGTCCACGGAGAGGTCATGGGCACGTCGCAGCCTTATGGTCAGCCACAGCAACCACGTTTATTATTTATAAATAATTCCAATTTGTGAATAAAAATACTGAGGCGGAGTAAGAGGCTCATTCAAGATACAGTAGCTACGATTCGTTGAGTACTTGCCATAGGTAAATCTTTAAAAATATTTCATTGAATTCTTGCAAAAAGAGGTAGTAGGTACAATTATTATCCCCATCTTAAAGATGGAGACACTGGCCTGGCCGGTGTGGCTCAGTGGATTGAGCATCATCCCATGGACTGAGAGGCCCCGGTTCAATTCCCGGTCAGGACACATGCCTGGGTTGTGGGCTCGATCCCCAGTGGGGGGCGTGCAGGAGGCAGCCGATCGATGTTTTTCACATTGATGTTTCTATCTCTCTCTCCCTTCCTCTCTCGCTAAAAAAATCAAGAAACACATATTCTGAATAAAGATGGAGACACTGAAGCTTACAGAGAGGCAGGGAGTGGCTGAAGCTGGAGATGCAGGAGGAGCTGAGCCTGGAGGCCGGGCTCTCCCGGGGGCTCTGTGCTCCCCTCTGCCACGGGCCCCGCCCCTCACCCAGCACAGCACTCGCCAGGGGCCACCCGAGAGGCAGAGACAGAGACAAGGACAGGACACAGAGACTGGAGAGGGAGAGCTAGACAGGGAGACAGAGGACCTCCAGAGAGGGGGTGGCCATCTTTGGGGGCAACTTCAATTAGGAGCTTCCTCAGAAACAGATAATTTCTGAGAAATTATCAGATAATTTCAGAGTCAGATAAACACCCTGCTGTGCCAGACTAAGCCTGATCTAGGGGAATGGCATTGATGTTGCCATGGAAACCAGCCCTTTCCCAGCAACTGTTCAGGAGTGCTGGGTTTTGGAGGTCCCCCCCCCCCACACCGCTTTAAGAGATGATGTTATATGCTTCTTGGAAAAATTATCCAGGATTTCTTTCTTCTCCTTTTTCCACGACTCCCCGGTTGGCTTAGAGCACATCCTAGGTGTGGAGCGGGACAGACTGATGGACAGCAGTTCCGACAGTTAACTGTCAATTTTCCAGAAAAATGTCTGCCTCCCTAAATGTCTTCTGACCTGATCCCTGCTGGGCTCACCTGGATGCCATCACCGCCTCCCCCAGGGTCTAGCTGTTCCTGTCCCTCCCTCTCCTGCCCAGCCTGGACCGTGAGCCCCAGGGGAGTGTCGCAGCTCCCTGTGCTGTTGGATCCCTGTGCCCAGCTGGGCACCCAGAGACGTCCGGAAGCCCTAACCCTAACCCTAGCCCTCCCCCACCTCCCTGTGCCGTTCCCCTGCCTGGGAGGGCGGCTCTGTGGTCTTCTCTCCACCCTCCTGAATTCTTCCCGCTAGCTCTGGGGCCAGTTCCTCCGCAGACCTCTGGCTGATACCCACGGTGACACCCCTCCCCTTCTGGGAACTTCCGCCGCTCCAGGTCCCCTGCGCACCTTGGGTGAGGTTCCCAGTGTGGGCGAGGATGTGAAAAGGGCGCAGAAGGCACGAACAGGGCTTGTTCTGTGAACCAAGGTGCTGTTTCTAATCACTCCCGGCCCCGGCCCTCTCCCTGCCGGCCAGCAGGCTCTGCGCAGCCCCGGCCTCAAAAAGCAGAGCGCTCCTCCCTGACCAACCCCTTTGGTTCTGTTCTGGAACTGATCTGCCAGTCCGTGGGGAGTCATGGGAACAGTGAGGGCCCCCCTTTTCCTGATGAGAAAATCCTGCCTCCACCGGCCCAGGGTCCCGCCTTAAGACGGCCCAGCTTCAATCCCTTACACGCTCTCTCCTTTCTGGTCACACACCCACAGCCCTAGTTTATTTTTTCAGGCAATGGAGTAGCAAATCCATGTGTGGCAGAGTGTTTGAACGTGTGTTCACTAAATCTTCCGCTGACTTTGTGTAATTGAAAAAAGAGTGGGTGTTTACAGGGTGGCCACCTGCTCTGAGCGGAATGCCAAGCCAGACCCCGGCCTGGTGCGTCCAGCTCCCTGTGCCCGGAGAGAGGCTGAGGTCAGGGCCGTGTGGGTGCCGGGAGGCTGGCCTCATGCCCGTGCCCGGCAGCCTGGGCAGCCCTCCGGGGCAGGGGCCCTGCTTTCTTCCTTCTTCCCACCAGCCACACGTGTTGGGTCACAACCCCGGTGCAGCCAGGAACTGGGAGTCAGCCTCCAGCCCGGCCCAGTCAGTCCTGGTCCCTCCCTCAGACGGCTGCCATCTGAGCTGGGGAAGAGGCGCCAACGCAAGCTGTCAGCTACCAAGCCGACTGCAGAGAGAGCAGGCACGGCTGCGTGGCACCCTGGCCAAGGGCTGGTACCAAACCTGAAGGCTGGTCTCGCAGCTCAGCTCTGCCCGGCGTTCCTTCCTCTACGAACGGGGGTGCTGAAGAGGACACGACGGCAACGACGTCGATGATGGGGGCACCGACCTCCAGAAGGCATCTGAACCAGACGCAAAGCACTTACACGGCAGGGGGCACGGGCACGCAGGGCTGCTGTCCTTGGCGTGAACCCTGGACACGAGTCCGGGCTCAGAATGAGCGCGGTCACTGTCACGACACTGTGCTCGGCTGTCTGAGGAAGGGACCGCAACCTCGACAGCATCGTCGGGATCTTACAGAGGCCGTCGAGGGGCAAAGGAGTCGCACACACCTGGGTCTGAATCCCAGCTCACCTGCTGCAGCCCTGGCACCTCTTCATCCCTCTGAGCCTTGGTTTCTTCCTCCGTCGAGTGGGGGTCAAGAACCCCTCCCTTCCCAGGTGCTAAGAAGAGTTAAATGAGCTCATCATGAGTTGGGCCCCACTCACGCCATCACCTTCCTCCTCCGCTGCGGGCTAGGGGCCAATGTGTTAGTGGGTGGCACCCAGGCTCTTCTTGCGCATGTCTGCTTCCCCGTTTGACTCCGCCTCCCGACGGCGGGGCGTGATTGACAGCTGAGTGCGACCCACAGCCCGGCCCTCCCCCGGCGGTCAGCAGGTGCGCAGGGCGAAGCGCAGCCGGGTGCGTCTCTTGGTCCTTGGTTCTGACCTCAGCATCACTTCAGGCCCCGGCTGCCTAAGGATGGAGGTCCCCCCACCGCCCGATTCCAGCCCCAGCCTCACGGGACACCCTGCTCCCCGAGATCCCCCTGACCTCGGGACCCCCGCCCCAGCCTCTTCCCTGCGGGGCCCACTGAGCAGAAGGAAGTCGCCAAGGAAGCTCATGACTCTCAGACACATCTATCTTTATTTGTTTCCTGTCAGAAAAGTCCAAGAATTACACCAAAAAATACTTCAGCCTCTGCTACCTACTGACAAAAATACACCACGAAATTATAAAGCGCTCAGCGGTTTGGCGAGGGACAATTTGTTATTCGGCTTTAGGTGACCAATGAATTTACAGGTGACTTGAGGTGACGGGGAGGCGGGTGGGGGGGGTCAGATGGTGGCGTCTGGCGGGACAGTTGGAGCCGTGCTAGTCTCAGGGTCAGCGACATAGCAAGCCACAAAAATGCCCTTTAAATGCCCGTCAGAGCTCCGTGGGGAAACAGTACCACGTCTCCGTGACCACCTCTCCAGCCGGGCCTGGCCCTGCTGGGCCCGGAGCCGACACCCCGCAGCGGCAGGTGCTGCCTCCTCGTCCAGAGCGCCTAGAACCAGATCGGGAGTTGGGCCGGTGTCCCCTCCACACCCCGAGTGGGCAGAAGGCGGCCTGTTCTTCAGCTTCCTGCAGAGACCACTTGGCTCTGTTGCAGCCACACCTTCCAGCTCCCTGGCTGCCCCTGAGCTCCCTGGCCCTGACCTTCACTGTTCTTCTCATCGCCATTAGCACTTTGGGCAGCAAAGGGCCGAACAGAAATGGAAAAGCCGGGTGCCTGTGCGTATCGCGTGGCCAGGAGTCACACGCTGCCCTGTCCTGGGGCCTCCTGCAGCCCCCCCCCCCCCGGCCGTCTCATAAACGTGGCCAGCATCCAGGTGTAGAGCTAGAAAAAGGCAAAGGAAAAGACAAAGGAAGCTGCCCGATTCCGTGTGCTGACGCCACGCTCGTGCCCAGGCGGCGTGCTCGGAGGCCTGGAGGCCGGACACCCATCTGTGCTGACCTTGCAGAACCAACCCTGCTGGGTGCCGTGACCTCGAGCTGTGGCTCCCTGCTACTCAGGTCACAATCAGTCCCTCTCTGCAGCTCGGCCCTCCTACCTCCCCGAGGTCCTTCCCCCACACCGGCGGTGGCACACAGCCCGCCCGCGTCGCCGGGTTGGTACCTCGGGAGCCCGCATCGAAGCTGCATCTCCTCGTCTGAGCGGCCCCGAGGGTCGCCACTGCCCTCCCTGCCTTCCGCAGGCAGCCCGTCTAATCCTCTTTTAGTTCTGTTTCTTTCCTTTCCTGTTTTTATTTTTCCTAACAAATACTAAGCAGTGGCTTTGGAAATATCTTACATGGGGACAGTCAACACGAAACATGCCTTTGTACATGAGCCTGACTCGGGGACGAAGCGACAATACCAAAGACGAAAAGAAATATCGATTCGGACAACTGCAGTGAGTCCCCCCGCCCCGCCCCGGCCCCCCACCCCCACCTCCCAGGAGTACAGTGTTGTCTTGTAACTGGGGCTTGGCTCAGCCCGCGGGGGTCCCCCCTCCGCCCCCCATTCTGGCTGCGGTGGGCCTCTAATGGCCCTGGGTCTTGGGCGGTTTGGGCTCATGGATGACGGCGGCCGCCGACAGCCAGGGCCCGATGGCCCGGGCAGTGCTCTGCTTGGCCACGCTGTAGTGGCTGATGACGGTGTAGAAGCGGCTTCTGGAGCTGGGGTCCTGGGACGAGTAGTAAGCGTCCAGGGAGGCCGGGATGCAGCGCTTGTGCTGGGGACGAGAGACACGGTCAGGGGCAGCTCGCAGACTGCTTCCGACCCACCCTGCGACCAGGTGGCAGCACCTGCTGGCCTCCCCAGCGCCACCACCACCCCCACCACCCAAGCTGACACTCACTTAAGGCCAGAGAAATAACCCTGCTGTTGCTGCTAACTCAAGGGCAACCTCCCCTGCTTATGGGCCGTGTGACCGTCATGGACACTGTGGGTGGCACAGCTAGGCCACGTCCCCTGCCGATTCCCCATCACCCAGAGTTCTTCCCGGGGCCACTGCCCGCAGCCTGTGGCTGCTGGTCTCATTTCCTTGCATTTACATTCGTATCTCCTTTCTATCAAAAGCCTTGGTTCCTGGCAACGTTGATGCAATTATGAATTTGCATCGCCCTACGATAGATCTAGCAGATGGTCACGAAACAGCACCAATATCATGACTTATGGACTAGGACGGTGTCTCTGCAGCTCTCTGCCCTTAGAACACGATATCCCACTCGGGGAAAACAGTGTATTCCACACTCATTTGAAATAGTCAATGTCTTTGTAAATTAATATCCTGACTTGATATAGCTAGGGTCTTTGTTTAGCTGGTTTTTAATTTTCAGGAATTTTTTTCTTATGTCTTTATCTTTTAAATACGTCAAGGACAGATACACAGCGAGATGCTCGCAGAGAAGCCTGGCTCCTCGCCCGGTGCCCTGGATGCCACTCCCCTGCCCCGGAACCACTTTCCTTCGTTTCCCAGTGTATTCCCATGAACCTTCTTTCTGCAAATATTAGCAGACCCAGCCCCTTCCTCCCACACGGGCAGCACCTCTGTCTTTGATGCATCCGGAAGGGAGTCCATGTCCGAGTCTGGACACCTTCCTGCCTTATCTTCACCGGTGCACGAAGCCCACGTGGGGATACGTCTCAGCTTATCCAGCTGTCCCCTGTGACAGTTGTCACCAACCCCCCAGGACCTCAGCTTCGTACTGAGAACGGTGTCTTCAGAGGTCACATGGCATGTCTCCTGAAGGACGTGTGTTTTCAGGGGGACCAGTCACATCTGACTCCCTCACCTGGGAGACTAAGGTGATGCCTCGGAAAACGCTGTCCACCAAACACTCTTCATCCCCATCTCCTCAGATGCAAAATGGGGGCAAAACCCCTGAATTTCACAATGAGCCCGCAGCTCCATTGAGGGAATGGGTATGAAAGCGTCTAACGTAGGTTCTCAGTCAAGGGTCATTCATGAGGATGACTGTCCCCTGCTTTGGATCCAAATCAGACTCTGTCTCTACTGCAGCTAACGTCTGTTGAGAGCCTGCTATCTGGAAGGCCCTTCGCCGACTGATTCTACCTCAGTTCTCTCCTCGAGGCCTCAAGAAAGCCCGTGGGTGGGCATTATCCACGCCCATTTTGCAGCTAAGAAAACTGAGGTTCAGAGGGCGAGGAGACACCCGGGGTCACGCAGCTGGCTCAGTTCTTCAAGGAAGGAGTGCAATCAGAGAGGGGCGGCAGGACTGGGGAGACCCCCTCAGAAGCTCCCTGTCCTCACATCTCTGTGGGGCCACCGTGGGGACAAGGAGTCACCCGTCAAACAGGACGCTCCTTGCCAAGGGAGAGCTTTCCAAAGATGGAGCAGTGTCCCCGGAGGAGAGTGGCTTCCCCTCCCGGCTGACGTGAGGTCCCGCGGAAGGCAGGCCACCTTTGCAGAGCGCCACCTCGGGGGAGGGGCTCTTCTGTCTCCTGGAGACCAAGTCCTTCCTGCACAACTGAAAGCCCTGGCCAGGCCCGTATTACATTTTAAACAGTCTGCAGGGAGGTGGTCGTACCCAGGATCTGGACGCCAATGAAAAGAAGACAATGTAAATCCTCTCGTTGAAGTCGACGGTCACTGGGGCCACTCACCTGCCAGGACACCCTTACCTTATAGACAAAGCCCTCTGGGCAGCTGTGGTCGTAGGTGAAGGCTTTGTAAACCACCAGGAACACGATGCAGGCGAGGAACGCGAGGGCCAGGCTGACGAGGATGGTGACCTGGAGGGAAAGAGAATCAGTCACCCAGCCTCAGCTTCCTGCCTCAGTCCACGGGCACACCTTCGGAATGGGTGCCGGGGACCCAAGCACTGGCTGTCTCACTAACTTGCAGTGTGACCCTGAGCCAACCACCTGCTGGAAACTGGGGCCTCAGTTTCCCCCTTCTGCCAGATACTTTCTGAAGTCTTGGTCCAACGTGTGATCCCGCCCATTTACCTTTCCTGTTAACTGCCACCACCCCGGTGCCAGTGCCCAGTTCCAGTCTCAGATGTCAACCCTTTCCCCTCCACGCCATGTCCAGGGCACGCCCAGCCCAGACTCCCGCCCCCTCCCACCCACCTGCCCGCTGCGCGCCTCTCATCTCAGAAGCGTCAGCTCCCCCTTTGCCGGCTCGCGGGCTGAGATCCTGACGTCGCCCTTGACTGTTTTCCTCACGTTCTACGTTCGGTCTACCAGCAGGAGCTATCGTGTCTGCCTTCAGATACACCCAGATCTGCCCGCTGCTTGTCGCCTTGGTCACCCCACCTGGCCCAAGCCATCATGGCTTCTCACCCGCAGTGTCCAGACAGCCTTCCAGTTAGCGGCCTCCGAGACCCCCAGGGCGGACTCGCAGCCGCAACCCGGAGGCCCATTCAGAGTCTGAGTCAGGGCCCGGCCCTCTCTGCCCAGAGGCGTCTAATGGTCTTCAAATGGCCCAGAGTGACAGCCCAGCCGTCGTCATGAACTACCAGCTTTAACACGGCACCGAGCAGACGGGGACCGTGAGGAGCGAGCGGAAAGGGTAACTGGCTGATTTCATAGTCCCCTCGCGCTGGCACGGCCCAGCCCAGCTGCTCTGTCCACAGTGGCAGGGCACTAACCCCCAAGACGTGGGGCATGCAGTGGACATAACCAGTATTTCTTCTTCATGTTCTTTTGAACAGCTGGCGGCCTTGTGAGTCAGCTGGCCTAGAAATATGGCAGATTCCTCTCATGGACAGAAGGTTTTTGTGGTTCAGAAGAAAGATGAAATAGATTTGGGGGTCCCCATCCCTTCTCCTTGCTGCCCAGAGCAGGGTGCGGACAGACAGGAGGAAGCAGGCGGTCCGGCCGCTCCAAACGAAGAGAGTTGTTTACGGGCAGCTGTGAAGCCCGGAGGGAGGTGTTTGCGAAGAGCAAGACGGACACGGGGGGTGGGGCATCCGTCTGGATCCCACGCCGGACTGTGAGAAATGTCCCGCTGTGTGTGTGAGTTTTAGAAGTGCAATATGATAAGAAATGTGTGCATATATGTTTGGCCTTCGTGCTCAGTTCCGGCTCAGAGCTCCTAGGACCCTTGCACTGCCCTAAGTGGTACGAGCACCATGAGCATCTTCTGTTCTAACATTTGGTTTTTGTCCCCAGTTCCTGACACAGCTCGGGCCCTACGGGTCAAAGGAGTGGCTGTTATTCAACCACACCTGAGTTTATGTTAACACTGTGACTTCTGGAAAGCCAAGGACCCAACCATGCGCTGAGAATTCGTCCCTCAGCCCTGCCCCTGACCTCGGGGAGGGAGAGATTGAGCTCAGTCACCGGCCAGTGACTTGATCACTCTGGCCTCTGTAAGGACGCCTCCATGGAACCCTAACTGAAGAGCTTCCGAGAGCTGCCGGGCTGGCGATCAAGGTCACAGTGACGCACCCGGAGGGGGGCACCCCAGCCACGGACAGAGCTCTCTGCTCAGGACCCTTCCGGAACGCTCACTGTGTGTCACCTGGTTGTTCAGATATATCCTTTCACACACTTCGCAGTAAGTAAAGCACCTTCCCGAGCTTGGCAAGCCTCTCTAGCGAATTACTGACCCTGGGAAAGAGGTTTAGGAACCCCGGTTTATAGTCAGTCAGAAGTACAGCTGACGACCCAGCACTGCGACTCGCCCCTGAGACGGGGACAGACTTGGGGACGAGCCCTCAGTCTGCGGTCTGCACTGACTGGGAAGCTCGCCTCAGAGTTGGGGTAACTGTGGAGCATCAGTGGGCATGCGACCTGGAGGGCTGCTCAGGGTGGGAACCCCCTCCCCCACACCGGGTGTCAGAGGTGCTGTGAAAGCTTAGAGAAAGTGTGTTTCCCTTTAGACGGTGACACGTGCAGTTCGGTTCCAGACTGTCATGGACACCGCGTGCTGTCCACCCCTCCGTTTTGCACCCTGAACCCTAGCTGCAGCCTCCTGCCTGGGGTTGGGCGGTCACGGTGTGAGGTCAGATGGTACAGAGATTGGGCTGGAATCACCGGAAAGACGTGGAGAGATGTCAGTGGAGGCCGGAACCCGGAGCGAGAGAGGCCCAGAGGCAGACACACCCCCTGACAGCCCCCAAAGATGGCATTTGAGGAGCACAGGGAAGGGGGCCACCCGAGACCACTGCCCAGCGCTGAGGATCAGGTGCTTGGAGTGTAGACGTAAAGACTCTTTAACGCCCAGGCTCCCCGCTAGCCAAAAGGTGCCAACAGCCCAAACGCCGTCAGCCGGCCAGCGGACGAACAGACTGTCTATGCACATAGCGAGTATCTCCCGACAGGAAAGGAGTGACATGCTGGGGGCGGGACCGACCCTGCAAACACCGCGCTGCATGAGAGAAGCCACACATCAAAGGCCATATACTGTGCAAGCCCACGGACAGGAAATGTCCAGAAGGGGTCAGTCTGCAGGCTCAGGACGCAGCCTGGGCGCCAGGGCTGGGTGGGCGATGGGCAGGGCTGCCGACGGGCACAGTTTCCCTTTGGGGTGATTTGGAAGCAGACAGGTGACGGCTGCACGACACTGTGAAGGTCCTAAGTGCCACTGCAGTTCTCACTCTAAAGTGGTGAATTTCACCTCAGTTCAGAGCCCGGGCTGATTCCCTCTGTCAAAGGGACCTGCAGCTCCGGCCAGCGTCCCCTCACCAGTCGCCCACGGGCGGGACAGACACGCTCACAGGTGGCGCTCACACGCAGGCACAGAGCAGAGCCGCGGCCCTCCCGCCGCCACCAGCCTGGCGCAGGGCCTGGGAAACTCCCGGTACAGCCTCCCGTCCCGGCGACGTGTGCGATCCCAGCCCAGACTTGGGAGCCGGGTAAGACCTCAGGGTGACCCCAGTCTGGGCTGGACATTCCCCGGTCAGCAGCAGGACCCAGCAGGTGTTTTTAGAAAGAAAGAAGAGAGAGGGATGGATGGAAGGAGGGAGGGTCCTAAGGAGTTCACGCTGAGGCCGCCACCCAATTGTTCCCCCACTTTACAGCTGTGCAAACAAAGGCCCAACAAGCACGCCTGAGGCCACAGGGCCACCGCTGCAGCGGAGCTGCTGGGACTCGGACGTCTGGCTCTCAGGCCTGGGTCCGAGCCACCCCTTAACCCGCCTGTGACCAGTACTTCTCGGCCCTGCAGCGCCCTTGCCTGCTGTCGCTCAGCGAAGCAAGACGGGGCACACTGTGCACCCGGCCTTGGACGGTGCGTCACCGCAGACGTGGGAACCCCGGGAGTCCGGAGAGAAGAGGAAAAACAACTGCCCCACCCGCCGGCAGCCCAGCCAGGACCTGATGGAGGCCCTCGTGCTGGCGGGAGCCGGGATCTTCACGACAGGCACGTCCTGCGGCATCTGGGCACCACAAGGCCCGATCAATCACCCTGTGTTGTGAAGAATGCAGACCCTGGAGCCTGCCAAGCAGCGGGCCCCTCGCATCAGGAAGCTGGGACTCTGGGAGATCAAAGCAGAGCTGCCCCACAGATACCCACCTTCTGTGTGTGACATCTGGAACCGCCAGGGACAGAACTAGGCCACCCTGTGCCTTGTTCCTGGCTCAGCCGCAAAGGTCCTGAGAACAGGGCTCGAGCAGAAAGTGCGAGGGGTATCCCCACCTTTGCCCTCGCCGCCAGCGGGATGGAGCAGCGCCCTCGGAGCCAGGCTGTCTGGATGGAAACTCAGCTCCGCCACTCGCTGTGTGACCCTGGGCGAGTGCCTTGCCCCTGGGAGTCCTCAGCCTACTTCTCTCTACATCGAGGTGACACTGATGACTTCCCCAAGCTGGCTGTTGTAAGGCAGGATGTGGTGGTGCGTGGAGCCCTGGGGACCCACCTGGCCCACGGTCATGACCTCAGTTAGCATCCATGGAGCACGCACATGCATTAGTAACATCACTGTGTGTCCTCTCCACCCTGTCCTATCAATGTGCCCATTTTACAGATGGTCTTCCAGAGGCTGAGGGAATGAATGGCTTTACATATATGAGGGCCGAGTGAGTATATGAACTCGGGTCCAAAGTCCAGCTGCCTAAACGTATGTTATAATGTCGATATATCTATATTGACAGTAGCATTTATTTTTATTGAAAATCCACTGCCCCGTGATTATAAAATTGGAAGCCCATACTCACACCAGGAAGCCTTCCCAGAACATTCCTTCACCACGGGCCTGTCTGGGGCTCCGAGGGGTCAGTCCTGGCCGGGGTCACGATCACTCTGCTCTCGTGATTTCCTCGTCCATCAGCCCGCCCCACCAGACTGCCAGCTTCACTAGGGATGGTGCCTAGTGACCTCCTGCCCAGCTCTCGGCCTGGGCCTGCCACAGACAGCATCTCGGTGAGCTCTGGAGGGCTCACACCTGTTACTTCAGCCAGGTCCAGAGCCAGGCCCCAGAGCACAGCGTCACCTCCTCACCCAGAGGCCCGTCCACGCGCACCTTCCTGTCACCTCCTCCTCCGCCCAGAGGCCCGTCCATGCGCACCTTCCCGGTCACCTCCTCCTCCGCCCAGAGGCCCGTCCACGCGCACCTTCCTGTCACCTCCTCCTCCACCCAGAGGGCCGTCCACGCGCACCTTCCCGGTCACCTCCTCCTCCGCCCAGAGGCCCGTCCATGCGCACCTTCCCGGTCACCTCCTCCTCCGCCCAGAGGCCCGTCCACGTGCACCTTCCTGTCACCTCCTCCTCCGCCCAGAGGCCCGTCCATGCGCACCTTCCCGGTCACCTCCTCCTCCGCCCAGAGGGCCGTCCACGCGCACCTTCCTGTCACCTCCTCCTCCGCCCAGAGGCCCGTCCATGCGCACCTTCCCGGTCACCTCCTCCTCCGCCCAGAGGCCCGTCCACGCGCACCTTCCCGGTCACCTCCTCCTCCGCCCAGAGGGCCGTCCACGTGCACCTTCCTGTCACCTCCTCCTCCGCCCAGAGGGCCGTCCACGTGCACCTTCCTGTCACCTCCTCCCCCGCGCAGAGGCCTGTCCACGCGTACCTTCCCGGTCACCTCCTCCTCTGCGCAGAGGCCCGTCCATGCGCACCGCCCCGTCAGAGGCACAGCCTCACTGCATCCCAGCCCTCCACGTCTGCATGCAGCCTGCATCCCCATCTCCATGGAGACGCCGGCCCTGCAGCCAAATAGCGCGTTCCATTAAGCTACTTTCATTCCTCAATCCCCTTTCCTGGCACAAGAGTTGATATAAAAAAAAAAAAAAAGGAAGAAAAGAAAATCAGGTCAGCAAAATCGGTTTGGAAAATTATAAATCTTCCAGTTCCAATGTGCGGCACAGCTACGCGTGCCAGTGGGGGTTTCTGAGCCAGAGAAGCTGCTCCATGTCGCCCTGTAACTCGGGCGCGGGTGAGAAATCAGCCTGCCAGCACCACGACAGCTCGACCGCAGTGTCCTTAGCACAGCCCGCCACGCTGGGGGCCCAGCCGATCGCCGCTCTCAATGTGCCACCTTCGTCCAGGAGGAGGAAGGGTCTCTACCCAGTCTTCTGCCTCCCCACCCCTCCGGCCCTACACACACACACACACACACACACACACACACACACACACTCCCCACCTGGCAGGAGCCCTGGCAGAGTCTCACAGACAGGAGGTGAGGGCCTGGGCCTGAGGCTGCCGCCCTTGGAAAGGCCTGCTGCAAGGTTGGCCCCTGCTGGCCTCTGGGATCTGGGCCATCCCGGGGCTCCCTCCATTCCCAGAACTGGTGCCAGTGGCTCACTGTGCTGACACTGTGCCAGCAACATGGTGTGTGCTGGGCAGCTGCCCTCCTCCAGGAGGCTGGCACTAGGTGGGGGCGCCCCTGTGACCAGCCCCCCGTAAAACCCTGGGCCCTGAGTCTCCACTGAGTTCCCTCAGTTTCTCCATCTGTAAAATGGGAACAGTGCTGAAGGGCGACATGAGCTCATACAGATCACTGGCCCGCCTTTGGCGTGAAGCAGGGCGCGTCAGTACGCGAGCGGGTCAGAGCGACTTCTGCCACGGCACTGTCCTTGGGCAGAATGTCCCGGAGGGTAGGCATCTCTTTTGTTTACCCCCCTGCTCTGTGCACCTCCTCCGCTGGGCTCCGTTCCTGCAGAGGGAGTTGGCTTGGCGTGCAGGCTCCCACGTCTAAGATGATTTCATTGGAAAAGCTTAAAATGGACATTAAGAATTATTAACCACGGTGTGGTTGTTTTAACTTTATTTCTTATTAATAATGTTTAAAACCAGCCCTATAAAGGTAGGTCTTATCATCTTTCCCATCTTAAAAATGAAGAGCGTAAGACCCAGAGTCACTTGCCGGAGGAAATGGAAATAGCAGAGACCGGGGAAGCAGGATGGGGACTAGGGTGTGGTCCCCAAGGCGGTGTGCATTTTGCACTCAGCGCACTGCCCACCAGTGGCTGCCACCCGAGTGCGGCTAGGAGTGCAAAGATTCTCCCCACCCACAAACTGAAAAGCTCGCCTATCACACTGTTGGGTCAGCTCCCCGAGGAAGCCCCCCTCACCCATTAAAGAGCGCATTCTCTGGGGCCCCAATGAATCCCGCTAACTAAATTGCCTTTTGAAAGGAAAAGGGAAAGGGAACATCTGTGGCCTCAGACTTCCTATGAGCAATAATTCCAGAAGGAGGTGCAGCAGTGAGGTCCCCACCAGAGCCAGGAATGCATTAACATTCGTGAAACCCTTAAAAGAGAAAAAGCACAATTTAAATTGGAACATTCCAGAGTAATAACTCATCTCCCAGTTTAACTGGCTATTGACATAATCATTAAAAAAGAAGAAATGAGGATCCGGGGGCCCCGGCTTATGAAAGAGCTAAATCTCTGGCCTCCTGACGCATTTCTCATTTTGAAAGATCAAACCAGCAGTCAGCTCGAACCAGAGGATATTAAGACCTTGGCCAGTTTGCCTCTTGCCGGCTGGAGAAGCTGAGGCCTCACTTCGTGAGGTGGTGTCTTTATAAGCCGATAAACCAAGGACACGTGCAATGTGGAGATCTGAACATGTCACCCAGATCTAAACGGCCTGTCAGGCGGGGAGGAGCCGAGCTTGTCTAGTCGCAGGGCAGACAGGCGACATAAGCCAGTGAGGACATCCAGGTGTGAAGTCCAGGTGCGGGCCACGGGACGGGGTGGGAGAGACCGTGCCCATCTCCCCCAGGCAACTGTTGTCAAGGATGGGAAGGAGGCCCAGGTAATGGCTGCCATGCTTTTTCAAGAAAAGACGGAGACAGAGCAGGAAAGGCTGACACCAGGACTTGCCCGAGTCTGTTCTAGAAGGGGGCTGACGAGGTCTCAGGTGAGTCGGGGAGTGTGACTGGTCTGGGGCTGGGTGGCAGCCAGCTCCCAGGTAGCACCATGAGCCCCTGCAACCAGAGATGGTACAAGGCAGGTGGGGATTAAAGGGCCAGGGTCCTGTGTCCGTGAAACAGCTCCAAGAAGCCCAGCACCCTTGGTGCCGGGGGGGGGAATGAATAAAGACCTAACATTTATTGAGCATGTACTACAAGCCAGGCCGTCTGTGCATGGCGTTATTGAGCCCATGCAACTGTTCATGACGACATACTTGTCCCTGTCTTACTGCAGGGACCCCCAGGGTCCCAGCCGGGCCAGGATGAGCCTCTCCTTCCTCCTACCCGGGCTGCTGGGCAAGGAGAGGCCTCGCAGCTTCCACGGCAACCTTGTCAATCACCGGCATTTTGTAAAAAGTGGTCCGGACAAGAGGCCTCACAAATCTTACCAGGGCTGTTGTGCACAGAGATGGCACCGGCCTTGCCGTCCCCGCGGGGAGTGATTGCAGCTACAAATCTGTCCCGATGTGCAGGCGAATGGGCTGCGAGCGGACGGGGCCCGGAGCTCCTCTGCTGCTTCCTGACGATGGTGTGAACTTATTACTGAGGACATGAAAGGCTCCCACGGCTTCGGGGTGCAGGCAGTGCAGCAGTTCACTTTGGGCTATTCAGAGACGGGGGTGCAGAGACTGGGGTGGGAGGAGCTAGGCTCTAGTCCCAGACTGGCTGTGGGACCTGAGCAAGTGGCACCGCTTCTTTGAGCCACAGTCTCCTTATCTGCAAACGTGGGACTGATTATAGCGCCATCGACCAGGCACGCCGGGAGGACTCCGTCAACACGGGATGTGACGCTCCCAGCCACTCGGGTCCCCATCACTGTCATCACTGTTGAAATACATTCCTCAAGCAGTCTCCTGTGGAGCCGATGGCTTGGCTTCCTGTCACTAAAATAGCAGGCTGCCGGCTGGACCTCCTAATTTCATCAAAATGGTCTGTTGAGTCACAACCTTAATTAACTTTCCCAGGGTTTTACTGGAGCAGGAGTCGGGCCCAGCCTCTCGCCCGCTCTCCCTGGCTCCACATAATGGAAGCGCCTGTCCCTTGTAAACCGTCTGACTCTAGGAAGACAAGCAACTCGCCCACAGACACGCGGGGCTGCGCACAGAGCACCAGAACCAGGGCGTGGGCCCCGATGAAATGCCCTTCCCTCCACTGAGCTCCCACAGCAGCTGCGCCCGGGGCCCCGGCTGGACTTTGTGCTTATCCACCTGGGACCTCCGGCCCTTCCCTCCCAGCGGACGGCAGGCAGGACACGCGGGCATCACGGCCCAGAGGGAAGGGTTGGCCTCCCTTCCTGCAGGAGAAACCGCTCTTTGCAGAGCTTTGGAAAACCACAGGGTGGAGGGTGAGGTTCCGGTCATGGAAAATAACACAGAGTGGAGGGTGCTTGCTCCAGGCTCTGAGGAGGGAAGCCAGGACCAGCGGCTGAGGAAGGGGACTTGACACCTGCCCCGGCGAGACCTGAGTTGGGACCCAGCTGTGTGGTCCTTGAGGCCCCACCTGGAGGGTCCCAGGGCTTGGCTGTGGTAGGTGCTCCATCAACCTGCTAAGTCAGTGAGCGCCATCCAGCTAGCCTCATGCATCCTGTTTGCATTACACCCTCTCTCTTTGCCCAGAAGGGACTGAAGGGGCCCCAGGGTTTAGTCATCCCTGACGCCAGAGAGCTCCCGGCGTGCCCAGTGCCACCGCGAGCACAGCACAGCGCCTCTCCGGTGTCTTCAGGACAACCCTTTTGGAGGTATTGGTATTACATCCCCATTCTACAGACGAGGAAAATAGTAACGAATAAAGGGAAGGACTGAGGAGGGCCAGAAACTGGAGCGGATCTGGGACAGTGCCCATCCTTGTAGCCGGGGCAATATGGGCTCCAGGCTTTCTGCAAGCCTGACCAAAGGCAGGAGCGGGGTCCATGGAAACATTCACAGAGTCTGGACGACAAGAATAAGAAGATGCACAAATGGCTGGCTCTATCTCACTCGCCTGGCCTTGGGCATGTCGCGGCTGCCTCCGGCCCTGACCTTCGCTCTGCACAGGGAGCATGATGACAACACTGTCCACACCGTCGGGCGGTGATGAAGGTCAAAGGAGAGGCTAAATGCAGCGAGCACGGGGCCTGGACCCCAGGAGATGCCGCGTCAATACCCCCCGCCTGTGTGACTTCTGGCCTTTTCTCCCTCCACGAACAGAAGCAGGCATCTCGGCGCGTGGGTGTTTAACTGTGAAATCATCCACAAGGCTGCGCAGCCGGCTCATTGTTACTTAAAAAGAAGAAAGAAGCCGTGCGAGGCGGCTGGGGGCGTTTCAAGCGTTTGCTCCTGCATTTCACAAGCCGGTGGCTGAATGGTTTGGTGACTCCCAGCCTGGGCCCCGCTTGAAACCCACATTAAAATGAAAGGGGCCTTCAACTCCCCATTATACTGTGGTGCCCTGGGAGGCTCAGGAAAGTCACGCTTTTCCTTCATCTCCTGCAGCCGAGAAGCGCAATTGATTTTCCTGGCCTCATTTTCGTGTTTTAAAGAACTATTTCCCCAGGGCTCCTCTGAGAACTGAAATGGAGAAAATCTCATTCATATTTTACCATGTAACCCAAAGACTAATTGTGTCCCTGACAACAGATACTGGCGGAACACCTAGTCCATAGCAGGCCCAGGGCCGGCCACGTGGGATGCAGAGGCGCCGTATCGTGGCCTCTGCCCTCAGGACAGCCCTTTAGAAGGCAAGGGGAGAGGCGCTGTGATACAGACAGCACCGGGGGGGGGGGTGGTATGTGATGGTGAAGGAGGGAGCTGGAAAGGTAAACTGAGGCAAGCTCAAGCAGGAGCATGGACATCAGACCGAAACGCATTGGGAGCACTGGAGCGCTACCGTGTTCACCGTCTGACCCTCAGTGGCGTGGCACCGCTTGAGTTTTAAAAATGACTTCGGCAGTTTGGTTGAAAATTGAACTGGAGGGGGTGAGATTGGGCGGTGGGAAGACCAGTCAAGGCTCTAAAAATAACCCAGGACTGTCTTCTTCCTAGTCCAGTACTGAGCTAGGTATTTGGGGAGATACCAAAACAAGGAGATAAACTTTGGTTTACTGAGTGCCAACTGTGTCGCCTCTAAATATCGCCTCTAAATATACTGCCAGTATTCATCCAGATACTGGCAGGCTACAAACCTACCACTCAGGGAGGCAGCGAGAAGTGAGTCACACCGGGAGCAGGTGAGTGAGGCAGGTCTGTGGGTCCCCCCTCCCGAAGCCAGCGTGGCAGACTGCGGGCCGCCCCGGAGTGGCGGGGCTCCGACACAGCAGGGCACAGTTTGCTGCATCCGTGTGTGCCGCCTGCAAGGAAATGCTGTGCTCCAGCCCAGGAACAACTCACGTGAGCCTAACAGGTGACTAAAGACGGAGCCCTGAGCTCTTAATATTCCATGATAAACGATGTGGCTTTAAAATCAGATTCACATGAAGGGAGGTTCTGGCTACAGCCAGCATTCTGGGAACATTAGATGTGGGCCGTGTCTGTATTCCACAAGTCACCCACACCACATACCCCAAGGCCTGGGACACGGTGGCCACTCTGTAAATACGTATTGACGGAAGGGGCCACTTGGAGAAAAAAATCTTTGAAGGGAATTACAATTAAGAGAATGACAATAGGTTCATTTCAAAATGCCATCTTTCAAAGCTTTAGAGGGGTACCTGGGTACAAATGAAATTTGTCTATTAATCTTCAAATATTTTCTGAAAACTACCCATACCCTTCCAAATATCATTAAGCCAGATGATTTTATGGGTTGATTCTGTGTTGTTTAAAAAAAAAAACAAAAAAAAAACTTGAAGAAACAGATGATTTCTCTACTCTTTCAAATTTTCTAGAGCTTAGAGAAAGAAAAAAGGTGTGTACGTTCTCTTTATAAAGGCAGCATAACACTAATAGCATACCTGACAAAGACAGCACAAAAAAGAAAGCTCAACACAGCCTACAACATTAATAAAGCAAAAATTTTAAATAATATACTAGCAAATAGAACTCAGTGCTTTACCATGACCAAAGGAGGACATGTAAGAATGGCTTAATATTTAGAAATCTATCAGTATAATTTACCATAATGCTAGGTCAAAGAAGCCAAAACCATATGATCATCTCCTTAAATGCAGAAAAAAAATCGTCAAAATGTACATGGTCAAAAACTAGAAAGAGTAGACCTGAGAGTACTGACCAATGCAACTGGACAAGAAAGTGACATTAGGAGTCTAAAAACTGAAAAGAAGAAATAGCATAAGAAAACTAAATACCAGTAAAGGGAAGCAATATTGGCATTATGGACAGATGATACAATTATACAGGTAGAAAACCAAAAAAAATCACATTTTTAAACAAATTATTAGAAACAATAAGAAAAGTTGGTTATAGTCTGGTAGCAAATGTACAAGAGTCAAAAGCATTTTTATTAAATATAAATGACAACCCATTAAAAAATATAATGGAAAAAACAATCCCCTTTAGAATATCAACAAAAAAATAGGTGAAGTACTTTGAAATAAATTTAACAAGAACTGTAAAGATGATTATAAAGCTCGATTGAGAACCCTGAATGACAACTTCAACAGATGCAAAGTTAAATCTTGTTTCTAGATAGACTCAAAATTTTAAAGATACAGCTTCTCTTCAAATTAATCTGTAAATTTATGGAACCCACATTAGAAAGCAGCATGGTTTTTGGAACCTAAACAGTATATTAATATTTATATGGAGAAACAAACATGTAAGAATGGGTAAGGAGTTTCTGAAAAGTATAAAAAGAAAGGGGGAAGAACAGTTTACATAGATTTTAAGATGTAGTATAAAACTATGTAATTGAGAAAATTTGGTATTGTCTCGATTTTCAATACCAAATAATTGTCAGACCAATGGAAGAAAAGAGAGCACAGAAGTAAACTCAAATACATACGGGAATGCAGGATCTTAAAAAGGTGGGATGTCCAGTCAGAGAGAGGATTAGCGAATGATCGCAGACCCACTGGCAACTGGCCATTCACAAAGAAATAAAGTCGGATTTCCAGCTTACTCTTTATAAATGCCAGATGGATCCAAATTTTAACATAAAAAATAAAATCATAGAAGTCCCAGAAGAAAACATGAGTTTCGGCTGGGAGAAGGCCTTGATTTTTATAGAGTTGAGGGTATCAATATTTTCCTTTACACCTTCTGGAGTTTGTGATTGAAGCAGAAGTAAGAAATCCCACAGGCTTGGAAAAGAAGTTACACCATAAACAAAACCAAAAGGCAGAGGACAACTGAGAAAGGACCAAACAAGTGAGAATGACTAAGTTCCTAGCTTTGCGAAGAGGCCACGCAAATCAGTAGGAAGGATTGGCAAGTGCTCCAACCACACAGAATGTTTTCCAGGCAAGAAGCCAAGGTCAAGAGTCAGTGAGTAAACAGCAAGAGGCTCTATCTCACCAATAATGAAAGGCAGACAAATTGGACAAAGCTGAGGTGCCATTTTCTATCTATCAGCTTGGTGAAACTTTAAAAGATGCCTAAAACTAACAGTATAGGGAAGAACACATTCGTAGGCATGGTGGAGGAAGGGTTGGTGGGACAGTTTTGGGAGATAATGGGGCAAAAATCTATTAAAATTGAAGACTGACATACTCTCTGGCAAGACTTTTAAGAGAAAGATTCTCATACCCTCCCAATATACTTATAAAACATATGAACACACACACACACACACACACACACACACACCAGGGAGCTCGGAAGTTCACTGCGGCAAAGACTGAAAGCTAGAACAACAATAGGGGACTGATTGAGAAAGATTAGAAACATCCTCAGTGTACAGCCATCAGCAAGAACAGAAAAGGATCTCAATATGCTGATGCAGAGGATCTCTGAGATTTATTAAGAGGAAAAAGCAAGGTACAGAAGAATGTGTATAATATGGTCCCATTTGAGAAAATGAAAAATGATATCAAATGTACATATGCATATATAAATATATATATGCTGATGTGTAGAAAATGCCTCTGGATGAGAACGTAAGAAGTTATTTCTCAACTGTCCAATAGAGTGTTCTGCAAGATGGAAATGTCCCATAAATCCGAGCTGTCCAATATGGCAGCCACTAGGCTCCTGAGGCCGTTGAGCTCTTGAAATGTAGCTTGAGCGACTGCAGAATTAAATTTTGAGTTTCCTTTCATTTTCATTCATTTAAGTGTATCTAGCCACATGAGGACAGCCACGTACATAGACAAAGGCTATTTTGGGTGAGACTTGTTTCCAGTTTATGCCTTTCTATACTGTTGGAAGTTTGCATGTGTAATTGTGTTACTCTTACTTTTTTAAAAAAGTTACTGACCTCCCAAGGTCGATAGTCATAGGGGATGTAGAACTGAATCGGGGCAGTGTCTGTCCTCAGGAGCCCAGGCTTTCATAAGGCCACAGAAAAATGCAGGTAAGGAAATAACTGCAGGAAGGAGGTCAAGTTGACAAACTCCCCAGTGAGTAAGGTCCCAGAGGAGGAAACGGTCAGCTATTAGGACAGGTGTATCCAGGAGGTGATGTCTGGGTGGGGCCTATGAGGTGAACAGGTTTGCATTAGAGAGCAGGGGAGAAAGAAGCTTTCTGGCTGGAGAAGTAAGCCGAGGAGTGGAGGTGAGATAAGGCAGTGTGTCCAGGATCCCAAGAGTAATTTAGGTTGGCAGGAAGGATGTAAAGGCGGGAAGGAGAGGAAGTTGAAGAGATGGGCAAGAGACAGTTTCTGAGGACCAGGTTCAATGGACCGAGGAGTTCAGAGTCCACCGAAGGCCAGAGGAAGCCCCAGAATGCTTTTAAGCAGATGAAAGAAGTGATCACACGTGACTCTGAGAAGAGACACACACTGGCCACGACTTGGAATGTCAAAATCAAAGACTGAAGCTAGAAACGAGGGTCCAGTTGAAATAAACACAGACTTGTCTTTATCCTCTATAGAAAAATCACAACAAGGGTATTTATGGATCTAAAATTGCATTCTGTACCTTTTACTTTGCCCATGAAACAGTCACATCTGGTCTTTTAGGGTTATGTGGTACCAAGAGAGAAGAAAATTCAAAGGAATGTGTTATCCCCATCTTCCACAACCATCTCATCTTTTTTTTTTATTATTAAGCTCCCATGGCCCTTGAGAAGTCTTTTGTCCTTACCTTTACTAGTTATTTTTAGGGCTTCAAATACCCAGGAGATGGCAAGGAAAATAAACTGAACGCCCACAAATCCGACGCGTCTTGGTGGGTCGACAGTGGTGTGATTTCTGTCTTCAGATCAATAAACGTAGCGATAAATCCTAGACCAAGGTTTCTCAGCCTCAACACTATTGGCATTTGGGGCAAGATAATTCTTTGTTATGGGGACCATCCTGTCCCTTAAGATGCTTAACAGCACTTCTGGCCTCTACCCATTAAATGCCATTAAATGCCACACACACACCAGTTCTGACAACCATAAATGTCTCCAGACACTGCCAAATGTCCCCTGGGGAGCAAAGTCATCCCTGGTTGAGAACTGCTGTTGTCAAACATCAAAGACAGAAGAGCCCTTGGGGACCAGCCCACCCAATGTCCTCATTTTACAAATGGGAAAACGGAGGCTTGAGACTGAGACAAGAAACCAGGTTTTCTTACTCCAGAGATTTTTTTAGAGATTAGAGCTCCTTTTCTTAGCCTTGGAGAAATGCAATAAAAGAAAAGAAAAACTGGGAGGATTTTAATTCAAGTCAGTTTCATCTAGTCGAACATTCATTTCTCTCTCTCTCTCTCTCCAATATGCATGATTCATGCTGGAACTTCTATTTACTAACTTGGTTATCTAGCTACAAATGCTATCAAAATTAGTAATTATAATAATAAAGATTATGAAAGCATCCCCCTTAATCCAGCTTTTTTAATTACTTGTTCGCAGTGAAGAGGTTGATGGAAGATGTCTGATCCATACACGTCGAAGGCTGCCGTGTGCCAGGCGCTCTGCAAGGCACATCACAAACATAATCAATACAACAACCCTCTGAAGGGGGCACTGGCACCCCATTTTACGAAAGAGGAAACAGGTTCACGGCGGTGAGTGGCTGGTCCAAGGTCACACAGCCACGCGTTCCCGCGGCAGCTTTTGCGCCCAGGTCCGTCGGCTGGCACGGCGCAGCCAAGTTCAGGCTGCGGAGAATTAGAATGAGTCCGTGATTATCACCCAAGTGAGAGCTGAATCCCTCAGAGAGCCACATCCTCTCCGAATTGCCTGGATCACAGAGCTGAGGAGCCTGTCAGCATCTCCAGGAGGAGGCGAGGCCTACATGGCAGTTGCTATGACAACTAGTTTTCTTGTAATTACAGAACACGGTGGTGACACCACAAGCTGCACACACAGCCACTTGGTTAGGACCCGTCTTCCTCTGACAGTTCCAGGAGCTTAAACATCATAAATAAAAAATTATTTAAAAATCACATTTAATATCATTATGCACTGGAGCCATGGAGGCCCAGAGAATGAGAGTCAGGAGATGAAGCCTCCCGCCGTGTGATGGGACCGCGAGGCAGGCCACATGACAAGCCATGAGGAAAATGGCATTTCTCCCTCGGGAAATCTCTGCTTCTGTATTTCTTTTGGCTGAGTGCATTTCAGGACTCGGCCCAAAGCATATTCAAAGAGAAGAAGGAGGAAGAGAAAGCCAGAGGGACATTCGCCTCATGTTTTCCGAATAGCAGGAGTAGGCAGCAGCATTTCAGCGTTCTAGCAATCACTCTCCAGTTT
Organism: Tadarida brasiliensis; assembly: GCA_030848825.1. Lineage (NCBI taxonomy): Eukaryota > Metazoa > Chordata > Mammalia > Chiroptera > Molossidae > Tadarida > Tadarida brasiliensis. Next base: position 118,864,598 of record CM061259.1, on the reverse strand, counting down.
AGTTTAACTTCCTTCCTCTTTTTATCTATTAAGTGTATTGGGGTCACATTGGTTAATAGGATAGTTTCATTTAATTTAGCCAATTCCCCCAAATATGCAGGATTTCCTGATTTGGAAGATGGCATAGACAAAAGAACACACACAAACACACACTCACAAACACACATGGACACACCCCTGTCAGTCAGAAAAGCCTGACTCTTCCCCTTATTGGCTCTGTGATCTTGAGTTCCTTAACTAACCTCTCTGAGCCTCAGTTTTCTCATCATACATCAAAAGCAATGCCTTCTTTGTGAGTTCTAGCAAAGATAAAATGGAAAATGACTAGCTAAGTACCTGGCACATAATAGGAGCTCTTTAAAATGGAAGTTATTATTATTAATTAATTACAAATAATAATGTTTAAAATAGTTTCTATTCTCCACGAACCTCTTCCTTTTATCACCCCAATGTGGGATTTGAGAAAACTGTATGAAGCCCCACCTTCAGTAGGACCTCCAGAGACCCAGCCCGGTAGCAGGAGAACGCTAGGGCAGCCGTGTGCCATCTCAGAGTAGGGGCAGGTGCGGGAGCCGGGAGCTGCTGGGGCGGTGGGGCTTGGGGAATCGGAGACAGGTTTCTGGAGGAGCTGAGACCTGGGCAGGGAGCGTGCCTAGGCAAACACCTGAGGCGTGGAGAGGCGTGGCGGTCTGCAGACCGCCATGAGCTGCATGGGTGCAGGAAGCCAGGGCGAAGGCGGAAGAACCCCTTTGGAAGAGTCTGCATTGCCATGCCACGGCCCTCACGCTGTTGCCTGTGGGAAGTGGGAAGCCATCAAAGAATTCCCAAGTGAGACCTGATGATCTGAACTGATTTTGCTCATAATGGGTGGGAGGGGGTGGAAAGATGGAGGGTCAAAAGCTGGCAGAGTGGAAAGGGTGAGGGAGGAGGAAATGCTGGGCCAGGGCCATGTCAGCTGAGATGGAGGGCCCACTGGAACAGAGCCAGGCGTGGTGCCCACTGGAGATCCCACCCAGGTGGAAGCAGTCCATCCAGTCAGATGACCACTCACAGGAAGTGGAACTGTCACGTGATGACGAGAGGAAGCACACACTTAGGAGCTACCGTGGAACAGTGTTGATTTATATCATCTCCCTCAGTCCTCACATCAGGCCTATGATGCAGACATCATTCTCCCATGCCACTGACTGGGGAACACGGCTCCAGACAGGCACCTTGCTTCAGTTCCCACAAACCCACGGTGCCAAACCCCACCCATGTTTTTCCCTTCTTCCATATTGCCTTTCTCACAGTACAGTGCTGGGAAATGGGCTCTTGGGGGCGGAGGGAATGCCGGGGGCATGATCTGTAGGGTTTGCCCATTTCCGTGGTGTAAACACTCCTTCCAACAGTTTGACAACTGGTTTGCAAACTTGTAACAACTGGCCCTGGGAGCGGGTGTGTGCCAGCTCCAGGCCTTCCCAGCAGGAGCCCCCTAGGGAACAAGAACACACACTAAACTCTCCAAGTCTCCTACACCAGGTGTGTTAACATGTGACTCTCTGTTAAAGCATGTATTTACCTGGCAGTGCAGTGGTCACCGAATCGCCCAGCCCCTCATCCAAACCCTCAGCACGTCCCTCCTGACCCAGCACCAGAAATGGTTTTGTTAGAAGAAACTCAGCCCCGCTTGCTTTTCAACGATCAATAACAATATGTATTTTTGAAGGTCACGCCAGTAGTGCAGTTGCACTGGGCCAGGGGAGAGCGCCAGCCGCGAACACGGGCGGCGTCTTCATTCTGATTGTCAACGACACCCGTGCCAGGCGGCGGCTTTCTCCACCGCGTCCTCACACGCGCACGCTTTCGCTGCCCGGGAATGACTCCGCGCCTCACCCACCAGGCAGTGTTTTTAATAACTTACCTAAAATGCGCCTCAAAATAATTCTCTTAAAAATAGGAGAGCAATAAAAACCAAGACAGCAGATAATAAAGTAAAATTGCTTATCTCCATTTGCTGCTGTCAGCAAATATTAGAATCCTACCCGCGGAAGGCGGCTCCTGGCGCTTTGATGAAAAACTGGTAGGAGCAAAGGGCGAGGCAAAAAATGGGGTCTCGCCTCCGAGGACAGCGGCACGAGGGAGAAGACGTTGAGGAGACCGTGTCACGGGCAAGAAGCACAGACAGGGCCCCAGGTTTAAATAAAGATAATTCAATGAGGCAGCCAAGCTCTGTTCATCCGTGGGGAGTTTCCGTGTCAGCCACGGGATTTTTCTGTCTGCTCACTCACCTGCTCATGCAGTTAGTACGGACACCTTTTGGTGCCCAGGTTGGCTAGACACTGGCGAGGCTCTTGGGGTGCAAAGATGGAGAGGACACCGACCCAGCCTCAAGTCAGTGGGAGGCACAGCAGGCAACTTGATGGGGTGAACGCTGGAACTGGTGCTAGAATGGGGGGTCGTGGAGCAGGCGTGGGAACCCCAAGGAGGAAGGCAGGCTGCGCATGGGCGGGCAGGCAAGACCGCGCAGGCCAAGAGCCCTTGACTGGGGTATTGAGGGATGAATAGGGGTTTGCCCGGTGGGGAAGGCAACAAAGACATTCCAGCTGGAAGAGACCGTGTGAACAGACACTAGGGTTATTCAGGCTAGAACTGATGCGCTGGAGCAGCCTGCCAAAAACACACTGCCTACTCCCCAGTAGGCAAAGAAGTGGCTCCAGGGGTCACTGTTGAGTCAGAGGCTGCCACGAATTCTGACATTGAACTGGCTGCCCTTGGAACAACAACTTCAGGCTTTCCCAGCCACGTTCCCAGGGGAAACGCCAGGGAAGGGAGGCCCGGGCCTGTCTCGACCAACAGACAAAATCTGGCTAATTAGGCAGAAAGCTGAGAACCCAGGAGGGGAAAAGGATCTAAACAGGAAGGAAATAAAATGATCACTCGGTGAGACCTAGAGAGTGCCAAGGACTTAGACTGCTTACGTCAAGACTGTGTCCTGGCTTCCTGATGAGGAACCAGGAGCTCAGCGAGGTGGAGGGACTTTCCCCAGATAATGGAGCTAAGAGGACATACTATGACTTGCCCGCGTCGATCTAGTCCCTAAGCCCAGGAGCTCCCCGGAATACTTCTCAGCAGCTTTACACAAGCAGCCTCCAAATGAGACACTCAGCTCCTGTCACACCAGCCCAGGACCAGCCGGGCTGAGGGCGTGGCCAGGTGCATCGGCACCCTCCATGCCACCTGCACCATCCAAGCTCCAGCACCTTCCATAACACCAGCCCCCTCCACAGCATCAGCCCCTCCCATAGCAAAATCAGCTTTAGAAGAAGCCAGCTCCCAGGAGGAAGAAAGGAGGGGCTTCTCTCTGCATGCCCCCCTCTTCTCTTCAAATTTTTTTTTTTATCCTCACCCGAGGACATTTTTGCATTTATCTTCAGATAGAGCAAGAGGGAGAGACGGGGGAAGAGAGAGAGAAACATCGATGTGAGAGATACACATTGACTGGTTGCCACCCACACGACCCCAACCAGGGCTGGGGACAAACTGCAACCAAGGTACGGGCCCCCAGCGGGAACCGAACCCGGGACTCTCTGGTCTGCTGGCCGACATTCTAACCGCTGAGCCAAACTGGCCAGGGCTCCCCTCTTCTCAAATAAGTCTGATGAACAGTCTGTCATGTCTGTGGTCCTTTGCAATGACTGCAAGAGCCTTCTTGGTTTTAGAAAAGACAAAGATCCCTGGCGATTCTTTCAGGCAGTCTTCCTCGGTTCCCGTCTGCCTGCCCGTCCTCTCCTCGCGCTCTCACAGCGTGGTAGCCCTGAGCCGCTCTCTCCAGGTCAGTTTTGAAATGTGCAGGCAGAAGCGGCTCCGCCTCTGCGAAGGTGCTGAAGTGAGGGATGGAGGCACCTTTCCTGTCCCCATGGTTACCTCTGCCGCAGCAATATGCTGGAGGGTGGCCCAGCCAGTGCACCGGCATCATGCTCTCTGGGACTAACAGGATATCTGACTTCCAGCCCTGGGTCTCCAGCCCCGTCTCCATCCTGTGCTCCTAGACCAGTTACATCCAAGGCGGTCAGGCCACCATCCGCCCCCACGCACCCGGGCGCCTCACTCAGTGTGTCTCCCTCAGCCTCCCCGGCCCAGGCAGGCAAGCCAAACCCCGAGGAGCCCTGGGCCCCCTCCTTCTTCAACCAGGAACAGCCCTGTAAACCCCACCTCCTTAGCAGCCCGCCCGCACCCCGAGCCGAGCTCAGACTCTTGTTGCGCCACAGCCTCCCCTAGCCCCGCATGTACCCTCGGCCCAGCCCACGCCGCCTCCGCAGGGCCGGGCAGCTCTCCTCAGGAAAGCAGAGCCCAGTGAACCCACAGCTTCACGTAAGCAGAGGCATTCGCTCCCTGCCTCCCATTTTTTTCCAAGTGGCAGTCAGTGCCCACACAGAGCTGCCCCCAAACCCAACACGCTTCCTCCTTGACCCCCGGGACGAGCTGAGTCAAGCTGCGGGGGTGGCTTCAGCGGCCCTGGACCCCAAGGCCACTCCTTTCCTCTTAGGGGACTCAGTCCTGTCCTAACAGGTCACCAGTGGCCGCAGCGGCTGAGCAGAAAGGCTGCGGCCTGGCGGGCGCTGGCTCTGGGCACTGGCCAGCTGGGTGAGCCGGTCACAGCTCCGCTGAGCCACGCTCCCCCTTTCAGAAAGGGGGTAATTCCGTTTCTCATATGATCAAACAGCCCCATCACCAGAAGTGGCCACAGAGAAAACAAACACACACAACCACGGCCAACAGCGCCTCTGGCGACAGGGCCACGGGTGGTCTGACACAATCTCCTCTGCAGTGCCTTTGCCCCTATTATTGAATTATTATGTGTCTTCGTAACCATCTTGCTATATGACTGCGAGATAAGGAATAACTTCATCAAAAACTTGTAACACTCTGTTTGGTAAAAAGAGCAAATTTTAAAAATAACTCTAATTTTTTTATTATTGAAATAGTACATGCGTGTATAAAATTTGGAAAGCACAGGAAAGTAAGAACAAGATGAAAATGTCTCATAAGCCCATGAGTCAGAGTAAACTAAATACTCTCTGGAAAAATCGATTCTTAGGAAACTGTTGAAATAGTCCATCGATCTATGGGCGTGACTCTGTCTACGGAATGGGGGGGGGCTTGTCGGTAATCTGGCCCTGTTTCCGACACCTTGGTTTTATAAATAACACTTATAAACAGTCTTCTCCCCGAATCTGGGCATATTTCCGAAGCCCCCTGGTGCCGAGAGGACAGGTCAGCTTGACTCCCAGCCTGGCGCTCATGTGGGACACACCAGCACCCCGACTCTCCCACACAGCTCCCTGCTGGTTCTTGCGTGTACCTGCAGGCGGTTCAGGCCACGTCCACGTGTACAGGCCCACGCTGTGTGCTACAGCCCAAAACAGGAGGCATCCCTGCTCTCACAGAGAGGTCAGCATCCGGGGGTCCCCCATTCTGGGGAGATGCCACATTCCCTCCCGGGCTCACACAGCCAGCTGCTGGAACACAGACTTGGCGCAAGGAGAGAGAGGAACGGAAGCACCCGTGTGTTTGTCCACAGGCACACACCAGTTCCCAGACAACCCCCCAAGCGCCGTTTTCACTCTCAAAGCCCCCAGTCACAGCTGACACCAAGCAGTGACTGTCAGCGGTGCGCCTGCCACGCACAGGACCCAGTGCTGTGCACGTATCTGCGCGGCAGCCCGCCACGCACAGGGCCCAGTGCTGTGCACGTATCTGCGCGGCAGCCTCGCAGCAGGCCCGTTATCTCCATCCGGTAAGTGAGGTGGACGGCCCTGCTTGTGGCCACGTGGCTCAAACCCAGCAGACTGCGCCAGTGTCCACCCACAGGACCATCTGTTCTCTGCTTCCAGGCCGACGTTGCCGCCTAAACATCTTTTCGGTCCGCCCACGTCTCCCTGTCTGCTCACCATCCTTGTCTGAGCCGCTGTGGACTTTTACTTGGACCATTGCAGTAGCCTAACATTCTCCCCACAGTCCCTCTTGCTCAGTCGAGCCCATCAACCACGTAAAAGCCAGTGCTTTGGTCAACACCCAAACTCAGTCATGTCTCTCCCTTGTTAAAAGTCTTTCAGAGGCTCCTAGCATTAAACCCAGACTCCCCATCCAGTGGTCTAGGCCTGGAACTGTCTGCCCTCTGCCCACTTCTCCTGCCGTGTCTCGTGCTGCTCCCCACACCCTTCCTAGAGCCCAGCCTCATGGCCCCTCCAGCCTAGACTCCCTCCAGCCTTGGGGTCTTTGCACAGGCCGTGCTCTCCTCAGCCACCTAAGGTCCTAAGTGACTTCCCCAGGACCCTTCCCAGAGGCCCCTCTGTCCACGCTCATGGATGCTTCACGGCTCCTTCACGCAACTCGCCCCAGTGACACGGGCCTATCAGTTTCCCTCCACCAAGATACTGAAAGGCAACTGTTTGGTTCTCCCACTGAGAAGTCAGCTTTTCTTTCCCTTTGTCTTCATTGTATATTGTTGCAACCATCTGCTGAGCAAAACCTGGGTTTCTTTATACATCTTCATCACATTTCCCGGAGATTGGGATGGACAGCAGAGAGATGGGGACAGGAGGGAAAGGAAGAAATGAGATATATTTACCAATGATCGAATTACCCAAACATTCCAGAGCAGAAGAGAGTGAGTCGTTCTCCAGGGGCCGAGCGTCTGTTATTTGATTAGACTCGGTGACCCAGACAGTGTGGCCCCTAGAAATGGCCTGGAAACAGCCTGTGGCGTTTTCCACTCTCCGGCAGGACCTGCTCCGCCAGTGCGGGGGTCTGAGCCGGCTGAAGCCAGCCTTACCTTTGTCTCTGTCACACCATCAAGAAACTGACCGTAAATTCGGCGATTTTCGGCACCCGGAACTTCCCTTTGTTCTTCTGTTCGGGCTGATACTCCGTTCTTGTCTTCACGATCACCTGGAATGTTCAACCGGTGTTAGCACGGGGAGAACTGACCACGTTTCTGTCACTGGAATGTAGTACACATTGCACAAAGAGCAGAAAGCAGAGAACTCCCTCTCAAGCACACGCAAGAAAATAGAAAATTCCAGTTACCCATAACACCTCCCCATTCCCACGGAGACAACCATGGGCAACAATTTGGGTCACACCTTTCCAGATGTTTTCATATGCAGACCTATGCAGATATTATGTATACTGGCTGTTTATGCCAACATATACCTCCTTTTAATGATGGCTTTATACTCTATGAATTATAATCTGCTTTTATCACACAACACTATTCTAACATTTTTTCCACGTGGACAAATATGCATATACTTATGGATGCAGATACTGAAATTAATCTAATTAATCTCTGTCGTGAACACTTGGATTGCTTCCATAGTTTGGGTTACACAAACTTGTAATAAACATCCTGTAGCCACACCTTTGCGCATATACTTCATTCTAAATCGATTTAGGGATGTCCACAAAGAAAAACCATAGAAGTCGATTGGATCTATGGTATTTTTCTAAAGCCTGACTATTTTGCAGAGGTTGTTAATAGCTTATCAAGATACGCTGTCAAGCCGCCAAGACACTTATGGCACTCTGTCCCTCGGTGCAGGCCAAGGGGAAGGGGAAAGAAGCCTGAGAGGTCACCCGTGACCACTGCGGAGTGCCACGGGGAACGCAGAGCCGTCTGAGCCTCGGGGCCTCACCTGTGAAGTGCACACAATAATCATAATATAACTCTTGTTTTTATCCTCACCTGAGGACATTTTTTGCATTTATCTTCAGATAGAGCAGGAGGGAGAGAAGGGAGAAGAGAGAGAGAGAAACATCGATGTGAGAGAGACACATTGACTGGTTGCCACCCACACGGCCCTGGTTGGGCCGGGGACAACTGCAACCGAGGTACGTGCCCTTAGCGGGAACCGAGCCCGGGACTCTCTGGTCCGCGGGCCGACGCTCTAACCACTGAGCAAACCGGCCAGGGCCATAATATAACTCTTATTTAACAAGTCAGTGTGCCCTGTGAGCCAAAGTCTTGGGGCGACAATGGTCTTGCCGTTTATGGTAGGCAGCATTCCAAGATGGCCCTCCAGGTGCGCCCCCACCCCCACCCAGTGTGCATGTACTATATAACATCTTCCCTCAAAAGTGTGGGTGGGACCTGTGAATGGGATAGTCACACTTACAATTACGCTGTGCCACATACAACGCCATCACAGCAGACTGGCCTTGGACAAGGGAGCTGGCGTGCTGTGAGCGGGCCGTGCAGCGAGTACCTGAGGGCGGGTGGCCCTTGGAAGCTGAAAGTGAGCTCAGTCAACAACGGACCACTCAAGAAAATGGGGACTTCAGTCCTACGGCCACAAGTAACTGAATTCTGCCAACAACCTGAATAGGCTTGGAGAGGACCCCAGGTGCCAGGGTGAGAATGCAGCCCAGCAGACACCTTGATTTCAGACCTGGGAGACCCTGAGCAGGGAACCCAGCATCTGTGCCTGGACGCCTGACCTACAGACACTGTGCAATAATACGTTTGTGTTGTTTGGGGCCAGTTAGTTGTTGGTAATTTGTCACACAGCAGTAGAAAACTAATACAGCTTCCCACATCGCCGAGTCCATCTCAGGGATTGCTTGGCTTGATCCCTGTCTCCCTAGATCCTTAGCCAGAAGTCTGGTCTCGAGCATCTACACATCACACATCAAATGTTACCAAGCATCTGCCTCCTAGTCCTTCCCTCTGCCTCTCTATTTTTATAAACATCTGTCTCAAAGCTTCTCAGAAAGCTCAAAGCCATTTCCATCATTCTATCTAAATTTAAAGGACCCTGTGCTGTAGCTGACATGTTGAAATAGGAGACAGAACTAAAAATATATTACTGTCGGAATGAGACAACGAGTAATCATTACAGGCAATGTTATTCCAATTGTCATAATAAACATTTTGTGGTCGCTTCTCTAGCATCCATTTCCGTCTTCAATCAAAAGCTCCTCCCATATTCTTTTGGGGAGCTCAGCCCTGCCTCATGTATGGTAGCCTTGGGGTTGGGTGGGATCGATCCCTCCTTTGATGACAGGGATGGTCCTCAATTAGGTTAAGCCAATCAGGGCATACTATCTTATTGACCGCAAAATTTGATTAGCTCAGAGGTGTGCATGTTCCCCCGTTTGAACCAATGAGCTACGAGGCAGTGTTGAGTAGGGACTTGGGGAAAGCAGCCACGTTGCTCTTTAGGGGTGTCCCCCAAGGAGTTGCTCTTCCTCTGCATGCTGTGGGGAGGACTTGCGTTCTGGAAGGCTGAGGCCATCACTGCCATGACGAGGAGCCAGGGTGAGCACAGAGGCAGCACACAAAGGAGGACGAGGCCAAGAGGAACCCAGACAAGTGGACGTGGGCCCTGATGACACCTGCCCTCTGAGTCACACCTCGTCTGAGGCTAGACTCCGCAGTCATGGAGGCAAATGTATACTATCTGGGCCTTGATCCAACTTGCGTTAGGCTTCCTGTCACTGGGGGTGAAAAGCGTTCTGTCTGATACAATGTGCTCCGAGAAAAATGAACTGAAAAGCTTTGGGAATTTAGTATGACAGCCAAATGCTAAATAAGCATAAGGAAATCAATAGATTTTCTTGGTGCCAGCAAAAAACACCTCAAAATATAATGGGTCCACCAAAAGATCCATGCAAAATTCCTCATAGCCACTTTCTCGTAACAGCCCCCACATGACGACAACGCCAGGGTCCATTAACAGGAGAGCGGACACATTGTGCTTTATCCATAAAGTGGAACGCCACTAGCAATGCTGTACACACGGGTGAATCTCACAGACCATGCACCGAACAACAGAAATCTCACACCAAAAGTGTTTCTTATATACTGCATGATTTCACTTCTATCAAGTTCAAAAACTATATATATAATTTATATATTACTTGTTTATATAATTTGTTTATAATATAAATAATTTGTGATATTTAAAAAAATATATATATATAACATTTCTTTTTTAGCGTACCCCATTTGCCATAATGGGATGGGGGTGCAGGGTTTAGGCAGAATTGGGGTCAGAGCCCTCCAAATCCATGTCTTGCTTGGCCCTGCACCCCTATGAGATATCCTGACACCCTTAGTGACTTTCTAATGAAAACAGTGCACCCCTCAAACCACCAAGTTCAAACACGGCGAAGGGACAGGTGGGCACCTGACCCCATGTCGGTCCTCAGCCATCCACTCCTCCCTGTAGCTAAGCCACATTTTCCCCAAAGCAACCCAGGCTGCAACATAACAGTTGACCTCCCCCCCCCCCCCCCCCGTGAAAGTGCTCTCTTGTTAGAACCCCGTCTCCACGCCAAACACGGGTCCTGGCCCTCTTGCCTGGAACAAGCTGATGGCCCTCTGGCCTCACCTTTGACGTCTGTCGTCTTCGATGGGCTCATTCACTCGCTGCTCCTTGAAACAGCCTCCTCCCTGAGCTCCGCGGAGATCTCTCCCGTGGTTCTCTGCCTACCTGCTGACGAGCCTCCTTCTGCGTGACCCCTCCTTGTTGGCATTTCTCAGGGCCAGGTCATGGGCACTCTTCCCTCCTCTACAAGCTCCCCCGCCCCCACCCCCAGTGCTCACACTCCCGTCACTTCAGGTCCGTCTGTGTCCTCAAAACTCTCACCTCTACACCTCCGCCTGGACCTCACCCAGCACTCAGATTACCCCACTGGACATCTGCCCTTGGATTGGCACACCTCGATGCATCATGTCCACAGCAACGCTCTTGGGGTCCTGTACCCACCCGCCCCACGACATTTTCTTCCCCGTGTAATCTGAGCTCAGGAAATAGCAGCATTATTCACATCGTCATTTATGTCAAATCACGTCCCGGAATCTCCCAGGACCCTTCCCTTCATTCCCAGATCCATCCCACTGCTAGCTCCTGCTTCCTCAAAAATTCCCCCTGGGTTGACCCATTTGTCCAGTTACACCTCTGCCACCCTCGTCTAGAGCATCATCATCTCTCCAGGAACGTTTGCTCTGGCCAGCTTCTTTGTCTCCACCCTTGCCTCCCCAAACCAGGGAAGAGAGCTTTCGACACCGAGCAGGCAGCATGTACCAGCAAACACTCAGGACACCCGGAGGCTGGCTTCTGGGGAGAACTACAAAGAGGTGGTTTTCAGTGGCCAGAGAACCAGGCAGGTGACGTGAAGGGCAGGCAGAGGCTCCGAATGGCACGCCAAGCATCTTAGAGGTGAGCTTGAGGGCAGTGAGGATCTGGGGAAGGGTCACAAAGCAGAGAGGGCTTTCCAGGTGCACGTCGCAGGTAGAGGAGAAGCCTCTGCCACGGTGAGCATCACTGGAGAGAGGAAGATGGCAGAAAAAGCCAGCCTGCAAAGGTACTGGAATCCAGCAGCTCCCGGGCGTGTGGTGGAGCTCGGTGTTCTGCTCTCATGGAGAGGGGCCAGAACATTCTCCTCTGTCAAAGGAGATACAGTAATGCTCACTTTTTTTAGTGCTATGAAGGGGAAAGCATAGAAATATTAGCCAATCGTTATTAATTGGACCTTGGAGGAATCAGCTTGCATAAGCAAAGAAAGAGAAGAGGGAATAAATGTGCAAAGAAAGGCTCTATTCTCAGCAGCTGGAAAAAAAAAAAAATGGAGCACAACAGAGCCCCGAGCTCCTCGAATAATAACAGGAATGGGGCTAACGTGAAGAGAGGGCAGGAAAAATTCTTTCTACCCTTTTTATTAGTCAAAAGGGGGGGGTGAGATATTTGGAAAAAATGAACCTCCAGGTTTTTCAAATATCCTTGTGGATTTCGGCAAAGAAATAAATTTGTTTTCTTTTCATATTTCTCTATCAGTTCCCATTGTCCTGTCTGTGGGTGCTATGAAGAACATCATTTAACATAATTGTGAAATGATGGCATTGTGAAAATGGGATAAATTATTCATCCTGAAAGGACCCTCATCTGGATGTATTCCCCCTCCACTGGCAAGGCCAGATAATACATGGTGGTTCAGATGGCACAAAGTACAGATCATAAAAATTTAAAATATTACTTCCCGGGATTATCAATAATGAAGAGGTTCCCACATGGCGAGGCCCAGGATTGGCAGGAACGATAAATAAAAGCGCAGAGTGCTGACAAGAAGCAAGGTTGTATTTTTATGAGCTGGACGTGCCCAGGCCCAAACCAGATGGAAGCTGCACCCTCGGGCTCATCCCTGCAGCAGGGAGCATCTCAGCGCCGGGCAGAGAGTGGCTGGCAGCCGAGCGCCCCCTCCGTGCCGGGTGCTGTGCGGGGCCCGTTCTCTCTCCTGTCTCTCCTTGCAACATTCTCTCCCGCGCGCAGCTCCCCTTGAAAATCAGTAGTCCATTTTCCAGACGAGGACTTGGGCCTCGGAGTTCAGTCACTTGCCTGTGATCGAAAGACTGGTAAAAGTGGTTGAGCTAACTTTCAAACTCAAGGGGTGCCCACTCTGTGCCTGTCACTGTGCCAAACGCTCTACTCCTCTGTGGCACCCAGTCCTCTCAGTCACTCTGGGGAGGAGTGATTAGCCCCATTCTCCAAGTGAGGGGCAGAGATGGAGAGCAGAAAGGACTCCACAACCTCACATGGCCACTGAGAGGCAGAGCCCAGGCCTGAACCTGGGCTTCTGGCTCAGGGCCGAGTGCCACCCACTAGAATGAGCATCATTCCAGAATCATTCCACTCCAACTCCGATCCCATGGCACCTGGCACACAACAGGGCTCCATAAATGCTGCTGAACGAGTGAGCAGAGGAAAAAGTCCTATCTCTAAAGAGACACGGTGAAGTTGCCCAGATGGGGCCTGAGGACTTAGTTGGGACCCTTCTCCCATTTGTCCTTCTCACTCCTCACCCCACAGTCCATGGATTTGGGTTTGAGCCTTTCCCGGGCCCTTGAATCTTGGTATTGGACACAGAATTCAGGGAAAAATGTCACTGCTCAAAGGACATTCGTGGAGGTGTTGTCCTAGCTCATCAATTCACAGATGGGAAGATGGGAGCCCAGAGAGGGCAAGGGATTTGCTACAGGTCACACAGCAAGACTACGTCAGAAGCAGGATATCCAGCCCAGGGCTCTTTCTGTGGGGCCAGTCTCTTTCCTTGCTGGGCCTTTCCTTTCTCAGAGGCAGAATGGAGGCTGTCCAGGATGGCCTCCGCGGACGAGTCAACCCAATAGTTTACTACACTCCAGCTCTGTGACAATGTGTAGTCAGGGGCAGGATGGGCGAGTCTCCATGGGGTACTCTCCAGGGGGCTTCCAGCTCCTTCTGCTCTGGGCAGAGGCCAGCTCCCGGCTGCAGTCATGCCCACAGCCCCACCACCGCCCACTGTCGGCAGTCAGAGCTCAGTCACTTCCCTGCTCGGTCTCCTGGAGCCTGGGGCCAGCCTGTGTGCTCCAGGAAGGGAGATCCCAGGACTGAGCTGATGATAATCATCATCGTAATAATAACAACAGCAGCAGCAGTGGCAACAACCACCTTGCAGTAAGCATTCACTCTGTGCCAGACACCGTGATCAACAGTCCACGTGCATTTTCTCATTTCACCCTTTAAACAATTCTCAGAGGAAGTTATTATTGTTCCCATTTTAACAACAAGGAATTGCAGGGTCAGAGTGGCTAACAGACTTGCCTAGGGTCACCCAGCAAGCAGGTGGTGGAGTCAGGACTTGAATCGCACAGCACTGCTTAACACCCCCCTCCACACGCAGGGACCCGCCTCACGCCACGTGGTCTCTGCGCGTGAACGGGAGCAAGTCACTTAAGCTCTTCGAGACTCTTTACTTTCTGTGAAATTGGGGTGTTTTTTTAAAAAAAAAGTAGAAAATTTAATACATGCACATGGTAAAAAGTTTTTAAAATATAGAATAAGCCCTGGCCAGTTTTGCTCAGTGGTTAGAGCATCGGCCTGCGGACCAAAGGGTTGCGGGTTTGATCTCTGTCCCAGTTGGGTCATTCGGAAGGCAACCAATTGATGTTTCTGTCTCTCTCTCTCTCTCTCTCTCCTTCCCTCCCTTTCTCCCTTACACTCTACCTAAAAAAAGAAAAAAATTGCCCTGGCTGGCTTGGCTCAGCAGTTAGAGCGTCGGCCCACGGACCAGAGAGTCCCGGGTTCGGTTCCCGCTAAGAGCACGCATCTCCCTTGCACTTTGTCCCCAGCCCCGGTTGGGGTCATGTGGGTGGCAGCCAGTCGATGTGTCTCTCTCACATCGATGTTTCTCTCTCTCTTCCTCCCTCTCTCCCTCCCACTCTATCTGAAGATAAATGCAAAAATGTCCTCAGGTGAGGATAAAAATAATAATAATAATAATAATAATAAATAAAATAAAACTTTAAAAATCAATGGAAAAATATCCTCAGGTGAGGATAAGAAAAAAAATATATATATACACACACACACAATAAAATTCTTCAGATGGCCCCACCCACCCCCCATCCCTACACCTTAAACATTTAACGGTTTTCTTGTGTGACTTTCAAAAACTGTTATAAATTACAAGAATGAAACGTACATGTGTTTGCACAAACGGGACACTCCCTACCATACTCTCCAGTTGTTTTAGCAGAGCGATGTGCCTGTCACGTCGGCCCAAGCAAGTCTGCTCCTTCCCCGAAGGGTCGCTGGGCATGCCACACCCAAGCACCAGAGTTCGTTTAACCCGTTCCTTCCCATGGAATATTACAGTTGTTCCCAGGTTTTAAAAAATATGCTTGCACAGCTACACTCATGAGATAACCTCCTGCCAGCTGGGAGCACACACACTTTATTGACCCCGCGCGACGGCCCCTGAAACCAGCGTGCCAACCACGGGACCACGGGAGGTACTGAGAGGACCCACCTGCCGCTCGGTTAGCGACACTGGGCATCGTCAGTTCTTTTTGCCATCTGCAAGGCAGAAAGCTACGTTTTGTTTAAAATTACGTCTTTAGCCCTGGCTGGTCTGGCTCAGCGGTTAGAGCGTTGGCCCGCGGACTGGAGGGACCCGGGTTCGTTTCCCGCTAAGGGCACGTACCTCGGTTGCAGTTTGTCCCCAGCCCCGGTTGGGGTCATGTGGGTGGCAACCACTCGATGTGTCTCTCTCACATCGATGTTTCTCTCTCTCTTCCTCCCTCTCTCCCTCCCGCTCTATCTGAAGATAAATGCAAAAATGTCCTCGGGTGAGGATAAAAAAAAAAAAAATTAAAATTACGTCTTTAAATTATAAGGAGTTTTTTATATGCTTAGTGGTCATTTCACATCTGTTTGTTGGAACTGCCTAGTCAGAGCCTTTTCGCCCTTCAGGGTGATTTACAGCCCATCTCTTTAGGCTTTGAGAAGCAGAGCCGGGGGCTCTGTGAGCTGGAACCCACAGACACGGGCCTTTCTGCTGCTCCCTGGGGGAGGCTGATGCTTCTCTGGTCCTGTGTCTCAGGGAGAAAAAGACACCCTCTGGTGAAGCCACAAAAGCAGTCAAGAAAGGACACAGGGCTCAGTAACAAGAGTGGCATCTCCTTGGCCCACGCTTCCAGGCCCACCCGTCGTCCGGCCCCTAGACCCCCACCCTGAAACCCCATCCTTCTCAACTTTTATAATCGGCTTCCAAAAACGTATATATTCTTGATCCAGCAGAGGACAGGAAACTATACCAAAAGCACCATCTGCATGCCTTCAGACAACGTTCACGTTTTTCCCTCGAAGTAACCCCATTAGGTAGGTATCATGCTCACTTTACAGTTGGAAAAATCCCAAAGCCCAGAGATGCTAAGCGACTCACCTAAAGCCACACAGCAAGGAAACAGCTTAGCTGGGGTTTGAACCCAGGTCTGTAGGACTACAAAGCACACGTGGTCTACCATGCACAATATGAAGTGTGCCAAGCATCAATAATTGATCTCCAAATGTCTGCGCTCCTTTCCTCCCACAGCAGGTGAGCCGGGATGTGTAAAGACTTAGTAATCAGCAGAAAGGAAAGGAGCGTTTGCCCAGAGCCTGGCAGCTGGCTTGCCAAGTGCACGATTCACCTGGGGCTTCGCCAAGGTGAGGCTGTGCCCGTCTGGGCTTGCTTTCTGCCGAGCCGCCACCCCCTCGCTCCCAGCACGTGTGCAGACCCTGGCTGCACTGTTTTCTTGTGGGGCGTCCTAGGACGGCATCCACCTCTTTGAGTCGGCTTCTGCATGTGTAGAGTGGGGATAATGATAGAGACCTCAAAGAGGGTTTGTGGGGACATCTGGGTTATTGTGGTCACTTAGATAAACCAAAGGCATGTCCTGAAATGTGATGTTCTAGCTCTCAAGAGCTTGTTCACACAGCCTGGAGAGAGCCAGCCAACTGCTTAGATTCTCGTCTATCCCCTCACCTGCCAAGTGGAGGAATTATGCCCAGCTTTAAGCTGGGCAAGGGACAGGGGGCTCCATTCAGCCAGCATTTCCCACTGCCCACTGCATGCCAGGCCGGAGGCTACAGAGATCAGGGAGAGCCAGGGCCTCAGGCTCAGTGGGCAAACCTCAGTGCCAACCCGGGACCCAGTCTACATAAATCCACCCACCTCCCCAGTCCCACTGCCACTGCCCAGTGCCCACCACCTTCCCCTTCCTGAACACAGCAGTGGCCGGCGGCTGGTCTCCTGCCTTCTCTCTTCTCTC
This sequence comes from Tadarida brasiliensis, assembly GCA_030848825.1. Classification (NCBI taxonomy): domain Eukaryota; kingdom Metazoa; phylum Chordata; class Mammalia; order Chiroptera; family Molossidae; genus Tadarida; species Tadarida brasiliensis. The sequence goes on along the minus strand of CM061259.1, from coordinate 118,847,986 downwards.
TCCCACCACTCCTGGTGGAGGGGCTGCAGGAACCCAGCCACCTCCGTTTCCGGGAAATGAGTCTGGTGCTTCAAGGAGGATGGGTTGGAAGGAAAGAGGAAGAAGAGGCCAGGAGACCAAGCCTGAGTCCTGTCCCGACAGTGGCCCACAGCAGCCAGAGGAATCTTTCTAAAATAGAAATCTGAGCCTGCTATTCTCCTTCAAAAATTCCACCAGGCCCCACAGGGACTGGCGCCCACCTCCCCTCCCCTCCCAGATCTTTCCCCAGACCCAGCGAGCCCGGCCAACGGGCCTCCTGACTGTCCCTCCAGCTCCCTCGAGGCCTGTCCACACACTGGTGCCCCTGCCCCCACTCCCCTCCCCAGCCATTCCCCCCTTTCCCTGACCGTCTTCCCATCATAATCGGGTCCCCGAAGTCTTAGCCTCTCTTACACCGCAGCACGTTATTCTTTCCGCAGTAGCCCTCTCCACAACTTGTGTCTCTGTCTGTCTATTTGTGTGATGGCTTGTTTGAGGTCCCTCTTCCCCGCTGGACTGGACTCCAGGAAGGCAGTGCCGCACCTGACTTTTCATGGCTGTGCGCGCATAGCCCAGCATGATGCCAGGCACTTAGGAGGTGCCCGGGCAGGTGTGCTGAGTGAATGAGTGAGGGACTGAATGAGTGCCTGTCAGTGGGACAAGGGTGACCAGCTATGATTGTGGACGGCCAGGGAGGGTATCCAGGAGAGCGGCCATCTGAGCTGGTGTGGGGAGAGGAAAGGCGAGAAGGCCTTCAGGGCAGGGGTGCCGTGGGCAAGGAGGAGGGAGCGTGAGACTCCCGGAGAGTGTGGGGACTCCAGGGCAGGCTTCTCACCCCGGGCTCTGTGGCACGTCAGGCGGGATGATCCTGTTTTAGGGGAGTCATCCTGTGCATTGTGGGACATTTGACAGCATTCTCGGCCTCTACCCATTAGATACCCATAGTGCCACCCTCCAGATGTCACAACCACAAATGTCTCTAGACATTACCAAACGCCCTCTGTGGGGGACAGAATGGCCCGGTTGACAACCACTACTCTAGGTTGGTCTGCCATGCTGGCTTTCGAGGTACAGGTGGGGAGCAAGGGACAGGGGGCGATTATGGTGGGAGGATGGTCAGGAACAGAAGCCAGTGGGGCAGGTCATGAAGGACCTGGAATGCCAAGGTTGGGATTTGAGGATTGTACCCTGTGGGGCTGACTGGGATGACAGAGGGAAGAGGGGGGACTAACCGAGAGGGCAGCGATCTCCTCCCCCGAGACCGAGTCAATCCCCCCAGCACTGGGCAGGGGGCGCGCTGGAGGCGAGTCCTCCCTGGGAATTGTCCCCAGGCCCCACCTACAGGTCCAGGAGAGCTGGAGAGGGGGCACGGCCACGGGTGAGGGGTGTGGAGTTTGAGGACGTGCTCTTAGCGGTGGGAGCCTTCTCATTACCGAAGGCAGCGCAGTGCAGAGGGAAAACTGGGGTGTCAGGTGCACCGGGGTTCCAACCCTAGCTCTTCCACTCTGTCTGTGAAGCTCGGGCAAGTCGCTCCACTGATCTGAGCCTCTGTTCCCCGTCAGTGAAATGGGTTCACAGATACACACCTCCCAGGGCTGCTGGGAGAGGAGCTGGAGCGGGACACGTGCACGCCCTGCGCGGCCTCGCCCAGAGCGCGGACCTCAGACGTCACTGTCCTCTCCACTTAGCTCCGGACGGTTCCCCCGGAACTCATATTCCAGACCAAAGAGCGTTTAGTGAGCAAATCTAAAGACACGTGTCAGTATTACACACCAAGCACACTCTGTATCTTACATTTTCGAAAAGAAAAACCATGATTGAACACTGGGGTCCAACAGACTTCTTTCTGACACCGTTTTAGCTTCAAACACTCACCATCGGCAGATCAAAGAGCATCGGCTCTGTGCCAGGACTCACTGTGCCTCCCCTGTGCCCTGGAGGGTGAGTCCCATATTGCCATCCCCACTTTACACGCGAGGAGGCTGGGGCAATTCAAGAAACCTGCTTCATGCCGTCGGCCAAGCCAGGCTGGCAAAGGCGGGAGCAGAGTCTATGGTGATCCTTAAGCATTTGGGGGACCCATTTGGCTTCTGGAGTGGAATTCACTTTTTACACACCTGTTTTAATTTCAGGTGAGAAGCTTCCTTGCTCCTGTAAAGATTATACGACCTAAATACTAGCACAGAAAACTGCTCATTTCCCACTCGGGGAAGAGAAGACAGAGGCCTAAGTGAGCAGAAACCACTCACACGAGTGACTCTGTGGGCCAGCAGACGAGCTCCAGCCCAAGCCCAAGTCTGTGGACACCCAGGCCAGCTGGCTCCTTGTTCCTGCCAAGGTGGAAGCTTCTGGAACAACACTGCCTGGCTTCTAGGTTCTCCAGACATTGCCAGGATGCTTACCAACTAGGTGCTTTAGGAAGCGACTTTACCACTCAGTGCCCGAGTTTCATCATCTTTAAAAACTGGGTTAAAGTCTCAACTTTTTAATTGGATCTTATTAACTGTTAAAAAGGTAAAAGAAAAGTGTGTGTGTGTGTGTGTGGGTGTGTGGGTGTGTGGGTGTGTGGCTTAGAACAGCATCTAGCATTTCAGAAGCACTTGGAAATGGTCATTACTATTCTCTTATAGTTTTGGTGCCACATGAGGCCACTTCTGATTGTGTTCTGACCCTTGAGATAGGTGTGATCATCCCCACTTCACAGAGGAAGACGTCATCATGAACATCAGAAGGCGTCTGTGACGCTCCCTGGAGGGATGTCCCTTCAGGGATTTGCATCTTTGGGGATGTGTTGGTTTCCCTTTCCATGCAGTTCCACAATCTAGTTATCCTCCAGGCTTTGGGACAGACTTCTGGTCCATCTGGACTAAGTGCTCAGTGGTTAATGGGCCCATCTCCTTTCTCAAGCAGAGAAGAAGGCCCTTGGAGGCAGGAGGATGGGGTGAGGCAGGGGAATAAAGGGGGACAGAGGCCATAGTATATCTGGATGACTTGCAGGTGTGTGAAGGGGTTGGGAGAGAGGTGACCCCACCACAGTCCCTTTTCCTTACACACCTCTCAGGGGCATGCAGTCTCTGAAGCTAAAGCTGTTGGCTGCAGGGTAAAGATTTTCCCCGAAGCCTCAGAAAACCTCGAGAGAATATTTTCCCTTCTCCCTAACTTTCATTATATCTGGGCTCAAATTCCAGCATCGCCACGTACTCCTGTGTACCTGCTAAGGAACCAAACTCCTCCATCCTTCACCCTTTCACCTGTAAATGGGAGTGCGTACTCCCGACTCCCAGGGGCAATGAGTGTCTAGCACAGAGGTGCTCACCTTTGGCTGCACCCAGGAGTCACCTGGAGAGATTTAATTAACTCTGATGCCCAGGTTTAACCTCCAGAGATTCTCATGCAGTTGTTCTGGGGTGTGGCCTAGATTTCAAGATTTGCAAAAGCTCCCCAGGGGATCCTAACATACAGTCAAAAACTGAGAACCTTGCTATACCTGTACCGGACACCGATTAATAGGTCCCTCCATACTACTTTCGTGTCAACTGCCTGTCCAAATTTCAGTGTTAAAGACCTTGTCGGTTTCTCCTGATGGCTCAAGGCTTCTTTATTTATGCCACCCCCATGCACATTCTCATACTGACAACCTCTGCACTTTCAAAACAGATGACTCAACCCCAGCCAATCAGCCAGGCCCTTTATCTAGCTCTGGCTCCTCTCTGTTCATTGGATAGAGCCAATTGGTTAAGACACACAATGCCCTCCCTGAGACACCAATGAGAAAACCAAACAGATGGAATGATCCACTGTTCACTCTTCAGCCAGGGAACTCCATAATTTACCTCCAAATCTATCTCTTCCAGTGTGCAAAAGCTCACATTATAAAACCCCAGGTACTCTCCGATGGCTCTCAAATGGCAATGTTTCTCCCACCTGTGTCCGTGGGATAGCCCCCCCCCACACACACACCTGTGTATAAATGCCCACCTCCATTCCTCATGGACTGCACCCATGTCAGGAGATGTGCCTGCACTCGGCACTCAGTTCCAGCCACGCCTCCCCCAAAGACACTACACCAGGCATGCCATCTCCTCAAAGCCCTCCACGCTCTGCACATGCCTGCCCGTAGCCTTCAGTGCCTCTTCCTCCCGTGGGCTACCTGGAAGGTTTGTACTCACCTTTAAAAGCCTAATTCAAACGTCCTCTGCAGCTCACTTCACCTGTCCTCCCAGCCCCACCCCCACACCAGAGCCGAGTTTTTTCCACCATGCTTAGGTCTCTGCAAGCTCAGGGAGAGCTTCACCACGACGCAGAGTGTGACACAGGATAGGGGTTTGTCATCTGCCTTTTTATAACCAACTTCCGGCACAGGGGCAGGGCCTGAGCTGGAGCTAACTAACTTTCTGTTGGACTGCATCCAATTCTGTCCTCAAACCCATGCCAGTCCATTTTAAACATGTCCCCAAAATAATCGGGACAGTTTTCTCTGTCACCATTTAGAAGCTTATTAATATTCATCTGCTGTGATAAAACTTGAAAAGGAAGATATGTGAACAAAAAACAAACAAAAGAACCCAGAGAAACACTTACCATCACTCTGAAATCACACAAGTGACGTCATGTCTCCGGAAGGAATTAACTACATTTTACAAGAAAGGGAACATATTTGGCTGACGTGGCAATGAAAGGGTTTGGGGGGGAATGTTTTGCTGCTTTATTTCCTGAGATGGGGGAGGGCGGGGACTGATGAGGGGGAGAGACCTGCTTTACCTTTTCTGGAGCAGGCAGCTGTAAGTGATTCACCTCCAGGGGAGTGATGAGAGGGACGGTCTGGAAGCCATCCTCAACCGTGGGCGGCTTGGTTCCCTTCTCGCTGGGGTTACTGTTCAGCTTCACCATCCTTACGCCTTTTTCTTCCCAGACCTAGGCAAGCAGTGGGATCCTAGTTACAGTGGGAGGTGAGGCAGGGAAGAGAAAATAGCACTGTCCTCAACAGCCCCACTTGGGCGGCTTTCAATCTAGACATCAGGCATTGGTCTACTGCTAGGTTTCCTGACATGATTCCCATTATCCAATAAAACTTCTTTAACCATCAAAATATGCCATCTGCCCACAGGGCTCAATGGCTCTCAGATTTGTGAACATCCCAGACTCACATACAAAAAGATATACAAGCTTGAAAGAATACCCAAAACACGAGAGCTAATGTGGGCATAGGATCTCAGGGAAAAGCTTATTCTTAGCATACAGTGAAACCCTATTATTCTGGATCACCCTGCAGTATGATAAATTTCATCTTACCACCCAGTTGCTATTTTATTCTATTGGTTTTTCTTCAGCAATCTCCTGAAAGCACAGCAAATACATTCACTGTCTCTATGGGTAGTGCACCCTTTTATGTAATGTGTAGCTTGTACAGGAGACACAATGTCCTAAAACAAAAACAAAAGGACTGGCTTGAACCCGGTCCTGTTATTCAGCCACAGAATGCCTCCATTTCCTCAATAGCAAAGGGCTTTTTTTTGTTGTTGCTTCCATGGAAAGTTAGCAAGCCCCATATTGCAAGATTGCCAACTAAATAAACAAATCACATTTATTCCTTTCCAGCTCCCTTGGAAGACGAATGGTGCTCCCACCCCACCCCCAGAAGCCCAGCACAACGGAATGTCTCCTGTCAATCCCTCTGATGGAACATCACTAGACAAAATAGGGTTGTTGCGGGGGTGAAAGGGATGGTGGAGGGTTGGAGGATATTGGGGAGTGGTTATAGCAAAAACAAATGCCTACTTACTGTGCTGCACTCTTGGGGATCAGAGCAGATTCAAGCCAATTTGAAGAGGAGGAGGACGGGCGAGAGTCCTCCCTCCTCGGCCAGGCTCGTGGTGCTGAAAGGACAGCGCCTTGCGTGTGTCTGGATTGGGAGCTTCTGAGAGCGAGGCGCCCGCGAGCAGGGATGAGCTCCTGGCAGCCGCCTGCCTGCCTGCGCGCTCGCTTGCTCGCGCCCCCTCCCACCGGGGACCGGGCTCCCACACCATCTGTCATCTGGCACCACCTGCTGTTTCTCATGCATGGCCACAACCAGCACGGGACAAAATGGTTTCAAGAAAGTGGGAGGGATTCTGATCACAAACACACACAAAATGTAAATATACCGTATAACAAGCAATCCTCGAGCCTTTAGGAAGATTGGAAAAGCACATTTATTAGGAAAAGGCACCACCTCTGCAGACCTCCCAGAACAATGCTATGAGACAGAGTGGCTCAGGACCTGCACCTGCCTGTGCAGGAAGAAGCGGGAGTAATATTTAGTATCTCTCATGCAGTGTGTGGGCAGTTTTCCAGGCTCTTTCGGACTACTTCCCTCACTTGCAAAATGTGATTTCTCACAGTACCTACGTGATGGGGTAGGTGGGAGGTGTGACTGCGATAACGTGGTGAAAGCATTTAGCTCAGAGCCAGCAGGGTGTAAACATCAACGACTGTCCTCACAACGCCACTGTGATCACACAGGTCACATACGGTCACAGAGTTGGTAGAGCACCAGGAACTGGGATTTGAGCCCTGATCCAATGCCACACGTTGAATTGGACAAAAGCCATTTCTTGGAAGAAAGGAAGGGAGCAATTCCAAAAAGTGGAAAGGAGAGTTGAGTACTCCAAGCAACAGATATCTATATACCACAATACTATGCCAAACAGTATAAAGTTTATCAGCTTTACTCTTGACCTAATAATACACCCTTAAGACAGTGTATGGCTCTGACCTGGATGGAACAAAGAAATACTTCTTCTTCGGAGCATCATCTGATAATTGTAGGTGGCTTTCACCATAAGTTACTGATAAAGAATATTTTAAAATCATCTGTGTTTTTAGCATAATACTATATGATTGTTTTCACTTAGAAAATTGTAATTGTTATTTATTGTTCCCATGAGTTTGTAACCACTTTCTTTAATAATTGTATTTACTTAAAAAAATTTTTTTTTCTTTATTGGTTTTTAGAGAGAGGGGAAGAGAAGAGGGAGAGAGAGATAGAAACATCAATGAGAGAGAACATCAACTGGCCGCCTCCTGCATCCCCCCCACTGGGGATTTGGCCCACAACCTGGGCATGTGCCCTGACCAGGAATCAAACCAGCAACCTCTTGGTGCATGGGTCGACGCTCAACCAGAGCCACACCGGCCGGGCTTCTTAATAAATTTAAAGTATAGTAGTTAAGGACACAGTCTTTGGAGCCAGACTGTCTGGGGTTCCCACTTCTGCCACTTGCTAGATTATGACCATGGGTAGTTACTTAACCTCTCTGTGCCCCAATTTCCTCATTGTAAATTGAGGATATTGTTGAATTGTTACAAGGATTAGATGAATTAATGTATGCAAAGTGCTTAGAAGAATATCTGTAAGTACGAAACAAATATCTACTCTTATTTAATTGTTAGATAAAAATTTAAAACTCATTTCTTACATTAATCATTCTTTAGTTTTCTAATTTATTAATTTTTAATTTAAAGAAAAGTATTTTCTCCTTCTTCATTTCCCAAAGTTTATCTCATTTTTATCTTTTGAACTTCCTGGGACAAATATCTAGTTTATTGATTTGATAATGAAATAAATTAATGCTATTTAATTTACCTCTGAAATAGTGCTGCTTTTTAATTATCATTCCTCAATTATTTTATAACTAAAGATTTACTTCTCTGACTCAAGAGTCCTTCAGTAAAATTAAGTTCTTTTTCATTTTAATTTCTTAATGCTTGGTTTACATTGTTGCTAATTTATATCTTTTGAGACTAGTTTCTAGGTTTAGTGTATGTGTTCCAAGATCTTTTCTGTGTATTTTCTGCTTTGGGAAATGTATTAAATTTTCTTTGTGGTCTAAGATATGAATTATTTCTGTTAAAGTTATCTGAGCATAGGAAATAAATTATATTCTATATATAGATTTTTATACATAACTATTAAGTCACATTTGTTACGTTATTTAAGTCTTCCACACCCTCACTGATTTTTTGCTTGCTTGACCTGTCAAGAAATTAGAGAGGGGTGTAATTATTTTCCATCACTGTTGTGACATTTCTCCTTGCAGTAAAGCTATGTTATTTGGTACATAGTTTCACCATGTTGCATCTTCTTCTGAACTTTGCTTTCATAAATGTAAAATAATCTATCTGTCCCATTTAGTGTTTTGTGATTTGAATTCCTCTCTATCTAAAATACAGTTGCAAACCCTTGCTTCTATGGTTTCTATTTGTTCTTCCTAGCCTTTTAAAATTGCACTTTATTTCTTGACTAGGTCATTTTAAGTAACCTTTTTAATATGGGGATTTAACTCCTTATAATTAATCTGACAATGACATGTATTCTTATATTTGTTATAATTTGTTATGATTTCTTGTGATCTCCCTCATTGTTTTCTACATAAACATTTTTTTCTCCAGTTACTTGGAAGGGACACATGTTTTAAAATTATGTCTTGCCCTGGCCGGTTTGGCTCAGTGGTTAGAGCGTCGGCCTGCGGTCCAGAGAGACCCGGGTTCGGTTCCCGCTAAGGGCATGTACCTCGGTTGCGGTTTGTCCCCGGCCCTGGTTGGTAGTGCGGGTGGCAGCCACTCGATGTGTCCCTTTCATGTCGATGTTTCTCTCTCTCTCTCTTCCTCTCTCTCCCTCCTACTCTATCTGAACAAAAAATGAAAAAATGTCCTCGGGTGAGGATAAAAAAAAAATAATAATAAATAAATAAATAAATAAATAAATAAATAAATAAATAAATAAATAAATAAATAAATAAAATTATGTCTTTGGTGATTTTTTAATATGTCAAAAACATACTTGAATTGACATTCATCTCTCAGCCTCAAGAATAAAACAAATTCTTTTGATTTCCTCCCATGGAAAATGAGATACTTATCACACATTTATGTGTCCTTTTCCTGCTTCTCATTTCTCCCATGGTCATCAGATGTTAACCCTAAGTCTTTATTTTTACTGATGTATATTTGCCCATTTTATTCCCATTTCCTGGGACACTCTTGTCAGAATTGGAAGTGGGAGAAAAGTGAATACAATGTGAATCTTTTCCCAAAGGGCTCAAATGATGCTTTATGTGAAAATAATTATTTTACATACATAGTTTCAATGAATCTGGGATGCTTTTGTGATCAGTTTCATCAGGTCCTAGCATTGAGAGTTGTGTTTTGTTTCCAAGTATAGATATATCTCCAATGAAAGAGATGATAAAAGCACTCTGAATGTCTCATTATAAATCTTGTTGCCAGTTTAAGAATGTTATTCCAAATGTAATGGTGTGATAGAAATATGAGCCTTTTCGAAATCTGTTCTAAGACTCTCCCAGAGGCAAGCATAAAAGGAAGCTATGCTAGGAGCTCTATATTTAAATTTCAAATAACCGCAGTCAGAAAGCTATGAAAAGCATGAGATTCTCTTACCACTTAAAACGGAAATGGGTCATTGCCTACATTTGACTTAAAGGGGGAAAAAGGACAATGGAGAGGCAGAAAGGCCAATGGCAGAAAGGCCAGCTCTAACTTCTCCTCTGACTGGCTAGAAATAGTTGAAGGAGACTCTCTAAATTAAGGAGGCAAGCCCTGCGGGTGCAAATCGACTTCAGCTTAATACAGCAGATGACTTACAAAGGACCCTTCCAATGAAAGCCAGGGGATGCACTTAGAAATAACTCGATGAGAATAAAGGCTTTTTGAGAAAGTTTTTGTATTTTGCCTAGAACTTTGTCTGAGAGACTCTTTTCCTGTTAAATGACCCATTCATCTGTCTCTTCGAACAAAAGGCTGTCCAGTCTGTGCTGTAAAATAAGTCACAATTGAGTGGAAAGTTTGGGCTGCAGAACAGGTTCCCCAAAGGCCAACTGTGAGAGCTTTGAATGCAGGAAGTTCATTAGGAAGTGCTCTCAGGATGAAGAAGGGAAGGAAAGAAAGCAGACTTGGTCAGACCCAAGAACTTGAACTGTTATGTAGTCTCAACAAAGCCTTCAATCAGTCTCACAAGTACCTCTGCAGCCAGGATAGCCCCTTTTAGTTGTCCTTAATTGAGATGTAGTTGGGTGCTCTTCCCAAGGTGGCTCTCCTCATTCAGCCAAGGGCAACTCCCAGACAGGGCTAATAGCTAAGGCTGTCAGCCAGCAGCTAGGGGACAAAGACTTTAGTCCTGAAGGGTGATCTACCTGGGCAGCAGTTTCCAGCCGGGGTCTGTGTCGTAGGCTGCCTCCATACCATACTTGACAATCACACCCTGCGCTTTCAAATGCCATTCATATGCAGATAACTCCTAAATTTGATCTCTAGCAGAGAGATTTCTCCTGGACTCAGCTCCCAAAACATAACTGTTCCCTTGACATCTTCATTTGGATGGGTCAGAGGCACTTACTTGAAATCTCAACCTGTCCAAAACTGCCTTGGTCTCTCCTCCGGACCGGCTCCTCCTCCTGTGTGGCCCCATCACTGAATTCCCCATCATCCATCCATTGCTCCAGCCAGAAAACTGAAAGGAATTCTTGACATCTTCCTCACTCCTACATCCAATCACCAAGTTCTGATAATCCCCCTCCCAAACAGCTCTCAAACAGTCCAGCCCTGTCCATGTCCACGACTCCTCCTTGGTTCCTTCCAGCTCCCCAGCTAACATGTCTCCCGACAGCTGTGTTGTCCTCGCCGACCATATATTCTTCATACTATAGTCCAAGCAATCTCTGTGCAGTGAAATTCTGCTAGTTCCTTACCTAGAACTCTTCAGAGGCTTTTTTTTTTTTTTAAAGATAAAAACCCAAATCTTAAACTTATCTTATAAGGCTCTTTATGATTGGTCCCCTGCCTACCCGACAAAGCATCACCTCCTGCCGCTCTCCCCCTTCCTCTGACCTGAAACACACACTCCTCCCCAACCCAGGGACTTTCCACACAAGTTTCCCCTGTGGTTCCCTCTTCAGGAGGTGCTCTCTCCACTCCTTTAAATAATTTCTTAGGATTCTTCAGAGCCATTTAAATATGACTTCTTCAGAGAAGTCTCCCCCGAGACCCAGACACATTCGACTCTTGTATGTGCTCCCTTCGCTCTCTCTTCTTCTATGTTGAAATACCTACTGTTCTTTAAAGCTCCGGGATTATTTTGTAATTGTGGTTGAATAAGAATCGGGATTGAGTTCTTGCAACCTAAATATTAACAACCAGGGGGTGGATAGATAAATTTTGGTTCATCCCATATGATGAAATATTATTTAGTCATTAAAAATTATGTAATAGAATATTGCATTAATATGGGATTTATAATGTTGAGTAAAAAGAGAAATCAAATTGTATAGACATCTCAATCATGTGAAAATATAAAGACTTAAGGACACTAAAATGTTTATAGGTTGTTGTTTTTTTCCTGGATGATTTTATGGATGATTTTCATCTGTTCTTAATACTTTTTCCTCATCTCCCCAAATCATGTTATTTATTTTTAAATTAATGGGAAAAACATAATTTTCTGCTAGAGAAAAAGAAATCTGAGTTCTAGAAAACATAACTTTAAAACCTTTTTAAAAACAGTGGATTTGTAAGAGACTAGTAAGCCACATGGTGACTGTAAGGTCCCTGGGCATTATGGAAGACCTTGTGGAAAATTCCTGTTATGGCCCTGAGACCCTCTGACCCACCAGAGATGACAATCAGACTACAAACATCTATTATTTTTTCTCTCAGCTTTATTGAAGTATAATTAACAAATAGACATTGTATATGTTAAGGTGTAAAATGTAATGTTTTGATATATGTATACATTGTGAAGTGATCCCACAAATTAACATATCCATCACTTCACAGTTACCATTTGTGCGTGTGTGTGTGCGAGTGCGTGTGTGCATGTGCATGCGTGTGTGCATGTGCGTGTGCGTGTGTGTGTGCGTGCCTGTGTCTGTGTGTGTGCATCACAGGCCCTTTATCCATCCACCCACTGACACTCAGGTTGATCCCGCACGTGGCTACTGTGAATGATGCTGCAGTGAACGTGGGTGCTCAGATATCTCTTCAAGATCCTGTTTTCATTCCTTTGGATCTATACCCAGAAGTGGAACAGCGGATTATATGGTAGTTTTATTTTCAATTTGTTTTTTTTTGAGGAAGCTCTATATTGTTTTCTCCAGTGGCTGCACCAATTTACATTCCCACCAACAGTGCACAAGGTCCCAATTCTCCACATCCTCACCAACATTTATCTTTTTTCTCTTTTGGTAATAGCCATTCTAGCAGATGTGAGGTACAACTAACTCCATTGTGGTTTTGATTTGCATTTTCCTGGTTATTGGTGATGTTTAGTAACTTTTCATATCCTGCTTGTCTTAAACAAAGTGCAACAAGGATGTGAGTGTTCCCTCCCAGAAGATGGACTGTATGTCTTCACCAAGGAAAGAGAACTTTAGTATTTGTAAATTCCCCATGAAAGGCCCCTCTTTGTAGAGAAGTTTCACTTGCTTATCTTATGCTTATATTAAAAGATATGGAGAAAGATCATCCCTCACAGACTCATATAAGGTAAGAAGGCCCTTGCCTCCCTTCAGTCCATTTTCAAAACAGTTGCCAAAGTAGTTCTGTTCAGCGTTAGCATGGTAGCCGGTTCATGTCAATCCTCTGCCCAAAATGAAGTTTTTCATCGAACTCTGAAGAAAAGGAAAGTCCTCAAAATAGTACCATGCAGTCTGGTGTCTGTTACCCTCTGGCCTCGTCTCCTGCTTCTCGCCCCCTGCCCCCACTGGATCCCTCCTTTCTTCCCTCTCCTCCAGCCTCAGGATCCTGGCCTCCGCTCAGAATGTTTCTGGGCTCTCCTACGTCTGCACGTCTGGCTTCCTTACTTCAGGTTTTATCTCGATGTCACCGTCTATATAACACTGTGTCCATCAGCACACCCCCATCCCCTTTATTTTTTTCTCCATAGTACTACTTTTTAAAACATACTGAATATTTTAGTTCATTATTTTGTTTATGATCTATCTTCCCCTGAAGACAGACATTTAATATGTTTTGTTCATTTCTGTTCCCCCAGTGCCTAGAACAGAATCTGGAATGTAATATGTACTCCATAAATAGTACACGAATAAACAAACGAGTGAATGAATGAATGTTCCACGTGAACAGTGAACTGACTCAGGAAAGGCGGGAGACTTGTGACCGGTGCCCCCCTCCTCCAGCCTCTGCCCTAGATCATTATGCAACGGAAGGCCCCCATCTTCAGGAAGGAGAGGGTAGTACATGTTTGATAACTCCTGTACTTGGCATTACCTTGTGCCAGGATAATTTCAGCTTTCAATTGATCTCTGTCTCTTGATGTCCAGAAGATTCCATTTCATGGTGATTTTTAAAAAATAAAATAAGCCCTGGCCGGTTTGGCTCAGCGGTTGGAGCATCAGCCCGCGGTCCAGAGAGACCCGGGTTTGGTTCCCGCTAAGGGCACGTACCTCGGTTGCAGTTTGTCCCTGGCCCTGGTTGGGGTCGTGTGGGTGGCGACCACTCGATGTGTCTCTCTCACATGGATGTTTCTCTCTCTCTCTTCCTCCCTCTCTCCCTCCTGCTCTGTCTGAAGATAGATGCAAAAATGTCCCCTGGTGAGGATAAAAAATAAAATAAAATAAAAGGTCTGGCTTCTGGCATATACTCAACAACATAATACAAATACTAAAACAACGTGCTACACCCCTGGGGCCAATGGACGCACCCACAGTCAACTAGGCTGTTTCCCGTTGGTTAGAAGATTTCTCTAAGCATTACCAGATTCCAGAAATAGAGTCCAGTGAGGCCACATTAGGATCACAAGAAGACCATCTTGACAAGGGACAGTTAAACAGAGCCCTTTGAGATCGTATTGGAACACTTCCAGAAATATGAAGTCTCCCTCAGAATATTAGAAAGGATAGAACAGGCTAAATGAGGATATTTCATGAAGCCGTGAGACACGTCCTTCACTTAGGAGTCTACAAATTAATTTGATTTCCTACTGTAACTTATCTAGCAATACAAAACATTTCTACACACACTATCAGAGTTCTAAACGCATAGGGATCAGAGGACTCATTTGGGATTATCATTTATTATCAATAAAGTTAAACAGATTAAGCAAGTGGTTAGTAAGTTTATCAAGAGGAAAAGTGGGATAACCTGGGCTCCGACTGCATTATTCCCAGGAATGTGGATATTTCCTCACACTTCACTTGACTTCTGGAAAGTGCACAGTAAGACAAGTGAACCACAATGGCACCAACAATATGCATGGATATTAGCAACGTAATATTAAAAGCTAATATTAAAAGTCCCAAAACAGTCAGTATACGCAACATACTGTCCTCCTTAGAAAATTAAACACCTACGTGCAAGTTTTAGGAAGACATATCTTTATAATAAAACTATATAAAAAATAAAGAAATCATATGCACAAATTCAGTGTGATGGTTATCTTGAGTGGGAAAGGCAGGGAGGGTGGGTTGGAAGGTGTTGGGCAATAGCATTTAGATGTAAGTTACTTTTAAGACATTGTCAGCAAAGAAAAGTTGTATTATGTTTATTATATTCTATTTAACAAAACAGAGATTTAATACATTTTCACCAGAAATTTTTAAATAAAAATTAAGAGATTTAGAGCATCTATCTAGAACATTTATTTCCATAGAAGTCTTCATTACCCCATAGAACAGTGAGACAAACTAAGTTTGTATCCAGCATTAAACTCATATTTTAAATCTAATAAATATTGACACATTTGATAATTAAAATAGACTACTAGGTCAAGTAGTATAAGTCACATAAATATAAACCTACATCGAAATGAACATCCTCACTCACATTCACTGCAATACTTTATGCAGCACAAATTATAGTACAAACAAGCAAATGTCTCCTTTTACAATGATTTAAGTTTTATAAGCTAGAATTTGAAGCTTTACCCAAGAATTTAGCAGCCTGAAAATTCACCCAACACATTCCTAAGTTGCATGCCCCTCCCTGCCAGGGGGCTTTGGACACTGCATGGCAGGCAAGGCCTCAGTCATCTGCCAGGCAACGTGAAACAGGCAGGCTTGCTAAACAGTCACAGAAGGACCTGCTGCCACAAATCCTAGGCTGCTCTAGGCTCACGGCTCATAGTAATTAAATTATAGCTAGAGGAAGAAACAAAACTATGAATTATTTTACAGCCCTTACTTCTTGTATATTTCATGAGAATTTTGAATTCTTGCCACTTTGTGATGCTACTGTAAGAGAAATGACAAAGCCCACCGTCTCAATGCCCCCCGCAGACTGGATGCCATCACTGTTCTCATCCTAGACAGAAAAGAGGACCTTTCGCCTCAAGGGGAAAAAGCAAGGAGTGTACATAGAGCTTGATCACAAGCAAACCTGTTTTTGTCTTTCCATCCAAAATTTTCACTTCCACCTAGGACTTTGATACAATTTAGGGAGAGAGATCTCATCACCAAGAGGCAGAAAAACTGGTGTAAGTAATAGGGATTATTATTAATAATGAATAGAAAATAAAAGGACTTCACTGAAAAACACTTCTAAATTATTTTGAGTCCTAAACCTTTCATTTCACTGACTTAAAAATAATGTATCTATTAATTAGAGGCCTGAAAACACAAAGAATGTTTCCTCTAATCCTTGCACAAAATTTTCCAAAAATATTCCATATTATAATATAGAATTCACATAAATTTACTGTCTTTCCTTGGGATGAAAGATGGTTTAAATAACCATTTGTTTTAACACCCAAAATAATTTTTGCTGTGTAAATTGTAGTTTTTATTATAGAATAAATAAGAAATTTAGAAAATGTGAGGAAGCCAAAAATAATTTAAGTTAATACAAGTTTCATTTAAAAACTATATCTAAATGAAGGAATGAATAAAGCCACAGTTGCAGTCTCATTAATAAAAGGTTGGCAATTCTAAATGTATGCAATTGTTTTAATATGCTAATTTAAATGTCATGTATAAGTTTAACTTGAAAGAATATGGATAAGTATTAATTCTGAAAATAATACTTATATGACAACAACATTTACTGAATAATGTTAACTTGCAAAGAAATACCATTAATTTATAAAGAAGGTAGTTTTTCTTTTCAACTATATAAGTCCCAATTCCAATAAAAAAAACAACACCAAAATTAACAAATAATTATGATTCCATTTAAAGTTCTATCTTTAAACTCTTCATAATCTTCTCGGTAAATATCCTAAATAAAAGATGACAAAATTACATCTTGTTAATACAAAATGTCATAGTCAGCAGTCACTGAAAATTTTTTAACATTTCTAAGACTGTAAAGCAACAGTTAGCCACTCCCTCTGTTTCCTGTTTTGATAACTTTTACATTCTCTAGTTGATCATGAAAAGCTTCTGATGGACTTGATGTGAACTCGTATTTTTCTTCTCCTCTCTAATGCCTGCCAATAATATTGGTGACTCCAACAGCCCCATTTCCAGGAACTGGTCACAAAAACACTATATCACGGGCCCTTCTCTCCAGGCCACTTCACCACTCACAGGGCATTGCTTGGACACGGTCATCACTTTGGAACTTCTTTACTTCTAGGTACTGAAACCTCTAAAATGTCCCTAGCTGTCATATTTCTGTACCCCGACACTCTCACTGAACAGGGCCAATGTCCGCCTTTGAACTGCCAATTCCTTGATCTCCTTCAAGCTTCATTTGTCGCCATCAGCTCCACCACCCCTCAGTACTTCTGATTTAAACCCTAAAACCCCCTTTGAAACTGAGCATTCCTCTTCATCCTAAACACGGTCCAACATTCTGTTCTCAGTCCTCTCCTCCCTGCATCCTCACACTGAGGTCTGCACCGCCTGCTAGACCCACAGAGGGCCTTCATGCAGTACAGATACCGCACTGGCTCCAACATGACACTTCATTTGCTTGCTTGGGATTTCCACTGGAGCACCTGGCCATCACCTAAATTTCAGCATGCCGAAAAGAAACTCAGCAGCTTCACAAAACCGGTTCTTTCTCTTGACTCCCCCATTTTTATCTGCCTGTGCTCAGCACTCGGGAGCCTTTCTATCCGTCCATCTGACGCCATCTTACTAGGTGCATTTCTCTTCTCACTTGGACCACAATACAATGCCAGGTTTTCTTTTTCACCTCCTGCCTTGCCTCTGTCCAAATTTTTCCACAAAATGACATCAGATTGCTTCTAAAATGCAGTGGATCTGATCAACCCACTGCTCTAAAATGTTCTGTCCTGATGATGTGCCAGACATGTGCATGGTCTAATTATCTTTCCATAAAACACTAATCACAAAAGAAAAAATAGTCTCTCTCTATATATATATTATGTGTGTGTGTGTGTGTGTGTGTGTGTGTGTGTGTGTGTGTGATACTCTAAGAAGGAAGCTTATATAATATTTTCAGCCCAAAATGCAAAATATGAATCAAATTATGAGAAGGTATCAACAAGTCCAGAGGGATCATCTGAAAACTGGCCGGTACTCTTCAAAAATGTCAATATCATGAAAGACAAAGAAAGGCTGAAGAACTATTATAGATTAAAGAAAACTAAAAAGACATGACAATTAGATGCAATATATGATCCTGGACTAGACTTGGTACCAGCAAAAAAGTCACTAAAGACATTATTGGGACGACTAAACAAAACTGGAATATAGACAATAGCTTATATACAGTTTTATGTCCATGTTAAATATCCTGAATTTGATAACTGTAGTGTGGTGATATCACAGATACCCTTGTTCTTAGGATATACACACACACTAACATATTAAGGGGTAATACTTTATACACATGCACAGACAGAGAAAGAAAGTATGAGAATGACAAAGAAAATGTGGCAAGATGTTAAAAATCGGTCAAGCAAGGTTAAGGTTATTCTGGAGTTCTCTGTATTATTTTTGCAACTTTTCTGTACACTTGAAATAATTTAGAATAAAAGGGTAAGACAATGTTCCATGTTAGTTCATTGCCTATTGAACAGAATACAAATCCTCGGCCGTGTTCACACGAGACCCTTTGAAATACAGTCTCAGTGGACCTGTATACCTCTCTTCACTATGACATTCTTAAACAAGCTTTAGTCAAGTGGTACCTCCTAAACATTTGCTGGCCTGGCATGTACCTGCTCATGTCCGTGTCTAAAATATACTCCCCTCCCCCACAGTCCCATTTATAAAAGTCTATTTTCTCTTTTCCAAAGCCCCTCTTACTTAACTTTTCTATTACTTTCCAAACCCCACCAAACTGGATATAATCTCTCCCGAAGAATTTAATGAGCCCAGGTGATTAGTAAACCAGCACAATTCAAAAGAAATGGGGAAAGATGATATGCTCAGTTTGAACCGTGTGAACTTGAAAAGTAACTGTAGAACAGCCTCCAGAAATTCAGAGGTACATGACCAGAGGTCAGGGCAGAAGAGAGATTTAAGGGTCACACACCCAGAAAGAGTAATTGCAGCTATAAAGATGGGTGAGTTAGCCCTGGCCGGTTTGGCTCAGCGGTTAGAGCGTCGGCCTGCGGTCCAGAGAGACCCGGGTTCGGTTCCCGCTGAGGGCATGTACTTCGGTTGCAGTTTGTCCCTGGCCCTGGTTGGTCTTGCGGGTGGCAGCCACTCGATGTGTCCCTTTCACGTCGATGTTTCTCTCTCTCTCTCTCTTCCTCTCTCTCCCTCCTACTCTATCTGAACAAAAAATGAAAAAATGTCCTCGGGTGAGGATAAAAAAAGAAAAAAAAAAAAAGATGGGTGAGTTATCTCGGAATAAATAAGTAGAGAGGGAGCAGGTCCAACAATCACTCCTAGGGCAGCATTTGTTATTAGGTGGTAGCAAAAGAGACACATAAAATATGGTCAGAAAGGCAGAAAGAGAACCAGGACATTAAAGAAGAAAAATTTGAAGGAGTAGTAGCAAGATAATATATTAAATGTGACAGCATGTTCAACGAGGAAAAAAAAAACTAAGCAGATACATGAAAAAAAGAAAAAGCACGGACCATGGAGAGAGTTTGAATAGCATTGCACAGACAGGGCTCCAACAAAGTTTATTAAATGTCAACAAATATTCAACGAGTGCCTACTATGTGCCAAACAGGGTTTCAGGAAAGAAACTGGCTGGAATGAGCAATGGTTATACACTAAAGGTTGAAGAAGGTAGGATATAAAGGGGAAATTTTTTTAAGTCTATACTTTATAATTGCTATCAAAATAGATTCTTACCAGAAGATGATAAGAAGATTCATCTTGTGTAGTCTGAGTCTAGAAACAATATAAAACATAAGGATAATTCAAGTAGGCCTCTGGGAATGGTTTTCCCATTAACAAATACATGTTAGGGAATAAGTTACAACACATTTAAAAAACATGATTATTAGTTTTTGTAATCTGGTTTAAAATTATAATACAAAATAATGAATTACAAGGATACCTTTTGCTTATGAGGTTATTCCTGAAAAACACAGCATATTATTTTAAGTTGTTAAACAATCCTTACAAGATTGTTTGATGGTTAATAGAAGGCCTCTTGCTGAGGCACAAGAGAACCCAACAAGTTCAAGTTTGCGGCCAGAGCAAATTTAGATATGATCTAGTATGTTTATTAAAGTGACTGGATCTGGATTAACACTCAGAACAAGGTCCCGGATTTTTGCATTGCTCTGCGTATTCAAACATCCTTTTCTCCTAAGAAACCACTCACTGCTTTTTCCTCCTACTCATCTTTCCTGCCTCATTCTTTTTTTAAAAAAATTTTTTTCTTTATTGATTATAGAGAGAGAGAGAGGAAGGGAAGAGGGAGAGAGAGATAGAAACATCGATGAGAGAGAACATCGACTGGCCGCCTCCTGCATGCCCCGCGCTGGGGATTGAGCCCACAACCTGGGCATGTGCCCTGACCAGGAATTGAACCGGCGACCTTTTGGTGAATGGGTCAACACTCATCCACTGAGCCACACAGGCTGGGCTCATTCTCCTTCTTAATTGGATAGGAAAAAAACTATCACTAATCTGAACACTGGCTTATATGCCATTATTGCAAAAAATTTCTGCTCTTATTGATGCACTATTACACAAACAGTAATGAGTTTCTAGTGTTACATTGCTTACAAAACAGCATTCTGTTTCAATTATTATTGTTTGAAAATATTCTTCACAAAATCTAAAGATTTGCTGACTGTCAAAATAGAAGCTGTTATGAAGTGACTGCACCAAGAACCTACAGAAGCATGCCACATGGTAACACGTGTATTAGGACGTACATGTGAAGGAAAGAAAATAACTATTATGATTTATCAATTTGTGTGACATTCTTAGTTACATACTCAGAGATTTTTATCCAATTTAATTGGTTGAGAATCCAGATCTTTCAATTACTTTAATAAATATACTGAATCACATCTAATGTTGCTGTGGTCACAGCATCAAACTCAGTATTGATGCAGCTTTAGATCATGGTTTAATTTATGAGATGTTTTCCAGGAATGAAGTGATGACATCAAGGCCATAACCCAAGGGCAGATTTTGCTAAATGCATTAAATTAGATGGCAGCATCCATGTGACTATATAAAGTGACATCGAATTTTATTTGCTGTTAATATGGATGAGTTTTGTCATCTGTATTAAAAAGTCAGCATTAAAATTCAGATTTATCAGACAAGTGTGTTCCCTTTGCTCAGTAAATTCCAGTCAGCATTCACCTTCTGCAATCCTCCACTCATCTCCACCTGTGGTCTGCTCTACCTCACTGCTTTAATATATATGCTGTACTTTTTTCCCCTTACTCAAGGGTATGTTTACTGATTTTAGGGAGAGAGGACGAGAGAGAGAAACATCGATGTGAGAGAGAAACGCCATTCAGTTGCCTCCCATACATGCCCTGACCAGGGACTGAACCCACAACTTAGGTATGTGCCCTGACCAGGAATTGAACCTGCAAACTTTTGGTGTATGGGATGATGCACCAACAGAGCCACCTGGCCAGGGCATGCCATGCTTTTAATTATGATGAACACTGGTTATATGGTAGCCTCATTTCTATAGTTCTGTACATTGCATGTGACAATCAGGAAAAGTGCTGTTCTAATGTCACCCAAGGTAACTAAACTGTTATAGAAGCCAGTCCTTTAAAACAATAAAAAGTATAACTTACTTTCACTAGATAATTGTTGACCTTTCAGCCTGAGTCTATATTTTTCATTTTCTTCAAGCATTCTAGAAATGATTTTGTGTACTTTTTTCCACACTGAAACCTTAAAAAATTAAGCACAGTTAAGGAACGCTGAGGAGAAAAGCAGGAATACATTTCGATGGAGGCAATTGGGAGTGACTCAACTGTGTTGTGTGTCAATTGATATTACAATTATAAAGCATATTAGCACTTAGAGACCTAAAACTTAAATGTAATAGTTTTCCCATGATCACTGAATTCTCTGAATTCTTTTTCCAACTTCCTAGCATTTTTTCTCGATAGTATTTAAATTAACTGTCCTGGATGAAGTTTCCTTCTGAAGGCCATGTCTATAAAGCTCTACCTAAATGGTTCCAACACATTCAATTTTGTTTTGAAAGATAATAAAATAATGAATTTCTATTGCTATGTCTAAACCAGTGGGCCATAATTTGACTTATAAAATTTTATTTTAGATAAGAAACATTCCTACTAAGACATACCAAAGCAAAATAACTGAGAGCATGAATGTACCAGACAGAAAAATGAGGACTATGGAAGCAAACACACTGACCTCAGCTCACACTCTGGCTTTGCCACTCACCAGTGGCTTGACATTGGGTAAGTGTTTTAACCCCATCTAGGAATAACTTCATACACTGGATTATAAGAATTAATGAAAAATATTTGTAAAGCATGTGCTCATGTCTAGCACGCAATAGTTATAAGTAAATATTGGCTTTTACTCTTGTCTCCTCATCCAAGAGGGATTGGTTCTTGGAAGAAATATTTCGTAGTGGGAAGATTAGGTACTCACTCTAAATACATTTGCTGCAAGGGTTAGTCACCTTGAACACCACTTTATAATATATGTGAATTATAACGCAAACACTAAGCCCAGAAAATATAATTTTATGTGTCATCATCAACTAACTATTTCTTTAAACTGAGTATAAAATATATATGGTGGAAATCAAAGATGAGCAGCTAATCTTGAGTATGTGTAAAACATGCAAGCTACCATGACGTCTGGGCCAGAGGTGAAAAAGGTTCAGCACTAAAGGTCCGTCCTGGTCAGCTTTCCTGCTGGACACTTAACATGCATCCTTGCCTTTAATAGAGCAACGTGACACCAACAGATATGTGGCTCTTTCTGTGAAATCCATGATTTTCTTCTTGTATTATACTATCTATCAGAGTTTGTTATAGTCTATGGAACATATATTTTCATGCTTTGAAAAAATCTCCTGGTGGGTTACATTTTGACTAAAATGTGTTTTGTACCTTCAAACACTATAAGGACTGTTCTTTATGGTTAATGAATATTTCCAAGCCAAGTTTCATTTCTGCTAAATTACTTCTATTTTCTCATTTCAGTAAATTAAACTTTTCAAAAGATAAAACTATTTTTACTCTCTTGAGTATGTTTACACATTTGTATTTAGAGAGGTTAACCTAAAGTTCAAACATTGCTCATTCCCCTTTTCGGTAATATACCTTTTGCTTTTTCTTCGTTATTTTGGAAGCTTCGTTGAAATGTATAGGAAACTCAGACTTTTTAGCTAAAGTCTTCTGGGTTGAACCTAATTTTTAAAAGAGAAAGAAGGTAAAATATCAAGGTTAGCACACATTTTAAAGGAGTCACTATCCTAGAATTATAAACGCCTCTTGAACTCTCTTTGGGGATTTTTACAATTGTTGGTATATTTCTGATCACTAGGTAATACCAATTTACTAATTCTCTAATATAATGGTGGGAAAACCAAAAAAGAAAGAAAACCAGAGATAACCTTGGAAGTGCCTACCTAGAAAATGTCCTTTCTTTTCTGATTTGAAAGGTGAGCCCCTAAAAGGTCAGCAATAGTAAACAGCACCAGAACACCATCTTGCCCCAGTGTACTTCTCTCTTCTCCATTCACCTTCAGGTACAGTATGCTTCCAATTACACAAAACACCTGTGGTCCCCCAAACAGGTCTCCTTACCCGTCCCAGCCTTTGCACTTGCTGTTCTATCTGGCTAGAACACTGTGTGTGCGTGCGTGTGTACACACACACACACCAGGCAAATTTCTACCTGCTCTTCAAGACTCAGCTCATATGTCACCTTCTCCCTGAAGCCTTCCCTCAACCACGCAGTCAGGCGCACAGCACTGGCTCCAGGAACACCCATACAGAGCACTTAGCCCTTTTACATCATGTGTTTACATTGTGATTCCTCCACTAGGTTGTGACCTTCCAGAGGCCGTGGTCTTATGTGCCTGCTTCATCTTTCTGTCCACGCCACCAGACACATAGACTCTAACAAAGTTCGTCAGAGTGAATACACTTCCTCACTACTCCCTGAACCATGCTGTCTTCCCAAATATTAACTGTTAGAAGAAACCTAAGGGCTGTGTATCCAAAGACAAAATCATAAAACACTGGGCATGTGTTCCCTGGAAGCCTTTATAACTATTCTCCTTTTGTCTGGGACACGCCCATCTCTTCCTCACCTTCCTGCCCTACCGCCACTCTCAACCTGGCTTCCTTCTGCGCATTCAATATTCAGCTTCCCAGCGGCCTTCTCTGGTCTCACAGAGCATCCTGTGCTCAGTCCTTATAGGATTTCTCACATCGTTTACTTGAGGAGTGTGTTTTATTCTTCTTTAGAGATCCAGCATCCAATGCCATACATACTAGATATACCATAACTATTCCATTTGTCGAGTAAATTAGAACACGTTCTAAAACGGCATGTCCTACTGTGTGAGAAGCATGCTGTCAGTCCGAGTTGGGCACAGACCTATCGCTAAAGAACATTCACTCACATGAGAAACTCATCCCCTCCCCCATTCTCTCCCAATCTTCTGATTACATTAAGGAGAAAGTCTAGGTTTGGAACTAGTGTGTCATTAAGATTTCCCTAAGACTGTCATGAATATATATTTTTTTCTTTAACACTATTGCCAGAAAAGAAACTGCGGCTCTAAAAAGACAAATGCCTTGTCCGAGGTCCCAGGGCTGAGTACCACTGAGATGGGTGACCAGAAGGTCCACCTTAGATTTAGCATGAAGAGGAGTGACGGTGGGGTAGGTAGAAGAATGGCCCCTGGCCTGTGACTATGTCACCTTTGTGCTTGCTAATCAGCTGACTTTAAGATAAGGGATTATCCTGGATATTCTGGGTGGGCCCAAGGTCATCAATGTGATCACAGGGTCCTGAGTTGGGGAAGAGAAGGCAATTAGTGTCACCAGGAAAGAATGAGATCGTCTCCACTGTGCTGATGGCTGTGCAGATGGAGGAAGCATCCACGAGCCAAGAAGGCAGGCACACCAGAAGCTGGAAAAGGCAAGGAAAGGAATTCTCCCCCTGAGCCTCCAGAAAGGACGGCAGCCTGCCCACACCGTGGTGGGAAGCCTATGAAACCATTCTGACCCCAAAAAGGAAGGGGAAATAAGGAGGTGGAAGAGAAGGCAAAGGAATTGAGTTGAACATAGAAAAATAAAGTTAAAGAACGAAGATGCAAAGAAGGGGACGGACGATTAGGTTGGAGGGAAGCCAGCACTGAGGAGAGGTTGACTGGATCTTCATTTTCAGTTTGCAAAGAGCTTTGTGATCTGAGCAGCTGGACCCCAAAGGGGTTCTGAGTAGATATTAATACCCCCATTTAGAGATGAGAAAATTCAGACTCTTGGTGTTGAAGTAACTTGGCCAAAGAAACTTAGACCGACACATACTCAAAGATACAGGAAGGAGAGAGCCAACATTCAACATGCAAACGGCTACGTGAATAAGGCTCTGATTGCGACTGGGTTTTGAATAGGCAGGTGCTAAATTTTTCTTCTCAAAAATATTAATAATATTACTGAACAAACATTGTAACACAAAAGTCAAATACAAAAATTAATCATGGTCCACCTACGCCACTCAAATCATGTCTCTCTGTCACCTTCCCCTATTTCCACTATACACACACCATTTTGCATGGTTCTCATTGCAGTATAAATATAATTTTGTATCTTTTTACTTCATATTATAAAAAATTTCCTATCAGTCGTCATAATTATAATTTGTAACAGCTGCTTGACATTTCATCCCACTAATGTATAATGACTTACTAAATAATGTCCATACATGTACTGTTGGACATTTTTTTAAAAAGGCTTCTCTAAGACTTGCTCCTCGCTCTTTATGACCACAGACAGCCTTCAGCAGACAACCTACTGGGCTACAATTTAATATCGTATCGCCTCTATTAGATTGTTTTAAATTAACTTCTATTTATGGCAAATGGTACAGATTTTCCACTGAGGTAACGATATAAAGTGTTCTAAAAAGGAATTCAGCTAAGAGGGAGAAATGTACCTATTTCAATCAATATATTAGGTAAATGACAGTACAGATGAGATGAGTATATGGTGTAGGAAAATAACTCCAGTTTGGGAAGCTCTGCTCTTCATCTACACATACTTCTCCTTCCAAGCAACGCCTGTGACCTTTGGAATGCTAGACTTGCATCATTCCCAAATGTTTTGTTTGCAAGTCTTACCTAACCTAGACATATACTCCTTGATCTCAAGATAGGTGCCATCCAGTCTATATGTAATTAAATGAGGAGGATCCAAAATATGTCAAGGAGTAGTAGAGAAAATGGGAAAAAGAAAAAAGAATTATTTCTTCCACTTGGTGTACCTCACTGAGTCTGCTCCCATGTATACCATAGACTTTGATCAGACTTATGTTTCAATTCTTTCTCTAGTTTCTCACTTTCTACACACTCTGACCCTGTCAAAATATATTATAGCCCTGGCCGGTTTTGCTCAGTGGTTAGAGCATCAGCCTGTGGACTGAAGGGTCTCGGGTTCAATTCTCGTCCAAGGGCATGTACCTGGGTTGCAGGTTGATCCTCAGCCCTGGTCAGGGTCATGCGGGAGGCAACCAATCGATGTCTCTCTCTCACATCGATGTTTCTCTCCTCTCTCTCTCCTTCCCTACCTTCCACTCTATCGAAAAATTAATGGAAAAATATCCTTGGGTAAGGATTAACATATATATATATAATTATAGTTCTTCCCTAATCACTCGCCATCGCTGATCCACACTCGGGCCTTTGTCCGCATGTTTTTCTCATCTGTGATTCCCTCCTGTCTCAGCACCATGTGACCATGTATAAATCTCATGAAGCTTCCACCACCATGGCCTTCCTTGATTCCCTCCCCAATTATTCACCACTTTCAAAGAATCTACTTGTACCTCCACAATAGCATTCATCATCCTCTATTATATATAAATTATGAAGGTAACTCCCAAGTTCTTTGAGAAGAGGGAGCCAACCTGATTTATTAGCTTGTTTGAAATGTTAGAAAAGTTACCGAATTTGCCTGCCCCTGGCTTTCTAAACTCCACTATGTCTTACAAACAGCTTACAGTTTATCTTCCAGAAGTGCACCTCTCTATGATAGTTTCACTCTACCATTCAAAAATCTTCAATGACTGTAAATGACAGTCTCCAAGGCAGGGAAGAGAAGGAGGGAACTAGAAAGACACTTGCAGGAGACCTGGAGCAACCAACAGAATGATTAAATCCACCCTAAATCTGTAAATACTAAAACATAACCAGGCAAATCAGAGCACAGACTACAGGGAAGGGACTTAAAGGGCTAGACACCACATAAAGTACCAAGCATGCAATTTAATGGGACCAACTCAGTTTAAAGAACCCAGCATCATTCAAAGAGACAGTCTTCCAATTGCATGGCTTCTGGGGGAGAAAAAGCAAAAAGGAAGGATCATAAATTAGGTCACAAAGGAAACACCAGTAACAGGCATAAAGTGGAAATGTTACAAACAACATTCTCTGATAACAATGCAATAACACAAGAGTTTACCAATAAAAACAAAAACAGAAAAGTCCTGGAAATTAAAAAAAATATTAAATCTATTAAGCAACTCTAGGGAGAGAGAGGTAATACAAACTGAAATTACAGAATTTAAAAAAAATAGTGATAATAAAAACACTACATATTAGAATTTAAGGTATTTAAAGTGGTGAACAGAAGAAAATTCACTGCACTAAGATCTTTTATCAATAAAAAGGAAAAATAAAAATAAATGAATGAAATATCCTGCTCAAAAAAGTATAAAAAGTAAGCAGTAAACTAAAAGAAAGCACATGTACGAAAATAAGAGTTTTATCTTTATTATTTATCTTTATTAACGAGGAAGAGGCTAAAATGTCTCATTAATAAATCCAAATCCTGGGGTTTTTAAAATTAATAAAATAGACAAAACACTGGCTAACTTGTTCATGAAAAAGGTAGAAAGCACATACAAAAAAGAATGACAAGGGGGAAATAACTATGAAAACGCAAGAAATTTTAAACCATAAGACTACTTTGAAGAGTATGCAAGTAAACTACTACTATGCAAGTAAAGTTGGAAACCTAGATGAAATGGAAAATTTCCTAGGGAAATACAGATTACCAAAATTGACCCATTAGAGTTAGAAAACTTAAAGAATTTTCATAGGAGGTATAGAGAAAGTTATGACAGAATTATCCCACAAAAAGTACTAGACCCAGATGGTTTCCCAGAAGAATTCTACCAAACCTTCAAACACCTGATAGTCCTAATGTTCTATAAATTATTCCAGATAATTGAAAAGGAATGAAAAGTTCCTAGTTCATTTTATGAAGTATAACTCTGATACCTAAACCAGATGGAAAAAAGAAAAAAAAACTACAGCTCACTGTCTCTCACAAATACCACTAAAAAATTCTAATCAAATTATTAGCAGAGCCCAACACTATTTCATGAAATAATGCATCATAACCAAGTAAGATTCATTTCAGGAATGCAAAGTTGGTTTAATATTAGGAAATCCATTTACACCACATGCTATATTAATACATCTAAGGGTAAAATGGCTATCTCCATAGATCTGAGAAAGCCTCTAACAAAATTCAACACCTCCTCGGCCATAATGAAAACACTGAAGAAAATAAAAATTGAGAAATTCCTTTTAATATTTTAAATGTAGATGCCTTAGTCCTAAAGCCAGTACCTTATTTAATGGAGAACACTAGAGGCATTTCCCCTAAGATCAGGAACAAGGCAAGAATGCCCACAGTCTCCATCACTATTCATCAACACTTTACTCGAGGTATTAGTCTATGCAAAACAAATCTATTGCAAGCATAAGTATGGGTTAAAAAAATAAGATTATCTCGCCCGGCCGCTGTGGCTCAGTGGTTGAGCATTGACCCATGCACCAAGAGGTCGCTGGTTTGATTCCTGGTTAGGGCACATGCCCAGGTTGTGGGCCCGATTCCCAGTGGGGGGCATGCAGGAAGCAGCCAATCGATGTTCTCTCTCATTGATGTTTCTATCTCCCTTTCCTTTACTCTCTCTCTAAAATCAATAAAGAAAAAAAAATTGTTTTAATAAGATTATCTCTGTTTATAAATAATAGTATACCTGGGAAATCATGAGTATCAGTGCTTGCTTACAGCTCAGGTGTGGGGTAGGGGAGGACAATGAGCAGGAATAGTGAGTACTAATGGGAACAGGGTTTCTTTGAGGGGTAATAATAACGTTCCCAAATTGATTGTGGTGGTTACACAACTCTGTAAAAAACAACAATGCATTGAGCACTTTAAATGGGTGAGTTGAATGGACTGTGAATTATATCTCAACAAAGCTATTTAAACAACAAAGCACAGGTGGAGGGTGAGCCCTCAAAAGACAGGCAGGACTTTTTGAGGTGATGGAAATGCTCTATATCTTGAGTGTTATTAGAGTAACTTTATCAAACCGCCTCAGAATGTATGTAAATTAATCCTAAATAAAGTTGATTTTTTTTTTTAAAGATCAAGAGGCTTCATAAGAACAATTGATAAACATTAAAGAGGACATTATGGGCCCAGCCAGTGTGGCTCAGTGGTTGAGCGTCGACCCATGCACCAAGAGGTCGCCAGTTCTATTCCTGGTCAGGGCACATGCCCAGGTTGTGGGCCAAATCCCCAGTGGGGGGCATGCAGGAGGCGGCCAATTGATGTTCTCTCTCACTGATGTTTCTATCTCTCTCTCCCTCTCACTTCCTCTCTCTAAAATCAATAAAGAAAAAAAAATTTTTTTAAAGAGGACATTATGGAAGAGGAAACCCCATTCACAACAACAGAAAAGATCAAACATCCAGGAGTAAATTGGACAAAATACAGGCAAAAACTATAGAAGGAAATTTTTTACACATAAAACATTCCTGAAAGACACACAAGTAGACTGAACAAATGGAAAGGCAGCCCGGTTTGAGAAAGGAAGTGACTCCACATCTTAAAGATGTCAGTTCTCCTTACTTAGGTGAATTTACAAACTCAACGAGTCCCGGGAGGAACCCAATTCTGGGGGACTTCGGTGGCTGCAGCTAATGGCCTCACTCTCACATTCGGATCTCTGGCTGATCTCAAAAGACTTTCATGTGCACTTCGGTGTCCTTTCCCAGGCACACCTGAAGCGAATGACAGGACACTGACAGGGGGGCGGAGCCTGGCCGCCGACGGTCTGAGTGGCCCACAAGCAGGGGACGCTGAGAGAGAGGGTGGCCCGCGGGGCAGGGGCTGACGGGCGCTCACGGCCCTGGGACTCCGACACTCAAGAACGGCTGCCGAGGTGGACGAGAGGGGGACGAAAGGCGGCCTGACCCGCCGGCACCCCGCCCACCCCGCCCGCCGGTCCCCTTCGCGCCACCTGCACGCGCCGCCGTCCGCCCGCCGCTCCGCGCTCTCGACGCCCGCGCCGCTGAGGAGGCCGCGGGGATCCCGGGCTCGGAGTCGGGGGGCAGCTCCCCGCCGCCCGGGGCCCCGGCCGCTTCTCCCCGCGGCCCCTCCTGGCCGCCGCCGGCCTGGAGCCCGGGGCTCCCTCGGCCCTCAGCCCGGCGGCCACCCAGCTGCAAGACGCCGCCACACTGGTGCGAGCCGAAGCGGGTCACGTAGACGAAGCGCGCCCGGCCCCGCTCCCGCTTCCCGCCGGCCGCCGCCATCGCAGCCTTCGTCCACAGCTCCGCAACCGCCGCGAGCGCCCTCAGCCACCCGCCCAGCGACCGTCGGGAGGGCGGGGCAGAGGGGCGGGCCACGGCGGGAGGGCGGGGCGACTGGGGCTGGACCACTGTGGGTGTGGAAGGGGAGGAGCCGAGGGGGCGGACCACGGCGCGGGGGCGGGGCGACTGGGGCTGGACCACTGTGGGTGTGGAAGGGGAGGAGCCGAGGGGGAGGAGCCGAGGGGGAGGATCATGGCGCGGGGGCGGGGCGACTGGGGCTGGACCACTGTGGGTGTGGAGGGGGAGGAGCCGAGGGGGAGGGTCCTAGGTGTGTGTGGGTGGAGGGTAGCTAAGGGGGTAGGACCACTGTGTGTGGTGGGGGGTAGAGGGTAAGTAGTTGAGGAGCTGGACTGGACCATTGTGGAGGGGAGGGCTGGGGAGGGCCGACTGAGGACCAGACCACTGTTGGGGGGGGGTGCTGAGGGGAGAGACCACTGTGGGGGGGAGGGGGACTGGGGTGGACCACTGTGGAGGTGCTGGAGGGCGGACTACCGTGAGAGATTCCAACTGGGGAGCCAGAGCACGTGCTGGAGGGGGCTGCCAGTGCGGGGAGGAATGAGGGGTGGGGAAGTGGTAGGGCAATGAGAGAGGCTAGGAGCCAGGTCACTCAGTGGGCAAAGGGAAGAGGGGCATCTGGGGAGGACCAATCTGCAGGGAGAGAGGAGGCCTAGGGAGCTAGAAGGAAGGGAAAACAGGAAGGTCACTTGGTTGGGGGTGAGGCATGGACCACTGATCTGGAAAGTGGTGTTAAGAGTTTGGGGACCAGCTCGCTTGGGGTGATGGGAAGACCAGAGGGGAGAGCCCTCTGAGGAAATGAGCTGAATCAAGAAGAGGGTGGAGGAAGGGGCCCAGGGCACTGGGGCACCCCTCTCTGTGGTTGGAAGTGGGGAAGATTTAAGAGTGAGGAGCTGACCCTGAACTTGACCAATCTGGATGGAGTGTCACCCAGATGCCGTTGGGGGCCTGGGGGTGGGGGAGAGAGACAGCACCTTTGCTGCAGAGAGCTCCAGTGAGACCTTGGTCTAGCATGTGTTGGTGCTGGGCCATGGTCCTCAAGAGACCCCACACATACCACACAGAGAGAACATGGGCCTGAAGCCCATCCTGGTTCAGCTGCTGACCAGCTGGGTTATTTGGGCAAGCCACTTTCCCTCTCTGAGCCTCCAGTTTTCTCAAATGCAAACTCAAGATAACTGAGTTGTTAAAATAACTCAAAATAAGGCACATTAAGCCTGGCATGTAATAAGAGGTAGTTCCCTTAGCCTTAATTTTAATTTCACAGTTATTGAGTACATACCCTGTAAACTACACATGGTAACATTTTTACAATTATACTTTACAATTAGCCTTCCCATAGACCATTTTTTCAATCTGTGCTTCATCTGACAGCAGAGAACTGGGGCTCCAAAATGTGGAGTGACTTCCCCAAAGAAATAGGCAGTGCCATACTGTCTTAAAATAAACTTTCTAAACTGAATTATAAATATGTGCAGAAAAGTGAAGCAAACATCAGTATACAGATGGATGAATTTCCACATACCCATGTCATATCCACCCAGGTGAAGAAATGGCACACTGCAGAAGCACCTCGTGTCCTTAGCCAGAACCAGTTCCGTTCCTTTCCCGATGTCAAACAACATCAGTTAGGTTTTCCCATTGCATTTGACTTCTTTCACTCAAGTTATGTTTGTGAGGTACATGTTACTGCATGAGTTGTACATCATGGAATAGACCTCCATTTATTCATCCATTCCACTGTTGTTGGATCTTTCGTTGTTTTTCATTTGAGGCCATTGTTAATAGTGCTGCTAGGATCAGTCTTATATATACAATACCTTTTGTTGAACGTGGGTTATAGGCTATCTACCTCAGTGTGGAATTGCTTAGGGTGTTCTTATGTTCAGCTTTAGTTGCTACTGACAAACAGGTGCCCAAGTGGTTGTACCAGTTTACACTCCCACCAGCAAAGTGTGAGAATTCCAGTTCCTCCACACGTTCACAACCGTTTGGCTTGTCAGTCTTTTTCATTTGAGCCATTTGGATGGACATGTATATTAGGGTTCTCCAGAGAAATAAAACCAATAGGGAATTTATATATGTAGGATGGATATATACATTGAGAGATTGAGAGATAGAGAGATTTTAAGGAATTGGCTCAAGCAATTATGGAGGCTGGCAAGTCCGATATCCAGGGTAGGCCAGCAGGCTGGAGACCCAGGGAAGAGCTGATGCTGGTGTTCAAGTCTGAAGGCCATCTGCTGGCAGAATTCTCCTGTCTTCGAGGGAGGTCATTCTTTTTCTATTAAAGGCTTTCAACTAATTGGATGAGACCCACGCGCATTATGAAGTGTAATCTGCTTTATTCAAAGTCTACTGGTTTAAATGTTAATCTCATCTAAAAAATATCTTCACAGAAATGTCTGTGACCAAATATCTGAGTACTGTGGCCAAGCCAATATGACACATAACATTAACCAGGTGGAATTTCTTTCTTGTAATTTGCGTTTCCCTGATGACTTATGAAGCTGAATTCATTGGCCATTTGGATATCATCTTTGATGTTTTAATACCTTCTCTATTTATATATGGGGTTCTCATTTGCTACCAGGAGTCCTTATATTCTGTATATCAGCTTAGTTGCATGTGTTGCAACAATTTTTTCTTATTTGTGGCTTACCTTATTTGTGCTAAGCATTTACATGGAGTATGTACTTTAATTCTCAGGATCACCCTATGAGACATGGACTGTTGTCAGCCCCATTTTACAGATAAGGAAGTGAAGACTCTGCAGAGGGTTGGTAGATCAGCCAAAGTCACAGCAGGGTGGTCCGAGAGCAGGGATTCAAACCCAGGCTGTGTGGGTCCTGCATCCACGCCCTTAGCCCCTACTGAAGACTGTCTCTGTCACTACATCTGTCACATCTTTCATCCTGGGTGGTAGCTGTCTCTCTCCTCTCCTTCTCTGAGCACTCCCCATCTCCCCAACAACCGTCCAGAAGAATGAAGAAATGAATGAATGGCGGTCTCTTTAGGCAAGGAGCCTTTTTAGTTGCTCAGCTCATATCATCCACCAGGTGGCAGTCACAGCTCCCAGATAAAATTGTCTCTCTTCCCCTCCCATCCCACCTTTCAGAAAGACCTCAGTTCTTATTTTTACCAAGAAGTAGTCTGAATTCCAACCATGACTCTTTCAGGCACTTGGAGGAAATGCATTTCCAATCCTTGTGCACCTGGGGTAGGTGGCCCTGGCTGCTGGTCCCGGACACCTGGAGAGAGTAGGGCATGCTTGGCTGATGCACGGCATAGGCAGACCAGGAGCAACGGTGAACGATGCCATTTCAGCCCACAAGAGATGACCTCCTCCTCCCTCCCCCACCCCTCATCAAACAGCTACAGGGGCTGCAAGGGAAACCAAAGGTGCATATTCCTAGTCATGGACCATGTGGCCAGCAGCAGGCATGATGGGGACATATGGCCCCCCGAGGAGATAGCCACATTTGACTGTCAGAAAATGGCCTTCCCACCTCATCTGTGCCCGATGCTGTTCCTTCACCCTCCACTGGTTCTGCCACATGCTTCTGGCAGCTTCCACCATGTTCCTGAGTGTGGTCCTTGCTGCTAAGCTGACCCCCGCTTTCAAAACACTGACCCCAGGACTTGTCCGAGAAGAAAAAAGGCCCAGAACAATTCTAATTCCATGGTTGGGGCGGCAAGAGGGGAGGTATATTTTTTTAAGTGAAGAAATTGTGATATATTTTAAATGCTTACATTAAACAAATAAATGCTGTTGACTCACAAAATACAATGTAACAAAATTATGCTCTTCTCAAGAAATTGCAGGAGCTTGGGATGGTTTCATATTGAGGTATAATTGACATATAACATATTCGTTTCAGTTGTACATAATGATTTAGTATTTGTATATATTTGGAAATGATCACCACAGTAAGTCTAGTTAACATCCATCACCTCACATAGCTACAATTTTTCTTTTCTTGTGATGAGATGGGACTTCTTTTTTAAGACTGGAGTCTGTGCAATGTAAGTAGAGGATATGATCGTGGTACCCAAGCTTAAAGGTATATGGTGGCTCAAGACTACTGGCACACCTGTCAGGGGATGTCCACGGCCATTGTTTAACCTTGAGATAACGTCAACACTCCAATTTCTGCCCTTTGTGAATGAGGGGACCTTGGGCTCCAGGGGACCTCGCCGGGACACTGAGTTTGTTGGGACTGAATGGATGGGAGTAACCGACCCTATGGCAGACTAAGAATTCTCTAGACCTGGTGGCAGGGAAATTGATCATTTCCTCCCTTGTTGGCTCACGCCACTAAACCAACACACATACACATGCACATGCCTCGCCTCCTGGTTTTTGAGCCCCATCTCTAAGATTAAATTGTCTGCACCACCCATCTATCCTGTCTTCCTTCCTTAAGGATAGGATTAAGCCCCCTCCAAATTAGAACAACGCTTCATCAGAATGAGAGCCTGTTTAACGCATCTGAGTACCTAGCACTCGCTGCTTGGTAAAGCATGGTCTCTCGTGCCCTTTCAGATAAGCAAAGGTCTTCCATGAGGCTTCAGAGGGCAGAAAGGGGGCTGGGACAACGATCCGCCTTTGTCGCCCAGACCCTCCCTTTGGCGGCCCTGTGCATCTAGATTCGAACAGGCCTGTGTCCTCTGGACTCAGGGAGCTCTCACCTTTGCCGAACTGTTCCAAGAAGTGGAATTAGCACTGCAGGGTGCACTGTGTTTCCTCCCCAAACAGTAGAGCATGTGGGAGTTTGCCAAAATCCAAGTCATTCTCCTGTATCTTCTTCGCCCCCCATGTTCCCTCCAACACGTAGCCCTAATGTGCCCACCTCTGCTGCCATCATCCTGGTCCAAGTCACCATCATCCACCGACATCCACCATCATCGTTCACCAAGTCCACTGCCATCCCCTGTAAGTGGCTCTTCTGCTCCCACCCATGCACCCCTAGAAGCGTGTCTCTGCGCAGTTTCCAGGGTGATCACAAGTCAATGCACGTCCCTTCCCTGCAGCTACTATTCAGTGGCTCTGCATCTAATAATAATAATAAAAAAAAAAAATCCAAGGTCTCTACCCTGGCTGTGGAGACCCTGCCTTGTCTGGCCCCTCGATCCCTCTGAGCTCACCTGTGACCTCTGCCCCTGTCGCCTGCTGTGCCCAGCACACTGCTCTTCCTCAATACATCAAACTCCGTCATGCCTCAGGACCTCTGCATGTGCTGGTCCCTCTGCCCAGGCTGGTTTTTCTCTCGTTATTCAGATTTCATTTCCAACCTCACCTGCCAGGGCTGCTTCTCTAAACTCCCAGTTCAAGCAGCCCCACCCCCAGTCTCCACCAAATTACCCGGTTTCATGTTCTCGTAACACTCAGCACTAACACGCTGTTGCCAGTTGTCCGATTTCCCCTCCCGAACACATCTGCCGACAGGATAGGGACTTGGCTGGCTCTGCCCCCACAGTATCCCCAGAGCCTGCACCAGTGCAAATACTTAGATGAAGGATTAAATGAACACGGAAACTCCATGATGCGATTCTTTAACGGTTGTCACCTGGCTAAGAGACAGCAAGTTCAAAATTAGTGGTTCTGTGAACAATAAAAACGCCCTATCCCACAACTCCCTGTGTTGGGTGTATGAGTCACATTTCACTGGGGCTCAGAGACCCGAAATGACTCACCAAAGTCATAGTCGCGCACACACACTCCCATCCAAGGGCTCAAATCCAGGTCCTTCTCCAGATGGAAAGGCCAAGAGGACAGAGATTTTTGTCTGTCTTGTCCCCACCATATTCTCAGGGCCTAATAATGTACAAATATTTGTTGAAGAATTGAATGAATAAATGAATGAGCAAACTCCTAGATAGAATTCTCTCTCTGGGGCTAAAGGAAATTCTAAAATATAGTCTAGTCCAGCCTCGTGCTCTATCTGACTGGTCTACTGGGGTATCAGGAGGACCCAGCTCTTTGCTCCTCCCCTCCCTGCCCTGCATCCCGGGCACCTGCAGCTTCCAGTTTGGGAGACGCAACCACAACCCAGCCAGGCTCTGATCCCTGGGCACCTACGCTCACCCTGTCCTTGACCCCACTGGTCAAAAATCAAGGCTTTCGTAGGAACTAAGTTCTTGCTTCTCCAGCGTGGTCTGAGTGTTTTGCATTCCCCGGGGAGTGGGTTAGAAATGCAGAGCCTCGGGTTCCGGCAGGGCTGAGTCACAACCTGCATTCAGACCATCTCCCCAGGTGAACTTGGGGCACAGGAGCCTTGGAGGGCTCCAGCCACCTTTAGCAGGCATTCCGATCTCTAGTTCCCTTGTGAAATACCTGCTCCTGAGCCCCATTAGCTGCCAGGCCCCCCTCCCGGAGCACAGCTGTCCCCTCAGTGGCCGTTGGGAGAGCAGGGCTAGGAAAGGGACTAACGTCCGGATCCTGTGAGTCACTCGCTCAGCAAACATTTATTATGATGTGCCAGGCGCATGACAGGTCCTGAGGACACGATTATGAGCAAGACAATCATTGCGTCCGCCACCCCACCCCGAAAACCCGGGTACAGAAAGGATGAGCTGTGATGACTCCATTGTAATCTGTGCCGGTCTGCAGGAGTGCTGCTGATAAATCCACAGCCATGGTGGTGGGCTGGGTGGGGACGGGGCTCTGGAAAGGCTCATCCGGGAGGTTTTCCTGGAGAAAGTGACCTCTGAGCTAAGTCCCAAAGGATGAATGAGGAGCTGCTGTGTTCGAGTTGAGCTGGGGAAGTGGGGGCGGGACGCAGTAGCAGAAAGCAGAGCGGGTCACACCACACGAGTGGCTGGAGCGCGAGATGGAGAGCGAGGCAGGAGAGAAGGGAGGCAGGCAGGCCCGGGCCAGATCACGCAGGGCCTCCGGCTCCGGAGGACACAAGAAGCCGATGAAGGGTTTGAGCCAGGCAATGGCAAAGCAGTTTCTGTTCCACCCCAGGTACCGGGGAGGGGAACCGGAGAGGGGTGAGGGGCCGCAGTGAGGTGCGGGCTGAGGCTCTGTCCAGCCCTGCAGGGTACTAGGCCTTCACCCAACTTGATCCTGACCACAGTCCTGGGAGCAGAGGGTCACTGTCCCTTCCATACAAAGACAGTGGGCTGGGGACTGGGTGGTGTGTGTAATATCTCAGAGAGGGAAGAGACTTCCCCCGGGTAGTTGCAGCCAGTAACGGCCAGGTCCAGGACAATAACGGTGGTGATAACAGGAGTCTCTAATGTTTATTAAGTATTTTTCTCCTGATTGCCTTGTTTAATCCCTACCTCAACCCGATGATGGGGAGATTGTTATTTGCTCCTTCTGACCATGAGACAGCTGATATTTAAGAGGTGACCTAATATGGTCAAAGTCACTCATCCAGAGGTGGCAAAGGGACAGAAATCCTGGGCGTCTTACCCGGTGTGATGTCTCTAACCCCAGTGATCCCTGTGTTTGGTTGGGGGTATGAGCCCAACTTTCCTTGACTTCAAAGCCAAGTTGCCTCTCCTTCCCAGGCACAGCTTGCTGGGTCCGCCTTTGCCTGCATTCACCGTTTACAAGGGCGAAGGGGAAAAGATTGAGCAACGAGAAGTGTTTCCTAAAAGGCAGCACAATTAAGCCAAGAGACTCGAGGCCTCATTCCAACTTCCATCCCTCTTTTCATGCTTCTTTCCCCAGAGAGAAAGATTCTGGGCTCCTCTAAAGATCACCTGAAAACCAGGGTCCCGGGACAGTCCCTTGGAGTGGGTGCTCACATTGGCAGTACACACCCAGGCCCACCCCAGAGGCGCCCTGCTCCGAAGATGGAGAGAAAGAGCAAGAACGGAGCAGTGGGCACTGGGCCCTGGTCTCGGCGCTTTCTCTGTCACCATGGCAACTCAAGCGGGCTGGCTGGGGCAGGAATCATGAGACTCGGCAGGGGAAAACGCCACGTGGGAAAGTGGCACAGAGGGCTCCCGCCTCCTGCACAGAGACCCTGCCACCCACTCCTGCCCCCAGTGCCACACAAGGGCTGGCTCTTTGTAAGAGCATGGAGAGCAATTCTAGCAACCGCACGCTGTGACCACGTTCCTGGTAACAGTTAACAGGATTGCGGACTTGCATTGGGCGAGACACAGTGCTCACTGCTATCAGAAACAGATGAAGGCTTGTCTAGACCCCCACTTCCAGGCTCCACTCTCCGCATGTAATTAAAAGGAAACACTGTTATAATATAGACTAAGTATAAGCAAAGCCAAGGAAGGTTACAATTTCCCCCCCTTATGGGGACTACTGCCTACATCGCCTCAAAATTGCCTCACCCAGGAGAGATGAGATTGGGATGTGTGTGAAAGGCTGTGTCCTGGTTATGGTGTGTGTGTGTGTGTGTGTGTGTGTGTGTGTGTGTGTGTGTGTAGAGGCAGGTGCTAGTGGCTTCTGGGCACAAAATTGCATTTGATAATTAAATTTAACCCACCCTCTTCCTCCCACCTTCCTTCCCCAACCCCATTCCCCACCCTGGAGAAGGGCTGCTGATCCTAATTTAAGTAGGACACCTTAGGGGACTAGATCTGAGTTCCCATTTGCATCCCTTCCGATTTTAGAATTTCGTGTTTGTTCTTTGTTTGAATTCTTCGGAGGGCGAAGAAAAAGTTGTTGATGGCTATTTGGCTGTGGCCTTACTATCCCCCTTGGAAGGACGTTTCGAGGCAAATCTATGTTCAAACGTCCTAAGATGGTTCTTCAGGGCTCCACAGAACCACATCTGTTCAGGAACAGCTGTTCCGCTGCGACAGTGATCAAAGCTGCGCATTCCAGAGCTCCATGCTCTAAAAATGGCAACGCTTCTTCTCTTTCTTTTTAAATGTATGTGTATAAATAAGCAGGCATAGAAATTCTCTGCAGATGTCTACTTCAATGATTCTGACATCTCGGTCCGGAAGCTAAATATTCAAGCGCTGTTTTACAGTTCACCGGGACACACCAGCAAGACAGCCTCTCCCCGCACCTCTGCATTTCGGGACTGGGTTTTGAGATCACGTGAGCGTGCTGAGACTCAAAGAACAAGATGAGTGAGAAGAGGCTTGATGTCTGCATAGAATGTGTTGGTCAATTATAGTTCTATAGAAAGAAGTAAAACCCTTCCTCCTTGGTGGGGTTTTCCTTGACTCTAAAAAATAAAATCCAATGTATATATGTATAGATATATCTAAATCTATCTGTCTGCCTGCCTATCTATCCACCCATCCATCTATCCATCCATTCACCCATCCTTGCCTCCATCCACCCACCCACCCACCCATCCATCCATTCTTGCCTCCATCCATCTATCCATCCATTCCTACCTCCATCCACCCACCTATCCATCCATCCACCCACCCCTCCATCCAGATATTCTTTTTTGGCACTCATGTGATTTTTGGTTGGTGGGTCCACTTCTTATCCTCTGACAATTTAGTGTATGACATATGACCACAAGGAATAGTTATCACATTATTATTAAAGACATCCTGGTCAAACAAACTCCTGTGTAGGGAAATGATGTTCTAATGGGTTTGTAAAATGGTACGTACCCTTGCAGTACAACTTCTGTGTGCCTGTGTTTGAATCCTGGCTTTGCAGACCGGTTAACCGTCCTGACTCTTGGCCACCTTTGAATGAGCACACTGACAGCACCTACCTCACAGGGATGTGGGGAGGTGGAAAGAGAAGACACAGCGTGATGCCCTGGTGCGAGGTAAGCATTCCATCATCAATGCTAGCGGTGGTGGTTGTTACTATTTTCACTCCCAGACGGATGGTTTATGGAATTTGGGCGTTCACAGTACTGGTTTCCTACCCGTGAGGCAGATGAGAACTGTAGAGGTAGGCCTGAGCACTCGAGCTGGACAGACGAAAGAGCTTCTTCCCTCTGGCCTCCTTCCCCGGCATCCACTACCCAACTCTGTGACCTTGAGCCAACCCGTACCCAAAGGTCAGTCCCAGGGAGTAAGTGGCCTCATGTGAGGACTCACCATCCAAACTCACGTTCTCTCGAGCAAACTTTGTCTCATCACCCTCTCTCTACAACTTCAAATACGATAGCTTGCACCCAGATTAGCTTTAGAAACGAAACTTCTGTTTTAAAAACAGACCCAACTTAAATAAGCAACCTGTCCGTTGCCACTCCAGGGGCAGGGGGAGGTGGACAGGGGAAGACTGTGGGGTTTGGCAGGGGGGGATTGGAGTCCAGTTTGGATTGGAGTGCGCACATACCAGGTGCACACCTTCCAAGTCCCCCAGCTGCTCTGTGAAATAGTTCTGGATTCCGTTCAGCACAGCGGGTCCTCAAGTAACATCGTTTCATTCAATATTGTTTCGTTATAATGTTGATGAGATGCCATAGGGATTTAGCTCTTGTTTATTTCAATGAGCCCAGAGTAAAATTGGTTTCCTCATACATTGTTTCACTTGGATTCACAGAACCCATTGACAACTTAAGTGAGGATTTAATCATGCTAATGCAGGCAAGTGCCCGAGACACCAGCAAGTCTGAGTTCCCACTTCCAGGACCAAAGCATCCTGTCACTACTGTCAGGAGAGCTGAGAACTCGACCCCCGAGGCCACCCCACCTCCCCACTCCAGGTCAAATCCTCCACCAACAGCTAAACACACAGGGGCTGCCCCCAAATGTGAGCAGCGGATTACGCCCCCATTCATTCCAACAAGGGGCCTCAGGTCTCCGGATCCTAACACCCTCCATGTGGTTTCCTAGTCTTCACTCGCCGCCAGCTCTCTTCCTGGGTAACTTATTTCCCCACGAGTATTCAATGCCCTCGTGCCTTTAGTGGGCTGGAGGGGCTCATTCTTGACTATGACGAGGATGAACACAGCTCAGGCGTTGCTTTCGGCATTCTCCTCCGTGATTCAGCCCCGCCCCGTCCACCCCGGGCGCTTTTCTCTGACACGGAACCGATGACCCACCGTAGAAAACACGGGTGGTTTGCACACACTGAATCTGGATGCTGGCCATCACTTGAAACTTCCTTGAGACAAACTGTACTTTTCCAACTCCGGTCACCCCATTGAGTCCCAGTAAGACACTTCTTTCCAGCCGGCCGACAACGACACCCTATGTGACTAGAAAGATCCAAACTTAAACCATCCCCGCAAGACGCCAAACGTTCTCTAATCAAGGCTGACTTGGTTCTGCTCCACGAAGAGTTCGAATCAGGGCACAAATGTTCATTTTCCGACTTCTCGGAGCGTGGGGGTGGGCCGTGGAGCATGTCTGCCAAGGGAAAGTGTTGAAGGAGGGAAATGATATGATCAGAGACAGAAAGTACCATGGGATGGCAGTAAAGCGCAGGTGGCCTGTCTGAAGTGGCATCTGTGACACTCCTAAGAAATACGGGCTGATGGGGGCTGGGAGCATGATCAGAATAGCTTTGATGAGCCCAGGTGATGATGGTTCCTTCTTCTGGGTGGGAGTGGAGGGAGGAGGGAACTGTGGAGATGCATGGGAAAGGGGGCGGGGGTAGAAGCCAGGCCGCTGCGCAGAACTCCAGTCAAGTTCAGTGTGGACAATGGCGCTCCAGAGGTGACTGAGGAGAACCCTTGAGAATGAAAAAGGAAGTGGGGTTCCAAGCCTTCCTGACACCAGGAGACACACGATGGATCTTGTCACCTGTAAGCGGTCTGTGGTCAAAGAAACTGAGGGGGAAAACACTTTAAACAAGTAAGTAGGTTTCTTCACTTCGGGACTCTCAAAGCCTTGATAACCTAACTACCCATTTTGACTTTCCAAGAAAAAGGGTGCCTTGTTCTCTAAGCTTGTTTCATGACACAACAGTTTATTTCTTGTCATTTTCTCGCAGTAAGGACTACCATAGTGCTCTGATTATAATCTGGCAAGTAAATAGTAGAGTGTCTTACTGTTTATTATTCTGTCATTACATACTTCAGAAAAAAATTACCCTGAAGATGTTTTTTTTAAACTCATTTTGTTACTTAAAATCAGAAATTTCCTTTCCCCATAACTTTTGATCAGAACTTAAGGGAGTGTTCCTCAAACTTAAAAAAAAAAAATCCCCCCCAAAATTACTTATTTCCTTTCTTAACTGGGTGTAGATACACACCTATTACCAAAAAAAAAAAGGTTATGAAATACTTGATTATTTTTTTTTTATCCTCACCCAAGGACATTTTTGCATTTATCCTCAGATAAAGCAGGAGGAAGAGATGGGGAAGAGAGAGAGAGAAACATCAATGTGAGAGAGACACATCGAGTGGTTGCCACCCACACGACCCCAACTGGGGCCGGGGACAAACTACAACCGAGGTACGTGCCCTTAGCGGAAATCAAACCCGGGACTCTCTGTTCCACAGGCCGACGCTCTAACCGCTGAGCCAAACTGGCCAGGGCTTGATTATTTAAAAAAAAATGTTTTTATTGATTTTTTAGAGAGAGAGGAAGGGAGAGAGAGAGAGAAATATTGATGTGAGAGAGAAACATCAATTGGTTGGCTGCCTCCTGTACGCCCCCTACTGGGGATCGAGCCTGCAACCCGGGCAGGTGCCCTGACCGGGAATCGAACCGGGACCTCCACGGGACAACACTCAATTCACTCAGCCACACTGGCTGGGCAAAATACTTGATTATTACGGATGATTAAGAATGGAGCACTCTCCTGGTGGGTGGGTTTAGGTGAACTACCAGTGAATGAGGAAACAGCCCAGGCAGCTTCCCACACCCTTTCCAGACTCACCATTGCGATTTCAAACACCAGAAGCATTGTATCTACATACTATTTCAAGATATAGTTGTTACATCACTTATAGTTGATATAGCACTTGCCTAAAATAAATATTTCCTGAAATAAACTAAATTGACTCATACCTTTCCCCCTCTCCCACAGTGCTGAAGCCATCTGAGAGAGCCTGGGACGCTGTCGGCTGGCCAGCCACCCTCACCCCTCCAGCGTCCCTGGCGCATCCTCGGGGGCCCTCCACTGAACTCTGAAGGGAAATTTCGCTACTGCCAGGTAAGTTGTGGTCATTTCCAGCCAAAGCTTCTGACCCGGTCCTCCTGGGGGATCCTAAGTGCTGCTCATAGGTGCTGCTGGTTCAACCCTCGGGAACCCCTATGGTCGGAAGAGTTGCATGTTGGGAAAGACAGTTTAGAAGCAGAAGACCTCTAAACCCATTTGTCTCCGGGCATCTACTGCTCCTTCTAGTCTTAAGAAGACTATATTCAAGGTTTAAAAAAAAAACAGCAAAAATTAAATTTGATAAAACAGGACATTCTTAGTGTGATATTTTCTGTTATAATAATCTCCAAGCTCAAAGTTTGAAAATGCAGTTTAAAATAGAAATACTAACACATTGCAGCCCTTGACAGTCCACAATTAAAGAACCCAAAACACAGATAAGACTTTCAACTCACATGCCGTAGAGATGAGAATCCCCGAGGCCACATCCATGATGTTAGGATCTAGGGAGGGACAGGTCAAAGGACACTTGTTAACCCAGAGCCTCTCGTGTCGAGGCCAGAGGTCCAGAGTCTCCTTTGACAAAGACCCACAGTAACCCTCCCAGACACTGACCTTCCTATGAAACAAACACCTGTTCCCTCACTTTTGCTGGCCAGTTGGCCTTAAGCAGATGACTGGACGCATGCATCCTGGGCTTAAGCCTCGAAACCTACTACAGACTCCAGATTAAAAATCCCTGG
Source organism: Tadarida brasiliensis (assembly GCA_030848825.1). Taxonomy (NCBI): domain Eukaryota; kingdom Metazoa; phylum Chordata; class Mammalia; order Chiroptera; family Molossidae; genus Tadarida; species Tadarida brasiliensis. The sequence goes on along the minus strand of CM061259.1, from coordinate 118,804,003 downwards.
GGGGCAGCGTGGGAACAAGAGCCACCGCCATCCCGGCTCCAGCTGTGCACACTCGCCACGAGTGCTCATGTGACCAGACATCTTTCGTAGGGCTGTTCCGTCGTGGCCCCAGAATATATTCGTCATATTTTTTAAATGTTACTTCCCCAACCATGGAAGCACAATCTACTTATGTTGAAAATAAATAAGTATATTAAAAGAAAGCTGAGTTAAAAGTTTTATTCATTCAACATCTCACATTACAAATATTTAAAAATTATATGCATACTGGTATAAATAGTCATTTGCAAACTATTTAATAACATTAATTTTCCACTAGCACTTCAACAAATGAACTCTTTTAAAAAAGGAACTGTGTTATATAACTTAAGAGTAGAACATACAAAAATAGGAACTTAACGTGAAAATGACTTTAATAAAAAATGAATTACCCTTATTTAAAATGCTATAATAAATACTACAACCTCCCCATACACAGTAAAAACTATATGGAAATTCAGCCAAGTAGTACAATTAACTGACATACTTAAATAACTTTTCCTTCTGATAATATGAGCAATACACTGGAAAAAAAACATTAGGGATTAGTAAAAACTAGACACCCACTTGCTAAAAGTTTCACTTCCAAAAAATATAACAAAAATCTGATGAAAATTATAAAAACTAATTATACTTTAAATTTTAAAAATATAAAAAATAAAACAGTTGAATACAATATTGTCCCAATTCTTACAATGCTATCAATCACAGTAGCTTTAAAATAAGATAATAAAATAAAGCAAATGACCAAAACCTCTTTTATTCCATTTTTAAAAATAATCTCAAATTTACATTAGTAGAAAGATTGATTTCTGATTCTTTTCTTTAGAAACACCAGCAAGAAAGAGGATTACTCTTAACAGTAGAAAATGACATTTTTAAATGTCTGCAATTAAAAACAAAGAATTACACTGCAAAGATCTTTCAAAAGTTTGAAATAAGTATTGCACATAACTTGAAGTTAACTTGCCACAATTCATCACATTCAAGCTTCAAATCACCTTTGAACAGAAGATTCAACTCTTCAAAACAAAAGGGGTGAATTATCAAGTCTTTCCAACAGCACTCTCATAAAATGCTAAATTCATTCACTGCAAGTTTTATTTTGCATTCTGCAGAGGTCTGTGTATGGAGAAGTATATATGTTATACCAAAGCGTGGGGACCAGAAGGGGAAGGGAGAGGGTTCCTTTACATAGAAAATAATCAGAAACACTTTATTTTACATTGCAAAAATAACCATGTAATTACTCTGTAACTACATTGTAAGTACATGGCTGGTGCCATGCTAGTGCGCTAGAACTACATGCTTGGTAAATTGAAGTGATACCCTAAAATCTGTAAACTAATTACATGTTAATTATGTTTTGAGTTACATGGTAACTCCCAACTACAATTCCATGTAATCTGAAGGACATGTAATCGATAAAGTTCAGAGTAATAGATAATAATTGTTTATGCCCTGTAAATTGAAGTGTAACCAAATAATCTGTAAACACACTTGTCACACAATCACAAGTAAATATTAGTAGAATAGCGATTTCTTACATTAGTCATGCATACTAACATTACACACCTGTCCCACGGCAGGCTGTTTTTTTCTTTATATATAATTTAAAAGAGCAGACATCTCTGAATCAAACACTTAACATCAATTTATTAATATTAAAAATGGCTAAACATTCACCAAAAATGTCTGCGTTATGAATAATTTAAAAACTTAGTAAGAAGCTGTAGACAATTTTGTCATTTTAAATTTCTACCCTATGCTTATGCATTTAATTTTTTTTTTTTAAGGAACTACAGTGTTATCTGTCATTTTCATGCAATTTTTTTTCATTAATTTGTGACTTTACATAGACTATCTCTTAAATTCTCGGTCCACCAATAGCTGGTGCTGGGGAAGGATGTTTAAGCAACATGCTTTCTCTTCTCTGCAGACTCTAAAATAGCATTGCCAGTGCACGACATTCATAATTCAAAATGTATGCAGAGCACTGAAATGTATAAAAAGCAGAATATAAGAAAATAAAATTTATTAAAATTATTTATATTAAAAAATGAAGTATATGAAGATCTCTCAGTAATAAAAGTACAAAAAGCTACTCTTTGCAATATGAAAAATTGAGGTATTGCATAAAGAGATATCCCGTCAGTGAAAAGTGTGCCTAAAAATGTTCACTGTTGGAAAAACAAGATATACAAAAGTAGTGCATAACAAATATACATTATGTGCATGACAAAATAAGTTAGCTACAAAAACACTGTACCGAAATTCAGCAGGTCATGTACAAAGGGAAAAATTATTATTTCAAAGCTAGTTCTCAAACAGTGTTATTTCTTGTTAACTCATCACACCTGTTTACTGAGTAGGAACAGCACAATAGCACACCCCAAGCCACCTACAAGCGTTTAAAAGAAGAAAAAGAGGCAAATGAACATTCCACTTAGAATTATGTAGTTCAGGAGAAAAGAAAAAGTCCCTGACCAGCTACATGAGAGCACCCTCCCTCCGCATGACTGCTTTCGATATTTGCAGGGAATTCCTGAAAAGCAGCTCCCACTCTATGTTGGACTACTAGACAGCAAGTGCCTCCATTTTGACCTTTGGAACTTCACAGGTATATAGTTCATTAAAGCCTGTATTAAAAATAAAGGACTGCGTTTCCTAAATATAACCAGTAGGGGGCATCAGCCAGGTGGTTCCACCGCAGTGCTGGGGCAAGTCTTTGGTTTTGAAGGATCCAAGATGGTACTGTTAGGTAGCACAACTAGCAAGATTGCCATTAGGTTTTTTTAAAATGTTTTGCACACTGATAATAATCCTCTTAATGGTGGATAGGGCATTTAATAAGATAAAGTCAATTAAAATCAAAGTTACTTCCATGAGCAGGGCTTCAAGAGACTATTTTAAATTCACCCCTGAAGCATACTGATCCACACATAAGAACGCCTTTCCAAGCTAGAATTTTATTTATAATAAAGCATGCATTACTCGATGAAGTTGGCACTTCAAACACTGACTATGTCCCATGCTCAGTTCTGAAACTGTAATGGTATTTTATTTTATAGGAAGAGGAAGATAAACATACGGATCTTTGCACAGATTTACACAGTTACTTAGTTCAACAGTGCAGAACACTTTGCAACTACTCAACTTTTTTTAAACTTTTTTTTTTTCATTTTCTATGTTACAACTAAATTACAGGATACCCAGAGTAACTTTAAATCTAAAAGTAAGCCAATCAGCAGCCAATTTGTGAATTGATTTTGTCTTCCAGTTTTGGCTACAAGTGTACGATGACACAGCATCAAAATGACATCCGTGAGGTATCTCTAGATCTGGGCTGTCTGTTTGTAACGTCAAAATGGAAAGCAAAGGCTGACTCCCGATGAGTGTTAGTAAATTAGGATAAAGAGTTTATACAGAACATCAAAAATAAAATGTACCCATTTGTTCTTCGGGACAGGAAACGCTAGATTTCCCACCAGTTGTCGCTAACTCTAGCTTTGGTAGGTTTCCTGGGGCTGTGACCAGATAAGTAAGTTTAAAAATAAATAAGTGCACTCCCCCTCAGTAGTCAATTTCCCCAATTTTACATTCTAATTTTTGACAATTGTTTGAAAAGAAAATAAACCTAGCTCTGCCTACTTGACTGTTTTGTTTCTGATGTGGAAGTAACTCCGAGGCAGAAGGAAGTGATGTTCGGCCTCTAACCCTTTAAAATGAGGGGTGCTGCTGCTTCAGTCTTGCTCATGCCTTTGCGTTTGCTTCAACATGCTCTTTCCTGTTAATAATGCTAACTTCCTCCACTGCCGCTGAAAGAAGAAAAGGGGATGGAAACAGAGAGAGGCAACAAAGACAAAAGAAAAGAAAGAAAAAGGCAGAAGCGTTTCCCTAGGGACAAACTGTCAGGATAGACTAATAGTGTTATTGTTGCATGGTTATTTTAATAAAAGTATTCTTATATGTTATATTATTAACAATAATTTAATTAAAAACCCAAAATACTCTATTGTTTCATTTCTCTCTTAATATCTCTCTCTCTCTCCTCTAAGAAAATGTTGCAGGAAGTTCGGATCCTCTTGCTCCGGAGCCAAACAAGAGAATAAAACTTCCAGGCAACATGATGGCGATACGAAAAAGGAGTTCATACATATTGTTTTCAGTGACACAAGAATCTACAAAACACCTATATTATAGGCCATTCTTTTCATTAGACTATTGTTAAGTTACAGACTGCTACAGAAGGGCATGCCAGCGTGGAGAGGGCGAGGAAGGGCAGAATTAACAGAAGAGTGCACTTATTCTGAGGCCTGAAAATGAGCACTGTAGTTCTCCTTTAGTTCCAGCGGAATGAAATATGTCGAGGACGGTCCCCGCCCTCCTTCACCAGGGGCTTGTGGAATTCCCTGCCAGCACGAGAATGGATAGCAGCCCAGCAATATTCACAGTAATACTGCAGACAGGTAACATTAGCGCAGAAAAATGGAGCGAACTTTCCCCCGCAACGGGCCCCCTGACATTCATCACACAGCTGATCATCCAAGACGTATGGCTTCACTTCCACCTGCAACCAAAAATAAAAGGGAAGAGTTGACACTTCCGGTGACTGACCAGGCCACGCGCTCTTCCTCCCCGTGCCTGGACCTTCCCACCCGCCGTCCGAACAACTCTGTGCCAGGGCACCCACAATTCTGCTACTGAAATGAAGAGAGCCCATCTTTTAAGAACCCGGTCAGGTTTTTCTACACATCATCTTACCTTTTTGTCATATTAAATCAACACTTTTCAAAGGAAAAAAGAATTCAGTGAAGGCAACTGAGCATTATGAAATGAAACCCACAGAGTTTTCGCGGACACAAAGCAGCATTCTGAGGAGTGGATCTGGAAGTTCGTTACATGTGGAATTACAGTTTAAACAACCCAGCTAAGAGCTTCCCAGTCCACCAAGCACACTCCACAGGCACACCCCGACTTCGGGGCACAGCCTCCGAGCTGCAACCCGGGCCGAGCTCTCCATTCACAGCGTGCGTCCTGGGTTAGAATCAGAGCTGAGACTCGAGGGAACAAGATGCAGCCGTGTGACTCACAGTCTGAAACCTTGCGTTCTCTTGTCAGCACGGAGGGGTGACTTGAGTCTAAAAGTTACAGGTGCACTTAGAAAACGGGGCCCGATCCAGGGTTCAACAGGGCGTCCTGGCATTTGAGCCTCTCCAGTATTAAAAATAACCTGGCTCTTAACTCGCCAGAGAGATGAGAGCTGGTTGATTCCAGCCTCGGAGCCCGTGGCGGAGACTCTCTTACAACAGACTGTCACTCTACCTGTGCCATCAGGTCTGACGAGGAGTCCCGACAAAGATGAGCCGTGACAACAGGCAGAGCGACATGGAAGACAGGGCAGACAGAAATACAGCACTATCAGGCATCTGGCCCCGAGGCCATTCCAGAACTCCACAGAGGCAAGAGCACTGGGCACAGAACTGGCTGGTACAGGGGTGACAACAAGCCTGACTGTCCAGTGGGCAGCCTTACGACGCTGAAGCCCGCGTGGGCGTGAGGCGGTGAGCCGGAGCTGGTTCCTCAGACGTTCGCAATTTTCAGTGTGAATAAAACACAAGGAGGCGCATTAACATCCACTGTGGCTAACACGGCTGCCTTCCTCCATGTTCAGGAGAGAATCTACACCTTTCTCTCTAACCTGTCCACAGAATAGTGTGATGGCCCTATGACCTTGAACTCTGTACTGCCACGGACACAGAATATACACGAAGAAGCGTAAGAAGCTTGTGTAAGTCACTCCTGACTTGGTGGCTTCTACACGATGACTCGAGAACAGCACAACCCATCCGTCCTTTCTGAGCACAAGGCCCAGAGCGCTGGGTATCCACGTCAGTCCTCAGGAAGGTGCCATCTACATGACACAAGGAGCCGACGCCGAATGGAAATCGACACATCGCTCCCTCCACATCTAGAAGGTGGTCTGTGAAATAAGTCAGCTGAACTAAACTCTGCTTCCTAATGTGGCTGATTCACGCTCAGTGTCAATTCCTCTCTCACCACAAACTAGGAACAACCATTTGCCTACTGGCCGTCGGTTCACAGATCACACTATCTACCAGACCATAAACTCATGAGGACAGGGACTTCTTGTCCTCAGTACGAAAACACTGTTGAATGCATGGAATACAAAGATAAGAAATAAATCTGTGAATGCAAAGAAATAAGACAGAGAATGGAACGTTCCAAATATAATACATTAGAAAACAGAGGACAGAGCTATCTTTGCGGTTTCCCCAGCCTTTGATTCAGAAGATAAACCCAACAGAGGAATCTGAGGCGCTGGAAACAGTGCTCACTAGCTCCTTCCTAGGTTCAGACAGCAGGGTAGGCTGCAAGGGAAAAGACTGTGACGTCTTCCACGTAAGCTGTTCTAATGAAATATGTCTAAGACACGCAGGCCTAGAAGTACAGGCATTCATTCATTTATTACACAGTGCATTGGAAAATAGGGCTTGCTGAGGTATTCATGTGCCGGGATGAAAAAAAAGAAAGTCAGGAGACCTCAAGGGCATTCATGTTTGTATACTTGATAGAACATAGTAGAAAGGATTTGGTAAACATCGAATGACTGGCGAACTGAATAAATGAATGGATGTAGGTGAAAGCTTAGGAAAAGTCAGACTGGCTCAAGTAAACTGACATAGTGTTCTGGTTAGGCTGCTCACAAAACTAGGAGGTAGGAGCAATCCCTAGAAATCCCTAGACATATTATAGAACATACACCTAATTGGTCCTACAGGCATAACTATCAGCTGTCAGTTTATTTCATATAAAATTCCCCACTCCAATCTTGGTAATGACACCTTTAGAGGGCCATTTCTAGAACTTTCCAGAATGCAGTCCAGGCTTACCCGTTTATCTATCTCTCCATGCTGCAGCTGAACAAAGCGGGCACTGATAGCAGCTATGTAACTCTGTTGGTTAGAGAATGCGACTCGCCCAGCTCCTTTCGGGTACTTCAGCTCAGGGTCGGTGTCAATCCCAGCGTAGCACACGCCTCCATACAGCCGGTCCATTATCATGGCAAGCTCCACTAAGTGAGAAAGACACAGAGAGGCATCTGAAACCAGGAACACTCGTCTGGCTCGCCAAAGGTTTCATCAAAAGCAGTTCATCTGCACTCGGAGCTCACGTCATTATAATAATTATTCAAGTCAAACATTATGACAACCAATTATCCATTTATCTTTTTTAACTAAGGGCAGGGCTCTGCTGGGTATTTTACCTATGTTCTCTTAATCTTCACAGCAACCCTATGAAGTAGGTAGTCATTTCCTGGGGAAACTGAGGCACGGAGATGATGATCGATCTGTCCAAGGTCGATAAGCATTTGAGTTAATGTCTAAGAGTGAGCCAAGGTGGCTGAGTGGTAGTGCTGGGCTTGGCACCCTGGTCTGTGTGCTCTATACTATGTGCTGCCTTATATTTACCGGTTAACAAGATATGGCTTAATATAAATAATCATTTGAAAACTAGAAAACTGATGGGTAGGCTCTTGTTTGGAGGTTCTTCTAGCTTATTTCCATCAAAATCTTGTTACTTTTCCCACAGCCTAGCTATTTGCCAGTTTTTCTTATTAACACTTGAAATAATGAATGTCATCTTCTCTATTATATGTTACAGTTCTGAAACTGCATTCTTGTTCATTCTATGTTTTTTATCTTACTTATACCATCAAACCTCAAATTAGTTGATTGGGAATGAAATTTCTGTTTTAAGTACTATGCTAACAACACGATACACTTATTATATTTCAGAGTTCAGCAAATAGCTGATAAGCAAATAAGGACATGGGAAACAAACACTAAATATCGCAATCTGGCCTCTATTCTTGAAGGTTGTTGTTTATTTCTCAGATGATGATGATGATGACAGTGATGATCACAAGCATTGTAAAAACTGCGCTCAGCACTTTGTATGGGTTATCTCACTTAACCCTCAGACAGCTCTGTGTACAGTAGATACACTTACTACTCCATTGACAGATGAGGAAATGGAGAATTAGAGAAGTTAAGTCATTTGTCCAAGGTCACTCAACTATTAACTGAGAGCAGAGCAGAGCACATGAATTCAAACCCAGACACTTTGATTCTAGAACGCTCACTCTTAGACATTAACTCAAATGCTTATAGAGAATTTATCCTGAAAAACCTTTACAAAATATTTCTTATGCTAAAGGATAAAGAGGGTTTTTTGTTTGTTTGTTTGTTTGTTTGTTTGTTTAATCATACCTGCTCGTAATGGTCGAGGAACACCACCAACAAATATAGTTTTTCGTGGGTCAAGAGGCTGTGAACCATCCATCACAAAGTCACTGTCACTGAGGTTCCAAGGCCGAATCTGTACCTAGGGAGTGTGCAAACCCAAATGTCTCATTCTCAGGAAAGGCAGTTTATGGGGGGAAAAGTTTAAAGTTGTTGCAGAGTATTTTATATTTTTAAAAGCAATAATTCACATCATTACAAAGCAATAAAGCTGTAAAACTAGAAGAGATTTAAAAATAGTATATCCTAACCCTTCATTTCATTTTTAAGAGTAAGCTGAACAAAGGTGGAAATGCCTGTTATAAGCTAAATCTATTATTCAGAGGAAACTCAGCTACTTTATCAAATGCATTATCAAGTGAAATCTTTTAATAATGAAGATTTACCAATATTTTAATTAACCAAAATTTCAAAGTCAAAATACAGTGGGACCTCAGTTCTCAAACTTAATTCATTCCAGAAGGCTGTTCGAGAAGCGGTTTAAAAACCGAATCATTTCTTCCCATTAGAAAATATTCCCAGCACAATTTCCTGAGATGTTAACAGTGCAAAATTTAGTGGTATACTGACTCATACTCGCACATTCTCTCCTTTGTCGCCTGAGAGACGCATGACTGATAATACAGGTATCAGCATGAAAGGATTGTTGGTCAAGAACCAAAGTTTCGTTCGCTAACCGAGACATTTTTTCCGTGAACAACTTGGTCAAGCATCAAATTGTTTGAGATGCGAGATATTCGAGAACTGCGGTTGCACTGTAGTATGCACAAATGTACAGAATGTCAATGGTAGGAGCTTGACCACAGTAACAAAACTTCATTCCCAGTCTACTTACAAATGTGTCAATGAACAGAAACATCAAGGTGCCTGTGGGTTTTTCAAACAGAGTAGAGATGGAGGCAAAACCCAGAAGCTGTTCTCAGGCTACAATGCACTTACTGGCTTATCTTTGATAGTGGGACTTGACACACACAGGTAGAGTTTTCCATCTTCTTCGATACATGCGTCAATGAGCGCCTGCACAGAGCTCTCATCTTGAAACAGCAGGAATGCATAGCCTGGTGAGAAGGGAAACACGGCTTATATGTTCTCCTAATTTTTTTTTTATATAAGTATTCAAGAGAAAGGAAACATAACTAAAACTGAGAAAGAGAAAAGGAGTTAAATTTTTTTAAAATTAAAACTTAATATTCCTACCTAAAGTCTGATAATATCAACATTAATTTTAGTTTAATATCTTGAAACTTTTTTTTTTTTTTTTTAAATCCTCACTCGAGGACATTTTTCCATTTTTTGTTCAGATAGAGTGGGAGGGAGGGAGAGGAAGTGAGAAACATCGACATGAAAGGGACACATCGAGTGGCTGCCTCCCGCACAACCCAACCAGGGGCCGGGGACAAACTGCAACCGAAGTACATGCCCTTAGCGGGAACCGAACCCGGGCCTCTCTGGACCTCAGGCCGACGCTCTAACCGCTGAGCCAAACCGGCCAGGGCTCTTGAAACATCTTTTAGAGTAAAATTAAATTTGAATTGAAAGTACATGTTAGATAGAAATTTTAAAGAAGTATTTGGGAAAATCGAAGTTTAACCATGGAAGATTTTACATTGAAGGTAAACATTTATGAAAATGCTAAACATTAAACAGTAAAAGGATAAACGTATGTGTGTATTGAATCTTGAGAATTACCTTTAGGAGGAAAATAGGATTTGCTCTCTGCCTTATGAGGCCAATCCACGATTAAAGGGCCAAAGCGACGGAAACTGGCTGTGATCTCATCTAACAAACAACAAAGCAAAATAGTATATTTCAATATTTTTGTGATCATTTTTGGAAAATTGTTTAGAAAAAAACAGTTTCAAATCTCCTATTTACAAGAGAGTACAAAGAACCCGCATCCCTTCATCTAGACTCCCCAACTGTTACTATTGTACACATTTCCTCTTACCCTTCTTCTCCTTCCTGTACCTCTACCTGAGTCAAACTACCTACTGGTCTACCACCTCACCTATCATCTTTTTCTGACATGATGCTCTATAACCCATAATACAACTGCTTCACCTGCTCGAAACCAGGCCACGTCCTTATGTACTACCATATAATTCTCCCAATCTGGGCGTCAGTACTGATACAATGCCCAAGTCACAGACTATATCCTAATTTCAAACTAGCCCAACAGCATCTCTCTTTTCCTTTCTGATCTTTACTATTTAGATGTCATGTCCCTAGGGCATCAGTCTTCTTTAGTTTGGGACAGCTCCTCATTCTTTCCTGTCTTTTACATGCTTGACAGTCTTAAAGTACGTAGGATGACCCTCATCCTGGCCTGTCCCGTTTCCTCATCACCATACTCATGCTGTGCATTCAAACAGGATTAGCACCGCAATAACACTGTCATCCTGTCCTCACTGGGCATGTGAATTTTCATCACCTGGTCAAGCTGGTATCTGCCAACTTGGTGTGTTATCTACCAATATCACATTTCCTCAGCAACCTTGGCACACGTTAAAGACTCCTGGCAGTACCAGCTACCACAATGACAGTCCACACCTTTTTGGAAAATACATAACTGAATTTGGCCAAGGGAGCACACACAGACAAAAATGCAGTTCGCACTTATGTCTTCCCACAATGGAATCCTTGAGAAGTCTTCTCAGTGATGTTTACTCTTTCTCCTTCAGTCCAATCACTTGCTTCTGCTGGTTCCCAAAGTCCTGTTGCCCCCACTCCCGCCCCTTCCTACTGTGAACTAATCTTACAGGCTGTGACAGGAAGACATGGAAAGAGATGCAAGCAAAACTGAACACCTGGAGCCAGGTAAGAGTGTTGTTATCATAACAATAACCTCTATTTCTGAGTTTCCTACTGTGTGCCAAAGTCTGGGCACTGGGACCTCGGTGCTTCTTTCTAAATATACCTTCATCGATGTCAGGAGGCAATCCGCCCACAAACACCTTGCGAGAATATCGTTCCACTCTTTCTCCATTCTGGTGAGCGAAGCAGTGAGGTGAACCCAGGCCACTATGAAGAGGTTGATCCCCACGGCCATCATCCAAGAATCCATCTTCCATTGGAAACAGCGAAGACTGACCTGGAATAGAAAGCAGGAAAGAAAGCTAACAGAAAATGTTCCTGGCCACTGGTTATCTTGCACAACAAACAAGGCAAGCAGCTGATTCAATAAACCTTCAGCTTTTAAGTTTTCTCACTGAATAACAAATAGGATCTGAGATATGCTCTTGAATTCCCATCACCTTCAAGTCCCAACTGAGTCAGAGAGAAAGTGTATGGTTAAATAGAGGGCTACTCAACTATCCCACTGGGATCCAGAAACTTCAGCGCAGTGAGCGCGAGTATAGCAGGAGACAGCGCTCCTTTGAAAGCAGTTGGCAGCACGGCAGTGCCTTGGCAGGGCCCCATGGCCGCTGGCAGCCTAGACACGCACACTAAGTATTAGATTTGACTGTCAGATGCTAGATCACTAAAACTTTTTAAAACATCCAATAATATGGCCTGCACAATCTCCTCTGCGAATGTCCTTAAAATGAACGTGTCGATTTTAAAGTAAGCACTCATCTTGGTTTACATGAACTAATGGGATACAACCAAAACCCATTAAATGCTGCTATCAAACCTCACTGTCTACTCCAAAAGAATTTATGATTTTTAGCCATGCTACAGACATATCTTCTTTCAGTTGGGTAATAATCAGCTGCTACAGTGCTATCTAATTCTAACAACTAGTCACTAAGTTATATATATCATCTAGAATATATAAGCAGAAAAGACCAGAGATGCCAGTGTTTGTATTCTTCCCATATTGACCTGACAGCAAAATTCAAACTTTGAAATCATAAGCAAAACACAGAGCTACAAATAAGCGCAGAGTCTCTCCAGCACTGGTCACTTCTCAGGCTGCCAGGTCCTGCGCGAGGAACTGGTTAGCGGACCCCGCAGAAATGTATCTGAAGTGCCCCTCCTCTGCGGAGACATTCCCATGTCTCTCGGTCGCCACACTTCCCTTCCTTCCAACTTTCACTACTAAGCACAAATAATAACAGTATATCTGTTACAAACTTATCCTGTAAAACCACAGCTCAAAAGAGCTATATAATGAAGATCAAAAAATGACTATAAAATTGGAGGCTATTTCCTGAATGCTCTTCAAAAATCACTTACATTTGAGGCTGAGCTATTTAAAACTGTCTAACTTCCTTCCTTGTAAAAGGGCAAACAGACGGCAAAAATAAGGTCCACTCAGACACCTCTAGGAAATGATTCTTTAAAACTCTAAAATTTCAGAAGCTTTCCCCCAATGTTTGAAATTTATAGGATTAGCCATTTATTTAGCTAATCTCATTTTAAACCAAATGTATTATGCTGACTTGGTTAAAAAAAAAAAAAAGTAGACAAGGTATTCAGGTGTAATTGAACCTCTAATATAATTAGGTATTTTGAGATGACTTAGGCTGTATTTTCCTTTTTAAAGAGTCTTATTTTTTTTTCTTCTATGAAATTCCTTTCAGAAAGAAAAAAAGGAAACAAATCTTTAGTTTATAAGTTGAGTTTATAATATGATATAGGGAAACTATTTTGGTTCAAATTCAAATTCTACCATTTTATCTCCTTGACATGAGAATGTCTATAATGTTAACTACAATGAGTCAAGTATGTATGAATCAAACATATGTTTCATTCCCTCACCCCACCCCCTTCCCCACGAGGTCAGAAATTGAGCACACGAGGATCCTCTCCAAATACAAACTGTACATTCAAAAGTTAGAAACAATAATGTTACCTCTCCTTCGCCCATATGTCCTTGCTGCATGTCAAATGAGAAAAAAACAAAAAACACAAAACACAACCTTTCAAACATTGTCAGAAGAATCAATTATGATTTCATCTACCAGCTTTTGAAATTAAAAAAACAAAGAATTTGGATGGTTGAGAGGTCAGTACTTTCTTTTTTAAAGTTCTTCAAGGACACTTGTTTTAAGGGAAGCTTTTTGCTGTAACTGTCGCTCAAGGTCCAAACTAGTATGAAACTAAAGGAGTATGTCACATGATCTAAACCAACTACCACATAAATCTTATTTTCTCTCAGAATTCCCTGCTAACTAGCAATTCAGTAAATATTACAATACTTAATTCTTGGCTATATCACCACTACAGGATAGTCATTTATACTATCACTTAATTAATCTCTAATAAAGAATATCAAATGAAATCTTTAGGCAATTGATAAACTTCCTTTTGGCCAAAGGTTTCTTGATCCTAATCAAAGCTTCCACTATGCCCCAATGCTGAAAAGGAAAAGGTCTAGCATTTTATCGCCAAGCAGGCTGCAGCCAAGAAGAGCAGTATATACATATATTTATATAATTATATATATATATTTCCCTGAATACTCAGGAAATGGCAGCTCAAACTTCAAATCAGAAAACTTTTGAGAAAATGTCTTCCCTGAAACAAATCGGCATTTATAAGCCCAGTCTGTCCAAATCCCTCAATTCTATTCAACAAATGTTTCTTGAATGCTCGCCTTGCTAGGCACTATGGAGAAACACGCGTGCCCAGACTCCATGGCGACGTAAGCAAATGATGAGAATGGAGCCTGTCTATCTGCTATGACAGTTATGTGATAGGAGCTTGTCTATCTGCTATGACAGTTATGTGATAGGAGCCTGTCTATCTGCTATGACAGTTATGTGATAGGAGCCTGTCTATCTTTTATGAGAGTTATGTGATAGGAGCCTGTCTATTTGCTATGAGAGTTATGTGATAGGAGCCACAGGAACAGAAACAATTGGTTTTGGTTAAAGGGTCAGAGAGAGGGGTGTGTGGCATTTGAGACGGACCTTAAAAGAAAAGCAGAGAAGGGCACCGCAGGGTGGCGATGCTGAGATGGGGTGCTGGGATGCCAGGGAAAGGTGCCCAGGACAGCAGTGGATGAACAGCGGGGTCTGGGCTGGGGGGGGGGGGGGGCTCCACGGAGGACGTGCAGCCAGCACAGCCGTTATAACCGAGCTGGAAGCGTGCCTCTCCTCCCAAATGGAATCATGTCTTACAGCAAAATACATTTCTGCCTTACTAGGCAACACTGGATTACACCAAAGTACTCGGGCAAATGGATTAAAAAACATAAAATCCCCGTCAGCTGTTAGGTTTTCCTTTACTAGGTCTCAAGTTTGAGGAAGGGAAAGGTGTTCTGTTACTTAGTCAACCTGACAGGTTAGAAAGACAAAGACATCACAAAAGCAGATGCCTGTTTGAAAACTGTCTATTCATACAACTAACTGCTCCAAAGACATGGGAGTTTGGGGAAATGAATGATTTGAAAAGCCGGGTTCTGTCAGTTTTAAAAAGTTGACTGATGTGGCCTGGATTTCTGAGAAAACGTATTTGAAAAGAGTAAGCTTTTAAAAGCTACAAAATTAACCTAAAAACGCATGGCTTCTGTTATTTCACAAATAAATACAGTTTCAGGAACAATAAGCCTGCAGATCAAAAGTGAATTCAAAAACTCCTGAAATCTTCAAACGTGTACTTTCAAACTCTGATTTTGTACCACAAAATTAAGCTGGTTAAATTCTGATAATAAATCCTGAAAACTATTTGGAAACATTTTCCTACGTTAAGGGAAAATCCGTTATAGGCATACAATGTTTGTAATTATAAAAACTGCCCATTTAAATAGGAAAATTAATATAAACGAGTACCAAAAAAAGTAAAACAATGACATTCTAGAGCACAGAAAATGAGAAAGTTTAACTGAGTTCTACTTATTATAATGCTGTTAACACTATACATTATTTTTAATGTAGATTTTGACATGACGTATATACGGGAAAGTACACAAATAGTAAGTGTGCAGTTCAACAAAATTTCTGTAACGTGAACACACATATGCGACCAGAACCCAGATATTAACAGAATGGTCAATGGTGCCCCTTCATCTTTGGGACGAAAACATACAAAGCACCTTTTCCTAACCAATTTCAAATGATACTCGGCGCAAGCACGTTATGAGGAAATACTTGTAACACAGATAAATCCTCATCACTTTCCTGAGGAATCTGTCTTATCAGATTTTCAATCTCGTGATTATCAAGTGTTGTATATCTTTGATGTTTCTGTTTTTTGTGTTTTTTTTTAACCCTCACCCGAGGACATTTTTTTTTTTTTGCATTTATCTTCAGATAGAGCGGGAGGGAGAGAGAGAGAAACATCCATGTGAGAGACACATCGACTGGTGCCACCCACACGACCCCAACCGGGGCTGGGGACAAACTGCAACCGAGGTACGTGCCCTTAGCAGGAACCGAACCGGGACTCCGCAGGCAGACGCTGAGCCAAACCGGCCAGGGCTCTTTGATGTTTCTTAAACATCCAGGGAAGTAGCATGTAAAAAAATTACTTTATGCTTAAAGAAATCTACATTTGGAAAACTTCTAGCTAAGTCAGCTGAAATAAACTGCTCAGAATGTTCCTTCAATAACCAAAGGGTACACTGTTAAAAGATTTCAAAAATGCCTGCTATTATTGAATAAAAATCTTCTAGTCCCCATCAGGGTTAAAATGAATAGTATTTTTATGTTTATCTACTTTTACTTCTATGTCTTAGTTTTGATTAATAAAGTCCTTAATAATTTAAAGTTTAGTACTCACATGATTCAAGAAAGTTCTAAATGGTGTGGTGAAGGCCTGGGGTGGGGCAGGGGCTGGCTGAAGGGGGGCAAAGGGGAGAAAATGGGGGACATCTGTAATACTATCAACAATAAAAAAATAAATAAATAAAAAGAATTTTCTAAATGGGCTGGAAGATTTATGGCTCCAAGTTTGTATAACTTCTGGATGCATGTTGTTATGAGACCTATTAATAAATACTTAATTTCCAAAATGTCTTTACAAATGCCCTCTATTCATCATTAAATTCCCTCAAGAAAAATATTCCACTAGTTTGGGATACTATACTTACAAAGAACTTTGGTTCTTTTTTCAATATACTACGTATATATTTCATTATATATAAATATAAAATATGTAAATATATACTATATATATTTCATTATAAAAATATTTATCTCTTAAAAGTATCTTTTTCTCATTTGTTATAGTAAAAAAAAAAACACACAAAATATCTGCAACAGTGATACATTCATAAGAAGAAATACGTAGTATGCAGCCACTGAGAAAATACGCAGGTATGATGCCTGCTGGTACTAACGCTAAGACGTAGTTTGCATGAGGTGCCTGAGTGTGTAAGATTCTAACGTGTAAATCTGAAAATAAAGAAAATATAAATACTTGTGGGAATGTGCATAAATCTTTTTTCTAGAAACAACCACAAGAATCTTTCGGGAGAGAAACTGGGATGGGTGGGGAAAGAAAGAAGGATTTTACTTCTTGTTTTATCCCTGTGTATACTATTTAAATTTATCATTACTGTATACACTATATTACTATATTTATTATGGACCCTTTTTGGTTTTCTACCTGGTACTTATTTCAAAAATAAATGATATATTTGAGAAAAGCACCCTTTCCTCCATGAGGGCATCTATTAATTCTGTAAAGAACAGGACTTTAGGCCATGAGGGATAATATCCTGGTTTGGTGGGCAATGGAAGGCTGATCCTATTCGGGCTACTCCGGCCTCCCTCGGGCTCTCCATCTACCTCTGTTGTCCCCATATTGAGAAGGCATGATAGCAATACTATTTGGAAAAGCAAGGGGAAAGGGCTCAGATGAAAAGATGCTATCAAATAACTGATTTTTCCGGTAGGACTAAAAAAAAGTATGGGGGAATTAGTCAAATTAGCAAATCAGTTGAAATGAGGTAAATCAAAGGCTGGAAGCTAACCGAAGTTAGTATGTTAACAAAAGAATAAAGATGGCAGAACCAAAACGCAGACAGTCCTTACAAAGACCAGGGCGTACAATTTAACAAAGAGGCCAAGAATCATTTGAAATAATTTTATACATCAACCCCTAATTTCATGAACTCATTGTCACAAAATTATTTTAGAGTTATGCTTAATAGTCTGAATTTCCTATGTCACATTGACTTGCGTTTATTCTAGTTTGTTGGTACAATACTCACAGAATCTTGATAAGATATAATAATGAGACTACTATTTGTAAAGACCTGTCTTAGAGGAGGGTAAAGAATATAACTAGTTTCTGCATATTCCAACCCTTATTTCTCATTTATAAAAATGGAGAGCTGATGAGAGAGTAAACAATACCATATATGTGTATGATGGTTAGTCAATTGCTCAGTAAATAATTTTCTCCCTTCCTCAAAAGTAAACTTGTATATATCTATATCTATATTTATATTTATATATATTCATATTCTTAGGTTAGTGTTCAACAATTTCTCTCAGCTTTTCATTACTGCTCTAAGGCTAACAATTGTAAAGCACTGTTAGAGTTAACAATACATTTTCTTATCTTTTTCATGAAGAGATCTTTCAACATGCTCCTTATTGTAGCAATAGAACCATATTGTATACACTTTCAGTGACTATGGTCTACATTTCTTCTTGGTAAACTGTACCCTCCCTTTTCACAGACTTCTCCCCTCCACTCCAACCCTTTCCTTTCATTCCATAGAACTAGAATTCAGAGATGGTGTTCTATGCTAACCTTGAAAAGATCTCTTACCAATCTCCTCTGAGACAAGCAAATATTTTAGTTGATGCTTCTAAGTGAATGACATCCACAGAGGAAAGGACCTAATACATGAGCCTGTTAAAACCTAATGTATTTTGTTGTTCTAGAACTTTCCCCGCTTCAAGGTTCACTCCCCTCTACCCCTACCGGCTAGTCCTGAGGGCTAAATCAGTGGAATGGGAGGCTGGAGAAAAAAGGACAACGCAGAAGCACTTCTATAGAGGTACTGGTGGCTGCGTGTTCGTTTTCTTAGGCAAAATAAAGCTTCAAGCTGGGTTAAGGAAAAATGAATGTTTTAATCTATCTCCTTTCTGACTTAGCTAAGAAACAGTAAATTTCAGGCTTGCTTTTATAAACTGGATATTCTAACTATATTCCTATTACATTCTATTTAGGAAATCTTTTCCTGTTATGTAGAAAAGGCATCTGTTATGAGATAAATTATTTCTCCTCCTCAAAATTCCTATGCTAAAGTTCTAACCACCCATTCCTCAGAACGTGACTGTATTTGGAGAGAGGGTCTCCACAGAGGTAATTAAGGTTAAATAAGGTCAGTGGGGTGGGCCCTATTCCAAGAAGACTGGTATCTTTATAAGAAGAGATTAGGACACAGACATGCACACAGGAAATCCATGCAAACACACAGAGAGAACACAGCCATCTACAAGCCAAGGAAAGAAGCCTCAGAACAAATCAACTCAGACTTCCAGGCTCTGGTGCTGAAAATAAATTTCTGTTTAAGCCACCCAATCTGTGGTACTTGTTATGGCAGGCCTAGCAAACCAATATGTATCCAAAACGTAGCTAGAAAGCTTGTTGCTGTTGTTTTTATACATTTAGAATTCAAGGATTGCCACTCAATAAAATCCCTAGAACTAATAACCCACCAATACATTGAATACTTCCCATTGCATACAACATTCTATGCACAGTTATCAGTTATTATCTGTTGAATTATACTGGCAATATCTTTAAAAGACATGAGTGGTATATGAAGGTCACTGCATAGTATGAAAACTGATTACTGAGAATGGCCAAACAAACAAACACCAACAGTAACTGGCCCCACTGGATGAGTCAGCCCTTTTTATCATTGTACAGGCAAACTCAACATCATTCCAATATAAACTGCTGAAGCTGGTAGACTACTCTGAACCTTTTTCTTTTTATTTATTTAGGATGTAAACCCCACGTTTTTCCAAAAAGCTTTGAGACTGCTTGAAAATTTCAAAACAAGTTCTACAATAATTATCATAGTTGAAATTCAGAAGTTTATGCAAAAAAGAGAATAAACAGCTCTTTGACCATTTTATCCAAACAAAACAAGAAATGGCTTTCAACTCAAAAGAGGCTTGGGAAAAAAAGCTCTGGAAGTTACAATTGAGACAAAGCAGAGTAGCTACATAATCACCTTTCTAAAGGGTTTTAAAGCCCGAAGAGACATGGTGGACAGGGAGTTCCTCATAGTTCTAAAAGTCCTAAAACTAAATAATGAATATAAAGCAACACAATGTATTCGGCTTTTATATTCAGTTTTAAACTGAAAATGAATTAAGGAATGGCTTTTAAAAAGTGAATATAGCCCGGCTAATGTGGTTCAGTTGTTGAGCGTCTACCCATGCACCTAGAGGTTGCTGGTTCGATTCCCGGTCAGGGCACATGCCCAGGTTGTGGGCCCGATCCCCAGTGGGGGCCATACAGGAGGCGGCCAATCAATGTTCTCTCTCATCGATGTTTCTCTCTCTCTCTCTTTCCTTCTCCTTTCCTCTCTCTATAAAATCAATAAAGAAAAAAATTATTAAAAAAAAAATAAAATAAAAATATCTACCTTAATAATAGACAAAGAAAGCATGTCAGCCACAGACAATTTTTATATATTCTTCTTAATCCCTTGTATTGTTTTTTTTTCCTTATAAATCTTTAACACTAATATTCCTAACCAAAAAATAAAAATAAAATAAAATAACACTCAAATTATTTTCATTTCACTACGTGCCAGGTGCTATGCTAAATGATTTACATGCATTTGCTCTTTATCTCAATCTGATGAGATGGGCAGTATTTGTGATTTTTGAGTTTACCTTCATTAAGCACAATAAGTGTATTACACCAGATTTGCAATATAGGTGCTCCCAAATCCTGAGCTAAAATGAGAACAAAGCTCCTAAGAATCAATACATGAATGAGATCAAATTCTCTAGAGAAGCAACATACCAGAGATGTTTCCTAAATTTGACTGAAGAGAGTGGGCTGTCTATGCCTAAATCAAGGTGACTAAGAAATTGTCTCAATACCCTTCCACCTCCAACTTGTTATAATTTCATACTTTTTCATCAATCTTCTGTTTTAATCTACTTTGCTACTGAAGAAAAAATAAATCTATTAGACAACTCCGACATCTGGTCTACCTAGAAGTTTTATTTTCCATTATAAATGCATAAATTGATATCTGGTCCTAGTTGGTTGGTTATTAGGAACTAACACTTGATCAAATCGGACAAAATCAAATTCTAAAGCCCTTGCTCACGATGCTAGATCTGAGACCCTGACAGTGGTAACCGCACACTCTGGGTGGGGTCTTGCCTGAGGAGCCAGCTTGTTTCATTGACATCACTTTGTTCTTCTTTATCTTCCTACCTTTCAGTTGAAGCAATGTGAACCTTAGCTAGTGTACCTTTATAATGAATACAGCTTCCATGTATGCAATGGTAGAAAACATCTAGTCCCCTTCTAGAGTCTACGGACCAGTAAAATTTCAAAACATAGATATTTGGAGGGAAAGGTTACCATTATTTTTTTCTTTGCCAAGTAAGGGTCATTAAAAAATGATCCATTCATAAAAGAAAAATTATTTACAGGGGGTGGGAGTAGGAAAAAGAATTTCATAATCAAATTTTTTTTAATTAAGTGAATTTAACTTTAAGGAAAACCCACTAGCCAGTTTATTTTTCTCACCTCAACAAAGATGGACCCAGGGCAATTGATGTAATTTAGTGGCTTCATGAGGAAACCGGGACAAAGAAGGACTGATCACTTAGTCCAAGGTCACACGGCAGTATCTCAAACTTTGGTTCACTGTAATTCCCATCACAGAGCCCTGACTCTGCAACTTGTTCCTCAGGAAAAGCTAAAAGGCCACCCTTACATGATCCCCTTATCCTGAGGCCACTGTCACCACTGGGTTTCCTTTCAGTCTATACACATTTATGCTGAAATATTATATTCTGGCCTTATTTCTGACAGCGGAAGCATGAAAAGAGCAGTCTGGTGAACAAGTAAGGTTTTTATAAACCACATCGTCTCCAGAAGATCAGATGCGCCCACAGCCACTCTCATAAATCAAATCTCCTAACTTCTGGCGCGACAACCCTACGTCCTACAGAACACTGATTCCAAACGCTAGCCAAACACAGCTCCAGTCGCAGAGATCATTTTTAATTCCCCATTCCCCACAGACAAAGAGTAGAAGATTTGGTGGGGGGGTTGTTTTCGGTTTTGTTTTGTGTTTGGAATGATGAGAATAAAGCTATTTAGTCAAGAACACTTCTTAGAAGTGGTGGGACTGAAAATGAGTTTTGGCAGGTGGAAAGCAAAATGAACACACAAATTTGAAATCCACTCCACAGTAAATGAGTAGAAAAGAAATAAACCAGACCTCTGTATTCCACCCAATTACTTTAACCTATAGTGCTACAGACCACTTTTGATTCTTTAATTCCTTCTGTGCGTAGATGTCTCCTACTTCCCTTAAAATTTAGTTTGCTTCAGTGTAAGCTCATAAAAACAGAATGCCATGGCACAGTGGTAAAATTTAGAATTATAATCTACTAGGCTATTGAAGACACTGTAAAGGCCATAAAACTTCATTTTTCTTGTTCTCATTAGACAGCAAACAGTGAATGACCTTGTCCTTTGCAATGTCAACCCCTGTGGTCTTAGGCTGCTTTTCCTGGTTTCAGATCTCTGATTACCCTGGAACATTTTCCCAACTACATGGAAATGGTTTTTATGTTGACATTTCAAAGGTCACTCTGCAGAAGCTAAAGTTACATTAAGCCATTTTTTTTATATCATTATGTAATTCTCACTGTGACCGATTTCAAGACAAAATTGGTTGGCTCGCAGTTTAAAAAGTTCTTGCCACAATTTGGAGGAAAAGTAGTTATTCACAAAATACCTGATAGAGTAATAGCAACTTTCAATTGTCATTACAGAACAAACTAACGTCATTTCTCCACTTGCTGAAGCTGTATTTTCTCACCTATACTAACTTGTTTCAGTCTGTGAGCTTCACTAGGGTAAATCGATTATCACTTACCATTAATAAGCAGAGAGCTATCGGATCCTGGATATGAATAGTTTAGACGACCTGAAGGTAAAAGAAGGCCGTTACTACATTTATTTTTTTCATGGATGGTTTAAGCGTATTCAATAATAAAACTGAGTTACTCGTTTTAATAGGTAAGGTATTTAAGCAGCTATATTAGGGATAAAACTTTGTTGTGCTAATAACCACAGTGAGTCAGAGGACATCAATCAGCATGTTCACCAACATTCAAAATTGGAAAGT
Organism: Tadarida brasiliensis; assembly: GCA_030848825.1. Classification (NCBI taxonomy): domain Eukaryota; kingdom Metazoa; phylum Chordata; class Mammalia; order Chiroptera; family Molossidae; genus Tadarida; species Tadarida brasiliensis. Next base: position 118,781,389 of record CM061259.1, on the reverse strand, counting down.
CTGGAAGTCGGAAAGTAAAATAACCCTCCTATGTAACTATTTGGTCATTCTACCTTCTAAATCCTTATCCAGACTGATTTTCTTTATACCAGTATGTTCTAATGCCAATTCATAATAACAATCTTCACATTTTTTGCCCCATAAACATGAAAAAAATGTTCAAATGTAGTTTTTTGCTGCTTTTTAGAAGTATGTAATTAGCAGTAACATTTTTCTATGATTCAGAACAAAAGTGCCAGGCTTATGCCTACATGTACAGACACGCTAATGGGTTTAAACTTGCATTTTGGAGAATCAGTACAGAAGGTAAAGAAAAACATATCATTGTATTTCAGCGCACGCAGCACAATGCCCAGAGCACAGCAGGCATTGAAAAAACGCTGGGTTAGTTTCCCTTGTGTTTTTAAGTGGTTCAAAATCTAGGTCTGAACCTAAAATGGGCACCCATGATGCTTATCAAAAAAGAATTTGTGAAGGTACTAACATTTTTGGAGGAGGCACCAACTTCTAAATTGGTAACCACAAATAAAGGCAGGGGTGAGGGTGGCAGCACTAGAAATGGTTTCTCTGTTTATAAGGAATTATATTTCTGTTTGGGAAGAATTTCTACATGTACACTGAGGTACCTAGACCACAAATCCTTACTGAATTCCATGCTATAAACGATACAAATCATTACACCAATGCTCCAAAGTCTCCATATGTCACATGCCCATCTCCACCCACCTTCGTAAGAATGGTGCAGACCCCTCAACACAGTCTTGCTCGCCTAAGGAATGGGCAGGGGATCTTGACTGTTAAGTAGCTACCACCGCCCAGCATTGTATAAATCAGGAGTAGGTGAGAATTTAACATGACTCAGCATTACAGACGTTCCATATGAAACAGCAGTCTAAACTCCGACAGCAGAGAACTATGGTAGATGCTCCAAGGCCATGGAAAGGTGGATCAGCAGAGGTCCTCATGTGCCTTGAGGCTGGGGGAGCAAGCCTTCCAAGATGCAAGGACTACTCTACCTGGTTCCACTGAGCACTACGGGAACCAGCTGACACACAGGCCTATCGATCCAACAGCCATATGTTTACAACTCCAGAGAGGAACTAGGCTTCAACCAGCCTTCAATCACTCAAAATCCTGCTTCTCTGAAATAGTCTCCACAGAAATGAACTCATGCTTTGAAAAGAGAACACTGTTGCCCTGGCTGATTTGGCTCAGCGGTTAGAGTGTTGGCCTGTGGACCAGTGAGTCGCGGGTTCGATTCTGGTCAAGGGCATGTACCTTGGTTGCGATTCATCCCCAGCCCTGGTCAGGGTCGTGTGGGAGGCAACCAGTCAATATGTCCCTTTCACATCGATGTTTCTCTCTCTCTCTGTTCCTCTCTCTCCCTCCCACTCTATCTGAAAAAAATGGAAAAAAAATGTCCTCGGGTGAGGATAAAAAAAAAAGAAAAGAGAACATTGTTCTCCATTGCTAATAGCTTTAATTAATCCATATCCAAACCTTGGGAGTCTACCATGAAACAAAATCTGAACTTAATAATTTTCCTGCAATTTACAATCAAATACAAGGATTGTTTTTATTGTTAACAAGTTGTTAATTATTCTACTTAAAATTTCAGCTTGTTCCTATTAAGGGAGTGGAGGTAGGGATGGAATTGAGGAAGGAGGAGGTACAAATGAACCTATTTCAATTTCTTCCTAAAAACTGGCTTTGTTATTTAATGCTAATACACACAGCCCAGTACCAGCTCCACAGAAATGCCATCTGAACGACTTGAACTATAAGCCCGATCATCTGACCTGCCACAAGTGTGCTTTTTAAAAAGCACAGACTTGAGACGCTGGAACAAGAACATGACCCTTAACTGTTAAAAACTTGGGAGGGGGCGAGGGCTGTTTCTGAATCACGTAACTCAGGGTAGCAGCTGACTTTCTGTAATGGAGCACAGCACACATTTTATAACTGTCAAACCCTCCAGTAATGAACTAACGGAGTCATCACACACACCGTTTTCATTTATCATAAAACATTTTTTTAAAAAGATGATGTAAGTCAATACTGAACTAAACTGATGTAACTGCATTAACTGAAGTGAAGAGGAAGGGTTGTGTTATTTCAAGAGGACACTCAGATATTTGAATTTTCTGAATGTCAACATTCCAGCAGCAGTCCTGGCTGTTCTACAGGAATTCTAATACCTCTTCTTGGATGCAAGCAAGGACCATTAACAATGAGACTCTGAAGACAAATGACCGAACAGGCTGGCCCAGTTTAAGAAATCAAGTTCTACTTCATCAGAAACTCATCTTTTGGGTGACTTTTAAGGAGAGAGGGAGAGGACTGTTTCAGCTTGATGGGCACAGAACTGTCCCTTCACTCAGTTCTCTGAGTTCACCTCACAGCCCACTCCTAAGGAGAGCCAACCCTCCGCCCCCAAGGTAGGTGACCTTTGATGTTTTCTCTGCTCTTTAGACTTCTGAATACCGTCATTCTAGCCTTCAGCTAACACAATAGGGCACTGAAGAATCACTGGCAAGGTTCAGAACTTAACTCTGAAAGGTGATACTTGTTTTTAATTTTTGACCTGGTCATAAGAGACTGGTCTGGTTGGACTCAATTTTGACCTCTGAGTAGCAAATACATCTGGGACATTTTGTCAAACAATCAGTAATGTGTAATGCTTTCTACTTCAATTTTAAAATATAAGCAGTGACATTTAAAAAAAAAAACAACAAAAACACCTCTTTTCTTTTTTACTTTCTTAATGTTTCCCTGTCTGTCCTATCCTTCTGCAAATTATTTTCATAATTAAAATATCTGGAGTCATCCATAACACCTAGCACTTTCTTTCTGGAATCTTCTGGAAACTCCCATCTGAACCTTCCACAAGCCTTTGGCGCTCCCTCACTCCTTTCCTTTCTGCTCTGACATCCTCTGCTCTGTGGACGCCAGTCTACACGGGCACGTCTGCATTTTCCGTTCCATGGCTACATTACCCACAATCCCCTCCTTCATCTGGAGGCTCTTTCTCAAGTCTTTTTTGTTTTTTCTCTTTCAGATTCACCTTTTTCAGGGCACCATTCCGAAAAAGGAAACCCCCTTTTTAGATCAGCTCGCCAAGTTTTATTTCTAGCTATGTTGCACCAGCCAACCTTCTTAGGTAATTATTTTAGCTACTGGCTAACTTTCTTATCTCTCTTACATAATAATCCCCTTTAGGAACTAGAGCTTTCTTTTTTTTTTTTAAACTAGTACCTTGAGTTTCCCGTCTGCGCACCAGGTAAGCATTCAGCGAGTTCATTCCCCTGAACTAAGAACACCAGCATTTCACAACTGAATCAAGTGAAGGAAAACAAAAAGAACTGCTAGATCTAAATATAAATAGAACCCAGTGTCTGTGGGTTTTGTTCCATTGGTTTTTTGATAATGCATCCTATCTATAAACATAACCCAGGTTTTGGCACATTTAGAATTTAATTCCTCAAGGGAGAAGGAGGGCATTAGTATTTCAGGCAAGTGAACCTATTTGGTAAAGAAGATTCAATCACTGGATCCTCTCGGTGTTGACAATGTTACAAATACAAAGAAATACTGCCTGATCAGCAGTCCTAATCTTAAAGGACAAAATGACAGAAAAGGAGTGGTCTCTGGAGGCCAGCAGTGGCATTTGGAGCCAGAAGCCTGGCATACATCATGCAGAAGGCACAGACTATATTTGGCGACATGACTCAACCTAGCCAAATATAGGCAACTGATACAGTGTGACTCTGGGGAACCACACTACCAAATTCTCCAGCCTTGAACAGATCCACACTCCAACTAGGCAATTCTATGCTAGGCATTTGCGAGTTGGGAGAGAACCAGTATTTACCAACCAGACTGACTAGGAATTGCTGTGTCGGGGCAGGGGAGGAGGTGCTCAAAAGAACAGTGTGTACTATCATATTCTTTTAAAACACTAACTAAAGTAACCTACTCAGTGAGATGAAAGGAGAAAAGACTAGAAGGAAATGAATATATTAACAGTATATGTATGTATTACTTTAAAAATTAGATAAAAAGTAACCCAGATATTATTGCTACTGAGGATTGAGCAGGCTGCCCTTTCAAACACGCAAACACTGAAAATGTCAGATGCTCTCCAGTGCTATTAGATGTCATGTTATGACCTTCTCTTTTTCAGAGTCATGCCAGCATTGTTGGTGACGTGGTGTAAGCCAAGGAATGACAATGGGGGATAGCTACCAGGCTGTCCAAAATACAGATGGATAACCACACAATTCTCAAAAGTGATGAGTAGTGTGAAACTCTAAGTTAATGTTTTAATTGACTCACACAGTAAAAACTTAGGTACTCCAAAGAAAAGGGAGGGTCTTCAGTGAACCACATTACAAATTTCTAATAGGGAAAAGGTAAGTGTGGGCTTAGGCCCATTTCCAAGGCAGATCCAAGATTTGTGCACACAGCGCACATACGTATATACACATCCACATGCATTTGTTGTTGCTGTCTAACTAGAGATGCGCCTACTACTTTGCTCCTGCTAATTTTATTTAGTTCACGCTGAGTATGTCAAAGCCATACTGCAATAAATAATAATTTTTTAAAGGAGGTACCCACTGGCCTTCCCATATCTATTTTACCAACACTGCCACAGACTTGCAGCAAGATGGCGCTGTGGAGACCTGGACAGTGCATAGCAAGGCTCAAGAAATGTGTAGTGAGTTCAGTTTCGAAATACCAACTTTATGCTTATGCAAATGCAGAACACATATCAATATGAACTAACAAAAATTTATTCAATATGCTCTACTTTTGAACGATAAAGATAACTTTTTAATAATTTATTCTACTGACCTAAAAATAATCCCCCAAATCAAAATCTGTACTCATTCTCCCTCCTGACCTATCTGTGATACAACCAACTTCCAGTAAAGATGGATGCATGCAATATCACCAACGGGGGACTGGCTAGGGCTGACATCAACTAGAGAGCCCCTACCCCCCGCAAAGAGCCATTTAAATTAATAAACACACAGAGAGAGTTTAGGCCAAACAAAACCCATCTTTGGGACAGAGCTGGCTTTCAGTTTAAAAGCCAGGGCTAACAAAAATACTGAATTCCCTTGTATTTCTCCGGGTTCATCTCTCCACGCTGCCCTTTCCCTTCCCCCATTAGGTACTTCAGACCTTCAGAACCACTGGCTCATTGATGTTTACTTCTGAGTTTCTCTATCTGTCTAGAATGCCCTCCTCGCTCTCTGCCCCAAATATCTCACCAACCAAGCCCCCACCCTCCTGCCCAGGTAGTGTCTCTCTTAGGCCTCACCTCCTATGTTAGTCTTCCTACTGCAAGCTACTCACTCTCTGGTTCAGATAACTCATGTGCTCCAAGCAACACCCTTGACACTTATTACACTGCCTTTAAATTACCTATTTCTAAACTATCTCTTTCTCTAGGGCAACAAGATCTTCAAGGGCAGATTTTGGGGTCTTACATCCCAGAGCTTAGAACAGAGGAAGGTGCTCAATAATATTTGTTGAATGAATGAATGAAACAAAGCAGCAATGGGTGGTCCCTCTGCCATGGAACATGCAGTGAACAGGGTGGAGAGTCAGACCAATGTCATCTTGTGACCTGGGTCAAATTACTTAGCTTCTTGGAACCTCAGTAAAATAGGGAAATTTCCATTTATATCACAAAACTGTTGGGAGAAATTCATGAGACAATTTTTACAGAATGCCCAGAAAAATCCCCACTATGGAGTAGGTGCTCAATTAATTCCTTCCCCCCACCCCAACTATAAGCCAGAGATAACCAACAATTTTCCACTTGTGAGACAGAGTGAGGAAGGATTCCTTTTAGCCACTTGAGACCCAAACCGGAACCTTGGAGAAGGGCTTGGCCATCTGGGGGATTTTTCAGCTTCAGAGAAATGAGAATTTGCTAGTGTCCTTGGTTACAAACAGGAATATAATTCTTCCCCAGGGGAGAGAAGAGAAAAAAACCTAACTCTTTACTTTTATAATAGCCAAACTGGTAAAGAAGAAGTATTTTAAAAAATAAAAACTTCAAAAATTCAACTTAAAATGTTTCCTTTTACTAAAGTCTGGGAGGATCTTCCTTCTGTACCAGAAGCTCACATTTAGTTTTTCAGTTGTGATATGACAGTTGAAACACAGATTGTGATCGTGGTCAAAGAAAATAACATTTATCTGCAAGATAAGCAAAGTCAATAGGATGGGTTTCCACAGATCGTGGAAGGTTTCCTATAAAAGGATTGCTTTGAATCTAACTCAGGGCAGGTGCAAAGTTGTGAGATCTAAAAGCATCTAAGAATTTCAGGGAGAAGGGAATGTCTAGAGAGAGAGCAGCGAAAGAAAAGAGCTGACCTAATTAAGGAATTCAAAAGAGTTCCTACTGCCAGTAAGCCTAACAACAAACCAGCAAGCAGGAAGGCTATTTTTATCCCTGCCAGAGGACTTCTGACTCTAGATGCTACATTTAGAGGACAGAGCAACAAGATAACTTGCCTTAAGAGGATGTTATGATACCAGTGATTAATGGCAATTCTTTTAGCTTTAAAAAACTAGGCATAGTTTTTGTCCAAACGAAACCAGCCAAAGCCAGTTTAGTTTTGTTTTTTAAGAATATAAGGGGGAAAGGGAGAACAGACTAACGGGTAGTAGAAAAGCTTTAAGTAATCTAGAAAAAAAGCTAAGGCAGTAAATTAAAATTCTTCTACCTTGCAAAAAGGTTGATTAAAAGCAGCACGTGTTACAAGAGACATGTTTTAAAAGAACCAGTGGATGAACATCAAGAATTGTATAAATGGCTCCAAGGTAAAAATGGTTTTGAGAAATGTCAAGACAAACCCCCAGGGACCACAGGCAAAGTTGTTTGCAAGTGATTGAGAACTTCAGAGAAAGATAAGCTGCTATTAACACTGGCTACGAAAGTCCAAGGAAGTCCAAGCTCCGACAGGCAATCTGCAAAGTCACTAGTTGGCTTTCTACATACATACCTGTTATCAACTCTAATCACTTAATATAAATTCTGATGACTTTATGGAAGCTCAGTGAAGAATGCACTTGAATTTCATACCTGATCTAATTGCACCATCAGCTATTTCTCAGAAGGCCCAGTTCCTATTTTCTTCTGTTGATACGCAAGGCACTGAGTCTTCCTCTTATTTATTTGCCTTCAAAACTAAATAGTCAACATTCGTTCACAGCTATCTGCTCATTTTCTGGAGGGTAAGCTGCACGAGGCAGGGGTCTTTGTTTTTCATCCCCTGATACATACCAACAGCCGAAAATAGCACCTGGCACAGAGTGGACGCTTGGTATGTGTTTGGTGTAGGAATGGCCGCCCACAGTTAGACTTTACACATATTCCAAAGTGAAGGACACGGCGGTGGGGGTGGGGAGGGAGCACACATGCTGCAGTCTCATGACAGACCTGCTGAATCAGAACCAAGGAAAAGAATACGCCAGCCTGGAAAAGGTTCCTCAGTGACTCCATCCGACCTCCGCCCCCAAACGCCCCGTCTGGAAGAAACCAGCAGGCGTGCGATCTGAATCTTTTACAGGAGATTGTGATCAAATACAGTTCTAAAATTCTGTAACCAGTCTCCCTAACAGAAATTAAGAAACTGCAATACCTCCTCTGTCTAAAGCACACTGAGACAAGAATGTTGAAATTTTTTTTTTATGTTTGTTTCCCTCTTAAGTGCTACACAACAAATACCTAAGTTACTGCCCCAGGAGCCAGAGGCTGTGTTCCTATCTTGATCCTCTGGTGCCAGTTAGTCGGTTGACTTTACAGAAGCTGCTGTATCTCTCTGAACTTCAGCTGTAAAATGGAGATCACAAAACTCATGGAAAAGGTTCTTGTAAGGATTTAAATTAGAGATCATTCTCAGAAGGGGCAGTAAAATAAAAATCAGAGGTAAGTGCCCTTTCACTTGGAACTGCTTCCTATTCAGAATATCCAGATTTACCTCAAAAAAAAAAAAAAAGAAATGTCCACCAGCACCAAGTGTGTCCTTGAATCTACAACCTGGTACAGGGAATAACTCAAATGTCTGTGGAACTGGAACAGAAGCAGAAGCCAAGATGTAAGATCCTTCCACAAACTATGTGGCTTCAAGAAGGCTGGCTGCCCCCCTAAGGAAAGGGCCACGCTACCCAACCCCACGTTCACCCCTCTTGTCGTATGGCCCCCCTGACCCCGGCGTCACGCCAGGCATTGCCTAAAGAGCCCACACTCTTAGCCTTGCCTCAAAGGACAAAAAGACAGCTTCAGATGTCAGAGACAAAGTTCCAAAGTGCTATTTGGTGAAGATGATAACCTAGGGGAGGGAGTGACCTCTCACTCCTCTCCGTCCTCCTCCTCACCATTTGTTCTATTGAATTCCTTTTCATGTTCTGCTCCTTTTGGTAAAGGGGACTGTCCTTATGGTAGGAGGTTAAAGCAAAACAATGAAGGAAGTTCTCTGGAGCAATGTTTCATAACCTGGTATAATGATGAAGACCTACTTTGATCAAAATATTTCAGAGAGGCTCCCCACCATGGTAACAACTGAAGCTCCGACCCCCACTCCGGTGAATGCCACAAGTCAAACAACAACAACAAAACCCCTTAATAACAAAAGGCTACTATGACTTCAGCAATACCCTTAAATGTACTGTAATTCATTACATCAGCATCCACATGCTTTTGGAAGATAATCATGTATTCGCAAAAGACACATCTATCATCTGACTGGAATGCCTGGTCCTGATGGGTTCACAGGCCCATCAGATAATTCCTGCGACTGACGAGGCCTTCGGTCCACAGACCAAGAACAGAAATGTTTCGTGAGGTCAACTTTAACAACTGCTTCCTAAATGTAATATATTCAGGCCTATCTCAAAAAAAGAAGGTGCAGTCTAGAAGCAAAGCCTTCCCTCAGCTGACTAAAGCTGATTCTTGGTTAGATCCCTTCTATCCGTTCCTCAATATTAAACACTGCCACACCCAGACTCACGGGACGTTTGTACGCTACTGTCAGGCATTAAACTCTCAAAACCTTCCATTTTGTCACTTAGGAACAGCATGCCAGAGAGGCGGTATGGAAGTGCTGATGATAATTTAAAGATCCCTGAAGTTCAATGCCTTCGTTTACAGAGGAGGAAACCAACACCTAGAGAGAAGTGATTGGCCTAAGGCCACAGAACTGCTAAGGGCAGAGCCAGCTTTGAACACAGTCCTAAATGCTGCTCTTTTCATTACTTACAATTTGGGAAAGTCTGTTTGTTAATAAGCTAACAGCTTCTAATCATTCACAATGAAGAGATCAAGTGGCTGACTTAAATATCTCTATGCATTTAACCACGCCAGACATTTATAATTTGAAATATAATAGCCAGTAGAAATTAGTTGTTTTTTTTAGGTCCTTTATACTTCACTTAATCATGGTGGTTCTTCCAAATTAAGATTAGCACTTGACTGTTGGTTTCTTATGAATTAAAAAAGGGTCTTCTAACTGGTTGATTCCTCCTTCTCTTTCCCAATGTATGGCCACTGGCATCAGCCCACTTGGATCCCAAAGAGATTACAGAACTGCTTTCCCTTTGGAGTTCCACTGATGTTCTGAATTGACTGGTTACCAGGTGGTGCCCGGAAAAAAACCAAGTCTTGCTCTTAGACCCGAGTGCACTGGTGGGGGCAGAATTCAGACCAGTCAGGCAGACAAAGTAATAAAGCCCAGAGGCAGCCTGGCCATCTCACTATCTGATTCAGAAAGTGGTAACTAGTTTAAAACCAGTTAAAAATTAATTCCTTCTGCAAATTTTTACTGCTGAACAGCAACAAATTCACTGAGTTTTCTCTTTTTCCTCTTAATCTGGGTAGCAAGGACAGTGGCCACACAAGGGGGAAAAACAGTGAGCAGAGAAATTCACAAATCAGGCATGTACAGCTGATAAATGAATCAACTGCATACAATATTCAGGTCAAAATTCCATGCGTATCAGGAAGAAATAATTTTTTTCACAACTGTGTAACTGTTCCGTCCTTCCTGTTGCTAAATTGAAAGCAAAGAGAATCTTGGATATTTTTATGACAGCTATGAATCAGATGGCAGTGCCTCCGTCCCTCACAGTCCCCAAAGAGCACATTCCAGGATTGCATACAGGATCAAGGAAAGTCTTAAGACCTTCATGACAACTCCCTGTTGTATTACTCCATAACCAAAAGGACTTTTATTATGTACATATTAGCTGTCACCTCGCTACAGAATTTTATAAACATAGAAGGAAAAAATAGAAAAGCAGTAAGTGACACAATCAAAAGGTACACAATACACTATTATTAATTTGGATGTGGAGCATGCACAGAATGGATCTCTACAAATGTCCTGGACCTCCTTCACTTTTTTATACGGCAAAGAGGTCCCTAATATTTAACACTGACCAACTGTTGCTCAAGTCTGAAAACCTTATTACTTAAATGTCCTGATTTCATTTCTCAATGGAAAATAATAGTATTACTGTCTGTCCATATGGTAAGACCTATACTCATTCCTATACTCATTAAGTTATACAAAAGACTTGATGTGAAATGTTATTTCTAAGTGTTAACTGTCACATGTAGTTCATTCCTTTACCAATCACTGCCCCGACTGTGTGTCAAAATTAAGTCACAACAGCCATAAAATATGTTTGCCTTAATTCAATGGTAAAAAAAAAAAAAAGTTAATGAGTTAAGAGAATCTTTTAAAGAAATGTTTAGGATCTTTAAAGCTTCTTATATAAAATTCTCACTGTCACTTTCTCCCCTGCCCGCCTTTACCCTCACCTCTCACCCAGGTAAAATCAGAGTTGCGACAATGTTTGAAGATGACTATTCAGTTATCACGGCCTCAAAAGAAGATTGTGTTCAATGTTCAAGATTAAGATAAGGGAGCTGCTTAGGTAATTATGGCCCTACATCATGGATGACATAAGACAAATTCCCCCTTTGTGACAACTGCTGATAGAATTTTCAGAACAAAGCAAAACAAGGGTCAATATTCTATCACAAATGTGTGAAGGGCAGAAGATCACTGCTTCCTACTTACCAGTACATGTATGGGAATAAACTGGGCAGATGCAGATCTGGAGAAGGCACGCAAGCATTTAGTGTGAACTGAGTTGGTTTCAGTTCAGAGGTCAGAGTAAGGGAGACTTCGGTCCAATGCTACTGTGTTCACAAACATCACCTTTTGTTCTCCAGGCATTTCCCTTTCCCTCCTCCCCTTAAAAAACAAATCAAAACAAAACCAACACCAACCCCCAATCTGAAAAAGTGTAGCCACACTGTTCAAAATCCACATATTCGTACACTCTGCCTATGCAGGGCTGTGAGGAACCTAACAAGTCCTGATCGACAGTAACTAGAAAGGAGAAAGGGGTGCAAAATTCAGAATACACTCTGCCCAGTTATACAAAGACAAGTCCCACTACTCGCCCTCTTCTTCCTCACAAAGGAAGTTACCTCAACACAGAAGCCCAGGTCCCATCCTATGGCACAACTACGGCCAAGCAAAAGAGAAAGACTGTGTAGGATTGTTCCATTTCAGCAGTCAGGAAAGGGAGAGTACAAAAGGAGAGGAAAGCACGTCCTTTCTGAACAGCCACACACCAAGTTCATTGCAGCTGAGTTGAAATTGCCTTCTTTGCAATGCGTCCTACTCCATTCCTCATGAGACTTCTAGAAGTAGGGCAATTTTCTACTCCCCAGAGATCTCTGCGACTCCCCTGCTGTACTGCTTTGAATCACTTGGTAGCATCCAAACACAGCAATAAAGAACCAGCGAGTGCAGGAAGGCTCCAGCCTGGCTCCATGCAGCTGCCTAGCTGACCCTGAATCTTTAAGACTTGTAATATTTAAAAATCACCCAATTTGCCAGAAGACATTTAACACCAAGTGATGATAATTTACTTGGAAGGAGATATTTGATTATGAATCCAAGTAAAATGAGCTGGTTTGCATTATCCATTTCTTCTTTCTGGCATGTTCTATCATGCTCTATTAAATTGCTCTTAAAGGAACAGTCCCCTCTAATCCTTTGAAAAGGTGATGAGCACTGGGGTACATAGTGCATAGTAGTCTTTTCTCAAATCACCACAAACTGATTTACCTAGAAATAGGTTAAATATTGTAAGAAATGATACTCACCACCACTATTTGAAATAAATCATTTTAATATTATAGCAACAGAACTTATTTTAGTAAGAGTTCATTTCCCTGTAGAAAATTTAATTTGCTCTGCAATTCAAATTTATAACTCAATGATATACAAGTTAGTCCTATTTTAGCAACTCTCATAGAAGATTTTTAGGGCTATCTCAGTCTACATAAAGTCGGTATGCACTATCCGTTCTAAAACATCTGTATCAGTACTCAACATCTGTTCTCTAAAACAGGGCTACGTGACTGCAGTTTGGAATATAGGAATATTATGAAAATTGTGTATCCAAGGAAAATTTAAGGTATCCTGGTTATTATTTATGGTATCCTTTTTAAGTAGCACTAACTTCATTTCCCCTACTGTAAAGATACAGAATTTAAATAATTATCCCGACAGTCACTCTCTTACAGTGACATTTAAAAAATCTTATATAAAATTAATAAAACAGGCTTTGTATATGAAACTTTCAAAGGAATTTCTTGATTTTCTTTTAGAGAGATTATTATAAATTCTTTTGCTTAGCAACAAAGAAAAGAGGCACAGATGGAATCATCACTTGCCCACTCATTTATGCATTTGTGTCAAATGCACAGGAATAAAAATAGGGGGAAGGGCACCCAAACTGAATGTGCAAAGAAAGAAAGAAAAAGATATCACAAGTATTTTTAAATGCAAGGTCACAATACCTTCGGCAGTCGGGAATTAAATACATAGCATATTTGAAGTGGATCCAGCACTTAAATTCTTATTAAATGAACGCATGGAGCAAGTGAGGCCATACTGGCTAACTGGGTAACATACTCCCACTGCTTACTCTACATAGGCCAGAGGTTTCTCGGGCGCCCTGGGGATGTGTAAAAGATTGGCACTTTAAACAACCTGCATTTCTGAACACGGTCATTATCGCTTACATTCAAATTAAGAATTTACACTGTCTGACGGAGGGGTCGGGGTGGATGTGCAGAGTTCCTCCTTCCAAAAACTGAAAGCAACATATATTCTATAAAAATATTCAGAGGAAAAGACACTAATTTCACAACATGCTGGGGGAAAATAAGATGACATTCTGACTCATAACTTAGTTAATTAATATCTGAAGACTACTATCATGTTTTGACAATGTACAGATTGCCTTTGTTCTCCCAATAATTTTGCTGTCTCATTTGGCTTTCTAGTGAAATGAAGCAAATTGGATACGAAATTGTTTTCATATATAGGATATAACATAACCACTATTATGAAAGTGTGGACGGTTCTACTCTTCTGACATCTGATCATTTTCAAGTGCTATTTTTTGTCCCTTTATTCCAGTGCTCTCTCCTCTGCTTCAGTCCACAAACTACTACTTTTTGGTTGCTATCTATGTGCCTTTATTCCTTTCACACCCAGGAAAGATAAAAAAGGCTCCTTGGTTTTCAGAGGTCTCTCCGACTATGCACTGAATGTAATACAGCTCCATGAATCTTTATTTCACTGTGTCCAGCCTATTTTTCAGAAGGCTGAAAACAGATGTGCTCACATGTGGTTTTAATCTAGTTCACGCCGCTCTGTTTCTAAACAATAAGTACCAATTTCACAGGCGAGAAAAAACACAAATAACAGCAAGATATAATATTCCCCAAATAATCATCTGAACATCAACCACGGTAAAAGATTCTCTGTCCAGATGAGGAGCGTATTTGATAAGCCTAATAATATTGTAGCAATGCACAAGCTGCCAGCTGGGAGATCAAAATTCAAACTCGGTCTGGAGCTTGGGCTCTTAGCTTATGAGACTGGGTGTGCAGGAAAGAAAATGAAATCGTCTCTGGGGAGGAGCTTCTGCGAACTGCCACTGGCTTTGGTCATGGAGAAGGCAATCCACAATTTCGCTGATAAAAATAGCAAGCAGACATGCCAGCTGATCAGAGCCAGGACATGGAGATAACATAGAGGCAGGACCCTTTTCCCCCAAAAGAGCTACACTTCTGTACAGGGAGAAAACGATAGGAGCCTTGAAATTCTTAGAAAAACTATTTTTAAATAAACGGTAAAAAAAAAAACCTAATATAAACTATGAAATGAAGTCTAGGTACTCCTTTTGCACATCTGGTAAAATGTTGAAAAAGATGAAAGGTTTTCAACAAGCCATTTGCAATCGACAACACATTCATACAGAAACTCATAAACTATATTTGAAGGCTCCTGGGCACATCAAGCATTTTGCCATCTGATGATGACAAAAATAAAAAATGTGAACCCCACTACATTAAGGGAGATTTTTTTCCCCCAAAACGAAAAGGCAAATTCAGTTTTCTGTTTGTTTTTAATTTAAACAAGATAGCCACACCAATTAACTCAACTTGTAGTTCTTATACCAAATTTAGGCTTTACTATTTATATACATACATACAAATTGCATTTGTGTGAGGAATCACAAATGAAAAATAAAAATGAGGCCAATCATAATATATTTTATGAAATTATTTTTAAGATAAATAAACCCAGATATAAAATTTGCCTCCATATGATGGAATCTTTTTAAAACAACTCTCAAATTAATTCTTTTAAGTGAAATTTTAGACTTTTTTCTGAGAGGCATATCATTCTCTACTAGTCTCATAGAATTAATTCCCGGTTTCTGTTTTCTCTGTTTCTAAGGAAGCAGAGCACATGGAGAGGCTGTTTATTTTCAAAACGGATAGTCAGGTTTTATCTACTTATTTTAAAAGGACAATGTGTTATTTTTTTAAAAGATATTCAACTTTTATTATCACCTTTAAACAAAGTCTCACAAAACAAGCAGAACCGCAAGCACAGTTTTCCCCACAGGTATCTAAATCAATGTAGAGAGTTTGACGAGAAATAAAGATTTCCTCAAGCAAAACTACAGTTGGTGGTGATAGACTGCAGTGATAGAAAGTTCATCATCTTGGTTAATAAATATACACGTCAAGCATAACTATCACCTGGCATTTTAGGACCATGAACTCATCTGTGAATTCTTTATTGCTCTCTGAAGGAAACAATACACAAAGTTCACTGAAGATACTTAAGTTACCTTGGCACTTCAACTTAAATGGAAACTGGCTTGCTCATTTGATAGGCATGAGAGCAGACTTAATAGATGTTTAGTAAGAATCGATACATTTATTGAGTGCCTCCTATGAACCAGGCAGCATGCTGGCCTTTATAGATACATCGTATCATTTAATCCTCATGAACTGAGGTAGCAGAATGGCCATTTCCATCCAGATCTATCTGTCTCCGTTCTGCCACACTTCCTCTTACAGATCACAGTTGAACAAAACCTCTATGTTCCCAGACAAGGCCAGTCAGATTTCATTGTTTCTGTCATCAGAACTAACTTTTGATTATCCCTACAGAATCAGCTAAAGAAACTTAATTCAGATAAAAATTGGTTAGAAGATATTTTTAAAAAGGAATATAGAATAAAGGCAGAACTTTACACAAGAATTCAACAATAAGAGAGAACAACTAAACCTGGGAGAGATGTCCTGGCTGTATCTGATAAACCAGGAAAATGCCATCATTAATCCTATTAGAACAACATGTACAGACTCTGTTTTTTCTTTCTATTGTTGACAGTATTACAGATGTCCCCCGACTCTTTTATCTAACCTAAATGCTAGTTAGAGGCTTGCTTCTTAGAGCATCAGAATAAACTGTTTATATCTGCTGCTGTTTGTAAACTGTGTGTTCTGTAATAAAAGAATAGGCACTTATCGTGAAAATGAGTTCTAATTATTTATTATCCCTAGTATCTAGTATCTAAGAGGCTCTCCAAAAAAAAAAAATGTTGTTGAAGGAATCAAATACATTAAGAATAAACAAATGTCCTTTAACTACTTTTTTCTGTACTTGATTTTTAATTTTGAAGTAATTATAGATTTGCAGCAAGTTGCAAAAAATAGAGCAGAGAGATCCCATGACCCTTTATCCAGCGTGGCTTAACGCAACCTTACTTAACCATAGTACAACGCCAGGGAACATTGTTACAATGACAGACCTTATCCAGATTTCTCCTTTAGCTACTTTTTAAGAGTGTGCAAGTTTTTCAAATCCAGAAAAGACCTTAGACTCTCCACATCTTTCTGATGAGAAAATGAGAAGAAGGGTCAAAGAGGCTGAAGGACAATTATTCAAGTCAGAGTGCTGAGAGTGAGGGATCATCTTTCCTCAGAAACAGTATGGTCAGGTTAGCCATCTATCAGAATTGCACAAGGACATCAGTAAAGACCTTCAAAATTATCTTCTTTCAAAGTTACCTCATCAGATGGATGCATTTCTTTCATATATTATTTCTCATCTCTCCAGACTTCAAAAAACTTTCCTCATTAAAAAATTTACCATTTTTCATTTGTTGAAAAATACTTTGTTTTACTGCATCAGTAATATGATAAATCCAACAAAAAAAAAACCTGGGCCAGGCTGGTCACCGCTTGAAGCAACAGTCTGCCTTGCCACCTCTGACCCCAGTCAGTGCAAGCTGTGCTTGGCACAATGCAGGCTCATAAACATTGAATAAATGAATGAATGAATGAATGAATGAACGAACGAACGAACAAATGAACAAACAAACAGCTGAAGTGGGATGACCAAATATCCCAAACAACCTAAGTTTTTTTAAAGCACTTTCAAGTAAAATATATTTTTGTGAAAAATATTTTATTTTGTGGGATAGTTTTCACAAAATCAGAGCTGGAAGGGCCCTTAGAAAACACATATTCTGGTCATTCTCAACCCTGGCTACACGTGAGCATCAACTGGGACATTAAGAAATAATATGTCAAGCCCCACCCTCACATGGGATGGGGCCCAGGCATCTGCATATTATTTTTAAAGCTCCCCATTATAAATTCCTTATTGTAAGGGTGATTCGAAATCCCTTGTTATAAAGATGAAATTGAGGCCTACTCAAACTCAAACGTCTTATTCAAGATAACACAGATGGTTAGAAATAGAATTGAGACCAGAATCCAGGTAGAAATAGCACAATTTTTGTTTAACATAATACACAGGAAATAGTTCAAGAACAACAAAACATCATTTTAACTTTGAAACTGTTGGCCACTTTTAAAGTGTGAAACTATGCTAAAAGTATCTATCAACATTTGAACTCTTCCTAGTGTAGAGTCACTGTCATGGGGCGGTGGGGCGGGCAGACATGTGGGTTTAAGGCACTGAGCAGTTTTTGCCTGAGATATAAAAGAAATGAGGTGTATGGTTCAAGTCTTTCCAGTTAGCTGCCCACCCTAAGCAATTAGTACTCTGGTAGTTTCTTAATTAATATCAGATGGGCCTACAGTTGGTGGCTATCAAATATTTAACAAAAGTCCAACATGCATAAAATTGATGGGGACCTGACTAGATACAAAATATGAATCCAAAATATTTTCCATATTGTTGATCAGATTATATAGATGGTACAAACTTTATAGTATTAAAATCAAATAGTTATGTTTTAAAATTTACCTTTAATCGAATCATTTTCAGCTCTCATTATGTCAATGAGTGAACTCTCCAGGGAGTGCATGTCGAATGTCCTGGGACGATCCTGTAACACACAGAGTCACAAACCACTTTTTAAAAAAGCATTTAATTATAATAGAGGACAATAAGCTGCACGCGATCAGGACACAGATCAAAAAGTGGCAATTTTACTCCCTCTCTGTGCAACATACATTATTGCTGCATTTGATTTTGAACACTTACAAAACATCAAAACCACAAAAGTTAAGTACCTCGGGCTCAGCAAAGAGTGATTTGATGTCTAATAATAATTTCAATAGAAGCGTTACTTTTGCTAATAAAGCAGAAACAATTAAAACTAGTTAAGAACATTCAATAAATGTAAAAATAAAATTTGTAGTCTTTTTCTACTGCTTAAGATCTAATATTGTGGCAAAGCTTTCCAAACTGATTTCAACAGTTACTGACTAAAGTGGCATCTGCACATGCTATTTGGAATAGCGCTATTTTCTTAGCTCAGCTTGATAAGTGAAAAGTAGGAGATGGAACCATCTTCAAATTAGACTCTGAAAAAAGGCAGTGACACACTCTTCTGACTCACCTTACGCATAAGCACACACGCATGCGAGCACGCACACACACAGACCACAGCTAGAGTACTAAAGTAAAAGGAATTTGACAAGCAGGATTCCATAACCTTCTCTTCAGTGATATTTTCTCTTACATGATTTTTAAAAAATGTTTTTTCTTTATTGATTTTAAAGAGAGAAGAAGGGAGGAGAGGGAGAGAGAGAGAGAGAGAGAGACATCAATGAGAGAGAACATTAATTGGCCGCCTCCTAGGCATGTGACCTGACCGGCAATTGAACCGGTGACCTCTTGGTGCATGGGTCAACACAACCACTGAGCCACATCAGCCAGACTGATTTTTTAACAAAAAATCTTCAGATGCAATGTGTTGAGAAGGATTTTTCGGCTCTGTATGAATTCAGAAGGAAACAGTCTCAGCACATTGCCTTGCTGACTAAGAGCAAGGGACAAGACCCGAAGGCACAAGGACCACATCCGTGCCATCACTGGCCTAACACGTACTCCTCCTCACAACCCAACCTTCTGACCAATTATAATTATGATACCTGACACTTGTCTAACATTTTACTTCTCATCATGCTTTGGCAATTCAGAGTTCAAAAGTCACATATTTTGTCAAGCATTCAGTTCTCAGAGAGGGTTTAAAGTTCATCCTTCTTAATTTACACCCTCTAGCTGATCTTTTCTGTCCATTTTTTAAAATAATTTTTTAAATTGATTTTAGAGAGAGAGGGAGGGAGAGATGGAAACATTGATGAAAGAGAACATCAACGGGCTGCCTCCTGCACACCCCCCACTGGAGATCAGGCCCACAACTTGGGCATGCCCATGACCAGGAATTGAACTGGTGACCTCTTGGTGCATGGGTCCGACACTCAACGACTGAGCCACACCAGCTGGGCTTTTCTGTCCATTTTTAACCTCTAATTTAAATAACTAAAATGTAAGTATCTGTGTCATTAGGAAGCAGGTGGAGGAGTAGACACTAATAATTAAACCCAAGGAATAAGAACAGCACCAAGATGGTTTTCCTACCCAACAACTAAAATGCCAAACCAAGAGCACTTTGATTTCCATAGTTCATTCTTTGATTTTGCCTTTTTTATTGCGAGTTGGGCCAAATATCATAATCACTGATCTATTTCCTAGGATCTACTTTCCAGAAAGTAAACAACTATCAAATAGAAGCCTCATTAGGTGATAGCTCTTCTGGACTGATCTTGAGCTGATGACCAAAACCTGAACATCAGCATGAATCGATGGAATGAGCTCAGATACTAGGAAGCCCCAACGCCACCACTGCGTGTCATGTGAACATGGGCACTTCCGTCCTCTAGATCTCTTCTCTGATATGAAAATGGAAAGCGTTTGATTAGATCTCTACTGTTCCCTTCCTAGCTCCAAAATATATTCATATTCTAGTTTTCCAATGTCCTTAGTTTGTGTTCTTCCAAGATTCACAGTTTAAATTATGATGGTGATTATGGCAGGAACGACAAATGTGAATGAGAATTACTAATCAAAGTTTATCACTTTTGCCCACAAAAAGGTGGAGGTCAGTGACAGATTAATGCCAAATAAAAAGCTTCAAAAAAAATCTACTTAAAACAATTCATTGAGGCATATGTCCTGATTCCAAAAAAAGGGTCGAAGAATCTATTATGAAACAAAATACATCAGCATCTGTATCTGCTTCACCATTGCCAGTTTCTCTAGGCAGCCTACAGGGAGAAAAGGGAGAAAAGCAGAACTACCCTTTATTGAGCATCTACTAAGTACCTACTTTATTCTATGTACTCTATTAATACTGTCTTAATTAATCCTCAAACCTTATAACTTAGGTTGTATTATTCCCAGTTTAATGATGAAAACTAAGACTAAGGAAAAGCCACAGTTTACTGCACACACAGGTCACTGCATAGTTCAGTAGCTTAGCCAGGATTCAAGTCCAAGTCTCACTCCAAAGCAGGCAATGCTTCCTTGGATAAGGTAATGGTCATGGCAGGCAAGGGACCACACTAAGGCATGCATTTGAATGAGTGAGACACTCTGCTGTAAGGGTCCAGGGGGCAGGAATGAGCTGGCTAGTGCCCAACAAACAGTAGGCACTCAAATATTACTCATTAAATGAAAGAAAGAACAAAATGTATGAATAAGAGTAATATAGGATGATATCAGAGATACTAAAAACATATGAAGAACAGAAGCCTTCTCCTCCTTCTCCCTGTAGAGATGACAAACAGATGTGGTGCACAAATTAGTGACCAATCACAAATGTACCTCTAGGTTATCTACTGCCAGCCACAGGAATAGAAGTAGCAATAATAGTAAAAATAATAATAATATCAGCAGCTAGCATTTATCTAACTCTAATGCTTTACATGTATAGTCTTATTTATTACTCACAAAAATCCTATACAATTAGGCATGTTCAGTTATTATCCCATTTCACAGATGAAGAAACTGAAGCTTAGAGTGGTTAATAACTTTATCAATATTGGGTAAAAGTGGAGGCAGAATCTGTAGGAGGAACCAGCCTTAAGACGCTAGGACATGTAGCTTAATAAGCATGAATGAAAATAAAAGAGCACCAATTATTTTCAAGGTTCAGCAAAGCAAACTTGGTTCCAATGCTTAGACCTCATTTTATTTTGTAATCTTAATTGTTATATTTAATATATTGAGTTGCATGTCAGTAACTGGTTTCAGTTTCTGTCGTCTCTACTTCACAGGGCAATTCCTAAAGGAAAAATCCTACAAGTCATTAAGAAAATCAAAGTTGATAAAAATAACTTTCTGAAAAAACAAATTAATATTTTAAAGAGCAGGTAGGACCAGTCCTTTTATTATATACACCTGAACAGTCTTGTCACGCAAAACAGGAAGAGCCACATCAACATGTAGCTGATGACATGACACGGCTTTTCACAACATTCCAGAAGTAGCCACAAGAAGCACATGAACCACTTGGTCTATTACTAGAAGGAACAACTAGATTCAATTAGGCCACAAACCAAAATCATTATTCGTGGTTTGGGGTTTTGTTGTTGTTGCTAACGTTCAGATGGATAATCTAAGCCAGTGTTTCTCATACTTGAGAGAACATCAGAATCATCTGGAGGTCTTGTTGAAACATGGATTACTGGGTCCACTCCCAAAGTTTCTCTTTCAGTAGCTCTGGGTATGGTCCACAAATTCATATGTCTAACAAGTGTTCAAGTGAAGCTAAGGACCACAACACTTTGCAGACCACTGAGGTAAGCAATTCCATTTGACAGGTTAACTTCATCAGGTACATGGAGGTGTGCTACACAGCTTACATCCTGGTTGACCAGTCATGACACAATCAGGCTTAAATATTCCACACAAACCATTTTCAGGTTTCCTCATGAAGAGTAGTGCATTCTTTGCTCTCAAAACCCAAAACCCACGCTCTAAAGTCATAACTTGGAAAAATATTACAATAAGTTCAATTCAACAAATCAACCACCATGACCATTCTATTACTGGCTCTTTGCTTTTACACTTGAGTTAATGTGCTTCAGCATCTAGACTGGGTCTAAAACACAAAGTATAATGAACTGCACGTAGCCACATCATTAAGAACCAAAGCCAAAATTCTGCTACTTCCTTGACTCATTCTATTCTGATAAAGACAGACATCACTGTGATTGACACTCCTCAGACTGCTATGTATCTGTATCAGCCTATGGAAGTTTCTCTTTCTGGCTTAAATTTTCCCTGGTGAAGAAGGGAAAGGAAAATATTTTGTTTTGAAAGTAAAGTCTATGCCAGTGTGTCAAAGAGGTGCTAAATCAATAGGAAGTCTGAGAGGCCAGTAGAGCCTGTAATTAATCAAAGGTAACTAGACGAGTTTTAATCCAAGATTTTCCAAATTGTAAATATTCTTCTTGGATTAAATATTTAAGCCCACAGACATCAAAAGTTGACGATATGGCCCTGGCCGGGTGGCTCAGTTTGTTGGAGCGTCACCCTGTACATCAAAAGGTGGCCGCTGGATTCCCAGTCAGGGCACAAGCCCAGGTTGTGGGTCCGATCCCTGGTCAAGGCGCGTGCAGGAGGCAACCAATCCATGTTTCTTTCTCATATTGATGTTTTTCTCTCTCTTTCTCTCCCCCTTCCTCTCTCTAAAATCAATAGTTAATTAATTAATTAAAAGTTGACTATATGTTCAGCTTTCAAGAGTCCACCTCCAGATGACCCACACAATCTTGTGCAGGCACAAGTCCCTTTTCCCCATATCCCCTAGCATGCTGACATCCTACATGATATTGACAAGCTTTTTTAGGGCTACTCCCCACTGGACTTCGAGCTCCACTCATCCCCGTAGCCACTGATTGTCGCATATGTGTAGCATACAATAAATCCATCATCGTAGTCTCCACCAACATAAAAGTGGCTAACGCCCCCCTGGCTCAGTATTGTGTATCTTACATGAGTTATGTATTATTTACATAAATCATTTCCTCACGACCATCACATGAAGTGGGTCCTATTATCATCCCCATTTCAGGCAAGTGAAGCTATGAGAAGTTAACTAATTGCCCTCAAAGTCACACAGTGAGTGGTGAAGTCTGACTTCAGGGCAGATGCTCAGAGAAGTGATCCATTTAAATGAGCCTTGTCTAACCTAGAAATTTCAGTCTATGAACCCCTGAAAGACATAAAATCCTTCACTGTGTATAAGGCCTGAATTCTGAGAACAAGTGTCAGAGATCCAAGTCAAAGAGGTAAATGTCTGCACATTTAGTAGCATCTCATATTTCTAGGGAGGTGCCCTCTTCACTCAGTGCTTTCTCAGTATGACCATTTTATAACGAAGGCGAAGAGTTTTACAGGTGGAAGCAATGAATGTCCTCGATGCTGTACCCTGACTGGACCAATAGCTCCATTTGCCCCCGTGTGAACTGACAAATCAGATCTCTCCAGAAAGCCTTTGAGAACATTTTCTTTTACTCCACCTTCACTAAAGAAACCACACTCGTTTTGAGCATTAGAAATCCTTAAAGTGATAACCATTGCTTGTAACCACTTGACTGTATTAAAAAACCGACTGGCATTCTAGACTCGATGACTCAGCTCCTGGATCAATAGTCCCTGTCTTCCTGTTGACTATTTGTTCCTTCTTACCTTGCCTAGCAGAGAGAAATAATGAAAATCCATTCCAAAACCTGTGTTTAAGTCACCACTTACTAGACAAGTGATCTTGACACAGTGGCATCTCTGAACCTTGATTTCATCAGCAAAATGAGGATAACACCTTCCTTCTAAAAGTGTGGTGAGGGGAAATGTGGTCAGGTATGTGACAACCTGTGCACAGTGCCCAGCAGCTGGTAGACCCTTTCAATTAATATCCCTCTGCCCTTTCCCTCTGGTGCAATGGCGAAGGAGCCTGAAACGAACATTTCAGTGCGGTATTGCGTATCTGAATAATTCAGCTGTTCTGTGGTATTTCCTGTAGCCCATTGTCATAGAGATCAGCCAAGTGAACCAAAACCTATCAACCCCAAAATATCAGTGTATGATTTAGCCTACCTAATAAGCTATTCAGGGCAAGAGGTCATTAAAGGAAGTCATCACTACTAAAGGAGGTCATTATTATTAAAATTAATCCCTAAGAAATGAAGTAATGAGCACCGTGCTCCTCTATCTTTGGCTGCCTACTGGCTGTCCGAGCGCCTCTGCTCCACGTCTACCAGGCCTGATCAGAGCCCAGAGTCAGCAGAGACAATGGTCATCCACATACACACTCTTCATTCATAAGCTGAGGCTCATGTCCTACAGGGCTTGAAACCCATGTCATCTCTTCTCTTTTGAGCCTTGATAGCAATTGTCACAAAGCAGCCTGTGCCTAGTGTCAGCCTTTCTGGGCCCTCACAGCTCCCACCCCCCACATCTTTAGCTCTCCTGAGTCTCTGAAGCAGAAGGTACTTCTCAACGCTCAGACACAAAGCAAGAGGTCACCAGACTTTACACTTCATAAGGAGAAGGAGTACACTTGCCTTGGCCATGCACTCCCTCCCATGGACCACTGGAAGCATCAGACATTTGCAAGTTGAAAGAGAACAAGAGGTGAAAAGGTTTGATGCAATCCAAAGGCCCCAAAATGACCCCAAACCTCTAAATTCCTCTTAAAACACAAAAACAGACAGTCAACCAAAAAGCTCTCAGTCCTGTCCTGTTCGATCTCCTTTCAGAGACCCTCCCACAATTCCACAGAAGCCTGAACTTCGGGAAGGCTGAGATGGAGAGAGAAAAACTGACCAATCTCCTCCCAAATTTTTGGTCACCAGTTGATGTTTTGGTGCTTCTGCTGGATCTTTTTTTGTGATGCCCACATAACCAGCAGCATCTTTCTCCACCCAGAAGGTGGTTTCCTCAGAAATTAGCACCAGGTTGAGTAGTGAAACAAGCTGAGCAGAAGCGACAGAAATATGGGCCTTGCTTCAGTTCCAATCCTTCTTTTGAAAACAACTAAAGAAAAACATTTTTTGTTTTTAAGGGGAAAAAAATCCTTACCTTTTAGAAACATAAACCATTTAAAAATGAAATGATACGCTACCTGGGAACGTCTTCAAACTAACATGAAAAGGAGGGAAAGGGTTAGGAAGACAGATGGAAGACGACTGTCCAGGAGCTGATCATTGGTGAAGCCAGGTGACATGTACACAGGGGTTTACTCTATTTTGTCTACTATTGAATACACTCAAATTTTCTGTAATAAATTTAGTAGACATGGGGGGGAAAAAACTTTACCCAAAGAGAAAAAAAGCAAATAGTTGGTCACTAAATTTTTCAGCATGAAAGCATTATCTAGGCTGATTGTCATTATTATTTAACTACAGTGACTTAATTTTTAAAAACTATAGTTCAGTTTATAAAATTCTTCTTTAAAATTAAGCTCACATTACCACACACTCATTACACAATGGCTTTCATATTTGAAGAAACTGCTATTTGCAAGATTTTGAGTTAATATTTCTATTCGATGATTTACTTTCTTATAGCAACAGAATCTTTTGGAAGCTAAATATTAGGCATATTTCATTTTATCTTTAAGAAGATCAGAGAAAAGAAATGAGAAAGGATCATGAAGGCTGAGCAACTCACCAGAGGTCACACAGCTAGTAAGTGGCAGAGCCATATTTGGAACCAGGATTTGACTTCCATACTATAATTAGGAGATTTTTCTGAGTAGCAAGGTTCTTATATTGGGTTGTTGTTTTTTTAAGGTTCTTATAAACAACAAGATGACAGCAGCTATTTCACTGACTAGCATTTGATGCAATCCTCAAAAACAACTGGAAGAATTATTATTAAAAGTATGTTACATAATATTTAAATATAAATATGGCTTTAAAATATACAATACTGAGGGATTATGATTGGGATACGTCTAGTAAATATTCAGCAAATGGAAATTGCCCAATCTACTTACTCTATGATATGAAAAGCACTTGTACCGCTTAGGCTTTAAACTTTCATCATTCCGTGTGTAAACATGAGATAGCACCTGTAAGTGGCTGATGAAGTGTTTTTCTGACAGGTAATGGGACCTGCATTCTGCTACCAGAGGTTAAAGTTTGCCTTTTGTGGTGCCATTTTGTCACCAAACTTAAATAAGCACATGTGTGTATAAGGAAGCTTGTACAAGTGCATACTTATAAATGTGACCATTAATAAAATATTTAGAAATGCCATTTACACGTTGTTTTTGTTATACCTAAAGTTGAATGTTAGTTTACCTTAAAGTTTAAACAGCTCATGGATTAAAATAAGAGGAAACTATTTGAGCTAGTTGCTAATTTGTTTATAATGAGAAAAAATGCATGTTTGATATCACTCAAAGATTAGCATAGATCAGAAATACATTAAATAAATAAAATAAAAACAATTTTTATGAGCTATCTAGTCCTATGCTTAAACCATAACATAGCAGGTACTCAATAAATATGTGATAAATATACTGATTAAAATATGAAAAGCAAAACTCAATTCTAGGATAAAAGCTAAAATATACATAATTCAAATCTATGGTACCTTTTTCCTATCAGCAAAAAAAAAAAAAAAAAATCACAAATTCTCCATTAAAATATAGTTTTCTTTAATATATACAAATGTTTCACATTTCTTAAAATAACAACTATAGGCAAAATCTTTCAAAATACTGAAAGATACAGGCTAACAATTCTAATGAAAGTTTAGGTACATATTCAACTATAAAACTGCTCTTCAAGAAAATCTGTAATTCTGCTAAAGGTTTTATCTGTCCTGGGTTGCATCTAGCTTATTCAAAAGGAGTTCCCTGAGAAGTAAAACATATGTAATAAGATAAGTAATACTTTGAACCATTCACAGATGCCCAAGCTACAGTGGTAATTAATTTAATTTCATAATTTAATTCAATATTAGAGATCCATACTTTCTAAATTTTTTAAAAAATTTAAACTAATATGGCTACTACTCAAGGTACCTCCCCATAACCCATCACTGTCAGGTATTATCTTGATGGGGACTGTCTTTCTGAATGTAAGCAATTTGCTCAAGGTCACAGAGCTGACTAGAGTTCAGAGTCAAACTTCGGGCTGGATCTAGAGCCTGTGCTTCACTCTGCCACATTTCTGGACTCACAAAATAGTCTTTCTCAGTAATCATTCAAGTTTCACCTTTAGAAACGGATTAAAAATAGGCAGTACACCTTTATCTTTCTAGTTACTAAGAATTTTCTGAAAACCTGAAAGTGGAACTCCGTCTGTTTCAATAATATAAAATGTGATGAGAATCAACACTAAATCTGAAATAAAAAATTATATATTGCTATAAATTTACTATGGTAACATATACCTTAATTTCTGTAAGAACAATTTTCTTTAAACAGTTAGTAAGTATTTTCAGGAAAAATGGAAATAAATGCTAAAGTTAGGGGCTCCCTGCCTTACAGAGAAACACTTTACACACATTATCTTATCTGCAGTGAGACTAAAAGCCAAGGTACAATAATAGTGTGCTGGAAAAAATGTGATGGAGGATCTTCAAGCTTATTTTCCTTATAGCAACATAGAGAAAAGTCCTAAGAAAAATAAATTTAGACTTACAATTCAAAGTAGACATATGTTAATGTTAAGACTACTTTTTCATTTCTTTCTCATGAACATCAAGCAAGGATTATTCTCAAAAGCATAAACTCACGAACTAAGTACGTAGCATCTTTCTAGTTGCAACTAGCAAAAAACACAATCGGTAGGCTTGCCAATAAACAGGTTTTTCCTGAAAGATGCTAGAACAACGTGTTGATCATATTCCATGGCTTCTCTGAAGACCACAACAAAATAGAATTTAAAAAACTCTACCCCATGAAAATTCTATTCCATCAGAAAAGCAATTAAGCTCAGTTAAAAGGCTTCCTACAAAAAGGCATACAACTGGATCTGGTAGGCTTTTCCCAAAGTTTTTTCCAGTATCTCAATTCTGTTGGAGCCAGAACCATTCAACCCATACTTTACAGTGAAAAAATTAGTTCCCCTTCTTCTCATATAAATGAATACAAAGTCAAAGACAATGTTTCTTATGCAAAGATCCCTCTTAAAACTATATTAAAAACAAAAAATGTAATGAGGTTGCACTTTAGACAATTTAATAATTCACCATGACTTTCAGAACTGCAGCAACACAGTAAACTTTCTGTTTTAATATAAGATGGCCAATATAATTTTAAGGATCAATAAACTGACAACACAAGGAGAGTTATTCAAGTGACATGAATTATTTGCCTGGTTAAGACGACAAATCTGTGGTGGCTGTGTCTGAAGCTAAAGCAAATAATCTATAAATCCTAAATGTCCCCCTATCAATCAAGTTTGAGGGTTGTCTTTGTGACAGATTTTGTCCCCCCCTTTTTTCTGTCTACTTCCTGGTTTTTAGCTAAAGGAGGTGGGAACATAACTGAGCTGAAGATAAGACAGCATCAGAATAGATACTACACAATTCCCCTTTACTTTCCTGTAAGGACAGAAGATCTAGGCACCGCTCCAAAGAAATGCTATGTTCAAATATAATTAGTATTGGCTGGTGCCCCAACATACTATTTGGTTTGGACATCAGAATGCCAGGATGTGCTTGGTAGGACGGGGCGGAGTTTCCCCTCAATGTAAAGGTCAAATCATGTCTGTAGTGACATGAATATGGACCATGTTGCTTCATTTTGAAATAAAATCAGACTTCACAGGGCTGAGAAAGCTTACATAGGAAGTGAGATAACATATGTGGAAGCACCTAGCTCAGTGTCCAGTATGTAATATGTACTAAAAACAAAGAAAAAAATATTGACTTGAATAATAAGTTTAACATTTAAAAGTTGATAAATATATTCTATTATTTTCTACTTTCAAAATGTTATCTATAATCAGCTTTTGAGCACCATGTATGAACTATTCTCTGTAAAATTCTTCCTATCACTTTACATGGTTCTGGGAGGCGTTTCCTCCACCCCTACTCCCGTCCCTCTCACCTGTACTATGTCTGTGAAGAGGCATAATGGTTAAGAGCCAAATCTTGTGTGTGAAAAGTAATAATAACAATAATAATTTCTACCTTACATGATTGTTGAATGAATTAAATGAGTAAATACATGTAAAACACTTAGAATATTGTAGGCATGTTAGCTATTATTAAATATATATTAGTTCAGTTGTATCTGAAAACTGGATTTGAGGTATATTGTCTGAATTCACACAATGAAAACTTTAAGTTAAGCAAAAATAACTTAGAAACAAATTTTAATACAAAAATTCCAAAATATAATGCCTTGGCATATCAGTTAACTGGAAGATATTCACATATTTGGAATCTTTGCTCCTGTTCCATAAACATGGATAAAAGAGAAGGTTAAGATTGGTCAAAAAAGCTGATTAAAAATGTCATCATTAATTTTAATTCACTGTATGTACTCAAAACTGCATTAAACAAACATAAAAACCATTCTGATTCATTTCAAATTAAAATAAACATTGCCTAGTACTAGTCACATTTCAGGTAAATTATTTCCTTTTAATACAACAATACATGCTAGCCTTTGATTGAATACCAGTATTAGAAAGTAGCTATGTAAGTTCTACCTTATAATGTCGGTGGTAAATTTAAAGATCTTTCTTACACCTAAGGTATAGCAACTTAAATTGAATTACTAACATCTATAAATTTTCTTTCCTAAAATTAATAGTGCTCAAGGTAACAAATTTAAATAAGAGTGCAGTGTTGTTTTAAAAAGAGTGGATTGTGGCAGTAGTAGCTTAAATTGCACAGGAGCTCGTTTTAGGATCAAAAGGAACTTAGAAATCACCTAGGTCACGCCCCACATTTTATGAAGAAACTGAGTCCCCCCGTGCTATCATACTGATAGGGCCAAGACCACAACCTAGGTCTCCTGGCTCTCAGTCAAATAAATATCCCTTCAAGTTTTTTCATATCAAATTTAACCAATTCATATTAACTGAAAACTATTTTTGTGCCAAATAATTAATTTTTAAAAATTATTGTTAAAACACACACACACAGAACTGCATTCATTCAAGTGAGCACCACAGCAGTCAGTTTACTAACTTCTTACGATATTTTCAAGACCCAATTACGAATTTCTTATTATAAAGATTTTTTTTCAAATCTCTTATTTTTTTGTGACTTTCAAATCACCCCAATGCTAAAGTGTGTGTGTGTGTGTGTGTGTGTGTGTGTACGCACTCTCTCTCCCTCCCTCCCCCACCTCTCTTCTCAATCTCTCTAAAAAAATCATAAAGATGGTGAGCAGAAATCAGCAATTTACTTTCTAATCCTACCATATTTGAGCCAGGTATATCGACTCCTTTTTTCCATCCATAGCATAAGTGACAATAATTCTAAGGGATGAGTTGGTTTCCAATATATTTTAGTATCAGTCTTAGTCTATTTAACTATTTCAGAAACCACTTAATAGAAACCATCTGATCGAAAAGATTTCACTTGTTAAACACATTCCATTAGCCCCATAAAAATATTAGTCATGTGCATACAAGGATAGTTTACTGAAATTTTTATTTTTCCAAAAGCAAACCTTTATCAAAGTCAATAAAATGAGACTGGAAAATAAACCATGAGGTCATTCCATCAGTGTATAGTAGCAAAATAAAAAAGAATAGTATATTCAGCATTCAATTCTGAGCCAGTCTTAATCCAGTTAAAATGTATAAAATGCCATCATAGATATTTTGAAACTAGCAATAATATATGAGTAATCCATAAAAGTTACCTTTGTATTAAATTTCCCTTAAATTTACGTTCAAAGAAATATCAAAAGCAACTTTTTAAAAATAGACTTCATGGGATTGCCAATGTCTTACACGGCCTTCTACCTGACCACTGAAAAACAACGATCACTCTCTTCAGTTTGAGTGAAATCCCTTTCTAAAAACAGAAGCTAACAGCTCTTTGATACTGAGGCAAAAAATCATTTTTAAAAAAATCTAAAACTAAATTTAACCAAGTATTTTAAGATACATCCTAACCATTATATTTGAATCCTTAGAGGGGGGAATATTTAATTCCTTGGAATGACAGTGTTTTCTTAGCAAATCTCCCCCGCCACTAAATAAACTATTAATTAAAACAGATAATTCTGCTTGTACTCTGTTTTAGCCCTTGCAGAAAGATCTCTAAAATAACCCTCCAGTTATAGCACATGTATATGTGTACACATGTACGTATACAGATATATGTTTAATCCTTGCTTTTTTTAACCTAGTTTGTATTCCTATGGGCTGTGTGCCCTTGGACAAGTTATTATATCTTTCTGATACTCAATTTTCTCATTTGTAAAATGGGATAATAATTGAGCTTACCTTGTGGGGTTGTTGTGAGGACTGATTCAATGTTAGCTTATTATCTCCTATAAATTTCCTAAACACATATAAATGATCATATCCCCAAAATACACAAATTTAGTGGGGCATCTACTGTTCAGTTAACTATGAAATTCCCTTTACCTCATATCTATTAGCCAGACTGGCTGCTCATTAATTCAAAAACATCAAACAATGTGACTTGCAGAATAAAGATACACTGCTGGCAGGAAAGACAAGTGATCTTGGCCTGGATCTATTTTTAGGCACGGTTTAATTATCTACACCCCTAGTGTTAACACTGGAAAATAAACAAATGGGTGAAAGGCATCATAAAAGAGTCACTTTGAGATCTACAGTTTCCTAGTATTCAAAAATAAATGGGCATGAAGAAGAGACTTAGATCATTTCTCTAGCAGTCCTTGCTGACACCAGGCAGGCCAGAAATTGCAGAAAGAGGTTTAAAGGGAAATTAATGAGTTCAGACTCTTCAGACTGCCTGGTTTAGAGGGGTTCCAGGTGTAAAATGTAAGCAGTGAGAAAAACTACAATTTAAGGGTTGGTTTTCAGTGACTCACTACCTTACAGTGGAGAAAAATAATTTTGGGGGGTTATATAGTTACTGCATATGGGTAGAAAATGCTCATCAGTTTCCACAGCAAGATATATTTATATCTCTATATTATTTACTCTCATGTAAATAAGTAGGGAAAAACCCAACCCTGATTCTCTTGTCAGGCTAGAAAGGTATTATAGTTAATAATTACGACATCACTAGCTAGCTACCTGGTATTAATTATGCCAAGTCATCCAATTATCTATGGGAAGATTACAATGAGAAATTTACCAAAGAAACACAGCTGAATATTTTGTTCCAAGTTACACTCACTCCTCTCCTGCCAAACAACGTCTGGTAACTAACTCCTATTCTAAGAGCTCTGATATGAACAGGGACAATTCAGACTCTCTCAGGGAGATACACACCATGCCATTTCCTTATTCATCTTAATCTACTAGTGGAACACAATCTTACCGGAAAAGGAAAAATGTTGTCAGCCCTGTTCAAGCTATCTTCCATCCAGGACTTGGGAGCAAAGGCAGAGCTGGGGCGAGCGTACTTCTGGAGCGTAATATGATTGCTTGCGAAATTTTTCTTCAAAGGCGAGATGGAGTTCAGGGGCGTTATTCCTCCATTCAGCCCTCTGCGGTGATCGCGGCCTTGAGAACCTCCCCAGCCACCATATCCGCCACCTCCTGGGCTCCAGGAAGAAGAGGGTGTAGGAGAGGGACTCTGGTAGCTGCTCCATGGAGAGGGGGGTTTGTTAAGATTATTCGCCAAATGAGGCAGCTGGTTAAAAGCAGCATTTCTATGTGTGAAAGGTGGGGGGTGGGGACTGGCAGGAGACCTCCTTTGCTGCTGATGCTGGCTGTGATGATGCTGGAAGTGAGGATGATGAGGGTGGTGCTGTGAGAGAGGCCCGATCTGAGCGGAGAAGCTGCCTCCGAAGCCAGGGCTGACATGATGGGGAAAATTTTGAAACAACAGAGCACCATTATTAGCGGAAGCAGTTGGAACCCCTCCCTGGTGAAAGAAACTGGCATCTTCGTTGATGATTGTAGAGGACGAAGGCGCGATCGCTGCTGACCAGTTACTGAAACCAGTAAGAGACGATGCACTGGACGTCAAGGGCTGGGTGGAAGTGCCTAGCCCTGCAGCTTCCTGGTAATCAAACCCTGTCAACACTGGTGATTCGATTCTGATTTTCTCCTTCCCATTGCCATTTTCTGAAGAATTGTCCCCTTGATTTTCTTCAGATTTTGCCTTCTCAGTTTCAGGCAGTATTCCAGCTTCCTGACCTGGACTTGGGGAGAGCTGCTGCTTTTCCAAAGGGTCTTGCTGTTCCTGTTGCTGACTTTTTGCCTTTTCTGACCCCAAGATCTCATCCTGAATGTTGTGGGTAGCTGGAGCAGGAAAGAGCCAAGCTGACCCGGCACTGCTGCCACTGGCAGCTGTGTTATTATTTATAAAAGCAGCAGGGCTGGGGGTGGCATTTTGGTGATGGTGTGGAGGCTGCAGATGTGGGTGGAATCGGACTGGAAAAGCAGATTTATTCCCAGTATTGCTTTGCACTAGCACTCCAAACCCGTAATCCCCCATTTATTATTTTTAGGAGCAGAATCTTACAACAAAAAAAAGGACAACCTGATGTCTCACGCCTTCGTATCCTCTACCCAAAATGTGTTTGTTTGTTTGTTTGAAATGTCTTATTTATAGCTAGCTCAAAGATTTCAGCTTATCACCCTAAATAGTTCTGATTAGGAATTCTGGTCTCTGAAAGAAAAAAAAAAAAACTAAAAAAACCCAAATCTCTTAAAACATTGACATGAATCCAACTGGGCTTATTTCTAGGAGGGAATAAAAATGAAGAGGGTAAAAATCAAGTCTTTGGTTAGTAAAATAGGCGCTTTCTTTTTCCAAAGGAAAATGTACATGAATGACAAAAACACAGCTTCTCAAGCATCTATGGATGTAGAAGAATAAGCATTGCGCGGAGTAAAAATATATATATATATATATAATTTAACAATCACATATGGTCTTCCTCAGCAGTTTAGATTCACTCACATAAAAATTAGAATAGGGCTAAAAGGGGGAGAATACGTTCTTTTCTTGGCAGCTTGGTTAAAAAAATCAGGAATAATTTAAGAACATTATATATTATATATTTATATATATAGATTATATTAGGTTATCTGGGGCGGGAGGTGAATTCCTGGTTGCGGGAGAGGAAATCAGCATTGACTAATGGAAAGATGATCGCAGGGAGGTTTCTGCTGTTCCTGGTCCTGTTTCTGCTCTTTCACGGGGTGCAGTTTTGGCCTCTGGGGCTGTTCCCGAGGCTCTGGGTGCAGATCTTGCTGCGGTCGCTGTTCTTGGGCTCCCCCCGGCTTCCTCTCCCCCATGAAATGGGTTGGAAACACCCGTTTCTCCCTCTCAGGGGGTCGCGATCAGGAGGGATTAGCGAGACTGGACGAGGACGAGCCGGCGGCCCGGGGGTGCGGGGACCAAGGGGGCGACCTGGAAGGTCCTGCGGTTTCGGCCTCTTCCCCTCTCTGCGGCTCCGGGGTTTTTTTCCCTCATGGGACCCAGGGGCGGTTGGTTCAGTTCTCTGTTCGATTCTCCGCAGGGGGGAAAAAAGAGGGGAAAAAGGAAAAACCCACTAGTGTAGTTATCCTAAAAGAGAAGGGCCTCCCCCCTTTGCTCTCTCTCTTTTTTCCCCAAGATTTTTTTTTTTTTAACTATAATTTAGAAGGCTTTTGTTTCTCCTCACGGTTGCTGGGCCGTCGTCGTCGTCGCCGCCGCCGCCGTCGCTTTACCCCGGTCCCGCAGTCCCCGCTGTCGTCGTTGCGGACTCCGCCTGGCTCTTCTTCTTCTCTCCTTCTTCCTCCTCTTCCTCCTCTGCTGTCGCCGCTGGCGCCGCCGCCGCCACCGCCTCCCGGTGCCCGGGTCCCGCAGCCGCGGCTGAGTCCTTCTCCTCAGGACCCAGCCGAGTGAAATGACAACCAGCTGGAAAGACCGAGAGACACTTCCGGTTCGAAGAGGGAGGGGTGGGGTGCCGCGGACACCGCGCCCACCTGCTTAGAGACCAATCAGCTGTTAGAATTCAGGCGGGGCCACGCCCCTCCACTTGGATCCCCTCCCAGGAAGGTCGAAAAGTTACCTCGAGAGACGCCCCTTCCGTCTGCGCCTCGCCCAGTGAGGCCGGCTGCCTGGAACCCGCTCCCCCACCCAGACTGAGCGCAGCAGGTCGCCATCTTTAGTGTGGGCAAAGGCCTCCTTCGCTGTTGACCTTTCCTAATCACACTTTGCAGGAGGAGCATGTAGGGACGCGCAGAAGAGAGCAGACTCTTTGAGCACCACGGAAAAGAGTCGAGGTGTTGGGGATCGGAGGGGCGACCCCTGAAAACGCAGATGAACGGGAGGACTGCCCACAGTAAAGGTGGTTCCCCAGGCGTCACGTGCTTCGCCCGAGCTCCGCCCCAGAGGGAGCCTTTCCAGCAGCTGTGTAGTGCCTGGAACTGCGTAGGTCCCTGTCCTGAATGGAGACCTCACGCGGGACTCTCCCTTCACCTTACACTCCCCCCCCCCCCCCGCCCCCCAGCTTGGCTTAGGTCTGGTGCAGCCTCTCAGTCACAAAGATGCAGCTGCTGTGGGCGCCCGTGGCCGAGCATTCCTCTCCACCCCGTTCTAGTCCACCTTCCGCGCTGTAGCAGAGGGGCATTTTCAGAACGAAAATCTTGTGGTCCTCACCTGCTCAGATCTCTTCTATGGCAGCCCATTACCCTGCCTATGTTTGGTATTTGAGGCCTTCCCAATTCTGTGGGCAGTAAATCATAACACCTCACCCCCGTCCAAACGCCCCACACCAAGCTGCTTCAAAAATATACTCAGTGCTTTTTACCTTCCCTTCCTCTCTTCTCCACAGGGTAAACCCCTATTTAGTTTTAGGAATCAGTTCAAACTGCTACCCCACTCGGTCTTCCGAATTCTCTCTGAGCGTCCATGGCCCTGTGCGCATCTCATGCTTGTTTAGGACAACATATTGTAATGGTTGCTTTTGTCTGCGGGATCTGTGCACAACTGTGAGGAGAGGACCTTAGAGGTAGGAGGCATCAGTGAATGAATGCTGAAGAAATGAAGGAACAAACCTGCAAGGATGAAGTCTTTCCTGAAGGACAGTCCTCTTTCCAAATCTGAATTATTTCATTCCTTCTGCCATTTAGTTTGGAGCTCACATCTCTCAAGCTTTCTCTTTTAGGTTATTCGCTTGCTGCTCAAGGGTGTGCCTTGTTCACCTTTATA
Source organism: Tadarida brasiliensis (assembly GCA_030848825.1). Classification (NCBI taxonomy): domain Eukaryota; kingdom Metazoa; phylum Chordata; class Mammalia; order Chiroptera; family Molossidae; genus Tadarida; species Tadarida brasiliensis. The sequence continues at coordinate 118,745,354 of CM061259.1, read as the reverse complement.
CATTCCCACCACTATGACCACCATCAGGGCGTAGGTTAATGCCTTGCTCTTAGCACAAGCTCTAAAGATGTTGAATAAGTGAGCGTTTTCCTTTAGTAGGAAATCTAAAAAGAAAGAAATCAGAGTCGAGCTAGAGTAGGGAAAAAAGAGAGATCAAAGACCTTTAAGAAGACTCTTATGAACCAAGGTGACTTCTACTTCATTTCTGTAGCCTTCCCTCAATGGCCCCAACTTCTGCTGCCTCAGTTTTGTAGTCTTTCAATACTTCCTATAGAACACCTGTTTAGAGCCTTAGTGATTTTATTCTCTTTCATTGTCACAAGCATGAATCTTATCTCTGCAACTCTACTGCTAGTACCTGGAGCGTAGGGATTGGGTCTTACTCTGCTGTTTATTCCCCACAACTGGACATACCTTGAGACTTTACTGACTCAGTTAGGTGTCATTTCCTCCAGATTGGGTCCCTGACTACCCCTCTCTCTAGCATGTTATAACCCCCCCCCCCCTTTAATTACTGCTGGTTGTCAGTGGGTTAGTTTCTTGAGGGCAGAGGTTGTGTCTGATTTACCTTTGTGTCTTCGGTTGCCAGCAGAAAGTCTGGCATAGAGCAGATTCAGGACATGCTTATTAAATGAATGAAGGAATGTTCAGTACCCAGCAGATGGTTGAGAGTCTTTTTAGGAGCTACCAATTCTCGGTGGCTAAAATGACAGCCATTACTTGGAGCAAAGAGGACTGACTATCTTTAGAATCTACCAACCTGAATTTGAATCCCAGCTCTGCCACTTCCTGTTGTACAGCTCCAGGCATCACCTCTGCAAGCCCCTGGTTCCTCATAGATAAAATGGGAATGATGTTTTCTCCTGCAGTAGCTTGGTAAATTACATGAGATACATGTGAAGTGCTGGGCGCATAGGTTTTCAAAGTGTTAGTTCCTTATTCCTATATTAAATGCAGAGAACTGCTTCACAGATGTCTCTTGCCTAGAAGCAGCTGCATGCATGAGTGAATCCAGGAACTTGTGTTGGTTTTAGAGGGAGGAGGCAGCCCCGAGACACAGTCAGGGTGCTGCTAGGTCAGCCTGATCTTTTAAGGTAGTAACAAGCGTGGGCTGTAGTGCTGGGCTGGGCTGAAGCTAGAATGATTGGTGTAGATACCAGGTTTGGTTAGGGACTAGGAGAATGGGAGAGGGAGGGGGAAGCAATTCTCTTGGTGTGGTTGCCTACTCAGAAACCCAGGATACCCAGCTCAGGGCTGCCCTCCTTGAAAACATTCTGGCCTCAGAAACTATCCCAGGTAACCATGACAACAATTCAGCAGCTCCATTTAGGATCTCCAAAGGGATCTAGTGTTGCAGATGAGTGCTGGCTTGAACACTCTGCTGGCCCCTCCCATGAAGCATGCTCACTGGGAAGCTTTTGGGTTGCACAGAAAGCAACCTCTGCCCAAACATTAAGTAAGGTGCTACTAGATTTTCAAAAAGGAAAAAACAAAACCAGACCTCCCTCTTGTCCAGCAAGGGCTGATACACCTTCAGAGAACTTGTAGGTCAGTGAATGGATGTTCCCTGCTGGCCACTGCCCACCCCCCTCTGGGGTTTGAGGTCAACCACATCCCAAACTCAGAGCCTCCCAGGAAGCAAGGCCCTAATAGCTCCTTCACCAGCCTCTCCTAAGGCTTGGCAGGCGATATAAATCTCACCCCATGATCCCACAGAGTGAACTCTGCCCCACTCCAGCTCTGATGTCCTCCAGCGCTGCCCTTGCTGTCGTCAGCCTCTTCCCAACAGCACACGCCCAAGCTCTCCAGGGCCCGTCTGGTGACTTGAGCAGCCAGGGCCACCACCCAAGGCCTCCCAGGTTGCACACTGTGCAGCCCCATAAGGCACCAAAGACTATGATGTGAATGCTACCCCCTGGAGTTGTACAGTGCATCAGCTCTGCTTCAGTTCATTTCCACAGGACACAAAGGCACACTGTGGAACTAGGACACCCATACCAAAAAAGCCACCAGATACTAACATATCTGACATGAGCACAAGCTCATCGCATGCAAAGATACTGAAAGCAATGGATCCTTTTTGAGTTGGTGGCCCAGGAAGGAGCTTTCTGTAAGAGAACTAACTGAAGGACACGGTGCCCTTGGTGCTGTTTTGGGTAGTGAGCGTAGTGAGAAGACAAGTCTGGGCAGGTATATGGTCCAGCCCCCTAAGAGATTAATACTCAGCAGCATTTGCCTGGCAGCGTGAATAAGCCTTCTAATGTAGTGGTGGGATATAGGTTTTAATGAAACTAAAAAAAATGCAATAATAATGTTCAAAGGCAGGTTCTGTGGAGGTAGGGAAGAGAGAAGCGTGGAATTACTTGGGGGATAGTACCTGGGAGTTCACTACCAGAAAGACAGAAACAAAACCAAGTCCCACAAAGCAGGTTTCATTAAACCGCACCTCTGATCTTCACCTGGTTTCAATATTGGAAAGCGTGCATGTTTACTTAGAAAGCACCATTGTTTTTTTAACAGTTAACTGCTGGGTTACATTTTCTCTTTTTGTTTGTGCTTTTAGAACACTTTGCATTTTAAGCAGTGTTTTCCTCCTCTTTCCCATGTAAAGTGTTGTCATTAACGTAGAGTCCACAGTCGACAAGCCATGTTGATGGGAGTGGAAGCCGGTTCCTCCAATGCGGTGTTCCTGAAGAAGTGCTTTGGAAAGGTCCAGGTCACACATGCTTCGCTGGGAATCACTGTCTCCCGGCAAAGATTTATTTAGGTGAGCTAGAACAGAGGGTGGCCTTCCAGTGCGCACATCACATGGCATGACTCGGATTCTTTTGTGGCTCCAGCCACCTATGTGGACGGGCTGCTACCCCAGATTCCCCCCCGCCGCTTTGATTGGACACACTTCTCTTCCCTGCGTCAACACCGTGGCCACGCTGCCGAACAGCTGCCACCTCACACCCTGTGGCTAGGCTGGAGGATTGGCACCTGCGATGCTGGAAAATGAACAGCTTTTCAGAGCTTGCGGGAAAGACGCAGGGGCCAGGGGCCAGAGAGCTGGGAGTCAGAGACCACAACTGTGGCTCCAACAGAGCTGTCAACTCAGTCCCTGGTCCAGTTTGTCCAGTTTGATGACTTCCTTCCAGCCAGAATTTTTACTGCCAAGACAGTTTCACTTCAGAACCCTTTAGAAATAAAGGTTCAAAGAAAGTCATCTATATTAAAAAAGACAAAACACTGAAGCTGTCCTTTCTTTTTATATCCAAACTGCTTGCTCCCTATTCTTGGAGGACATGGAGTGCTAAAGAACAATTATAAGAGTGGATGTGTAAGCATCCAACCTCAAACTTTGGTGTGCCTTAATCCCCATGGGAGCCCGTCAAATGCATATTCCCAGGCCCTGCCCCCAAGTTTTTCTCCTATTTTCTAACAAAGTTATAAGATGCAAGAGATTTTTCTCATAATCATCTGAAAGCACAGGAAAAAAAACAAAAACAAAATAAGAATGGCTAAAATGAAAAAGTTCCTTTCTCACATAAATGAAGATTGGGAGAGTCAGCACAGGGCTGGTGGGTGGGTTCGGGAAGTCATCAGAAACCAGGTTCCTTCTAGCTCATTGTTCTTCACACCTCAAAACTTCTGCCTTTTGATCTCAGATAGCTGATCAAGCCCCAGCCATCGCATCTGTATTCCAGATGGAAGGCAGGAGGAAAAGATAAGGAAGGACGTAACCCTTCTCTTTGAGAAAACTTGTCAGAAGACATACACATCACTTCCATTCTCCTTCCATTGGCCGGAACTGGGCCATATGGTCACAGCTCATGGCAAAGAGGCTGGGAAGTATGGTCTTTATTTCACCCTCATGTACTTAGTTAAAAATTGCTATCCTATTGCCAAAGACGAAAAGGGAGGTGGACATCAGAGGGTGGGGTACTTAGACCCAGAGATGTTTCATGACTTACCTGAGGTCTTATAGCCAAGTCAATGACCTTATTTTACAGTTGAGGATGCTGAGGTCCAGGGAAGGGCCTTGTCTAAAATAACTCAGCTCTTTTCTTGACTCAGAACTCTTTCCTCTACCCAGTGGTTCTCAAATTTTAGTGCATCAGAATCATCTGGAGGATTAGTTCAAACAAACCACAATTTCTAATTGCATAGGTATGGGATCCAAGAACTTGCATCTCTAATAAGCTTTCCGGTGATGCTGATGCTGCTGGTTTGATGAACACACTTTGAGAGCCAGTGGTTCACAGGCCATCCCCATGTGGGCTTAACAAGGGACCTTCATTTCAGTGTGGCCAACTGAGTCTATCCCCTCCCTCCCAGCCTTAGTCCCCCTTCTATTTTCTCTAGCTCACCCAATGGTGCCATGATTCTTCCTCCGAGTTGCCTATGGGAGTCATCCTAAACTCCTCCCTCTCCTTCTCTGTCCTCTGATTGGACCCCAGGTTTTCTTCATATTCTTTCCTCAGCATCTCCTCTTTCTCTCCATCTCTGCTTTGATTCGAGCCTGATCATTCCTCACCTAGATTAAAAAAAAATTTTTTTTTTCAGTATTGATTTTAGACAGAGAGGAAAGGAGAAGGAGAGAGAGATAGAAACATGGATGAGAGAGAACATCGATTGGCCCCCTTCTGCATGCCCCGCACTGGGGATCAGGCCCACAACTTGGGCATGTGCCCTGACTGGGAATCAAACCGGCGACCTCTTGATACGCGGGTCAATGCTCACCCACTGAGCCACACCGGCCAGGCTAGATTTTTTTTTTTTTAACAAAAGCTATCTTCAGGCTTAATACTTGGCCTTGCTCATTGAATCCTTCTAAATGGTGAGTCTAATTACATGAATCCCTTGCTTAAACACTTTCAGTGTTTAAGCATCACTTCCTGATGTATTGCTGATGTATTTTCCAAACATCAGTGATTTTCACTCCAGCATCACAATTTTTGCCATATTGGTGTAGCTCCTACACTATCATTTACTTCATATTTTTCTACAAGCTGGCTTACCTGGAAAGAAAAAAACTTAAATATATGTTCAAGGTAACTTGATTCACCACACAAAGTGAAAAACTAATATCTCTAGCTATAACTGAAAGGTGATTATCACATTTAAAACAATGAAAACAAAATAATGTATTGACTTTCTCCTAGATTTGTATGCAGATCAAAGGCCCCGCATCTGAGGCCTTCTTTCCCTTCATTACAAAGGAAGAGTAATAGGGTTAGAGAGTTTCTAAAGACTTACTGCCAATCTGGAAAGGTCTTCTTTATGTCATCAGCAGGACTGAAAGAGAATGGAGAAGGAACTACATTTTTTATTGTGGGATTCAAGGTTATGTACGGTCTTGTCTGTGTACCACCCACAATCATCCATTACTCCACCAGGAAAGGACCCATTACTGAAAAGCACTGCCAGGGACCTTACCATGGCATCCCTTGCACTGGACCCCCTGGACCTACATGGCCGTTCAGTACCACCTCTTGCGTCTCTCCCAGAGCACTGTTCCAAGCATGCTGAAACATTTGAGTTTCCAGGAACCTGCAATCAATCATGAATACCATTTGCTGCAAGTAACCAAATGCGTCAGTAAGAGTGACTTGAACAACAAGAAGTTATTTTTCTCACACATCAGGAAGTCTAGAGGTTGCTGATGCTGGCTGGTCAATGATGCCAGGGCTCCAAGCATGGAATCTCCGCATGTTTTCAGCCTTCCCTTCCGAGTCCTAAGCTATCTCCTACAGCTCCACTCATCACAAGGGCATCCAGAAGCAAGAAGCCGAGGGCTTCAAAGAGCTGTGACTTTCTGGTCCTGAGCTTTCCTGTGACCAGGGAGGAAAGGGTTTTCCCACGGGCCCTCCAACACACTTCCTGTTATATCATTTGGGTCAGAACTGGGTCACATGCCTTGATCTAGACCAGACCTGGGTGCACCTTCTCTGAGACCAAAGGACCCCAACATGAAACATAAAACAAACTCAAGATTCTGCTAGAAAGGAGAAGGAAAAGGCTTTGGAGGAGTCAACGAGAGCCTTCCATGCTTGCCACACAGTCTCCTGAGGCCTTGCCACGTGTGTCTGACTGCCGAGAACCCCGACTGTGTTTGCCAAAGGGGCTCCTCCTCCCGGAGCACCCTCGCTGGCCTGCCTGAGCCCCAAGCAGAGTGCTGTCTTCTAGGCTGGCACAGACACTTGGCCACATAATTGACTATTATCTTATTGACTCTTTGGATCCCATTAGAGTTGCTCCTCCAAGTCAGGCACCCTTTTGTCTTTTGTATAGCCTGGACCCAGCATTATGCCTCTCCCGTGGTAGGTCTTGAACGAGTGTTTGTTGAATTAATCAATTTTTTTCTTCCTTATATACAAGTCACAAGTAAGTCCAAAAGTAATAAATGTTAGGTTGAACTTAATTAACAAGCATACTTCGGAAAATCTTAGGGCTCTCTAGATTTTATTGTTGGTGTTTGGGGGAAATGCAGCAATTTCCTACGAGTGTGCATCGAGTTACTGTTGCCATAGAACCTGGACCACGCTGTTGCTCTTCCGGTAAATCAGTCACTGTGAATCCTGGAGAGTGGTTTCCTAAACTCAGTAAGCCATTTTAGCCTGTGCCAGACATTAAGCAGGGTAATGGCTTCATTTGGCTGAGTCATCCTAGGTCCAGCTCCATGAGTGCATTAGGCTGTCTTTATTGATATGCCCTCAGTGTGAAACAGCTCCTTAAGGGAGTGCATTGCCTTGACACGATTCAATATTGCCTGCACACACACACACACACACACACACACACACAACACACACAGACACACACAAACATACACATACCCCCCACACAAATGCGAACACACACAAACATACACATACTCACACATGCAAACAAACCTACACACACACCACACACACACACACACACATACACACATACCCCACACACAAACATACACAAACGCACAAATATACAAACATACACACAAACACACACACACATACATACACACACGTACACACACAAACACACCCACACAGTTACCACCACCCCAGAACAACTGCCGAGGTAGTAATTGTCTAATATTAGGCACCATCACATCCAACTGGATGTACCAGTTTGTGCTGTGGCTGAGTTCATTCTCGGTAATGGGCTTCTTGAAATGACCTGGCCCCCACTGAAGTACCTTCAGGTTCGACAGCCCATGTAAAATGTAATGACGCATGAATAATTCAGCGCGGGGAATGGGCAGCATTAGGGCACGCTCCCCGCCGCAGTCCTTTACAAGGCCGGCGCTTGGGAGTCAGAGCCGCTCTGCCAGGGGTGTTGTAATTCACCATTTGCTCCAAGTGGAAATGAGATGGAGGAGCACTCCAGGCCCCGAGCTCATTTTTTATTTAGAGCCTTTTTTTTTTTTTTTTTTAAATCCACTCGGCCATTTAAGTTCCAAAAATAGAAGGAGGAAAAAGAAATAAACACACCACAAATTTAGAAGTTTAGAGGCTGGATGGAGTCCTGGTTAAGCCAGGTCTGGGATGCTTTTTTAAAAAAATCCTCAACCAAGGATATTTGTCCATTGATTTTCAGATAGAGTGGGAGGGAGAGAGAGAGAGAAACATTGATGTGAGAGAGACGTATCGACTGGTTGCCTCTCGCACGACCCAGACCAGGGCCGGGGAAGTGAACAGCAACTGAGGTACGTGCCCTTGACCGTAATCGAACCCGAGATTCTGTGGTCTGAGGGCAGATGCTCTAACCACTGAGCTACCGGCCAAGGCTGGGATGCATATTTAAAGCAACTTTTTACGAACTTGTAAATGGTGAGAGTTTAAAAATTCGTTCCTTTGTGTGTGTGTGTTTCTTTTCAGTCCACACACGGTGGTTATTGATGCAGTATTTCTTCAAACGCTAGCCTTTGTATGTACTCGGACACATCGCGTTTGCTGTGCTGTGGGATCACCTGTCTTATTATGATCCACACAGCAGGATTTGTAAATGGACTCAACTTTTTAGAACTGAACTAAATAAGTTTAAAGGGAAAATTCTGTATCACTAATGTAGATAGGAAAATCAATATGTCATACCATAAAACATGCTCATTTATTTTTTCAAAACATACACTGAAATAAGTACCTACTGAGTCAAACAAATGCCTAGTACTGTAAATAAGGTAAGAGTTCCTCCGTGTCCTACCCCGAAGCACCCCACGGCCTGCCGGTGGCACTCTTAAGGAACACTGGCTTCCAGGTTAAGAACAAAGACCTTCTAAATCAGGCAAGATTGGTTCGAGTCCCACCTCTGCCTTCTGTCAGCTGAATGACTCATGAGCAGGCCTTTTTGTCTGTCTGAGCCTCAGTTTCTGCACCTGGAAAATGGGGATACAATTTTAGAGCAGTTAGTTGAGAGGATGACATGAAGTGACACAGGTAAATCTCTTAGCAAATGTCCCAGAAAGATCAGCTGTGATTACTATTAATTTGTGATTGGGAAGGTGCGGGTCATCACAGAGAACCAGCTACCGACAAATTCAATTCAGAACAAACAAAATGTACTAGGCGATTACCATCGGCCAGGCTCTGTGGTAGGTAGGCCCTGGTGACAGGGAGATAGGTCTCAAAGTGACAGACACGTAAAGAGCTAATGACCACAGTCATGGGAAGTGCAGTGTGCCTAGATTTTTATGGCAGGCCAGAAGACGTGATGAAAGGCAGAGTCAGGGAGGAAAAATTTGCAAATCCATACATCAGGCCTTTCCCGATGGCTTATGGGGACATACATCAGTGCTGGAAGGGAGCAAGTAAATTGGATTTCTGCTGGGAACAGAAGATGCATGAAATTCAAACATTCGTATATACAGCAATGGAGACAGATTATCACTTACCTGTGGGCTTAAGTGACATAATGAATTGGTGACTATCATTTTCAAAACCAAATAGTGGTCAAGCAACACGTAAATGGAATTTTAGTTTTCTTTCCTCCCATGAAAGTCACAGGCAGGTATATTTGAGGTTTGGTCTACAGAGTAATTTAGTTGTTTTTCAAAAAATTATTCTTTGTGAGCGAGTGAGGATATGCCGGGAAAGTGCGTGTAATCCAAAGCCATCCGTTCACAGGCACGGTGGCTCTTGACCTCAAGATGTCAAAATGAAGTTCAATCCCTTTGTGACTTCTGACCAGAGCAAGAACTGTAAAGGGCATTTCACGAACCTTCCCACATTCGCAGGAAGAATACGTCTTCTCCTCTTTCCAAAGAGCTGAGACAGAAGTACGATGTTCAATCCATGCCCATCCGAAAGGATGGTGAAGTTTAGTTGTTCAAGGGCATTACAAAGGTCAGCAAATTGGCAAAGTAGTCCAGGTTTACAGGAAGAAATATGTCATCACCACTGAAAGAGTGCAACGGGAGAAAGTTAGTGGTACAACTGTTCACATGGGCACCCCCCCCACGATGGTCATCCCTGGACTAAAGCTGGGCAAAGACTGCAAAAAAATCCTTGAATGTAAAGCCAAATCTCGCCAGTAGGAAAGGAAACGGGCAAATACAAGGAAGAAACAATGGAAAGATATAGGAGTAAAGTAATCTTGTAACTTCCATTAAAAACTTAAAATGAAAAAAAATTATTCTTTGCTAATATGTACAAATCACCCGATTTTGTATGAAAACCCAGATCTGTGTCTTCCCCTTAAAGAGAGGAAGATGTGTCCACCCATATTCTCGTGGGCGGTAATGCAGGGTCGGGGCTGAGTAGCTGCTGCTCTTGTCGATGGGGAGTTGGCTCCCTTGGTCACTATAGGCTCTACTGCCCAGGTGATAATGCTGCCCTAGACCCAGGTAAGGGGAGGGGTCCTGCTTTTGGCCACATGCTTTAGAGGCCCCTCTGGCCCCGCTCCAAACGTGCCCTTCCCCAGGTCTCCAGGAGTCCGTGGAGCCACAGGTGTCTTGGAGAAGGAGGGAGGGGAATGCAGTTCAGACGTGCAGGCCAAGGTGTTCACCCCCCAGCACACAGTCCTGGGCTGGGTGTGCTGGAGTCCGGCATGGGGAGAGAAGAAGAGCAGATGGTGTTTGTTAGGGGTTAGGGGACACTGGGCTGGGGACCAGTTCTCCCCATGTCATCATTTTCAGGTAAGGAAATCTGAGGAGTCTGAGAATTCTGACTTTGAACTTGGCCTTCCAGGCCATTATAAAGGTATTTATCAAGTTAAGAGACCAGCAGCTACTTCAGTTGTTAACTTGGCAAATGAACTTCCATTCATGGGCCTTCCCTGGGCCTACACATGCTAGCAAAGGACAGAGTGGGCCTGCTGGTGGGTTCCACGCCTTCCTCCTTGCTGCCCGGCCCCCACCAGCACTTGGGTGTGTGGTTCCCACTGGACTGAGCTTCGAGAGGGGGAAACACACCCAACGTCACCACTGCATCCCCGCCCCAGCACAGTCCTTGGCACTGCCACGGGTCTCCAACTAACACTGAATGAGAGACTGTAGCATCTGAGAGCTGCTATTTCTGGGTAGTCCTCTGGGAATTACTTTCTCCTGTCATATATGTACACACATCACAGACGATTTTAAATGTTTCCCTTCGAAAGTTCACCAAGGGCTAGATTCTTTGGGGTTCCTTTTTGTTGGTCTGTTTAAAATGAATTTATGCACCTGGTGAAATAATCTGAAAGTTTCAAAAAGTATAAGGAAGAGAGGAAAATCACCCCTCTCTAACTCCGCTGGTGCAGCCATTATTAACACTTCGATATATTTACTTCTAGTCTTTTATTCATGCATTTCTTCTCAGAGCTGAGGGCTTACCCAGAGATTTATGATGATAAGCTGATGTATTCCAACTATTTGGGCAGCTTCCTTCCTGCTGTTTGTCATTCCTCGTGATACAGTTTAAAAGACAAATTGCCTGAGAAACTTCTAGATTTCCTGGAGAAATGTTGAAGTGAGGAGAGGTGAATGATGTACTTCTAAATTTTTGTGTGTGAGAGAGTTTCTGATTTACCCTACTTACAATTGTTCATCATTTTCATCACCATCAAGGGTCGATTATCAGCCACCTAATTCGTGATGGCCTTTCTCTGTTAGGCTCTGTATAGAGAATGCTGCGTACTTTCGGCCCTCTCCCTTTCCAGCCACAGACTGCCCCGCCACATGCCTGGGGCTCACTCAGCAGTTCACAAACATTGACCAGGTGATGCCCCAAAGCCATACACCATCCAGATCCGGAGACGATCCAGTGTAGCAGGGAGAGTGACTAAATTCCAGATCGCAATAAGCATGACAAGCCAATTCCTAAGGGTGCCGCGGGGACATGGAAGAGAGGCTTCCTTACTCAGCCTGGGCTCCAGGGAGGGCTTCCAAGAAGAGGTGATATTTGAGTGCTGTCTAGAAAGCTGAGCTGGGGTTGGCAGGTGGGGAAAGGAATCGGGTGTCGGGTTGAGGCCCCTTGAGGGTGTGGTTGGTCAAGAGAAGGGCACCTAACCCACATTCACTGACTGTCTTCGGTATCAGGCCATGCTGGGTCCTCAGAAAACAGAGACGGATGGTTCAATGAATGAATGCAGACCCCCTACCTAAGAGGACACTTCAGAACCACACCCCGATGAGCCTAAATCCAAGGCAATCTAGAATATCCCTAGTAAAAGTAATTTAAAATGTCTTCTAAAATTTGGTAGTATCCATTAAAATAAAAAATGTACATTTCCCATAACCCAGAAATGCAATTTCTTGATTTCTATTATAGGAAAAACCCACAAACTTGTTCAAATCACTTGCTCATGTAAAAGGAAGTGTATTGCAGCACTATTTGCAAAAGGGGGGGGGATTGGGATGAACCCAAATATTTATGCATATATGAATGACAGTCAGAACGAGGCAATCTCTACCCCATGGAAATGTATGGAAATCTAGAAAGGGTGAGGTACATTATATATACAGTCAAGGTTCCAAGACAGCTGAAAGAAAAAACACACGTCACATAATTCACGTACTATATGATACCATTCATGCAGAAAATCAACACACAAACATACTATGTTTTCTATAGTTACAGAGATATGCACGTTTTTATTTAGTTCATAGATATAAATTTCATATAAGCACAAGAGAACTAACTAAATGCCTTGCTGAACTGAAAACCATGGCTACCTCTGAGGGGTTCAGAGATTGGAGGAGATGGTTAAAAGAGATTTAGGCCTGAACTTTGAAAATCTTTTACAAGGAGTGCACATTCTGTGAATTGTTTCTGCGGTTAAAGGTTAATCAAAGCAATGAAAATGTTCTCACTTTCATGGTAAACCAGAGCCCCCTATTTAGAAACAAACTGAGCAATGAGAAACAAGACACTACCATGTTCCTACCCTGTGACCCAGTAATTTTCCTCTTAGGAATCCATCCAACAGAAATAGCCCCGGAGAGTCGCAAAGATTTTCATATAAAGATGTTCAATGTGGTATTGTTTATTGTCATGAAAAAGAAAGGAACCATCTGAAATGTTCAATAATGGGTGAAAGCCGATAAGAACGGTCAGGTTACATAATGGAATGCTGGGTAGCCAACAAAACCGTGTTGCAGATGCATTTCTACGGACTTGTAAACATGCTAACACAGTAAAATTGTTAGAATATAAAAATGTGAAGGTAGTATGGTCTCGAATGTGATATAACCACAAATACACTTACACAAGACCCGTGGTGAGGGGAGGACCCAGGAGAGCCTCACATTCGCCCAAGTTCTCAAATTTAGACTTTTGACATGATCTCTAAATGTGGTTATAGAAATAATCACAGGGAGACTCTGAATGGTTACACATGAATATACCCTTACCCTTCATGGGACTCTGATTGCTGCATGTAAACATTTAAAACACAGCACCATTTTTCCCAGCCAGCTTTAGTATCCTTCACAAATAGCGGAAGCCCAGACTGCTCCCACGGGCCGAGCACCTGCTGGGCCACAGGCACAAAGGGTCAGCAGGAAGCACCTCAAGTGGGAGTACTCAAGCTGGTGGGGTTATGGATTTTTTTCATGGATAGTTTTCTGCTTTTTCTACAATGAGCATGCATATTGCTTTTGTAATTTAAAAATAGCACCTAGATAAAAATGTCAAAAAAAAAAAAAAGAGAGAGAGAAAGAAACAGGAGAGGAAATGTCCTCCTTTGAAACACAAAAGCAGAGCCCTGCTCTAGAATACGCCACCTCAGGGAGACCTCGGCAGGCTGGCACCAGGGCAGGACAGAAAGAATGCAGCTGGACCCTGCTCCAGTGTGTCACGCAGAGGCCAGTGGGGACTCCTGCCTCCGCCCCGCCCCGCCCCGCTCCTCGTTCTAGGTGAGGCCAGAGTGGCAAGATGATTCTGGTTCAAAGCCGGACCTGATGGCTGGAGGAGGGTGGCAGGTAATCCAGGCTTGGCTCAGCCAGGTGACCTGGGGCTCTGGGGCCCTGGCTCCAAACCGGAGTGCGAGAGAGCAAGGAGGAGCCGCTCAAGAGCAGGAACAAAGGGGGCACGCAGGTCGACTTGATAAATAAATCCCTTTATCAGGGGACTTCAGAACAGAGGATGTATTTGGGGGCAGACAAGCTGCACATGAGATAGCAGATCCAATAGAACGAGAGAAGGCCAGAGTCACCAGGTTACGGGGATCTCTTAATAATGGATCTGGGGCCCTACCCTTGTCAGGTTCCCTCTGTGTGTGTGTGTGTGTGTGTGTGTGTGTGTGTGTGTGTGTGTGTGTGTACGCCCTATAGTGAACACTCCTTCCCACCCCCCTCCACCCGCACGCCTTCGGCTTTTTCTTCCCACTAACAAAGCGGGTGGAACTGGTTCTATCAGCAGAACAAACACAAGGCGTCCAGTTTTTTCCCCAGTGAGGAAATCGCTCCTGCCTCCTCGCCCTCCGACCACAGGACCACGTGCACGGATAGGTCAGGGAGCAAACAGTGTCCCGGGCGAGCAGCTGGCCCGGCAGCCAGCACCCCCAGTCAGGAAGCGGCTGCTCTGTCCAGCCTGCCTCTGTTCAGTGAAAGCAGGTCATTATAAACACGGCGCGTTTCTGCATATTAACCAAATTAAAATAATAATATGTTCTCTCCTTTCATGTGCTCTGCTGATAAATCCCAATTTATGATTGAAGCATGCTGATTAGTTAGTTAAAAAATAATTAGTCCCAGAACGTGTTTCTGAGTTGGAGATTTAATGGATGCACACACATTTTTATCCAGTCCTCAGCACAGGAGTCTTTTCAAGAAAAATATTCATAAGATGCGTTCCTGAGAGACAAACGATGAAGTTGCCTCATTTTATTTTTCTTTCTTTCTCGCTGTGTGGGGTGAAATTTGGATGTTATTTAGTGCCTGTCAGGCTGGGTCATTTTCGAAATAGGGATCCAAGCAACAGCTGTTATACGCGATTGAGTTTGGATGCTGAGACTGGCAAGAGACAAAGTCTCAGCTTAGAAGCTCCTCTTGTCCTGGAGAGGACCTTCCCACTCTGTGTGGGCCTTCATTCCTGGGGCCCAAAGGGTAATCACAGGAAGATCAGAGCGGTGGTGAACCATCCACAAGACCAGAGTGGGGCTATTCGATTTTCATTGTGTTTCCACAGCTGGGAAAATCAATATTAGGTTTGGGACAAAATCTGGGTGCTTTGGCCACTGAGGATCAGAAGGTTCTCCATAGTCCAAGGACAAAGGGGCATACGATGACCGCCAAGGGCCTGTAGCCCGAAGACCAGCTGACCACCCTCAGCCGGGAAGCTGCATGCAGCAGCCGCACCTGGCTGGGCATCCAATTCCACAGCTCGCGGGGCACTGCCTATTGTAAAAGTCTCCCGTGAAAACGCCTCCGCTTGCCTAGCACATGTGTGCGCTCCTGCAGGACAGTCTCACTTCCACTGTTGGACTGGATCGCTGTTTCTCGGATTGAGCCTCATATGGAACACAGGCTTGATTTAGGTGGTTGGAAATCACACAGAACACACTGAGACGCTTCGGCCATGAGAGGCCTGTAGGAGCAGAGATGAGCGAGGGGAACTGGGGATCTAGGCTCCTGCCCTGCAGCTCCTCCAGGGTGCAGACCGCAGGCGGTGAGATTTATGATGAGAATGCCTCGGGAGCTCACGATTCCATTGTGCTCCAAGTGCAGTAGGGGAATCCTCGGAAGGCTTCCCCTTGAGGGTAAATGGCAGAAGCTATCTTATTGCCACTTTGCTGCTCTTCCGCCTCATCCTCTATGGCTCCCCATCACACCGCCTCCTGGTCATTCATTCAACAGACATCTCCTGACCACTCTGAGCCTCTAGGGTATCAGAGACAAAGAGGTCCCCCCAGTTCCCCAAATGGACTCTCTCTCTGGCTTCTTGGCCTTGACTGCCCCCTCAGCCTGAAGTTGTCCCCCCACCCCCTTGAAGTTGTCTGCCTAATGAACACGCCCTCAGTACCCAGCCCGGGCGTCACCTCCTCCGTGAAGCTCCCTCTCAGTCCACCGTGAGCTGATATTCTCCCAGTTGGGTGTACAGTCTGGAATCTGCTCTGATGGGTTAGGCAGCCATTCTGCTGGTCCATCCGCACCAGGACTAAATTATCCTGAAGGTCCCCTCTGATCTCTCCCGCCCCCTCCCCACTGTGTGGCCCACTCTGTGTGTCTCCACCTTACTCTGTTCCCTGTCTTTCCATTGCTGTTTTTCCTCCCCTCTCCCCGCCCCAGCTGTGAGCCCCGGCAGGCAGGTAGGTTTGAATATCTCTCGTCTCTCGCTAGCCCAGGGCTGGTCCCTGGAAGGTGGCAGTAACGGAGAGGGGGAAGGAGAGGGGAAGCTAGGTAGAAGATGAGGAATGTGGGGGAATGAGAGCTGGTGTATTTTTGGCCCATGTGCTGATCACCACGAGGAAGTGGCCACAGGCTATACAGCCGTCTTCATCGACACCTCCCCCAGCCACCTGGCAAAGAAATCTCTACCTTTCCTCTAAAAATTCCAGCTCCGATGCAAAATGCATAGAAGTGTGGAGAATGATCTGGGTTTTGCATTTGGAAAGAAAAACACATCTTTTGCCCTAGCCCGTGTCTGTTTCATTGTCCAGCCCTTGAGGCTCTGGTCTGTGAGTGTCTGTGCCAGTGTGTGTGGCTGAGAATGGGCGCTTTATGGGCAAAGGAAGCAAGGCTTTTCTTTGGCTGGTTCTCCGAACCCAGCTGCCAGTCCCAGGGCTGGCTGCCTTGGTCCACTCCAGAAAGCCTCCCGCCTGTACTAAGGAGGCCGTTCCTCTTCCAGGCAGGCCTCTAGGACGGCCCTTGAAACAGGACCCCCTGGGGCCATGGCAGGCCCACTGCCCCAGTGCCGGGCAGCACAGGGCAAGGGCAGCGCCCTCGGGTTTTCTCCTCGGAAGCCGTGTGCTGCAGTGCAGAGGAGTCAGGCGCAAGTCGGCTCTCAGCGGCCAGCTCTGTGACCTGGGGGCAGCTCTTTGACCTCTCTGTGCCTCAGTTTCCCGAAAGTGGGGAGAGCAGAATCAGCAGCTGGGTAGCGTGGCTGTGAGGAACGGGTGGGACAGTGCACTTGCTGAAGTCCCCCCACCCCCTTGAAGTTGTCTGCCTAATGAACACGCCCTCAGTACCCAGCCCGGGCGTCACCTCCTCCGTGAAGCTCCCTCTCAGTGCACCGTGAGCTGATATTCTCCCAGTTCGGTGTACAGTCTGGAATCTCTGATGGGTTAGGCAGCCATTCTGCTGGTCCGTCCACACCAGGAGTAGATTATCCTGAGTGGAAAGGCGAGACGTGCGTGCTGATTTCCCGCCTCGGCACAGGGAGCTGAAGTGCTCAGAGGCACTGCGGCAGGACAGCTGCTGCGTCCCACACGAGGCTCAAGGCCAGCGGAGTGCAGAGCTGACAAAAGACAAGTCCCAAAAGCTGCGGCACACTTCTCAAAGCTCTTTGCCACTTTGGAGGGCAGAGGAGGGCTGGGTTGTTGAACTTCTAGAAGATTTAGGGATGCCTTCTTCGGGAAAGGCCTCTGCGCCTCCCCCTCTGCCTGAGCGCATCGGGCCTCAGAGCTTGTTCTGTGCCCCTGCCACTGGGGACACGGTCGCTCTGGCTCTGACTCACGCTCCAGGAAGCTCCAGTGGCTGGTGGCAGCAGTGGAGGGAAGTAGGGACATGGTCCTATGATGGCAGGTCAGGGGTAGGCAAAGCAGGAGCTGTAACCATAGGGGGCCCAGCAGGGACGGCTCCAGAAAACTTGCCAACTTGAAACATCAGAGAGGGCAAAGCCAGCCTTTGGCAGTAGCCAGCAATTGAGAACTTGCCCATCCTCCTGACCTTCCTTCTCTATACCCCCATCATGTGATCCTTGGAGAGACCAGAAAATAGGTCAGCAAGCTAGTGGGAGGACAGGGACAGCAAACCCACAGGGTCCTCCTGGCAGCAGGCCCTAGTGGGATGAGGGAAGAAGATGTAGGTAATGAATCAAGGCAGCGTCCCTGACTTAAAGGGACCACGGGACCTTTTATTACCTAACAGTGACCAGAAAACTCATGGGTCTGCCCATATTCTCTGAGGGAGGAACAGATTGCATGCAATGAGTAGGTTTTAAGGGAAATGGGGGACAGAAATAAAGTTGCTTTTTGAAAAGAATCCTGCTTGTCCATGTATTCAGATGTTATTGTCTCTGATCCAGTACTAACCACGTGCTGAGCACCAGGCAAAGCACTTCCTATTTTTAAAAATAACCCATGGAGGTAGGTGCTGTTATAACGCCTGTTTTGCAAAGGGAGAAACTGAGGTTCAGAATAGTTGGATGACCAGCCACAGGTTGCAGGACAGGTGGGAGGGAGCCAGGACAGGGAGCCAGGCGGTCAGGCTCTGGAGCGCCAGACCCCAACCCCATCCCGGGGACATGCAGACAAGGACTGGCACTGTCCCTCACATCCTCTACATGCACTCAGCTAAACGCACTCCAAGAGTGCACAGGAATCTCCCCCCGCCCCTGTGGGGAAGGACTTCAGAGAGACACGCTGTTTTGGTTAGAATGACTCGGATGCAATAGCAAGGCCCACTGAAGCTAGCTTAGGGAGAACGGAGGGGAACATTCTCACAGGATCCAGGGATGTGTTCTGGAAGCCTGTCCTGACTGCCTCCACCCTTCTCCTTCCTGCTTCTTACTCCTCCTTTTTCCTCTACACATTCCTCAATCCATCTTGCAGAACGGGGCTGCCTTGGCTCCCGGGTTAGAGGCACCACGGTGCCAGCCCTGAGACCAGCTGGCTGAATCCCGATTCAAAGTGCACAGGAAGATTAGTTAACTAGTACTGAGTACCTACTAGCACCAGGCATTCTTTCAGGCACCTGGGATACAGCCGCGTGTAAAACAGGAAACTAAACAAAACAAACGGTCCTTGAGGGGTGTCCCTTCTGATTGCTTTATGTTGGGTCAGCTAACCTCTGCCCCTGGCCCAATCCAACTGCCCAGGGACTGGGGTCACACAGGACCCCCCCCCCCCAGGTCTGAGGTAGGTGTGGAATCCAGGACTGCCTGTCTCTGAAGCCATCAGGCCAGAAGATCTCAACCTACAGCTTCGGTTTTCCCTGGTGGCAGCTGCCCACTGCTGCGTCCAGTTGGTGGTCTCCCTCAGGAGGGCCCCTACCTCATCAGGCATGTCCCTGGTCTCTTTCATGCTGGGTTTGACCCACAACGTCCTTTATCCGACTCCCATGTATGACATGAAGCCAGATGTTATTTTTCTTGTTGCTTTTTGTCCTTCTCTCAACCTGGAAGGGAGCGAATGCCTTCAAGGGAGAAAGGGGGCAGTCTCCCCCTGCCCTGGGGCAGGCAGCGAGTGGAGGCAGCGTCAGCAACGCCAACACACACAGAGGACGGACTATACTGGGACTCTTGTCCCCCCAGATGGTCTCCTCTGAGACAGTGACACTGCTTTGTACAGCCGGGCCTGGCTGTGGGAGCCTGGCTGAACGGGGCCTTGTCAAAGCGCCGTCGCCATTCATTGTCCTGCTGCAGGGATGGCGATGACCTGGACAGCGAGGGTCCTCCCTGCTTCCTGTGTGACGGCCACTGGGATCAGGTTTAGTAACGCCAGCTGCTGCGTTTCCATGGGCCGGGTCTGGGCCTCCCAACTTCTTATCATTTCAACAGCCTTTTTTTCTTTCTTTCTTTCTTTCCTTTCCTTTTTTTTTTTTTTTTTCCTTTTTTTTTTTGTACACAAGCTACTGCGCATTCAGTAATGGGATGGATTACGTCAGATGCTGCATTTGCCAGCCTGACATGAAGCTAGGCTTCTCACTGCTGCCGCAGAGGGTGCCAAGCTGGCGTCTGGACCCTGGGATGGAGTTCCCAGTGCAGAGTCCCCCCACAGGTTCTGCGGGGTCCCCAGGTTTTGTCCTTGGAGAAGCATGGTGGTGAAGAACGTGGACATCTGAGTCAGAGGAGACCAGGATTCAATCCGGCCAGAGCCATTTACTATGCTGGGCCAGTGTATGTGGCTTAACCCTTGGTGCCCCCGTGTCTTCATGTGAAATGAGGGTGACGTGGTTTCCTCACTGCACACTGCAGGATGAAGTCAGGGTAATATATGTCCAGGGCTCCGCGTGGTTCCTGGACACGGAAAGGACCCAGCACATGGCAGCCATTGTTCATGTATTTGTCACACCTCCTTCTTGAACTCTGTCCCCCAGTATAATTTCCATGTCCACAGAAGTGTGCTGGAACCAGGCACTGGAGGCAGATAGACGTGAAAAGTCGTGACAATCACATATGCCTCTCAGATTGTTATGAGTGTTACATGAGATAATGTGTGTGATCATAATAAACCTGTCTCCATGCTTTAGACATCTTATTCATTTCATCGTCACAGCAACTCTAAGAGGGAGGTGCCACTATTATATGCATTTTACCCATGGGGAGACTGAGGCAATCACAGGGGCCTTAAGGAACTGGTTCAAGGTCACGAGCTAGTAAGTGGGTAAGGCAGAAAGTGGGTTGGGTGAAAATGTCTACTCACTGTGTCAATCCACCATCTACCACATGGTCTGAAGTGTCTGGCACCTAGTGAGAGTTCCAGAAATGTGAATTACATTTCCACACATCACATGTATAAATGACAAGGATACAGGGCACTATGGATATTTGGGACAATAGCTGTGTGACTCGTTAGGGAATAAAGTCACCAAATATGACCAAATAAGGTTAAGAGTACCTACTGTATGCCAGGTCTTCCCCTGAGGTCTTGGCGTGTGTAACTGTTAATTCTGAGAATCATCCCGTGTGGTAGATGAATAATAGGCCCTTGTGGTTCGTGTGAATTCTGTCCACACACACATCTGCATTTCTAATCTCAGATTAGGCCCGAGCACTACTTTTCCTTAGAACTTGGAGGAAAAGTGACTCTTGGCTGGCCCAAACCGAGCACAAACAGGATGTACAAGGATTTGGAAGGACACACTCGTCATGGCCAAATTTCCAGCCTTGTTTTCCACTGGTCCAGAAAAATAGATGCACAGAGTGAAGCAGTGTCCAGGCTGAGAACCCGGAGGTGTCAGTCAGAGGCTGGCAGGAAACAGATGGCACACACAAATGAGGTGATTTCAGGAGAGTTCAGTAAAGGAGCTATTTACAAAGGTGTTGGGGACTACAGGGATAGTTCAGTTCCCTGGGGCTGCAATAGCTGAGTGCTGTCACCTCCCCTAGGCCTGAAGGGAGAGGGCACGGGCTGGTGACCTGAATCTGAGACAGAGTACTGGGTGGAGAGGTCCATCTGGCAGGAGCTGAGGCCTTGGGTAGAGGGACTCAGCCAACCCACAGTGGCCCAGTGAAGGGGAGGCAGAGGAATAAACACCCCAGCATCCTCCTCCTCCTCCAGCCTTCCAGTCTCCAGCCAGGTTCCACATTGTTTGAGCCCAACCAGGAACCAGAGGGCAAAGGGGCACCATTAATTCAGTCCACAGAGATCAGACTCCCTAGGGCACAGAGCAGGGTGGAAGAGGTTGGCAGTCTGTAGAGGCAAAAGGAAGATTTCTGGAACACTAGTTCTTAACTGGAACCACAGAGAGACCATCGACCCCTGGGACTGAAGATTTGAAGGCAAAGAGAAGTCTGGGGTCTCAGCGATGGTGTCTGTTTCTATGGTGTCTGGGCTATGGAGCGACCAGGTCGTCTGTGCCCGCCAAGCTGGGGCCTGATGCTACCTTCTGCTCCTCTGCACTCTGCATGAGGTCTCTTAACCAGGTCTAACTGAATCAAGTATCAAGTCTCATTTTTCCTCTGTGGCTGCCCTCTTCAAAGCCAGAACCGGCTAAGGAGGCCTTTGCAAGCTCAGGGGTGCTCCGACTGAAAACTCATTCATGTCCTTCAAATCTGGCATCAATTTCTCTGCTTCTCCGATGTCTTTCCTAACATTGGTGTATGTCCGTCCCACT
Organism: Tadarida brasiliensis; assembly: GCA_030848825.1. Classification (NCBI taxonomy): domain Eukaryota; kingdom Metazoa; phylum Chordata; class Mammalia; order Chiroptera; family Molossidae; genus Tadarida; species Tadarida brasiliensis. The sequence goes on along the minus strand of CM061259.1, from coordinate 118,723,969 downwards.
AAGATATAGATTCCACAATGGCAGTTTTATTCACTTCCGTATGCCCAGAACCTGACGCAGACATGCTGTAGGATCCCAATAAATACTCGTTACATCCTTATGTCCCTGTAGTTCTCAACAGATTCCCATTTAACCAGCATTTATTAAGCAACTACTACTTCCTGAGCACTGTTAGGTCATTTTCATATTAATTTTCTAATTTAAATAATCCCAACAGCCCTGGTTATTATCCCCATTTTTATAAACGAAGAAACTGAGGCTCAGAGAAATGAAAGTTTTTGAGTTCCGCTTCTCTGGTCTAATGCTTTTTCCTTTCCTGCTCAGAAGGTGTCTCTTGATTGGTCATTGAACAGTTATTTCATGCGTATGCATGAGCTGGCTGCGTAGTTGAGCCCAAGAGAGCCTGTGTGTGTGTCCATTTCTCTGTGTGCGTATGTCCATGCGTCTGTGTGTGTATGTCCACGTGTCTATCTGCGCACTTCCAGGCGTCTATGTGCGCACTTCCAGGCGTCTGTGCGCGTGCGTCCAGGCGTCTGTGCGCGTGCGTCCAGGCGTCTGTGTGCGCGTGCGTCCAGGCGTCTGTGTGCGCGTCCATGCGTCTGTGCGCGTGCGTCCAGGCGTCTGTGTGCGCGTCCATGCGTCTGTGCGCGCACGCGCACTTTGTGAAGCTCGGAGCACCATTGATGGTGCTGACCTGGTCACAGTGCTCGTCTGAGTTTGACAGGTGCTGCCAGCTAAAGCGCCCATGGATTTCCTCCCTGTAACCTCGACCTTGAACTCATCCTACAATATGAGCGAGAGATGGGCTCTGACGGACCCTGTTTCCAAACTCGGCTCTAAGTTGGATGCAGGAGCCCTGGCTCTCCCGCACTTGGCTTGCTCCTGTTGATTCAAAGCGCACATATTTCTGACAGTTTCCTCTGCTGAACAGTGAAAATGTAAACTTGCCAAGTGCCTACCCTTTAGTGGTTCTACCATGGCGCTGCCAAAATTCTAATCGGCCAATAAAATCCACCTGCCTCAAAAGAGCCCCAAGCAAATCTGCACGTAACCAAAAAGAGAACAAAAGTTAAAAGATGTTTAAAAATACCTATTTTATATGCCCTGAACTTGCACATAGTTCTTTTGGTCTCCATAGCGGCCCTGAGGATAGGAACTGTGCTAAGCTGTGTTTTATAGGTGGTGGGTCTGAGGCTTCGGGGTGCTGGGGCACTTTGTCCGAAGTCACACAGCTAGGAAGTGGCAGAGCGGGGCCTCGGGGCAGACCTGGACTTCTAGCTGTTGCCCATGGATGAGACCAGCCAGCAGCTTTCTACTGCTGAGCCCGCTGGCCTCAATCATGGGTAGTGTCACCTCGATTCCTTTTCATTACCTCCTGCCCTATTTTACTAAGGATTCAGGGCAGAATCGGATCTGGCCTAGAAAAACATCTTTCTGACCCATTAGAGAGAAAGCGACAGAGACAGGAATGTGTCTCCAGGCTGTTCTGTAGAACCGAAGGCACTTTCATGACAAGCCTTTCTCCTTCCTGGGGATCGTCAGGACACCCGACCTGACCCTTCCTAGGGCCCTGTCACAGGCTGCCTCACTTCAGCCCTATCTCCTCTTCTAGATAGGGTCTGCGTCTCACCCTTCAGTCTCCTCTCACACCCAAGCCCCACTGTCCATCAACATTCACCCAGCACCGACTGCACGCCAAGTCCATATCAGATACTTTCACAGCCATGGCCTGGTTCCTTCTCTGTGGCCATCCGTGTGGAGTTCGTGGTAAGCCCAGCCCATTTTGCAGATCAGGGCACTGATGAGGGCACTGAGGCTGGGAGGGTGAAACAACTTGCTCAAGGTCGCAGAGCTATAGAGGCCGCGTGGGGATTTGAGCATCGGCCAGCCTGCCCCACCAGCGGTGTCCTTTCTGCAAGGGTAGCGTTTGAACAGGTACCCCGTACGCGCCGGGTGAATGACGAAGGAAGGAAGCAAGGGAGCAGGAGGGGGAGGAATATTGAAAATAGTTCAAAGACAGCAAAATAAAGAGAAATCATAGAACATTTCAAAGCAGTAAATTGGTGAAAGGTTAGAAAAAATGGGTCTAAGGTCTAACTTCCCTTCTTCTGAGGTCGTGAGAAGGGAGGCACATGCCCCAGATCAGAGGAAGGAACATGGACGCGGCTGAACGTCAGCCTCAGCGTGGGTCTTCCACTGGGCTTCCTGGGGGGATGGAAACACCCCGATGGCAGTCACGTGTGCTCTATGGCTCTTTTCAAGAAACGTGAACAATTTCTACATGCAGTCTACATATATGTGCACAGCAGTGAAATTAGAGAAGTCACTGCCCTTGGAGGTAAATGACCAAGGTTCAGATTCCGGGTCTGTCCTTTCCTAGCTGCCCAGCCTTAGCTAAAACCTCTCGCGCCTCGTCACCCCAGTTTTTCCATCTGTGAAATGGAAAAGATTCCTCCTTTCACGGGGGCTTAGTTCAGTGTTTGCCATGTCGTTCTAGCGAATTAATTTATTTGGTTTTCACCCTGGCTGGTTTGGCTCAGCGGTTAGAGCGTTGGCCCGTGGACCAAAGAGTCACGGGTTCGATTCCAGTCAAGGGCACGTACCTAGGTTGCGGTTCTGTCCCCAGCCCTGGTTGGGGTCCTGCGGGAAGCAACCAATCGATGTGTCTCTCTCACATTGATGTCCCCCCCCCAACTCTACCTGAAGATAAAAATGGAAAAAAGTATCCTCAGGTGAGGATTAAAACAAAAATTTATTTGATTTTCAAACGTGACCCCAGTGGCCCCCTCTGCTCCCAGCTCCAACTGTCCACCTGGAGACAGTTCCGAGTAGTGGGCGTGTCCAGGGACCCTGGAGCCAGAATGTGGGCTTTAAACCAGGCTTTGCCCGTTCCCTGCTGGGGACCTGGGGCAACTTCCTTAACCTCCCTTTGCCTCTGTATTCTCACCTGTAAAGTGGGAATAGTTCTAGGACTTCCCTCTTAGAGTCCTTAAAAAGAGTGTGCTCCCTGGGAGCCCTGCCTGGCACATAGCAAGTATTCAGAAAATGTTAGTTATGACAGCATTGGCATTATTATTATTACATCCTGAGTGTTCTTCTTGTGTCTTCATTTCAACTATCGTACTGTCCCCTCCCCCTCGTCCCCCAGATCCCAACTGCTGAGCCGGAGTACCCAGATCTGCAGGGTATCGAGGCACCACTGGAGCGGGGAAAGAGCCTCGTCGTCTTTCAGTGATGTCAGGAGGGCTCCTTATCAATAATTGAACAGTTTTCCAGGAACCCAATCTAGAGAGTGCAGTGCCCTGGCTGCAGCAGGGCCAGGCCGCTGGCTAGGGCTCCCGGAAGGCTCTGGGCCCAGCGGGGCTGGTTATCTGCCTGCTCGGGGGTGGAGGGGCGGCAGGGTGGGACTCAGGACTCAGGCACCTCCACAGGCCCTGATCTTCCCAGGCCCTGCCCTCACAGCCCTGCTCCAACAGCCCCGCATGGAAGGCGCTGCTCTTTACCTGGCATGCCTGAGCCTGGAGCCTGGAAGTCATTCTGAAGACCTCCCCTCCCTCACTGCTCACTTTTAAGCCATCCAGAGGTCCTGAGGATTTTGTTTTTGAACATGACCCAGATCTGCCCCTTTCTTCCATTCTTATTAGCAACACTCTAGAGCAGGCATGCTGGGACCTCCCCAGAAGCAGCTCACTGGCCTCCCTGATCAGCACCTGGCACAGCCACCCCTCCCCCCAAGACACACACACACACACACACACACACACACACACACACACAGCAGCTAAGAGCAATCCTTCTAAAATGCCAGTCTGGTCCTGGCACATCCACACCCAAGCCCTTCGGTGCTTCTGTGCTTCTCCTAGGAAAACAGTCAGCCCCTCCACGTGTCCTCAGTGTTGCTAACCTGTGTCCAACTTCACCCCAAGCCCTTCTGTCTTCATTTATGATCTTCCGGCCACACCACCCTTGTATCAGTCCCTGTCATAGAGACTTCCTACCTCCAGGTCCTCGCCCGTCTTGTACTCTCCCCCATATCTGCCTCCCACTTATCAAGCAGTCCGCAGATAACATCACCTCCTCAGAGAAGCCTTCCCCGACCTCCTGTCTAAAGCAGTGACCCCACAGCCTTGGGCCTCTGCCCCCCACTGCCCCCGCATATTTCCACCGCGAGACTTATCCTGCCCGGAAGGATCCTGTCAAGCCATCAGCTTCCTCATCTATAGTCTGTCTCCCCCACTAGGTGAGCTCCCAGGGACACAGGTCCTGTCTGTCTTGCTCACAGCTGTATCCTTAGCTCCTGGTGCCCGAAAGGTGGACAGTAAATGTGTATTAAGTGGATGGCTGGAAGCTGGGAGGCTGTGAGGTGGACTAGTGTCCTAGGTTTGAGTCCCAGCACTGTGACCTGTCATTGCACCTCTGGAAGGTACAGCCTGAGTCAGGAGATCCGGGGTCTATCCCAGGAACTCACCTGATTCCTGAGCCTCATTTTCCTCATCTGTCAAAGGGGAAGTTCTGGGGGTGACAGAAGGGAGCCCGGGGCCTCCCGAATCCCATGGGCACTCTGCACTGAGTGGGCAGACACACCCTGTGTTCACCCACAGAAGCCACAGTGGGGGTGGAGGGCGAAAAGCAACCATCCAGCCCAAAGCCTGTCAGACAGCGCCCACTTCAAAGGAGCTAAGCCCCAACGACAGCACCTAAAGCGTGAGCCCTCCCGTCACCGTTTCCCTTTGGGAAAGGGCTGCCAGGGAGCTCAGAGACACCTTGGACCCTCCACCACAGTTTCTCCTGCAGGGTGAATGTCCATTGTGCAAACCAGGTATAACCCAATAGATAATTTGGGGCATACTGTTGACCTTACGGGGACTCACAAGGGCGAGAGGTGAGAGGCTTTGAAGTTGTGACCTTTGCTTTGAGAAACTTGATCATAACACTGGCTGGAAAAGATGATAAAGAGGACTGAAAAAAAGACCCGAGATGCTTTGCACTGGCGTCAGAGCTGGTGGCCGTAAGGGGGGCAGCAGGTGACCGGATGTTGCAGGAGCGGCTCACACGCGGGTTCCGAGGCTGTGAGCTCCCACCCACAGAAACGCCTGGAGGCTGGGTCTCCCGTGGGGAAATTATTTTTGTTCTGGTGATGCTAAAGTTCTCTAGTCCAACCCCCACCCTCTTTTATTACTCCCATTAAAATAATCTATGTTATAACCGTGACCCTGAACTCAGAAAAGGCCGTGGGTGCTCAGCAGCTCTGCCTCCCCGGGCCTGCCAGCGGGCTGCACTTCTCTGCCAATCCTGAAAACCGTGGAGTCGGTGCCCGGCGTGCAGTAAGCGCCCTGCCCTCGAGGACGCTTTATTCCTGCTCCACTGTGTTACCAGCAGGGGAGGGAACGCACGTGATCGAAACAGCCGCAGATCTTTTTTTTTTTGGAATGAGGTGAGCAGTAAAGAAATTCTAGGAGTCTGGAGTACAGTCTCATGGCCTGGATGGAGCGAATCTGGTTCCAGTGCTAGGTGACCCTTAACACGGCCACCTGTCCCCAGCAGGTGCTGCCTGCCTGCCTCACTCCTAAAGCTGCCTGGAGAGGAAGCCCCCCGTTGGGTGGGAGGAGGGAACTCGCGCAAGGTAAGCACCCACCGGGTACCTCCAAACACCTACCGTGGGTAAGCCTCACAGCAGCCTTGGGAGGTAGTGTACCCCTCCCCCCAACTTAGAGGTAGAGAAACTGAGGCTCAGTGTGATTCAGTAGCTCACGGGAGGAGTAGGTTAGAAAGAGGCCAGGCTGGATTTGAACCGAGATCTTTACGACTCCAGCGTCTGCACTCCTCCACTGTCTGGAACCCGTTCTCAGGGCTTGGCTCCTTCTTTAGGAGCCCGTGGCAAGTGTGACTTTGCAAAGTTGGCACTTGTTTAAAACACTGCTCCCTACGTTTTATGTATCTTTTAGTGTCTGCTCCCCGTTTTTCAGGTGGCCCTGAGCCAGACCTCTGACTTTTCCGCCTTAGCGGCTCAGGCCTCTCATCTGTAACCCAAACCCCGATCCTAGCAGAATCCAGTCAAAGTAAGTTATCTGCTGTCAGGGCTGCTTAAATATTTCATGGTGGCCTGGATCGAGGCAGAGGACAGATCGGTCTGCTCTGGGGGCCGCCAAGGCAGCTAATGGATCAACTCTGGGCAACAGATGTCTGGGGCCAGGATAGATGGCCGTCAGACGAGGCAAGCAGACAGTGGGGGCTTCGGGTTAAGCATCTAGCTGGGGACAGGGCGATGGTGGCTGTCTCTTTTGTAAGAGTTCCAATGCAAAGAGAGAATGCCCTCCGTAGGCATGTTCCCTCTCCTGGCTCTCCTGGGTGCTAGAAGGATTCGCAGAAGCGGTGTGTGGGCCCTTCCAGCCCATCACCACACAGTCGTGGGTGCCCAATCAGACCAGTTACCCTCTCTGACAACTGGGGAAAGATTCAAATGTGGTTCCCAGAGATGGAAAGAGCCTTTAATCTCAACTCCCCTTCCAAACCCACTGGTGCTAATGAAGCCCCAGCTTGCATTTTGCCTTTGCGTCCACAGTCCCTAGGAGTGGACATCACCTTGGCCTCCTCTGGGCAGTGGCTGAATCAGCCCCGTCCCACCTACCACGTGCCACCAACACACCCGCGATTTCAGGCACAGTCACTAAGCGCTTCCATCGAAACCTCTTGAGGCTACAAGGTACCAAATGTTTTGAATTAATGAGCTTCTATTTTCCTTCCCTGTCCATGGGCCTTGGTTGCCGTTTTAGGCGAGACTGACTGGAGGAATCCTGCCTGAAAGCTGGCAGCCCCGGCTGCACTTGCAGTTAATTATCTCTAATAGGCCGTACAATTCCCTCTGCACCTTTTACGACATGGGGCAGAGGCAGCATTTATCCAAGTCGATCATCTGAGACTCTTTTTCTTGCAGAAAGACAAAGTTGTGCGTGAGCTTTATAAAAATGTTTATTTAGCCGGTTATTGTTTGTTCACGAGGTGTTTATCGGGGACACACCCCTGGGCCAAGCATGGCCCTGGGCTGTTTATAATTCATGACCAGCTTCAGTTCTCACAAGCCTATCCGCTCAGCAGTCTTATCCCCGTTTGGCAGAGGAAAGCAAGTAAGTTCAGAACGAAGAGAAAGGTTGAAGTCCTTCGCCCCTACCCCTACCTGCTTGGACGCCATATGTTGGCCAGGGCTGGGTCCCTGTGACTGTAATTGCTGGTAGCCTCCAATAACACGCTTTCCTCGCTCTGTCCCCTGGCCCTGGGGCTGGTCCCAGCTTCCCTCTTGCTCGTCTCTGCATGCTTCCCAGTCCCTTGTCCTCTAACCACGTGTAGGGAATGGCCTTTCTCCAGTCAACTCAGAGGCACGAGAGATAATCAGTCCACGGTGGTTCGAAGCACTAGGCTTTGGGATGGTCTGTTACACAGCATCCGATGACCGAAACAAAAGGCACGTCCTTTGCCATGTGGCAGCTTACAAACCAGCTGCCGTTAATTTCTCCTGCTGCTCCACGCCCTTTCCATACATTTCTTCCCTGCGCAATGGCTCCAGTTCTGGTTGCAGTAGAGACCCTGGCAGACAGAGCCACGGAAGGGGGTTTGCTGCGTGTCAGGATGAGTGTGCATTTAAGAAAGGCCACTTTGGGGTGACATGGGGACGAGCTGGGAGAGGGAGACACCAGGGATAGTGAGGATGTGGATGCTCCATGTCTTGGCGATGCAGAGGGCAAGAGAGGGAGGAGGTCAGGAGGATGTCCAGGTCTCTGACGTGATCAACTGGATGGACAGAGGTGCCCATTGCAGAGACCGAGAACCCTGGGGATGGAGGGCAAACGTTAGTTCCCTTCTTCCTTCGTGGGCAGGAGAACTGAGCAGCTGCTGGTGCGAACCCACACTCGACCTGAGGCTGGGCGCTCACTCCAGTAAGCGCGCGCGGCCATGTCACTTCCCTCCTTATGCCCCTTCCTCCAGGATGAATCCACACTCCTCGGTGACTTGCTCCTCGCCCCTCCAGCCTCTTCCTCAAACCCTTCCCTGCAGAGTTCCAGGTCTCACGTGCACTGCGCGCGCTCTTGCCTATTCACAGGCCTGTGCGCCCACAGCTCCTTGCGCCTGGATCCCCTCTCTCCATTCCCCCCTAATGGCCTGTTTACGCGTCTGGCTCTCCACGGGACAGACGGAGAATCCCCTGAGCGTGTGCTTCCGCGGAGCCGGGCTCGGGCTTTCCCCATGCCTGACCTCATCCGTCAGCTGTCCTGGCGTCACCAGCATTTGTACTACTGTTGCTGCCTCTTCTTTGTAACAGATCCTCCTGGGGCAACACTGTCCACACGAATTCACAAATGTATTAAAGGAAAAACAAACTTGTTTCAGAATTGAAAAACAAAATACCGAAATAGACCCAACGTTTATACCCGCCTTCCGTAGGTGGAAGTTGAAGCGAGAGAACATTAGTCCCCAGGTAGGGTTTGACAAGTAAAACAAGACCCGGGGGACATCTGGAGGCTCGGAGGAGTGTGGGATCACACAGGAAGATTGGGGAGCTTCAGCCAGAGCCAGCTTCTGGGAGGCAGAGCAGCCCCAGACCCTCACCCAGACCGCTTGCAGGCTCGGGCTCCACGCCCACACCAGACCCTCAGAGGCGTGCCACACACCGTGGGCATTTGTGGCTCACATTACCTTTCCATTAGAAAGTACCACCCTAGGTCGTGCGCCATGCACACACACTGAGGACCAGGATGCTTTGCTCAAACGGCCATGAGCCTGTCTCTGGAACCTGTATAGACTCCTCCCCGGGTCAGTTCTCCCAAAGGCCGAGCAAGCTGCCTGGAGCAAACCTTAGGGTCTCATGGAGCCCGAAGGGCAGCTGTGGGTGAGGAGAGGGGGCAGATGAGGGGCTTGGACACGAGGCTGAGGGACCCTCAGGTGTTTGCCAGCACAAGGCCCGTCTCAGCACAGCAGAGGCCGAGGTGGGGCAGGGGCCAGGCTGGCACCCAGGGACTAGCTCTCCTATGTCGTCAGACTTAGACACAGAATCCCGGGCATCTGCAATTTCTAAATTTCACCTTGGCCTTCCAGGTCATCAGAGAGGTATAGTTGTCGAGGTACGTGAATAGAACTTCTTTTATTTAACAGTGTGTTAGCCTGTCTTATACCCTAACATTTAGATACATGCTGTGTGGCGCTCAATGCCATCCTCTTGCCCTGGGCAGGTAAGGTCATGATTGCACAGCTGTATAAGGGCTGGGATACGATGTTCAGGTGCAGTGGGGGCCCAGAGGAGGGACACACACTGCTGGGGACACAGTGGCCTTGGAATAATATTGAAATCCAGAGGAAAGGTTCAGACGGAGGGAACACAGTACAGCGGGAAGAAGTTAAACCCATTTATTTTACCGTGGCAGAAGGCAGAGGAATGTCTCAGCATCCAGCTGCTGGGCTGGGGGTCCTGGTGAGCCACTCACCAATCGGCCCGGCCTCCCCCCGCCTCCTCCCACTTGCCACCATGGAGCGCCCGATTGCAACACATCATCTGCTTCCTTAGGGTGAGCAGAAGGTGATAAACACTGCCAGGGCCCAGGCTGGGCCACAGCGCTTTTAAACTTCCCACAGCAGCCACCCACGCAAGATTGGGGACGGCGGGGAATTGAATCCCAGGTCCCTCTCTCTGGGTCTTGGTTTCCCCATCAGCAAAATGGGCTTGATGGTAATAGTACCTAGCAGAGGAGGGCTCTTAGGAAGATGAACTGAGAGTCTATAAACAGTTCCTGACTCGGCCTGAGCTCTATACAAACACCTGTCCTTACTAATTCCAGCGTCCGGAGGGCACACGGAGGGGTAGACAGGCGAAGGCCTTTTGCTTCGTTGCCACAGCTAGTTCAGAGCCAGAGCTGAGGTTCGAGCCCAGCTCTCCTTTCCTCCGAAGCCCGAGCTCTGCCCGGCTGTCACGCTGCCTCCCACATGTGAGCGTTTCTCAACCGCAGAGATAACTCGGTCTCCCCTTTCATGTGGGTGCATTCTCGGAGCTGGAGAGACAAGGCTAAAAATAACGCTGGGTGTAAATCTGATCCAGTGGAAGGGGGAGCCTGGGTTGGGCTGGGCAGAGAAGGAAAGGCTCAGCTCCCCGGCCCCTCCCCAACTTTTCAATCCAAGTCCTTGGGGCTGAAAATGCACCTGAGCCTGGGATGAGCTCCTGAAAGCAGCATGGTGGGGACAGAGCAGGTGGCCTTGCTGTGGCCCTCTCGTCTTCTTCCTCCTCCTCACCTGCCTCCTCCTGCCGGTTCCCCCTCTGTGCCCCAGCCCCATGAAGTGCGTGTCCACCCCGGGCAAGCAGAGCCGGTGTCTTCTTCCAGGCAGCACGCACATGCCCAGGCCCAGAGCTTCCCAGGGCCGGCTGCTGGCTCCAGTGTCCCAATCAAAGTGGCCTTCTCCTCCCGACTGCCTGCCTGAAGTGGCCTCTGTCACCTCCCCACTCATCTCCAGCATGATGCCCCTTGTAGGCTGTATAGCACTTAGCCCAACCTGGAACCACCTTGTCCCTTTCTGTCCCTCTGCCCCTCCAGAATGCGAGCGGATGCCCTGGAGCCCGCGATGTACGTGATGCCTGTTCTCCTTCAAAGGTATTTTTTGAATAAGTAAATGTATGCGTGGAGGAACGAATGAACACAGGAATGAAGCCTCGGTTTTGGTCTCAGTGGTGCCACTCACTTGCTGTGTGACCCCAGTCCCTTTACCTCTCTGGGTCTCATTCTTCTCAGTTATTCAATGAGGGGATTGCACTAGATTAGGAAGTATCACAGTTGACTTTGTGGGTAACACCAAAGGGTTAAAGTATGAGAGTCATGTGCTCATATTTGCATCAAAAGGAAAAGGGAAAGGACTCTGGGACCCAGTGGAAAGTGCATGCAAGGTGCCCATTCTGGGGTCCAGGGAGTGGCAGGAGGCTGTGACAGATGTACAGGCCAGAGAGAAATGAGTCACCCAGGCTTATCAGAAGACAGCAGATAAAGCTGTCAAGCACCTAGATGACAAACTGTCACCAGGGACCCAAGCCGACTACAGAGAGATATATACTGTGGTGGAAGCTTCCCTCTCTCTCTCTCTCTCACACACACACACACACACACACACACACACACTGATAATCACCTCCCCCCTCATCTCTTGGGTTTCCCAGATTATGTGACTATGAAAGATTTAAAAAATTAACATTTTGATAAATCATCTTCCCAAAGACTACTAGTATATAGCTAGCCCCTTCTACATGCAGCTTACAGTAATACATACAATACATGTATGTGCAATGATAGAATACAAGACAATAAACTAGAAAACTCTATGAAGAAACTAGAGAACAAATCAACATTAGGGAAAGACAGATTTCTTTTAATCCTCACCTGAGGATATGTGTAGAGAGAAGAAGGGAGAGAGGAGGAGGAGAGAGAGAGAGAAACATCGATCATTGGACTCCCATACACGCCCCAACTGGGGATCAAACCTGCAACTTATGTATGTCCCCTGACTGGGAATTAAACCCACAACCTTTTGGTGTACAGGACAACGCTCCAAGCAGCACCCGGCCAGGGCGGGGAAAGATAGATTTAATAGATCAAGACCAGGAAGGAAGTTAGAACATAAAACACAAACAAAGGATTCTAGGTTTTTATTAAAGTTCAGTGACCTATTTGGCTTTGAGCTTCCTAGTGGCCAGAACGAAAAGGAAAACATGACCAGCTACCTGATTTGCATCATAGACAGAAAAGGTATCCTGACATATCTTAGGCGAAAACATTGTCTTCTGGGAGGGCACTGCCTGCCGCACGGACTAGGGGTGGCAGAGAGGCGAGGCCAGTGTGGGAGGCAGTGATTAGGAGACTGCATGTATCTAGGCAGGAGGTGACGGTGCCGTGAAAGAGGGTGGCGGCGGTGGCCCTAGGGCTGAATTCAGGATTGTGGGTAGTGAGTAAATGAGTTGTTCAGCTGTACGAACAGCTCACCTTCTTATCCACATGGATAAGGAAGGAGAACAGCAGGTGACCAAAGGTGGGGTAACACATACCATGGGCTCTTGTGCAAGACCAAGGAACAGCCTCTCTTCCCTACACTAGATCAAGCCACCCAGTACTGCCCTTCTTGGCGCCTCAGATTTCTAAGAAAATGCACCCCATAGAGCAAGAGTGTACCATTAAGCCTGAAGCAGGCTCAAGAGCACACTGGCCGTCACGCTCACCTCAGGTGTTTGACAGCCTGTGCACGTGGGGTACTGGGAGCTGTCAGCCCAGCCCTCTCCTATTCATCCTTCACGGCGAGCGAGCCCCTGGGTTTCAAAACAGGAAGTAGCCCAACTTGGGTTGCTGTTCTTCCCAGTAACTTCCCTTCCCAGCAGCCCTCCTTCAGACAGAGAGGGAACAGCTGTTCCTCAAAGAGCAAGACAACACCCTTCGTGGAGCTCTGGGGCAGGAGTCGGGGAATCCACAAGGAGGTGCACGGCAGGGCTTCAGCCTGGCCCGTGGCCTCTGCGCGGGGCACACCGGGCTGGAGAAAGAAGAACCGAACAAGAGGGAAGGGTCAGGCACTGGAAGCTGGCAGTAGGCCAGGTGTGGGTGCTTCATCTGGAGACAACCCTCAGTGACCCTGAGAGGTGGGCATTCGTCTCTCATTTGACAAGCTCAGAATTAGAAAGTGGCACATCCAGGATTCACGCCCTGTCGAACTCCAAAACTCTATCCTTTCTTAGTCAATCACCTGGCTGTCTTCACCTCCAGTGACCCCGTGATTCCGGCCGATTTTCCCCCGACTGATTCGGGTGAGCCAGAAGGAGAACAGCCGAGACCAGCATCTGGCGGGGCGGTAAGAGCAGCCGGTCGCCATGTACACACGCGTGCACAGGCAGGCACTTTGCGCACTGCAGAGAGGAGTGAAAACTTCGGGCTCGCCTCGATGAGCAGCTCTCCCACGTACCACGCCGATTCCCCTCTTAAATCGGGACAGCTTAATGTCCTCGAAGTGAGCACCTCTCAGTTCCATCTTGTTCGCCCGAAGGACGGAATCCCGTTGGCACCGCACCCACCGCAGGCCCTCACTGCATCCTGTTTAATGGAAATGAACTGAATCATATGTGTTATCTGTGCTTCACAGTTCTTGGGAATTGAAAGGGAGCTGGGACTCCACAAACGTTGTTGCCTCGTCCAAGTGAAAGAGCTTGCCAGAAGGGAACACTTTCTCTAAACGCCCAAGGCGGGGTACACATCCGTCTACAGCAGTGTGAGGGCGCGAGCTCCGGGCTCAGGTCTCAGGGGGGCTGCACGTCTTACACGTCCACGACTGTGCCGTGTCCCAGGCTCTGACTCTGCCACTCAGTTTGGCTGTGGCGAGAGCCTGTCCAAACACCCAAAGGCCTCCCCAGCTTACACTGAGGCTTGTCTTTCCAGAAACTGAAGTCCCCAACCATTACTCAGTGTGTAGTCCCGACCACTTGCTTGCAAAGATGTTGAGGGACTGGCCAGTGGCTTCCGGAAACAGCTGGTGTGAGTGGGAAAGGGAGACGATCGGGGTGCGGGGGTCGAGTGGATCGAAAATGAGGGATCGGTGTCGGTTTCATCCAAAGCAGGGTGTGATTTCAAAAAATAGTAATCATGATAATAAAATAAAGTAAAACAAAATGAGATGAAACCCAATGAACACGGTGAAGTCAGTGTCACTTCCTGGTTCATCCTGAGTGGGACTTCAAATGGCGAGTCTGTTTTCAGTCTGTTCTGGGAGGCAAGATGTGACTGCAGCGGAAACACACGGATGAACCCGAACTAGCTTTCCTTCGGCGTGCCGGCTGCGCAAGAGCGGCCCGGAGACCCCGCCTTTGCCGAGACTCGGCCAGTTGGGCGCTTGGTGCCGACCCTTGTACAACCATTAAGACTGGGTGAACCAGAAAAATGTCAGGAACTACACAAGGACGTATTAGGACAGTTTAATTCGTTTGGAGGGAGGGTGAGTCCCCTCCTTCTCCCTAAACATCACTCAAGCAAATTGTTTTTTTTATGGTCTTGTTAAAATCGTTCCACGGCTGCAGTTTTGTTCTCATGCTAACCGAGCAGGACCGCGTGGGTTATTAAAAAGGGTAGTCAGCCTGGCGAAGGTGGGTGCCTGCTCTTTGCTTTTGAAAAACCAGAAGGGCTTAATCACCTGGCTTGTGCAATGACATATGAAAGAACCCAATCTGAATGTCAGCACCGGGATGAAGCTCCTATTAATAACAGTCGCTAGCTAGGAAATTCTTCTGCTGACTTTAATCAGGAATTTTCCATAGTAACCGAGGCTGCCCACGGGTAGCCGGGCAGGGGGCATTTTCATTCCATCACGCACATTTTTCTGTTCGCCGCGGCGAGGAGAACATGACTTACTGGAACATGTGAGCGATTTGTGCTCTCCGGGAGTGGAGACCTCGCCGCTCCTCCTCCTTGGGAAAATTCCTCTCAGAGATTGGAGAGCTGTTCTCTTTAAAAGAAGGCAAGTCACCACAGTTTCAAAACAGTGGTCTGTTGCATTTCAGTCCAAGCCCCCACGTCTTTCCGGTGTCACTCTGTCTTGTCACATAACTCTTGTGGTCGTGACAGCAGGGCAGCCCTCTGCCTCATGTAGAGCCAGGCTCTGATGGCACCCCCTGCCCAAGAAACGACCGTGGCTCCCCATGGCCCGTGAGATAACATGTAGACTTTTTAGCCTGATGTTCAAGGTCATTCATAAGCTAGACAACAGACAGGTTCTGGCTGTGTCTCCCTGTCCCCACGCTGCCCAGCCACACAAGTGGCTGTGTTGGGAGTGTCCCTCCCCAACCTCATGGCCATGAGGGTGGCTACTACAAAAACAAACAAACAAACAAACAAAACCCAGAAAATAACAAGTGTTGACGAGGACGCGGAGAAGTTGGAACCCCCGCGCATGGCTGGTGGGAACGTAAAATGGTGCAGCGCTGCGGAAGACAGGCTGGCGGTTCCTCAGAACATTACACAGAATGCTCGTGTGATGCAGCCAGTCCCCTTCTGGGTATACACTCAAAACCGCTGAGAGCAGGGTGCGTCTCAAAGGGATGTTCGTGCGCTGTGTTCACAGCGGCATCACTCACACAGCTGAGACACGGCAGCAACCCCAGTGTCCAACTGATGGATGAATGAGTAAGCAGAATGTGGTCTACACACACCATGGCATATTATCCGGCCTTAAAAACAAGGAGGTTCTGACACGGGCGACCACATGGATGAATCCGAGGACACTGTGCTAAGTGAAATAAGCCAGACACACAAAGGCCAATACTGAGCTTACATAAGGTACTTAGAGGAGTCGAAATCACAGAGACAGAAGGTGGGAGGGTGGGTGCCAGAGGTTGGGGGAGGGCGGAGCTGCTGTTTAATGGGGAAAGTTTCAGCTTTAAAAAAAATGGAAATAATGGTAACTATTTAACATCACTGAACTGTACACTCAAAATGGTTACGATGGGCCCCAGTGGGTTTGGCTCAGTGTTTAGAGCATCAGCCCTCAGACCAGAGTCCCGGGTTCGGTTCCCGCTAAGGGCACGTATCTCGGTTGCAGTTTGTCCCTGGCCCCGGTTGGGGTTGTGCGGGTGGCAGCCAGTCAATGTGTCTCTCTCACATCGATGTTTCTCTCTCTCTCTTCCTCCCTCTCTCCCTACCGCTCTATCTGAAGATAAATGCAAAAGTGTCCTCGGGTGAGGATTAAAAAAAAAAATGGTTATGATGGTTGCCCTGGCCAGGTGGCTCAGTTGGTTGGAGCACTGTCCCATACACAAAAAGGTTGCAGGTTTGATCCCCAGTCAGGGTGCATACAGGAGGCAACTAAGTGATGTTTCTCTCTCTCTCTCTCTCTTGCTCTCTGTCTGTCTCTCTCTCCCTTCCTCTCTAAAAGCAATAAAAATATATCCTTGAATGAGGATTTAAAAAATGGTTAAGATGGTAAATTTTGTGTTATGTGGATTTTAACACAACAGAAAAATTGGAACAAGAATAGACTGTCCTGCTCCATGTCGGTAGGACAAAATTCCGTTTGTTTGTCTTTCGTCTCTGGAGGCGAAGCTCAGAAGCCTTTCCTGTAGGGGCTTAAAGGCTGTGCGGGCGAGCAGGGCGGCTGCCAGCAGCACCTTGCATAGCTGCCTCCTCCGACTGCAGCGTGGACAGGAGGGGGTGTGTGTGTGTGTGTGTGTGTGTGTGTAACATAAAACTGCCTTTGGAGCCATTCGCCCTTCAGAGAAGACGGCCACCACCGGAGCTGTGCTGCTCCCAGGGAGGTCTGCAGTATCAGCCTCGGCGGGATTGTATGAGAAATGCGGAACCTCAGGCCCCACCCAGGGCTACTGGATCAGAATGGGCATTTTTACCCAGGCCTCAGGTGAATCATTTCTGCATTGAAGTTTGGGAGCACTGGCCTAAAGTGCCCAGCTCCACACGGGGGGTCACCTTTCAGTCCTCCCTGGCATGTGGCTACAGAACCAGTATGGAACCCCTAAAACACCACCCGCCTGGGCCTTACCCGATTCCGTAGATCTGGGATAAACCCTGACAAGTGTATGTTTTTAAGTCCACAGGGGATTAAGATGCACAGTTAGGTAGGAGCCCATTGGCCTGGCCCAGTGCTTCTTGAACTTGAGTGTTGTATCACAATATCCCAGAAGGCTTGTGAATACAGGTGGCTGGCTCCCACTCAGAATTTCGGATGCACAAGCGTCCCAGTGATGCCCCTGCTGCTGGGGGGACTGCACTAAAAGCTACTGGCTTAACACATAGGACATATCTGTCGGGTGTATAAATGGAAGGGAAGAAAAAGAAAAAAATAGACAAGGAATGTCCAGTGCTTTACATATCAATTGTCTAACTAGCCATTCCACAATGAAGGGCTGAACACAATGACGAGCTATGCTCACAGTCTTGGGGTGGCCCGGGCTCAGCCAAGGGGTCTTCTGCTCCATGTGTCACAATCCTGGGGTGGCCCGGGCTCAGCCAAGGGGTCTTCTGCTCCATGTGTCACAATCCTGGGGCGGCCCGGGCTCAGCCGAGGGGTCTTTTGCTCCACGTGTCACAATCCTGGGGTGGCCCGGGCTCAGCTGAGGGGTCTTTTGCTCCACGTGTCACAATCCTGGAGTGGCCCGGGCTCAGCCGAGGGGTCTTTTGCTCCGCGTGTCACAATCCTGGGGTGGCCCGGGCTCAGCCGAGGGGTCTTTTGCTCCACGTGGTGCACGCAGCTGAGCGCACGCGGGAGGCCGCCTTCCTCTGGGAGCTGGGCCGAGCTGCGGTGCCCCAGATGACCCTGTCTCCGGGCTCTCTCACCCCAGTAGGCTAGCCTGAGCTTCTTGGAAGCAGCTGGCTTCCAGGAGGGAGAAAACAGAAGCTGTCAGCCTTCCTGTTAAGGCCTGTTCTTGGAAGAACCAGAATGTCACTGTTGCCACATTCTGCAGACATAAGCCAAGTCTCAAGGCCAGCTGCGATACGAGGGAAGGGAACTAGACTTTGCTTCTTCATGGGAGGACCAGGAAAGAATCTGCAGCCAGCATTAACCCACCATATCTAGTTTTATTTATTTATTTATTTATTTATTTATTTATTTATTTATCCTCACCCGAGGACATTTTTCCATTTTTTGTTCAGATAGAGTGGGAGGGAGAGAGAGGAAGAGAGGGAGAGAAACATCGACGTAAAAGGGACACATCGAGAGGCTGCCTCCCGCACGACCCAACTGGGGCCAGGGACAAACTGCAATCAAGATACGCGCCCTCAGCGGGAACCGAACCCGGGACTCTCTGGACCGCAGGCCGACGCTCTAACCACTGAGCAAAACTGGCCAGGGTTGTATTTTTATTTTTATTTTTTAAGAGATAGAGAGGAAGGGAGAAGGAGAGAGAAAAACATCGATTGGCTGCCTCCTGCATGCCCCCCACTGGGGATCGGGCCCACAACCTGGGCATGTGCCCTGACCGGGAATCGAACCAGCGACCTTTTGGTGCATGTGTCCAAGCTCAACCATTGAGCCACACTGGCTGGTCTAGTTTTTGTTTTTGTTTTTTAAAAAGACAAATGAAGGAATTTAATAAGAAATACCTAAAGCCCCATGAGTCTGTCATCTGGTCCCAATAGCAATGCCTACTGAAGCCCCTTCCTGTCCAGGCGGGGCCTCCGCGGCTGGCATCCAGCAGTGCGCATCAGCTTTGCCCAGCGTGCCTGCTCAGTCAGGCTCTCCTGGGGATCTCCCTTTCCTTTTGGACCTAGGCTTTCTTCCTGTTTCACCTTTTATGCCAAAGATGGAAGGGGCTTGGGTGTTTATCGGTTTGTAGGTATACAAAGCTCTTCACAGAGAGGTCTAGAGGATTCGGATGCTGAGGTAGCGAAAGCCCCAATTAGTGAAATAAAACACGGATGAATCTCCTAACCCTTCATCTCAGATGGCAAAAATATTAAAAAGTCTGGGGAATAAATGGAAAATTGAGTGACTGCTATCCAGGGCTCTACCCATGGTCCATTCAGTTGGACGTTGTTATTAGTAATAATATTGTTTTGGTTTTTAGTCCTTTAATAACAAATTGCTTGAATTACCATACTTTCTATTAAGTCTACAGAGCTCCTTTCTTTTCAGGGACATTATCACACCTGATCCTTTGCAACCATCCATCAGATGGTACTAGTAGCCTCATCCTGCAGATGAGGGCACTGGACACTGCCCAAGGTCACGATAACGAAATAGTGGCTGGAAATAAACCCCGGGACTCCTAGCCATGAATCTTTTCCCTGACACTATTTCAGAAAATTCCTTCTAGAAAAGAACTTAACTGAACATCCTATAGTCACCCTACACAGCCAGGGGAGGTACGGCGTTAAGTTAGATCACCGTTACTTAAAGTGTGTGGTCAGACCAGCACGTCAGCCTTGTGGGAGAACTTCTTAGAAATGCTAAATCTTAGGCACCAATCCAGAACCTGCATTTTAACAAGGTCTCCAAGAGATGTGCATGTCTCCAAAATTTGAGAAGCACAGATTTAGGGCTCAGTTTTGGAGTCGAACAAGCTGGGGTCAAATGCTGCTTTTGTCACTTACTAGCTGCATGATTTGGGCAAGAAATTCTCTAAGCTGCCCTTGATCTGTGAGATAGTGATTAAAAAAAAAAAAAAAAAAAAGCACCTGCCCTCCCAAGGTCATTGTGGACATTCTACGATTCAATCCACATAAAGTGCTTCACGGACCATCTGGCTTATAGTAAGTGCTCAGTAAATGTGAGCTACTATTATTAAAAATAATAGTCTTCCTGAACAACCAGCCAAATAGTGCATGACACTCCACCGGGAAAAGCCAAATTCTCCACACGTACCCCCAAACTGCAGTAGGAAGAGGAGACAGAGCCTTTGCCTTTGCTCTTAGAACAATGAGAAAGGAAGGACAGACACACAGAAAAACAGGCGCACAAAGTTCTCCCACAGAAACAGCGCCACGGGGCTGCACTGCTCCCGGCTCCATTGGCTGTTTGATGAGGTGCCACGGGGAAGAGGGACGGTTCTGCAGCTTGTTAACTAACTGATGAGTCAGGGCCACAGCAGCCGAAGCGTGAAGGTGGAAATATACAAACAGGGCTCGGCGTGGCCAGGCCTGCCAGGGCACACTTCCCCTCCCTGGTGCCCCCGCCGATGACAGCGCAGAGGCCTGGCAGGCTGTGGGCAAGCCTGGAGGCACAGGGGGTCATGTGGGATCAGCACTGGTCCTGCCTGGCACAGGGGACACTGGGGCCTGAGGGGCTGACTAAACTAGGATCTATAGAGGAATGCTGGGATCCAAATCCCTGGGGCAAGAGAGCTGATTCCAGACGCGAGGAGGTACAGGCAGGCTCGACGCCAGCAGTCAGAACACTGGCAAGGCCTCGAGGTACCTGCTCAGTGAGTGCTGCGAGCTGGAGCGGGTCACAGTGAGGGTCAGGGCCCTGAGGGCTGCCTGGATTCATCATATTATTAATACTAACAGCTGGTGCTATAACAACAGTAACACTAACATCCACCAAGTGCTTATCCATGTCAGCGTTTTCTGTGCGTTAACTCACTCCATCGTCACAAGTATGTGAAATCACCACGTTTTTAAACAGATGAGAAAACTGAGACGTAGAGATGGCAAAGTGTTTGTCCACTGTCGCACAGCTGGTACGTGGGAGAACAGGTTCTTTGGTTCTCAGAAATGGTCCTTTAACCGACTAAGCGA
Organism: Tadarida brasiliensis; assembly: GCA_030848825.1. NCBI lineage: Eukaryota > Metazoa > Chordata > Mammalia > Chiroptera > Molossidae > Tadarida > Tadarida brasiliensis. Next base: position 118,703,726 of record CM061259.1, on the reverse strand, counting down.
GACTGAATACCAGCTGGGTTTTGATGCTGTTCTTGGGGGGAGGGGCTGATGTGTGAGTTGGGTCTACCTGGCTTAAGGAGCCTGGGGGAGAAAAAATGGGGATGAACTGTGACACTGTCTTTTGAGGAGGTGGCCACCTGGAGATGAATCACCTTTTTGGATGAGACGGTGTCACATGGCCATCTCTAGCTGCAAGGGAGACTGGTAAACCACGCATCTTGCTTGTCTATGCAGTGCAAAGCCGGCGACAGAGAAGGGGACTATAAATGTCTGTTGAGTGACCAAGTAACACTGTCTGCTATATCCCCAACCAAAAATGTGTTCCTCTAACAAACTATTCCACTCATTGTTCTCCCAGAAATGCATATAATTTCAGTTTCTATGTCATTACAAATGATGGTTCCCTCTGCCTGGATCACCTTCCCTCCCTTGTCCATCTGGTAAACCCCCACTTACCATGCAAGGTTCAGCTCTGAGACACCTCCTTTAATCTGGGTTAGACAGACCTCCTTCTGTTAACTGAAAGCTTCTCTGATTTATTTCTACAGCCTAGAGTCGAGCAATTTACCTAACATAAAACAGGTGCCCACTAAATGCTTCTTGAATACATAAATGAAGGGTAATAGAATCACCTCATAGTCATCATGAAGCTGAAAATGAGGCAATTTATGCAAAACAGTATACATTTTTATTAATAATAACTGATAGATGATATTAATTTTGCTAGCATTTTTAAGTACTTATTATTTTATAGAGTGCACATGCCTAACTCATCTATTCCTAACAAAAGCCCTATCAGTGGGTCCATTAGTTAGCATAAGCTAGGTTTTGCTGAAGTAACAAACCCAAATCTCAGTGGTTTGAACACCAGAGATTTATTTCTCAATCATGCTAAACATCCTTGGTGAGTTGAGGGAAATCTCTATTCATTCTAATCCCTCAGGAACTCAGCTGACCCCCCTATAGTGGCGACATCCAGGGCATGCAGCCTCCTTGGTCAACGTGGCAGAGGGAGAGAGCGTGGAAAACCCATAGCTCAAAGGCTTCTGCTAGAAGTGACACACATCACTTTCACTTCGCTGCTCAAGGCAAGTCCCCTGGACATGCCCAAGTTTAAGAGAGTGTGTGCAACTGAAGGAGTTGGTGAGCACTGGTAGCATCTACCATGTAGACCCTACTATTACCTCTAATTAACAGGTGAAGAAACTAGAGCAGAGGATGGAGGTAAAGTAATTTGCCTGAGATCACACAACAGGTAAGTGGTTGGTCTGAGATTCAAATCTGGCTTTTGTGAATTAGAGCAGAGGTCAGCAAAGTCTCTGTCAAGGTCATCTAGTGACTGTGTCAGCCTTTGCTGGCCATACAGTCTCTGCTGCAACCACTCCGCACTACTGTGGAAGTGCAAAAGCAGCCATTGACAATGTGTAATGAATGGGCACAGAGCTTCCCCAATAAAACTTTATTTGTACAAACACTGTGAGGACCAGATTTGGCCAGTGGGCCATGGTTTGCTGAGCCCTAAGTGAGAATCCTTGCTCACGATCTCAAGGTGACCCTGGCTCTGAAGACGGTGAAACGATGAACACATGTGAGTCATTATAACCCTTTTCTACCAAATATCTGCTGTGTTACCTCCCTGGCCGGCCAGAGTCAAGTGACTCCCCAGACGTAATGGGTCACTGAGCTTTCATCCAGCCAAGGTTAAGGGTAACCAGCTTCTCTTCAGGGCTGGCTAATTATTACTGCACACGTTTAAAGGGAATGACAGGCAGGTAATTTTCTTACTGAAAATGAGAACAGGAACCATACCAAGGACCAAGCAAACCCCCATTAGCTGTGTGGGGTCATTTCTAATGGCGCATTCACCAGTGACAATTGTTCTGCTGGCCTGTGCTAACCAGCAATTGAAATCAATGGGAGGTTCTGGGCACCGAAGCAGGTTTCTTTCTGGGCCACCTACCCCAGACCTTGTTTTTCCAGCTGACACTCTGCCTGCGTCAGCTAATTCCTGCTTTGGAAAATGCATTCCAGGGCTAATAAACACTTGAAAGTCACACTATTTTCTCACCCTGTTATTAAAACCCAAAAGGCTTTTTGCTTGGTCCTAATATGACCAAGAGATTTCCCAGCTAGATTAGAAATGGCCCAAATGTCACAGAATCTGGGTGTCCAATTGGAAAGACAAGGCCTGAGGTTCATTTGTGGATTCGTTGTTTCTAAAGGACTCGGGGTACTGCAGTGGCCAGTGAGTTACCCACAATACAGAAGAACACGGAACCGCGATTTTCCCGAAAGGCGCACGTGTTTGAAAATCGGGGAGCACTCGTTTCCACCACTGGGGACCTGGGCCGGTCTCATCACCTCGCTGAGCCTCAGTTTCCATGTTTGTGAAATAACGACCGTGAGACCAATTTCACGCTGCTGTCGTGAGAATGGCAGCATGGTGTAATTGCCCAGAACACCCTCCCCAAAAGGCAGCTAGCGTGGGAAGCAGGAAGACCCTGGGTCTGGCCAAGCCAGAAATAGCTGAGTACTGGCTCCGGAACACTAGCAGAATCAAACCCAAGCTGGGCTTCCCAGTGCTAATTGGAAATTAATCAGGAGAAACAAGAACCAGCCAGAAAAATTAGGAGAATGAGCTCATGGAACCTTCCCACCTGAGCTTTGCTCATTCTGGGATGGCAACTGGTCCTCCCCAGGCTGGTCTGCAGCTGCCTTGAGGGAGGACAGCTGCATGGGGGACAGAGGAACAGAGGGACAGAGGGCAAGGTGCCTCATTTCAGAGTATCAATCTTTTAAAAAAATCCTTACCCGAGGATATTTTCCCATTTATCTTCAAATAGAGTGGGATGGGGGAGAGAGAGAGAGAAACATTGATATGAGAGAGACATATTAATTGGTTGCCCCCCGCACGACCCCAACCAGGGCCGGGGACCAAACTGCAACCGAGGTACATGCCTTTGACCGAATTGAACCCGAGACATTTTGGTCCGCAGGCCGACGCTCTAACCGCCAAGCCAAACTGGCCAGGGCCAGAGTATCTATCTCTATCTCCACCATCAGTTCTCACGAATGCTGCCCTTAGATTACCAGAGAGGGCAGCCCTGGCCATCCAGCAGAGGCCTGGGGAGATTTGCAGGTGTCCCCAACAGGACAGGACACTGAGGTATAGGGGATGGCCAGCCATCACCCTGGGCCCCAGCTCTTCCATGACGAAGCTGTAGGGGCCAGACCAGGAGACTCAGAAGCAGGGGATGGAGCTCACCTAGACTTTGCTGGTCCAGAGAGAGTCAGTGATTTGCCAAAGTCAGGCAGCAGGGCCATAGCCAGGCTGGGAACGGAATTCAGATCTCTTCCTACCGACCCATCTCCCTTGAAATCCCTTTAGAAACGGGGCGGATGACAGAGGTTGGTAGGAGAGGCTGGGGCTAGGCTGGGGCTAGGCTGGGGCTAGGCTGGGGCTAGGCTGGGGCTAGGCTGGGGCTAGGCTGGGGCTAGGCTGGGGCTAGGGGGACAGTGTGAGGTCAAGGAGGCAGGTTTCTAAAATTCTGAATTAGGTCGAAGGAAACATCTTCCCCCACCATGATGACACCCACATTGGAACAAGGAAGCCCACCCCCCAGCTTCACCCCCAGATTATATTCAAATCAAGTGTCCCCACCCAGAGGGAAGCGTTAGGGGCAGATAGAGAAGGCTGAGCACAAACACTATTCTTGGCTCTTTTACTTTGTGGAAGACTTTCGAATCCTGGTCCCGCCTCTTCCTCTCTGTGTGTCCTTGGGCAAGTCACTTCCTCTCTCTGAGCTCCAGTTTTCCCACCTGCCAGACTGGAGCGCTGGTAGAATCGAGACTCTTGAAACCACTAAGCATCAGGCAGACGTAAGCTTTGACCATGAGGCTTTTATTTCTTTGTAAAGCAGATGGAGGCAGAGAATTCCCCATTGGTAGCAGGTGTCTCTGTTCCTTGCAGAGGGCAGAGAAAAATTCGGGGCAGCCATGCTGCAGAGCCCGGACCCCCTTTCTGCTTTAACAACCTCCTGGTCAACTGTCTGGGGGCGATGAACTCTCTTCCGCTGAAAACTGCCGTAAACTGCATTCCAGGCCGACTCACCATTCATTAGCTTGTGATCTTGTTTATCCTGCCCCGGCCTGGAATTTGGACTCTTACAAAACCCCAGCTACAAAAGAACAGGTTGGACCAAAACTGCTGAGTGAGTGAAGGAAGCCGTCCTGGAGGCCGGGGTGTTTATTAAACAGACACAGGCCAGGGCCCACCCACCAGGTCTCAGCCCCAAAGCCCCGGCTGGCCTTCCTGCTGGCACTGGTTTAAGAGTCTGAGGCTTGGTGTGACCCCACAGAGGACAGCTCTCAAATCCAGAGAATCGGCTAGCCCCACCCGAGTCAGGTCTTTCCTTCCCATGATGGCAGCACTGTTTCTAATTATTTGCTGATCACCTTCGGTGGGGCAGGGATGGTGTCAATTCACAAGAGCTCTAGGAAGGTTTTACAGGACAGAGTGGAGGCGGGGCTTCTGGGCCACTGAGTCACTTGGCCAAGGTCACAGAGTGGAGGGTGGAGTAGCCAGGGTAGCTGCTGTGTGTACCCCGCTGGCACGCTTCCCCACCTCTCCCTTTCTTGGGGTAACAAACCCAGCTGCCGGTCCACCTGGGCTGGGCACACAAGACCCAGGCCGATTCAGTCATCACACCACATCCTCCTGGCAAAACGAGAGAGGAGCACGAGGCCGCGTAGGGCCCATCTGACACTTTGAACACTTTACATCTAGGAACACACATGCCTCCGAACAACCCGGTGATGTAGTCATAAACCGTCTAGACCCCATCGCACAGACACAGCGAATTTAGGTCACTTGTTCCAGGTCACACGGCAGAAGGGCTGGGGTGTAAACTAAGCAGTCTGGTCCCCAAACCCCGACTCCCAGCCACGAGGCTAGCCTGAACCTGAAGACACCGGGGTGTGAACTTGGGCCACACGGCGGTCGGCTGGCTTCTTCTCTTTTGTGCATCGTGAGAGCTCCCAGGCCCCCCTCCACTGGGCTTCTGGGTGCCATTCTGCACGACCTAACCAGGCCAATCTGCCTCTCAGAGCTTTGGAATCACTCCGTCTCCCTCAGGATCAAGTCCAAGTACTTGGCTTACCATTGGGCCTGCTCTGCCTCCCCTCCTCGGTGCGCACACACACACACCCTTGCAGACAGACCAAACCACCTACAGTTTCTGGGAAGTGCTAACTTTCCAGGGCAGCACCAGCGATGCGTATCATAGAAGCCACACAAGTAATTTAAAATGTTCTTGTAGCCACATTAAAAAAGTCAAAGAAAGTAGTGGAAATACTTTCAGTCGCATCTTTAATATATTCCAAATATTAGCATTTAAGCATGCCATCGATATAAAACAAGTGATGCACGCGTTTCTGATGTTCGCTCTTCCCGCAATCTGGAATGTCGTTTCCACGGACGGCATGTGTCAGTCTGTGCGAGACCGTGTTTCCTGTGCTCCGAGCTGGATGGCGTGGCTTCGGGGTAAGGCTTCCCAGAGGCTCCAAAGACGTGGGGTGTGTAGGAAATGATCGTGGGGTATCCTGGGGCAAATCATTCAGTGATGGAGGCTGAAGGTTACGGGCCAGATAGGCATTTCCCTCACCTCGCCAAACCCCACTGGGGCTGGACCATGTGCCTATTAGGAAAGAGCATCTTGTCTGGGGATTTCCGCCCCATTTGCCCTTGAAGTTGAAGTTGGACGGCTGGTTCTGTGCACAGCCTACACGAGTGTCCTCAGGGGCCTGTGGAGGGATGAGGAATAGGTCTCCGGGCACACCCACATCCAGCCATGTTTCCACTTTGCCCTCCTGTCGGGATCCTTCTGACCTGAAGGAACCGGACACAGGTGCAACCGCCACCATCCCCCTCGAGGAGAAATCACAGGGAGAAAGCAGGCTGCCCCTTCCATGCCTTCTTCCGCCCTGGGCCTCCCCAGAAGCCTAGTTCACGCTCTCCTGGGGCGGCCTTCACCCTCCCCCTTCCCTGAGGCCGGCCAGACAACCACCACCCCAACAACTTGCCATCAGTAATGGAAGGGCCTCAGATACTATCTTGGTGTCAAGTGCTTTTCCCAACCCTTCGAAGTGCGCAGAGAACAAAGGGTCCCCATTTAACAGTCACCACCCTCCTGAAAAGGCAGTCAGGGTGAGAATTGACAATTTTCCCTGTTGTGTACATTCAGTGGTGATTATTACGATGTTAATTATTCACTCGGTCAGCCACGGAAGAGAGGCCAAATACAAACAATGCGACGAAAAACTGCAATTTGCGTCCTCCACACTCAGCCACCCTCTCCCCGCAGGCAGCCACTTTCCCCTCACGCAGCCACCCTCTCCCTGCACGCAGCCACCCTCTCCCCGCAGGCAGCCACCCTCTCCCTGCACGCAGCCACCCTCTCCCCGCAGGCAGCCACCTTCTCTAGGTCGTCACCTTCCCCTCCCAGGCCCACCGGAAATCCGCCTCCCGAACCCGCACCCACGGCCACAGTTCCCTGCACTCCCTCCCTGAGACCCATCCTAGATATTCATTTTAACTCAACTTCCTCCACCAAACGACTCATCAAATTAACGGAAATTAAAACAGCATTGAAATACCAATCTTAACTATTGCGATAAAACACATACACTTAGGATACTATCCAGGGTGTGAACCCTTTGACAACACTTGGCCGTTGGAAGAGCTATTTTAAAAAATGGTTCATACCCTTTCACCTAGAATTTATCACACAGAAATAATTCCTGAAAGGAAAAACTGTCGTGTGCACGTCCAGTGTGGGGACATGTCTAATAGCTCCAAATCAGTGACCTCAAAACCAAATGACGGGATGGTGAGGCGAATACACAGCACCCCAAAGGTAACAGGTGCAGTCATTAAAAATGACGGGGAGGTTACGTAGCAACACCCAAAGTGCTTGTAAGTTGATGTTTGGTATACAAAGGCAGAATACCAAACTGTCTCTCTGAAACTGCTCCCAGACCCTGCACAGCCTGTGTTAACCAAATCCTGACCAGCCTGGGCTTTGCTTCCTGTCTTTGTAGTCCAGCCCCGTCCAGGCCTCATCACTGCTGCAATACACACAAGGTTAGTGCACGGCCACTCACGCCCACACGTCCACGTCTGGCCCTAGACGACATCTTCTGGTGGACAGGCACTCTACTTGATCCCTCCCTGCTGCCTGGCTCTCCACAGCTGCTCAATCAGTGTTTATTGAATGGAAGAATCAGTGACAATAATTTTGGCTACTGTTTATTGAGCAGGTACCTACTAGGTGGCAGGCACTGTGATGGGCATTTCCCGTGTATTATTTCACGTTATTTTTTCTGAAACAATCTTATAAAGTTAACACTATTATTATCCCCTTTGTACAGATGAGAAACGGGAGCTCAGAGAAGTGGTCACATACCCAACGCCATGCATTTGGTAAAGAGGGGAGATGGGATTTGAACTCAGCTCTGGCATCCGAGCCAGTGTTCTGTAAATTTCAAGATGAACGTGTGTGTGCAAACGCGCACACACGTGTATCTAGCTATGACAATATAGATAAATAGGAAGAAATCAAGGAAGACTAAAAATGGATGATTGACTTGGCCGATGACTAGTGGGATGGTGGGTGATTTTTTTCTGTTTTGTGTACAAAACATTCTTTAAATGTTAGGGTAAGTGGGCTGAAAAGAGAGGGATCCGCCTAAGATTCCAAGCCTTCCTGGGGTTGAGCCCAGGTAGCCTGAATATCTTAAAGGGAAACCAACCATGTTGGTCAGTTAACTTCTTTTCTGTTTACCTGTCGGGGCCCAGGGCACATTCAGTTCCAGAGAGAGGTCATGTGCCAGACCTGGGCCTGTGATTCGTGCCAGGAGCAGAAAGTGTTTGTTGCAATTAGGCATGCTGCTGACCCAGCCTGGCCCACCACTCCACACTGCCTTTGCCGGAAGCTGTACAGCTGATGTTTCAGGGTGCATCTCATCCGGGCGGGTGGCGGGGGGTGGGGTGTTGCTGGGACGCATGGATGATGGAAGCATACCCCATGGCCACCATATCCACGAAAGCCCTAACATTGCAAAACTGATGTTATCTCTGACCGAGTTGAGTTGCTAGAATCCAAAGAAGATATTCATCACCCTGTTTTAAGCTTGTGTCTCATTACTGTACCACTCCGCCTGTGTGTTATGAGTTAATGTTTTAATAAATCCTGTAATTATCTTGTGAATAGCATAATTATGTTGCTTTGTAAATTTTTTTCAGTGTTGAAAGCATGAATTTGGTAAATGCAAATGTTTAAATATATCTCAATGTTCCTAAATGTTGTTTCAGTGTGTCTTCATTTTAAAAAACATAGACTCCAAAAACTGGATGGGGTGGGGGGATGAAGTGGCCCAGGGTTCATTTTTTCCTGAGAAATCCAGGCCCCTGGTGTCTGAGCTTATGTAGGATAGAGAAAAACTCACAGCTCTTGGCACATTTTGGAGTGTTCATTATGCATGCAAATGGAAACTATTCTTCATCTATCAAAATAAAATAGAGAAAAAAGATGAAAAGAGGCAAAATCTAGGTTTTTAAAAGGGCAGCATGGAACTTCCATTTTAAAATGGAGATCAATCTTAGTCATTTTTATGTTTCTTCCTTAAGCACCAATAAATGATAAAGGAATTAAAAATGGTGTAAGTTTGCACAAACAAAGAGAATAGGAGCTTAGATATATCAATTTTATGAAAAAGAAAAGCAGATGGGTAAATAGCAACCACCAACTAGAGAAAGCTTTAACCTAAGCCTACAAGAGAGAAGCCAGAGGACACCAGATCATCTTGGGAAATGGAGATTCCAGGTAACTGGGAGATGGGATGAGGAAGAGAGCTGAAAATAGAAGGAATGGTTCAAGAGGCAGGAGATGGCAGGTACCACCAGCACCTTCACCATCACCACCTTCACCATCACCATCATCATTATCACCATCATCATCACCACCTTCACCATCACCATCACCACCTTCACCATCACCATCACCACCTTCACCATCACCATCATCATTATCACCATCGTCATCACAACCTTCACCATCACCATCATCACCACCTTCACCATCACCATCACCACCTTCACCATCACCATCATCATTATCACCATCGTCATCACAACCTTCACCATCACCATCATCACCACCTTCACCATCACCATCACCACCTTCACCATCACCATCACCACCTTCACCATCACCATCACCACCTTCACCATCACCATCACCACCTTCACCATCACCATCATCATTATCACCATCATCATCACCACCTTCACCATCACCATCATCATTATCACCATCACCATCACCATCACCACCTTCACCATCACCATCATCACCACCTTCACCATCACCATCACCACCTTCACCATCACCATCATCATTATCACCATCATCATCACAACCTTCACCATCACCATCATCACCACCTTCACCATCACCATCACCACCTTCACCATCACCATCATCATTATCACCATCATCATCACCACCTTCACCATCACCATCACCACCTTCACCATCACCATCACCACCTTCACCATCACCATCATCATTATCACCATCATCATCACAACCTTCACCATCACCATCACCACCTTCACCATTACCATCACCACCTTCACCATCACCATCATCACCACCTTCACCATCACCATCATCATTATCACCATCATCATCACAACCTTCACCATCACCATCACAACCTTCACCATCACCATCACCATCACCACCTTCACCATCACCACCACTATCACCAGGGGATCTAACAGTGACAGAGGTGATGCTGGGGGCAGAAGAAAATTGCCAAGGAGCAAGAAGAACCACAAGAATATCCTCAGAAACAGAGGAGTGGCTATTTCATCCCTAAGATATAAAAAATGAAAGGTCAGAGAATAAGAAAGACTAAGAAAGAGCCCTGTGAAAAGAGAGAATAAAATAGAGCCTCGGGCCTTTGCCCGCCCAGAGTCGAGGGAGGGTAACACAGCAGGAAACAGTGAGCTTTGGCCCCAGGCACCTCGTGCCCATCAATCTGTAGCAAAGATGCATGTGAAAACCCGTGGGCTGGGCTACAGGTCGTAGCCAAATGGTATCTGTTATGCATCGAACCTCCACAGCAATCCTAGGTATGAATTATTACCCTCACTTACACACAGAATCACAAAAAGATACAGTATGAGGTCAAAACATAAAACAGTCAGTTCTGTAGGTCATCGCAATTCCCGTGTCAACCTAACATATGGTCTAAGGTCACATGGTGACTTTTATGGCCAAAGTTATAAAATGTTAAAAGATAAGACATCTTCACCTGGGATCTCAAATGTATTGGTTTTTGTCCCCCCCCCCCCCCAACCCCCATGCTATCCTTGAATCTAAAAGGGGAAAAAAGATGTGTATTTCTGTAGTGGTTACTAAAGCCCTCTTCCTCGGTTGGCTGTGGTCAATATGTAGCAAAACTATAGTGTTAATGGTGAGTGTGTGTGTGTGTGGGGGGGGGAGGGTGTTAGGTGAAGAAATGAAATGATTGTATCTCCCCAGTCACAAGGGGACAGAGCGTGCATGTTGGGAGAGTGTGGGCTGGAAACAGAAGGCCGCTGTGGGACCTTTCCACCAGGCACTGCGCAGAGGCGGAGCCCGTGGAGAGAGCCCCGCCCCGGGCTCCAGGCCCCAGGAAAGACTGTCCTCAGACTGCAGGCACAACTCCTCCCTCCCTCGTCGGGGTGAACTCCGAGTGGTGAAAACGCAGCTATAATTTCTTTGGTCACTCATCTCACATAACAACAAATCCTCCCCGGACAATTATAGTCCCGGGGATAGTCTCATTTCCATAATTAAAATTTCCAGTCTGGGTAATTGAAGAAACTCCATATTTCATTTAAAGTGAAGGTGCGTCTCCTCCCTGCAGCTGGGGCCTGGTGAGGGCCGAGGAGGCCACGGCCCAGGCCTCTTCTGGCTTCCCCAGGAGACATGGAGGGGGGCTGGGAGGGCCGTCTCCCTGGCACCATGCTCCCTGGCTTTGGCTTCCTCTGGCTTTGAGGTGTAAGCCTGGCTCTTTCTGTCGGGTTACTCAGTGGGTTCTCACTGGGGAGGTGGGGGCTCCCTCCGTAATTTCCGTGAGGCAGGGGTTTCCTCTGCAGGCTGGCTAATGTGCCAGCGCCACATCCTATAGACTCGGCACGGGGTCACTGCAGTTGGTGGCCTTTCTGCGTTGTCTCCAGCCAGCTGTCTCTTCTGCATGCTCACGTGCCCACGGAAAATGCTCATGCCTTCTCTACCCCAGCAAATGCCAGAGCGCTGGCCGCTCAGTGCCCCCTCTCCCCCTCTCCTCCTCAGCCCAGCCTCTTCTCACCTGTGGACCTGAAGCTGGTGGACAAACACCAGTCCCGTGTGTTCCCTGAACGCCAGGGACACGGGCCAAGCTCTCCCAGGGGTCCTCTGGCCTCCAGCCACAGGCTTAAAATGAGAAGGAAGTTTTCCCATCTCCTGCCTTAAGGAAAGGGGAGGGGGGGGCAAGAGAAAATACCAGAGCATTGGAGCTTTTCCCAAGACCATCTCAGCTCCAACCTCTGCAACCCCAACACTTTACACCTCGCGTGGGCGCGGGGCTCAGGGCTGAAAGCTGGATTTTGTCCCCCAGCTTGGAAGCTCTGCGTAGGTCGAGTAGCTCCTCGCTTTGCAGTGGGTGGAGAACGTGACACCCAGCTTGTTCGGCTTGTTGCGATCTCAGCAGCGTTACCATGCAAAAGGCCCCATCTGGGTACATTATTCAGAGTGTGCCACGCATGTTTGGCAGGGGTGTGGGGGGGGGGCAGGAGGTGCTCGTACGTGGGCCTGTCGTGCCTGTGGGAGTGTGTGAGCTGGATGTATGTGAACAGAGATACGCTTGGGTGAGTTGCGTGTGGAAATGATCTCTGTCCCCAGAGTGTGTGCCTGCACGCACACCCGTGTGTATATGTGTGTGTGCATGCGTGTAGGTGAATCGTGCACTCGTGATCTCATCCGTAAACGCCAAGCCATCAGTTTTCCCCGTGGCTCCCCACTTGCTCCAGTACAAAGCCCCCTCCACAGCCTCACGGGTCTCTGGGAAGTTGTGGAAAGCAGAGGCGCCTGCGACCAGAGCCAGGACCCTCGCCAGCCTGGGAGGGGGACACACCCGTGTTACAGGGCACTGCTGTGATCGCTGGGCCTGAACTAGAGCAAGGCAGTGCCTCCCCTTCCCAATGAGGGGACCTAGAACAATGGTTCCATTTGCCTTCAAGCAAAAGGCCTCTCCTGCTTTTGCCACTTAGCTGAATGTGTGTGTGTGGGGTGAGGGGTGGGGAGTGGGGTGGAAGCAAGAGAGATTCCTGAGAAGATTATCGCATTTGTGAATCGAGGTTATTTCTCCTCATCTTTGCACATGAGCCCCATGAGCAGGCCATGTGAGTCTTAACCCTGCCGTGTGACTAGCTCGTTCTCGGGTCTGTAGTGTCACAGGGCGGTCAGAGCGATTGCACCGAGGTGTGTGTCTGTGTGTGTGCGTGTGTGCACACACATGCACGTGTGCATGTTTGCATGTTCAGGCCCTCACTGAGGGCAAACGGCTGTGCAAATGAAGGTCACTGGAGTATGTCTTTCTGGAGTGCCGGGGGCCCATTTCCGTGGCAACGTCCAGAGAAAGCCAGGGAATCAGGGGAACGTCGCCAGATACCATGGGCACGGCAGCTCGCCGCCGTGCACAGGAAGGAAACCCAGCTGAGCGTGTGTGTTGGGAGGAGTCTGTGCTCGGCCTGTAAAGAGCTTCTGTTCGTTCTGCAGCATGTTCGGGGCACCCCCAGCCTCCTGCGGATGCACGTTTGCATTCCTACTGCCCTTTTCCTGGAGGACCCGGGAGTCCGCCCCACACCCTGGGCAAACAGCATCCCTGTGCGCAAAGCAGGAGGGGCTGGCTGGTGACAAGCATTTGAGGAGGTCATTGCAGAAATAGTCTCACTCCCCAGTCTGGGTGGGGCCGTGGGACTACCCAGTCAACTTGCTTAGAGCTTGGTCTTCAGGAAAGACAACACACAGCCAATGTCAACCATTCAGAGACTCTTACAGCTCCAAAGCCCCTGCGGGTCACCGCCTCTTACAGATGGCCACACTGAGTCCTTTCATTCATTTATTAAGGACATATTTACCGGCGACCTTCCATGTGCTAGAGACTGGCTTCTGCAGAGACAACAGTGTATGAGTCAGACAGGCTCCCTGCTCTCATAGAGCTGACATTTCAGGGAGGTATTGACAAAGAACAAGATTACTAAGTGAGGTATAGAGCATGTCAGATGATGATTGACGCTATGAAGGAAAATACAGCAAGGTCAAGAGCATAGAGGGAAGTGAGGATGGATGGAGAGTGTTACTCCTTATAAAGAAGGCCTCGCTGATAAGATGACCTATGAGCAGAATCTGGAAAAATGTAGGGAGCACACCATGGAGATATCAGCAGAAAGAGGGTTCACATCTGAGGAAATGGAAGTGCAAAGGCCCTGGGGCAGGGACCTGCTAAGTATGTCAAAGAACTGCAGACAGGCCAGAGAGGATGGGACAGAGTAGGCCAGTGGAGTTGCCCTTTACTAAAATGGGACATTTATTTTGGACATATTAAATTGGATCTCTTCTATTTGTTCACCAAAATGTTGTTAGACATCTATGCAGAGGCAATGAGTAGGGAGGAGATATATGAGTCTGGATTTCAGGGGAGAGGTCCAGGGTGGAGTCATCAATGTATTAATGATATCTGAAGCCACAGGCTGGTTGAGATCCCTCAGGGAATGAGTTAGATAGAAAACAGAAGAGAAGAGAAGCAATCACTGGGTTAGGAGTATATTAGCATTGAGATGTCAGGAAGATGAGGGAAGCCCAGTAAAAGAGACTAAGACATTGGGTGGTGTCCCTGAAGCCAGGTGAAGAAAGCATTTCAGGAAGGAAAGAATGATCAACCATGACAAGTGCCACTGACCATCAAAATGGGACCAGTGGATTTAGCAATGGGGAGGCCATTCTGGGGATGTCATCAAGAATGGAGCAGACCAACAATAGCTCCAAACACAGTCTCCCTCCCTGTGGACAGCAAGAGTGGCTTACTCTCCAACATATCCTTCATTCATTCATTCCAACAGATGTTTATTGAGAGCCTCTGACAACAAAAGCAAAGATGACATTTATTAAGCACATGCCATGTGCCAGGCACTGGGCACAAATATCTCATGCAATCCTCACTTCCTCCCCCAAAATTGTTTTTATGTTGGCGTCCTCAGAAACCTGGAGCCTTTTTTTAAAAAACTGCAATGAAAAAAAAATACATCACATAAAATTTACCACTGTAACCGTGTTTAAATATAGAGTTCAGTAGTGTTACGTATATTAAGATTGTTGTGCAACAGATCTCCAGAAGTTTTTCATCTTACAAAACGGAAACTCTGTCCCCATTAAACAACCACTCCACAGTTCCTCCTCAGCCAGGCCTGTGGCAACCGCCACTCCACTTTCTGTGAATCTGACGACTCTAGGAACGCCATGTAAGTGGAATCACACAGCAGGTGTCTTTTTGTGACTGGCTTATTTCACTTAGCACCATGTCCTCAAGGTTCATCCATGTTATAGAATGGATCAGAATCACCTTCCTTTTCACAGCTGAATAATATTCCATTGTTTGTATAGACCGCATTTCTTTACCCATTCATTCATCAATAGACACTTGGGTTGCTTCCACCTCGAGGCTATTGCGAATAGTGCTGCTATAAACAGGACTGTGCAAATACCTCTTCAAGATCCTGCTTTCAATGATTTTGGACATAAATAGGAAGTCTGGATTCTTAACAAGTCCCCCGTTAACACAGCGATGCCTGGGGGAGGGCAGTCCCATCTGAATGGAGACGGTCTAGCAGGGAACACAGAGCCTGAACACGTAGCACCAGGTACTCTGAAGGCATGAAGACCACGGTGTTAGGGGACATGGGAGAGTCTACTGTGTGACCTGGAAGAGGGACGAAAAGATGAAGAGGTCTAGACCCTGCCCTTGAGATGCCCACAAAGTATAAAAAAGTAGCCAAACTTATTAATCAAGGGGACTTGAACTGAATTTACAGCCTTCGGGTGGGGAAGCCTTACGCTCTCGATGTTCCCGGAGCAGACTGAGTCAACCTTTTCGATCTTCGGCAGCAAGACAATGCCGGTGACCGTGATGCTGACTCTGCTGAGCGTTCACCGTGTGAGACATTGTGCCGAGACCTTGACACACTCTGTCTTATCGAATCCCTGCCACAGCCTTGCAAGGTAGGGACTGTTGTCACCCTGCTCTAGCAGATGAGGAAACTGAGGCCGAGGGAGGTAAGCTCATTCGTCTAAAGGGTCGGCTGGCAGCAGACTTGGAGTCAGGCCCAGGCTCTTATAAGCCATCGCCCCCTGCCCTTGGCCCGTCCCCAGATGGCTGTGCCCTTGCCTGCTTTGTGAACTGGGTGACTCAGGCTTATGGAGAGGCCATGTGGGCCGGGCCCCCACCCCCAGCAGTGCGGAGCCTCGGCCACTGACAGGCGCCAGCAGGTTTCGACACTCAGATTTCCTCATCTTCCTTTCCCAGCATGTGACCTGCTGGCCCCAGAGTGCGGTAAGGGGAGGCGGGGTCAGGGGCTGAGATGTTGAAGGGGACAGACAGACCTCTGGCCAGGACTACCATGTCACCTCCCTGTTCCCTCGGCGTCCCCCGGCAATCTCTGTGCCGCACTGCAGCCTGGGTGGTCTTTGATAGCCTGGGTGGTCTTTCACAGGGTAAGTGTGATCACGTCACTCCCACAGCTACAATCTGTCTGTCATTTCCCACTGCTCTCAGGATAAAAATGACACGCCCTCCCCTGGCCTACGAGGTCCCACGAGCTGCTGCCTCTGCCCACGGCCCCCATGTGATCTCAGCCCACTCGATTGGAGAATGTCCCTGTAGGATCAGAAAATCTTCTGCAATCTGGGCCAGTTCGCTTGGCCAGGGAAGAGGGCCACCGGGCACAAACAGGGCCACCTAGACCAACCATGTGGCTGGCTAGTGGGGAGGGTGACTGCCAAGAGGACAGACGGGCAGGTTTGCAATGACATGTGTGCCTGCAGTCAACGTAAGAGGACTGTCGAGTCCCAGAGCTGGGAAGGTCATTGAGATGTTCTAGCCCAGCCACCCCAATTTTGCACGTTTAGAAACGGAGGCTCTAAGGAACAGTGACCGACTAGAGGCCACATCGTGCACTGGAGACAGAGGCTGCTTCTGAAGGCAGCGTGTTCCCTCTCCCCTGTCCCATCCAATGAGGCAGGAAGCCCGCTGGGCGTGAGGGGAGCCATCCCCACCCTCCCACCACACCACCTCCCAGGCTCTGCCCCAGAGCCTGAGAGTTCACAGGTGTCCCAGCCTGGACCTGCCACAGCCTGGAATCCCAGGCTGCAGGAAGCGGTCGGCCTCCCGGCCCTCTGCTGCCCAGCCCCGGCCACCCGAACAACCGGATTCCACCCATTCCATCCGGCCACGCAGGTCTGACTGTCTGATTGCCACATGCTTTTCTTCCTCTGCACCTTTGCTCAGGGAGCAGTTCCCTTCACCTGGAATGCCCTCCTTCTCCCGGCTCAGCTGAGTTCCACAGCCCGGTGGCCTCCTCCGCGAGGGCTTCCCTCATGCACATCCCCGCCTCACCCTACCTCCCAATTTCTGTCTTTTCCTCTCTCTGAACCCAACAGACCACTGCCTGCCCCATCCACAGGGCACATAATTATGGACAACCTACTAATTTTATATGTCCTCTCTTGAGGTTAGAAACTTTGTCTTAAACATTTTGCATCAACAGAGCACCCAGTGCTGTGCTGGGTGCTTTGAAGGGGCGCAGTAAATACTGTTGAAGGAGTGAGTGAATGAATTAATTCATGGTTGCCTGCAGTGACTGGCAGCTGGGACCCTTTCTGCCCCTCAGAATCCTGTGAGTTGGACTATCCTGGGCCCTGGATTCCTGGGAGAGGTGGGAGGGCCCTGGTTTATACCAGTGACGGCACCCCGTCAAGGACGCAGTGGGATGGGCCGGGCTGGAAGGTCCACGTGGACCATGGCCGTTGAGTCTCACAGAGACCCTGCTGTCACTCCCACTTTGTCAGTGAGGAAGCGGAGGCTCAGAGGCAGAACCGATTTGCTGGGGGTCACATGGGCAACCTTTGCCCGACTGGGGAAGCAGTCTGGGTGAGGCTGACCTCACGGCTCCTGCCCTGCCCCGTACCTTGTCCACAGGCCACGTGTGGCCTGGGCCTGAACTCTAGGAGACCTCTGGAGGCTGCTGGGCTGGGGTCAGAGGCCAGCTCTGAGGGAACTTTGAAACCCAGAGGCCCACATGGCCACCAGGACAGAGGCTAAACGGGGTCACGGGAGCATAAAGGAGAGGTCCAAAGTAAAGGAGGCCAGTGACCCCTCTCCCTGCACAGCAATCTCTGGTCCTACAGACCTTCCGACTTCCCTATAAGACAAGAGGAATGAGGATCAAACCTGACTTACTGGATGACAAACTGAGAGTCAGAGAGGCAGGTGACGGGCCCAGGGCCACTCAGAGACCAGTTGGGGAACCTTATCTCCCGGCACCCCTCTGACTAACCAGCTCTCTTTCCACTGTCCGGCTAGGACATCCTGTTCCAGAGGGCCCGCTCTTGTTTCCAAACACACCCCTCATTATTTGGCTGCCCAGCCTTCGCTCAGGCCGTACCCCTGCCTGCATGCCCTTTCCGCACCCTGAACTTTCCAAGGCCCCGGCTTTCGGGGCCCAGCCCAGATCTCACTTCCTCTCCAAACGTCTCCAGGTCCCCGCCAATCTGGACAAACCCCTCCATCCACCCTGAAGAACCTCTCCCTAGAGCACACTCGGACTTAATACTTCTTTCAATAAGAACGCAAGTGTCTGGCCCAAGGCCCAGCACACTGTAGACTCCGACCCTGCTCTCTGGAATGAAATGGTGTTCGGCGAATTTTGGCAGAATGAAGGTGTGAATGAGTGAATGGATAAATGAATGATGTCCTGCCCACCTTTCGCTGTGGTTGAGAAGATTCATTTCGGTGAGATGACCCACAAAGGCCCCCGCACAGGGCTGGGCACAGAGCTCACTGGCATGGGTTGGTCTGAAGCAATGCTATCTCCTAGGCCACAGCAGACCTCAGCTTCCCGAACAGGACAAATGCCAACACAAAGGCCCCAGTCGGCCTGGCGCCAGGGGGCTGCCCACTGATCTCCAGAAAGGAGCCAAGTCTGCGGCCCCGCCCACCTCCCTGGCCTGCCAGCTCCCCGCTGTCTACACCGCCCGCCCACCGGCCTCCTGGGCCTACCGCTGGGGGAAGAAAAAGAAGAACTGACCTGACGGAAAATCAGGTTCAACCAGATGGCCAAGCTGTTTTAATCAGCACTTGCGGGTCCTTGGGGCTGAGGTCAGGAGGTGGCTGCCAAGCAGGCCGGGTGGCTCCTGGTTAAGAACACAGGGCCTGGATCTGGGTTCAAATACTGGCCTATGGGTACTGGGTGTTGAGACCCCGGGCAAGGCCACTCCCTCTCTGAGGCTCAGATTCCTCACCTGTAAAATGCAATGACGATCAATACTGTCATAGGTTGATCTGCAGATACCGGCTTGGGACAGGCCTTACCCTTGAACTCCACAACAAAAAAATAATGACAATGAAAATGTTTCTGTGTGTGTGTGTGTATTTATACAGTCATTGATAGACAGATACATTAATATAGATATCACCATAACAAGTTTCCAATTGCCCTCCCTTGGGAAGGACTGGCCTTTATTCTAAGATTATATCCTTCCTCTATTTTTATTTCTGTGGCTGAAAGGGCTTACGGGCCTTTGTACTTCTATTCCCTCTGCTTGGAACCTTAACCCACCCACCCCAAAGACACCCCTCCCCAGCTTCAGAACTTACTCAGTGTCTCTTTCCCAAGGACACCTTCTCTGACCACCCTGTTTAAAATATAACCCACCCCTCGTGTGCCCTGACCCTGACCTGTTTTCCCCCATGGCACTCAGCACCTTCAGACCCTTTATTTATTTCTGGTTTGGGTCCATTGCCTGACTTGCCCCACGTGGGCACGTTTTTGGTTTTTGGTTTTTGGTGTGTTTTTTTTTTTTTTTTTTGTCTGTCTTGTTCACAGCTCCATCCCAGAACCTGAAATAATGCCTGGCACATTGTGGGCCCTCAACAAATATGTGTCAAATGAATAAACAATCGAGTGGCTATTTCTTAATGCCTTTCCTGGGTGAAACAAAATGTGAGCAACTCACTTTTCACTCCCAACACTGGGCCTTGGAAAGGAGGAGATTTTACTGATCTAGGAAACCCTTAACTCACTGCATGTAAATTGTGGTAAAACTCACTAAATGCTGATATGATTCCTCTCTGTCTTCCATTCCCCTCCCCCAACTTCTCCCTTCCTCCCCCACCCTCCCCTCCTCCTCTGGCCTTATCTGTCCTCGCCAGCACTGTCCCAGAGCCCTGCACAAACAGGGACCCTCTCTCCTCTCCGTCTGCCTAATTCACTTGTTTTCTCCCAAGATCCCGATTACAGACCTGGCTGGGGAGGCTACGGGCTGCAGACAGGTGTATGAGGGCCGGCCTGCCGGAAGACCAGGAGCCTGCCTTGGCAGGGGTTTCAGGAAATCGAGCATTCCACCCTTCCTGGGCCAGGCACGGTTCTAAGTGTTGGGGAACAACACAGACCGAAATCCCTTCCCTCTTAGAGCTCAAAATAAACACGCTGCCCATACACAGTATGCTGGCTGTCCCCGTTTTCCTGTGTCAAGCAGCGCTTGGACAGCATTGGCGCTAAATGCTGGGCCTACTTTCTTTAACTTCTTCAACCAACAGTCAAAAGGAGATTTAGTCCAGACGTGAGCCGGTCAGTCAGCAACAGGAACGCTCTGGGGACCTGTCACCCAGATGTTTCTCATTCCAGCACTGGGGGGATTAAAGACGGAAGCATGGAGGCCTCAGAGGTAAAGTGTCCAAAGATCAGTCCATTGACAAACGACGCAGTTGTCCCAATTCACAGGTGAGGCGGTTCACTGTCCCCATCTCCCAAGCACAGGGCTCCCTGTTCTGCACTCGGATCGGGCTGGTGGCCCACGGGCAGGCAGGCGTCACTCCGTGTTCAGGGCTTCACAGGTGACAAAGCACCTCGCACCTGTTCTCTCGCCCCACACTCCGCACGGCATCGCTGGACTTAGCAAATAAAGTTAAAGGGCGCCCCGTCAAATCTGAATGCAATATTTGGAACACACATACCAAAAAAAAAAAAAAATCTTTGTTTATCTAAAATTTAAATTTGACAAAGCATCTTAGGCTATTTGGGTTACTGCAACAAAATACCATGGATACGGTAGCTTAGAAACAGACTTTTATTTCTCACAGTGCTGGAGGCTGGGAGTCCAAAATCGAGGCACCAGCCAATTCTTCTCACTGTGGAAGGGGTACGGGAGCTCCCCGGGCCTCTTTCACAAGGGCACTAATCCCGCTCATGAGGGCTCCATCCTCGTGACTCGAGCACCTCCCAAAGGCCCCACCTCTAATACCATCACACTGCAGGCTGGGATTTAACACAGGAGCTTGTGGGGACACATTCCATCCATAGCACTGGGCGTTCTGCATGTTATCTGACCCCCCTAACTCGTCTGCGATGCCCCAGAGGTAGGCAGTGTCAGTGACCTCATCTGATCACTGAGGCTCAGAAAGTGAACTGCCTGAGGTCAACACACCAAGATGGTGACAGGGTGACAGAACTGGGCTCTGCTCCTTTACTGGTCCCCAAGTCACCCCTGGGTCACATCTTCCAGGAACCACGGATGTGCTGGCATGGAGAGTGAGGATCTCGGGGCTGGGGGGGTGGGACAGTGGAAGGGGAGGCCGTGGAGGGACCACACCGTCTTCACACTGGACGGCGGAGGACGGAGAATCTCCACTCTCAGTTGCCACACGGTTGAGGTTTTAGTTCACTGCACCAGGGCCTCAGCACCCCAGCTAACACGGCTGGAAATGCAGGAAGCCATCTGGAGCCGTGTGCTGAGTCACAGGGCCCAAGAAAAACAAGGACGTGGTGAGGACAGAGCAGTGGGGGTGGGGTGGGGGAACAGCCTCCCTGGAGATCTCGGTGGCACCGGAAATAGAAACCGCTTCCTTTGAAGCATCTGTCAGAAGGTCCGGGATCACCACTGGATTGCAACCCAGTTCCCACTCAGTGCTGTCTGAACGCCCAGCTCTGTCCTGGGACTGTCCACAGGTCAGGTGGGGAAGCGGGAGTCCCTGTTTTCATGGGTTTTTTTAATTTAATTTTTTAAAAAAATCCTGGCTCGTCCACTTACTACCTGTTTCCTCTGTAGTAACAGAAATCCTTATTGCACTGAGCTAGTGTGAGGGTTTACACGAAATCACTTTTTTTCAAATCCTCACCCGAGACTGTGTTTTTATTGATTTTTTTTTCTTTAGAGAGAGAGAATAAGGGGGAGAGAGAGAGAAACATCGACGTGAGAGAGAAATGTCCAGCCGTTGCCTCCCGTACACACCCCGGTACATGCCTTGACTGTGACTCGAACCCACAACCTTTTGGTGTATGGGATGACCCTCCAACCAACCGAGCCACCCGGCCAGGGCTGAAATCACACTCTAAAAAAGTATCCTGCATAGTGTTAGCACACAGTAGGCGGTCAACACATGGTAGGTCTTCTTGTCGAAAGGACAGAGACGTATCTGCGTCGGGTCGGTGTGGGGGTGAGTGAGGGTCGGTGTTCTTAGCATTAGCTTCACGGGGCTGCGGAAAGGATTAAGTGGGAGGCTCTCAGAGGCACGGGCAGGACTTGGCACAGGGTCTCACTACGGAGTGGCTGCTTCTACTACCCTTCCTCGGCCACGGCTGTCATTGTCACTGCGTGTGGCTTCTCGCAGGACACGCACGAAACGCGCGGCGCGTGGCTGCTTTCGACCCCTCATGCACCAGGTGCCGAGTTCAGTGAAACAACAGATCCTCTCTCTCCTCTCAGGAGGCTGTTCAAGGTCACGTGAAGAATTTCCTGGCATTTTCCAATGTCTCTGCCTCTAATCCATTTAAGGGGCCACCTTTGAAATCTCAGCCTTGACATTTGCTGAAGGACAGGAGTGGCGCCTGCTCGGAGGCAGCCCTGCGGCCCCGGGACCTCTCACGCCGCCCGTCTTCAAGCCTCAGTTCTTTGAGGACCATCAGTAATTCTGCAGCCGCTGCTGGCCGTGTGGGCAAGGCGCCCCCTCATTGTTTCCCTTTAACTTTTTCACATTTAAAACTTAAATGCAGCCCTGGCCGGTTTGGCTCAGCGGTTAGAGTGTCGGCCTGCGGACCAGAGAGTCCCGGGTTCGGTTCCCGCTAAGGGCACGTACCTCGGTTGCAGTTTGTCCCCGGCCCCAAGGGGGACGTGTGGGTGGCAGCCAGCTGATGTGTCTCTCTCACGATGTTTATCTCTCTCTCTTCCCCCCTCTCTCCCTCCTGCTCTATCTGAAGATAAATGCAAAAATGTCCTCGGGTGAGGATAAATAAATAAATAAATTAATTAATTAATTACATAAAACTTAAATACATTTATTCACAGGGAAACGCGCCCATCACCATAAAGGGAAGGCCGACAGCACCTGCCGTAAATAGGAGCTACCCGTAAGAAGAAATATCATGAAAATAAAGCGATGTCATTGAAGTCTACAGGGACAGGGCTGCCCATTGACGACTCCGGGCTGGAGACCTGTTTGATTTGCACTTAAAAGGGAGATTTGGATAGGTGTTAACATTTCGGAGAGGTGCCGAAGATCTCTTAGTACCAAAACGAGAGGTTTTTCGGTGTAATAAGAAGTGTTGAAAGAGAACTTGAAGAGGAAAACCTCTCTAACTCCATGACTCAATGTTTTTATTTCCTTGTGTGTTCACCTTCTAGAACGTTCTCCTGTCTGCCAGGGGCATAGGGGCCTTTTGATGTGAGTCAGCTCTTTATGGAGAAAAGCTAAGGAGAGAACAGCCCACCCTCTGCCTCTCACCTATTAGGGCATTTTCGGAAGATTCGAAAAAAGTGTTTTTCTCTGACGATGTCCAGGCCCTAAGACACCCTTCTGTGAGCATTTCTCAAACAGCAACTGGGCCGCACCTGGGAGTTTCCTCGCCTCCTGATGGAGGGGAAGTGAGATCCCTCAGAGGGCGGCCGCACAGTGGTTCGGGCTCATGGCATGTCCACAGAGACATTCACATTTCCCGGGGGTGGAATGAACCAAGCACACGGCTGTGCTTGAGTGACAACAGAAGGCAGCCAACCCTCTCTAGCCAGCCCAGAGCCTAGGAAGAAACGACCAACCATGCACACACTTCAAGTTCCCACCCCTTATCGGGGAGCCTGGGAGGAGCCACGGAAGCCTCGCCCCTACAGGATTCCTGTTATGTCCTCTCCCCGCAGCACCTGTCTGGTTCCAATCCACATTTCCAGCCCTGGCTGCTAGGATGTCCCTCCTTGAACCCTCTGCTTCTGACAAGCTGGTCACACGGCACACGGTAGGTGGGACAGGACGCTTTGAATGAAAGCATATACCTCATGCTGGGCTGCCTCCTTTCAACATATTTCTTTAAAAAAATATTTTTATGGAATTTACTGGGGTCATATTGGTCATGAAAATGTCCATAGTACACAAAGCAACGTATCGATTAAATGCAATTCCTATCAAAATACCAGTGGCATATTTCATAGAACTGGAACAAATATTCCCCCAAATTTATATGGAACTATAAAAGACCCTGAATAGCCTCAGCAATCCTGAGAAAGAAGAACAGAGCTGGAGGTAATGGCATTGAAACAGACCTAGCTCAGTGGAATAGAGAGCCCGGAAATAAACCCACCCCTCTGTGGGCAATCACTATTTGACAAAGGAGGCAAAAACATACAATGGGATAAAGGCGGTTTATTCAGTAAATCATGCTGGGAAAATTCAACATATTTCTTGAGTGTCAGGGACAAATGGAGCTGGAAGTCTTCCTGCCAGGCACTGGTGGGGTGACCACTGTCCCTATTTGCTGGGGACTCTCCTGGTATTAGCACTAGAAGTCTGTGCATGTCCCAGGAACCCCCCCCCACCAAAAGGCAAATTGGGACAGCTGGTCACCCTACTGGGTTAGACTCCATATGTTTCATCGCCATGGGACTTTCCAGCAGAGTGGGAGAGGATGACATTAAACAAATCATCCCACGAAGAAATGAGTAATTACAAACCAGGACGAGGGCGAAGAAGGAGGCGTCAGCCCTGTGAGTGTTGTGGGTTTGAGGTGGAAAAGGCAGGGCCCTGGCCCTGGAGAAGCTCTCGGTTGCTAGGAGAGGGAGGAACACAAAGCTATTTGATAAGAAGCGGTGAGTGCAGAGAGTCGGAAATCCGTCTCTCTATTCCCATCTCACTGTTTATGTTTCAGTGGGGGTTTCAAGCATCAGAAACCCTCTCTGGGGGACTCAACAGACATGCAGTGAAAGGGCACGAGAAGGAAAAGCAGACAGCCTAGGCCTTGGGGAGTGGCGAGAGAACAAATGCCAGAACCCAAGAGCCGGCCCTGTTGCGTTCCCATTAGAAAAGCCGGCTCTAGCCCTTCTCTGCCCAATATTCTAATTCCAGGAAGAAAGAATCTGACGGCCAAGCTTGGGTCTCATGCCAGCCCCTTGGCTAGGCTAGGGGGGCACCACCATTAGAAATTCCACCAAAATTGCATGCTGCAGGGTGCAGGGGCGGGACGGTTGCTGGTGGAAAGGGAAGGGCCAGGATGCTGGGAAGGCGGAGGCCTCAGCTGCCTATTATGGCCTCTGCAAGAAGTAGCCCAGACATCGCCTTCCCAGAGCCTCCTGCCCTGTGGGTACTGCCTTCAAAGTAGCTCTCTGCTGGCCTTCCGTCCAGAATATTGTCACCGTGGACAGCCCATGCTGCCAGCTGCCTTCTCAGGCACATGTCTTACGCAGGTGCCAGACTGTTATCACCTTGGAGCATGTGCTGTGCCCTTGGGCACGGCTGGGACACTGCCTGGCACAGAGGAGAGCGTCTTTAAGTGTTGCCGAGTACTTTCTAGAGAGTTTTAGGAGCATGCGGCCATGAGAATGCCCTGGCCCACTGCCCTCCAGCCAAACTCGCCTTCTTCCTGCTTCTCAGATTCTCCGCCTGCCTTGCTAGTCCTACACATGCTGCCTGCTTTACTAATCGCACGACTCAGGGGTTCTCAACCGGGGGCGATTGTGCTCTCCAGGGGACATTGGGTGATGTCTGGAGACAGTTTTTTGGTTGTCACACTGGAAAGGGGGCTGTTACCAGCATCTTGTAGTGGAGGCCAGAGATGTCGCTCAGCACCCTGTCATCCCAGGACAGCCCCCACAACAGACAACCAGCCGGCCAAAATGTCCTTCGTGCCAACGCTGAGAAACCAGTGGCCTAGCTGAATGCCCACGTCTCTGCTCAAAGGTCCTCCTCTCCCTGACCGGCCAGCGCCCTTTCACTTCCCCTATTGAATCTTTTTGGGGCATTTCACCGCCATCTAACGTGACCCTGTCTGTTTATGCAGTCGCCCTATGCGAGGGGCCCGTGGGCCTTGCTCTCTGCTGGCAGAGCAGCGCCTGGCAGATGTGGGCTGCTCCATAAAAATATGTCACACGAATGTTTAATAAAGGAGAGTGGCCCCAATTGCTCGAATACCAGGGGTCGGATGCTGCGCTATGGGGCCCAGCTCCTCTCAGGCTGGCCATCTTTGTGTGTACATGTTTATTCCACATTCAGTTCAAAGTCAGCCTCTGTTGGCTGCTGGCTGTGTGGCCTTTGGCAAATTTCTTAAGCCTCCCAGGCCTCGGTTTCTGCATCTGTAAAGTGGGACTATTATTATTGGCCCCTTCCTGGCAGATGAAACAGATTAACCCACATGCACAAAGCACATGAGGAAATGCCTGATGCAGAAGAGCCTAAGTAAATGTCACCTCCACCACCACCACCATCAGGATTCGGCTGGGGTAGGCCGTGACGACGACACACTGGGCTCTGGGCCCCACCCGGCACTCGGGATTAGACGGCTGGCGAGGCCAACGCTGTCCCCATTCGGTTTTCTCAGCTCCTGCTCCATCTATGAAATACACCGGCGAAGCCCTCCTCCAGCTCTTTGATAAGGAGGCTAGTGGAGAGCATGGATTTCATGTGGCAGATGGTTCTGTCCTTGAATTATGAAACCAAAGAAG
This sequence comes from Tadarida brasiliensis, assembly GCA_030848825.1. NCBI lineage: Eukaryota > Metazoa > Chordata > Mammalia > Chiroptera > Molossidae > Tadarida > Tadarida brasiliensis. The sequence goes on along the minus strand of CM061259.1, from coordinate 118,677,384 downwards.
GAAATTAAAGCGCTCCGTTGCAACAGATATGGGCTGGGAGGGGTAGAGGGCCGGGGCGGGGCATAAGGGAGGGCAGAGCAGGTGTTTTATCAAGTGGGCAATGGCTGTTCCGGAGAGTAGCTGGAGCCCTAGGATAATATAATTTTCTAGCCCCTTCCTTTTATAAAGGCAAATGCAGCTTGGAAGGGGAAAGGGACCCCCCAAGGGCACAGGGCCAACTAATGGCACAGCACCCACAGCTCTTGATTCCTTGAACAGGGTTGTTTTTGCTGCCCCGGGCCATGGCCACTGGGAGACTCTGTTCCAGGGCACCCTGACGTTAGGCTCCTCTGCTCAGCAGAGGGCTCCGAGGACATGCACACAGTGTCTCCTCTCAGCATGCCAGGGAGGGTATACGCCAGAGCCCTGGAGCTGTCCTGTCTGTGTCCCAATCCCAGCAACCAGGCAAGTTTCTCACCCTCTTGTAACCTCAGTTTCCTTATCCATAAAATGGGAATAACAAGCCCTACATGACAGGGGCCCTGTGAGAATTTGATGAGTTACTATCACAGAAAGTATTTAGCCCTGGGCTTGGCACATAGTAAATGCTCAATAAAAATGTTAGTTCTTAATGAGGTCCCAGAATTGATTTCGGGGTCTGACAGTCCCCTAGGCTGTGAGCCCCTCAGAGGTCAGTCTGTGGTGTGGCCCTTGTTATCTATGCATGACAACGGATACCTGCTGGGGGCTCCACAAACAGTGGCAGCTGATGACTGGCCCCTTAGGGACACCATTTCTCAGTGGGCACCAAGAAGCCCCGGGGAATTCGGCCAGCAATGCATGCGATTTTTTGTCGTTAGTTTAGACCTTACTTCTCCTGGATAAAGAAAGGCTCCTGCCCACTGGTGACCCAGCCCCCGCCTGGTGACGCGGCTGCGCTTTGTTCTTGGGCTCTCTCTGGATCCCAGCCTCCCCGACTGTGCTGCGGGCTATTTGCATTTAAATTGGTTTTCTCTCATTACAGAAATCTCTTAGGTCAGCCGGAGTTTCCCTGTTCCTGAGATCAGTGTAGATGCTCCATTTCTCAGTCGAGGGTCCCTCACGCCTTCCTCCCTCTCGCCAACGGTGAGAGGTGGTCACCCATTCTCCCTCGCGGTGACCAGGTAGCTTGAGAAAGTCTCCCCATTCCGAACAAGCTCAGAGTGTTTGTCACAGGGGCAGGGAGGGGTAGGGGAAGGGCTGGAGAGCTGAGAGGAGGCTTTCAGTTAGTGCTCTTCATAAACCCCAGTCACACACGTGCACACACACGCGCACATGCGTGTGCACGCTAGCTAACCTGTCTGTAGCACTAACTGTGCCCAGGGATTATCATATATGCTAATGATAGCACTTTCCTCATGGCGTCTTGTGAAGATGAAATGAATTAATAATTAATGAGTAATGTTTTCCAGATGAGGAAACTGAGGCACAGAGAAATGAGCTCACTTGCCCAAGGTCACTGCTAATGAGCCAGACTTGAGCTGAGGCGGTGCATCGTTCGTCCTGTGCATTAACCACACCTGACCACACTCTTGTGTTTTCTAGTCTAGTTCCCTTTTCAAAGAGTGCTGGTCGAGACCCACAGCCATGGTTTTCTGACCGTGTATGGGCTGTGCGCCATGGTTTGTGAAGACGGAATCCAACCCTAGATGGAGTGCCCAAGCCTGGGAGAACTAGGGATGGTGAAACAGGGCAGAGATATTACTGGGGGACTTAAAGGGTGATTAGGGGTTTTCCAGATGGACAAGTGGAAGAACAGAGTATTTCATGAAGGTGGTCTAAGTTAGGGTACCCCAACTTGTATGGCAGTGCTCAGGTGTGATGTAGGCTGAGCAGGTAATGAGGTGTGGGGCTGGGAGACTGGCAAAGACCAGACTTGACAGGTTTCGAATGTCATGTACATGGGCTCGTCCTGAGGGCAGGGGGGAGCCAAGGAGGGGTTGAGCAGGAGAGGGACAGAGACTATCAGAAAGATTACTCTAGTCCCAGTGTAGAGGGTGCCTGGAGAGGGAGCAAGGAGAAAGTACAATTACTAGACATAATCAATAGGTAGAAGAGCTACAATCGATTGGGTAGAATCAATAGGGTTGGTGTCTTTGTCTCTGCACAGAGGCCCTCCTGCTGCTCGCTGTGTGCCACGGAGCTGCCTCTACCCAGAGAGGACGTCTTTATCTAACGGACCCAGACACCTGACAGGCTGGTGGCGGCCCTGGAGTGTGATAAGCAAGGGGCGCAGGGATGGGAATGAGCTAAGACGGTGGCATTCGGGAAGGAGATGGGAGACCAAATGTGTGAGATATAGTGGGGTGCAGTAATCTGGTCTTGGCACTCAACCCGATACCAGGGCTGAGGGAGAGTGAAGAGGGGGATGGCGCCCAGGTTCTGGTTTAGCTCAACCAGACTAGCCTTAATCCTTTTTCAATCCAACACCAGGTGTGAGCAAACGTATTCTGTAAAGGCCCAGACAGAAAATATTTTAGACTTTGTAAGCCCTATAGTCTGTGTTGCAATTACTCGGCCATTACAGTGTGAAAGCAGCCGAAGATAATAGGTACAGGAATGGGCGTGGCTGTGTTCCAATAAAACTTTATTGACAAAAACAAGCCATGGGCCAGATTCGGCTCAGGGGCTGTCATGTGCTGACCCCTGCTCTGCACAATGGGGTGGTCCACATGAGAGGTGGACTGCCAGCTAGGTGTGCCAGGGGGTTAAGTGAGAGAAAAGCTCACACGTGAGGCTCACACCTCATCAGGTTCAGAAAGACCGTCTCTCCTTGAGCGATGCCCACCTGATTATAAAGAGTCTCATCTGAAACTGCAGAGTAATTCCAAGGTCTAGTTCCCAAAGCCTGGCTCTGGCAGGATGGAGACAGATGCCTCTCTCCAGAGGCTCGGTCTCCACTCACAGTGGAGGCGCTGGTCTAACAGCCAACCACTGGTGACAAACGCCTCACAACAGGAACACCAGCTCACCTTTACCGAACACCAGCTTTACACGGGGCACTGGGTCAAGAGCTTTACTCGAGGGATCTCATTTAACCCTGACAAAATCCCAGCGAGGCAGGTCATGTACATTAAGTATCCCCTTTTGACAGATGAGGAGACAGAGGTACAAAGAGGTTCAATAAGTCTGGGGCTTGGAATCAGGCAGTACAGTCCCAGACCTTGGGCCCCCAACCACTCTCCAAAGCTGATGCCACAGGCCCCACGGATGCCTGTGGTTGTTGAAGGCAACCCACGTGTCAGCACTAAAACACTTAGCAATTCTTGGTCCCCTGGCTGGGTGTCACTGTTATTGGAGATAAGCAGTCTGGAGGAGATAAACCGTGTGCTTAGAAACCAAACCAAAATCAATAGGCCCATCTTCCTGGGACCTCTGTTATTGAGCAAAGTGGTGTCAGAAATGGGCTCCGATGAAATGAATATATTGATATATGAAGGCATTGTGTTTGACGGAGGTGGGGACAGAAAATGAGAGGAGACAGCTGGTCTCCATGTGTTCATTCTGCAAATGTCCACCACGCTCTTCAGACCCCTGCCCCTGCCCTCCAGGAGGGAACTGGCTGAGAGGGAGCCAGGCACAGAGCAGACAACTGAATGCCCAGGACATCATGCACAGTGGGATAAATTTAGGGTGCACTTTGGAGACAGAATAGGGACATCTGCCTTAGCCTGGGCAGAGGCACCTGGAGCCCAGCCCGAATGATCTGGGGGGTAGAGTGGTGGTAAGGGATATTTCAAGGGGGGTGGGCACAGCATTTCCCAGACAAGGGGGGCTGAGATCATGCTGAAGTGAGGAGACCGTGCAGAAAGGAGACAATTGGAGGGGCTGGGTCCTGAGGGTTGGGCCCCCACAGTCGGCCTGGACCGCTCTGGTTGGAGGCTACCTCGTTTTCAGATCCTCTCTGCAATGAGAACAGCCTCTGAGTTCTGGATGAAATGCAAGGCCCTTGCCAAGAATGTGGTGATGCCAAGAGCAGTCTGCTGATGCTGAACATCTTAAAATAGTAAAAACAAATAATAGTACATCACTCAATCACCATGCCCATTTCACCTGCACTTGCAGACGCTTTACCTGGCTTATACTCTCTGAAAGTTTAGAAGTCGGAGGAGATGAGTACTGCATCACCCCTGCTGTATTATTGAAAATACGGACAACTCCCATTTTCAGGGCCCCCACAGTGGCCAGGAGTAGGCTAACTGCTTTCTGTGACTATCCTATTTAACAGAGGAGCAATCTGAGGCTCAGAGGGACATCATAACTTGTTCCAGGCCATACACTGGGAAAAGAATGGAGCCAGGACCCAGACCCACATCTGCCTGACATCTGAGCCCAGTGTCCTCCCACTGGGCCCCTCTGCCTTGACATCACACAATTTAAAGAATATAGATTGTTGAGAACATTTTCATTTATTGCTATATTTGCCCCTCCGAAGGACTGCCTAAATTTAGCAGATAAAGAGCCTTGGCTCAGAGAGGTAAAGTGTTTTCCCCCAGGACACACAGCTTTTGAAGGGATCAACTAGAACTTGCGCCAAGGTCATACTGTTCCCGAAGCCAGAGCTCCAGCCCCGTCTCCACGGCACCGAGGCCACAGTGAGGAAGACGGACAGCTAACGTCCCACCCTGGTATGATTCTTTTATAAAAAACACCCCAAACTCGTGTCTCTTAATCTCCACGTTGGCAGGTATTCATCAAGCAATCAAAAGACAAATACCTAGGAGAGCAGAACGTGCAGTTTTCAGCCAAAATGACATCATAAGGAGCAGTTGTGCCAAGAAAATCTCATTTCCTCTGACAGAGTGGCAGGCCGGGAGATAAGGCTGAAGGCACCGGCGTTGTTGGTGTCCCCATTCTGAAGGACAAGTTAGATCAGCTCCGCAGAAACCACTGGGGGGCCAGAGAGGGACAGGTCACACCACACATGCCCATAGAAGCACACAGACACACACAGACAGACACCGACATGTACACAGGCACACAGAGACACAAAGACAGACACATACACAGGAAGACATATACCAAAAACCGTGCACATGTGTGCACACACACATGTACCCACATACCCCAAAGACACCTTTGTGAGCAGGGGTCTTGCCTGTTTCCATCTAAGTCAGTCCCCAAGGCTTAACAATGTCTGCCAGGCACATAGTAGGTGCTCGGCAAATACTTGTGCCATGACTCAAACAAGTCGATATCCTTAGTGTCTAGCAGGGACCTGGCACCAAGTACATGCTCCATGGACAGTTACAGTGTGCTGGCAAAGTCACTCAGGGAGTGTCTTCGCAACCACGGACCAAGTTCTGACGACATGGCAGGCACGACTCTGACCTCATTCCATCCTCTCCGTGAAATCAGCTTCCGTTTGCAGATGAGGAAACTGACATGCAAAGAAGTTAATCAGTTCACCCAAGGTTACCCAGCTTCCTGGGTGGCAATCAAAATCAGGACTCTGATTGCTAAGCACACGCTCAAAACCTGACAACCAGACTTCCTGAAGAGACATCTTCCTCTAGTGATGCAACGCAGAGGACAACTCCCACGGCCAGCTCTGCGGAGCAGCTCTTGACAACGTGTCCTCTTGTCTTCAGTCCCAGCTGACGCCTCAGAACCCAGCATCTGTCTGGAGTACTTTCCATATAGCCATGGTGTTGCCTTTCAAACACGCGACAGTCCGAAAGCTCCTGCTGCCTGAATATCTCCAGCCAACATACGGCTCTATCTACCCATCCGTCCATCCGTTCACCCACGCATGCATCCATCCATCATCCAGCTTCCATCCATCATCCATCCATCCATCCATACACACATACATACATCACCTGATGTTTCTTCTCCTGTGTTTGTGTAAACCACACAGCTCCATCCTGAATCAACACTGTTTGTTTGTTTTTCCCTTGCATTGGTACAATTCCTGGGTTTAAAACTCAACCAACCTGCAGGCCAATTAAGCTCTTTTGCATAATAACTGCACTTGGCAGTGATTGATGGTGCCCAGTTCAGCACCTTGCAAATCCTGAAAGGTTCCTACGCGTGCACCATCCCTGCTTCTGCCCACCTCAGATCTGCTTGGACCGCCCTCTCCAAAGCCCCCAGCTTCCTGAAAAGAGAGGGTATTATAAAGGATCTTTGCCTCTGTCTGGGGGAGGCAGAATGGATACAGGCACAGGGCACGGAAGCCGTAATTATCCTTCCCCACAAAGGAAAATAAAAATGTCCAAAGATAGTGGCCACCTGGCAGGCAGGGGCCAGGGCAGGTGGCAGTGACTCATCCCGCATGCCAGGCAGCCACTGTACCCTGCGAGCACCCCGTGCTCACTCACAGCTTTGCCAGGCGAGCAAGCACAACACAGGCATCTGGGGGCGAGGAAGGCTCTATTTCTGATAGCTTAAACCCTCGGGGGACACAGGTGGCTTTAAGACTTTTTTAAATCACTCTCTTGTTTCCAATTTGTGACTCTATTCACTGGGTTAGCCCCCGTGTGAATAGAGTAGATTAAAAAAAATAGAAGCCAAGCAACCCAGATTTTCCCTGCTGTTGCCACCTCAGCCCCTCTGCCCGCAGCATCTGCGTACAATTCCACCATTACTTGTTCATTTCATGGGCTTGAATTTGGTGCTCTCCTGGGGTGGTTCTTTAAAACAGCAACGTCCCCTTGTATGGAGCCAAGAGGGATGGGAAGGGAGGGCTGCTAACACAGTAAAGGACCCAGGCACTTCACAACCATCTCCCTGGACACACAGTCCCCGCTGCCTTCATTCAGAGGGACCCTCAGAGAGGAAGTGACCCGCTCAAGGTCTGCAGAAAGGCCAGGTGCAAATGCAGATCTCTTTGGCTCCTGTCCCCGCTCCCTCCCCAATGTTTCATCGTCCTGCCAAAATGCTACTAGACACACCACACTTTGTCCACGTTGGGATTACGAATAAATGTCATCCCCAGCGCCAACGCCAATACCCTGGTCGAACCAGGAAATACGCAGTACTTTCTGATCTGTTCACTGAGGCATGGAAATTCAGGAGGCACCGTGCGTCCTGCTAGCAGGCGGGTCAGCGTGACGGCCAAAGCCGCAGCTCGGGATGGTGGAGCGGACACAAGCCCCGGGGCCCCGACGGGCCAGCTGAACACTCTTCGTCAGGGGTCCCTAACGTCCGTGTTTGTATCTGGGCCACAGTCAACAGCACCTTATGCCCATCTGCTGTTGACACGTCCTACCGACCACGGTCCACAGCGACCATTAGGCAGGACGCGGTTCCGAGGCTGCCGTCTCTCGTCCTTCTCCTGTGGGCTTTCCCGCTCCAGAGCCTTCTGCGGGGTTCAGAGCCGAGAGCTCCCTCCCTGCAGAATCCTAACCCCTACCTGCACTCAGACTAAACCAACTCTCCTATTTTCTTCTCCTTGGGTCGCTGCCCTGGCATCGCGGTGAATGGTACCATCAGAGGCTATGGGGTCAAGGGCTCCGGCTCTCCATGTCCCTACCTCCCCTCAGATATCAATGGCCCCACCCTCTCGTCTCCTGGGAATCTGTCCCCTGCATGCCGCCTCCAGCTCCCCACTGCAGCCCTGTGGTCCCTTGCCTGGGTGGCTGCCCCGGGCACCTCTCTGAAACGCTACTCCAGCCCAGCCTCCACCCTGGCTCGGGAAGAACAACTAAAGCAAAGCCAGTGACATCACCGTATGCTTACAACCTCCCACGGTCTCCGTTTCCTGGAGATAAAATCCGAGTGCCTAGGCCTGACATCAAGACCTGGAGTCACCAGAGCCCGGCTCGCTTCTCCTGCCTTATCTGTAGAAACTCTCCCAGACACCACCTGCGTTCCCTTCCAACACACCCGCAGTGGCCACTCAGGCCTGTCTCCACACCTCGCACCTGTGACGTCTTCTCTGGGCCCAGCTGCCCTTTCCTGCCTGCCCCCCCCCCATCCTCCTCAGCTCCTGCCGCCCAGGCCCACCCCTCCCGGGTGGTCGGCCCAGATGGGAGCCTCCTCTCGCCTCCACACCCTGCGGTCTCCCTTATCACACCGGGTCAGGAGTCCTTGGCTTCTGAGCTTCTGAGAGGTGATTCTCAGGAGATTGGCAAGAACTCGTGGCTTAGCCAAAAACATTTGCAGGAAGACACAAGCAAAGCAAGGTGCTCCTCACTTCCCCGCAGAACAGGAAAATGTTCCCCAGGGCAATGGAAAAAGGGACGAGGAAGGGGAGTGATGAGAACGTTGATGTCACTGGGAAAGAGGCCTGCATGCTCAGGACCAGGTGTGGGACACATGCAAAGTTCCCGGAGAAATGCTTGGTGGACTGTCCCAGCAGAAGGGAAGAGGGAGCCCCAGGGGGGAAGGGAGGCCCCAAAGAGCCGCGTGGCCACACTGCATGTCTAGGCGATTGGGGGCTTGGACATCCCACGGACCTCCCCACAATCCTGTGAGGCACCAGAAGTAAGACAGTGACTCCTGTGAGCCCCAGAAGGTCACAAGCAACAGAGTCACCTGACCTGGGATGGGTTGCAGATAGGAACAAGGGACAGCTCCATGGTGACCTGTGTTGAACAATGACACAGAATGATGAACGTCATCGAAGGTGGCATAGAAAACCAGTTGGCCTTCCTCCCATCACCTTCGCACACCAAGCACACAGATGCAGTCTTTGGGGAAAGGGAGGAGATGGATCAACTGTGACTGAGTTGCCACCTACCCCGGCTGAGTGGAGGCTCTGATTCATCAAATCCATGCACCACCTGAAGCTGGGTGTAAGCTGATGTCTGATTTACTACCATCGACGTGGTAGGTGGGCAATGAGAGGTTGGAAAGTTCAGGAACTAACCTTTGCCGACAACCTGTTGAGCACCAGGCCCTCGCCCCAAGTTTTGCCTTAAGTATCCCGTTGGTCCTTAAGGGAATCAATGCTCCCTGAGGGGTGCAGTTAAGTAACTCACTCAGAGACACCCAGCCAGTGAGCGGTGTGGCCAGGATCTGACCACAGCTCTGCTTTTGAGGTTGGCCGCTCACTACAGCCCTCTGACATCACTCTCGCTGATGGTCTTTCCAGAAACAGCTGGTCCTCTGGGCGAGAACCAATAGTAGAGAAGGCAGAAAGACCTAGATGCTTTCTTGTTCCGGAGAAATATTCCCAATGTTGGCCCAGGAAGACCTTTCCAGTGAAACTGAGAAGCTGCAGCATTGGCTAGGGCAGGGACAACATTCTCCTCTTACCCTTTATTAGTATCTCCCTATAGTACCAGGTGTCTACCGCCCAGTAATTTCCCAACTTCCCTTGCTGTACGGGGTGGCCAATAAGCTATAAGTGGAAGTCACTGGGTGGAGCTTCTGGTAGTTTTTTTTTAAAGTGCTGACTCATCTGAGAAGTGCAACCTCTTCTTCTCCTTCCATGCCTGGAATGTGGGCGTGATGGCTGGAGCTGTGGCAGCATTTGATGACCATGTAGTGCCATTGATGCTGGAAACCACACTCTAAAGATAGCAGAACTCAAAGATAGAAGGAGTCTTGGCTCCTTGGAGGGATGACCAGGGAGCTACCATTTCAGCCCTTGACTATCTACAGTAAGATTTCTTTCACATGAGAGGAAATTAAATTCTTATCTTGTTTAAGCCACTATTATCTAGGTTTTCTGTTACAGGTAGCTGATACTAGTCCTAAGTGATACACTTGCATTCTTACTAAGGTATTTAAGCAGGATTTAGAGATTTCATTTTTAAATTGCCAGGACCCTAGACTGTCAAAAGATTGTCCCTTAGGCCCGCTTAGTTGAAGAGTTATTAGAGGACAGGGAGACTAAAGTTTCCTGAGCACCTACTTCACCCCACGCCCTGTACTCGACTCCTTATCCGCACTTGCCTCACAGTGTATTTGTGAGATGGGATTATCATCCCATTCTACAGATGAGGAAATGGAAGCTCAGTCCAACTGGATCACGGTCCAGGGACACAGCTAGGATTTGAACTCACACCTGTCTGACCCCACAGCCCATACTTTTCCTGTTGCTTTCCCACTGCCTCTCAGGTGGAGAACTCTGAGTCCCAGTTTCGGCAGAAGGTGGGGCCAGTCGATCATTATGAGGGCCCTGGATCAGGGTGCCCAGCCCTCACCCAAATCTTCCAAGTGCAGCCACCGGCCGAAGGCTTCTCCATTGCAAGGTAACTAAAGCAGCCTGCCCAGCTGGTCCTCTCCTACCTCACTGCCATCCTGTTTACTGGCCATCTGGCCCTCATCTCTGTGATTCTCCCACTGTCCCTCCTCAAGGACCCTCTTAAAGGAACAGAGTCCCTCCTTGATGGCAGTCAAGGACCTCCGTTCTTAAACCAACACATTCCCAACCTTTACCAGGGCAAGGCTGACAAAGAAAAGGCCATCACCACAGGGATTTCTGGTAGCAACACAAGCCTATTTCTAACCTCGGATTACAGCATCCAAAAGGATTACCTGTTTCAAACCAACATACCCCCCACCCCCCACCCCCGGCCGAAACACGATCAGAGCAGCCTGACTCCTCGCAGGCTCCAGATATTCTCCACCGAAACTGGCTCTATCCTGTTTGAAACCCCCGTCTCTCCCAGGAGAGACTGGAAATACACTCTTTCTAGGAGCTGGTGGAAAATTAACCCACATTAGGAGACATCGAGGTGATGCTGAATTGGGGACAGGGAGGTCCATTAGAAAGAACAAAAAATGTTCTTTGTAACCAGGACAAGGCCAAACGTGCCTTCTCTCTATTGGTCCAAATCTATGCCAGCCTCTCCCTGGCATCGTGGGTGTGCTGAGAACAGCTATGGATTTCTATAGAGACTGTCACCATGGCACTAGGGGCCTTATTCTGCTATTTCAAGAGGAAAAATAATCGAAAGGTCAAAGGAAGAAAATCTACCACAGGGCTTTTCAAACTATAAATATTTATTCATGCTTCAGCGTGTGCCCGGCAGCCGTGAGAGGCGGACAGAGCAAGGTGGGCCGAGGGCCGACCTGCCCAGCAGCCCCGCGGGCTCGGCGCTAGGCTAGGCGCTGCCCATCACCATCTGACGTGTCTCACAACGGCCTGGAAAGGGCGACAGTGTATTCCCCATGTTGTCAGCTGGGAAAGGAAATGAAGCTTAGGTCACTGCCCAGGTGCGTGCGGGAAGTAGAATGGGGACTATGGTATGGACCGGGCTGGATCCATCTTGGAAGCACAGGGTACACGCAGCGGGCAGTCTCCTTCAAGGTCTGCTCACAGAGACACAGCGTGAGTTAGGGAGCCGACAGGGGTGTTGAGGCAGCTGGGACTAGCATGGGGCAAGGAAGGAAAAAGTGTCACCAGCCCCGTGGGGACTGTGGGTGAGGAGGGATCCCAGGGCTCAGAGCAGGTGGGAGTTGGGCAGAGTGGATGGGGGAGGGGGTAATGGAGAGTCACAGGCACAGGTCCGCCTATTGACCACGCCTGATCATTCACCCTCTCCCCCACGTGGTGCCCAGCCCCCATCCAAGCAATGGAGAGTGGAAGGGAGATGCTTCCCTGCAGGGATTGGCCCTTATTGTGCTGATTCTGGGTAATGACCATCTAACCCAGTGGCGTACACTAACAAGCTTTTTCCTTGCTCATGAATCTGAGAACAAATTGTGCCCCTGCTGGGGTCGCCTGGGCTCCGCTCCAGGCTGCAGGTCAAATCAGGTCTGCGCCGTGTGCTCCTCGTCCCTTGTGGAGCTGGAGACTCGACTTTCTCATCGCCGATAACGGGCACGGAAGCCTGAACCACACGGGCACAGTTAGAGCCTCTGCCCACCATGCCCGCCCACATCCACTGGTCAGCCAAGTCTCTTGAAGGAACTCAACAACAGTGCTGTGGGAGGCACTGAAAACCCACGCGGTAGAGGGCTGGGTGTACAGTCCTGTTATATGGGAAGGAAGAATCAGCGGCTATATTATAATCTATTATAGCTCCCAAAGGAACATACAAAGGTTAATACCGAAAGAGGACTAGATGTAGGTTAAAAACAACCGAGGTCCACCACAGCAGGGTCACACGTAGACGAGCTGGAGATGTACGGGGTGATGACAGCCCGGGGGCTGGATTCCTGACTGTCCTGGGTCAAGCCTCAGAGAACGCTGGTCAGTGAGGGGGTAGAGGCTGGAGGGGGCAGGTCTCCGGAGCCAACCTCAGGACTCTGAACTCAACAGTGTCCTATTCGTGACAGTTATGAATGTCACAATGATCAAATGCAGGGAAATTACAACATTAGGGGTCATAGCCCAACTCAGGGTCCTGCAACACTTGAAACCCCAAAATATTATGAATGGCGTGTATGAGAGATCGAATGCAGTCACACAATGTTTACAGAGATAGGTGTGGGTCCCGCCCCCTGGGGCTCAAAACTTGACCGCACGGGATTCCACTTAGCTCTATGTTTCTAAGGACAGCCCCTCCCTGAGCCTCAGCTGCCTCACCTGCAAAATGGGGCTCATAAGACCTGCTGTGGAGAGATGGGGTGAAGGTTCCAGGCAACACTGTCTGGACAATGAGCCTGGAATCTACGAGGTGCTCTATGCACGCTGATGCCTGAGCAGCCTTGTCGTCATGGCAACAGATGTGCCCATCACCTAGCGGTGCTGGGCATACCCGACAGGAAAGCTGCCAGAGCCAGTGCTCACGATGGAAGACATCTTGCTTAAAAGGGGACTTTGCTCAAGGGCAGCACCACCAGCAGCAGCCGCAGGAAAGGGAAAGGAACTCAACGTCCTTTCTAAGAGGGGACCTTGAGGGAGGACGGATCACAATGCAGATATTTGCCAGTGGGGCACTGAAAGGAATGGCTTCTATTCTGAGAACGTAGAAGGCAGGTGGGTGCAAATGGCAAGCACTTTGGGGCTTGGGCTCCAAGTGGGAAGGGCTCCGAACCCATCACAGCTGCCCAAGTTTGGAATGTGCCGCCTCATTCCGGTGCCTGGGCCAGACAAACCCCACCCAAATCCTGGCTTCGCTGCTGCGTCTGCCCGGGGTGACCTTGGGCAAACACGTCCGCTTCTCTGGGCCTCAGCCTGGGTCAGTGTTGACCACAGAAAATGCTAAGGAAGGGGTGACGGATGACAGTCAGTCTGATCCTGACTGCCGATAATCATCCCCTCCTCCAGAACCGCCGAGGAGGCAGAAGCTCCATGAGACGGAAAATGGACCCCCTTGGCACCAGGGAAGATTAGATGATGTGAAGGTGACTGCCTCCCCCTGCCTGGGGGAGAAGGAGGGCCAGGACACTGCCCGTTCGGACTGTCCCTCCAGGACCCAGCGCTAAGACCCGACGCAATGACAGCCTTTGATCAGCACTGGAAAGAAGGAAGGAAGGGGAGAGGAGGAAAGAAGGAGATCACGCTGTGGGCTGAGCAGACCTCCTTTACAGAATCTGGTCTTCCAAGGGCCTGATAGCTTGACCAGGCTCATCCCGTATTCTCTGAACAAGGAGAAATTAGCAAATTGCCTTTTGCAGTGGCTGTAACCTTGGGCAAGTTCCTAACTTCTCTGTGCCTCAGTTCCCTCACCTGAAAAATGCAGGCGATGATGACGTCCAGTTCGTCGCTTCGTTACGCGAGTCCCTTAGCGCGCAATGAACTGACTGAAAGGGAGGACTGTGATCACGTGGTAAAGGGCGGCTTTGGGACTGAAGCCCCATCTCCTTGACTGGACGATGCTTTCTAACACCGTGCACCTCTACAAAGAAAGATGTCAGTGGTCCTGTCGCTGTCGTCAGTGCCGGATACATACATTAATCCTCAGCTCTCTTCCGCTCCAAGTTCCAGGCACAACTCTGAAAAGCCACAGGCACATGAGCTGCTCTGCGCTGGACTTTTTAGAGCCAAAAATGCATCACAGAGCAGAGAGGGAAAGAACGCTCATAAAATCGCGCCAAAGCAATAAATGCGGGTCGTGGGATTTGTGATGATGACAACCCACTGGTGTCCATCCATATTCGATCAAGTCGGCCCCCAGGAGGGCGGCCTGGAACTTTCTGGTTTGGGCTTTGCAAGGAACGCGCACGCAGGAGCGAAGCTGACTCTCAAACGTGGGCATCCCTCCCACCGGAAATACCTGCCGCCCACGCGGAGCACGGGCTGGGCCAACCGAAAGAACCCAGGGGCGAGGGGGAGGAGGGACACTGCTCGAAACCTGCCACCTCCCCGAGTGCTCCGAATGGCCAGTGGTTCCCCTGGTCCTGAGCTGAGATGACACCATTACCAGGGACGAGCGGGGACAGTGTGAACCGATCCCTGAGCCCCAAGCTGTCGTCCAGCCCGTCAGGGACAGTCTGGGAGCAGCTCGGGTTTCCGGCGGAGTGACCAGCACACCCTGGAGCCTCCCTGAGCGGACCCAGTCACACTCCAGCCATGCCTGCCGACGCCAGGGGCGCTCAGCTGGAGGAGGCCGGCTTCGGCTTTCCGGAGACCCCAGGGGGGGCCTGCCTGGTTTCAGTGCTAGGTCTGCCCCTTTGTAGCTCTGGGGTGTGAGCTAATCACTTCACCTCTCTGAGCCTCAGTTTCCTCGTCTTGAGGGTGAAGTTGATACAAGTAGCCAGCTCTTGCGTCTATTAGGGGACACAGTGAGATCAGCCAGGCAAACGCTTTGCACAGTGACTGGCCCACGCTAAGTGCTTAATAAACATGCGCTCCTTTGCTGAACAAAACCAGGAGGTAGGCTAGTGTCCAACCATTTCGTAGGGATTGAGACTTTGCGGCCCAGATAAGCAACTTCCTCCAGGTCATAGTTAGTTGGTGGCAGAGCAGAGCCTCCACCCAGGCCTTCTGAGTGACCTTCCCCTCCCCTTCCCCTTCCTCGTCGGCCTCCTCTTCCTTCTCCCCGCATCCTCCTCCTCACTGCATGCCAGTGTACCTGTATCTGTCCCCATCGTGCCAGCTGCACAACCCCAGACTTGAAGCCACACACAGTACAGCGGGGATGGGTCCACACAGCCCGGCCCGTTGGCCTTGGCCCGCCTCTCTTGCAGTGCATTCTGGGAAGCTCCGCTGAGCTCTGAGAAGCCTTGACAATTAGCATCCTGACAGGCTGTTAACGTCTGGAGGAAATGAGCGCAGCAGCCTCTCCAGGACTGCAGTCTGCCCTCACATTCCCTCCCAGCTCCATGCTGTCTGCTCAGCGCTGGGGACCGGCCCTGCCTCCGGGCTCCTCTGTGAGCGTGAAGCCAATGCTCAGGGCACAGGGGCTTCCCCCCACGGAAGAGAAAAGGACAAGTGGGGTTTGTACAAATCGCGCCCCGGGCGCTGAGCTTGGTGCTCACGTGCGGAGGTCACCTGTGTTGTTATAAATGTTATGTTTTTCCATGAGCCTGAAATGAATTGCTGTCCAGACAAAACAGTGTTTGGTCTAAAAACAAAACAAAACACTAGGGGAAGGATGCAGGAGGCCCAGGCTTTGAACCCAGACAGACCTGAGTTCAAGTCCCAGCTCTGCCATGCCCCGGCCCTGAGACCCCGAACACCCCCCGCCCCGGACCTCAGTCTCGTCATCTATAAACCAGGAACAATCCTGCCCACCTCCCAGGCTCTTTCAGACGTGAAATGAGACGACGGATGAAAAGTGCCTGACACAGGAGATGTACGATCAGTAAGAGTTTCCCTGAAGTGTGACCATCACCGTGGGGTAACTTCCCCCAGGGGCATTTCAGGCAGAATCCCAGCACAGTTCTGCTGCGAAGAGGAGTCTGGAATCACTGACCCTCTAACCTCATTTTCCAGAGGAGGAGCCCGAGGCCCAGAGAGGTAGATTAGAATGCAAGTGGAGAAAAAGCTGGGCATGTCACAAATGTCACTGGAGTTCTTCCCGGGCCAGTTCTGCTCAAGGGGCTAGCGAGGGACGGACAGTTTGACGGGGGTTTTGAACCCACTGCAGGAACAAAGAACAAAGTCACGCGCAACACGGAACAGAAGCTTCCACACAAAGGGCGCCCAGCTGGTCACCACGTGTGTGCGCCCGAGATCCCCCACCTGCCGGTCTATTTTATTTTTCCCTGAATGGCTGACAGCAGAACCTGTTGTAGAGATAGTTACCACTGACTCCTACGCACGCATTTTACACATGTTTCCCTGCTAAGGCCCACACCGCCCAAGGACACAGAACTCTCACTTTCCAGGTGAAGACAGAGGTCTGAGAGCCGTGAGGCTCTCGCAGTTCCCGGTCTATCATCCAGGCCCTGTGGCCTGACTGTGAGTCCTTCTGCCATTGGCTACTTGTCTGAAGATCAAGGGTCCCAGCCACCTCTCAGACCAGGGACACTTCTGAAACGCACACCCTGAGTTTTGAAGAGCCAGATCCTTGCCTGGGAAAGAAAAGGAGCCCCCCTGCTGAAACTGCATTTCCGTGGCCCTGACCCTGGCTTTGCTGGGTCCCGGTCAGACAGGGCTTCCAGGTAAAACACAGGACACCTATCAATGCCCCATATGAAAGGTCCCCTATTTATACTAGGGGATTGCTTGCTGTTTATCTGAAATTCAAATGTAATTGGCTGTACAATCCTCTTATTTGGTAAAACTACAGCCAGAGCAAGGAGATTAACTGTTCCCTCTGCCTCAAGGCGCGACGTCATCCGAGAGGTCCTGCAGGGTTCCATCAGTCTCGCTCACTTACCGAGGGGCTCAGAGGTGCTGGGTGGCCGACCTGGTCACTGCCCGACAGTTACCCAGGCTGGTCGGGAGGGACTTTTCCGGAAGCTGTTTGGCACAGGTCCCATGGAAGAGAAGGGGCTGAGAGCGGAGAACAGACGCTAATGGAGGTGAAGCTTCAGGGCTGCTCTCCGGCGCAGGCCCGTCCAAGGCCCCAGTTCCTACCTGTAAGCATCTGGATGTGCTTTCTTCTACTTCTTCGCCTTTAGGGACTTGATCTTTTTAGAGTGGTTTGAGGTTCACAACATAACAGATGGGATATTAATTTTAGCACCAAATAATATCCCATCGACGGTTCGTTTATCCATTCACCGACTGAGGAATGTCTTGGCGGCTCCCAAGTTCTGACAATTATGAAGATGGCTGCTCTAGACATCTCCGTGCAGGTCTCTGTGTGGACATGTCCTCAGCTACGCTGGGTAAATGTCGAGGAGCACAACTGCTGGGTTGCATAGTAAGAGTGTGTCTTGTTCTACAGGAAATCATCCCTCTTCCAGAGTGGCTGCACCACAGTGCACCCCCCACCAATGTGTGGGAGCCCCTGTCGCTCCACATCCTCACCAGCAGCTCTGTGGTCAGATTTCGGCCATTCTCAAGGGGTGTAGTGGTCTCTCACCGCCGTGTGAATTTGCATGTTCTTGCTGACAATAAGCATACGATTATTGCCATCTGGGTCTCTTCCTTGGTGAGGTGTCTGTTAAGGTCTTTGGCCCTTTTTCTAAATTGGCTTATTTATTTTCTCATTGCGTTTTAAGAGTTCTTTGTATACTTGAAGTAATAATCTTTTATCAGATGTGTGTCTTGCAGATGTTTCCTCCCAGTCTGTGGCTTGCCCTCTGACTCTCTTGATAGTGTCTTGTGCAGAGCAGAAGTCTTCATTGCACGCAGTCCGGGCTATCAATGATGTCCTTCAGGGCACGCCTTCGGTGTTGTATACACAAAGGCATCACCACGGCCAAGGTCATCTCGGTTTTCTCCTACGTTCTCTTCTAGGAGTTTTGTAGTTCTGTGTTTTACTTTTAGGTCTGTGATCTACTTTGGGTTCACTTTTGTGATGCGTAGAATACGGTCTGTTTAGGTTAATTTTTTTGCATGTGGATGTCCAGTTTCCAGCACTGTTTTTGGAAAACCATCTTTTCGCCATTGCATTATCTTTGCTCTTTTGTCAAAGATCAGTTGACTGTATTTATGTGGGGTCTGTTTCTGGGCTCCCTATTGTGCTCCATTGATCTATTTGTCTCTCCTTTCGCTAATACAATGTGGTCTTGGTCTCTATAGCTTTAGAGTATGTCTTGAAGTTGCGTAGTGTCAATCCCTAACTTGTTTTTTAAAATATTGTATTGGTTGTTCTGGTCTTTTGCTCTCCATATAAACCTCAGGATCAGTTTGTCAATATCCATAAAATTACTTTGTGGGATTTTGATAGGACTGCGTTAAATCTATAGATCAAGTTAGGGGGAACCGACATTTTGACAATATTGAGTCTTCCTATCCACGGACATTTATTTAGTTCTTCGATTTCGTTCATCAGAGTTCTGTATTATTCCTTGTGTAGATCTTGCAAATATTTTGCTAGATTTATACTTAAGTATTTCATTTTGGGGGATGCTCGTGTAAATGGTGTCGTGTTTTTAACGTCAAATTCCACTTGTTCATTGTTAGTCTATAGGAAAGCAATGGACTTTTATAGATTAAACTTGAAGCTTGCAACTTTGCTATAATAATTGCTTTTTAATTCCAGGATGAATGTTCTTTCTTCAAGAGGGGCCACAGATTGTATGGGCTCCAGGGTCCACCAAACCTGGACTGGGGCCTGGTGGAGAGGGAAGCACTTCCTCAGTGTGGAAGACCAGCGGTCAGTGCTGTTTACTGAGCACCTACTACATGCCCTGGCCGTGAGCAGACATCACCTTCACACCAACACCTGGGCCGGGCCTCATTTATTCTACAAAGGAGTAAGGTGAGGCTTGGAGTGGTGAGAAAAGTCACCCAACACCACACAGGTGGGGAGTGGCAGAAAAAGGGTTCGAATCCAGGTTGTTTCCTCCTTGCTGCGAGGCCGGTGCTCAGGACGCTGTCGCCTTCAGAGCGTGTAGGAAGGGGAAAGCTGGTTCCCTGAGGGTCCCTGCTGCTCTAAGTACTGCAGGAAGGAGCTGACCGCTCAGGGAGGGCCGGAGCACAGGGTGGTTCTAGGAGCACAATGGGAGTTTCGGAAGTGTGCTCGACAGCTGAAAACATCGTCAAGCACCGAGTCCAGGCCAGGCATTGCTGCTGAGAGACTTCGTTTCCTAGAACCCTCACAGCAAGCCTGCCAGGCCGGTGCGATGACGAGATGACGGTACAGTGAGAGGGCCAAGGCTCTGAGGGAGGGTGCCAGCACCCAGAGCAGCCCTGGGTCCGGGGAGGCGGCTGGAGTCAGGACAGAGACGTCCCGGGCGCTGTGCGTGTCAGGCTCCCACGGCCGCAGTAACAAGTGACCGCGGACATCGTGGCTGAAACAAGCGAGCGCACTATCTGACAGTGCTGGAGGTCGGAAGTCCACAGTGGGGCTCAGTGGGTTCAAAACAAGGTGGCGGCTGGGTATGTTCCTTCCGGAGGCTCACAGGGAGACTGCATTCCCTGGCCTTTGCAGTGTCTGCAAGTCACCTACATCCCTTGGCTCGCGGCCCCTTCCTCCAGCTCCAGTCGGCGGCGGAGCACCTTCCAGGAGGAGAAGGGAAGGCTTCCAGAAGTGAAACAGATGCTCAGAGTTCAGACACCCGAGGACGGTGGCATGGGGATTCAAACTCAGGTCTGGGGGAATCCAAAAACCTCTTTTCTTCCCGGGGGAAATGGAGGAAGAGGCGGGTCCATTCTGGAGCTGAGAAGCAGGAAGGATAGGCGGAATGGCGGAGAAACGAAAGGTGGAGACACAGCTGGGAGTGGGCCACCAGGGGGAACCCCCAGGTTGCGGGACAAGAGTCCAAGGTCTCCTTTTGGATGTTAAAACAAGGGTGACATCAGAAAGCTGAGTGGTTGGGGACACCAGGGTTACACCCATGGGCTCTTGTATTTTGCTTTTCTTTCTTTGTTTTCTTCCCTTGCTTTTTTGGGGGGAAGGAGGGGGAGGCTGGGATAAATCCCAAGAAAGCGAACCACTCCTCAGGCCCTGAGCTGGGTGGCTTCTGAGATGGCCTCCCTCTGACAGTCCTCAAACACCTGTCCAGCAGGTGTCTTTCTCCTTGGAAGGTCCAGGTGGCTCTTTAGGAAGAGAACCCCACTTTTTCCCGGGGCCCTGGGGCCTGGTCAGAAGGAATTCAGTCCTCAGTGGCTTGGCGACACGTGCGTGGAACGAGGAGCTATGACTAACCCTGGCGAGCCAACGCTGGGACCCGCGTGGCGCACAACAGCAGCCACCAACCTCCTCGGCGCCTCCCAGCAGCATGGCGTGCTGGTGACTCACCGCAGGCCTGCCAGGGGGCTGTGGGTGCAGCTGTCGCCTGTGCTCAGATCACGCATGAGCCCCAACCCTGGCTGGGGTCTGGGTCTCCCAGCCTGGCAGGACTCCTCACGCACGCTCCGGGCATATTGAGGGCTCATGAGGGAGCTTCCTGCTTGTGACATGCCCCCTCACAGCCAGACAGCAGCTTCCCGCGTCCACGGTGCCCTCTTCCAGGGACCCGGCAGGGCGAGCCGAGTGTGGAACGCCCTAGACTGAGTTCAGATCCTGGCTTTGCAAGGTTTTAGCTGTACGACTGAGAATTTGACCTCATTTCCTGGAGCTTCAGTGTCCACGTATGTAAACTGGAGGTGACAGCTTCCATCCCCCACATTTGATCGTCCCAGAGCTGCCGAGTTGTGTGAAGACCTCAGGCTCTGGAAAAGGATGTCCCCATTCACATCCAGGCTCCGCTGCCTGCCATCGCGTCCCCTGGGGGTCTGCTCTGGCCTCGCTAAGCCTCAGTCCCCGCATCTCTAAAATGGGTATGACAGTACCTCACTCACAGGCTGTGGTGAAGACTGGGGGCCCCTCAGCGTGCTCCAGCAGCCACTCAACATCTCTGAGCACTTCCTCGGGCGCCCGGAGACGCAAAGGCCCCCAAGAGGCCCAAGCGACTGCTCCTGTTTTAGGAACAGCATCCGTTCAGACACAAGTCACCTTTCACCAGCCAGCATCAGAAAAGATGTTCATGTTCGCTGCAAAACAGCTCTCTCCACAATGGAAGGACCGCCGAGGGCGGCGCGGGCAGGGCTGTGCTGCGTCGGGGAGGCTGGTACCCGAGCCGCACTCACGGTGGCTCCGTGAACGCCACACAGGAGGTCCTCGGCGTCTCCAGGGAGGCTGGCAAGGGCAAGGGCGGGCCTCCCTTCTCCCCAGGGGGCTAGTTTCACGGTACCCGCGGATGAGCTGTGGGACGGGCACCCCAGGAGGCAGCCGGTGGTGTCGAGGGCCTGGGCGAAGGTTGGTATTAAAGAGACTGGGAAGGACCGCCTGTGTTTTCCTCTCAGAAACTCAATCACATCCTGCCATCGTGGCTGCTTTCACCTTGCTGCTGAGGCAGAAGCAGCTGGCATTGCCATGGCAACAGGCAGCATCAACTTCCAACTCAGCCCTGGATTTCCTATAACAGCGGCAGAGCCACTGAAAACATGTTTGGCAAGTGAGAGCCACGAACAGAAAATCACACCAGGGAGCTGCGGGGACCGAACGGGAGGGGTGCTTGTTTCCTCCCTGTGGGGTTAGCCAAGCATGCAGCGAGGAGACATGTGACCGACCCACACTCAGGCCCGAGAGAAGGAAATGTCACTAAGCCCTGCCTGTGCTGAGCTACAAAGGACAGACCTCTTCCCGCAGGATCACACGCACCAACTGGTCTCTCGGGCTCCGGGTTCGATGCTGGGAGGAGGAGCGGAGATGAGAAGGGCGGCACCTGGTCATCTGTGGACTAGGAGCACCTGGACCCCGACCGGAGAGGGCTTCAAGGCAGCGATGTCTTCAGTAGACTTTCGAGATTCAGATTTCCAGAAGGGTCATCAGCCCTGGGGTCCAGGAAAATGTCCCTGAAGAGGAAGCCATACTTTCCCCCAAACCAGGGCATTAGTGGGAATAAATGAAGTGACTCAGGGGCAGGTGCTCCGGGCTGAGACCCGGAGGTCAGTAAGCCAGGCCACCAGGAGAACTCCCCCACCCACCAAATGGCTCTGGGGACACAGCCCTGCAGAGCCAGCGCCTCCAAGGCCTCCGACTCTTGTCAGAGGGAGCTCCTTCCAGCGTCACGGACAAGCTGGCTGCGGCAGGGCTGCCGGGAGCCTCCCCTCCCAGCTTTCCCTCTGCCTGGCCGCCTGCCCCTCTCCTGGGAAGCAGGATTCATCTAGGCCTGATTTATTAGTCTCTCCTGGAGTCATCCCAGATGCCATCCCTGGTCTCATTTACTGACCTGCCTCGGGGCCGGGGAAGGAAATTCATTAGGCTGGGCAGAGCTGGCGGCCAGGCCCATCTGTCTGGGCATCTGTCTCCTCTCTCCTCCCTTCCCCTGCTCTTTCCTCCCCTCCCCATCCATCCCCTCCACCTGCAAAGGGAGGAGTTCTGTGCCCGTGACCCTGCTCGAGATCACTCAAGGCAGTGACACCGCAGAGCCGGTCCCCAGGGGAGGAGTCAACCGGGGGAAGAGGCAGGAGTTCCCTCAGAAGGTCCCGCACAGCCGAGGCCTCCTGCCCTGCCCCAGGAAATGAGCAGTTTCCATCGGAGGATGTGGGAACCTCTCTCCCAGTAACTGGTAGCCGGCATACCAGACTTGCCCGTTTCTATGCAAAAGGTATCTGCCGGAGCAAGCTGCTTGGGAGTCAGCTTTGTGACAGGATGCTGCCTCTGACGCAGCAGGTGAGGGGGCTCTGAAGCATCCTGGTCCCACCACGGGGCAAGCAGGGTGCTGAGGAGTACAGGGAGCAAGCTTTCTATTTTAACAGGTATTAAATCGTTTTTTAAAATATATACATTTATAACTAGCATATCTACGTTATAATTGTTTGAAATAAAGCTTTAATAGCTAGTTACATTTTAACAAGCTCATCAATCTAATGGAAAATGCTAAGTAAATACCAGTTACAGGAGGTGTGTGGATTTGGTGAAGATGTTCGGGTTTAGGGCACACTGCTTTTAAAAGAACAGGGCAGTGCGTGCATTCACAAGGTGACACCTCTCTCGAGGGGAAGCCGACCTTGAGTAAGCCAGCCCGTTCCCTGCAGGGACGCTGCAGCCCCAGGTCACCTGCTCTCCCGGCCGCAGAGAAGACCCCTCGAATCAGCGATGCTGTGTGCAGTGACCCGGAGTTCTAAGCAAACATGGCCTCATGCTTCAGTAAATGTTTAGCCTCAGTGACTGGCTGGCAGAGGGGTGAGGCCCGGGGACCTCTGTCCCTGACAGCTGACACCACAGGGAACAGCTGGGGTGATGGGGGCAGGGAGGGAGAGCCTGGGTCCCCTCCCCGTGGTGACCTCTTCTGATCTAGGGAGGGGTGAGGTGCTGAGACCCTTAGAGGCTGTTAGCAATATCCTGGTGTGTGTCTCTCTCTCAGACACACGCGCACACACACACACTCAACAATGGCACAAACAGCCCATCTCTGGCTTGGGAAAATCCTCCTCCCATGTGTCCCCTCGGCTGACAGCTTCCCGGCTCAGAGAGGAGGCCCAGGAGCTGGGCCTGAGCCAGGTGTCTGCAGGGAGGAAGACAGCCCTGCCCGTGTCGACTCTCGCTGCCCCAGCCCCACAAGGAGCTCAGGGGCTGGGGGAATCAGAGAGAGACCTCCCCACTGTCCCCGAGGTTTGTGGGAGGGACCAAGATCACATCGGGCCCTCCCCACACAAGCCCTCGGCATGTGGTCCGTATTAGACACCCCATCTGCAGCGGCGCGAAGCCAGCTGCCCTGACGGCAGTCAGTCACAAGGCCAAGGGAGAGCAGGGGCACCCGAGACCATTTGGGGTAGTGGAGTCAAGCAGACCCACATTCAAATGCTTCCTCTGCCACTTTATAGCTGTGCACCGTGAGCAGGTCACTTCCCCTCTCTGAGCCTCAGTTTCCTCATCTGTAAAGTGGGTGTGATGATAATAGCTAGAGAATAACAGCATGAGGACTAAATTGAATAACGGGTATAGAGCACCCAGCACCGCTCTCATCACACGGTAAAGCACTGTCTCAGCCTGGGCATGCCCGACACTTTGGGCCAGGTCATCCTTTGTGTGTGGGGACTGTCCTGTGCATTGCAGGGTGCTTAGCAGCATCCCTGTCTTCTGCCGACTAGATGCCAACAGTACCCATCTCCAAGCCATGGCAACAAAGATGGTCACACAAGGACCTGGGCACAGATCTGAAGGGACTGAGGGATCAAGGAGCCAAGGGGAGATCTGGGCAAGTGTCCCCGCAGAGGGCCCGCAGGGCCAGATGTCCCCTGCGGACACATTTGATGTGTCCAGACACAGGGGGTCAGTGCAGGGGATGGTCTTCGCGGGCGCAGGAAGGCCCTCCCATTTGACTCCGGGTGAGGGGTGCCCTTGGAGGGTGTGGGCAGAGGAAGAGGTGGTCTCATTCCCCCACATGTTGCCGTGGAGTCTCAGATTGTCCCAGGAAAGCGGGCTCCGCGGTTCCTGCCCTCAGGACAGCAGTCAGCCCAGGCCCTACACCGAGGGTCCGAGGGGAGGTTCAGCTGAGGGCCCTGTGGGCGCCAGGCAGGGCCACAGGTGCTGAACGACGCCCCGTCACCCTCACAAAGGTGCGCTCATCCACTGCTGCGGGAGAATCCCCGCGGAGGGATCCCTCTGGGGACGGTGTGGCGGCCCCTGGGATCCGGACTGCAGTCCCAGCTGAGCTCCCTCCAGGAACCCTCGCGCACGGAGCGCCAGGAGGCACGCACACACGTGCACTCAGCAGTGCTAATCACGGCAGCAAACCCGGGACCACCCCGTGTCCGCAGAAAACAAATACACCTCTGTGTGCGTGCGCTCTGGTGAGTCCTGAACCCTGATGCGAGTGGCAGTGGGTCACAGGGCACATACACATGGTGCCATTTATACAGCGGCCCAAACCAGGCAAAACCAGCTCTACACTGTGTGGGCATCCGTGTGTGGGTCAGAGAGTATAAAGGAAGGCAAGGAGGCGTGAACATAAAACTCAGAATAAGGGGCCACGGAATCAGGCGTTTTTTGAAAAAGTGAGAACAGGTGATACTTGATTCTATAACTCACTTGAAGCCAAACGTTGCGAATGTCTGTCTGATTTTGTTAAAGTCGAGCAGGCGGGTAAAATTGTCAGCGGACTAAATGAATCCCGGCTCTCTTCCCCTTGGCGTGAGGCCGGAGGTTCCGAGCTGGAGAGCGCTCCATCTTTGTGGACTCTTTGAGCCTTGAAATAGCCACACAGTTACACTCATCTCAGAGCTGGGCAGAGTGGGGCTGAGGGGGGCAGGCTCCGCGGGGTTCAGATCCCCTGTGACGCCAAAGCAGAAGGAACGCCACGCATTTGAAGAACAGAAGACCAGCCAGGGGACGGAGCAAGGTGTGTGAGGCCAGATAACGGGGATGTATAGGTCATGCAGAGAAACTTGGGTTTTCTCCATGGTGCCCTGGGGAGGTGTAACGGGTTTTTTAAGTAAAAACCAACAGGCTTTTAAGCAGAGGAGTGAGGAGGCCAGAGCTGTGCTTTATAAAATTCCCCCAGCCGCTGTCAAGAACAGACTGGGAAGGAGGAAGCGGACCGTGAGACCCGCAGGGAGGCTGGGGGCAGACACAGGGAAGCTAATGTATTCATGCGAGTGAAGGAAAAACCTGCCCAGTTCTCTCTCCAGACCGCCTCTGGGAGAGTCACGGACAGGAGTGGAGGCTGCTGGCCCTTCTCCTCTGCACCCGGTGGGCGGGAAGATCCAAGGACAGGCCACAGTGCCAGGCGCGCTATTTCCCAGGGGCAGACTTCCTGAGTTCCTGGGAGCAGGAAAGACAATCATGAACACCCCACTCCCATGGGTTGCTCCGGGGGGTGGGATCATGAGTCTTCACGGGCCTGCCCTCCACGTTAGAGACGAGTCAACGAGATAGATGCCCTGTCTGGGATATTTTGGGCCTCCTGGCTCTGGCCTCTTCTACAGCCTGCGTAGACCTGCACCGCCTTCAGGCTTGCCGTGGTCTCCCCCCGACCAGGCTCCCCATCCCCTCCTGCCTCAAGCTTGACCAGCCTCCCCCCTGCTTAAATGCCGTCCAGAGCTCCCCATCACCTTCAGAGTGAAGCCCCAGGCCCTGGCCAAGCAGGCAGGGCCCACCGAACTCCCCAGAGTCGTCTCTCAGCCTTCCCACAAGCAGTCAGCACTCGGGCCAGGAAGCCACACCCTCACCTGGTCCTCCGTTTTGCCTGCGTGCCCTCCTCTGCCACGACCTCCGGCCCAGTCAGTGTTGTTCAAAACAGAAGCAACGGGCCAAGATGGAGTCACTTCTGCTCAGCCACGTTGCCAAGCCAAACTTCACAACTAACCTGCTTGCAGTTTGAGTTCTTCCCGGGGCGGATTTTTAAACCAATCAACCTGGTCAACACTAGTGAGGTAGCTGGCGCTGGTTAGGTGATGGATCTGCCTGATAAGACTCCCAGCCTTCCCCTAAGAGAAGGGGACCTTGCCTGAAATAACCCACTCTTTTAACTTCTTTGTCCCCCCCCCCCCCCTTACTATAAAAACCTTCCATTCTGTGCAGCCTCTTGGAGTGTACTTCTCTTTCCTAGACGGGGTGCTGCCTGATTCATAAACTGTTTAACAAAGCTCAGCAATTTACCTGGTTGAATTTGTTCTTCAGTAGTTTCAACACCACCTCCTCCTGACTCCCTGTCCCACCACCTACCCCCACCGAGGCGGCTAGATGGTTTTGTCCTCCAGTGGGCTCACACCCTCCTGCCCGGTCCTGCTGGCGTGCACTGTCTTTACAGCTCTGTCTCCCAGACTCTCAGCACTCAGACAGGATCCGCTAGCTCACCAGTCTCTTCAAACCTGGGACAGGGAGGGCCTGGCATGAGGAATGACTAATAAAGACAAGAAATTGAAACAATACAGTATACTGAATTTTAGCAAAGACATGGAGAGGCTGTTCACAAGTGGAAGACTTTTGGGACTTTTGACAATGTGTCATCTCCTATTTCATACTAACAAGGCAGTGATAATGGGCCTCCTTCTACCCTTGCCAGTCACAAGGCCCTTCCTCTTCTCACAGACCAGGTCCTTCCATCACTGGGTGCAGGACACCTGACCACAAAGGGCCTTGAGTTACTTACTACTAACCATTTCCTGGGTCTGGTGGCTCCAAATGAACAATAAGATCCTCAAGGACAATCTGTAATATTCATCCATCCATCCATCCACCCACCTGACCATCCATCCATCCATCCATCCATCCACCCTTTCTTTGTGTATGAGCCACAGTAAGACATTGGCCTGTGTTGGGGTAGCACTGTGCACTAGCTGACCATCCATCCATCCATCCATCCATCCATCCAATCAAGCATCTACACGGTACCACACACCCCAATGGGTGCTGCAGACACATGGAAAGCAGAATCAGATGGGACCTCTACCCTCACTGCAGCTAACAGTACAGTCTGGTGAAGGAATCATGTAAACAGACAATTACAAATAAACGCAAAAGATCAACCATGACAAGTGCCTTGAAGGATAAATCAGCGATGCTATGAAGGACTATAACAGGGAGATGGATCCTGGCATGAGGGACAGGAAAAGCCCGGCATGTGGCAGCAGCGAGCCCGTGGGGGACTGTGGTCCCGATGAGCAGGCATTGTGGAGCGGGCCGTGTCCAGGAGCCCTTTCTTTGTGTATGAGCCACAGTAAGACATTGGCCTGTGTTGGGGTGGCACTGTGCACTAGCTGGCATTTCAGACGTTTCTTTGTTCATTCATTTACACAGACAGGCTCAATAATGCATATGCATTTTCCTGTGATGTCATTTTCTCTTATAGAATACAAAGTTATATTTATAGACCACATGTGTCTGTCTACCTATAAATACACAGACACGCACACATGTACAAGCACACGTGCCAAAGCTGCTTTCTGGTCCCCGAAGCTCAGCTCTACATGAGGCAGCCGGTCCACTGAGATGCAACCAGCATAGTTATCTTCATGATTATATAACCAGCACCTCTTACATGGTACCTTCTTTTTTTTTAATCCTCACCCGAGGACATTTTTCCATTTTTTTGTTCAGATAGAGTGGGAGGGAGAGAGAGGAAGAGAGAGAGAGAGAGAGAAACATCGACGTGAAAGGGACACATTGAGTGGCTGCCTCCCGCAGGACCCAACCAGGGCCGGGGACAAACTGTAACCGAGGTACGTGCCCCTAGCGGGAACCGAACCCGGGACTCTCCGGTCCGTGGGCCGACGCTCGAACTGCTGAGCCACACCGGCCAGGGCACATGGCACCTTCTATATCTGATAGTGATGTCAGTCTTCAGTGAGAGCCACTTCCCCCGGAAAACTGTATCCATTTTCTCTGCTCCTCACAACAGCCCCACTGGAAGGTTTCGTTTCCACATTTCACAGATGTGGAGACTGAGCCTCGGGACATGACAGAAGTGGGGCGGGGACGCACTGGAGCCCAGGTCTGTGACTCTGCCTCCACGCCGCCTCCTTTCTAGGGCCCAGAGAGACCTGAGAGAGCGCTCAGACAGCTGGCTGGGTGAGGAGCTTCTCATGCCTGCAGAGGAGTTGGTCTCTATTTAAAGAAAGAGGCTTTCAGAGAATGGGACCATGACCGCGGCTGCACAGACCAGCTGGGCTCCGGGGACTCAATGGAGCTGCCCAGCCATCAGCAGCCCCTGAACAATGGGTCCACTGACCTAGCAGTCAGAGGTGACCCCAGAGGTCACTGGCCCCTGGCCGAGGAGAAGGAGCACGGATCTGTGATCCCTTTTCCTGTGGACCACACAGGGAGGGTGAGAGAGGCTTGAACTCAGATGGACGACCTGAAGGCCCACTGGGCACTGGTCCCAGGCCTTGGGGGTCCGACTTAGAGTCACAGGCAACCAGCTCGGGCTGCGTGTCGGACATGTGCTCACTTTCACCAGCATCTTTCCGTCGGTCCTCAGTGACCCTTCGAGAAGAGTACTACTAACACCCCCACTCAGAGAGGAATAAAGGAAACTCAATGTATCATTCGTTCGTTCGTTCATCCGTTCAGTAAACATGTATGGCAAGTCTGCGTGTACCAGGCACTGTTCTAGGCGCTTGGAATACAAAGAGAAACCAAACAGACGACAGCCCACCCTCCTGGAGCTGACAGGCGAGCGCCACAGTGCCAGAGCCTCTGTGGCCAGTCACCACGGAAACGAGGGGCGGAGACCCCGCTCTGGCCTTTGGGGCACTTGCAGTCTAGTGGAAGCAGCACACACACAGAAATGTTAAAGCACTGTGAAAAGTTCAGTGTGTGTTGATAGGTGTTAGCAGAGGGCGTGTGAGGACAAAGAGTGGGCGTCAGGGAAGGCTTCCTGGAGGAGGCATTATCTGAAATGAGTACTATAGGATCAGAAGCAGTAAAATCATTCCAGGTTAAAGTCACAACGGGGAATGGAGCCCAAATTGGGTTTCTTTTGGCTGTTGTACTCGGAGACCCAGACGAAGCTGCCCAGGTCTGACTTGTTCTCCCAAGTACAGCTCAAGAGAAGGCCCAGAGGTAGGACGCAGGACTTTGGTTCGGGCAACCCTACCCCGGGCTATGAAGGTCAGGGATAGACACCCTGAAGAGGAGAGTGGCTCAGGTGGACTCGGGCTTTTAGGAAGCACGGGTGAGTTTTAAGCAGAAAAGTGGCCCAAGGCCATCGATGGCTTCAAAGATCCCTCTGGGGCTGAGCAGAGGCTGAAGGGAGGAGGGGAGGGCGGAGGCAGGGAGGAAGCTGAGCAGGCGGCCATGCAACAAGGCGATTGGGAGGGGCTACTCCAAGTCCAGTGCTCTGAAAAAACATTTGTTTAAATTTATCTTTGCAGAGGCACCATTATCCTTGCGCATTAAAAACCAAGAAAAGGAAAAAGGGAGGGAGGGAGAGTGAGAGGGAGGAAGGAAGGAAGAAAGGGAAGGAGGGAAGGAGGGAAGGAGGGAAATAGAAGGTGGGAAGAAACATCTAAAAGCAAAGTCAAGCCCTATATTCTCTTTTTAAAACATTTTATTATGAACTATTTAAAGCAGTTTGTATTACATTATAAAGCCTGATAATGAAACAAACTCCTGTGACCCACCACTCAGGGGAAGCACGAGACTGGCCACGGCGATCGAAGCTAAAGTGGGGTCCCCTGTGATGCCAGCCCAGTGCCCTGCGATGCCAGCCCCAGTGCCCCTGCGATGCCAGCCCAGTGCCCACTGCATCCCCACCCACCATGTGTTGGCCACTCCCTGAATTTCATTTTGGTCTCTTTCCTTGCCTTTATTTTTTGTGTTTACCAAATATGAAGGCGTCCCTAAACGATGCGGGGCTTGATTTGCTTGTTTTCCAGCTTTATTAGAAATGCGTCTTAGATCCTTCTCCACTTGCATTTTTAAACTCAGTATCGTGTGTCTCGGATTCATCCATGGTGAGGATGCGGCTGTGATTTATTCACTCCCACAGGTATATGGTGTATTCCACTGTGTGCGTATACCCCAGCTTCTCTATCCCTTCTGCTGTGGGGTGGCCAGCGGTTTCTCATCTCAAACTGTGCTGTGATGGGCACTCGTGTGTGTGTCTCTGGGAGCACACGCGTGTGTCTCTCCAGGAAACGCTGGGATGGCACTGCTGGGTGGCAGGGCCTAGCGCTCTCCACTCCTCTGTCCCGAGCAGGGCCCACCAGCCCTTACTCGGCCTCGGTGCCAGCACGCTGGGAGCTGGGGGAGCGGCGGCCCTGGGCAGGCAGGCCCAGGCCAGTCCCCGGTCACTTCCCAGGACTCATCTGCCAGCAAGACCAGCAAGCCTCCAACCGGCTTCTAATTAGGTCACGAGAGAGCGTCACTCTCACTGTGCGTTTGCTCCATTCCTTGGGCCCAGGAAGGCTCTGTTCACAAGCCGCTGGACCCCAGGGAGACGATAATAACAGCAGCTACTGAGCGGCCTGCACTCCGGGCACTGATCAATTCTGTACACATTGACTCAGTCTTCATAACCGACGGCACAGGTAGTGCGACATTATCCCCATTTTACAGATAAGAAAAGTGAGGCACAGCAAGTTGAGGTGCTTACCCAGAGTAGCACGTGCTAATGAGCGGTGAGACCGGCTTCAAAGCCAGCAGCCTGACCCCCGCGCTCCCGCCACCCGGCTGGCCCACCTCTTGGACGGGGAGAGAGCCAACTCCTGCCCAAGCCCGACTGCCGGCATGCCTTCACGTGCAAGGAAAGGAAACAGAACTTGACTGAATGTAAGCAAAAAGGGGGACTTACTGGCTGACAAAAAATAAGTCTAGACCAGACAGGGAGGAAGCCGGTGACCCCGGGGCCCCCTGGGGCCAGGGCGACCAACGCTATCAGAAGCTGCCCCATGCCCCCTGACGTCTCCCGGGAGCTGCCTTCATTCTCTTCCCGTGACAGATACGTGGCTGCCTGTGGCTCTGGCCTCACCTTCTAACACCCCGATTCCTGCTAAAAACAAAACCCAGCCAAGCAAGCCGGCCCCCCAGAGGGGAAGGGTGTCGCGGAGCTCAGCCTAGGCCACCTGTCCTTCCTGGAGCCATACCAGGGGCTGGGGGAGGGCACAGGGAGGACCACGGCCCAGCCTGCGGCCACAAAGGCCACATCTGTTCCCAGGAGGGCGCCGCACGGACGCAGCCCCCAGGCCGAGGTGGGGTGAGGGAGGCGGGCAGGGCAGCCGGCCGCAGGGGTGGCTTCGTGTAGCAACAGGGCCTGCTGTGCCAAGGAGGGGAGGAAGCTCAGGGCCCTCTTTCTTCCTGAGCAAGCCTGGGTCTTCACCAGATTCCAACTAGGCCGAAAGAATCCCCTCTCAATAGCTTTCTGTCTGGCATTCCGGCAAAGGAGCATTTTGTTGGTATTTTTAACCAACAAAACTTCCCTCTATACACCTCACCGTGGGGGGCGCCGGACCGGCCGAGTGTGGACGTGCGCCGGGCTGCTCAGGGCAGCGGCAGAGCCTCCGGATGGGCCGGGGGTCCCCTGTGGGCCCGCTGGGTACAAGCACGGAAGCCCCGGTGCCGTTCCCTCGGGCCACAAAGAGGAAGCCCACAGAGGTGTCCTCCCCATCAGTGGGAATCGGCTCAGGGCACCGGGCAGGGTCACAGAAAGCAGATCAGGGGACACACGATTTGACAGGAGGAAACGCTTTGTGGGCTGGCCTGCTCCTCGCTGCCCGTCTTCCCCTGAGGCCACCAACCGCCACCCAGCCCTGCGCTCCAGCCTCCCCTGGGGGACCCCGGCAAAGGCACATGTGTCCTGAGTGAAACCAGGTCAGAGAGCGTTCCAGAAGCAACTCAGAAAGTCAAGCGGACGCAGATCTGAACAGCAGAACAAAGCCAACCTGTCCGCCCAGGAAACTCAATCCGGTCAGGCCCCGGGCCCCGTGGCCAGAGCAGCCTTGTGACCAAGAAGAAAGGGCGCTTTCATGGGCCGGGCCCTGCCTGCTGGCAAGTAGGCCCTACAAGTGCCCTGCCCTCTCCGCAGGGCCCCACGGGACCTGCTGGCCCTTCACCCAGCTTGGGGTGGGCGTGGGGGAAGGACGTCTCCATCCGGCCTCAGAGGAGATGGGAGGCAAGAGAGGGACATCAGGAAAAGCCAAAGGCAATGAATGGCTTCAAGGTTACGGCTCTGGAGATAAAAAAGACAGTATGTGTTTGTCCTGGAACTTGGCTCATGGACAGATTACATTTAGGAGTAACCAGGGCAGATGTGCAGGGAAGCGTGTTTCCTTAATGAGCCCATCTTTATTTAACTGCTTAGTCACTTACTGGGCCAAAGAATCCGGAGGTGACTCTAAAAGTCACCACGACGAAGACAGTGACGCACTGAGCCCTGCCGAGACGCGTCGAGTCCCTGGGCCTGTCGTCCTTGTCATCCTGATGGGGCAAGAAGGGCTCGGCTCAGAGAAGGTTTTCTTTGCCATTTCACTTTCCTAACAGGGAGGTGTGGGATGGGCAAGGTTAATCTGGGGGGCGCTTCCAGCTCCCACCCTGACAGCCCCTCCCTCCAGCCAGCTCCAGGAGCCCTCCAGCCTCCCGTGTGCACCCACGTCCCTCCTCACGCCTCCAGCCGCTCACTCCTTCCATAGAGGGAGCCGGCACGGTGTCACAGCGCGGACGCAGGAAGCTTCTTACAGCCCAGCGGAGAGGGAGACCTCCCTCACCTAACCCCACAGTCGCATCATTACCAACTGCAGACGGAGCGCTGAAGAACAGTGAAGAAAGCTGGGTTCTGGGGGGGAGGAAGCTGGGTTCCAGGGGGGGGATGAAGCACAGCGCACTTTAGGGCCATGACACTATTCTGTGCGATGCTGTATCGGTGGATGCAGACACTGTGCATTTGTCAAAAGCCACAGGACTATGACACAGAGAGCCCCAGTGTGAACCGTGGACTCTGGTTAGTAACACTGCATCCGCACTGGCTCGGGAATGGTGACTCGTGGCCCGAGCTGAGGCCGCAGGACAAGTTGAGCAACCGCCTGGGGCCGGAGCAGACGACACGGGAGCGAGCGTTCCCCACCGCTCCCCGTGCTTTCTGAGGGAGGCCGAATCCAAATGGAGCATCTGCCTCCTGGAGGCGACATCTTTAGATGGCAAATCAGACCGGGGCTGAGTCCCTGCTCTGTGACCTCCCAGCTGTGGACAAGTCACCCCCTTTCAAATCCCACATACCGACTGAGGAAAACAAACGCAGCTGGCCACACCTGTTTCTGCTTCAGAAAAATGTGGGTGAAAATGCCCACCTTGTATACCTGGGCAGTACTGGGTGTACAGTAGGTACTCTCCAGGTCAGTGGTTCTCAAAGTGGGGTTCCTGGATCGGCCGCATCAGCACCTGGACACTTGCTGGAAATACACATCCCTGGGTTCCAGCCCAGATCCACTGCAGGATAACTCTGGGGGCGGGGCCCAGCAGTGTGTTAACTCTGAGGAGACCTCCAGGGGTTTCTGACACTAGGTCACGTTTGCAAGACACCGCACTAAGTGGTAGCTGTCTGGGGGCTACTGATATTCTCAAAAGCCCCTCCCAGCTGGCTAAGGGCAGGGCTTGGGGTCAGGCAGACCCAGAAGTCCTGCTGCCTCCACGTCCGGTCAGTGGCCCTGGGCAAGCTGGTTGCTCTCTCAGGGCCTCAGCTTCCTCATCTTGGAAATGGGAGTGATGGCTGACTTGCAGGTTTCCCAGGGCCCCCGATGTGATGCTCTCCAACGCCTGGCCCACTGGAGGAGCTCCGTAACTGGTGGTCAGCACTGCTGTTCGTTTCCTTCTTAAACAATCAAGTACCAGGGATTTTTGTTCTTCAAAGGGGTCCAGTTTCTCTGGCATGAATTCTGCCCGCCCTGCCATCATCCCCCAGACAAACGTTTCTGTAAGGACCAGTGGTGAGTAAATTGTCCAGGGGCCCTCTGCCACCCATCTGATGGGAGGCTTCCACATTCGAACAGGGCGGAGGATTTCAATTACCCAGGATTACAAAGGAGGGCTCGGAGGCACCATATGGCCTGGGCCCGGCCGCCCCTCCGTCCTGTGGGATCGGAGGCTCTCGTGTGAGATATTAACATAATATTCCTTCCAAAAGCGATTACAGAGTCGCAGGCAGCAGAATGTCATTTGGTGGCCACAGCCCCGCTCCCAGCAGCAGCAATGACTAAACAAGCTAATCAAATCAGCACAAATTTGCACACGGCCTGGCAGCTGGGCCTGAAAATCGCCATGGCGGAGGCGTAATCTGCTGTGGGATGACTTGACTAATGGGCTCCCAGTGGGCAGCCAGGCCCTGGTGGGCTGCCTGGCAAGTCTGTGTGGCCAGAGTGGATGCTCCCACAGGCAGCCGCGGCCAAGGTCCCAGAAGGGACAAAGGCCGTGTCAGCAAACAGAGGGGGAGGAGCAGGAAGGGCAGGCACTTGTGCATCGGCCTCACTGTGCATGTGCGTGCATGTGTGCGCATGCATATATGTGTGTACACTGTGCGCACGCATGTGTGCATATGTTGCGCATGTGTGTACATGTGTGTGAACAGTGTGTGCACGTGCATGCCTGTGCATGCATGTGTGTGCATGTGCATATGTGTGTAGAGAGGAAGAGATTGCCACCACATACACCCTCCCATACCTTCTTGAGAATGTGGGCTCCGGAGGCTGCCTTGGTTCAAGTTACAGTTCTGTCATTTGCTGTGTGTCCTTGAGCAAGATATTTAACATCTCTGAGCTTAGTGTCCTCATTCATAAAATGAAGAAGGGAGTTTTCTTGATTCTTAAGGTTTTTGTGAAGATTAAATGAAATAATATAAAGTTTATCACAGAATGTCTGATAGTGAGTGTTCAATAAACAGCAATTGTTTAGTATTATTATTACTATTATTATTATTATTATATTATATTGGTCAACAAACTTCACCGCAGGCCATGTGCCAGGCGCCAGATTCAGAATGCCATGTTAAGGATGACGCTGTCCTTGCCTTTGAGCAATACATATCATGATGAGGGTGACAGAGGAGTAACTAGAATGACGGTGCCCTGTGAGTGCCACGAAAGCAGAGAGGAGCAGGGGCTGAGATCACAGAGCAGGGCGCCCTCGCAGGGACACCCAGCGAATCCTCTGAGAGGAGGTGGCACCACCCGAGATTGGGAGAGTGAGTTGGGATTACGTAGGAGAGAAACAGAGGCAGAGCCAGGAGTCAGGGCCGCGGGTGCCTGGCTGGGCAACGGGACCCCCAAGGAGCAGACAGGCACTGCCTAGACCAGTGGGGCAATCTCCCAAAGGCTGGGGCTTCTCAAGTCCAAGACAAAATCGGCAGGTACAGCCTTGTCCGAGAAAACTGGGATAAAGGGACCTGTCCTACTGGAGAATTTCATCCATCAAAGCTGGGCTCCCCGACGTATAAATGGAAGGAAGCGGGGGAGCCATTCTAGGGCAGCAGGAGAGAAAAGTGGGCTGGAAGGTGCCTGCTCGCCTGGCCTCACCACCCGCCCCTGGCAAGGCCCTTCCCAGGCTATGGTCCCTCCAACACTGTGGGAGGGTCGCAGGCTCAGTGTCACCCCCCGTTTAGCCACCTTCTTTCAACTTTGCAAAGTGTCACAGCCACAGAAGCCTACACAATTACTGACTTGATATACTTATCTCTAAAACTGGCCCCTTTAAAAACGTAAGTCACTAATGTAAACAAAAATTGTTGAATACTACCTTAATTGAAGAAGATAACCACACAAATTAAAATGAAATCAACACAGTTTTACTCCTCTGGTTAGATGCTGTCACTTCCTGAAGACTGGGTCTGAGGTCAGGGGTGAGGGGAGGGGGGACGTGTGAAAGACACCCAGCACCTGGGTGAGACTTTACCAAGGTGAGACTTCCTCCTGTGTGATCACCAGGACTGAAGGAGAACTGGAGGAAAATGCTATCCTCCCCACTGGTGACTCGATGTTACTGAGCACCAGGTGTGTGCACCCCTCTGTGCTTGCAGACCACAGGTGGTCGTGTCTTCTGCCTGTCCTGCACTTGGCGAAATGCTGGCCCCAAGAATCTCAAAAGTCATTTCCAGCTGTAAAACTCCAATGCTAGGAATTTATCAACTAGAACAGGTAGAAGTGAGCAGACATGAACCACTGGGCCACTCCACCTGTCTGGGTCTGAGTTCCTCCCTATTCATGCCCAATGACACACAGACCTGGACAACACTCTCCAGAGGGGCTGGGCCCAGCAGTGTGGCCCTTGGTGTGGTCCATGCGTGGGAACCTCGGGGTCTTGGCCAGAGACCTCTTAGGTAGGCTCATCCCATGGTCCCTCCGATGACCCCACCTCAGGGACACCTGTTCTCCTTCTACCTACCAGCCCAACCTCACCCCTCCCCCAACTCCATGCCCACCTCCTCTTCCTGCGTCTCCACTCTGGACCACTGCCCAACTCCCCCTGACCTGTTCTCTGGGACTCTGGTATTTTCCCAACTCTCTACTCATTAACAGCTAGTGTGAATTTAGGAAAATTGAATTCCAGCCATGTCGTTTCCCTACTAATGACCCTTCAGGACCTGCGGGTCCAAGTTCAAGATCCTTAATTGTATATACAGAATAGACCACTGTCATCTGGCCCCAGCCTCCCTTTCCAGCCTCACCTTACAGCTCTCCTTCGATCATATACTAGGCTCCCCCAGCACAGATCTAGTTGTAGCTCCCCACCTTCAATGTGCTGTTTGCACCTCAGGACCTTTGCACATGCAAGTCTCCCTGCACAGAACACCACTTCCATCATCTAGCCTGTCTGTCTTACTTACTAGCTGCATCCCTTTAAGGGCACGGACTGTCTGTCCTGTTCACTGTTTTATCCCGAGCCTCAGCATAAAGGCTGGCTCATAGTAGGGGATCAATAGACACTTCTAATAATAATGGACAGTTTGAATAAAGAAGCCCTTAAGCGGAACTCAGTGCCCTTTTGGGGACTCCAGGAGCATATGTTCTCTTGCAGGACTTGATTGAAATTTTCCACTCCCCCGCCAGTCTGAGACCTCATCCAGGGTAGAGGGGCTCAACTGGGGTGACAGACCCAGGACCCCAACATGTTCCATGACCTGCTTGGTTAAGCTTACCCCATGTTTTCTTTCTTTAAAAAAAAATGTTTCAATGAATTGCCAATATTGGGTGATTTCCAAAGAAATCAAACTCAGGCTTCTCTTGAAAAACATAATCTGCCACACTGGCCGGGGTCCCTGCATGATAAGGACAGGTTGAGAAGTAGTGCTCCTTCAGCGGGGACTCCCGTTATCCAGTCCCCACGGGCTCACCCAGCTCCCTTCACGCATTCACTGCCACCTCCCTGGCCACCCTGGTGTCTGGCTTTTCATGTCCCCGGCCATGGTGTGTTGGTGCAGGAAACCCTGTTAAATGCGCCCTCCTTAGTCTCTGATGTGTGCATGCTTCAGACAGAGGCCAGTAAGCCAACTCTCCAGTCGAACTGAACCCGCTTTTCTTAGCAAAGAAACAGAGCTATGGCGAGAGTCAAGTGCCCATGAGATTTTTAAAAGCAAAGGAGTCCTCCCAACGAGGACACAGGGCTGGGTCCTCCAGCACAGTGCTCCTTCCAGTGCGTGCCAGGAATCGGGGGGGGGGGGGGGGCTGTTAAAATACAGATTCAGATCAGTGGGCCCGGGCAGGGTCTGAGACTCTGCCTTCTAACAAGCTCCCAGAGAGGAGGATTCTGCTGGTCCCTGTACTCTTTTCACCAGCGGGCTCTGTGCTGTCCCCACAAGAAACGAGAGAGGCCCTAGAGCCCAGGTGCCAGCATTCTCACCACCTGGCTGCCCGGAAGCATCATCTTCCGGGACATTCAGGTGTCCTTGGGAGTGACACTTGCCTGGTGTCACTATGATAAAGGTAGGAAGCCCGTCGAGAATGGGTAACTGCTTCATGTCTGTCCGGGAAAGGGCACTCTGTCATCAGGGACACAGGGGATGGGTAGGTGAGGGTGGCAGGGTTAGACACCTTTCTCCACTCCCCACGGCTGAGCCCCTTAAGTTCCCGAGTGAGTCATCTCACAGGGTCTCAGACTGTGACCCCACATTGGGATGTGGGATGCTCCCCAAAAACCCAGGGAGCAAAACATCGAGGCTCGGGTCAACCCGAGACGCAACCCGAACGTGCAGCTGGTGTTTTCCGAGCAGCATTCCCACTCCAGCTCCTGCTCCCAGCCTATTATTTTTCCGGGCGCAGGAGGGAAACTCGTCAGGGTCTCAGAGGAAGCAGAAACGACACAGCAGGACGCGTCCCAGGGGCTTCCCACGCCGAGCTGGTAAACAGGAAGCTGCAGGTACACGCTGCGAGAACACCCTGGAGTTCGCTGGGTTGTTTTGCAGCCTGTGGCTCATTCAGATGCACGGGGCAGAGGGTTATCAGAAACTCCAGAGACCGTCTGCAGCCCACCCCGCGCGCTCGCGGGTTTGGCGACGGCAAGGCTCCGGGCAACGACGTGCCCTCGGGAGGGGGCATGCGGTTGGGGACGCAGTAGGCTGTGGGACGTGCCTTCTAATTATTCTAGCCCACTTTCCCCAAATTCCTTCATGCCGTCCCCCACAAAGCAACATTTCTCAGGGCCGTGAAGGGGAGTGAAGCCGACCCCTGGGTGGCGGCTGCAGCTGGCGGAGCTTTGGTGCCCGCGCTTGGCTTTCATTATTGTCTCGCGTTTTCAAAGTGCCAGCTCCGGAGGGGGCTGGGGAGAGAAGAGTTTGGGGATTTGTTCAGCCTAGGTATACATAAATAGCAGCAGACAGCATGTCCTTTATCAGCGATTTCCCAGGAAACAGGGAGAAAATTCTTCTCGTGGCCCGATTGTGAAGAGCCACACCATTCTGGGAGACAGCCCTGTCCCCTGTGGGGAACACACAGTCACTGTTCGGACACCCCCTGGGAGGGTCCCGTCGGAGAGGGACAGGGGCGGGCGGAGGGCTCGGGCAGCTGCTGAAGACAGGTTCGCGGCCAGCCACGGCCCACACTCTCCCAGGAGAGGGGGCTGCGCAGCCTGCTGGGTGAACTGGAAATTATTAACCACAGCGTGAGTAGAGTCAAAAGGAGTTGAAGCCTGGTTGTTGGCTTTCCCGGGAGTTGTAAGCAGGCTAGGAAAATAATGACAGCTACATTGGCAATTTTCCCCTGAACACAAAGGGGCATTTCCAGTAACGATGTCAAGCAAAGCCCTCAGGGGTCTCTCCTGCTGGTATTGCAAGGGTGGTTTTGTTATCTCTTCACACAGGTGGTCTAGGAAACACTCACTCTATTTTTCTCTTCTTTCTTCTTCTTTTGTATTATTTATTTATTTATTTTTGCCCAAAAGAATTTGAGTCTTTCTCTTCTGCCCATTTCCTATTTTATTTCTATTTCTGATTCAGATCAAAGGAACTTTAAAGGGCCTTGGAGACTATTTATATCACAGGAGAACTTCAGATTCTTATCTTTCTTATAACAATAATAAGTCCAGTCCTGGCCAGTGTGGCTCAGTGGTAAGAGTGTCGGCCCACATCGCGAAGGGTTGCGGGTTCAATTCCCGGTCAAGGGCATGTAGCTGTGTTGCAGGTTTGAACCCGGCCCTGGTCATGGCCCATGCAGAAGGCAACCAATCAGTGTGTCTCTCTCACATTGATGATGTTTCTCTCTCTCTCTCTCCCCCCTTCCCTCTCTTCCTTCCACTCTTAAAAGAAGTCAACAGAAAAAATATCCTTGGGTGAGGATTAACAAAACAAACACACATGCACACGCACACACACACACACACAACAGTAAGTCCAAGCCCCTGCCATTGTTAGCGGACACCTTCTCACGCACTCACGTGCCTGGGTCCGTGCTGGTGCCGAGGGCCAGGGCCTCTCCCAGACTGACGTGTGGTCCTTCTATTTTTAACCAGACTTTGCTGCTGTTGTTGGTGTTTCGTTATTGAGTGATATGAGTTCTTTACCCATTTTGAACATTAACCCTTTATCAGATATGTGATCCGCGAATATTTTCTCCCCTTCTGGCGGCTGCCTTTTCATTTTGCGGATGGTGCCCTTTGCTGTAGGCCCACTTCTTGGTTTCTGCTTGTTCAGCAATCTGATTCCTGGCTATTTATCCAAAGGAAGTGGAAACAGGATATTGAAAAGATATCTTCACTCCCGTGTTTATTGCAGAATTATTCACAATGGCCAGGAGAGGGAAACAACCTCAGTGTCCGTCAGTGGACGGATGGGTAGATGATGGGGCCCATGTACTCAGGGCCCCATGAGAAGAAAACGCTGCCATTAGCGACAGCAGGGGCGGATCTCCTTGAGGGCGTTATCAGTGTGATACATCAGACAGAGAACGACAGCTACTGTATGATCTCACGTGTATGTGGAATCTAAAAACAGCTGAACTCCTAGAAACACAGGGTAGGAGGGTGGTTGCCAGGGGCGAGGGCTGGGGGGCTGGGGAGATGTTGGTGATAGGTCCACACACACAGTCCGAAGGTGAGCCCTGCAGATGTCACGCACCGCATGGTGATCAGAGTCAGCAATGCTGTAGACCTTCAGTGTTCTCACCACCAGGAACGACGGCACCGTGATGTGCTGGGGGTGTTAACTAACATGCTATGGTGGCAGACATACTGCCATCAATACAATAAACATGTCAATCAACCTGCGTGCCTTCAACGTACACAATGTTACATGTTGATTATATCTCAAAGGTTTTTTTAAAGACTGATGTGTGAGTACACCCCCTGAGAGCTTGTCACAAGAGCCTGAATCAGCAGCTCAGGACCTGGGAGTCGGCATTCCCTCGAGCTCCCGGTGATGTCCATGCTGCCGGCTCCTAGACCAGACGTTGTGTGGCAAAGCTGATACCCCAAATCTCATTGAACCCTCACATCAGGTTGGCAGAACTGATTTCATTAAAGGAAGCCAGGGAGTTTTCCCCACAAAGGGGAGGGAGACAGGCCTGAAGCAACCTTCCATTTGGAACAGGAAGTGCTGACATGGAGAAGTGAGCGGGTATAGATAAGTTACCTGGGAGCAGGGACATGCCCAGGCTTGAGACATCTCCTCGAGCTACAAAAGATGGGAGTGCAGACCCTGGGCTTTGGAGACAGCGAGACCCAGATTCAAGTCCCAGCTCAGCCTCTCATTGGCTAGATGGTCGTGGGCAAAGTCACGTCACCTCTCTGAGCCCCAGTGTCCCCATTTGTAACACGGAGCCAAACATCTACCAGCCAGGGTTGTTGCAAAGAGCAAATGAGAAAACACACATCGAGCACTTCTCACCACCTCACACCTGCCTGATAAATGGCAGCCATTCCGTTACTCAGCAAACTTAATGAGCATCTACTAATGTCCAGGCCTGCACTACACACGGGACACATAAAGGGACTGGACGAATGTGGTTGCTAAAATAATGACCCAGTGACCCCCAAAGATGTCCATGTCCCTGGAACTTGTGAATGTGGATCTCACATGGCCAAGGGCTCTGCAGACATGATTAAGGTTAAGGACCCTGATGTGGGAGGAGAGCCAAGTGCGTCCGATCTAACCACATGGAGAGGAGAGCAGAGAACGTTCCAGGCTGTGGTGGGAGAGAAGCTGGGCCCCGGCTTGCAGGGCCCGGTCACCTGGAGATGGATGCTCTCTGGCTAATGTTGCCAAACCCACAGGGAAATCTAACCCTTCGTGAGAACTCAGATCCGCTCTCTCACAAAGTGCTTTTCACGGTTCATCTACGGACGAGTATCTAGCTATCAGCTATTCACCCCTTGCTAGAGGGTATCGGATGCCACCCAGTATAAAAGCCCGTGACAAAGAAGAAAGACTCATTCCCGTGGCTAGAACAAAATGATGAAATACATCGGAATTTCATTCAGGGAGAGCAATGCTGGAACAAACATTTGGGGTCAGTGGTGAGGGGTGCAGAGGCCCAGGGCTGTGATCACGCAACACCAGAGGCCATTCCTGGAGCACAACTCCAGAAAACACCGTGAGTGCCGCCCCCTAGAGTTGTGCAACGCGGAGGTACTGGGGAGACGCCCCGCCAGTGACATCTCCTGATAACAAATGTGGTCCCTAAACTGGCAGGGGTAGGTTTCCTGGAGCCCCCATGTGTCTTTTTATTCATTGATTTTTTTTTTTTTAAGAGAGAGAGGAAGGGAGAGGGAGAGAGAGACAGAAACATCGATGAGAGAGAACATCAATTGGCCGCCTCCTGCATGCCCCCCACTGGGGACTGGGCCCACAGCATGGGCATGTGCCCTGACCGGGAATCGTACCAGCAACCTCTAGCCACACCGGCCCGGCTGAGCCCTACGTGTAATTTTATTTGAGGAGCCCTCACAGTATCATTTTCCACAGTGACTGCACCATTTTACGTTCCCACTGGTAATGCATGAGGGTCCCAATTTCTCCACATCTTCCTCGACACTTGTTATTTTTACTCATTCATTTTTATGGTAGCCACCTTGGTGAGTGTGAAGTGGTGTCTCACTGTGGTTTTGATTTGCATTTCCCTGATGATCAGTGATGTCGAGCATCTTTTCATGTGCTTACTGGCCATGTGTATGTCTCCTTTGGAGAAATGTCTATGCAAGTCTTTCGCCCACTTTAAAATCAGGCTGTCTAGTTTCTTGATATTGAGTTGACAAGTCTGAATTTTTAGATCCATATAAGACCTAACTCATCTTTCTGTCCTTGAATTACCAAGTCCCTAAGACACTCCCCACTGACAAAATAAACGGTCCCCGACAAAGGCTTCCAGAAAAAGGAGCAGCCTTCCGAACCTTCAGGCTCCCTCTGCTTCGATCCTAACTGCAGCGACCTCCGGCTGCTGAGAGCCAGCTGGGACTCGGACCCACGTGAAGGCTCAAGTCCTCCACCTTGCACTTCTCAGCTAGGTAGCTTTCAGTTTGCAGAGGGTGGAAACCCCCTTCACCCAGTTCCCCAGCTGCAGCTGCTGGGGCCTGAAAACCCCAAAGTCACAGGCTGCCCTGTAGCACCTGAGCGCTTCCCTACGGGCAGCTGACTTTCCTCGAAACCAAGGGAGATCGTCCGGTGAGCACTGAGAAAAATCGACCTCTCTTTGATTTCCCCCAAAAAATATATATATCGAATTGTGCAGGATTGAGGCTGTTCATTCTTAAGCATATCCTTTTCTCACTTTAATAACATGCAAATGTGAGCCCAGAGGAGTTTGGTCTGAAAAGCTACACAATAGTAGACCAAAATGTGTATTTTTTTTTAGCCCCAAGACATGTGTATGTTCCTGATCGTGGGACAGGTATATACCTGGTGTGTCACCTGTACTGCACAGCACAATGTGGGATGTGTGTGTCATGTATAAGAGGCAGTTTATTAAACAGCTGAGAGTGGTGACCACAGTAAGGGGCAGTACAAAGTGCCTGTCACTGCTAAGCACCGGGTGTGTATCAGGAGAGGGAACAAGGACAGCTCGAGAACAGGAGCCCACTGTGCCAGTTATTAGTTCTGCGACCCTGATCCAGCCAGGTAAGTCTGTTTCTTCCTCTGCAAAATGGAAACAGTGTGACCACATTTCATCAATTCTCAGACGCTCAACTTTGTACACGTTAGCAGCTCTGAAATCAGAACCTGCCATACAACGAACAGAGTTTCAGATGCAATACAAAGACAGCACTGCCTGTCCGACAATGTCGTGCGGATTGGACGAGATCACGACATATATAACCCTGGGCCTTGGGTTATAAACACATATTAGCAGACAGTAGCTAAGCCCTACTCCAGCGCTGGGCTCCCCGGCAGGCGGCTGCCTACTGGGCACCCTAACTTGTCCAAGCGGGACCCTGATTCCTCACCCGCACCTGCTCCTCCCAGTCTTCCTCCAGAGGAAATGGTACCACCTTCTAGCAGCTGCTCAAGGCCAAAAATCTAAGTGTCATCCCTGAAACAGAATCCATCCCCAAGTCCTGCAGGCTCCATCTACGACATACATGGGGTCTGACCACCTCTCACCACGTCCCTTCCACCTGCCCAGGCAGAGGCACCGTCTCCTGTGGCCGTCGCTGTCACAACAGCCTCTTGACTCAGCTACCGGCTTCCACCCTCTGCTGTGTCCCCTCCCGCCTCCCAGACACTCCGGCCACACGGCAGCCAGAAGATCCTTTAAGACCCGAGTCCCTCCCCAGTGGGAACCACACTGGCCTCTGCCCCACTCAGAGCACCATCCGCACCTTCACCTGCTTCACAGCCCCGAGGACCTGGCCCCTCCGACCTCTCATTGTCGCTGCCTCGATGCTCCCCTCGTGCCACACGGCCCTTCCGCGCTGGCCGCCTTGCTGCTCCTGAGCCTCCTGGGTTCCTTCCTGCCTCAGACCACTTGGAGTGCTGTTCCCCTGCCCAAATGCCCTTCCCTCACCTCCTCCAGGTTCCTACATTCACGTACGGGGAACAGTTATGTACGCATTCGTTTACGGTCTCTCTCTCCTCCCAGAAGGAAACTCCTTGAGAAGGTCAGAGACTGACCGTCTGGCTCCCTGCTGTGTCCCCAGCTCCCAACAGTGCCGCGCACACAGTGGGTGTACCACATGCACCCGCGGAAGGACAGAGTGAATGGATTAGTCTGCATTAGGTATGCTTTCGAGACATA
Source organism: Tadarida brasiliensis (assembly GCA_030848825.1). Lineage (NCBI taxonomy): Eukaryota > Metazoa > Chordata > Mammalia > Chiroptera > Molossidae > Tadarida > Tadarida brasiliensis. The sequence continues at coordinate 118,632,452 of CM061259.1, read as the reverse complement.
CGCAGATATATGTGTGCGTGTGTTACACACAATTGGCCCTCCATATCTGTGGGTTTTGCATCTGTGGATTCGACCTACCATGGATCGAGAATATTAAAAAAGAAAAATCCATCCTTGTCGGTTTGGCTCAGCGGTTAGAACATTGGCCCCGCAGACCACAGAGTCGAGGGTTGAATTCTGGTCAAGGGCACGTACCTCGGTTGCAGTTCAGTCCCCAGCCCTGGTCAGGGTCATGCAGGAGGCAGCCAATCGATGTGTCCTTCTCATATCAATGTTTCTCTCTCTCTCTCTCTCTCTCTCTCTCTCTCTCTATCTATCTATCTCTCTCTATCTCTCCCTCCCTCCCACTCTGTCTGAAAATAAATGGAAAAATATCCTTGGGTAAGGATTTAAAAATGTGTGTGTGTGTGTGTGTGTGTGTATTCAATTTTTAAAAATCCCAGAACATTTCAAAAAGCAAAACGTTTCAAAAAGCACCACACCAAGCATTACACTGAATCCACAAGAATGAAGTGATATATAGACTCACCCCGCTGTCACCTATGTGCAAACATAGATCATATGCAAATTCTTTACCGTTTTATATAAGGGACTTGAGCATCCCTGGATTCTGTTATCCGGGGGGAGTCCTGGACCCCATCCCCCATGGACACAGAGAGACAACTGTCCATGTGTTTACATAGGCACCCTATTCACATCTATATGTCTGTATCTAGATCCATTTCTACCCGTAATCTATATTTAATCCATAATGCACAACGCAGGACATACTCCTTTCTGAAGGATACAGACCAAGATTTTATTTCTGGCTCTGTATCCATGGAGAAATCCTAGTGACAAAACTACACAAACCCAAGGTCATATAGTGACCCAGTCCATCAGGGTCCGTTTCCTAACTGCACCAGATTGCCTCTTAAAAATCTCAGTATAAACTACGGAGAAGGAGAAAACAATAGCCAAAGAATGTTAGCGCTGGAAGCTTTCAGGATCCTCTGACCCAGAGTCAAAAGTAGCGTCCCACCCTCCTCTCTCGTGCCCTTGGCAGACATCACCAATGGATCGCGGCACGCTCCCCGCCGAACTTCTGAGTCCCTCTGAACAGAGTGCTCCCGGCAGCCTCAGCCACTCAGCTGAAGTGATTTGCTGTCCCAAATCTGACCCACTCCGTGCAATTTTTGGATTGAGATTCTGAGGCCCAGAGAGGAACGCTTTTTTTTTTTAAATCCCGAACTGCATAGCACGCCAGGGCTGGACACCTGGTTTGTGTTCCCAAGGTCAGACATTAAGCTGGAAGGGTACTTCGAGATTATCTTTACTATGGAATCACATAGTCAGAAAGTCATTTTCTAAAATAATCTTTCATTACTTCTTTTATTTCAAGAGATTTCAATCAGTTGCAGTGAACGGCAACTTGCTGACGGAACGAGTGCAGGGATCAGGCCACTACTGGCTGCCAGCAAGATGCTAAATGCCACCAACTGCAGTCAAGAGACCCGGAGGAAGATCCCGCCTTTTGGGAGACCAGGAGACAGGTCAGCAGAAATAAAAAGGGGTTGAGACGCTCGAATGGTGGGAAGTGACGGCACAGCAACACATTCTCCAACTGAAAACGAAACCCCGGCTTTGCTCAGGTCTCCACTCCTTAGACGAGGTTACCCTATCCCCAGCTGAAGACTAAAACCCGATTTGTCCAAGCCAAACATGCAGTCCCATTCCCTCTGGCCACGACGAATACAAAAGTAGGTGTGACACAATTCTGACCACAGTTCTGCAGCACCCTGGGGAAAGCTGGCTCACTCCGAAAACGAGAAACCGAGAAAGCCAGTCTCTTTGTCTCTGGCAAAAATGTATTACATCTGAGTGCGATGACCGGGCTGTGGCAGCCACCTTGGCACCATGAGGAAAGCAGCCTAAGTCAGAACTGACAGGTCTAGGATGCCAGAGCAGTAGGACGAAAGGAAACCGAATTGCTTGGTACTATGAAGAACCATGGAGTCAACCAGCCCTGAAAATACTCTATCTTCGATCAGAGATCTTCATGTTCAAACCATTTCAAGTTGGGATTTCTGTTACCTGTCACCCCAGGCATCCTAACTAGTACATGAGACTGCCTCCCATTTCTTCCTAGAGATTAAAACAGGCCTAGTCAAACCTCTAGGCCTTTCCCAACTCCTAGGCATTGCATCCTCACTCTCCGAGTTGGGTAAAGACAGAGCAGACCCCGATATCTGAGGGCTGGAAGGGCTCCACCATCGCCGAAAGCCCACCTTGCCCCTTGGCACACCGTACACGCTCAGATACACTCGCTGAGCGTGTGAGTGGGTCCACCGAAACATTCTGGATTAAGCTGCATCTCGGCACAGGCTTACATTCCACCCACACCCTTCCCCAGTCTCACCCCCAAGGATCTATATTTAATTGTCTTTGCAAAATCGAAGCCTCCAAGCAAATTCACACAGGAGATCCTTTCCGAACGTCAGAAAGGCAGCAGCTTGGCCGGCTGCGTGCTCCAGACTATTAATAGCCGGGCTGCCTCTGGGGCTGTTGCCTGGGCAGCTGCATTCTTCTCGGTGGCAGAGAAGCAGAGGCGACCTTCTAAGTCACACGTCCGCCCCCACCCACCCCCGCCTCGCCTAACCCTCCCCGGCGCCCTTCCCCATGTCTCTTTCTCTGCCCGCTGTCTGTCCTGCAGGACGGTGATTTATTTTTTTGTCAGCACTAATCAGAGTGGTGGGGATGGGAAATAGGAGCCCTAGCCCATGCGAAAGTGCTCTGCCAGGGTCTCCAGGGAGAATCCCATGCCGCGTGCAGCGCCAGAGGTCACTGTCACCTTGGCCTTGAGGTGGCCTGTTTACCAAAGTGAAATGAAGATATCAGTCAGATGTCAGTCAGGGAAATGCTAATGGTGGGCGCCGGGGCAGGGAGCCAAGCTGGACTGACCGGGCTGGGCCGGGCCCTCCTTCCCAGGCCTGCAGCACAAAGGCCCCCGCGGCCTGCGACTCCGAGGAGAGGTCAAAGCAAATGTCAGCTCGATCCAATGCTCCTCCTGGCCCAGTTGCGGGAGCTTTCAGCTGCCTGTCTCCCTTTCCTCGTCCCTCCCTGTGTCTATTCAGCCGGAGGAAGGCTGAGCTTTTGTCTGAGAGCCCTCCCGGCCCAGGCCTTTCCCTATCTCTGCAGGAAAGACAGCCTGATCCCTTGGGCCCTCGGGTCTGGAAGCACAATGAGAGCTGGCGTCACTGTCCTGCAGCCAGAGCCGGGAAAAGTGGGGTATTGACCAGAGGATGGATGGGACTGGATTCTGCACAGGAAGGAGCAGACCCTGTTCATCACTGCGTGACAGATGTCACTGCTGTGGGGCCTCTCCACGCGGGCCTCACTGAGGAGTCACTACCTGAAACAGGGCCCCAGGTCATCGAGCCCAAGATGAAGCCGGCTATTAGGTCTGTCTCCCAGGAGAGGGGCTCCTTTCTCGTTCCTTCTATTGCGTTTCCAGCGTGGGGGTTAACATCCCAGGGGAGGTCCCTGCCCCTCGGGTGTCAGAGTCACCTCTGATAGGTAGAGAGGGCTAGCAAGGTGCGCCCACCCATTCTGCTCAGTCAGCCCCCGTCCGCCTCCCAGGTTCAGCTGGCTCCTCCTCTGGGCTCTTCTGTGAGAAGCTAGAGCTCCTGTGTCTCGATTCCTCGTCCAGGCTTTTCTGTGAACACCTGCCCCAGTCAACCGGCCGCGTGGGCCCTCCCCTGGGCTTCTCCCTCCAGCCCTGCGCGTGTCTGGATGAAGCTGCCCCTCGGGAGCCCTGCCCTGCTGCTTCCTAGGGCTGGACTGCTCTCTAATCTGGTGACATCATTTCAGGTAAGGCAACAGGAAAATGACGACCCCACACATGGTTCCGGAATGAAACCAGAATGCTGGCCAACTCGCCAAGCCCTCTGCCACCTATGAAAGGGCAGGCTTGGAAATGTGGCTTCACTTGTCCCGCCACAAGGGCCGGGACGGACAAGAAAGCCCCCCGGTTCCTTCCAAGCCTGAGAGCAGAGCTTTGGTGTCCGTCGGCTACGCCAAGTTCCTTTCGCCCTGCAGGTCACGGCCTTTCTGATCACTTGGCGACCGCCGCTGGTAGATTCTGTAGACCAAGGGTCCTGGAGAGGGGGCAGACCCAGGAGAGCAGCGCGCACCAGCAACGGGGCCTCGGGCGCTCTCGCAAAGTTTGGGGGATGGCTGAAGGTGACAGGAGATGAGGGCCCCGTACTCTCGCTTTTCATATTTCATGGGAGGGGGGTGTCCTGGTGGTGGTGAGCACGACGTGGGCTGTGGAGAAAATTACCCACTCAGAGCTCAGGAAAACCAGTGACAAACGGAAACATCTCAAATCCAGTTTCCTTCCTCAAGAAATCGAGTGTTGTCTGGAAAGCCGGCCCTCTGTGCGTTCGGGTTTTCTGAGGGTGGAAGGCTCCCTGGAACTGTCAGGGCTGAGGACTCACCTGGAACAAGTGTGAGGACCAACCGTCATCTACTTACGCTGGCCACTTTCCATGTGTGCCCTTCACCCTCCCCCAGACCCATTGCCCGCCTGAAGGCCGACCACTCTGGACTGCACCATCCAGTCTCTCTCCACCTCTGGTTCCCGGTGGAGTTCACTGAAAAGGAATGGGAAGGGCGGAGGAAGAGAGGTTGGGCCTTTCTTCCCTGCTCCCACCTTCCTAAGGCTCCTGTGTCCAGCAGTTGTGTATCCTTTCAGACTTGCTGCCTGTATCAGTTACCTGTTGCCGTGTAACAAATCACCCCTAACGCAGTGACTTACAACAGTCCTCGTGGATTTGCAGGTGTTCTGCAGTTTGGGCTGGGCTCAGCCGGGCGGTTCCTCCGCTGGTCTTCGGGAATCATGACATCTGACGGCTGGACTGGGCAGATGACCTGACGGGCAGTTGGTGCTGGCTGATGGCTGGCTGCCTCGACTCTCCTGCACATGGCCTCTCATGGTCCGCGAGGCTGGAGCAGGCTTCTCTACGTGGACGTTTCGGGGCTCCTTCCAAGAAGGGGAAGGCAGGAGTTGCAAGGTTTCTAGAAGCCTTGCCTAGCACATCTGATGATACCACTTCTGGCACATTCTATTGGCAAAAGCAAGTCACAAGACAAGGCCAGATTCAAGGAGTGGGGGAACGGACCTCACCCCTTCACAGGAGCAGCCGCTCAGGCACATCGCAGAGGGGCCTGGACACTGGGACCCCAAACTTACCATCTGGCACCACAGTCCTTGACATCACAAATTCTTTGTTCCCTTAATTTCCATTCCTATGTGAGTGGTCCCTTCATTAAAATCTCTTCCATGGAATCATCTGGATGAAGCTCTGTTTCCTGCCAGGACCCTGATGGATGGACCTTGTCTCCATCACGGTTATACAACACACCTGACACAGATGCCCTGCCGGGCCTGCTGGTACCCCAGTGGGGTTGCTTCAGCTCTACACGGTGCTCAAGCCCATTCTCACTGGTGCTCATGAAGGCAGACCCTTGCACACAGGTGAGCTCGTGGGGCCTGGTTAGCAAGACACACGTCAGAGAGCATGACCTCCCAGCTCACTGACGGACTGACGCTCTCAGTGCCCCAAATATGCAAAAACCCTAGAAACATGTTCTTGAAGAAGGGTACTCTGTTTTGTGGAAGGTGCCTCTGTCACTGGCGGACCAAACGGTTTCATGCCCCCTCCTGGAGCCCGACGGAGCTTTCTGACTGGCCGCCCTGCTTCCCGCCTTGTGCTCCTCCAGCTGGGTTTCCACCCAGAAAGCACAGCTGTCCTCTAGCACAAACCAGGTCATTTGTCTCTCTCCCATCTCTCCCCTGCCTCCGAAACTACCACAGAATCGTCAGCATCTCCCCCACTCCTTCCTGTGATGGTGCCCACCTCTCTGACTTCATCTCGTGCCGTCTCGCCCTTGCCCACCAGGTGCCAACCACACTCGCTGCTTCGCAGATGTGCCAAGATCAGTCCCTGCTCAGGGGCTTCGCACTTGCTGTTCTCTCTACCTAGGATGTTGTCCCCTCAGATCTCTACATGGCTGGTTCCTTCGCATCAGGCCTCACCTTGAATGTCACCTCTGCTGAGAAGCCCTCCAGTCTTGCTCTTTCAAATCATCAAGTTTCACTTTGATCATAACCCTTAGCACGAGCCAATACCTTTCTGGTGATTGAGTTGTGTGCCTTCCTTCCCCTGTGAGAAAATAAGCCCCACAAGAGAGGCAGCACTGTCTGGGGTCACAGACACGACCCGCCCGTTCTGGGTCTGTCTCCGGGCAGCTCCCAGTCCAGAATTCTAGCCACAGCAGCAGCCCGCTTCTTGAACAAGTGTTGGCATTTTGTTCTCAGCAGCTTCGGTAATCAGATCTCACTCCCAAACCCCGTGACTCAGCCGGCGACAAGAGAAGGCGGGGTTGGAGACACAAGGGTGCCTTGGGTCTTCGGAGAGATAGCAGCACTCCAAAGAACTGGAGTGACCGATGAAGGCTGAGAAGCAAGCCCGAGGCCCGACCTGCTCACTGGAAGCTGACCCTCCCTGGCCTTTGCTGACTCTCCGCGATTCACCAACAAGGCAATCACCCAGCCGCTGGAACGCCAGTACCACCTAGCTACAGAGTTAGCACAGATAGGGCTCGGGGGATGAAATTAGATTTTAGATTTAGAAATTAGATATTTTTCCCTTTGCAGAACAAACTCACACACTCCTCTAGTCCATCCTGGGAAAGCTGCTTGGAGGCCTGGCCAGGCGTTCAAAGCCCGTGGGTTGACTTGCTGGCCACATGCAATGCAGTCCTCCAGCTCTGAAATCCAACCGCCCGCCCAGGGCTGTGAATCCCATCTCCAAAGACAAAAAAAAATTAAATGGAGGTTGGGGGTAGAGGACAGTTTTCATGGAAAGCCTAGATGAGCCCATTTCGGCTTTGACATCATACCTTTTGGGGAGGCCCACTTAAAAAAAAAAAAAAAAAACCTGGTCTGATAGTCTGACACGCTCCTGTTTAAAAGAAAAAGATCCATAAAGGCAGCTTCTGTCGGTAATGAGAAAATGGAAATCACAAGCAAAACCAGAAAACTCATCCCACCAGAATCTTAATGATCTCAAGGATAATGGTGCTGGTCTCTCACATCCAGGGAGGGTGACAGCTCCGAGTTTTCACAGGAGGGTCAGATGGGTTCATGTTTTTTTAATTGGGCTCATTTCTAAGCCATGTGCTTGTCGTGATGCCTTAATCCCTTCCCTGTCGCCCAGCAAAAATGCCATCTCTCCCCTTGTCTCCCTCAAACAAATGCAGCCTCTCAAAGGGGAGATGGGCTTCCCTCTCCGGCAAACAGATTTCTTATCGTACGACTGCTCTGCTGTGGGGGAACCTGCATTTCTCTTGCATAAGAGAGCAATTTCCCGAAGGAAAAAAAAAGAGAGAGATCAAATTGCTTGCTGTTCCTTGTTTTCCATATAAACGTCTTCACCTCGGCTCCCCCCCGAAGATAGCGGGAGAGAAGCAGCTTTATTTCAGGAGGATGAGTATTAATCTTTCAGGCAGCCCTGGAATGTTTTCTTGCATCTGTATTATTTGCTGGGACTCGTGAGAAGGAGCCAATGGGAAAAACGGTGCCACTGTGGCTGAATGTAAACCTGTGGCCTTCATTTACAATGCTTAAAACGACAGGTGAGATTTTCAAACTAATAAAAATAATAATGAGCCTTGGGATTTAAAAAAAAAAAAAGGAGGGGAAAGCGTAATTTCTCAAGTGGGCTCAGAGGTGTGAAAGGTGACAGCAGCCATCAGTTAAATAAAGAAGTACCAGCTCTGACAGACAATGGCCATACTATGCAGTCTCAGGGGACCTCAGATCTGTTGGCCATTTCACTTCCCTTCTAGGTTCTCACACCAAGAGGGCAGTGAAGGCAGCCCTGCTAGTGGGGGTGCAGGTGGGGGCGCTCAAGGAAACAGGAAAGAGGGAGGAAGGAGAAAGAGAAGGAAGAGACTAGCATTCCACATTCATTCACTCATTCCATAAATGCTCACTGCACACCTACTATGGGCCAGCTCATGCTCGGTGCCAGGGAGACGAGGTGAGCAAAGCGAAAACCCACCCTAACCCTCTCGGAGCTTATGGAGAAGAGGATTTCAACCACATAAACACACAAATAAATGTAAGGGTGTCACTTTGCTGAGTGCCACCAGGAGTGCTTGGGTACATGCTCCTGTGCCAAGAGGAATAATCAAGAGACAAGACTCTGGAGCATGAGGAAGGTTGGGGGGTGGATGTCCATTGTGTTCACGTGATTCTCATATGCCAGGTCCTGGCTGAGCATTTCTACAAGCATCATCTTGTTCACTCCTCGAACCGGCCCAGTGGGAGGGATGCTGTTCTAATCCTATTACAGACAGACACCCTTAGGCCTGAGAAGTAATACTGTTCACCCAAGGGGTGCATTACATGCATGAGTCCAGACTCAAAGCCAGGTGGACCTGTCTCCAGAGTCCATGACCCTGACCACCACTGCACGTACAGCTCCCAGGGGTGGTGGAAACAGACAAGGCCAGGCTTCCCCTCCCCATTGCCTGCACTTGCCTCCTCTTTCAGGCCAGCACACATGTCCTCTCTCTCTCTCTCTCTCTCTCTCCCTCTCTCTCTCTCTCACACACACACACACACACACACACGGCCCTCCTGCTTCCGAAAGCCAAGGTGACCCTCAGCTTCACCACCTCCTTCCTCTCCATTCAAAATGTTCCTTCGGGTCCTGTGATTCAGGCCGTGAGTGAAGTGAAGATTTGGGCTTCCACCGGGGATGTGGCCGAGTGGCACAGAGGAAAGGGCATCCGACTGGGACCTTGGAGCATGAACAGGCATTTGGCCCAGAAAGCAGAAAGAAACAGCTCTCTAGGCAAAGGAAGCTGTGTGTGCAAAAGCGTGCGGGTGTGAGAAGCAGGGCACATTTGGGAAGAGCGGATGGCGTCCCGTGGCTGGCTCAGACGTCCCCTGCTCTGCGCAGTGCCCCTCCCCACAGGACTTCCCATCTCAGCAGAGACTCCACCAGCCACCCAGGTGCACGAGCCACAAATATAGACAGCACCCTGGCACCTGCCCACTCATTCGTCCAAACTGTCACCAGATTCCCCTAAATATAGCCCAAATCTGCCCACTTCTCCGCCTCATCTTCGCTGCTGCCGCCCTCCTTCCAACACCCACCATCTCCTCGTGGACTCCTGTCACAGCCTGCTGACAGGTCCCCCACCCCCAGGGAGCAGCCGAAATGGTCTCCATGCCTGCACGGCGGACTCCCCGCTTAAAACTGCTCCCAGGGGCTCAGCTCCAATGGTCTGCTTGCAGCAATGACTGCCACCCCTCACTAGTCAGATCCCGGCCTGTGCTTCACGGCACGCTGTTCTCTCCTCCCTGGCGCTCGGAAAGTTCTCATGGCACACGTGTGTCTGTGATTGCTTGGCCCGACACTTGGAGCTTCAGGAGGGTAGGTACTGCCACCACCCCTGCCCGGTCCCACACATAGCCGACCTGCAGCCGATCTTTGTTGAGAGATGGGTAGATGCTAAAGCAACCCGGTGTGGCAGAGATGGGGCCTGCAGGGGGTGGGGGGTGGGGACAGACCCCTGGAGCCTCTCACACCACGCAGAGTGACACAGGGGCGGCACTGGCAGCCTCCTGGGGACGCACGGGGCAGCATGGCTTGCTGGTTCCTGGTGCAAGCAGGCTTTGGAAGACAGCCAGCTGGCTGTGGGCTCACCGAAGGGCCTCCCTCCACCAGCACGTCTGAGCTGCTGATGGAATGAGCTGGCTGAGGAGGACCGTGTTTGGGAGGTGCTGACACCACAATAGGGACACCTCAGATTGCCCCACAAGCTTTGCTGCGCCCAAGGATGCCCACGGCTCAGTGGGGCCCAGGAGCTGGCAAAGTGGCCAGCACCCTCCTTGGCTCCAGAAAGCCTAGCGAGGCAGCTGGGGAAATGGGGGCTCCTTCCTGGCGGGCGGAAGGGGGACAGCAAGCAGGGCCGTGCAGCACTCACGGTGCTCCTGCAGCTGCCGAAGAGGCACAGAGAGTGACGTTCTTGCTCGGAGGAGTCAAACCGGACCCAGGGCCTGGCTCTGAAATGCATCTCTGTGATTGTGCCAAATGCCTTCCTGTTACTGATTCCATCATTAACTGCTGGCAGAATGAGTTTCCCTGAGCACATTCTGCCTGCTAAGTCTGATGTCCTGCTGTTCAAATACTGTGTGATTCAAGGAAAATGACTTAATGTCTCTGAGCCTCTGTTTCCATGGGGCTGACAAAAGGATGAAATTTTATTATCATTATTATTCTTAATTATTATGTTTCACGATTTTGTGGGTTGACTGGGTGGTTCTTCTGCTTCATACGGTGCCAGCTGAGGCCCAGGGGTGGGTGACAGCATGGCACAAGCAGCCAGGTGGCGAGTGCACAGAGGACAGCCAGCTCCCAGCCGGTGGGCAGAGGTAGCTGCACCATGGGGGCAAGGCGCCTTGCTTGTGCTTGCTCACAGCCTGGCAGGGAGGGCATTCCAGGAGGAGAGGGAAGCTACGGCTCTGTGGAGGCCCAGGGGTTACCCTGTGCCACCGCTGTCACCCATCCCTGGGCCTCAGCTGGCACCGTGTGAAGTAAAAGAACCACCCACTCAACCCACAGAATCAGGGAGGGAGGGACAGGTAAAGAAGTTCCAGACCATTTCCTGGGGGAGCCCCCACCCACACGCCTACCGCAGGCCTGGCGACGAGCTGACACTCTCCCGGTTAAGGACCATGTGGTGAGGGTTCTCCTGTGCACGCCTGGGCCAAGGGAGAAAAGGCAGCACCTCAAGACGAAAGTAGGAGAGACCAGGTGATCCTGTTTCAAATCTGCCCCTCCATAAATTCGGGGTTTTTAGAATCGGCCACCCTGCCGTCTGCGAAACAGACACAGACTCTCCTTGGCGAGAGCACAGTCGGTTAACAGACCCCCAGTGGTTAATGCGCTTGACGGGCCTTTGACATTTATTGGATTTTACGAGCTAGTGGATCTGACTCGGAAAGCCGATCAGATGTTGCAGATCGATGGGCCCTTTGGGGGTGCTGTCTTTGCACAGAGCCATAACGAGGTGACCTTGGATGCCTGAGTTCCGAAAGCACAGACAGAGGGTGTCCGCGTCGGGGGAAGGGCTAACCTGATGAAGGCCTGCACCGTGCCCTCGGGGCCCTCCTGCCCAACGCGCTCCGCACAGAGACTCCGCAAGTGCACATTCGCCCACCTCGCCCGCCTGAGCGGCAACCATACCAGTCTCCTTAAAAAAAAACCCTCCCCTCACTCACAAACATTTGTGCAAAAGCTTCGCTAAAATGCCACTTAATAATTAACGAACGTTTCCTGGGCCACTCTCCTCCTCCAGGCAGAGTTCAAGCACAGGGGACCCAGAAAAGAGTATGACATGTTCCTTGTCCTCCAGCAGCTGAGAGTCCAGAAACCCAGGTCCTGTGTGTGCCGGTGTTGAGGCTGGAAGAGGGGCCGAAGACAGAGCAAAGGCCGTGTCAGGAGGAAGGCACGCTGGCTCTGGGGGTTGGGGATGCCTCCCAAGTAGAGGGCATTGTGGCTGGGCTCTGAGGGCAGCCTAGGAGCTCACCAGACAGGGAAGAAGGAAGGGGCATCCAGGTGGGGAAGGAGGTATATACAAACACAAAAGTGCAGAGACACAATGATGCTGTCTTGGGGCACGCAGACTACAGTAAGGGCACATCACTCTGAAAAAATCCTTCTTTTTTACTTTTTGCACTTTTCTTAGCTTGGCAAAAAGAAAAAATTAAATGCTGAGAACAGGAGAAAGCTACTTTCTTATATTGCTTCCATTGCTGGAGGGATGAGAATTACTACAGAGCTTTTTGGAAAGTAATTTGCCAATATCTGCTCAAACTCAAAATATATGTATTTTTAATATATATATGACATTTGAACCAGAAATTCCACTTTAGGGACTTAGGCTTACATATTTTTTTTAAACACACACACACACAGACACACACACACACCCACAGAAATGAAACACTGGTCTCAAAGGCTATACTTACACCGACATTTACTGCAGCATGGTTCACTGCGGGGAGACACAGAGGGACGCACCTGAGCATCTGTCGACGAAAGACTAGTTCAATAAAATGTGTCATCTCCGTGTGCTGAAATTCCGTGGCTCTGTTAAAAAGGCTGAGAGAGAGCTCTCTGTCCACTGGTCTAGAATGAACCTGGAATGCTGTAGAATCCCTCCTCTCTAACATAATCAGGGTAAGAGTTCGTCAAGTAAACGTTATGAAAAAGCCCGGCCGGTGTGGCTCAGTGGTTGAGCGTCGATTCATGCACCAAGAGGCTGCCGGTTGGATTCTGGTCAGGGTGCAGGCCCAGGTTGTGGGCCCGACCCCCCCCCGACAGGGGCATGCAGGAGGCGGCTGATCGATGTTTCTCTCTCATCGATGTTTTTCTCTCTCTCTCCTTCTCCCTTCCTCTAGCTCTAAAAATCAATAAAAATGTATTTTAAAAAATTTAAGTTATGAAAAAGATACAGTTTTTTAAAATTTTCGTAAGCTTAGAAGCTATGAATGCATACTTCCAGGTTTTTAAGATTCCCCCCCACCTTTGTGTTAAACTACAAAATGTTGTCACAACTTCCTCCCATCCCTGTATGTCCAGTCCTTTGTGGTGTGACTTTGCTCTCCTTCCACTGACGAGGTGAGGCTTCCTAGGCTTGGCCTTAAGAGACCTTCCCGCTTCCACTGTGTGGCCCTCTTGGAGCACTGCCCGGAGGCCACCATGGGAGGGGCTGACCTGGCCCAGTGAAGGACAAAGGCAGCGGGGTGGTACCGAGGCCCCCCAGCTAAGAGCCGGCACCACTGCCAGACAGACGGGTGGGGCCGTTCCAGCCTTCCAGACTCTCCAGCTAAATGCAGCCCAGGGACAGAGCCCAGCCAGGCAGCCCTGCTTTGGGGTAGTTTGTTACAAAGTAAAAGGTAACGGATGGACCCCTGACTTTTACCATTGTCTTGATGCAACAATTTTTAGAAAGTTACATCTGACAGATCTTTTCTAAACATTTAAGTTAATTTTCATGGAAACAAGTTTTTTTTCTATACTCTCATTTGTACAATGTTTAATTGCAGAGTGGCTGTTACAAGTACAATGGTATAAACAGGTTTAAGGACCAATACAACCTGACTCCTGGACGCCCAGAAGTCAGCAGAGGGAGGTGCAACCTCCTAGGAAGAAGTCTGGGGGCCAAGAGCATGTGGGCACATCACAGACACCCAGTGGTGTGCGGGCACACCACGAATGCCCAACAGCCAGTAGGCACCCCTGGACACCCACCAGCGTGTCTGCCTGGGAAATGGAGAGCCCCGAGGAGTCCAGCAATCTCTGTAACAGAAGTTGGTAAAAGAGTGTGCCCTATTGTTAAATAAGAAAAGCCACTACAGAGAAATGTATAGTGTGACCCAACTTTAGAAAAACAAATGTGTTGGGACACATTAGCATGAGCATGGAGAAAGGTCTGGAAGGATACACACCAGACTGTTGTTAACCTCACTGCCCTTGGAGAGGGGGAAATGGGATTGATCTGGGGGACCCATGCTGTCCCTCTCGAAACCCCATGGTACAGAGCGACAGGGTGGAGATGGGCAAATTGACCCAGAAGCCATGGGTAGCTGGTGATATATTTGGGCCAATTATTTTGGGGAGAATGCTCCCTCTCATGAATCTACCTGGTGGGCAGAGACCAACCCCCACCCCCACTACGTGAGCGAGACTTCGCCCGCCACATGTCCTCGCGGGACAATGACATGGGTGCTGGTGACGGAGAAGCAGGCCTGCGCACAGTCCACCCCGGCAAGGACGGCACGGGGAGCTGGATCAGGTTTCCAGGGGCGCTCAGCCCCGGGGCCAGCGCCTGTCCCTGCTCATGTCGGGGTGCTGGTGGCGGTGCCTGCCCCCAGCGGAGCGACAGTTGTGTGGAAGTTATTCCTGGCTGAGCGGCCTCCGAGCCTGGGCCTCTGGCCCTCCCAAAGACTCTGGAAAGGACCCAACAAACAACCTTTAAGAAATTCTTCTCGACGTCCACGGGCCAGGTTTGGCTCCAGTCTCTGGGCGAGGACCGAGAAGGCGGAGCTGGCACGAGCAGGACGCAGAAGCTGGCACGGCTCTCCTGCCCACTCCCCTGCCCCTGATCGCGGCCTGACCCGGGACTGACGAAGACTCGAACTTCCTAGGGAGGGATGCCGCTGGGAGAGAGATGCTGAGTTTGGCAGCGGGGGCTTCTGTACGCACTGGGCTGGGGCGAAGGGACGCCCATTCCCCTGCAACACTTTAACACAGGCTTCTCCGGAGGTGGCACTCAGGTGCATGGTTCACTGAGGGGGAGTGGAGGACGGGACATCCTGCAACAATGGAGCCTGTCCTGGCACCGAGAGAAAGGTCACCACTCCACCCACTGGTTCTGGGGCTGAACTGGACATACAGGTTAAACCGGACACCACAGGTCATCCATCAAGAGGAGAGCGGAGTGGTCCTGGGGTGCAGAGAGCCCCCGGCTGCCCTGGCTGCGGCAGCACCCCCCCTAAAGCCCGGCTTCCAGGAAGCCCAGGCTGAAGCCGCTCGGGGCCTGGGGCATTCCAGACATTCTGCGCGGTGCGTGGACGCACGCCCTGAGTTCCGGCGAGGAACGCCGTCTGGAGGCTCTCCTGGAATTTGACTTATTTGTCCGGAGGTTGTTTTGAGGTTTTCAGGGGAGAATCGGGGTCTTCATTCAGAGAAGCCAAGCGTAGACACTTAAAATGCAAATAAGCAAAAGCTCGCTATTGACATGCAGGAGAACGGCGGCCGCCCCACGCAGCACCCACGGTCCTGGATGCACAACCGCAGCCGCCTTCCGAATGTCAGGTCTTCCCATGGGGCTGAGGCTGGGGGCCTCGGCCGGAGGGATTCAGTTGTTTGGGGGGTTGTGATTAAAATGTTCTAAAATCGAGTGTTCTGATGTCTGCACAACTGTTTATAAATTTAAAAACCATTAACTCGTGCACCTTAAAAGGGCAGACTGCATGGAATGTAAATTATATCTCCACGAAGCTGCCCCCACATTACACGAAGGAACCGTGGAGAGGGCAGACCGGGCTCGAGTCTCAGCCCTACCGCGCGTGCTGGATGCGCAGCCTGGGGCCGTCGCCCAACCCGGCTGAGCTGGGTCCCTCGATCTCCATGGCAATCAAACATGATCGAGTCACACTTATATCATGGAATCAGTGTAACGGGGACAGGAGAGGCCATCTGTGACATTGCCTGGCCCATGGAACACACGCAGTAAATATGTATTCCTCACCAAGTCCCTGTTACACTCTGGACAGTGGGGACAGAGACAAATGAGACTTACTCCTGCCTTCAAGGAGAAAGCAATTTGGGTGAGAACAGGCAGCGACATTATAATGTCATCAGGGCTGTGATTCAGGGACCAGACAGTTCAGGTGAGGACAGCTGGAGGGCTCGGGGGAAGCTTAGACACAGCTTCCCTGACCCCCAGGCCCCACAACCCAGCACCGTCTCCCCTGTCCCCTGCTGCGTCCTCTCCATGGCACTGCCTGACTGTATTCTGGTCCACTGACGTGGCTGCTTCCTTCACGCCTGTGTCTCTTCCTTGAGCGTAGGGCCCCTGTCTATCTGTCTTGGTCCCCAGCGGCCAAACAGTGTCCTGCACTGAGTGAACGCTCAGTGAGCATTTCCTGCGTGAGAGAAAGCATCAGGATGAGGCTGGGAGTTCAAGTAGGAATGAGCCAAGTGAAGAAGCCAGAACTGCGTGGCGCAAGGAGAGGGGATACGAGGGGAAGTGGCAGGAAAGGAAGATGGGGACACAGGTGGGGCAGCCCCAAGACATGCCGTGGCCCTCACTGGAGGGAGGCGGGGTTCTAACCACTACCCAGTTCCCCCTCTCTATTGGCTCCAGTCTATGAAAACCACAGCAGATCTGGGTAGGCATGCTGAGCTGCGTTACTATAGTAACCATCACCATGGCACCAGAGGCCTGGATCCAACTTCCGGCTTTGCTGAGGCCCTGAGCTCCTGTCCGCCTCCCCCAGCACCCTTCATCCCACAACACAGAGAGGGGACGTGGCTGGGCATCCACACTGCAGACACGCAAGGAGGGCTGCGGCCAGGTGCAGGGCACAGGACATAGGATTAAACACCGGATATGCCACAACAGATGTACCTGCCCAGGGCGGATGCAAACTGAACATGTACCATTTGCATTGCTTTGCTTAGAGAGGGGCGGGGAGGTGGGTTTGGACACGCAGCCGGCGCTGAAGCAGAGAGGCCTCCGTGCAGACGGGCAGGGAGGGGCGCAGAGCTCAGGCTGGCCCGGCTCCTATGCCTCCCAGAGCTGTGGCCTCACTCTTCCGTTCTGTAAAATGGGAAGGATAAACAATGACTACCAGCCTGTTTCAGATATCAGAGAACCAAGCACAGTGCCTTGTGCCTGGTGGGTAGTTGATAAACATTTAGTGTGGCAATGAGCAAATACCATGAAAATTCATGTCATCTCTCAGGCAGCAAAGTTCCCGTCTCAGTCCCCTTCTCTCCTCGCTCTTCTGTGCTCCCAATTCTGTCCTATGAGCGTCCAATCCATCTCCTCCTCCCTGCCCCGCCCCAGCCTCTCCCCTTGGAGGAGTCATCACAGGGTCCTGAGTCACAGACCCGAGTTCTGATCCAGACGCTGTGACTTGCTGGCCTTGTGACCCTGGGCAAGGTGAGTCACTTCTCAACTGTCTGCTGCCACTAAGATCCTCAACGCTGTGAGACCCAACCAGGCTGGCTTAGGCCCTGAGGAGGGGTGAGGTCAGGGCTCCAGATTTAGCAAATACAAATTCAAGATGTCCAGTTCAGTTTGAATTTCAGATGAACAACAAATAATTATGTAGTATAGGTATGTCTCAAACATTGCATGGGTCACACTTATACTGAAAATCCTCCGTGTTTATCTGATATTCAAATGGAACTGGCCAACCTGTATCAAAGTTGGCATCCCCAGATGGCGTGGATACTCACCAACACAGGTAACAAGCTGACCCAGGAGTGAAGTAACACCTCGAGGATTCTCTCTCCTCCCGTCCCATCCCGGTGCGTTGGTGTCCGCTGCCTCGGGGAGGCTCACCCCGCAGCACTCCGCTGTGACTTCCGTCTCCGGCTGTTTCCCTGGATCGGTACACGTGCTATCACCTGGCATGGCTTAGTGGGGTGTAGGCTCAGGGTGAACATGTACCAAGTACCCACGTATTCTCTGTGCTGCGCCAGGCACGCATGACCGGCCTCTGGCGTGCTCCACTCCAACAGAACAGAAACGGCTTATGGCCCCAAAGGACTGTGGGAACAGAGCAAGGAGAGAGGTGACTTTCACCTGGGGAGGGATCGGGGGACACTGTGAAGGAGCGGGCCCTGGAGCTGGAATGGAAAAGGTGTGTTCGATGGGAGCCACGCAGAGATGAGAAGTCAAGGGCATCCTCGGCGGCTAACTGGGCGCAGAGGGCTGGCTGGAGGCGGGTCCCTGCTTCCTTCTGTGCCCTTCCACCCGAGCTGCCCGAACTTGCCTCGTTCACAGAAGCCCCTGCTGCTTTGCTGTCTCCATCGAGCCTGGGCTCTTCTCTATCTCACCTCTTTCTTTAACTCGACTCACTAATTCTTATTTTATGAAATTTATGTTGAGAAGAATCTCTCACAACGGTCATTGGAAAATAGATTTTGCGTGCTATAAATAGATGGCCACCAGGAAAGTAGGAACCTTGAAAGCAAAGTAATGCTACTGAAATCCTGCCAGACACTGCCGCCAGGGAGGTGCTGAGCTGGCCGCCGCTCTCTCTTCGTTAGAGAGAGAGAATAGGGGGCATTGGGGTTACCCCAGCAACACCAGCCTGAGACCCTCTCCTCGGTATCTGGTTGACCCTTGAACAGCACGGGTTGAAACTGAAAAAAATCTGCGTGTAAGTGGACTTGAGCACGTTCAGACGGTGTTGTTCAAGGGTCGACAGTATTTTCGATCTGAGGTTGGAAATCCGAGGATGCAGAGGGCCGACTGCAGTTATGCGCGGATTTCGACAGCGTGGGGGTCAGCGCCCCTAGTCCCCGAGCTGTTCAAGGGCCATCTGAAATCAGGATTGAGAAAACACTGAAACAAGAGAGAGACTTTCTTTAACACTTCATCTGTGTTCCCCACTAAGGAAATCCTATGTACTCCTGGTGTCTCCTACCCTTTGGGAAAGTGCCCCAGTCAAAACCTGACACAGACCCCAACCACGTGTTAAATGCCCACCCAAGAGCAACTCCATCCTTTTCATATATTGAATTTCCGTACACACTCTCATTTATGTATTCATTCTTTCATCCAAACACATTCAACAGCGAGGTATTAAGTGTGCCTCCCTTGATTTCACGTGAAACAATCCTCACCGCGTTTTCAGATGAATCTGTCTGTTTCCAGCTCTCTGCACGCTTTGACTCGCCTCCCTCCGCTCCGCAGACAGCCTCCAACCGCCTCTGTCTGCGGGCTGTGCCCCGCTGCACGCCCGGTCCGGCCTCAGGACCCAGGCACCCCTTCCTGTGCTTCTGGGAGTGTTGGCTGCTGGCGGCTCTCACTGAGTCCTCAGCGCTGTGTGGCCTTAGCTCTGGCCCCTCCCCAGGAAGCAGCTGACAAGCCGGGACTGACCCTTGTGCAGAAACGAAGCTGAGACCCCCTGGCCTCAGTTCAGGACAACTCTGCAGGGAGCCCAGCTCCAGCTCCCAGGGATCATCGCTGAGGCCTTGTGGCAGCTGCCTCACAGCCCAGCTTCTCCTGGTCCTGCTCCCCTTGGCCTCTCACAGAGACGGCTCCCGAGCTGACTCCCCAGAGGCACCTGCCTCAGAGCCTGTTGCCTGGGACACTCCACCTAAGACCCCTGCAGAGGCACTCGTCCCAGATCCCAGCCAGAGCTGTGACCAGCTGTCTCCCCTGCAGTCTCTTCCCACTGAGACCCCAGAAAAGCCAGCCCAGGTGTGTGGACCCTCACAGAGAGTCTTGGTGGCACCCAGGGTCACTGCGACCTCCACAAGCCCCGACGGCCTCGAGGTGCTGGGTTTCTCTATTTATCTGTTTGAGTACATTAGCTAATTAGCTTTGTTCCCAGCCCCATTACTGTTTCCTCAAGTGTATCGTGGCCTCAGCTCTAATGACAGGCAGCCACACAGGCCGGCCGGGAAGACGCTCTCTTGTAGGCCCAGAGGGATCAGCCGAGGAAGGAGAGAGGAAGGACAAGGGAGATTGGATTACGGGGTGTCAGGGAAGGGTCACCTCTTTCTGCCTTTGAGCGAGAAGAGAGCAGTCAGCTCTTCGTCTCCCGGGTCAGTCAGTGCTTTCCGAGGGGGCATCGCTCCGAGCCAGGCAGAGGAGCCTGGGTGTACGTGGTCCACCTTTGCTCTACTCTGAAACGGCCCGTCTTTAAAAATAGCTGAGCTCTGCCCCAGGCTCGACCTCTAACATTTCTTAAATTTAATTGCAAATTACTGTCTCAGCAATTCCGTAGGCTTCCCAATCTGGCCTAAACCCAGAGATCAAGGCGGAAAGCAAACGGAATGAGGAGCCGCGGTGTGCAGAGGCAGTCGGGGTGTGGGCCTGAGGGCCCCCGGGTGGTCCTGCTTAGCATAAACCAGGCACCGGGCTCAAGCTGAAGGAGCGCCCAGGGCACCACGGTCAGCCCCTGCTCAGGGTCACAGGAGGGAGGGCCAGCATTCCAGACGCTGCCCTTGGAGGAACAGAGAAACAGCGCCATCAGGGCCCGGCAGCCTGGCTGTCCTCACCCCCGCAGGCCTGGACACCACACCTATTTAACGAGTGCCCACTGTGTGCCAGGCCGGGAGCCAGCGGCTCTCAACACCTTTGCTCTTCAGACAACTGTACACACTTAAAAATGACTGAGGACCCCAAAGCGTGTCTGCCTCCGTTTAGCATGTAAGACCCTGAAACTGAAGAATTATACAAATAGTCATCCATTTAAGAAGTACAGTAGCCAACCCACCACATGTTAACATGTACCATATCTTACAAAAATAAACTGTTTTACAGCATAAAGGCGTTTCACGGGAAGGACGACACGGTTTTAGATATTCGCCAACCGTTGCAATGTCCGGCGTGATGAAGACGGCTGGATGCTCACATCTGCTTCTGCGTTCAGTCTGGGGCAACGCCTCGTTCTGCAAACCCGTGCAGAGAAAACGCGGCCTCGACAGAGACGCTGGGAAAGGGAGGCTTCTGCTTACGGCTTGGTGAGGGTTCGTTTTAGGGTTGTGGATAGGATGAGGGTTAGGTTTTGAGTTGGGGTTAGGGTTATAATTAGGGTTAGGGCTGGGGTTAGGATTTGGCTAAAGGCTAGGGTCGAGGAAAGGGAGAAGGGTTTCAAAAGCCTTTTCAGACAATGATGGATATTCTTCGGATGTACACCCACACGTGCCAAGTGGTGAAGGGTTGTTGCGTCGTCCAGTCTGAAACCACGCGGATCAACTCTTCTAGTCTGTCAGGTGAAAATCCACAGGTCTGTCGTGCGCTTGGAATGGATCTTTATCCCAGGGGTGATTTTATAACATCATACGCTGTTCCTTTGAGAGTACTGCAGTGACCCACAGACCTTCCAAATATTGACACATTTCTTGATACAGTGTCAAAACTTCCCATTCATTAGCGTCCTGCAGCTCTCGTCGGAGAGGTTTCACGGGAGGATGTCAGGCTCATGGTGGCAGGTAGTTTTTGAGACTTAATCTTCACTGAACAGCTTGGATTTTAGCATGGGCAGCAAACACTGCCAGTCGTTCCCTTAGAGTGCCGGGCTTACTCGTGCATCTTTGAGAAAAAAGTCTATCTGCCAAGTACCCGACGCGGAATCACCATGACCAGCCAGTTGTTCTTCCGAGTAAAAATGGTGCACAATGACCAGGGAGAAAGCCATGCTCCACCCCCACCCCCGGCCCACGGGACACCATGGCCACGCGCTCTTCCTTGGCGTCACATCGCCTCCCAACATTGTGCTGTGGGGGCACCATGCCCCTGTGTACCCCCCCTTTCCCCCACAGATGATTAAAAAGACATACTCAGCCCAGCCAGTGTGGCTCAGTGGTTGAGCATCGACCCATGCACCAAGAGGTCGCCGGTTCGATTCCCGCTCAGGGCACATGCTTAGGTTGTGGGCCTGATCCCCAGTGGGGAGCATGCAGGAGGCAGCCAATCGATGTTCTCTCTCACTGGTGTTTCTCTCTCTCTCTCTCCCTCTCCCTTCCTCTCTCTCTAAAATCAATAAAGAAAAATTTTTTTAAAAATAAAATAAAAAGACATACTCAAGGGTCGAGACTTGATAAAGTTAATCATTTCACTGCTTCCTTAAGGATGTTCTTAAGTGAAACTGGCGTGTGTGTTACTGCAAGTGTGTGCTGGTGAAGGATACGGGGGTTCTCCATACACTGTGCTGCCACTCCTGTGATCTGTGCGAGGCGCCAGCAGTGTCCCCCCCAGCAGTGCAAGTGTCAACGGGATGGAAAATGCAAATAATATCCTAGAGTTGTTGTGAAAATATGTTTTATCTCAAAGACTTCCTGAAAGAGTGTGGGGACCTCCAGGGTGCAGACCATACTCGGAGCACTGCTGAGCCAGGGAGAAGCTCCCGACCTGGCTGAGAAGACGGACCATAGACAGACACAGTCACCCTAAGATGTGAGGAGGGCAGGGTGCAGGTGTGGCAGAGCGCCTCGCTGTGCACTGTGCAAGCTGGCAACGGCTTCACAGCGTAGGAAACTTTTGAAATGGGTCTTGAGGGCTGAGTAGGAGTTCATCCAGAAAGATAAGGGGGCTCTTTATATTCCCTGTTTCAGAAGGCAGGTCCTAGGGAGGCAAGGCTTTTGGAAACAGGTACCAAAAAAAAAAAAAAAAAAAAAGTAAACAAGCAGGAGAGTTCATATTATTACTAAATAAAAATATCGGAACACCTACTGGGTTCCTCACACTTTACATATATTATCATATTTAATTCTCTCCAAAAACCTATGAAAGGCAGGTAAGTATTCTCTTTGGTTCAGCGAAGTCAGGTAACTTCCTCAAGGTCGCGGAGCAAATTCATGGAGAAAGATCAAGGTTAAAACCAGGGGAACCTCACTCCAAAGGCCACGTGGTCTCTCCACTGCCTTCCCTGAGCCTAGAGGGAGAGCGTGCCCTGGGCCACCACTGCCTGCCCTAAGCCTAGAGGGAGAGCGTGCCCTGGGCCACCACTGCCTTCCCTAAGCCTAGAGGGAGAGCGTGCCCTGGGCCACCACTGCCTGCCCTAAGCCTAGAGGGAGAGCGTGCCCTGGGCCACCACTGCCTTCCCTGAGCCTAGAGGGAGAGCGTGCCCTGGGCCACCACTGCCTTCCCTGAGCCTAGAGGGAGAGCGTGCCCTGGGCCACAACTGCCTTCCCTAAGCCTAGAGGGAGAGCGTGCCCTGGGCCACCACTGCCTGCCCTGAGCCTAGAGGGAGAGCGTGCCCTGGGCCACCACTGCCTTCCCTAAGCCTAGAGAGAGAGCGTGCCCTGGGCCACCACTGCCTTCCCTAAGCCTAGAGGGAGAGCGTGCCCTGGGCCACCACTGCCTGCCCTAAGCCTAGAGGGAGAGCGTGCCCTGGGCCACCACTGCCTGCCCTAAGCCTAGAGGGAGAGCGTGCCCTGGGCCACCACTGCCTTCCCTAAGCCTAGAGGGAGAGCGTGCCCTGGGCCACCACTGCCTGCCCTAAGCCTAGAGGGAGAGCGTGCCCTGGGCCACCACTGCCTGCCCTAAGCCTAGAGGGAGAGCGTGCCCTGGGCCACCACTGCCCCCGAATTCTGCTCTTTCCTTCTAGTCACAAAAAAAAAAAAAAAAAAATCCAGTCCCTTACCCTTGGCAGTCAGGGCTCCCCGACCCAGCTCCTCATGCCCTTTCCAGCCACACTGGCATCCGTCCCTTTTACCCAGACTGGGTTAGGGGCTTGGCCTGAGTGACCTCCACGGGAGGCCCTTCCCCGTCTTCCACTTGCTCTGCTGCTGGGATCCCACCACTGTGTTCAGGCCCAGACACCCTCCTCTCCGACACTCCGCGTCTCTGAGTTATGTTGAGGTCATGCGCGTGGTCTGCCTACAGCTAGGGACCGACTTCTTTATCCACGCCTCAAACCCAATGACCCCATCTCTAGACTGTAGGCTCTTTGATGGCTGGGACCACACTGATCGAAGAGTATGACCCCTTGGTTCTTGCTCTTGCCCTCTGAGCCTCAGTTTCCCCTCTGTAACGTGGGGACACCAGCCCCCGCCTCACAGGGTTGTGGTGAGGATTCGATGCGTTAGCCACACACCTAGAACACCGCCTGGCCCGCAGACGCGCTCAGTCAGTGGGAGCTGCTTCTGAGTAATTATCATCGCAATAATTACTGTTGTTAAATGTCATTAAGGGGCAGGGGTGAGCACATACCTGCCCCCTGTCGGTTTCCTGGCCCACGTTCTCATAACAAGGGCAGGCCCCGGTAGCACCATGCATTGTCAGCTGATCCAGGAGCGTGACAATATGTGCAGACAGTTATGACTCTGGTTTTCCTGCAAGGCGTTCTATTCCTGGGGCGAATTCCTGTCGGGCCCCTCCGGTCTGTCCCTCCTGCCTACCAAGCCTCCATGGACCTGAGAAGTCTGCAAAGAGCTGTGCCAGGCCCAGCGGCCACCCCGGGGAAGGCCCGGGGCACTCAGAGCCCTGATTAAAAATGTGGTGGGGTTGGCCCGGCGTCAGCTGGGTCTCCTTCCATTTCCAATTCCACGCAACCACCCTCGCGGACTCCCGGGTGAGGCAGCCCACTCAGCCCTGCTCGGCACCTGGAGACAGGAGGAATCGGAGCGCTCAGCTGCGATCTGTGCAGCTGCCGCTCGGGAAGCAGGCGAGGCGAGCTCTCGGGGCTTCGGCCTGCGGCAGGCTGGGGGCGTCCGTGGGCGGGACTGCTGCTAAGGTTAGTGAACAGAGCGCCTCGCAACGAAGCCGCCCTGGGCTCGGTTCCTCCCTGCTGAACACGTGGCGAGCTCTCCGCGTCGTGTGGATTCTTAGGGCAGGATGCTGTGTGAGAGCTCCAAAGGGCAACTCAGGGAAGTCCGTCACGGGGCTCCTGGGTCCTATTTCCAAACACGCTTCTGGCCCGCAGACACGTTTCCTAGAGACCGTGAACAACCCGGGGGGAGGGGGGGTCCTGGTAGGGATGCTGCGTCACTCCCAACTCGTGTAATCGTCTTTCTAAGGTTGGTACGAAGGTTCTTGGGCCCGATGCCAGGGGGGAACGATTTCTGTGGCCTGGGCTCCGCCGTGGTCTCCATGGCGGCAATGCCAGCACATTCTACACACCACCCACCAAGTGCTCTCCACACGCATCGTCGGGGTTCATGCTGAGCACAGCCCCCTGGGGGGACGAGGAGACTGCAGCTCGAAGAGAATAAGTCAGTCGTCCAAAAGACACCTCTCCATGCCCTTCCAACCGCTCACTGTTTCCATGGTGCTCAGGCGTCTGGTTCTCCTGGGAGGGAAGCTTCTGCACCACGAGCTCAGTGGACGGGGCTGGTCACTTCCAGTGAGAGGGAAGGGCAAAGGTCCGATACTGGAGAGATTTGGGGGTGGGACTCAATGCGGGAGAAGGTCAGGAAAACAAGAAGGCAGGCCCCCAGGGTGCGGGAACTGGGAATCTGGGGAGAGACCAGATGGTCCCAGGATCGTGCCCGTTCTCCCTCCTTCCATCCAAATCAGGAGTGCCTAGTCCCCCAACTCTAGATCATGCCAAACACCGGGGCTTAGTTCTATCACCACACCACCTGCAGAGCCTCCCTGCAGCCCACACCCGCCCTGGTCAGCCAGCATCCTGCGTGGGTGCCTCCCTCTGGCTTCAGCATGTGCGACGACTCCTGCGGTCTGTCTCGGGCGTCCTCAGATCAGGTGGGAGGCTCTCCTTGAAGGAGTTGCTAAGAGGGAGGCCACTATACTACTCATTCCCTTTTCATTCCTCACAGAACCCAGACGACTGGCAAAAGCAAAAAACCTGCTCAAAGACGTACAGGTGGCACCGAGGGCTCCTGGCTTACAGAGAACAGAGGAACTCCTGTGGGTGAGGTCCACAGTCCAGCTGGTCTGATTTCCCTGAGCATCACATCCCGGATTGCTCCTCCACCCGAATCAAAGGCAAACAAATGTGGATTGACTTAAGAAGGAGGAAAGGGAAAGGAGGGGAGGGAAGAGAGGGGGAAAGGGGAGGGGAGGAAGGGGAGGGAGATAAGTGGGAGGAAGGGAGAGAGGAGATGAGAAAAGGGAGGAGAGGGAAGAAATGAGGAGAGGGACAGGAGATGAAGAGGGGGAGGAGATGAGGAGGGGGGAGATGAGAAAAGGGAGGAGGAAGGGGGGGAGGAGGAAGGGGGGGAGGAGGATTTTACTCTGGAATGGTACGCAGAGCTTAAAAGTGAAATGGGTACAAAATCAGATTGGAGACAGAAATAGCACCTTTTCTCAAGCATGAATCCTATTTGGCCTAATCCAGAAAGAGGATTTTCTGCCACGCAAAGCTCCCCCTCTGTGCCTGCTGCACCAAGATGTAGGTATAATTGACTTCATCGGGCGTGAACACATACCCTGCCGTAGCATGAGCTACATTCAAGGCTCTGTCAGGCTCATCTCGACAGAAATCTGGAGACAAGGTCAAATCTTGAAGCAAAACAAAACAGACAAGCGGGAATTTGCGGCCCGCCATCCCTCACAGGGCGCAGCGCAGACTGTCACCGAGCGGGCCCTCCCAGCTACCAGTTCACATCCCAGGGACCCCGGCGGCCACCACGGTGTTTGACCCGGGAGCTGCTCCAGACATGTCACCTGTCACGTCTCTAAGTTTACAAACACAGTCCAACGATCATCAAATTTAACCACTCTCATTAACTTCAGGACTCGCCAGCAAATCTCAATACTGGCCAGATTTCAGCCTTCCTCTGCAACATGGTGCTCGTGTTTACTTTCTGTGGCCTGTACTCTGAATCACGAACCTCACAGATGACACGGCATTCTGGGTATTTACACCTGACTAGGACCGCACCTGGGCACTCACACCTGTCCCATCGGATCAGGCTGGCCACACTCGGATCTGCAAACACAAGGCATGTCCTGTCCTTGTCTTTTCCCGTCACTTATCGTGGTTCAGAATTATGTATTTGTGAGTTCACTTATTTTGTGTCTGTTCAATTAAAAAGGCTGCTGTCCTTGAGGATCATAGTCATTTCTCTTCTGTTCACCACAGAGTTCTCCATGTGTGTGTGGTATGCAACCTGGTGCTCATATAATGCATGGCAATGGTAGGTGCTTGCCAAACATTTACTGAATGGATAGATGAATGAATGAATGAATGAATGAATGAATGAATGAATGAATGAAAGAAACTGGATTAGATGACTCTTAGCTCCTCAGCGCCTTTCGACAGGAAGAGTCTCAGACTCCATGTCACCAGAGGGACCTTGGCTGCCTGACCCCAAGTGGTCTGCACTGTACGAATTGGCTGGTCGTGCCAACAGGGTGTTGGGACCCCAGATCTGACCTCCAGTATGGCTGCAGGTCCTGTGTTTGGCAGAGCTCGGACCAGGGGATGCTTGTCATGGGGGTGCACTCACCTGGGAGCCTGGAGGACAGGCGCACCATGGAGCCCAACCTGGAAGGGGCACCTCTGGCTCCAGCAGGGCACACGCTCAGTGAAGGAGCGAGGACCACACGGCTCCCAGGCTCCGTCCGATGCCAGGACTGCCCAGTAGCGAGACTAACCGTCTCCATGGGGTGTCTCCCGTGCCGGGATGGGTGCTGGGTCGAGGGGAGGAGGTTACCCGTTGGCCTGTGTTTTTCTTGAGCACAGACTCTACGGCAAGCTCTTGACGTGCAAACCTCTGTTCACTCCGCAGCCTCCCTCACAGTGGTCACCATGGTGATTCCCGCTGCCCGGGCAAAGAGGCCGACTTGGGGGAGGAGGGTAAAGCAACTTGTCCGAGGTGCCTGGGCTGCGGAGTCACAGACCGCATCCAGTGGCCCTGGAGACGCAGTGCTGAGGCCTCTGTCCCGGCTTCCTGCGCACTTCCAGGCCCAGCGCGAGCCCAGGCCCAGCCGGATCGGAAGAAAGAGCCACGTGAATGCAGCTGTTCCATTCCTTCACCCCACAGTGCCTCCATGTTGGGTCCAAGGCCACGGCTGGGGACACAGGCAGAGGCTGAGCCCCACCCTCCTGCAGCTCAGGGACACCCCGGGGTGAGCTCCTCCACAGTGGTCCTCTAGAAAGTTTTTTCTTAATTAAGGGTAATTAAAATTCTTCAGGTTTTGAGGATTTCTTAACATTCCTTCGGGGGGGGGGCAGTGGTGATGGTATGTGGGGTTAGTGCTGATGTCTGAGCTCAGGGGAGACACTTTGGGGGGGGGCGCTTGGCTAGATGACAAGCTGGCTAGGTGGGCTGGCCTCCCAGGACTTGCTCCAGTTTGGAGCCATTTCCTTCCCAAATTCTGAGTCCCCAGCCCGCCAGCCAGGAGCCCTGGACCCAGGCTGAGCCCGAGGGCACGGGGTGGGATGATGTGCCCGGCTCTGCACTGCACTTTGTAGCGGGTCTTGGAGCCCAGGCGCCGGGCCCTCCGCTGAGACACTGGAATTTGTCCATTAGAGCTCAGCGTTACTTTCATTCGTTCATTCATTCCCGGCAACCCGCACTCCCAGCTCGCCCGCCGCAAGCCCATCATCATTCCGGGGGCATCCCCGCCCACGGCAGGCCTGGCGGGGCTCCCTCTTCCAGATCCCTCTGTCGGATCGCTGGCAAGGACAAAGCCATTAGGGAGCAGGATTCGGTGACTAGCTTTTTAATTTCATGGCCGGAGGTTGTCAGGACAGTGCAGACAAAACTGCCAACGATTCGGAGGGCGGCGTGAATCTGGGGCAGAGCGGCCGAGAACAAGGGCGCACTTCAGCGGGGGGCGGGCTGTTGGCAGCCGCCTGGATGAGAAAGTTCTCTTCTTCCAGATTTCTTTGATTTGGAGCCCGTGTTAATTTTAAAAGATCGATTCAGCAATTTTTCACCCTTTCTCCATAAAGTGTTTTAGATGGCTGGGGAGGAAAAGGAGAAGGGGTGCCTTGGGTTCCTTCTCTGGTGCGTGACAAGGGTCAGTGGAGCATAGGTTGCTATGACATGGGGGTCATAAATTTGAGGGAGAGCTGTTGTATTTCCCAATCATTTTCACAGACTTGGATCACAGCACCAGATGAAGGCACGCTGCCAGAGTGGGAAGACCTGAAGCCCAACTCCGAGCTCAGCCAGAGTTGCTGTGTGGCTGTGGGCTAATGCCTCTCCCTCTCTGAACTCTGAGAATGGAGAGAGTTGAATAAAGTCAACCCTAATATCCTTTCCCACTTTTATGCATCAGGAATCTTTTCATTCCTTTAAATCTGGTCTTTTGGGTGGAGCCTCAGATGGGCCTGGATTGAGAGGAGTGGTCTGTGACCCCCAGGAGCTGAGCGACAGAACGGCATCAGGAAGGGCAGCCTCCAGCTTCCCCATCACATCAACTAAGGTTCCCCAGCTGCATGTATTCAGGCGAGCCAACACATGCAGGAACAACGTGGTGACCTCGCATTGGAGTTTTATGGTTTCCAGAACTTTCTCCAACACACTCTCTTTCAAATGCACTGCTCACCACCACCCTTTAAGTGAGGTCCTATTGTGTGCCCCATTTTACAGATAAGGAAGTGAGGTGCACGTGCCCAGAGGCTGAGCACGTCTGACCAGAACCCCTGCCCAGCACCTGTGGCTGCTCCCGGGGCTGAGCTCGTGCCGGCGAGGTGGCCCGCTCATCTCCTGCCCTTCCTCCCTCCTCCTTGCAGCTCTGCGTTGCCGCCTAACTGGCTGTTTCAGTCCAAGGCTCTCAGTCGCAAGCAGCAGGAACGGTCTCTGGGTGATTTGCGCTGAAAGGGAATGTATTAAGAGGATGTTTCGGCTGCAGAGAGGTGACGGGCCAGACTGAATCCCAGGAAGATGCAGGGAAATGGGGGGGGGGGGGGGTCAGGAGGGCCATTCTCCTGCGCCTCATGGGCCAGAGTCCTCAGATTTAGATACTCTCTCCAAAAAAGGCTAAACGTACAGTCACAGAGAAAGATTGACAGGAACAAAGAAGACATTTGTCACCCAGCCTTAAACATTGCCCCATTATCACACCACAGAGCATGCGGCACTCCTGTGAATTTACATACATCGCATCAGCTTAGAAGCAGCACAGTCCCAGTGCTGTGTTGTGTGCATATAAATTGTTACACGGCTAAGTGCTGACACTGCGCACAGACTGGCCTTCTGGTCACCCCGAATCAGCTCCCTTCTTACAGACAAGAGACCCAAGGGCCAGAGAGAAGTCACTGGCATATTCCAGGGGGACTCCTACGAAGGTAATCGCTTTGGGGAGAAGAAATGGCCACCTTGAACAAGGGTGGTGGGATGGGAGTAGGAGCTAAGGAGGAAATGATTGAGAGAAGCTGAAAACCCACATGTTAAAATAATGACCCTTTCTGGTCATCGATGGGGTCTCCAGTTGCTACCAGAAAGGCAACAGCTCCCAGCTCTGGCCCACTGTCAGACCTTCCTGGGCATCTAGTTATAAATGCGGGCGAGATTGGTTCTGCAGGTTTGGGGGGATGGCTGGGCATCTATATTTTTAATGAGGTCCTCAGGGAATTTTCATGAGCTCCAAAGTTGAAGAAGGACTGATCAGAGCTGTCTAAAAAGAGACACATAGCCCTGGCCGGTGTGGCTCAGTTGGTTGAGCGTCACCCTCTGCACCGAAAGGTCGCCGGTTTGGTTCCCAGTCAGAGCACGTGCAGAGGTTGCTGCCTGGATCCCTGGTCAGGGAGCACGGGGGAGGCAAACGATCGATGTTGCTCTCTCTCTCTCCCTCTCCCTTCCTCTCTCTCGAAAATCAATAAAAACATACTTTAAAAATGAATAAATAAAAAGAGACACCCAGTGAACTAGGTTGGCTTACAGTCATTCCCAGACACGGTCCAAAGGGATAGGGCCTGGGAGAAAGAAGCTGCTTCATTCATGCATTCAGTCAGTCATTCATTCATTCATTCACTGGTTTTTACATTCAGTCGTTCCACAGATGATGTGGGTTTCCTGGAGGAAGGTGGTCTGGACTATAGCAGTCAGGATGGGCTGGGTTATGCTGCAGTTACAAACAACTCCAAAATCTCGTGGCTTAAAACAACCAAGGCTCGTTTCCCATTCTTGTTGCATGTCCACGCGGGGCCTGCTGGGGCCTCTGCTCCGTGTCTCCTAACTGCGGGGCCCAGGTTGATAAATCAGCCGCTATTTTAAATCGTGCTGGTGACCGTGGCAGACAGAAAGAGAGTTCTGGAAGGGTGGCATGTTGGTATTTAAATGACTGCGTGTGACAAGAAAGGTAGAGGATGGACCCAGACCTAGACAGCAATAACATGCAGGGCTTGACTATGATCTTGACTTAGTGAGCCCACCACTTTAGGAATGGCTGAGTGGTTCCCTATGTCTTCACAAGATTGAAATGAGCAAAGTTATAAAAACAAAGTTATATATATGTTAAGTCTGGATATATATTAATAAAAATTTCTGCCCAATAACAGACTACACCTGAGTACATTAGGATCTTGTATCAAGACCATGTTATTAACTATTAACTACTGAGGGCCTACTATGTGCCAGGTTGTACACATATTATCTCTAACTTTTATGACAGCAAAAGGTAGGTGTTGACATCATCCCCATTTTATAGATGTGCAAACAGAGGCTCAGATCAGTTCCCAGATTGCTCTAGACCACACGGCCGATAAGCAGGGGTGTTCCATCCAAACCCAGCCCCGATTCTAAACGTCTCACTCTTTTCTCCGTATTACATCAGGTTGACTCTCTCACTAGACACCCTTTAGTAATGATAATTCGAAATGACAATGTGTTAAAAACACCGCAGCTTGAAATGTTACCTAAGACGCATCTTTGGGGGAGAGGCAGTGACATATTGAGTGGTGCGGCTTCTGAAAGTCCCGTTTTCTTGGTGTGTACGTGGATCCAGTCAGTCACTGGAGAGGCTGGGAAACACTGGGAAGAAACAAAGCGCAGCAGCTGAGATCACATGGTGCAGCACAGACCACACGGGCCACCTCGCAAAGCTCAGGCCGCTGTTCCTGAGGAAACGCACAGCTCTCCAGCCTGAGAGCCGCCAGGCCCTGTGGATGAATGCATGGAAGCAAGAAGAAAAAGGGCCACGCTGTGAACATGACTAAGGACCAACAACCTGTCGACCCCAAGTGGGTGGCGTGTCTAAATGCACCCCCGGGTTCAGTCTTAGAGCTCTGGAATGCTCTTGCTTAAGGATCAAGACCTTGGATTATAAGGTTGGAAGGTTCCCAAGGCAACCCACAGACTGACTTCTAATCTCAGGGCTCACTCCCTGTCCCCGCCTCCTAGTCCAGCTTAGTCAGATATTATGGACAGCTCACTAGATTGTACTGGACTCCTCTGAATATTGCCTATACTCCGACATTTGGTCAAAGGCAGTATCAAAAACCTTAAACAGCTTTATTCTATACGTAGAAGAGCAAATTTCCCATTCTTTTTTTTTTCCCCCATCTCTCTATCATATTTACCAAGGCACTATTCTAGGTGCTGGGAACATGATGACAAATAAAAACCGACAATCCCTTCCCTTGTAAATTTAGAAGTTAGCGGGGAAGACGGAGGTTAATCAAATAACCTCCCGACCCAAATGTAAATTCGTGACCACAACACATACTTACCATGTGCTAAGGGAGAAATTATAAACGGATTGCCAACATGGTGCTTAATCCTCTCCAAGCTCCCGAGGAACTGAGGCTCAGAGAGGTTATGCAACTTTCCCAAAGTCACACCGCCCCAAAGTGACAGAGCTGGGATTCCAATCCAGCACCATCCACGCGAAAACCCCATGCACTTGCTGCTGTTTCATATCTCCCATGGCAACCAACAGATCTCATTTCTTTCCAGTTCCTGCCCTTTCTCCTTCCAGACCTATGTTTGGGCTGTGGTGGTCTCACCATTTTATGCTGTCTTTGACATAAAATATTCCAGCACCTTCATATGTGCAATTCACTGGGATCAGGCAACTTGTCACAGATTATAATACTGAGATCCAAGAATGATTTTTTTTCCCTAAGGGTATCTGAAAATAAGATTCGTAGCTGGGCAAAAGTTTTAAAGCAACATTCTGCATAGAAATTTCTAAAGGTCCTGGATTATTAATGTAGCAATGGCGCTCCCTGGTGACCATTATTGTGTATTACACATTCCTTGACTTTAGGTAGGAGTGCTTTAGAGATGCAGTGGCAGCTTCCTATTCCAAGTTTGGGTGAATAATAAGCTTCCCCTAGTCTTGATCACCTTTATATCTCATCCTCCACCGCACTTATATCACTTCCAGTGGTGAGGTCACAGGTACAGGGCACAGAATCTTCTCACAGTTCATCGTTCCAGCAACCAGGACACAAGGTTCCATGACCCACAGTGAGAATGCCAAAGGGTGAACCATCTGCTGCCAATCTCCAAGATCACTAACCCATTAGGTCATGACAGATCAGCCCCTAAATTTACGCTATAATGCTTCTTTTCTGAAGATTTGTAGCTCCAAGTGACAACCATGCCCCTCCCCCCTTCTCTCTCTCTCATCCTGTCCCATGACTATAGGTAACAGACTGGAACTTATTCATTCACTCTGAGCTAGGCATTGTGCTATGGGCTGGGGACACAGTGACAGACAAGTTGTGATCCCAGCTCTAAAGTTTACACTCTAGCAGGGGAAACTGGTGTCCAATCAGACTATAAATTATTCACTTTCAATGATAACAATTGCTACAAGAATGAAGTTCTGAGTGTCTATATCAGTGAGACAAGACCAGTTTAGGTCTGAGAGTCAGAAAAGTTTCCCCTAAGGAAGGAGTAATGTGTGATGTGCCAAAAATGGAGATGAAGCTTGTGAGTGATCAGGGGGGTTGGAAGGGAATGAACATGGGCTTCTCCTGGGGCTAAAGGTGAGTGGGGTCAATATTAGGTAATCTCAAGGATGGAGAAGTACTGAGAGAGAACATCTGTCATTACGTTAATCATTGAGGAACATTGATTGCATTGCTGTTGAAAGATGAGCACAACCTACCTGAATATTTATTTTGAGGGGTCATTTTAACTTTCTTGAATAAGAAATGTTGGAGTGGAGAGCATTTCTGATCTCTGTCTATTCTGCCTCTTCCCAGAATCCAAAGATATTGTAGAATTTACTATTTACATCCCCTCCACTGTTTATTTAAGGTAAGGAATAACAATAGCAGACATAATTCCTGGGGTTGCGGGCAAGAGTTGAGGTAACAACAGGCAAAAGGCTTAAAGGAAGTCAGGATAGAGGTGGCAGCCACTGGGTTCCAACGGTGAATTGTGGCTACAAAATGATCAGGACATAAAGCCTTACCTAGTGTATGATGCCAGTTACCTCTCAGGATGTAGTGTAACAGGTTAAACATCGCAAGATTTGGATTCAGAGAACCTATGTTCAAATCCTCCTTTTCTGCCTCTAACCATGTGATCAGGGCAACAAACTCTCTGTGCCTCCATTTCTGCAGTTGTAAAATAGCAATAATAGTATCTGCTTTTTAGACTGTTTTTGCATAGTGTGGGTAAAGGTTTTAGCAGCATGCCTGCCCTATTACAATTACTCATTACTAGTTTTATTATTATTGTTGTTGGTTGTGGTAGTGGTAATATTTAATACCTGGGAGAAATCCACACATGTAAGAAAGAAATAAGGAAGACAATTTGCCATTATTTTCCAATTTTCTAAAATCAGTATGCATTTCTATTAAAATTAGAAGGAGAAAAAGAACCGCATACATTTTTGAATAATAGAAATTGAACTAGTTCACCGTATTCCAAATTTCCCTCATCATATTGTCCAAGGAGGCCGAGGGAGTGCACGTTAAAAGCACAGATTCCTTGGCCCTGATCCGGAAAAACTGGATGAAAACCTCTAAAGGATCAACCTGTTACTCTACATTTTTTAATCACCCCACGGATGATTCTTATAAGCAGGCACTGCTGGCAGGCGCTAATTTAGAACAAGGGTTGCAGTGATGGACCAGAAAAGCCAGCCGAGGTTGCAGAAATCACGAGAGCCTAAGCCTACAATTCCCATACTGCCCCGCAAACTGGCGACCAGCGGGTCCAAAGCCTGCCGGGAGTTGTAGTTTCGGTTCGCCAGACTTCCGCCTATAAGAACGCCGGCGATGACTGCCGCAAACCTCCCGTCCCACAATGCAAATACCCGTGGTGACGTCATCTGAGGAGCGCCTGGGATGGAGCGGGCGGTTTTTACCGCCTGTATCACCACCTCCGCTGCCTCACAACCTGCCTCCTCTTCCTCCGCCGCCGCCGCCGCCGCCTCCTCCTGCTCTGGCTCCTCCGCCACCTCTACACGACCCCGGCCCTCTGTCCCTGAGAAGAAGCCGTATTAGGTCTCCTTCGCGGGCCCGGGGCGCAGCCATGGCGGACGGCGGCGGCGGCGGGGGCTCGGGCGCGGTGGGCGGCGGCGGAGCGGGCCCGGCTTCGGCGGGGGCAGGGACGGGCGCGGCGGGGGGCGGCGGGAGCGGCGGCCCCATCAACCCGGCCTCACTGCCTCCCGGCGACCCGCAGCTCATCGCGCTCATCGTGGAGCAGCTCAAGAGCCGGGGTCTGTTTGACAGCTTCCGCCGGGACTGCCTGGCCGACGTGGACACCAAGGTACTGAGGCCGTCTGGACCGAACCGGATCGGGCCCGGCGTGAGGCCTCCCAGGTTGCAGCTTTGCATTTCCAAAGCAGAGAGAAAAACAAAAGATACCTTTAAAAAAAAATCTCCGCAGTGCGGTTAGACCGCTTGGGGCAGCACAGGGAGCTTTCTGCGCGATGCACACGTGGGTTGGGCTCCCAGCCCCGGCACTGTTAGTTGTATGGTTTAATTTTGCCCAGTCGCTTGTCTGAACTTGGGGTCTCAATACTGGTTTTAGAATCTACACCCTGTCTTTCCCAAGATGGGATTCTTGAAGCCTCTCCATAACACCTCATGAATGGAGAAAGCCAGGTAAGTACGCGAGAATGGTTTGAAAGCACAATCGTCAATACTGTAGCTATTTGTTCCTTTTCTCCAGCTCAGCGATTGCAGACTTGCGCATGCAGCTGAGCGAAGGTGCACTGTTGTGGAGCCAGCACCCCTGTTCCTACTCCATCGCCTACCATTGGAGTCTATTTCAGATCCTAATGCCCTAGGTCAACCCCTCCGGTAAAACGCTATTTCACTTTACCTAGTTGCCAAGGTTGTTTGGATTCAGTGAACGTCTTGTGTGTTGTGTGAGACACGCAGACGCTTCTCTAACAGGAGACTCCGTAGGCTTAGGAGGCTCTGTTACCGACTGGGCTCAAGGGGAGTGATTTCTCCTCTCTGAGCCTACCTCACAACAAGATTGTGAGCTTAAAATAAGACCTTAAGGATAGTAAAACCCAGTCTGCTTATTGAACTTGTATTGGCCTGCATGGTGCCATGCTGAGTGGATACAGGGACAAGTCAGCCCCCACCCAGTCCTCAGAGCTTGCACTCCAGGGTGAAAACAGACATGTGGGCCATTCTGTGTAGAGTAAGTGGGCTATACGGTTATTCTCCAAGATTAAAAACCCAAGTAGAAGTGTGGTCCTTGAAATGAGGTGTTTAATTTTTCTTATTTAAGAGTCCAAGAGTTTCCACCCATCCCAGGACTCTCTCTGGGTGTTCTTGACTTCCCATCATGTGCTCTCCACTCATATTTATGTTCCAGTAGGTTTTGTGTGACTTAATCAATGTAGTACGCATTTTGTTTTTTACTTTGAAATTA
This sequence comes from Tadarida brasiliensis, assembly GCA_030848825.1. Taxonomy (NCBI): domain Eukaryota; kingdom Metazoa; phylum Chordata; class Mammalia; order Chiroptera; family Molossidae; genus Tadarida; species Tadarida brasiliensis. Next base: position 118,596,423 of record CM061259.1, on the reverse strand, counting down.
ATATTGAGAAATTGTTGGTGGAGAGGGAATTGAGCCTTCCACACTTAACACCTCCTTAGGTGTTCCTTCTGGTAGTTACCAGTTGTTTTAATTCTCGAAGATAGTGTTTTTTCAGGCACATCTTGACTTCTTCGTTGCATTAGACCCATGGTTCTCAAAGTGTGGTCCTTGGATCAGCAGCATCACCTGAGAACTTATTAGAAATGCATATTCTTAGGCCCCACCCCAGACTGCTGGAGTGTTAATGGGAAAATGTCCTGATGGTGTCTGCAGTTTACTTTTCAGTGCATCCAAACTGTACACAAATAGAACAAACTGAGCGGGGAGTCGGGAACAGGGATAGATAATCCAGTAAAATGTTAATGGCAGGCACAAAAGGTCCTTTCACTTAGGGAACAGGGGATTACTCTGTATTGTCAGCATCTGTTCTGGTTTGGTGGGGACATTTGCTGTCCTTTGTCAGTAAACTGTCATCTCAAACCAGGTGAGTTATTTTGAATAGAAGATACAGTATCAGGATGGCTGGCTACAAGGCACAAATCTAATTCTAGCTCCTTTAAGCAAAGGGGGCTCTGCTGACTCATGGAATCCAGGGAAGGACTGAATGAACAAACTGCCGGAAGGGTGGGGACCAGGGCTGCTCCACTAGGCCTGCCTTTCGTTTCTGTTTATAGCGTTCTACTCTCATGTGGAGCAGGGTCATCCCTTTGGTTACTTGTATCTCTTGATGATATCTTACTGTAGCTTCCTCCTCCAGAAGGGGACTCTTAGCTCCAGTTAAAAGCCCCAGGGAAATGTCTGCATTGTCTTGGCATGGGTCAGGCACCCTCTGCTGTGGCCAGGAGAACATGGCACCCACTGCCCTACCCTTGTGAAGAGGGGAGGATATTACCAGGAAAAAAGAGTTGCTAGGCAGATGGAACACGAGAATTGTAATTCTCACTCATCTCCCTGCCTTCCTCTTTCCAGGTTCACTGGAGAGTCTTTATGTTTGTGAGTCAGTTTTCTTGGCCTCTTGGAAGAGTGCACTCATGGAGTTCAGGCCTACTGACTCTTTTGTCAATTTCATTTATTGACTGTTAGCAAACTTTGGCCACAAAACACTGCATAATAAACCAAATCTCAGTGGCTTATTACAAGAATTTGTCCTCATGCTGATAGGACTGCAGGTCCCCAAAGTTCAGCTGGTCTCCACAGGCTTCAGCAGGATGGTTCAGCTGTAGGTTGCAGATTGCCTAGGCTTGGATCCAAGCTGTGGGGTGGAGTTAGGTCTGCTGCACATATACTCATCCTAGGTCCCAGGCTGAAGGGGCAGGGGCTACCCAAGACATGCTGTCATAGATGGTCATCAGGGCATAAGAGCCAAGCCAGGCAGTACAACCACCTTTAAGGTCTCTTGTCACTAACCTTCCATTGACCAGAGCACCACATCACTAAACTCAGCATCATTACGGTAGGAAGGTATCCTGTGCCCTGTGGCCGGGGTGGGGGGGCCGTGTACATATTACACCTGGTTTGGAGAAGAGCAGCTGACAGCACCAGAAGTTTCTGGAGGCTCAGAACACACATTTCTTGTGTTTACCAAGTTCCTTCTAATTCCCTTCTGATGCCAGTTGGGTCTAGAATCAGTAAGTACCGCTCAGCTCCTTTTTGGACTGAAGTTGTGCTCCGCCTCAGCCTTTCCCAGTGTTCCGTAGGCCCTGACTTCAGTCCACGTTCTGCATCATGCTGAGGTCTGGGTGGCCCTTCAGTTCATGCAGGCACTTTCCTGAGCCTTGTCTGCTGCTGAGAATGCCCTGGAGGTCAGTGGGGCAGTAACACTACAGTTTTCCAGTGGGAAATGACAGAGACACAGAGGCTGCAGGACTTATTGAAAGTCAAAGAGCTGGTAAGCGATGGAGCCGGGCTGGAACCCAGTCCCTTTGATTCAGAAAGAGCCTGGGTCTAACCTTGGCTTTGCCATGTGAGCAAGTTGTTTACTTTTTCTAAGCCTGAATTTCTCATCTCTAAAAGAGAGGGGGACAGGAGAGGGCTACCAGAAAAGGAAATGAGAGAAAACACGAAGCACCTGGCACTGTGCCCACCCATAAAGTGGGCGTTCGTGTTAACCTTTAATTCACGCTCGGCCTACTGCGTGATCGTCGTCATCCCCACGGGAGTGCAGTTAAGAACTTGAAAATCTGCGTTTCTATAAAAAGCGCTGTTCTGCGTGACTGATTTCCAAAACTTGGATGCGTGTAACTTCTGACCTTGCCCCTTTTTAATATTCTAGCCAGCTTACCAAAACCTGAGGCAGAAAGTGGATAATTTTGTGTCAACACATCTGGATAAGCAGGAGTGGAACCCCACAATGAACAAAAACCAGCTGCGAAATGGCCTGAGGCAGAGCGTGGTTCAGTAAGTACGTGGAATTGAGAGGAACGGCAGCGCACGAGTCCGGCCCGCGTCGCTGACCAGGGGGGCGTGGTCGTTCCCAGCTGCCTGCACGCAGAGCTGCAGCGGGCTCCCCTTTATGCACGTCCGAGTCAGCACAGCACTCAGTTGACGTTCTTGCCAGTTTCTCCAACCTGTGTAGGCTTCCTGTGCGCATCTGTTGGGTACATCAAAGGGTATCCAAACTGCGAGACATGATCTCTGCCCTTTGAAGTTTTCAGGAAGTAGTCTGGACATACGTGGGTGTTTCAGACCAACATATCAATGTTTGGATCTTGGCACAAGGAGCTGGGTCTTGACTCTCTAAGTGAGTGCTTAGTTTCACCACCTGTGTAAGTTTTCCAGCTTTTTGATTTGATCTAGAATGTATTTAACCAGAAACATGAATTTGGACTTAATACGCTGATTCTTGCTAACATTTTGAATATGAGGCAAATTCTATTGAAGTTTTGGAATGAAGATTTGCTGCTTAAACCTGGAGTGTTGTCGCCCGGTGAGTGTTGCAGCCCCAGCTCACTGACCTGGCCATTCAGGCCCAGAAGCAGGGCCCCAGGTCCGCAGCTTAGAAGGCTTCGCAGGAAATCGGGCTCTGCTGTTGAACTTAGTTGTGACAAAAAGTCTTTATCTGCTCATTTCCTGCTGTTTTACGAGGCTCGATGTCCAGGGAAGCGAGCCGCACTGTGCTTTCTCTGATCAGGCGTTCACGTCCAGTAAAGACCCTGTGAATCTGCCTCCGGAAATGGGGGTGCAGTTGGAAAGCAATGGGCTCGAGGGGTGGCTTTGCTTCCTGACTGACTCACCACGGCCTGGTGCTGACCTCACTGTGTGTCACGTGCTCAGCTTGGAGGGCACACGCTGTCTAATGTGGGTCTCCCTGAAAGTGCCCTGGGCTCTAATGGCGTTGTGTTTACATCCAGGCTTCCTGCTGATAAAAACTGTTAGTCACCCTGAGTCCAGGGCGCTCAGCCTTAGCAGTCCAGGGCCTGTTTCTCGTCTCACTTGTCATTGGCGTGCTCTCATTTGTTTCCTCTGCTGTGCCTGACACCGGCTGCCCAGTCACTGCAGGACCTGTTTCCACCCAAGCAGAACTTGACTGGCCCAAGAACTCTCGAGTCTAAAGGAGAAGTAAAACCTACCCATGTGCTCATGATGGTATTCCCATATTTCAGTCCTTGGAGGACACTTTGCTTTGAAACCCCATGGACTCTTTTCCAAACTTTTCCAATGTGATGTGTTTCCTGTCCCCATCATCTTCCTCACTACCCTGCCCCAAGTGTTCATACAGATATCTTCGTGAATTTTTGCTGTACTTTAAAAAGGATTTGGGATGTATCTTAGCCCCTTAAGGAGCTTAGAACCAATCAGTTTGCTATTTACTTGTTTGCTTCCAAGTCCCTAGTGTGTGTTCTAGGTAATAGCCACAGCTGCAGGTGGTGTGGAATTGCGGCAATGTGGTGGCCCTCCCGGCACTGCATTTAGCCAGAGAAGGTTTGGGGATCAGCAGCCAGGTTGCTGCTGGAGGCTACTCTGCTTTGGCCAGTAAGAGAGTAGATGTCGCAGGAAATGGAGTCAAGTCTGTGGCTGGCTGGCTTTGACAGTACGGTTAAGGTTTGCAACTCTGTCCCGTCCTCAAGTTCTTTCTACCTCGTCATCGTCAATTTTCATTGTCTTTGGGACAGGCTGCTTAGTTTTGCTGGCTTCCTTTGCACAGGGCTGAGGTGGTAGTGAGTGAGACTGTGAGTTAGGAGTAATAGGTAGCTTCTGGCTGGGAGTTGCTCCTCTAAAGTAAAAACATAACAGCTTGAACTCTGCGAAGTGGATCACCCTCATAAAGAACTCTCTGGAGTGGCTGTTGCTTTGACCGGGGGATGTTTACTGGGCTCTCACATGACACTTGGGGACAAAAGCGTCTCAGAGGACTGAATAACAGAATGATCTCTTTGTCTCTCCAAGGTCAGGAATGTTGGAAGCTGGAGTGGACAGAATTATTTCTCAGGTGGTGGATCCCAAACTAAACCACATCTTCAGGCCACAGATAGAACGAGCAATTCATGAGTTCCTGGCAGCCCAGAAGAAAGAAGCCGTGCCAGCGCCCCCTCCAGAGCCGGAGAGCCAGGACCCCCCCGCGCCATCCCAGGATGCTTCCTAAGGTCCGGTACCCCGTCTTTAGCCCAGGAGCACTTGTCTCTGACTTATAAATGTATGAATGGATAGCCGAGGGGTAAGCCATCCCTGGGGATAATCATCTTGTCTGTTCAGAAAAGTAGTTACGCAGATGGACTTCACCTACTGTGTACGAGTCATTTTTCACCGTGAACTAAGTAGTGGCGTTTTCGGTGTCAGCGAGGAGTCGGCCACTGGAGCTAAATGTTTCAGCTGTGAAGGGATGCTTCATTAGAAACCAGCAGGATGGCTGGTGTGCACCAGGGAAATTCAGATGAAAGTCGGTTTCTCTACAATTGCTTAAATGAGTCTCACCCCTGGATACGAGTTAAATTTGGGTTTGCGATTTGGATATAAAAGCAAGCAATGCATTCAAAAGTGGCCTCATCATAAATGGGCCTTGAAGTCTGCTCGAAGCCCTGCTTATTTCCTGGTGTTTAAACAGTGGAGTTCACCACTGTCAGTAACCATGGGGCTCTTCTGGTAAGCGCGCCCTTTTCTATTTCATTTGGAATCTAATTTTTAAGATTAGCTGTAGATGCACAGAGCGGTACTTTTTGCAGGTTTGGGAGACAGTGTGAGCCATATGGGTAGCGGACGGTATTTAGCCATCGTTAGTAACCACTGGGTTTGCCTTGACACCTCATTCTACGTTGGTGTCCTGTTTGTAAGATTCGTTGAGGTGTCAGTTATTTTTGGTAAGCATCAGCGAGTGAACAAGGCAGGAACGCCGGGCTCACAGGCGGCACTCACTCAAGAGCGGAACCTTCTGGGTGCCTATGTGGGAGAAGACCTCGATGCCATTGTGGAGTGTCACATTCACTCTGTGTCTTCCTAGTTTAATTGTAAATTCCTTTGGGAACGTAAAATTCAGTAAATGCACTCTTATCAGTAAGCATTTTGATAGGATTCTCTTCGTTTTAGAATATGCCTGACATCTTTTGGAAGCTCCATCAAATAGTGGTGAAGAAATGGATTCAGTTCATAACGGTACAACTTTACAGTGAGGACAGGCCCAGGTCGTCACTGATTTCACCTCTGACTTTGGAGCGGGGTCCACACTGAATGGGGAGCGAGTCTGGCAGGAGGAAAGCTGGCCCGTGTGCCCTGCCGACTGGCTAGCCTGTCCGAGGGGACGCCAGCAGACACTACAGAGCCCAAAGAAACACTACATCGGCTGGGGCTGTCCTGAAGCAGACCTTTCTACTTGAACTTGGAGACTGCATGTGGACTTTCGGGTTTGTGCGTGGGGATGAACAAGCGCTGCAGTGCAGGAACGTGAGCAGTCCCCCAGATGCGGCTTCTGAGAATGGCAGTGAAGGTGAGCTAGGAGGGGCTCGTGACTGCGTGTTTGGCATCGTTCCTCAGAGCTGCAAACTAGAATGTGCAAGCTGTTAGCATCAGACAGCTCTGACGTACTTGTGACCCTCTTGTACGTGAATCCTGTAGCTTCAGTGTCCTTTCCCCAAAGAGGTGACAGACACGGAACCCTAGGACGCATGAGGAAGTTCAGACACTAGGTAAAAGGCAGGCTCTCTGTCCAGGGCTGCTTCCTGCCCTGCAAGGAGAGGAAGTCTTGGCTGTTTATTTTTTCTTCTCGTGTTTGTGTTTTATAGAAAACTGAATGATCAGTGAATAGCCTAAGTTTTATAATAAACTCATTTGATACTCTTACTCTGAAGCTGCAACTGAATCTTAGAGCCCAGGACGTGGAAGGTAAACTTTCCCTCTGCCCACATGCCGCTCCTGTGCACAGCACGTGAGTCCTGGTGGCGAAAGAGTGGGACACATAACTTGAACACCGTCGCCCTGAAGCCAGTAGGCGCAGCTGGCGTGGGCAGGTCCTCCTCCCTCGGACCACTCCCAGTGCCGGTCTGCAGTGGAGGGCAGTGCATTACATTGGTGTTTCTCAGGCGTGAATGTGCGGGACGATCACCTGGGGATCTCGGAAAAGCGCCTGTTCTGGTGGAGAGTTTCAGGGGTGGGACCTGAGCGTGTGTCCAGTACGCTGGTGATGCTGAGGCTGCTGGCCCTCTGCACACAGCACGCCCCACGCCCTGGGTGACGCCAGCGATCACTTCAGACCAAGAGTCTTTGGTTCTTAGTTGAGTCTGCTACTGGATATTGTTAATCTAATAAATGGTAACCTACAGGAAGTCCTAACAACATCATAGATAAGTTCTTGGAAACTGTAACTTGAAGGGAAACGAAATATGACAGATTCCATTTTACCATCAGCTAATTGATGTAAGAGTTACGTTCCCGCAGCATCTTTCTGGTCACAGAAACGCCCCAAACTTCCACATAAAGACCCAAAACACCTCTAACATTAAACACTGAAATGTGGGCTATACATACCTTTAAGAAAGATGAATGGAAACAAGATAACTGTTTTCCAACCTGCTTGTTCTAGTTCAGGGTCGAAGGTGGCCAGAGTCTCCTGGCAGCTTGGAGGCAGGAAACACGCTGCCTTGCACTTCCGTCACAGGGCCACTCACACGCCCACTCGGACCGGTACAGCGCAGACACACCAGCTCACCTCAAGCACAAACGGGGGGATGTGGGAGGAAACCAGAGTCCCGGGAGAAAACCCACACAGACGGGGAGTCCATACCTACTCCACACAGGCAGTGGAGCTGTTCATCAGTGGGTTACAACAGAACATTTGAGGGTCTGTGTTTAGTTGGTTCCGTTATAATAACCCGCTTCCACCTTTACCAGCAGTGCCCCTACGTCAGTTTGAAAGCAAGCTGGCCACACGTTTGGGGCAGGATGCGCTCAATTCTATTTCTGGCCGAAACAGGTTCATGTCCTTTTCAGTTTGGGGTCCAACAACCAGAATCCTCAGCACCAGAGAAGGCCTCCAGTCCTCTTTACTCGACTAGCAGGTAGGCATGAGTGGCCGGTCCTAACATGTCCTGTGCTTTGCAGAGAACTTTCTCAGACTAACTAGTGTCTCCTCTTTAAGACCATGATCCTTCAGTGCGAAGGCCCCTCCCTGTGAGGTGTCTATCAGAGTTGTGTTTTTAATCGTTGTGTTTCTATCCATTAAGAGCCACACAGACTAGAGATGATTTCATTTGAAAAGGTCATCAGATCACAGCAGTAAATATAGACACATCACTGCTGTTGGGACAGAGGGCTCGCTTTTTGGCTCACCTGAGCCAAACTGAAAGGAAGTAGTGCCCGTATTCCCGTGGGGAGAAGTTTCATTGTCAGGCCTGGTAGGGGAGTCAAGACAAACAGCCCTAGGGGGGCTAGGAGATGACAGCCAGCCTCCACCCCCTCCTTGGAAACTGGTCACCTGCTAAGCCTATTTGCATTTGCCATGGAATAGTCATGCTCCAGGTATTAGGTTAGTCATGCAGAACCCAGGGAAATCCTGTGTGTCCTGAGATAGAAGAACAAGTCCTCCCTAAGGAAGTTAAGGCCACCCAGAAATACTTTGCCCCGAAATCCCCTTACTGCATGTGTTCCTAAACAAGGAACTAGTCAGGACCTCAAGGCTTCTCTCCCTGAAGGAAAAACCACAGAGAACAAGAACTAACCTCTGAGAAACGTCAACAACTAGTACCAACCTTTAAAACCCATCAAAACCTTAGAGTCTTGTGGATGTTCATTTAGGAGCCCCATGCTGGTTTCTGAAGTCCAGTTCTTTTGCCTGGAGCAGCGTCTACAGGAAACCATTGCCCCTGACATGTACCCAGTAACTAGGCTAAATGCTTGATTGGCATTACCAACCCACCTTCACTCAGTAGGAGTATGCAACCCCAAAATACAGTTTGGGCACATTGATGATTTTGAGATGTAGGTACTTAAAAAAACGGCAAATGCAGGGAGAGGCTTTCTCTGAACTTCCCTTCTCTGCCTAAGGACAGATCCTCCAAAAGGAACTGAATTGTCATCAACCCCCTTTCTGGGAGTTTCATCAGCCAGAGCAGACTGACTCTTATCACAGGAGAGGAGACCAGAAGTCCTCACCACACCCAGATAAACTTTGTCATAAACTATCATACCTCCCATCTACTCTTCAAGGGCCCATTTGTCTTTCCTAAAAATCATTTACACTCCCCTAAGACATTTACATCCCCCTTCCTCTTTCCTTATTAACTTGGTAGTTAAGCCAGAGTTCTAAGATGCCTCAGAGAGTTACTCATTTTTCCCTGGGTATCTCCCACATATACATGAGGAATACATGTTTAATAAACTCGTTTGTTTTTTTCTTGTTCATGTTTTTTCTCTTGTTAATCTGTCTTTTATTACGGGAGTCTCAGGTAAGAACTCAGAAGGGTAGAGGGAAAATTATTTTTCCTCTCCTACAACAGCAATAGACTGGATGTGGCAGAAGCTAAACCAGTGGTCGGGCTGAATGTGCTCTAGTTCATCCAGCACTCTTAATGGAGCAGCTGTTGGGTAAAATCTTGAGTCTGTGGGAAATGTAAGTGTCACCCTTTGTTTTCCCCGAGCCATTCTGTCCACCTGAAAAGTTTGCCCGAGTATGATATCCGTCACCTGATCACTGTGAAGGCTTCTGTCACATACGGCTTCTCTCTATTCGTTTCTTGCTGTTCAGGGCCCCAAATCAGTTTACTTATTCAACATTACAAGTCCTTGACTATCTGGGCTTGCCTTCTTCCCTTTAATTTCTGCTTACACACTGGAGCTTTTTTCTGAGTTCACCTCTTTCCTGTAAGGCCTTGCCAATTACAGGCACTATCACCATAATGTACTGCTAACAGTCTACTTCCCGACCTCTTATCGCCACAAGCTCAGTGGGCCCATGGTCTGCCCGAGTTACTGCTGCCCTGTCCATACCGCTTTTACTCGCCTGGCCCCACCTAGTGGCTCTATGACTAGTTGTAACCTTTGACCCGATCCCTACTTCAAGGTCATACAGTATGAACTGACAGCTCCTTCCTGGGAAAGAACCAGCCAGAGGGTGGTGACAGTGCAGAGAAGGGCCGAAGCAGTAAATCAATGCCATGTGACAGCACGTACCAGCTGGAGCAGGTGGCTCAGCTGACTTCAGGCTTGGCCACAAGAGGAAACAGGAGGGCCACCTCCCAGCCTTGGGGGTCAATCTGGCCCTTTGTGTTCTCTATTCACCCTATCTTACCATCTCCACCACGCCCCCACCTGCTGTGTGTGTCTCTTGCTGTGGCTCAAGGTCAGCCACTCTGGTGGCAGCTGCCTGTCTTTCTGACACCTGCCCAAGGCTCATTGCTCATACACCAAGTCAGACCACTGGGAACATACCCACCAAGTTTGGTCTAAGTCCATGCGGCCGTTTTCACAAGCTATAGCAACTAACAACCTTATTTATATTCCATAAGTTATTAATAAGCTAGGATTTTACTGGTTTCCATTCCAAGCACAAATCTCTCCATAAATGTTTGGGCGAGGGCAGATGACCACACTGTGGACATTACTGGGTCCAGTCACACAAAGGAGCATTGTCACACGGCATTCTGCTGTCCCCATTAAGTCTGCGCTGGGAACACCTTGTGGTCTGCAGTGGACCTGGACACCCAGGACTACTACTGTCCTGCTTTGGACCAGCCTTCTGCTTCCCCACGTCCCCGAGGACAATGTTTGCACAGCTGTTGCTGGCAAAGTGGCCCTTTATTATCAGTGGAGCCTTTAGCCCCAACTCTGACGGTGAGCTCCAGGAGACCAGCTGACCACAGGGGCTGTTGGCCTGAGCCAATTCTAGGAGGGCGAGGCCTGCTGTCCTGCTCAGATACACTGACGGAGAGCACTCCATGTCATGCCAGGAGAGGGAGCAAGCGACACGCCACCTGCAAGACAGGTCAGGAGGAAAACACCTTGCGTTTTCCTAGAGGAAAGGTTTCCATCAGAACAGAGCTTCTTGGCCTGTCTGCCGGGCTCCCTCCCTCACAGTTTGGAGGAGTTGGGTGATGTGCCCCAACTCTCTCTTCCTACCTGTGCAACCACGGGCAAATCACTGGTCCCCTCGGAACCCCAGTCTCCTCATCTATAAAGTTGCTTTGAGAACTATAGATACTCTTTCTTTATTTTTCAATTTTTATTAATTCATTTTTTTTACAGATGTTTCTCCTTTTTCCCCCCTAGACACGCTATAGATAACCTTTAAATAGCAACTATTCGGATTAATTTTACCCAGGAAGGCCAAACCACCACGGTGGAGATAGCACAGTCTTCTACTTCAGGGCGCTCAGGGCTCCAATCACAGCTCCCCCAAAAAGTAGCTCGCAGCCTTGGGCAAGGGTCTCAGCCTGTTTCTGCATCCATGTGGACCTGGGGTCACGCATGCGAAGCCCTCGGCACAGTCTGGTACGTGTAAGAACTTCCAGCACGGTTGCTGACCCAGACCCCGGCCTGCCTTTGCCTTCTGTCTCACCCCGATTCTGTCCCAGTTTCCAGCCGAGTGTTCTGAAAGCTGCCTTTGTGGGGAGCCACCCAGACCCGACCACAGCGCTGGGCCTCAGTGCCACTGCTATAAACAGACAGCGGCGGGGTAAGCAAACACCACTCCCTGGGGGCTCTGGGGCCGCCTACCTCACAGGGGGTCAGTGGGAGTGTGGCGGCCTGGTTGGATGGAAACAACAACCGAGCACGGAATAGGGCAAGCCACGGAACAGGGCAGGCCACGGAACAGGGCAGGCCACGGAACAGAGCAGGCCACAGAAGGCCCTCGGCCTGGTAGAGCAGCAAGCAGGGCACTGGAGCCAGAGGGCATCCAGGCCACACCCCCGGCTGGGCCTGGCTGTCACCCTGCTCTGCTCTTTGCTCTACTAACTTGCCTCACCCTAGGTGTGACCACCGTGTGCACACCCAGGGACCTACGTGCACCATCTCAGGACACCCTCACCGTCCCGTGAGATCAGCACCATCACAGATGAAGAAATGATCTCAGCAGGAAGCATGCATCTCAGGTCTGAGTCTGCAGGCAGCCCAAGGACAGAACAACCCAGAATACAATGTCTCCTGCAGCCTGAGCGCTGGAGTGTGGGTGGAGCCAATGGGGCGAACAGCGCAGAAGACGGTGACATTGTGACAAATGGAAACCTCAGTCTTTCCTTCTGGAAACAAACCTCGGTCCTTAGGTGACACCAACTCCTTTGGCAGGGACTGCATGACCTTGGCGAGGCTCTCACTGACTTTGAGACATGTACAGCAGGTGATCTCCATGATCAAAAGGACAGACACTTAAATGCTCATAAAGCTTCCCAGGGGCCGGACAAATTTTGGCAGTTGGAGCCTTTTATTAGATGGCTGTCCCTCTGCAGTAAAAATAACCTTTGCATTTAGTAGCCAGATCTTGTTTTTTCCACATCACTTTTGCCATTCATTAAACAGCCCAAGCTAGAAGAGTCTTCCCTTTCATCAGAGTGGAAAAATTCTTGGTGGCACTCCCCCAGAGCTGGGACCTGCTTACGAGTCCCAAGGGCCCTATCTCCCCTGACCAGGTGACTCCGGGACATTCACGGAGAAAGAGCATGTCATTTCAGGAGGTCCAGACGCACAGCTCAGCGCTGGCCCCTCATTCAAAGAGGGGAGGAAAGAGGAGAGACATTCTGGAGACAGATTATTTTGCTGTGGTTTTATAACTGTTTGACCTTGTTGTTTTTTCTTTAACACTCTGCTCGGAGCAAAAGAAATAAAACTTTTCCACTATCATTTGGGAAACTCATAAGTATATTATGTCAAGATTCCGGGGCATGTCCATCAGCGTGAGTGGGACAGCGGAGGCAGCCTGGGGCACAGAGGGCAGGAGTACCCGCCCCTCCCTAGGGTGCCAGGGCGTCGCGCTCTCTGTCCTCTCGTCCTCCTCCTCAACTGGCACCCTCTTTCTCCCTGAGGTGGGAAGGGCAGGTCCAGGCCTGGAGACACTGCTGCCCCAGCCCCCACACCCTTTGGCTGGTACAGATCCTCCAATCTCCCGCTTGTGCAGAAAAAACCAGACAAACAAACTACAAATAATTCACAAAGCTCCTCCCCTCAAGGAGGGAGCAGAACTCCCGCTCCTTAAGTGTGGGCTGCACGAAGGGACTTCCTCCTAAGACAGCATGACAAACGCCTTGGTCAAGGTCCACATCAGAGTGATAAGTCACGTTGATGGCATGTTCCCTGGACGTGTGACCATCCTCCCCCAAACCGATAACTTCGGTCTAATCATGAGAAAAATAACAGACGGATCCCAGTCGAGGGACATTCAGAACACCTGACCAGTCCTTCTCAAACCGTCAAGGTCATCAAAAAACAAGGGAAGTCTGAGAAACTGTCACAGCCAAGAGAGCCTCAGAGACAGGGTCACTAACTGTAATGCGGAGTCCTAGGTGAGACCCTGGGACAGAAAAAGGACATGAAGTAAAAACCGAGGCTCTCTGAATCAGCACCGTGAGTGACGATGTATGGCTATCGGGGCATTCATTGTGAAAAACGTACCGTCTAACATAGACATTAATGATGAAGGAACAGAACTCTCCCTATTCTCTTGGCGATTTTCCTGTAAATCTAAACTGCTTGAAAATGCCAAGTTTATGTTAAACCATGTACAGCTTTGCTTTCACCTTCCTCGCCCTCGTCGGCCTCCTCACATCACCTTCCTATAAGCCTGGTGTCTCAGCTGCTCTAGGCCTCTTTTCTTATATATCGAGATAATGTTGATTTGCCTCTCCCATTTTGGGGATAGTCATCAAAGTTCAGTTATCAAGCCAGTAATTTGTCCAAAGGTGGACACAGCACTATTCCTCAGGCCCCTGGGACAGTTTTTGTTGTTAATTCTCACCTAAGGATACTTTTCCATTGATTTTTTAGAAATAGAATGGAAGGGAGGGAGAGAGAGAAAAACATTGATATGAGAGGGATACATCGATTGGTTTCCTCCCACACGACCCCAACCAGGGTGGAGATCGAACCTGCCACCCAGGTATGTGCCCTTGACTGAGAATCGAACCCATGAACCTTTGATCCACGGACCGATGTTCTAACCACTGAGCCAAACTGACCAGGGCCCCGGGGCTGTTTTTAAGGGAGCTGCCCGGGTTTGGGGCCAATGGTTACCGCCTAGCTATTTGCCCGTCAGTGTTCCACGTGGGGCAGAGACTCTCCGCGGGGTCCTACCGGACGCTCCGAGTGCTAAATAGAGTAAGAGGAATTTGTTAAGAGAACGCGGGGCCCTGCGTGCGCTAGTGCCCTGGGCGTCTGGAAAGGCAGAGCTTACAGGAGCCCGCCTCTGGAGGGAGCCGCCACCACCCAACTTCCCACTCGCAATCCTCTGTCTCGCAGGCAGCCTTCCTGCGTGTCAACACGCACCCGAGTGTGCATGCAGTCTGTTCCGTGGATTGCGTCAACCTGCGTGTAAGTCGCGTCCCTCGCTCTCGCTGCGGTGCCTCCAGGGTGGTCTGCCGAGTGGCCTGCAGCTCACTGCCAGAAACAGCGCTGAAGGAGCATCTGGTCCCGGGTTCCTTCCGGACAGTGTCTCTGGGCCACGAAGCCGGGGGGCAGTGCTGGCGTACACAGCAAACCTGCCCAGGGCCACAGACCGCGCCCCAGGAAGGCAGTGCCTTCCAAAGCCCTTGCAGAGGAGCCCGCACTAGGGCCCACGCTTGGCACCGCGCTCCCATTTTCACTCACCCGACGCGTGCACAGAGGGACGGTTCACACTGAACTTCTAAAGCAAAGCCTCCCCTCCGTGTGAGAAAATCTGAGAGAAGGAAAGAAAGAGGCAGCTGGCTGGGAGGAAGACCTGAGAAAAGTGTTCTGGTCAGCCGGGACCCTGTGCAGTCCTAGAGACAGCAGTCACGGGTCACCTTGTGGAGAAGGGCGGAGTGCAGCTGGACACTGGGGACATGGCTTCCCAGGCAGTTTGGCTTCGGCCGCCTCCCTGCGCATCCTGGGAGCGGAGGGAGGCGGACCCCTGGGCCGTGTTCTCACCAGGACTCTTCCTCATGCCTCTCTCAGTCCTTCCCCGAGGACCAGGAACTCTGTCTGTAGGGTGACCTGTATAGGTGTGCCTTACTCTGCAGCCTCCCTGCCCTCCCCATGGAGCGGATGTGGCCTGAACCCAGGTCTTCAGAAACATCTGCTGAGATACCAGTTGCCTTCCTCCAGAACCAGGGAGCCCCGGACCCCTCCAACTGTTGAGTTTCATCCAAGGACCTCGATTCTGTAGTTATTAAGATCACTTGCTAAAACCCCTGGAGATTCACACACATTGAAGGAAAGGGGAGATGCTCTTTATTTTTTTTTATTTTATTTTATTTCTATATTGATTTTAGAGAGAAAGGAAGGGAAAGGGAGAGAGATAGAAACATCGATGAGAGAGAACATCGACTGGCCGCCTCCTACATGCCCCCCACTGGGGATCGGGCCCACAACCTGGGCATGTACCCTGACAGGGAATCGAACCGGCGACCTCTTGGTGCATGGGTCGATGCTCCACCACTGAGCCACCCCGGCCAGGCATGCGCTTTATTTTTTAATATTGGCCGCAGTTGGAGCCTGCTTGCCTAGGAAGGGTGCGTAGTCACTCAGTTCTTCCAGGGGGGCATGCCTCTCTTTGGGAACTACCTGGACACACGGGAGATGCGTGGAAAAAAGAGTTGAATTGGTCTATTACGAAAGGAACAGCAGTTTGGAACTCGGCCAGCAGCTAGCTGCATGTCGGCCGCTGGAGGAAGCAGGGTTTGCAGGAGTCAACCCAGGACGTTAGGGCAGAGTAATTTACCTTGGGGATGACACCCTTCATTAACTGCAGACCTTCAGGAAACATCTGCTCAGCGTAACAGCTGTGAGCTGCTGGTCAGTGAAACCAGTGCTGAGTTGACATGGACAGAAAGAAAGACAGTCCCAGAGAGAGACAGGAATGAGGTGGAGTGTTCAGTGCGAACAGGAAATCAGAGGCAGGAAGTGACCCCTAAAGTATTACCCTAAGGAGGGGGGCAGGTGGGAGTCTAGGAACATTTGGGAAAGAGCCCCAGGCTTTTCCCTAATATATGGAGGCAGGCTGTCAGGAAGGAGGGCCCCAGACTGGTGAACTTGGGGACATACAAAATGAAGGCATCTGGGACACACGTGTGCGCGCGCACACACACACACACACACACACACACACACACGTGCAAACACATACCTCTGCAGGACCAGCTCTTACGCAGTGATTCTCAGCTTTGGCAACGAATTTGAATTGTCTGGGGCCTTAGAAACATGCCAAGCCTACCCTTCCACCCAAACAGACATGAGACTCTCTGGGGTAGGACCAGGCCCAGGATTTTAGAGCTTCCAGGGGATTTCGGTGTAGTCAGGGCTGAAGCACTGTCCTAGAGCAACCCCAGCTGCACAGAAAGCTGGTGTCACCTATGGCCTCCCTCCCCCGGCAAAAGACCCAGCTGAACCCTCACCCTCTCCCTCAGGCACTCACCCACCTCCTCCCCCTCCATTCCTACTCCCTCCATCTGCCTCCCTAGGACAACAGGAACCCCTCCCACAGGCTCCACACATCAGATACAGGAATGTGCATTTCAGGTACACTGAGAATAATTTTTTAGAATAAGTGTGTTCCCATGCAGTCATGCCATATATTCATACTAAAATATTATCTGTGTTTTAACTAAAATTCAATTTTAACTAGGCATCCAGTGTTTTTAGTTGTTAAATCTGATAACCTCAGGTAGGGACAACTTAAAAACAATAAGGGGAAAGGCTTCTTACCCGCATGGAACAGAGACCACTAGCACTAGTCCCAGAGTCAAACCCCAGGTTTCTAGGGCCGAGTGCCCTTGAGAATGAGCAAAGCTTTCAGCCTTCCCCCACGTTATGGGCCCTCTGCACTCTGCGTTACCACCACCAGAGGGCGCACTATGAGCGGGCGGGAGGAACCAGCTTGGGAGAAGCAGCAAGGACAAGATTTCCTTCCACACTGCACTGCAGTCGCTCAAGGACAGGACAACAGAGCAAGAACAGTCCCCAGATGAGCATAAATGATCAAGGTGTGGGAGCTTAGAGGGAAATGGCTTCCTCTTTTCAACTAAATTCTCTTGACAAGAGCAAGATGAAATCAGAGTAGGGTACACCCAGGGTAGAAAGGTAAGACCTCACCAACTGGGAGATGTTTCTTTTAGAGTGGCTTCTTGTCTGCTTGTTTGTTTTAACTGCACAAGTGAAATAGTCAAACTATTCAGAGTTAAATGTGAAGGTCCCCCTCGAACACCTCCAGCCCACCTGCCTCCCTGCAGTAACAAGGATTACAGATTTACTGTGGATCCTCCCAGGACTTTTTCCATGCGTGTGACTGTGTATGCGTACAAACAATGTGGGTCCCTTGATAAAGTTCTTCACACAAATGCCATCACAATATGTATGTGTGTATATCTATATACAGTTTTAGAGACTGCCTTTTTTTCATTTAATAAATTTCGAGGGTCATTCTATGATATACATGATACAAATTTCATTTTATCTTCACAATGATCTTGTGAGGCTGGGGCTGTTGTTACCCTACATTTACAGAGGGAGAAAGCACAACACAGAGAGGTTAAGTGACTTGGCCGAGATCACACAGCAATAAGTAGCAAAACTTGGCTTTGAACCTAGGCCATCTGTCTTTGGAGCACAAATGGTCAGTCACTCTTCTGTAATGCTTACTTTTCACCAGGGCATCACAGGACAGGCCACAGTGTGTTAAACTACTCTCTTTTTTATGGACAGTGAGCTGAGTCTAGGTTTCCACTAGTAAAATGCTGTGACGTGAGGAACCTTGTGCAGTCCTAGCTGGGGCTCTGCGGGATAATGGCCCGAAGTGGAGTATGCACGGGTCACATTTCCACAAATACTGCCACATGTCGCTCCCATTCCCAGCAATCATGTATGAGCATGCTTACCCCCCTTGCTGCCACCAAGGGCATTCTGGGAAGAAGGAACAGCCTACAGAGAGGTACAGGGATATGGTTGTGGGACTGGCATCTTTTTGTATGTTTATAAGCCATTTGTATTTTTACGCTGTGAACTTTTTGTTGATATTCTTACTGAACTTTACCCATTGGGATGCTCATCTTTGTAGGTGCTCTAATATTATGGGGTATTAGTCCATCAGTTACATATACTGCAAATACTATCTCATGGCCCCGTTGCTCAAACAAGGTTGTTTTTTTTTATCCTCACCGGAGGATGTTTATTGGTTTTAGAGAAAGAGAGGAAGGAAGAGAGAGAAACATCAATGTGAGAGAGAAACATCAATTCATTACCTTCTGTACGCACCACAACCGGGGATCGAACCCACAACCTAGGTATGTGCCCTGACCGGGAATTGAACCCGCAACATTTTGGTGTACAGGACAACGCAACTGAGCCACCTGGCTGCGTGAAGTTTTAATAATAGTAATCAGGGTTGTCAAAGGGACACTTTGGTGTGTCAGGACTGAAAGGTTGAAGGCCAAAGTGTATGCCTGGCATTGGCACTTGTCCATGGAGAGGCCAGGAAGCAGGGCTGCTCACTTACAGCCTGCAGGAATCTAACATACTGCTCCCCGTCACCCATCGGACAGCAACAGATTTTTAAAATAATAATATATATTTCAAACCAGAGTGAATGATAAAGCAAATATGGCAAAATATTAACAATTGATGAAAAGTGCTATTGCTGCAACTTTTCAGTAATCTCGGAATTATTTCAACAAAAAGTTGTCTAAAAGACCTTAAAAATGTTTGTATGTTCTTCCCTATTATTTAAATATTGCTCAATGAGAATACATATATGTGTTACTACTGTTAAGTGTTTTCATGATTAAATAGACATTATAAATAAAACCTCTGGTGAACTGCAAAGCATAGGCTGTTAAATATTAATTATCATATTTATTTTCATTCTATTTGTTATGAATATGATTGTTACACTTACGGATAATGTCACTATTTTGAGTAGTTCTCCAATTGCAGAGAGCCCTTGCTTTTGTGTGTCCCTGGTGCCCCAGCCAGGTTATTTCGACCCTTGGGGCCACAGCCAGGTCATTTCTAACCCTGAGGTCCCCATCAGGTCATTTTCCAGCTTCCGGGCCTGAATGCCCCACCTCAGGGAGCTCTCCTCTCCAGGCCTCCGGCCAGCACAAGGCTTTCGGCAGTGCCTCTCTTCCCGCTAGAGGGCGCTCACAACTCCTTGTCGGCGCGGGCCCCGCAGAGCCTGAGATGCAGGATTCTGCCAGCGGCTGACGGGAACCTGCGAACCCAGTGCTGATTGCCTGAGGTCTCTGCAATCCAACTCAATTTCCTGATCCCTTCTTTTTCCCCCCTGCATAGGTATCTCTTGGCTCGTGGTGATACTGAAAATGCATAAAATCCAGTAATTAAATGCTGGAGACTGGATCTGGGGAATTACAATGAAATCGACCAATACAGACAACCTCCTCCAGTACAGGAAGGTGGCAACACAGAGGGGGCCCACGGATGCCCTCTGGGCCACCTTCGTGCCATCCGAAAACCTGAATTAGGGTCAATATTCTAGAATGGAGAGATTTCACACAAATCCAGATTTCCATCTTTGCTAATAAAATGGGGTAAAAGGAGCCCACACGCTCACATGGCAACACCTCTCTGGAGCTCTGCAGCGGTTACCTGTGAGCTGGGTATCCACTCCAGCTCACCACAGTCCCCACCAGGCCCTGTTGTCTCACCCTGAGACACCTCACTGCCTGTCACCTGTTATGCCTGGCATGCTACCTGCCCTGGCCCTGTGGACATCGGGCGTTGCCACCCGGACCTACAGAAAGGCCTAGGTCAGTCAGATACTCTGAGAATGGGCAGTTCCCATCAGCCATATTTTTGGTCACATTTAAGAAAGACCCTTGAGGTTGCAAGGGTTTCTGGGAACATACATTTTTTAATTATACAATATGTTCCCATGCGTTCGTGTCATCATTATAACCACGGTGAAAACACAGAGGTAGTACTTGAGTTCGAGCCTGGGTGACCCTGAACAGTCGCTTATCTTTCTGTGCCTCAGTCTCCTTGTCTGGAAAATGGGGATAGTATACGAACAGCCTCCTAGAGTGCTTTGGAAATGAGGGAGACGATCTGTGTGCAAGCACTTAGCTAGCGCCTGGCACACAGTAAGAGCCAAATAAGTGTTAGCGAAGGTCATGTGGGCGCACAGATGGCTGGGCCCCACCCCCAGAGTTTCTGGCTATGTCCTCATTAGCAAGTTCTCAGGCAATTGCTGACCACACGTCCAGGCAAACTTTGAAAGGGTCATGGCAAGTGTGAAAAGAATCAACACATATCACATGCTTAAAAAAGTGCCTAGCAAGTAATGCCCAATAAGTTAGAAAACCAGGAAAATCTAAAGCTGAAGAGACAGACATAGGGAGAAGGGGACTTGGGCCTTTGAGCCAGGAGCTTTGCAGGGGCACCCCGTTTCAGTCCCCTTGACAAGCCTATGAAGAAGGAGCATGTAAGGAAAACAGTTCTTGGGAAGGAAGGCCCACATATCAGGCTGCCCAAAGGAGGCAAGGACAGGGTGTGGGTGTCACAGTCATGCACTTGGAGCCCCTGGCAGTTTACAATAGCGCGGGGGAAGAAGAGAAGGGGCTGTCATTGTGGGGAGCTGGCTCTCCCCACCGGGCCGCATGCCAACCAGAGCTTCCAGAAGTTTGACTGAATCTGGCATGCTCCTCCCAGGTAGTTAAGAGGGCACAGTGACAAGGAAAGCCCTTAGGGCTTGTTCTTAAGGCGGGTTGGCTTGATTAGAACTCTAACTGTTGAGACACAGGATATGGGCACCCCCTTTGCGCTGCTGCCTGGGCCCCGCCTGTGCAGGGCGGACCTGACCCCAGCACCTGGAACACTGCTGGCGGCCACAGCAGGTGCACAGAAGATCTTAGTTGAGATCCCAAACCTGTGGGCTGGGTCAGGGGTTCACGCTATGAAGTGCAGATTGCTTGCACTTGCCCAGCAGTGTGGGGCTGGATTCCAACTCAGGTGCCTGGGGCATGCAGATGGGAAGGCTGTCCCCAGCTCAGCCATCAGAAGTCAGATGACAGACTTTCCCAAGGCTCTGGAATGCCTCAGCATCACGGAGGAAAGTTATCAGCATCACATCCCCACCACTGAACAAACATAGGTTGCACCAGTTAAACGGAGACTTAATTCTGGGATGGGGCGACTGCCCTGAGTCTGAGGTCCCGGCTATCTTGGGAAAGGGCTCAGGAAGGACCCCAGGAAGCTGGTTATCTGGGACTTGTGTGGAATGTCTCGGACATAGGTGCATGTATCACACGACAAGGGTACATCCCAGCAACCCTCTCCAAGCTCCAGTCCCCTCCTGTCTCTGCGGTTCCCACAGACTCCTCCTCCCATCTGCTCCTGGGCAGAGCCAGTAAACCCTGCAGCCCCCGTTACTTTCCTATGAAGAGAATTGCCCCATTTCTTTGTCTTAACCCCTACTGTTTGGGCTAGTGGTTCTCACAGGGGGACCTTTGGAGACATTTTCAGCTGTCTCAGTGACGGGCAGGGAGCCACTGGCATTTGGTGAGTAAGGGCTGATTTTTTTTAGTATTTGCTATAAGCTTACTAAACTATGGCACGCATATAGAAAAGTACACATATCCTAAGGGTACAATAATTTTCACAAAGTGAACATATCCATGTCACCAGCACCCAGACCAAAACCCTGGGGGCCCCCTTGTAGTCACTACCACCCAACAGGAATAACTACCACCCTAACCTCTAACCCCATGAATTCTTTTTTTTTAACCTCCTAGAAATGGCATCATGACATTATACCCTTTTGAGCCTGGCTTCCTCCCCTCACCATCATGCTTGTGAGATTGCTCCATGTTGCTGCATATAGTTCTCGACAGGCATGTGGGTGTGTCCAGTTTGGACGTTTAGGAATGTTTGAGCATACACTGGGCGAACGTTCCCGCACACACTTCTCGATTCACAGATGTACACATTTCTGCTGGGTACACACCTAGGAGTGAATGCCTGGGTCCCGGGCAGGCTTATGTGCAGCCTAAGTAGTGACTGTCAGAGTTTTCTAAAGTCACAGCGACTGACATTCCCACCTGCACAGTAGGAGAGTCCACGCTGCCCCACTTCCTCGTCAACACTTAGTACTGTCTGCTGATGTCAGCCACTCTGGAGGGTGTGATGTGGTGTCACATGGTGGTCGTGGCCACTTGGATGCCCTCTGCTCTGGGGTACCACGCAAGCCTTCTGCCCAGTTTTCTGCTGAGTTGTTCGCCCTTTCTCTCACTCATCTGTTGCTCTTTACATACTCCAGATATGACTTCTTGGATGAGTTTCCGGATTGCAAATACCTTCTCTCATTCTGTGACTTATCTTTCTGCTCTCCTAAAGGCGGCATTTGGTGACACAGAATCTTACAGAATTTTACAGGTAATAAAATGTATCAACTTTTCCTTTAAGGTTAATCATGTTGGGTCCTAAGTAATCTTTGCCTACCCCTTGGTTTCCTTTAGAAGTTTTATAGTCTTTCACGTTTTGCTTTATCATCCCACACACCTTTTGCACGATCCATCAGACATCTATGGGGGTGAAAAGCCTGCTTGTGACGGCCTGATCTGGAGCCTCGCTCAGCTTTACACATAAACGCAAAGTATTTTTTTTGCACAGTTTAATATACACTGTTTCCCAGAATGTAGCGCCTGTGTAAATTTAGAGAAGATTGTACTTTGTTTTATTTGGAACTTTACCAAGATTTGAATCACCATTTCAGAAAAACTTAGTCAGTGACAGCAAAGCTTCTCGAGGTGCATGAGTACACACCTGTGTCTGTCTACATTCTCAGATGAGTCTATGCTGTAAGCAGACATACACACTTAGTCGACTCATTTCAAACGATTAACTATAAAGGAAGTTTCAACAATCTTCAGTTGATTATTGTTTTCTCTTAAGTCCAAACTTATTTATCATATTGGAGCAGGTACCTGATCACTTCAAATACATCCACACAACACACAGTGTGGTCGCACCCACGTGTCCGGGCATTGGCACACATACGATTTCACCATAAGTTACTTTGTTTCTCTTTTCTGTTACGTTCAGGGTGATATATTAATGGTGTGTGTGTGTGTGTGTGTGTGTGTGTGTGTGTGTGTGTGTAGATACATTTCATTTCATTTCAGCAAGGCGAAGGGCATTTTACAAAGTATGTCCTAGAAGGAGCCAGGGGGAGGACCAGGGTCACGGGTTCTGCCCAGGGGGCCTCACATTTCAAATCAAATGGGAACATCAAGGTGTTTTCCTCGCCACAGGAGCCGCTGTCTCCTCAGATGGAGTTCCCTCGTGCCAACCGGTTTTGCACGGGGCAGTTTCCCAGGTGGAAGGTCCGTGGGAGCCCCCGCTCGCGCAAGCTGGCCACGTGGCTTTGGGCGGTGTTAGCCCTCCGTGAGCCCGTGGCGTACAGTCACAGAGCAAGTGGAAGAAGCCTCGTTGGCATATCCGTGGAAGTCAACGGGTAAGAACTGCCCATGTTTGCCCAGGGCGAGCTAGAGGCCGACTCCTGTGCTTAACTCCTCCTGAGGCTCACCTCCCTCCACCCTCCTTGCCTGGCCAAGAGGCTGGGACCACTGCTATCCCCATTTTACAGATGGGAAAGTAGAGGCACAGACGCGCAGTGCCCTAGGTCACACAGTTGGTACACAGCAAAGCCAAGAGTCAAACCCAGCAGTCTGACTCATTCCCATTAAGTGATAACTTGTAGGGAAACAGTGCCCGGCATGGGGGAGACCCTCAAAGCACAGCAGCTCTCAGCTACTAGTGCGCCCACTGGTTACGCAGCTCTGAATACCTGTTTTATCGTTGCTTTATCCCCTCCCCTCACGAGAACCGGGTACATGCCTTCGGTTTAACCCCATTTCATGCCAGAGTGGCTTTTAAACAAACGGATTTCTACAACCCCACTGCCTAAATCTGGCAGGGCTTCTCAACAGAACACTGTACGAGTGATGTTGATTTTAATTTACCTGCGAAGGGTACAGGGAAGTCTGTTCGCACTGGAGTTCACGCTGATATTTACCTAAAAAATCCAATCCCATAAACAACAAAAAGCTGACTATGTCAAAAATATTTCCAACACCCAGGCCACTTGTGCCTGGAAATACTTGACACGAGGAAGCACAATTAGCCGCCGAGGGCTGGCTGCACGGGGGTTTGACCTGCCCGTCTGCGGGGCCTTGCGAACGTCCTCCGAGGCAGACCGAGGTCAGCTCTGGTAAACAGAGCGGCTTCCAGCACAGAACAGGCTCCACTTCCCAGCAGGTGTGGCTGCTGAAATTTTCCATTTTTGAAAACGGGTGTGGGCTTGGAGAATTTTAGGGAGCTTTGTCATGTAAGGTCCGGTCAGGGCAGCTGGCCAGATGGCCGAAGTGGTCACTAGCAAGCAGTGGGACCCCGGGCTTTTGAGCCCGGTTTCAGGGTGAGTCTGTGCTATCACCCAGCGCTTAACCTGCCTCGGGCCTTCGGGCTTTCGCTTCTTTGCCTATCAAAGGAGCAGGCTAGACTACGAGAGTCCCTAAAGCTTCCCCGGGTCTGGACTTCCAAGAGCTAAGGAGTCAACACTTCCACGATTTGGGATCGGCTGGTGCCAGATCCTGCCGTGAACAAGCCAGGACTCACTTCCTGCCGAGCTGTGTGACTTAGGCCCATTGCTGCACCTCTCTGAGCCTTGGTGTCCTCCTCAGTAAAATGAGAAATGATAATACTGCTCTCACAGTGTCGTTGTAGAGATAACATTTAAAAGGACTAAACATAAAAGATGCTCAGCAAATGTTGGTTTCTTGCTCTCACACATTTGCCCAGCCTTCTCTTATCACCTCGCTGTCCCCACTCTCGGCCCCGGACCCCTGGGCACTCAGTCCATCACTTCCCATGCCCTAGCCCACCTTGCCTTTCCCCCAGTAGTGCCAAGAGTCTAGATTCTCAACTCTTCTGCCACAAACTAGCATCCATTCCTAGACCAACTGTCACAATGGGGACCACCTGATAAATCGATATATTTATACCTGTCACTTCCCTGGAAGTTTTGCATTAAGAATTCTAATGGTAGAATTTCAGTGCCTAGAACAGACAGGAATCAGTAAGATAAACATAGCAACATGTGTAGGAAAATCCCATTCCTTGAGGATGCTGGAAAGGAAGCATTTGAATGGTTTCTCGTTTCAGTGTATATTATGCATACAAGTAGCTGCTCGCTCCATGCAACTGATTTGGTTCCATGATTTATTTGTGATCTATTTGGTTTTCCTCTTGGCAAAATAACCCATGTTAGTGGACCCATCTGAGGAGTCTCACCAGTGGGTCAAGTCCTAGACCTGGGTCCTTGTTTGCTTTCTCCAGTCACCCACCTCAAGTTCTTCTTGGAAGGAGGTGGAGCCTAAATGAAAAGTTGGTAAACAAAATTCTTTCTTTAGTCTCACACAGACAGGCCTTGCTCTCTGCAGGCTACTGCATGGCTCCCCAACTGTAATTACTGGTTGCTTTTTAAAGTGCCCCTCTGAACTGAGAGGCTTTAGTTGTTCCAAATTCATTTGGGATCCTCCTGGACCCGGGAATTCAAGGTGACTCTCCATTCCTGTAAGTCAGAGACTGCCTCATCTAAGGAAACATTCCTGGGTCCCCGGCATGCTGTGTGGCGAGGGGGGCCAATTACAGCTATTCCCAGCATCCTCTGAGGGGGAGCTCGAGGTGGCCTTGGGAAACAGGACTCCTTGTGAGTCTGATCTCCAGCCTGGAGGATCCTTAACTCTGGTGGCCCTGATCCCTGGGGTCCTGGAGAATGGAAACTAAGACAGACGTGACTGGACCAGAAGGCTGTGGTTTTACTGGCCACAGAGTGTGCCTAACATCATGGGATTCGGGTGATGCTCTGAACCACTCCTGCCTTCAGAAAGACAGAGCCGTTCCCAAAGAGTCTATGAAGTCTACTCCAGTGTAATGACCCAAGCTCCCTTCCAGCCCTCCCGCCTCCCGGCACACCACCTTCCCGGGACTGCACAGGAGACACTGCCGTCTGCTGGGACTTCACGGGCGCTGCTTCATCCATCCTCACACAGCCCTGTGAGGCGGGTACCACTCCTGTGCCCACTTCACGGAGCAGAGGACTGAGGCTCAGGGGCAAATAAGGCCCTCGGCTGTAAGTGACAGAGTCAAACCCAGATGGCACTGGCCTCACGAGCCTCACTTTAACAACCGCAGGAATCGCTGCCCACTCTGCCCCGGCCTGAGAGCTGGGCACGTCGCCCCTCCTCGTGGGCCTGTGCTTCCTGCTCCCCGCCGACCCCAGGACAGCGCAGTGGGCGGAAGGCAGGCTCTGGGCCAGGTGGCTCCGGGGTGGACGCAGCTCCAGCGTTTATTCACGGTGTGGCCAAGGGCAAGTTCCCTCACTCTCTGTGCCTGCTTCCCGCCACGCGGAGGAAGGCTAAGCTCTCATCTGGCTGCGGGGGAGACGGGCTGAGCCGACTCCTGTAAAGCATGCAGATGGTGTTGGCACACGGGAAGAGCCCCAGAAACACTGGGTGCTTCGGGCAGCTCTTCACCTGTCATCGACTGCCCACTCAGCACCACCACCTGGGCATCGAACGGGCAACTCAAACTGGCACAAGCCAAAGCTGACCCTCCCTCCCAAACCTGCTCTTCCCCTGTCGGGCCCGCCCCAACTCCTGGCAACTTTGTCCTTCTAGGAGCTGAAGTCAAAACATTTTGGAGTCGTCCGGACGCCTCTCTTTCCTGTACACCTCACATCCAGCTCACCTGCAAATGCTTTTAGCTTTACCTCTAAAGATGCCCAGCCAGAAGGCAGCCCCATCCCACTGCGTCCCCTGCTCCTAGCCCTGGGCAACGGCCTCTCCCCTGGGGCCCTCCTCGCTGGGCTCGTGCTCCTGCCCTTGCCCACGACTGTCACCTCCTCCTGCAGCCAGAGCAACTCAGGCTGAGTCATCTAATGCTACTCACGACTCCTTTTCACCCAGCGAAATGTCCACATGCTGAGCCTGGGTCCCCCAAGCTGGTCCCCACGGCACCCCTCTCGCTCACACCTCTGCAGACTCACTGTCTCCCGCTTTCCCTCCCAGAGCCTTGGCCCCGTGGCTCCCTCTCCTGGAAACTCCTGCCGGGTGTCTACGTGCCTGATTCCTTTCCCTCCTGTGTGCTCTGCTCACGTACCAGCTCATCGAAGCAGCTCTTCCTGACTGCCCTGAATAAAACAAGTCCCAACTTGTCTTTTGACTGCACATGTCACAAACCAATAAATCACCGAACTCCCCACCACAAGCCTGCTGCCCTGATTTCCTCCCAGGACCGCCTGGGCAGCGGGCGCAGATCAGGGGCGAGAGAGGTAGAAAGAAGTGGTCAAGGGCTTGAGAAAAGCATCTGATGGAGAATATATATATTTCTTTTTTTTTTTTTTTTTTTGCTGGATAGCACCTGGGTAGTCCAAAATGCTGTTCGGACTAAGTAATGCTAAAGGTGTATCGGAACAGGCCTGAGACATACTCAACCTCCCTTCCAAAATAACACCCAGAATGAGGTTGAGAGCATCCTGAGCAGATAGCTTGGATCGAGCACAGCATCTGATGGCAGTCCCTCAGGGAGCCTCACTGGAACTATCGCAGAGATTTTTTTAAAAGACAAAAGCAGCCCTGGCCGGTTTGGCTCAGCGGTTAGAGTGTCGGCCTGCGGTACGGAGAGACCCGGGTTCGGTTCCCACTAAGGGCATGTACTTCAGTTGCAGTTTGTCCCCGGCCCTGGTTGGTCATGCGGGTGGCAGCCACTTGATGTGTCCCTTTCACGTCAATGTTTCTCTCTCTCTCTCTTCCTCTCTCTCCCTCCCACTCTATCTGAACAAAAAATGAAAAAATGTCCTCGGGTGAGGATAAAAAAAAAAAAAAAGACAAAAGCATACAAAGAAAAATGAGGGAGGTGAAGCTAACGAAACTCTGGGAGCCAGAAAATGTACGGATAAGAAGTAACTGACTGAGCAGCCCTGACAGAGCTGAGTTCCGAGCTCACAGCAAGAAAATCCATGAACCAGCTGGACTGATACAAGGGAATGCTCAGAAAAACTCAGCGACCCGTGGCATGGTGCTTCTGGGGCTGAGAGCAAAGCTGTGGGGAGGGAGAGCGGCAAATAATGGAGTGTGTCTGAAATCTGTTTAGTAGTAGTTAGATCCCGGGCCCCCTCTCCCACTCCACACTGCTGGGTACCTGCCTCTCCCCCGTCCTGGGGGAAGACTGACCATCTGCTTTCCTCGGAGGATAAAACATTAGGAACTCTGGGCTGAGTGACATCAGACCCGGGGGAGAGGGTCTGATACCTGGGGTATCACACTAGAAACTGGGGGATTCAGTGACTGTGGACGTGTCTGTCTTCCATCCCTCTTCCCCACTGAGCTTCCAGAATGCCGGCAGCCAGGTCTTGCCCTCTAGACAGGAGGCTGGAAGAATCTTCTCTGCTGTGTCTGACAGGCTCGCATGAAAGGACCTGCAGACACTGACACAGGGCCCCTCCCCCAGTGGCTGACACAGCACAGCACTCCACAACAAAGCTCACCGTCAGGAAGTTCCACCCATCCAGACAATCACAAAGCCTCTAGGATGTTAAGAATACAACAAACAAATCAAAGCAACTTGGAGGAAGCAGAAATTATGCAAGAAGAAAACTTCCCAAAATGTCACTGATGACCTTTGCAAGATAAGAAAAGACAGTGCATCCATGAAACAAGAACAGAATGCTATTAAAAAAAAACAAAAAGCCAAAAACAAACCCCAAAAAACCAAAAAACACAGAACAAGAACTATTTCTTGAAAATTAAAAATGTGAAAATAGAAGTTAAAAACTTTGTAAAAGATGGTATGACCTCACCTTAACTAATTACATCTACAGTGAGCCTATTTCCAAATAATGTCACATTCTAAGGTTGTGGAAAATACAGGAATTTGAGGGGAACAGTATTTAACCCAGCATGACATACAGAAACAGGAGACGAGAAGCTTCTCCGGATAATGGTGAAGAACTAATGCCCAGGTTAACAGCTGTGTACCAGGGCAGAGGGCAACCAGCCCAGACTGGGCAGGTTAGATGCTGGGAGATTTTATCAGGAAGGTGAAATCGAGATTTAGGGATTGAATTAATGATAAATACAGCAAAGAAACAACAGCAACAATAAAAAAGTAATGATTAATTCCAGGAAAAACAAAAGATTAGTTCATAGTCTCAGTTCTCCAAGGCAAATAGGAACATATAAGAAACAATGAGTGCTTATCAAACCAAAATTACAAAATAAATACATGGGGAAGCGGGGGAGATAAGAAGTGGTAGAAGTAGAGGGAGAAGAGAGTGCTAAGCCCTTACCTTCCACAGTTAATGGATACATTTAGGATAAGGCCCGAAGCTAGAAAAGCAGAGTTAGCAATTCAAGGATATATGGAGATACAGAGTAAATGTTACAAGAACTGGAAACATTGTCCCTGGAGAAGGGGACACGGGAGGGGAGATCTGAGTAATGCTGTCTGTCTTAACAAACCTTGTAGAACCAGTTGAACTATGCAAACGTATAACCTCAACTAGAAAAAAAAAATCAAATAGAAAGAAAAGCACAAATTGGGCCAGTCATCAACAGCCGTGTGCATTGTGCACTACACCGTAAGTCTGTTTTATAATGAACATACCTTATGGTGAAACTCTAGAGTCAGTTTAACATGATGGTTCTCAACCAAGGGCAATACCCCTACCTCAGGAGACATTTGTCAGTGTCTGGAGGCATTTTTTAATTGTCACACCTCAGGGGAGAAGGAAAATAGTTTAGACGAACAAGTTTAGTTTGAGTTACTGAGAGGCTATGGAGGTCAAGGTGAAGATGCTTGATAGACAGAATTCCGGTGTTTAGGACAGAGGTCTGGGGGTTGCATATAAGGGGCAGCCACCTGCATCTAAAGGTAGGGTTTTGTGAGGGCTTTTTAAAAGCCACTGTTTACCCCAGAGGGACTGACACTTAACAGAAGATGCATATTAAACTGCATGAAGGAAAACCATGTGTATTGGTTTCCTGTAGCTGCTATAACAAAATAACCACAAACTGGGTGGCTTAAAATAACAGAAATCTGTTCGTTTACAATCCTGGAGGCCAGAAGTCTGAAAAGAGTATCACTGGGCTGAAACCAAGGTGTCAACTGGCCTACACTCTCTGGGGCTCTAGGGGAAAATTGTTTCTTGCCTCTTCTAGCTTCTGGTGGCAGCCAGCACGCCTTGGCATGTGGCCCTCTCACCTTGTCTTCTCCCGTGTGCCTGATCCCTCTGCCTCTTACAAGGACACTTGTGATGATGACATGTAAGGCCTGCCCAGATAGTCCAGGAACAACTCCTCCTCTCGAAATCCTTACTGTTATCACATCTGCCAAGATTACCATGTAAGATAACGTTCACAAGTTCCAAGGCACTCCTAGAACAGCCTGAGGGCGATCCTAATTCCCCTCCCCTGAGTAGGGGCTGGATTTAGTAACTCACTTCTAACAAACAGAATAAAGTGGAGGTGACAGCCTGTGACTTTGGGGACTTGGTCATAAAAGGCACTGAGACCTCCTGCTTGCTCACGATCTCTTCCATCACTTGCTGTTGGGGCACCCGGCTGCCACACCGTGAGGACAGTCAGACAGCCCGTGAGCGGTCGGTGTAGGGAAGACTGAGGCCTCCTGCGGACAGCCACGGAGGGGAGCCACCTCGGAAGCCCCAGGGAAGCCTTCAGACGCCTGACGCCTGGGCTGACATCTGCCTGCAGCCTTAGGAGACACACCGAGTGAGAAGCAACCAGAAACCTGACTGGCAGAAACGGTGAGATAATACGTGCTTCCTGTTCTAAGCCACTAAATGCTGGTATAAATTGTTAGGCAGCAATAGATAACCAATGGGCAGTGAGAAAAAGGTAAAAACAGAACTAGGAAAGCCAAACTCAAAAGCAAGGAGGCAAGGTACTGGCCGGCAGGGCAGGGCCCCGGGAAACACTTCGATGGTGGTGTGGAGACTGACGGGCCTTTGAGTCTGTTCCTCTAGGCAACTGGACGACGTTACATATTCCCAAAATGATTTGGCCTGAGGATGGAAGAGGGGAACGGAGTTATATTTGAAGACATGCACGTAAGAACCTAGCACTGTGTCAAAAACAACAAATGATAACGAAACAAAGTCCAATGATTCACATTCCAGCGTTGCATGTTCTTGGGTGAATGTCGCTCTCAAGTCCTGACCGATACTATTTATCGTGGCTGGTGCTACACTCACATGAAATCAGGTGTCATTAGCCCTACTTCTGAAGAGGAAACTGAGGCTCCCAGAACTGGTGTAGCCTCTCTGCGGCCCCATGAAGCCAGGCTGATTTCCAAGTGCACGCTGACGCCACTGCGCCGTGCACATCTCTCTGGAGAACACTGATCTGCGCGCCTCTGGATTCTCTGGATTCTCCCCCCTGTCTTCTCACGAAGCGCGCTGCCCGTGTTCCTCCTCCCCAACCCTTAAAGAAAAAACCCTTTCATTATTGTTCCTTTCTAAAACTAAATGTCTCCTATTCTACGAGGGAGACTCAGACAGCCCTGCGAGGTGTGAGATGCAGGACTATGAATTTAAAGCTTCTACAGGAATCTCCCTCACTCTTTTTCCTGGATGCAACCTCCCTTCTCTCTCCGCAGGCCCCCGACCCCGCCTGGCCTGCCTTGTCACGGACACCATCAGGGAGCCAGGCAGCCGTCCCCACGCAGCCAGGCCAAAGGCCTTCCGGAGACTGTTTGCTCTGACTTGTCTTCCGGACGGCCTGGCAGCTCTGGGAGACCTGGCACCCCAGGACTGCAGCCGGTGTAGGGGCGCAGACTTGGTTTTACTCTTCTCCCCCTCTGCCCCGCCCTGACTCCCTGAATGTCTAGTAAATGAGAGTTAGTAGCAAAGAAAGACAGGTCCTCCCCTTCTGCTGTCTCGAACAAACTGGGCGGGGCAGGGGGTGGGACTTACATCTTTTTTTCCTTTGTGGATGTCAATAACTATTGTCCTGTTATTTAGATCACATTTAGCTCAGTGGCACGCATCCCATTCCATCTGGGTTTGGCAAAAAAGGGGAGTTTAACAACAGGGTGTTGGCGCGTCTCCAAGCCAGCTGAAGAAAGGGAGGATGCTGCCAGGTGGGGTGTCACACGCACACGTGCCAGCTGCACCCTGCACAGCCCAGGGCCTCTCC
Organism: Tadarida brasiliensis; assembly: GCA_030848825.1. Taxonomy (NCBI): domain Eukaryota; kingdom Metazoa; phylum Chordata; class Mammalia; order Chiroptera; family Molossidae; genus Tadarida; species Tadarida brasiliensis. The sequence continues at coordinate 118,564,612 of CM061259.1, read as the reverse complement.
ACCGCGCCGTGGCCACGCGAACGGCACTGCCTGGAGCTGTGCAGGGCACGGCGTGCCGGCTCTTCTCACGGTCCCTCCTCCAGGTTTGGGGAATAACTGGAAGCCTGTTCTCAAATGCCACCAGGACTCCGTCCATCTCCGAAGTGGGCTTCCCTCGGAGCACTGACGCAGTCCCTCCTACCGCCGGCTGGACCATTCACAGGGTCTGCAGAGTTTGGGCGAAGTGGGAGCTATATTCTTATTTTGAAAATTTGGGGGACGTTAGGATCCCTGTGCAGTCACGTGCAGCCGGCTCCCAAGCTGCCTTGATGGCAGAAAATACCAATTCCCTTCCCAAATTAACAGCCCACAGACCCTCGGTCACTGCCTCTTTCAAGGGACCAGAGGGAAGAAACAACAATCTCATACATGTTCAGCTTATCTCCCTACCCCCCGGCTCCCACCTCCAAGATGAATTTGCAGGGTGTACCCCTTTCCTACTACTACCTCTGATAGCACTTTCTTCATATCTTTTTTGAACCCCCAACTTTTCACACCAGCTCTCATCAGTCACCATAGCTTAGTAGTTGAACATGAAAGCCAGAGGACTCTCTGGGTGTCCCTACATCAAGGGGTTGCCGTGAAAGGGACTCGGGGAACATGTGGAATGAAAGAAAAACAGACACAGCTGCCACGTGCCATAGTCTCCGGCCATTTCATCCACATGCGACCAGGGGTGCATACTACTGATGACCAGCATAAATAGTCATCAGTTACGGTGATGGTAAGCATGCGTTTGAAATGAGCCTGGGAACGGATGGCCCAGGCAGTCTGACTCCAGCTCAGGAAAGCGGGGCGCCAGCTGGGGTCAGAAGAGCTTTCATGAAAGCGCTGAGCTCCCTCCAGGCCCGCGAAGAAAGCCCTCTGTGTCCTGCGGCCCAGCCCGGTCCTGACATGCCTTCTGCTTTTTAGCAAGAGCTGAAAGGTGGCGAGACAGGCTGTTCTTGCCTTGGCACCCGGCGGAGGCGGCCTTTGAAAAGGCTGTGATTATTTTCAATGGCCCAGTGCTGGGGAGTGCCGTTCCCTCCGCGCCCCCGCCCCGTCTCTGCGCACCTGGGCTCCAGCACCGCTGCGGACCTGGCAGTGAAGGACAGCCGAGGGTCTGGGCAGAGGACGACCAGCCAGGGCCGTGTGCAGACTGGCAGGGCAGGGAGACAGAGGAAGGAAAATACTGTGGTTTCTGTACAAGGGGCCGTGTGTCCTGCCCCACGCCGGTTGCCGCGGTAGCTGCTGTGGAGATGGTCACTCCTGTTTGCCTGGCAGCCCCTCCGCCGAGCGCATATTTACCCAGGCACAGGCGCCCTCACAGCCCCGCCCGCGGGCTCTGCCCTGCACACCCAGCGCCCTGGGCAATTTCATGGACATCACTCGTTGCTGGCTCCTGCCTCGGTTTCCCTTTCTGCCTCTCTCCCTTTCACTCTCTATTTCTTGCTCTGTTTCTCTCTTGCTATGAAGAAACTAAAGAGGAATGCCTCTCTCTAGCCACCGTTCAGGGGTTAGGGGGTACAAGTGTCCTTCTCTTCTTTGGAGTTCTGATAGAGGCTCATCAGCTACATGTGTATCAAAGCCTCAGCTTAGTTCAGCAGTTCTCATCCACGGGCGATTTTGTGCCCCCTTCCTCCCGGGGGGGATGTCTGACCATGTCTGGAGGCACTTTGGGCTGTGCCAGCTGAGGTGGGGTGCTCCCAGCATCTAACGGGTAGAGGCCAGCGATGCTACTAAACATCCTACAAGGTAGGAAAGCAAGAATTACCATCCCCCCCCAAATGTCAACAGTCCTGAAGGCGAGAAACTGTGGCTTAATTAACGGCTAAGCAAGCATCTAATCACCCCCCAAAAGCTGGCCTCCTTGGAAGTCTGTGCGTCAGGGGGTGTGGAAGTCCGAAGGCACCTTCTGTGTGACAGATCTCTGGTGGAAAGCACAGCCAGCCAGAGGCAAGCCACACCCCTGTGCAGTAATGACCCCGCCCCCAGCACCAGCTCTGGCCAATCAGATTAGCTGCTCCAGGGAAATTAAGGCAAAGGAGGAGGTTGCAGAAGCTCCCTTCCTAACTCTTCTGCTGGAGGGAGAAAGGTCGTCCTGTGTGAGCAGAGACAGTGTTTGGGACGAAGAGAAATGAGGGTCCCTCTATAGGCCAGTTCAGATCCTCTGATAAATACTGAGCCTGATGGACCCAGGAAGTGCTCCCAAGAGGTTCAGGTATGGTGGAGAGTTGGAAACAATCCCCCAAACATCGCTCGGGTCTCAACATTCATTGGCAGTTGCACACAAGGCCTCGTACCCAGTGCTTTCGGCACACCCTACCTGATTCCGTCCATACGACAGGGCTGCAAGATTTTCATTCCCATTTCACAGACGAGGAAACCGAGGCTCAGGAAGATCAAGTGACTTGCCTGAGGTCACAGAGCAAGTCAGGGCAGGAGCTGGAGTTGGAACTGAGCCCGATCTAGGAAAACTTGGAGCCTCCTGGGATGCTATATCTAAAGAGGGCTAGAGACCCGGAAGAGACCTGGCCACATTGTCTGGGTGGACTGAAGGCAGAGGCAGGCGAGAGTGAGCTCTAACAGCACCCAGACACTTTGGTCTGGAAAGATCTGGGCTGAGAGCAGAGAGAGAGATGCGAAGTCTGTGGACATGAGGGTTGTGGAGAGAGTGAACACGACCCCATCACCAAATTCCTACACCACAATGTAGTTGCACCCCTTGAACCTTTGACTAGGTCCAACAGAGTAATCAGGTAGAACCCATCAACTCCAAGTCAAATAATTTTTCTGTCGAAAAGTGGAGTTTATTTAGACTTCCCAGAAACTCTGAAGATTTGGGTAGTGGGAGCAGAGGACCATCATTTATTGGGTGCCAACGACATGCCAGGCACTCTGCTCAAGCTACACATCATTGCTCCCTTCCCAGAATCCCATGAGATGCCCTTAGCTCCAGCGTTAGGGACCAGGGAACTTCCAGGAGCAGAGCCAGTGACTCAGCCCTGGCACTTAGGCATCGTGCCCTGGTGCTTGGCAAGAGCCATCACTATTGAGGGGTCTGGGCTAGAACGGGGACAGAGCTCCTTCGGGGCCGCTGTGAGATCCTCAAGGGGCCCCACAACATTGCCTCCGACCCTGAGTGTTTCTGGGGACAGCATCGGGAGGTACGCACGCCGTGAGCCTGATCGGTGAGGCAGATGTCGGCTTCCAAACTGCTCCCACACTAAGTCGACACTAGTCTCCGCGTGGTGTCCTCGGGAAAGGGCCTGCTCTCTTTTCTTTTTTTCCTGCACTGACCCACTCCAGGATCAAGAAATTCTTCCATATAGACACCCTCAGGCTGCTGCTTAAGCCAATTGCCTCCTCTCTCGTCCACAGGAGATGAGGAACAGCTGGGGACCACCATCTCCGAAAATCTTGCACAAACCTGGAGACCCATTACATAACCAGCCTTCTCCAAAGGAAAGAATCCCAGTTCTTTCCAACGTTTCTCAGAGGTTCTTTCTTCTCCAAGTTTCCTTTGCAAATTAGTGGACCGCGCTGGAAGTTCTCTCTGCTCTGCATAGGCGCAGAGACCACAGTCAGACACCCTGTCGAGTCCGTCACCCGGCAGTCCGGGCACCCTGTCCACGTGCTGTCACAGGGTGGTTGGTGCCGGCCACCACTAGGAACACTCCACCCAGTGGCTATTGTGACCTTGCTGATATGTCCTACCCTCCCTAGCATGGAGTGTAATGACTTCTTTAAAGTCAAAGACGAAGGTCCCCCCTGGGCCGGCCTGCCTCCTGAAGAAATGAGCCCACTGCCCCATGTGTTTGAACCAGACTGCTCACACCTCCCAGGGTGTCAGGGAAGGCACTTCTACTTTGCGTGGGAATGGCCTTGGTGACCTCTTCAATCACTTTCAACTCCAAGAGTCTGTTTAGAACCCAGGTCACCCCAGGCGCTGGTCCTCCACCAACAGCATCTAATAGAGCTAGGCTGCAGCATCACAGCTCGCCCATAGGTGGCACCAGCTCACACACTTTTGGATGTCAGCGTGAAATACAACTGACCCTTGAACAACGCAATAGGGTTAGGGGAGCCCACCCTCTGCACCCCAGCGGTGGAAAACCCACCTATAACTTCTGACTCCCCAAAATTTAACTACTAGTAGCTTACTGTTAAATGGGAGCATTACCGATAACATAAACAGCTGATTAACACATATTCTGTATATGTATTATATACTGTATTCTTGCCACAAAGTAAGCTAACGAAAATGTTCTTTAAAAAGTCATAAGAACCCTGGCTGGTTTGGCTCAGTGGTTAGAGCGTCGGCCTGCAGACCAGAGAGTCCCAGGTTCAGTTCCCACTAAGGGCACGGACCTCGGTTGCAGTTTGTCCCTGGCCCTGGTTGGAGTCGTGTGGGTGGCAGCCAGTCAATGTGTCCCTTTCACATCGATGTTTCTCTCTCTCTCTTCCTCCCTCTCTCCCTCCTGCTCTATCTGAAGAAGAAAAAAAAAAAAGTCCTAAGAGAAGATACACTTACAGTACGAAGATACACTTACACTACTTCAAATACAAATACAGCACTGTATTTATTGAGCAAAACCCATGCATAAGTTAACCTATGCAATTCACACCGGCGTTACTCAGGGTTCACTGTGCATCTTGTGTCTGAGGTTTCAGATTAGATGAGATGCATCAGCTGCAGAGTCCTCTGTGCTGAGAAGCTCAGAACGTGCCATCTACCCTTCGTGTAAAAAGGAGTAGCTGAACGGAACTCCGTCTTTCTAGGTGCTAGTCCACAGGCCACATTCGCGTGGACTTGCCATGTGGCCCTCTCACAGGGAGCCCCTCCCCACAGCACGGTTCCCTCCCTCAGTTATTCCACCAGGGCGTAGTCAGCAGTGTCCCCAACACCTCTTAGGTCGCAGGTCAGGGAAACCCCAGGGCAGCTGTGAAGACATAGGTGTGTCCTCTGTTGAAAGGAGCTGGGCTCCTGCCTGCAGAATGCAGGGCCGCTCGCTCCTTGTCAGCCAGGGACACTGCCTCGGCTGGGCAGGGCCCACCGCCGTCATCCAGGTACACCAACTCCCGGCTCCTCATAAATCCTCCCTCACGGTTACGATTTTGAACAGCAATTGCAAAGTGGCTTTCCGGCAAATCGAAGGACACACATTGGACAGCATTTGAAAAACAATCTATGCGCCCAGCCAGTGTGGCCCAGTGGTTACAGACTGATTCCCAGTCAGGGCTCATGTCCAGGTTTCGGGTTCGATCCCCAGTAGGAGGCGTGCTGGAGACAGCCGATTGATGTTTCTCTCTCATCGATGCTTCTCTCTCTCCCTTCCTCTCTCTCTAAAAAAATCAATAAAAACATATGAAACAAAAACAAAAACCAGTCTCTGCTAATATATGGCCTCCACGCAGGACGGGATGGACTGAAGGCAGAGGCAGGCAAGGGTGAGCTCTAACAGGACCTAGACACTTTGGTCTGGAAACATCTGGGCTGACAGCAGAGAGATCCAAAGTCTGTACACATGAGGGCTGTGGACAGAGTGAATACGAACCCTATCAAATGAGGTGGACGTCACCAGGGGCAACTTCTTGCCCAGCCGCTACATCTGGGTGGAAAAGGGGGACTGTCACGAGTCACAGGGGAAAGTTAGCCAACGGCCCTTGTGCTCTGGCCAGTGGCCTTTCTAAGAGGTGAGCTGCAGGCCTGCGCTGGTTTGGGTGGAAAGCGACACGCTGTGACAGCGCTCCACAGTGGTACACCGTGTCCTCCACGGCCCTGTCTGCACGCTCCGCCCCTTCCTGCCAGCACGGCACGCGTCGGGCATGCATCTCCCACCAGATGTGCCAATCAAACCAGAAAAGGTCATTTGTCAGAGAGGAAAGAACATCCGGGTCTTTTGGAAAGCTGCTGTTTCCTGGTTCCAGAGCATCCTGTCACCACAAAGGCTCCGGTCCTCTGTCTATTCAGGTGAACACACAGTTAGAAGAGGGAGGGAGAGCTCGGGAAGGAAAACAGACCGCACATGAGCAGAGCCTTGCAGGCATGGGCTGGCTTAGTCAGTGATTCCCTTGCCCACCTGCTCAGACAAGCCCCTCCAGCCTCTCTCGTGCTGTGGGCTGACGACCCAGAGATGGGGACACTCAGTCACTGTGCTTCGGTCAGCACGAGCTGTGTAACAAACCACCCCAGACTCGGCAGCTTATAACAGCTCCTGCGGTCCCCGGGTCAGGATTCAGTCAGGGCACTGCCGGGTTAGCTCCTTGAGGTCTACGGCCCCGGCTGGGGAGACAGGAGGCCCAGAGGTGACTTACAACTGGGGAATGGAATCGTGCAAAGTTCTGGATCGAGGTGACCGGAGGATGTCGCGTGCGGCCGCTCCGTGTGGCTTGGCGCTCTCACAGCCTGGCAGCTTCAGAGCGGCCATCCCCTTGGGATGCACTTCCAGGGCTATGTCCTAAGGGCACTGCGGCTTCCTCCCTGTTGTCTGGGACACTTGCACTTGACACTCCCACTGCCCTGTCCCCCAACTCTGCTCACAGGAACGTTTCAGCATGCTGGAGCGGAGCAAGGCCTTTCCAGGACTGCAGCCCACACCGTGTGCCGAGCACGGGGTGGTGTGGACACCGGACCACATTCTGCGCCCCTCTGAGTTACACTGTGGGGCAGCTGCTTCCATCTGGTCAGAAGCAAGCCTGGAAATCGGGTTTCGGTGTTGCGTTTGTTGTGGTGGGGAAGCCTTTGGCTGCGACAGATCCTTCGGCCCGTGCCAGAAAGGTTTTATGGCAGCGCGAGCTCTGCTCCCCCGACGTCGGTCGTTCGTGAACCTTCCTTGTGATTTTTGCCGTAAGTGTATACCGCCTGCGTTTTATTGGCTTTATATACGTCTTTAAACTGACTCACTTTCTTTACTTACCATTTAAAAATATTTTATATCACGATCATAAATGGAAAATTATAATCCCTTGCCATAAATAGAAGGCAACCCTAAAATTAAATTCCATTTTAAAACTATGCTATAAAACTTCAGCTAAATACAGAAACTTGAGCCGGTGCCCACTCTCTGTTAAAAAGGGAGCCTGGGATGTGTTGGACAGGTGTTAAAGATGGCCCAGCGCCACACTGAGACTCACTGCTTGGTGTGATCCAGATAGGGAAAGGGGAGGAGTATTCTCACTAAGGGGACAATTTCATGCCATCTCTGTGTACCATCTACAGTCGTCTCGGGTGCCACCAGTGATTTCTGTCTCAATCAGTCAGGAGAGCCACAGTCTGCTGCAGTAACAAACAACCCTCAGATCTTACTGGCTTAAAACATATTCACTGTGGGTTGGCTGGGTCCCCATTCATTCTTGTTGCTCAGGGTTCCAGGCTGGTGAAGCAGCCACCACCTCAAATGTTGAGGGTCATTGTTGCCAGAGGAATAGGCGAGAGCGATACGAAAAAGACACTGGCTTTGAGCACTCCCGTCCAGCAGTGACTACTCACCACTTCCGCTTACTTTTCAGCGGCTACATCAAGTCACGTGGCCAGCCCTGACTTCCCCCGAGCAGGAAGTACCGTCCTACCTTGTCCTGGAAGGAGAGGGAGCTGGAATATGTGTGAACACAGTACTGACTTCCATCCCACCCGTGCGCTGAGGACACCGCCCCAGAGAGGGCCTCGGCCTCTCCAGGCACGGCTTTGGTACCCCGCCGGCAACAGGGGGGCAAACGCGACCTCTCACCTCTCCGTGAGCGTGACCAGCCCTGCACTGCCTCCCGGCCTCTGCTCAGGGCTGCCATGGATGGGGCACCCTCTTCCAGCCTCCCGTCCAACTCACCCTTCCAGATGCTCCCTGTTCCCGAGGCTGTCAGCCCCCAAACTGAAAGTAATATCTGGGTGTGGCAGAGGAGGGGTAATGTTGAGGACTGTCTGAGCCAGACTGGAGGGGCCCTTCCATTGACACCAGGGTTTCTCAGCCCCAGCCCTGCTGACATTTGGGCGATTCTGTCCTGTGGGAGCTGTCCTGCGCACTGTAGCACGTTCAGCAGCATCCCTGGGCTCTGCCTAGATGCCAGGGGCAACTCCTCCCTCCAACTGTGACCATCAAAAATAACTCAACATACTGAATGTCCCTTGGGAGGCAGAGCAAAATTTACCCCAGGTGAGAACCACTGTTTTACAGGGTGGCCAATGGGCATTAAATACTGTGCCCACCGTGACACTGGGCTAATGGCCAAAGGGCTGGAGGAATCCAGGCTCCTGCCCCTGCCTTCCTAGTGCTGTTGGTGCTGGTGCACGGGTCGGGCTGGGAGCATACATGACGGAAATGGGCCAGGCTCATGTCCTTTTGACACATTTGATGTGACGATTGAACACTTCCATAAAGACATCTGCTCTCTCTTTCTCATTACACACACACACACACACACAGAGGCTTCCTGGTCTATCTTAAACTTTTCAACTTTTGATATAGTTAAGAGGACAGTAACTTCATTTTCCTTTAGTTCTACCAAAAGAAAAAGAGTAGTGTTGATCCAGTGACAACATGGCCACTGACGATGTTAAGAGACAGACACTAGGGAGTACTGGGGAGTGTGGAAAACTAGAGAATGTAAGCCCCATGGAAAAGGCCAAGTGTAACATATTGTTAGGATTTTTCATAGAGATGGAATATGGGTTTTAATGAGAGATCTACTCACCCGAAGATATTTTTCCATTGATTTTTAGATAGAATGGAAGGGAGAGAGGGAGGGAGGAAGACAGGGAGGGAGAAAGAAACATTGATGTGAGAGACACATCAACTGGTTGCCTCCTGCGAGACCCCAAATGGGGCTGAAAATCAAACCTGCAACCCAGGTATGTGCCCTTGACCAGGAATCGAACCCACGACGCTTCAGTCCATGGGCCGATGCTCTGACTGCTGAGCCAAACCAGCCAGGGCATTTTTTTTTTTTTTTTTTAATGTGCAAGCCCGGTCTATAGGCCACACCAAATACCAGGTTTGGACGTTGGGCCACGCAGGCCTGCTGCCTCTACATTACACAATGACCATATCACGTACCCATGTAAGGAAGCCCCCAAGGTGGGCCCCTGGGCCCTGTGTCTTTGAAAAGCTTCTAGACGATTCTGATGCAATAGGTCCCTAGACAGGTTGGAAGACCACTGTATTAATTCCTCTCCCCTGCCCAGACGATGAGCTCCTCCAGGGGCCGAGGGGGTCACATCTCACCCCTCACGTTCCCCACCACGATCCCAGAGCTAGCATAGCCTCGGTGCATTTCAAACATCTGCTCAAACCGAATCCACAAACAGGTTGACGCAGAAATTACTTCCAGGCTTTTCCCTTGGATCTCACTGATTGGTTTATTTTAAATCTCGGGCATTTGTCGCAACATTCTCATATCAACTCCAAGGTCCCTTGGGAGGAAGACGGCCGTGGAGGGCAGGGCAGAGGATAGTGGGCAGGTCGCATTAGTGACACTTCCTTTTTTTTTTTTTCTCCTTTATTGATTTTACAGAGAGAGGAAGTGAGAGGGAGAGAGAGATAGAAACATCGATGAGGGAGAATATCGATTGGCCGCCTCCTGCATGCCCCCCACTGGGGATCGGGCCCACAACCTGGGCATGTGCCCTGACCAGGAATCGAACCGGTGACCTCTTGATGCATGGGTCAACGCTCAACCACTGAGCCACACCGGCCAGAGGCATTAGTGACACTTTCAATAAAAGGAGAACGTCTGTGACGAGGCTTCTGTTGCGGGGAGGTCCTCACTGCTGGGCACGCCTTCCTCTGACTCCCTGAGGGCTGTGGCTCCGTCTCGCGTGGGCCTCCCTGGGAAGAGGCGCTCCTGCAGCACCAGTTATTAAATCCAGCCCGTTTCAAACGCACCCACCCCTCGCGCCAGCAGCTCCACAGCTGGGAAAGTCCTCTGCGGACAGGCAGGACCAAGGCACCGAGACGCGCACACAAGAACGTCTGCTGCAGCGTGGTGTGAAGGAGTGACGCTGTGGACGAGCCCCACGTGTCCCTCCGTGGGACCAGCCAGCAGGTCACCCTGTTGGTCTCTGTCCTGGCAACTTACCCACGCCTCTGCAGCCTCTCCCCCAGTGTCTCCTGACTGGTCACTGTTTATCTTTGGTCTCAGACTCTGGACTGTGCATCTCCCAAGCACCATGCATGTTTCAAGAACAGATATGTAGGAGCTGATATTGAAAGACACTCGGGATACAGTGCTAAGGGACAGAGAAGTTCCAGAATGGTGTGTGTGTCACAGGGTTCCAACAGCAAGCACAGGGCACATCCAAAAGTGTGCAAAGGTGTGGAAATGGTGTCCTGAAGGGGCCAGGGAACCAGCGGGGGCTAGGAAGCACCCAGGGAGCAGTGACCACAGGAAGTCACCGCCCTGCCTCGGCCTCAGGGAACAAGGGGAGGCCCCAGGTTACTGGAGTTCAGAGAGAGCTGGACTGTGGAGAAGGACCCAGCAGGACCTGTGGCCTCGGGCAGCCTGGCCACTTTGAGAACCACAGGGAGATGGAGCAGAAGCAGGGGGATCGAGGAGGGAGTGAATGACCTGGGCCTCTTTCTCCATCCCCCTTGCCTCCCGCCTTTCTATCACCCACCAGGGTCTCCCATTGGCCGACCCACCCTGGAGCTGGGGCTCATGGGGGCCAGGGCTCTGCCAACTGTAGGGGTCGGCTTCCCAGACACAGAGCAGGGTGAACACAGAGAATCATTCTAGGGCCAGGGAGGGGACACAGAGGAAGAAAAGCCACAAGAGGTGGGTGCGACCCCAATGAGATCTATATAACGTCTTTTCACACGCACAAACATCTGAGACACACAGCAGTCCACCCACCGGCTTCCTCGGGGGGTGCCTGCGAGGTTGGGGGAAAGAAGAGTCTGACCTCGTGCACTTTCGTACTCTGGGAATCTTTAACAAGGAGCAGGTTATCTTCAGAATAAAAAGTGTTATCATTGACTCTGCGGGGATGGGCACTGGAAATGCCAGGAAGAGAACATCTCCCTGGCTCTGGGGTATTCCCAGAGCTGGGCAGGAAACCGCAGCGCAAAGGCCTGGAGGATGGGAAGTGGACGGGTGACAACGGCCAGCAGACCACCGGGCCGTGCTGTGCGTGAGGGCAGGGCAGGGTCTGAGGCTAGGCAGGTGCGTCGGTACAGGGCCCGAGGGCCTGGAGCTCCAGGAGGAGGGGCTCTCCTGCTCAGAGGGTCCTGGACCTCGGGCTTCCTTCCAGCTGTCACTGTTGTGGGCCCTCCAACTATTTCCATCAGCACCCTTGTCAGAGAGAACAGAGAAATAACCCTCTTGCCTTGCAGGATTGTTACAAAGATTGAATGAGATGTCTGTACCCAGAAAGCTCTCCATCGATCACTGGTATTATTACTGTTGTCGTCGCTGTTGGCACAGGCCAAGCGCATGGTGGATGCCAATCTGGGGCCCATCTTTCAGCCGGGACCGCAGGGCGAGCGAGGTGAAGGCCCAGGGTCCTTGTTGGAGGCCGTGGCCATTGTGCGCTCTGTGGTCACGCAGCGTCCCCTCACCCCGGCCAGCTGTCTGACAGCCTGTGAACAGATGGCCGGGCGGGGTGGCTAGTGAGACAGTGCAGATGGCACTGAGCAAACCCAGCCGCACCTTTGGGAAAACACGTCAGAGGTGATGGGGGCCCCCACGGACATCGCTGTGACAGACAGCACACCGGGGACTGCTCCAAGGGAAATTATGACATGTACCAGACCATGGCGCGCCTCGCCAAGAACGATCTCCACCCTGGATTCCCATGGCGCACCGCCATGGAGACACGGCAGACTGCCAGAGGTCACCCTGGCAGGGCTCACAGCAGAGAGTGCGGGCCCTCAGAGGTCTGGCACCTCAAAGAGCTCTGCCCTCTCAGTTCCCTCCCCCGAGTCCTTGCAGGCTCCTGGCTCTCCCCATCCCATGCACCTGTGTGCGCCTCCCTCCCCCAGGGGTCCCTGGGCAGACACACAGGAACACGCAGCCATGTGAACACAGCGCTGCCACGTGGCGTGGCAGGAAGGGTGCAGGATTAGGCCAACCATGGCCGAGTGTCCAGGGGGACCCTGGGGTGGGAAGCCAGAGGCTGCCTGGGGCTGGAGTCAGGAGAGAGCCCACCTTCACAGCCACGTGTCCTCCCAGCTCCCTGCCTCTGCGCCCTCTGAACTTGGTCCTTGAACAAGCAAGAGCCTCCAGGACTCCATGCCTTTGCCCTTCTCCCCCCCTACCAGCTGACTCGTTCTGTCTGCCAAGGGCTGATGCCAACGTCACATGCTCTGAAAGCCTCCTCCGCCCCTTGACAGCGTGAATGAACCCCTCCTTTGTGCCCTCAGAGGACTGGTACACACCGGCTCCGTGGCACTGTCATATTCTTCTGCGTGTCTAAACTCGCAGTACGCACGCATGTGGACACACACACACACACACACACACACACACACCAATGGTCTTCACCCTCCATTCAAGGTTGGTTCCAAAACTTTAACCAAGGAGGTGGACACTCTTGATTTTCACCATGAACTGTCCAGTCGAAGGACACCTTGGCCTACGCTAACACCACGCCAACAGCGACGCCCATGGGATACCACTCACTGTCACGACAAGGACAGCAAACGTTTATCCCGCGGGGTAAGCACCGTGCTGCCCGTGTTGAAGGCATTTTCCATCTCTCACCCTGGGCATAATCCCGGCAGGCAGCTCCTGTTCCGGCCCTGATTTACCTGTTACGGCAGGTAAGACACCTGCCGCCCAGAGAGGAAAGCTGACTCTCAGGGCCCAGCTGGTCCTCGGCCGGCCGACCTGCCCTCAACCCTGGGTGTGGCTCCGAGGGATGGCATCACCTCCAAGCACCCTGTTCCCAGGTGCTCTTTCTAACAGGTGCAGGTCCTGCCCCGCCAGCCGCTCCTGAGCCCCTGAGCTTGCACAGGCCAGCGCTCCCCGACTGTGAGGGAGCGAGAGCTCCTCTGGGTCCTGTCTGCTGTTGAGGGGACCGCCCTCCGCCTTCCTCCTTCTGCTGCTCTCAGTACTTCTTACAACTGGCCGCCCAGCAAGCTCTGGGTTCCCGCGGCCATCACAGGCCCTCAGTGCGAACGCGCCCGGCCGCGTCCCGTCTCCTCGGAGCGTCCCCAGCAGCCCGTCGGCCCACACCCAGCCCTGCTTCCCCGGCACGCGGTGGAGTGAGAGCTGCCGGCCCACGAGCCAGTGGGGTCCGGGGTGCCAGACAGTGACTCTGAAGGCCAGTGCCGGGCCAGAGGTCAGCTCTGCCTGGCTACCCTGGTAACCAAGGCCGAGCGTCTTCTCCCCCGGGCCTCACATCTCTCCTCTGTTAGCTAGGGATAATACAATGACCTACTTTCGAGGGTGATTTTAATGCAAAAAAAAAGATGGTCAGCACAAGGAGTTTAGCACAAGCCCTCTGACACAGTAAGCACTCATCAAATGCCCACGAGTGTTACAAAAGTATGATGTGCCAGGCAGTTTTCACAGGGGGTTGGTGGAGGGAGGCCCACACCCACAGACAGGTCACTGTGACGAGACGTGTCAGTGCAGGGATGACAGTCTCCTGGCGTGACTTCAGCGGGGGCTCTCCGGAGCTGTCCGCCGACTGTGAGGGACGGCACACACCCTGCGCACTTGCTACGCACGGTTCGGGATTGTTCTCAAACGGCCGCTCACGTAGATTTACTCTGCCTCTTGCAACGTGAAGTCTTGACTGCAAGGCGTTCGCCGTGTCCTGACCCTTTGCTTCTCTCACTGCACCCACCCTGTGTCGCACCGCATCACTGGTAACTGTGCCCACCTAAGATCTGTTTTATTCCTTGACGTTCAGACGAGGAAAAGGCAGAAGAGAGCGAGCGTTTAAGGAACACCTCCTGCGAGGCCTGGCGTCCCGTCTGCACTGTCAGGTGTAATCCACCCCATGGCTCTGTGAGGTGAGCACGCCGTCACTCCCGCCGAACGCTCGAGAAAACTGAGGGTCAGCCCTGGCCGGCTTGGCTCAGTGGTTGGAGCGTCGGCCTGCGGACCAGAGAGTCCCGGGTTCGGTTCCTGCTAAGGGCACGTGCCTCGGTTGCAGTTTGTCCCCAGCCCCGGTTGGGGTTGTGCGGGTGGCAGCCAATGTGTCTCTCTCACATCGATGTTTCTCTCTCTCTCTTCCCCCCTCTCTCCCTCCCGCTCTATCTGAAGATAAATGCAAAAATGTCCTCGGGTGAGGATAAATAAATAAATAAATAAATAAAAAGAAAACTGAGGGTCAGAGAGGAAATTTACCCAAGTTGACAGCGCTAGAGACGACACGGCTGGACTGTGTTCGCAGGTTCATCTTAGTCCTGAGCGTCCTCCAAACGCCCAGACCACCATTTTCACATTGTTAGATTTCATACGACGCCGAGCAGCAGCCGCGTGGCACAGGGGGAAAGAGCTCGAGCCTGCCGGGGTTCTGCGGTCACGCTCAGCTGACTCAGCCTCCTGCCACCTCTCTGATCACACCTGAGGTCAACGATCGATCAGCACACGTGAGGAGCCCCTTTCCACAAGCTGAGCCCCACTGTGTTCACTCTCAGTCCCTTCAAGGAGCTGGAATCCACTCTCCTCCCTTCATCTCCCCCTCAGTCCCTGTCCGGCCAGGATGGAGCAGCTCTGGGCTGGACACCGTACCACACTTCTCGGCAGCGCCTCCGCCTGGGCCTCCCCACCTGCCAACCAGGGACATGCCCCGAAAGGGGCAGAACTGACCGGTCAGTCTCACCAGACCCAAGTCAATGTAACTCACACCCCAAGACTTAATTTAGAACACCCTCCCCGCCGCCGTGTACCATGGCGCTTACGTTTGTGGCTATCTTTCTGGCCTGGGGATCTCTGCCAAGGTTATTTTAAGGCTGACTGACACCTCCGTCTATTCTGGGAGAATATCTCCAGAGAGAAGTGGCTTGTGCCCAGGTCCCAAGACCTCTGGAATGTAACATGGGACCGTCCGCAGTGCAGTCTGCGGGGTGGGAATCTGTATTGTGTTCTCTACAGAGACCTGGAGAGAGGTGTCCTCCTCTCACAGGTCAGAGGGACCTAAATGCTCCCAGCCTCTGCTGACCCCATTTCAAATCAACCAATCAAACCATAAAACGGAACAAAGTGCAGACACACGCCACCACACAGGTGAACCTCACAACACTGCACGGAGGAAGAAGCCAGACACACACGACCGCGTGCTGTATGATCCCATTTCTGAAACGTCCAGAATAGGCAAGTCCGGAGAGACAGAAAGCAGACAGCTGGTTGCCGGGGGCTGCAGAGAGGGGTGACGGGAGTGACTGCTTAAAGGATACGGGGTTTTCTTTGGGGCGATGAGAGTGTTTCGAAATGAGACAGAGGTGGGGTTTGCACAACCTTGTCAGTGTACTAAATGCCACTGAACTGTACACCTTCACATGGTTCGTTTCATGGTATATGAATTTCACCTCAAGTTTTAAAAATGCCCGCATCCCTGCAGAAGGACTTGGGCGTGGCGGCGGGCTGCGCACCTGCGCCAGGGGACTGAGCAAAGAGGAACTGGGGCGGGAAAGCAGAAGGCGCCCTGGGTGTGGCCGGCACGCAGCCTGCAAGCCTTTCGCTGTCATTCCGTTTTAAGAGGTGGCCATAAATTCAACTTGAGCTTCCCAGCAGCTGAAGCAAAACAGAGGATGTGAGTTCTTCCAAAATTTGCAGAGTCCAAAGAATGAAATGTGTCACGTATTCAGAAAATGCTTTCTTGAAGGTTGGAAGGATTTTCTCCCAGGAGTCCCTGAAGGGGACCACTTTCGGGATGGGCTCCCACTGGTGACGGGTCTCCTGGCAGTGTCCCTCCGCCTGGCCCTACACACACCAGCCCTCTTCTGTAAGAAGAAGCCTTGGCAAACCTCCCAGCCCATCTTTCCCAGGCCCACAAAGGAGTCAATCCCACTCAAGAAAGTGTGGGACTCACAGACCCCCCCACACCCCAAATAAGCCAGAAATGTTGTCTAGACAGTACATCTCATTCAGCAGTTGGTTCACCTAATGTTTGCTGGGCAGGTGCCGCTGCGCCCGGCCTTGCTGAGGCCCCAGGGGCACAATGGTCAGCAAAGCACACTCGGGAGGCTTGCCTTCTGGAATGGGAGCTAGACAATGCTGTTTTCGAATCCTGTAAACATATCATTGCTACTGGTGTTTAGCATGAAGAAAAAGGAGAGGAAACATGTGAGGACTTAACAGTCACTCCTGGAGGGACAGTCACGGCTGCCAGTGAAGGAAGGCTTCTCCTAAGGTAGTCAAGTTCGAGAAGACAGCTGAAGGAAGGGCAGACCGGCCGAGAGAAAAGAACATGAGCAAAAGCCCTGAGTGGGAGGGAGGAGGCTGGAGGGTGCCAGGGAGAGACAGAGGGTCAGCGTCACTGAGGCACAGGGTGAGAGAGAGAGCAGAGGGAGGAGAGGCCAGACCGTGGCAGACTGAGGGGGAAGGACGGAATGTGTCCAGCTGCACTACCACCCATTCCAGGGGGACCGCAGAGAGATGGCCCCCAGGTCCGGAAGGAAGCTGGTTTCCAGGACTGAGGGGTGTTAGGACACTGTTTCATGCATCCGTCCCCAGGTACAGGGAGGCAGACTCCAGAACAAACCAGGCCCGTGTCCCACTGGTCGTGCTGGGCAGGAGAGTGCTTCCTCTCACCGGGAGCCCTTCCTGGCTATCCCTAGGATCATTGGTGTGTGTACCAAATGCTCTGAACTCCTCCAGTGTTGTCCTGCAGGAGCGACAGGATCTCTCCTCACATCCCAGGGAGTCTTGAGGATTCTCTTGGCTTCCATAGCAACTATGTATGGAGCCTCGTCACGTGTTAGACCCTTCAGACATCACAAGTGCCATGTGAGAGAGGCATTATTAGCTACATTTTAAATATGAGAAACCTGAGACCAAGAGGTTGGAATGTTTGCTTATGATGACTCAGGTAGTCAGTGGAAAATCCGATTTTGAGCCCAGGTCTTCCTGACCCTTCAGACTGCTGCCTTTTCAACCACAGTTCACTGACCTTCTGTCTGGTTACCATGGAATGCCTTCAAAGGCTTTCAATCTAGGTCATATCTATGCCTGCAACCAGCTCGTAGACTTGAAGAAAGGCACTGAATTATGTTTTCCCAAGGAGTTGTCTGATTTAGGGTTTCCAAAATGCATTCCTCAACATTTTAGTTCCTCAAGGTTCTGCACGAGAAGGGGAGCTCACGGTCAAGTCCACTGGAGAAACCCAGCACACTCAGCCTCCCGCTTGGTGATTCACACTGTGGTTGAGGCTCTGAGGAGCTCATGCAGTCAGGCATTCTCCCACCTGTTGGACCAGGGGGTCCTCCCGGTGTGCAGTCCCTGCGGTCATCCCAAGAAACTTCTAGAACCCACACTTCAAGAAGCACTGGACTTGCACACTCAAGCACAGATTGCTCTCTTCCACGTACCATTCTGGGCTCGGGGAAAAACGTAAATGGTCAAGATAAATGGATCCTGCCCTCAAAGAAATCCCACTCTGGCAGGGGACATAAACATGTCTACAATGAACTGTAATGTCATGTGCTCAGTGCCTCGCCTGGTGCCGAGGGACAGACGCTTGTTGGATGAGAGAGGGCTGGGAGGGATGTCGAGTGCTGAGATGACCTAAGAGAAAGAGTGGTGCACCCTGTGTGGGTGGAGAGGCAATGGGGGTGATCAGAAGGACCTGACAGAAGAGGTCACCAAGTGGGGCCTTGAAAGATAAGCCAAAAAGGGGAGTGGAAAAGATGACCAGAACTTTATTGCCAAGAAGATAGATCTGCCAAGGTACAGAATGTTCAGGAAATGGTGAGTAATTTGACAAAGCTGAACGGGAGCCTAGCAGGGGGGCGCAGGGGGATGGGGCTCCGGTGCTCTCTGAGAGAGCATACTGCCTGAAAGGCCACGAGTTTATGACCCAGGGACCCTCGCTGCCTTCTCTCGTCCGGTCTGTAACACAGCTGGAATTCCTGGTCTAGATTTCTGACCACACCCTACCGCTCACCCAGAAAGAGTGGAGACACCATGGTCGGAGAGGAAAATCTGACCCTGAATTTACACCCACGTTTTCCTTATCTGGGTTTCCAAAGGTTACCTGGAGCTCTGCTTAGCAGTTAGGAATACTTTAGGCTGTAAGTAACAGAAAAGTCAACTAAAGTGACTCAAATAATTTTTTCTCTGTGGGACAGGAAGGGCCCAGGGTGAGGTGATAAGGGTGATAGCCAGCGGTACCCACATAACTAACCCATAGTAACTTCGTTTCAGGTGCCTGCCCCAGAGCAGTTCAGTCATCTGGTCAACCCAGCTCCCACCATAGGCCTTTCCCACAACAGGAGTTTGTTTCCGTCACGTGATAACAGCTGAGGTAGGACGTGCTGGTTATAATTCAGCAGCTCCATGATGTCGGGACTACTGTCTCTGCAGTTCTCCTCACCTTTCCATCTTGTGTACATGATTGCTTCTTGGATGTTTCTGCAAACCACTCAGTTCCCTTAAGGTTAATGCAAAAAGCATTTTACTCTTTAGATGATTTAAATGGACACTGTGGGAATTTAAGGATTTCGTTAAAAGGCCTCAGGGAAAAGGCACAACTAATTATGTGCCTTAAACATAACACACAGCAAACTCTGACCAGAGCACTTGGAGTACAGGACAGCCCGTGCTCGGGATGTCACACTCCGCCTTCCCCAGCAGGAGTCTTTAGACTCTCTCATACGTCCCCTGGGATGGGGTGGGGATGGGACTTCTCGCTTCATGTGCAAAACGGTCAGAGAGGTTTAAAAGGAAGGTTCAAAGCAGGTGCACAGAGAACGAAGGCCCAAAAAGCTGGGGAAGTCTGCTGGGTCTTTTATACACACAACTCGACTATAGCTGTGTCTTCCTTTGCTTTTCTGCCTTTCTGATTCCTACGCAGTTTTCATAACGAAGGCTCGGTTCCTCATGCTGACGCCGCCCTTCTTCTGGGGTCTTTAAGGTGGGGTAGCAACAGCCACTCTGCTGGGTGCTGTTACGGGCCAGACAGTGCCATGCACCTGACACGATCTCTCACTGGGCCTCACAGCTGCCCAGGAGAACAGGAACGATCGTCACCCCACTGTGCAGATGAGGAAACTGAGGCTCCGAGAGGCAAATTAATGTGCCTGGGACTGTCGCCAGCAGGTGCCAAGCTCCTGACCATCACACCGCTCAGCTTGTGCAGGCTGCTGCTGAAGCCTGAGAAATCTACAGCTGCTCAGAGGAGGGGTGAAGGCCTCACACGGGCAGTCGCCGGAAGCTGAGCCCCACTGGGCTCCCTGCCAGCACTGACCCAAAGTGCCCGGACCATGGTCGGCTCCTCTGTCTCCTTCACTTGGGCAGTGCGCATGGGCAAGGGGAATAATACAAATAGAGCTCCAGCTCGAGCCAGGCCTTGAGTAACACTCGATCTGAATGACAGTTCAACAGGAAACCTAGGAGACTGGTGATGCCAATGGTCAGCCCTGCAGCCAGGAAGATCCAAATCGTGCCAGCTGTGTGACCTCGGTCAAGCTCCCTCACCTCTCTGAGCCTCATTTCCTCGATGTAAAATGGTGCCCAGCAGGGACTCCTGTGAACACCATATTAAATGAGTCACGGTGATGGTTTGGCCCTCGATCAACAGCAGCTCCTGTGTGACTGCTCCCTAGGGGGAGGTTGCAGTAGCCCCATTCTAACGGTGAAAGACACCGAGGTGGCTTGCCTGGGTCACATAGCTAGAAAGTGGCAGAGCCGGGCCTGGAACCCAGGCCAGAGTCAGCTCTGTTCAGGAGCCATGATGCGTCTTTCCATCGGAAGTGACCCTGCAGTCTCTCTCTGAGCCGGGCAACCTCAGACGGAGGCAGAGTGTGCTGCCAGGGAAAGATTTGCTCTCTCTGAAAGCCAAAACCTCAAGGAATGAGGCCTGGGTGAGGCCAGACCCAGGGCAGAGGGGCCTCTTTCTGCTCTCAGTGGCAAGCACAAGGGGAGTCTACATTGTGGGGGCTGCAGAGGGGAAGTCGGAAACTGGGGAGAGGGCACGTGGCGCTGCCCGTGTGCCCTGGAGGCAGCGGCACACCACGAGCATGGCTGCTGGGCCCGGAGCAGCAGCTCCGCATCATGGCCACGGTTCAGACACGACAAGACACGTGGGCCTGCCACGGACTGCTCCTGTTCAAGTCCACGCAGTCTCGGCCTCCAAGGCCCCCATCGGAAAACACTCAGAGACATTTTCCCAGGCTGGTGCAAACATGCTCCAGGAGGCTCCTTCCAAGTGCCCCTGCCTTCTTCAAACAGGCCCAGAGGTTTTTCCTTGGGCACAAACGACGGCGTGTTTGCACAGAAATGCAAACAGTAGGTTGGAGTGATCAGAAAGGTTGGGTTGTGCCTTTTTCATTAGAACTTTGAAGTAGATGACCAGGGTGCTGCCCTGGGGGAGCTGCCAGCGCCGCTGGGCAAGAGGCACGGGGTCTGGACGTGGTTGGCACAGCTCTCCGGTGCTCTGCACACTTCAGCAGAGAGGCAGCATGCGTCCAGCCAGTTTTATAACCACCCCCCCCCCTTTCTGGGTGCCCAAAGCAGAGAATTCTCTGCCACCAGGCCTACCTGCCCAGGACGCACACCATCAGCGTGAGGTGCCCTCTTCCTGGTAATCTGACGTTAGAAGTATCAGTCAGGGGCCCCAGGGGACAGCCTGTTCCCACCCAGAATGCGGAGGAAAAGCAATGGGCTGTCACAGAAAGAGCAGAGGGTTTGGAAAAGAAGGCCTGAGGCCCAATTCCGGCTTTCTCACTTTCCTCCTTTGAGGCCTCAACCGAGTCCCCCGAGTCCCCCGTCCACGTCTGGAGAACGTGGTGCATGGGGCCCTTTCTGCCGTGTCTAGGGCTGAGCAGGTGAGGAGGTGTGTGTGCGGGCTCTTACGTGTAAAGGGCCCAGCACTCGGGAGGTGCCCACTCATGGTTTTGAATGAACGAGTGAACTAACAAGTTGGTACACTTACAGGGGACACAAGCTCTGAGAGGGCACTGAGCATGTTCGTGATTAAAGACCAGGCCCATTTAAAGCACTGAGTAGACATGGGTAGACATCCTCCGTGATTCCTCGAGCGCGTGGAAGAAGCCAGGAGGCACCATGTTAGACCAACCCTGGCCCACGGCACCCTGCTGTTGAAAACCCTCCCAGTCCCCCTGCACTGAGAACAAGCACCCCCATCCCGGCCGTATTTTATATGGACAGAAACAGAACAACAGCATGGCACTGTGGACGCCAAGGCCAAGTATGGGGGCTCCCTTCCCCACCTGAAACCTTTCAGGGACAGGAGTCAGCGGTGGGGATCTGAGTTAACTACTAGAGGTCGTGCAGCTTTTCAGATCTCAAATGCCCAGCTGGGCATGTGCCAAATTGGGGGTGACCCCACATCGGGGTCCTTGAGTCCTGATCTCACATTTTATCTTTAGGGGCCAAAAGAAAACTTGGCACAGCCCTGGCTGGGTAGCTCAGTTGGTTAGAGTGTCATCCCCATACACCAAGGTTACGGGTTCGATCCCTGGTCAGAGCACATATAGGGACCAACCAATGAATGCACAAATAAGTGGAACTACAAATCAATGTTTTTCTCTCTCTCCCTCCCTCTCTCTAAAATCAATCAATCAATAAATAACTTTTTTAAAGAAAACTTGGCAGACAGGGAGTTGGTCTCAGGTGGGTGTAGGGAAAACCAGGGTTTTAGGCTTCCCACCACCTTCCTTTCCAGAGTGTGATTCTGTGTTAATGAACTATGTCTTATATCGCGTAGGGAGGACCCCTCATCCCACACCCCCACCCAAGTCCCAGGGCCTGCACACAACCAAGGCTTGGGGGATCTGCCAGGCAAGTAAGTGGAGGGCACTGAGGAGGCAGGCTAGGGGGAAGTCAGGCTCCGGGGTGGGGGGAGTCTTAAGAAAAGCCCACATTTCCGACTGAGCCAGCTGGGAACAGGGTAAACGGGGTGCAGGCAATTCTCCCGAGGTGCCTGCCCTGGGAGTCAAGAGTCAGAGGCGGGAGGGGTCAGAGAAGACTGTTCGGTAGGGCAAGCGCCTCTCCCTCCACTAGAGACAGACGATGAAGAAGACAGATCAATCCTTGCGCTCCGGAGCTGACATTCCATTACGGAGGCAGGTGATAAACACGTGGACAAATAATGTAACTCCAGGTGGGGGATAAACGCAACAAAAGAAAATAGCATGGAGAAGGAATTTAGACAGTAAAAGGGAGGGGTGTTTTAGATTGAGTAGTCATATTTCCGAACGGGGACTCATGTGGAGCGAAGGAACAAGTCACCCAATGGCTGTTGATCTGACCACCTGACATCACAACACTTCCTCTTTCTTTCTTTCTGTACATTTGAACCATAATCTGACATTTTAGATGCTGCTGTGTGTCTCTACCTCAGGATTGTGACATCCCTTTATTTGCAAAGGCAAGTTGCCAAGGACAAAATACCAATTTAAATGTCAAAAAGTTTAGTTGCCACTCATTGAATTTGAAGGACAAATATTTAAATGGTAAGGCTAATAAGCTCTAATCTTGATCAAGCCTTTTTTTCCCATGGCTCCTGCTCCTTTAACATGCTGAGGAGACAGGAATACGTCTCCATGTGAGAGAAAAGGTCAGGATGATCCCTCCTTCTGCAGGACTCTTCCTTGTGACCCTGACAAGTTGAATCTGGTGCTGGTTGTTTGCGATCACATCCCGGGTAAAGCAGCACACTCGGGGAGAGCAGTGAGGCCTGAGGCATCAAGAGCCCCAGCGGACCTTGGTAATGAAGTCAGCTTGTGCCCCGAGGAGGAAGGGCTGGGGTGCTGTTAGGATGACCGGGTCTGCACATCACCATGGCGAGAAAGCTTCCAGGTCTGGTTCACTTTGCACTTGCAAAGAACTCTGCCAACTTCCTGTGGTTAGTTCTCAGCCCATCGCAAGGAAGATGAGAGATAAACTGAGGCATGCAACGCCACCAAATCAATCCAGTACTCTACCTACTAGATCTCTGGTCCCCTTTGCGATGTCGTGCCTGACATGCAAAATGGCCAATCCAGGAAGACTGGTCTGAGCTCTCACTGTTCAGGAGAACAGGGAAGGGGACAGCAAGGCAGTGATGAAACAGAGGATGATTCTCTCTATACGCCAACTTGATTGACTAGCCAGCAGCCTTAGAAACAGAATAAGGCCTTAGCTGGTTTGGCTCCGCGGATGGAGCATCAGCCCACGGACCAGAGAGACCTGGGTTCGATTCCGGTCAAGGGTACGTATGTCAGTTGCAGTTCAGTCCCCAGCCCTGGTCGGGGTTGTGCAGGAGGCAACCAGTCAATGTGTTCCTCTCACCTCGATGTTTCTCTCTCTCCCTCCCTCCCACTCTATCTGAAGATAAATAGAAAAATATCCTTGGGTGAGGATTTAAAAAAAAAGGAAACAGAATGAACCTTTAAGTTCTCACTTCTACAATCCAATGACAGAAAAAGATTTCAGGGATGTCACCATGACTTTGGGGCAGTGAGATTAAGAGAATCAGAGGGGGAAAGAGCCTTTACTTTTAATTGTATATACTTGTATTAATTTAAATGTTTTTACATCTGTATTCCTTTGTTTCCTTAATAACTTTATAAACTAGTTTAGCCTTTATTATTAAAGCAACTTCTCAGATCAGAAATCTTTCTCATGATAAGACCCCATTAGAATATTCACTGGCATGGAACTGTAGTCGCTCTCTCGGGGGCCCCATACAATCATTGCACTTTGGAAATGTTTTGTTTTTAATCCTCACCCAAGGGTATGTTTCCATTGATTAGAGAGGGGGAGGGAGAGAGAGAGAAGAGACAGAAATATCTATCAGTTGCCCCACCGTATGTGCCCCAACCAGGGACCGACTCCGTAACCTAGGCATGTGCCCTGACCTGGAATCGAATCTGCAGTCTTTTGGTGTATGGGATGATGCTCCAACCAACTCAGCTAGAATGGCCAGGGCCTTTGGAGACGTTTTTAAAATGGCAAAATGATTATAACAAGTAACTAAAACAAAAAGAGGTGAACTCTTTGCTCACTTTTGAAGTATTAGGGAGCATTGTAAACCTTAATTCTGACCATCATGGGCTTTGCAAATCAACATGACCCTAGAGATGAACAGTAATCCAGACAGTCCAAAAAAAAAAAAAAAAAAACACAAAAAACCAAAACCTCTGTAAAAGGAGACTTCCACTCTGGATATGATGAAGTAACAGGAGCTGGACCCACCCTCCGGCATGACACAACTATGAAACTGAACAATACCTGAACCAATGTAAAATAGACTGAACAAAATATATGAAACAATGATTTTCAAGACGTTGGATATGATGCAAGAAGATACAGTGACCCCAGCAAGACTGGAAATAAATGCGGTGAGCCCTATGGTTGTCTCAGCTTACTGCCTTGAGGACATTTCCAGGCTATGGCATGGGGAGGAGAAACCAAACGGAGCCTGGAAGACACTGTGTTTAGCAGATAAAGCTGAAAATACAGGGAGACCAGAGCAGCTAGAGTTTGCAGGACACAACAGCAAAGAGGAGAGAGCTGCACAGGAAGAACAGAGGTCTGCAGAGGGTCCCTGTGAGCATTCAGCAGAACACTGATCAGTGTATGTTTGTGAGGAAACCACAAAAGGATAGGGAGAGAACCACCCAAAAGGATGGGAGGGAACAGTGCTTCTTACAATCAGCCGGACTGGTTATAATATTGGAAAACCCTACATTTCAATGAGTATTGGGTATAACAAGAAAGGTCTTAACTAAGTAGTAGAGAATACTTAGCTCTAGACAAAAATGCTGCTCAGATCCAGTCTAAAAGAAATTTAAAAGCAGACCTGAAAAGGTCAAACTGTGTCCAAGTAACTTAATCTCATCCCAGAATAAAGCTCAAAAATATGTATAGGAATACAAAAATATCCAGCAGTGAAGATTGAGAAGTTCATGATTTCCAGCATCCAAACAAAAATTACCAGGCATTCAAAGGAGCAGGAAAATACAGCCCACAGGGAGCAGAGAAACCAATGGAAACCGACCCAAAAATGTCAAAGGTGTAGAGTTAGCAGATAAGAACATGGCGACAGTTACTATAACTGTATTCCATATGTTCAAAAGCTTAACACTGATCATGTTAAGTAGCAACACTGAAGATAAAGAACAAGAGACACAAACCAAACATCTAGAGATGAAAGCTACAATGTCTGAGATGAAATAATACACTGAATGAGATTAATGACAGACTAGACACTGCAGAAGAGATTAGTGAACTTGAACTCATATAGAAACTATGCAAAGCAAAACACAAAGAGAATAAAATACTTTTTAAAAATGAAAGAAGCGCCCTGGCCAGTTTGGCTCAGTGGTAGAGCGTAGGCCCGCAGACCAAAAAGTCGCGGGTTCTATTCCAGCCAAGGGCATGTATCTCGGTTGCAGTTCGTCCCCGGCCTGGGTCGAGGTCATGTGGGAGGCAGCCAGTCGATGTGTCCCTCTCACATCGATATTTCTCTCTCTCTCACTTTCTCTCTCTCTCTCCCTTCCTCTCTATTTATCTATCTGAAGATAAATAGAAAAATATCCTCAGGTGAAGATTTAAAAAATTATTTTTTTTAATGAAAGAAGCATTTTTTAGTTGTGTGACAACTTCAAGCAGCTTAATATGGGTGTAATTTGAACTCCAGAGAAGGTGAAATAGGATAGAAAAAAAATATTTGAGGAAATAATAATATAACATTTTCCAAATTTAGTGAAAAATAAAAACACATATATTTAAAGAACTTAACAAACTCCAAAAAAAAAATACAAAAAAAAACCTACTTCAAAATATATCATAATCCAATTGCTCAAAATAGATAATAAAGAGAAAATCTTGAAAGCAGCCAGAGAATAAAGAAGATACATTATAACAGAGGACCAAAGATAAGAATGATAGTACATTTCTCCTCAGAAATCATGCAAGCTAGCAGATAGGGCGGCAACACCTTTAAAGTACTAAGAGAAAATAGCTGTCAACCTAAAATTCTATACCTAGTGAAAAAAAGTCTTTCAAAAATCAAGGAGAAATAAAGGCTGCATACAAAAACAGAAAGAATTTATCACCAGAAGATCTGCATTACAGGAAAGGTTAAGAAAATTTTTCCAGACAGAACAATAGCAGATGGGAATATGGATCTCTACAAAGAAATAAAAAACACTGAGGGTAACTATATGATATATTTTCCTTAATATTTAAATGTCTTTTAATTGATTGTTTAGATAGAAATAATATTATATTTGTAGGTTTATAATGTATGTGCAAGTAAAGTGTAAGATAATAGCACAAAGGCCAGAGAGGAGAAATGGAAATATACTTTGTAGGGTGCGAGTAAAGCAGGACTTAGAGGAAAATTTATAATACCACATGTCTAAGAAGAAATATCTCAAATCAATGACACCAGCTTCCAACTTAAGAAACTAGAAACATTTTTAAAGCAAATGAAATTCAAAGTAAGCAGAAGAAAGAAAATAATAAAAATAAATACCTAAATAAATAAAATAAAAAACAGGAAAAACAATGGAATAAAAAAAAAATCACTGAAACCAACAGGTCTCTTTGTCCTTGGAGAAGATAAAAATGATAATAAACATCTAACCAGACTCGTCGGGAAAAAAGAGAGAAAACACAAGTTACCAATGTTAGGAATGGGAGGGGGCATCAGTACAGGTTCTACAAATATTAAAAAGTAATAAGAAACTATTTTGATAATGTGATGCAATACTGTCTACAACTTAGAGAAAATGGGCAAATTCATTGAAAGACACAAACTACTAAACCTCATTTAAGAATAAACAGATACCCTGAAAAGACCCACATCTAATAAATAAAGTGAATTTGGAGTTTAAAACCTTCACACAAGCAAGCTCCGAGCCCAGATGGCTTCACTAGTGAGTTCTACCAACATTTAAGAAAGAATTAATACCAATTCTATACAATCTCTTCCAAAATAACTGAAGTATAGGGAATATATCCCAACTCATTATATGAGGCCAGCATTACCCTGATACCAAAACTAGATAGAGATATTTCAAAACAGAGACCAATATCTCATATGTGTATAGGTTAAATAATCCTCAATAAAATATTAGCAAATTGAACCAGACATTATATATAAATAGAATCAATATAATTCACCATATTTGTAAAAGAAAATCCATAAGATCATCTCAATTAGATGCAAAAACAACATTTGGAAAAAATCCAACCAATATCCATTCCTGACAAAAATCTCAAAAAGCAAAGATTAGAAAAGACTTTCCTCAACTTGCTAATGGGCATCTATGAAAACCCTACAGCTAATATCAAACTTAATGATGAAAGACAGAATGCATTCCCCTTAAGATGAGAAACAAATCAAGAATGTTCACTCTCATGATTTCTATTCAGATTTGTACTAGGAGTTCTATCCAGTGCAATAAGACAAGAAAAAGAGGGGTGCAGGAGTATCATTCGATTCCTAGGCCCCCGAGAGAGGCATGGAAGTGTCGCAGACTGTTGGCAGGTGGGAAAAGGCCACGCAGTGCAAACCAGGAGGCTGCAAGACGCTGCATGGACTGACACCCAGGAGTGGGTAGGAAGCGGGCTGCCTCGTGGTGCATGCCAGCCGAGGGCCCTTCCCCTCCTGAGGTGAGGGCGTGATCTAAGTGTCTCAGAATAGATGCAACTCTGGAAGAAACGACTAAGATGAAGTTTCCAATCCTCATAAAATAAGGAATTTTCTTGAAAAAAGAAATTAAGCCACTATAGGAAAACAGTTGTGTCTTTCACAACTTATTTTGTGGATTGAGAAATATAAAAATGCTATTCTTAAGTGGTGGCATGTGTTATTTAGAAATAATGATGGGCTCATATGGGAATCACAAATCTTTACAACATGCCACATCTATCCAGAGGTTGGGAAGGGGTATGTTCTCATTTGGATGCAGAGACTCCACAGCAGTTGCTGAGATACATCTCAGAGCTGTAGAGGGACAGGTCCAGAGGTCAATAGAAGAGACTAGAGAGTCCAGAAATAGATCCACACAGACATGTTCAATTGATTTTTGACAAAGATGCCAAGGCAACTAGAAAGGATCACCCTTTTAACAAATGGTACTAAAAAACTGGACATTCATGTGAAAAAAAACCAAACACTTTTGACCCATAACTCACACCATTCAAAAATGAACTCAAGCCCGGCCAGTGTGGCTCAATGGCTTGAGTGTCATCCCATGGACTGAGAGGTCCCAGTTTGATTCCCAGTCTGCCCAGGTTGCAGGCTCAATCCCCAGTAGGGAGTGTGCGGGAGGCAGCTGACCTATGTGTCTCTCTCATATCAACGTTTCTATCTCTCTCTCCCTTCCTCTTCTCTCTAAAAAATCTATTAAAAACATATTTAAAACAATTAACTCAAAATAGATCACAGACTAAAACTACAAAACTTCTAAAAGACATTATAGGACAGAATCTTTGAGATCTTAGACTGGGCAGAGTTCTGAAATACACCAGAAGCACAATTGGTACAGAAAAAAATGGATACATAAGACTTCATCAAATTTTAAAATTTTTGCTTCTCAAATCACACTGTTAAGATAAGAAGACAAGCTACATAGTGAAAGAAATATTTGCAAATCACATACTTGATAAAGGACTTGTATCCAGAATGTATAAAGAATTCTCAAAACTCAATAATAAGGAACAAACAACCCAATAAAAACTTGGGCCAAAGATTTGAACACACTTTAGCAAGAAGATATATGGATGGCAAATAATCACATGAAGATATGTCCAAAATCATTAGTCATTAAGGTAATACAGATTAAAGCCACAACAAGATATACCACACAACTTACAGTATGGCTTTAACATTTTCTTTCTTTTTTTATCCTCACCCAAGGACATTTTTCAACTTTTTGTTCAGATAGAGTGGGAGGGAGAGAGAGAGGAAGAGAGAGAGAAACATCGACGTGAAAGGGACACATCGAGTGGCTGCCTCCCACACGACCAACCAGGGCCGGGGACAAATCGCAACCGAAGTACATGCCCCTAGGGGGAACTGAACCCGGGTTTCTCTGGACCGCAGGCCAATGCTCTAACCGCTGAGCCAAACTGGCCAGGGCAACATTTTCTTTAACTGACAATATCAAGTGCTGGTAGGGTGCGGAACAATAGAAATTCTCGTGCACTGCTGGTCAGAAAGCAAAACTATGCACACATTTTGGAAAACAATTTGTCAGTTTTGATAAAGTCAAACACTCAGCCATCTGACCTAGCAATCCCACTCCTTGGTGGAGACTTATGTTCACATGAAACTTGTATGTGAATGTTTATAGTAGTTTTAATTATAATCATTAAAACACTGGAAATAATTTGTGATGGTTAATGTTATGTATTAACATGGCTGGGCCATAGTGCCCAGGTAGATGTTTGATCAAACATTATTCTGAATGTTTCTGGAAGAGTGTTTTTAGATGAGATTAACAATCAAATCAGTGGACTTTGAGAAAAGCAGATTGCTCTCCATAATGTGGGTGGGCTTCATCCAATCAGCTGAAGGCCTGACTAGAACAAGACTGACATTCCTCAAGCAAGAGAAAATTCTGCCAGCGAATAAATGGCCTTCAACTTGAACTATAACATGGGCCCTTCCTTGGGCCTCCAACATGCTGGCCCACCTGCAAATGTTGCACTTGCCAGCCTCCATAACTATGTGAGCCAATTCTTAAAAATAAATCCTTCTCTCATATATGTATATATGTATATATGAGATATATATATATATATATATACACACACACACACACACACACACATATATATATATATACACACACACACGCATATATATATATAAGATATATATACCAATAAGATATATATATATCTTATTGGTTCCATGTCTCTGGAGAATTCTGGCTAATATGCAACCCAAAAGTGTTTCAACTTGGGAATGGATAAGCAAACTGTAGTATATCCAATAATGGACTAGTACTCAAAATAAAAAACAGCAGACTCCTGCTACATACAATAACATGGATGAATCTCAAAGGCGTTGTGCTAAGTGAAAGAAGCCAGACTCGCAGACATGCTGCATGATTCTATTTATGTAGCATTCTTGTAAAGACAGAACTATAGAGCTGGATGAGAGGAGGGGGAGGGGTTAATGCAAAAGATCACAGATACTTCCTTGGGGGTGACGGATGTTCTGTATCTTGACTGTGGTGGTAGTTACATGTCTCTGTGCATTTGTCAAAACTGATAGAACACCAAAAACAATAAATTGTACTGTATATTAAGATAAAATATAAAGTGAAATGGAGTGAGAATCCTGGACCAGTACAAGAGGGAAGGAACCTAGAGAAAAGGCTCTTCCCCTGCCCTGAGTGGCCCCCTGTCAAAGCTAGAGGAAAGATGGTTTTGCAGAGGAGATGTTTATGGCTTAGGATGAAAGGCAGTATTTGTCCCTTTGCCCACAGTCCACTGGACAGACCTGAGCCACAGGCCAACCTAACTGCGAAGAAAGCTGGGGAATGTAGGGGAAATCGAGGAACAAGTCTCTTAGACTCCAAAAAGTCTGTGAAATTTTTGAATAATTCCAAAACTCCCAAAATTCCACCTTTCTAAAGTGGAATAAGAAGTTCAGCGCTCTCTGTGTAACAATCCAGGGTGGGGATTCAGGTCAGCAACAACTCGACTCCACACAGTCCCTCGGGGGCCCGGGTTGGTGGCAGTTCCGCCATATGGAAAAGTCCTCAGAAAGGGTGCTAAGGGCCAAACCTGAAAGTCACACTCATGACTTCCACTCACAGTCTATTGGTTAGAACTCGGTCACATGACTGAGTCACATGACTTCAATATTTTGTCAACACTGAAGAAAAGGAAGGGAATACAGTCCACATGTCCGGCGGGAGGGAAAAAATGGATTTTTCTGAATAGATAGAGGGCACTACCCACCTGGATTTTATAATTAGATTTGCCAAATACCAGTTATTTCTCACCTCTCCCCTGGTACCCTCCCCTAATCCTCTCCTTCTGTGGCCTGACCTGTGCGCACTCAGCTATGTCCCCAACCAGACACCTCGCGGTTTTCTAATTCCGCCCTCTAAGGACAAGCCCTCCTTTCAACAAGGAGGCAATCTGGGAAATGATTGCATGGGCTCTTGACAGCAAACCCCATGCTCTCCTGCAATTCGCTCCTCTGGTGATAATTCACTTCGATTTTATTTTTTCCCTAGAGGCGGGCAAGGACCTGTTTCGTTCGGTTCTCTGTTCCCCGTGCCCAGAGCCATATGCGAGGTACAGTGTAGGCAACCCAGTAAACACTTGTTAAAGGAATGTATGGATTTTCCTTCAGTCTCAGAATCTTAGAAAGTTCACACTGGATGCTGGGAAAGTCTTCCCTGACTCACACGTGAGCCTACCTCCCTGGTCCCTGGGGGCGCCCCTGACCATGGCCACGCCTCCCCACGGCTCACTCCCTCCCTCGCTGAGCTCCCGCCTCCTACACCCACGGCAACCTTGAAAGAAACCACATGCAACATAAGGCCTTCCCCTCTTTCTGTGGTATTGCCAATCTTTGTAGAAACCGGAGCGACGGAGACTTCAGAGTCTGTCTGAGCCCCACTTTCCAACTTTCGTCAACACTGGCTGTCAGTGTGGAATCTGCCACGGCTGAGATATGTGTCAGTGTGGCATGAGCCTGAACTGAGCAGAGGAAGACTCGCTGCGTTCCAGCGAGGCCGCGTAACAGCTGTGTGGTTTCTATAAATCACCTCGAGGCTCTGAGCTTCGGCTTGCTCTTGGTAAGCACGTAACAACATCTCCCCTGTCCACGGCACAGGACTGTCGTCAAATGCATTGCGTTCCTTCACTCACTAAATGGTCACCAGTGGCCTACGTTCTGAAGATGCACCAGTGAATCCAACAAACTTGCTGCATCTCGGAGTTCAAGGGAAAGGGAAGCAGACTGTAAATAAATCACCACGTGAATCTGTCACACAGCAGGCGGTGCGGAACCACAGCACAGGGCAGCGGAGTGAGGGCCGTGGAGGAAAGGAGCTTCGGCATTGCATGCAACACGTCCCAGAAGGAACACTGGAACAGAGACCTACGGAAGGAGCGAGTGAGCCGAGCCCAGATGCGAGGGACAGGAGGGACAGCGGCAGTCCTTTGGCTTATCTGGTTGCTTATATGCCAGCTTTGGCCACCGGGGGCTCTCTCGTCCACGCAGCACCTTTTGGACTTGGACGCTAACATGGCCACGACAAAAATGAGAAGGCGGTTCGCTCCAGTGGCAAGACAAACCCAAGACCGACAGCCCTCTCTGACTGCCGCACACTGAGCCCTCCTCTGACCCTCTGTTGACGGGCTGAGACCTCCAGGCAGCTTCCTGAGAAAGGCCACGAGGCCACGGCTGGCTGTAGGAGGTCCTTGTGTATGTGGCCTCTCCATATTCGGAAAGCCCATAGCCAAGGCAAGGGTAATTATACACCTCGACAGAGAAACGAAAAAACATCTGAACAGTGCTGGGTCGTAATGAAGCGGTTCGGGCTCCATAAATAGTGCTGCCCTAGTCCTCAGCCATCGCGGAAGCAAATTAAAGCTTGTCTCGGTGCTGGGCATGAACTCGCTGCCCTGCCCCACCCCGTGTTCCACGGGACTTCACCAGGAGTACCATCTATGACAGAAGGACCAAAATCTGGGGACATTTACACAACCCCAAGGACAGGAGAGGAGCGTGTGGGGGCCTCTCGAGACACACCATTGTCTGACACATCACAAACGCCCCTCTTGACAAACGTCTGGAACCACACAATCCCCGTGCTGGCTTCAGACCCCAAGACATGAGTGCCTGGCCGTGGGCAGCACCGCACACATCCTTCTCCTTTTACTCAGCAGGGCACAGTCTCGCGAAATGAACTGGCTCTGGATGGAAAGAATAAAAAACATCACCACAAAGAAGGCCCCTTTGGAAGAAACGTGCATGGAGGGTCAAATGCTCCCAGGGTCTAGCTTGTGTCAATGGGTCACGGGGCAGGGGGTGGGGGAGGCAGGGGCTCTTTCAACCTTGACCTCAGTGATGTGCTCAGGCAGTCAGTCATTCAAATGTGAGGCACATGTCAACACCCAGGTTCCCAGGGACACGGGGCCAACTCTGTAGAGAGCGCTAACACAGCGAATTCTTTTATTTATCTTTTTCTTTTTAAGTCCAACACTTCTCTTTGCAAGAATCTTTTAAAGGAAGCTTTATTACAAGCTCTTTCAAACACGCAGGCAAGTCTCCAGAACAACACGTGCCCTGTCACCCCTGACCAGTGTTACCATCTTAAGATGATGCTGTACTTGCCACAGACCTTTTTTCTTTCTAAAGAAAGAGTGTCCTCACGTATCAGGCCAATCGCTGGCCCAGTCACGTGCGACCAGGATGGTGAAGTCATGTGACCCGAACGTGGTTAATTATGCAGAAGACACACAGGACTCTTCCTCGGCTTCCACGCGGTTTCCTGTGGCTGCCATGGAAATGATCACAGACTGGATGGTTACAGACAGTGACTCCTCTCCCCCAGTCAGGGGGCCAGAAGTCTGAAACCAAGGGGTCAGCAGGGCCGCACTCCCTCCGAAGGCACCAGGCAAGGGTCCCTCTGTGTCTGGTGGCCTCGGGCGTTCCTCGGCTGTGGCTGCACCTATTGCTCCCAGCTCTGCCTCTGTCTTCACATCACTTCCTTTTTCTCCCTCTGTGTGTCTCTGTGTCCTCTCCTCTTGTTATAAGGACACCAGTCGTTGGGTTTAGAGTCCACCCTAGATCCAGGGTGACTTCGTCTTGAGATCCTTCACTAATTACATCTGCAGAGACTCTATTTCAAGAAAAAGTCACATGCTGGGTTACCAGGGGGATGTGACATAGGGGTTCACCACTTGAACCACCGCTTCTCGTCAGGACAGTGTCGTGTCACACGCACACACGCCCCGCAGGGGACCATGGGCCCCGAGAGAGCAGGGGTCATGCCTCTGCCACGTCATTTGGATTGCCCCAACATGATGCCAGGCGCTCGTTCAGTGCCTACTGACTGACCCAGAACAAGCCAGAAAAAAAATTCTGAAAAATCAATTGATCTGTGGTTTATCGAGGTCCCTGCCTTCCGTGGGCTGCTGTACCCGCCTTTGGCATCCTGCCTTCACCGCCGTTGCCTGGCAGCGATTTTCTGGGCCACCCACCCCACAAAACAGGTGGACTTGCTACCCCGCCCTCTTCTGGGCCGAGGGCGACCACCCCTCCATCCTGGAGTTGACCTCGTCAGACCTTCCCCTGCCTTCTACCGTTTTCCTGCCTGAGAGCCAGAGTCCCAGTGCCGAGGTTCTCTTCCTGTTCCCTCTCTGTCGCTCGAGGGGACAGATGAGTCCTGTTCCAGTTCAGGCTTGTTCACCAGTGGTCTCTGGTGGGAAAGCAATGCCAAGCCCAGCACTCTGACTCGGTTCTCAGTGACAGAGAAAAATATTTGGATTTGGTTGGAGGTTGAACAAACTGGTTCCTAGTTCGGTGTAAGTCCCCGCTCCAGACAGAAGGAATGTCGCTGGAATGCCTCTTCGAGCTAGGGCTCAACAGCTGAAAGGGCTGGGTGTCCAGACAGAGGCCGCCTGCTGAGCAGACACCCGGGCCTTCCTGCAGCTCCAAACTCGGATGTCCGAGGCCTCGGGGACAGGGCCGGGCAGCTCATCTGCCTTCCAGGGATGACAAGCAGAATGCCACTGCCCCACGGGCCAGGCAGCAGCACAGCTGAGCGTGCCCTCGGCCCCAGGAGTGGGGTGGTGGGTGCCACAGGAGACCCAACAGAGAACCCCAATAACTAAGCAGACATTTGGCTGAGTGGGAGATGACAGGGAGGGTGGGTGCTGGGGGAACCAGCCAGAGGTACTCAGATTCAAACTGCCTCTAGCTGGGCGTTCTTCACAGAGGCTGCTGGTTGGAGAGGCCTGCGAGGGACGCTCCGAGGCTTCCACTGCAGCCGCCGATTCAGAGTGCAGCTTCTGGAGGCCGAGTGGCCAGGAAGCAACGCAGGGCCAAGGACAGGACCGCATGCACGCTTGTCCCCAGGGAGGGACTGCAGGGGACGGAGCAGCTGGGGGCGCTGGGGACACCTGGTCGTCTGGCAGTGAACCATCCATGAGGAATTTTGAAAGGAAAACACATATTTCCACTCTGGTCTCCCTCCCACGCTGACCCACACATCAAATGAATCCTCGGATGCAGAGAACTGGTCAGCTGGGCTGATTGGCTCTCCCTGAATGCTGGGAACCCGAGGGCTGAGACCAGAAAGCACGTCCCTGGGGGACTGCCCCAATTCTGCGATGTGGGGAGAGACACCCCTCTGGTCACCACGCAGGGAGCTGAGAGATGCCATCAAGGGAAAAGGAATTCAAGCCCCGAGAAGAGCTTTGGTCCAAATACCTCTGCTTCTCAGGATTGTTTTTTCTCTTTTTACCCTTCAAATAATCAGCCAAAGGGCAACCTTATCTAAGGCAAATCGGGTGTTCCCTGACTTAGCCCGAAGCCATTTTTATCTGCCTTGGCCCTGACCATTGCCAGGCGGCCTGAGACAGGTCCAGGAATCTTTCCCAAGCTGGCCGCGCGGTGGGATGAGCCTGCTAGCACATGCGAGCTCGGCTGCATGCGCTTCGGCTCAGCTCTGCCTGCTCCGTGCTGGATTCAATTAGAGCCTTTCCTACACTTACATCTTCATTAGCTCAACATCGCCGAGGAGATGGAATGTGCTGTCAGCTTTAAAAACAAAAAAAAAGTGTGTGTGTTTTTTCAAGGATTCAACACTGTCCAGTCCTATTAAAAAAAAGAAAGGGAAAAAAAAAAAAACCTCTTGGCTCAAGCAGACATTGCTAATGGTCACGGAATTGATCCACAAGTCCCCAACTCTGTTATATAAAAGGAATCACTGCAACCCATTGGTTCTGTAGCCAAAATTCACAGAAGGCCGCACGTGGTAAATATATATGTATATACTGAATTGAGAAAGAAAAAATATAAATAAAACAAGAACTATCAGAGAACATTTAAACTACGTATGTATATGTGTGTGCATATATAAAATCTTTATCGATGATAAAGACCTTGAAAGAAACAAATGAAGCAGAGCCCCTAGAGCTCAGAGCCCTGAAGACCGCAGCATTCCAAGGCCGAGGCGGGGTGGTCTGGACACAGGAAACCGGGAGCAGCAGAGTCCACGGCAGCCCATGCCACAGCTAGGGACGTTCAGCACACTGTGGCCACTGCCCGTGGCAGAGCCCACCCCAAAGCCCCGGTGCAGCCTTTGCCCGGCTCCCATAGAGTTGCATAGCCTATTTGTGGCTCTGGGGACCCCAGTCCCCACTCTGTCCCTTAACTGGTCCCACGGAGCTGGGAGGTTTGGCATAGGAGGACACAGCATGAGGTGGGCCGGGACATTCCACAGAGCTCCAGGAACCACTTCAGGGGGGAGCAGGTCCATGGGGAAGGTCTGCAGACCCTAAGGCACCCTTGTGAGCAAACATTCGGAGCTGGAAAGTCAGGAGGGGCAAAGGCTGGCCTTGCGCGGTGATGAGGAGATGACAGAATTGACTGTCTCGATCTAAACGTGAGACCTGTCGATCTCCGTTACAGTCGTTCTGGGCTGGCGCCTAAGACTCTTGGAGCTTCCTTCTGTCGCCTACAGAGTCACCTTTCTACCCCGGTTTTGTGTCCCCTGTAGACGTGGTGAGTCTACCTTACATCTCTTTATTGAGGCCATGAATGAAAATGCGGGATAAGGAAAGCCCTCACTGACCCAGGGACCTCCACGCGGATGGGCCCCCACCCATTTATCAAGAGGCTTGTTCAACCAGGGTCACTTTGCCTACCTGCCCTACTGTCCGTCACACAGCTCCCCATCCTACCTGGAAGGACAACACCTGACACGGGGGTGGAGAGGAAGGTACACCTGGGCACTCGGGTTGCTAGTGGCGTCTGCTCTTTCTTTGGGTTTGCAAAGCATCAGGACACACGCTGCGAGACTTGAGCGGGTGGGTGGAGCATGCGTGCAGTTGTGGACCCTGGACCAGGCCACTGCTGCGAACTCCAGGCGGCAAGTGGAGAACACCCTGGCCTCTCCTCAGTGTTATCTCTGGCCAGCCTCTGTGCATTCTCAGCCTGGCAAGAGAGGCCCATTTTTTAAATTCTGGCAACTAGGTGGGGTCTGTCACACGCTGCCTTTGATCGTGGGGTCTTGAGTTAAGCTCAAACCACGTAATTTTCGTTGGGTTCGGTTCGTACTTCCTTCTCACCTTGGATTCGGTTCATCAGAGTCAGCCTTCCAGAAGGGCGTCAGCGCCGACAGTCCTCAGGGGCATGTCCTTAATATACAATCCATAAGGGGTGGCAAGGGAAACAGAAACACTCCCATTCCACCATCAAGAGGTTCAGCCCAAGGACACAAAACATTTTGAAATGAGAGAACGAAAAATATTAAACATTTGAAATAAATAACTGGAAATCCAGTTAACTCCCAATCAAAGCGCATTTAGTCGTTTGAGAAAAGATGAAGCTGCTTTGCAATGCTCCGGAGGCATAAAACGTTTTCAATTCAGAACAGCTGGACTCAGCGGACCCCACCAGTGTCCCGGAGCCCTGGCCTGAGACGGACCCGAGGGTGATGACATGCTTCTCCCCAGGGGCTCATGGGGCTTTCCGCAGCCGCGTGCTCCCATTTGACAAACTGGCAGCAGTTATGACTAGAAGGGGTCCTGCTGCCAACCTGAGGACATATAGACAGCGGGACTAGAGGATGAATGTCAGCTCCTCATCCAGCTGGCCGAGGGACAGCTGCTCACTTGGAATGTAAATGGACGGTACAGGCTGAAAACTCGGAGGAGAAATACCTGCCATTGGTCTTTCAGGGGAGGGGGAGTTGACAGCCCAGAGGCACATTCTTTCAGAGTTGGGGCCTCAGTTTCCTTCCCTGTAAAATGTAGAGACCTTGAGAAGTTGCGAGGGTTTAGTAAGAAGATAATGCAAGTCGGAGAACTGTTGGGAGGGAGTGGGGAGAGAAAAAGAAGGAGAGAGAGGAAAAGAGAAAGAAAGGAGAAAGACGATAATGCCTCTCACCCATGCAGCTGTACTGCCTGAGGCCAAACTAACCCACAGGGAAAGGCACAGTTAATTCTGTTCATGCAACAGATATTTATCGTTATGACGCTGTTCTAAGTGACTAGACTACATCAGTGAATAAAGCAGATGAAAATGCCTGTCCTCATGGAGAGGCGAGAGCTGTGCTACAGCCTGAGCAAACTGTACCTGAAGCCTTACAATCCGAAGACCTTTGAGTTACCCGAGCCAATAACTTCCCATAACACTTAAGCCTGTTTGAGTTGGCTTTTATGTTAC
This sequence comes from Tadarida brasiliensis, assembly GCA_030848825.1. Taxonomy (NCBI): domain Eukaryota; kingdom Metazoa; phylum Chordata; class Mammalia; order Chiroptera; family Molossidae; genus Tadarida; species Tadarida brasiliensis. Next base: position 118,526,103 of record CM061259.1, on the reverse strand, counting down.
TTGCAAGGCAAAGTATCCTAACTGCTACTACCATCCTCTGGGCATGTTGGCACCTGACCAAGCCCTGCATCTGGTCACATTTCAGTCCACATTCAAACTGAGGAGGGACAGAAAAGATAAAAGTATTCATGTCTCTGTCCAAAAAACAGACCACCTCTGGGTGGCACACAGCTCTTACAAATAGCCGGGAAGCAGACTCAGGATGGAAAAGGAATCTTAACAATTTCCCAAAAAAAAAAAAAAGATAAAAGGAAAAGAAAAAGGGGAAGAATTCCACAGGAAATTGAAGGGGAATTTGGGAGATAGAATGCAGCAAGCTTCACTGGACCAAGTCCAGAACAACCGGCCAGAACAAGCCTCCCCTTATGAAACGCACCAGGAGGGCCTGAGTGTCCGAGTACTAGGATCTTCCTGGTGTCTCCATTCGAGAGATGCTCAGTGGATGGTATTTCTGGGTGCAATTTATATACGTGGATAAGCATCTCTGGTTCATTCTGTCCCCTGAAGCTCACTCGGAAGAGATAATGCTCTGAATTTTAAAGACTCTAAATGCTTTTCTTTGAAACAAAAGCAGTGTGTTTGTTCTCCAGTTTGTGGGATTCCAAAAATTAACCCCATTTGTCTCAAAGTCTAATGGAACGTGCGCCCCCGCCCAGCTGTGAAGCGAGGCTACAGATTAGGACACGAATCTCAGAAAGGTTTGTAAAAGCAGCACACTCTCCTTTCCTACTAGAAAGTAGTATGACAGCCAACTGTTGCCTTTTAATAAACCCCTTTGACTTGGTAGGTTGCCATGGACCTCCTGCTGTTTCTGTCTCACCAGCTCCTGTTCTGCCATCTTCTGTGAACAACACCCGGTTTTTCTTGGGGAGCCAACCTTCCTCCACTTTGGGGCCTTGTGTTTCAGTTAGGCCTTGGCCACAGAACGGGACATGAGACCCAGACCCAGCCAATCAGAGCACCACACCCTCCTGGGCACATGGCAATTGGTTGAAGGATGGTCACATGACCCAACCCAAGCCAATGGGAATCAGCCAGACAACTCAAGTTGAAATGACTGGGAAAGACACTGTCTCTTTCCATGAATGCTACTTAGCTGATAGGATGCAAGTCCAGAGTTACCAGGGTGCTAATGGGCAGGTAGCAGAACTGAGAGGGAGGGAGAGATCAAGTCTCGATGACACATCTGGGCCCCTAGATCCAGCTATGCCTGAAGGCAGGCTTTATCAATGGACTCTAAGATATTTCAGACCCACATTTTCCTGTCTTGCTTAAACCTGTTTAAGTTACGTTTTTCTATCATCCTCAACCAAACTTCCTGGCTCATTCATAAGTAAAGGCTGCCTGGGTATTGCCTACCTAGCTGACCCCTGGCACCTAACACACTCCGTCACAGCAGTTTAGAAACAGTGTAAGCCCCACCATCTACCCCTCAGTGTTTTCTAAATGTTGCTTCTCTTTCAAAAGACTGTGTTTCACAACAGTGCCCCTCCCTCACTGTCCCCACTCACTATGAACTCCCACTGTTCTCAAAGCTGTGCCTACAGACCCCACCCGCCTGCACGGCCCCAGGGACCTTTAAATCTGGTGCGATTGCTGCGGCCCAAGATCTTTTTTGAGAGGAGCCCAAACTCCAGTTGCTGCACATATGTTCTTGTGGTGGCCGACAAGAGAGAGCTACCCAGAGTCCTGGTCAACATGGACTGACCTCGGGCTTCAGACTCATGTTCAACGCAGCTTCAGAGAAGTGAGGAAGCTCTCAGGAGGAAAGCAGCTGCATCACCATGGAAAGAACATCAGCAGGACTTCCGTCACCAGCGTCTTCGAAGCTTTCCAGACAGCTTGCTGAAACCCGGCTCAGCCCCGAGTCTTGCCGTCAACTCTGAGTGCTGTCTACATGACCTCACAATCCCATGTCTCTGTTCTTCTCAGGAAAGGCCACAGAGGACCCCATTAGCCAGCTACTTGAGGCCTCAAATCAAAGGGTGCTCACATGTACACAGAGGAAGGCTGGCCTGGGGTCCCGACTATCCACATCCTTCCAGAGAGAGCCAGGGGCCAGGGTTCTACCAACGCTCAAGGGGCACGCACCATCTCCTGCTCCGCGGTGGCATGTAGGTTGAAAAATGGCTCCCAAGGATGTCCCTGTCCTAATTCCTAGAACCTGTAAATGTGATCTTACATGGAAAACATTGGCTCTGCAGATGTGATAGAGTTGAGGCTCTTGAGATGGGAGATTGTCCTGTATTATCCAGGTGGCTCTGTCATCACAGGTCCTTTTGAGAGGAAGGGGGGGAGGTCAGAGGGGAAGCCATGTGGCGACAGAAGCAAAGGTCGGAGTGATGCACCTTGAAGATGGAGCCAGGGGCCACCAGCCGAGCAATGCAAGTGGCCTCTAGTGTGTGATACAGGCAAGGAAGTGGATTCTCCTTCAGAGCCTCCAGAAGTGTGAGAGAATACGCCGTTGTAGGCCCCTGCGTGTGAGGTACTGAGCAGCTAATTCAGGTCACCTGGGAGGTGCCAGCAGCAGCCCCCTGTGCTCAGCCCAAGCCGGGCTCCGGTTCTCGTGTCAGGAAGAAGCTACGTGTGCACAGTCTCCCCACCCCACAGCTCCCAGGACTCCCTGGCCCTTCTCCTCCCCTGGAAGGGACCCCTGAGCTCGGACGCAGAGCCCTGCCATCCAGCAGAGCCGGCTGGAACCTCTGAGGAGCAGGGAGCTCATCACCGCTGTGGCTACACCAGGAGGGGATGGCACCTCCCCCAGCGTCTCCCTGTACGAGCTCCACATGAACAGAGGGCTGACGCCTCCCAGATGGGCAGCGAAGACGTGTTCACTGAAGGAAGGAAAACCATGTGCACCAGTCCCCTGTGGCCACTGTAACAAAATACCACAAACTTAGTGGCTTAAAAAAAATCAGAAACTCGTTTTCTTACAGTCCCAGAAGCCAGGAGTCCAAAACCTGTCTCACCGGGTAAAGTCAAGACGTCAACTCTGGGAGCCTCAAATACAGACACTAGACAACATGGTTATTCCAGAAGTCAATAAAAATAACGGACACCTAACGCAAGACCCAGAGAGAGCAACCTGTTTGCAAGGGTGTCCGCTCTGGGCTCTCAGGCCACTCCGCCCTCTGCCAGCGCTGCACTGGCAGGTGTCGGCCGTCCCCATCCAGGTCACGTGCTCACGGGCCTGCCCGCCCTGGACCCTCAGCTGTGCCTCAGCAAATTCTCACTGTGAGCTCATGCATGGGAGCCAGGTTGGAGAGCAGCTTCTGCTGGACAGGAGCCAACGGGCTGTGGCCGGTCCTCCCTGGCTTTTACCCAGCCTAGAGAGCCGCCAAGTGCCCAGAGCTCTCTCCGCTCCAACAGCCTTGCCTTATGACCAACAGAACAGAATGTTCCCTGTCCCCACAGACCAAACAAAGGCACAGGGAAATGGTGGCCCTGGGGCATGGCCGTTAATATGCCAACACACTCTGCCCCGTCAAGATGTTCTCATGGGCAAAACCTCCAACACACAAAAAACTTGGAGATGCCACTCTTCTATCTCCCAAAATGAACATCGCCATCGGAAGGAAGCCCCTGCCTGCATCCCTTCCGTCGGCAGCGGCATGGGAGCGACCAGCTATGGGTTGCGTGTGGATGGGTACTCTGCATACAGGATCTCATTCCGTCCTTTCAACAACATCAGCCATCAAGTGAAGTGTTTTTTGCATCTCCATCACACAGATGAGGAAACCGAGGTTCAGAGAGTAATCTGGCAGCTTCAGTTACTCAATTCGGTCCTTACATTCTTTCCAACTACTGCTGTCCATCCTCAGAGTCACCACATCCTCGCATGGCGGGACACTTCTTCAGCAATATTAACCACTAAGGGTTCCGTCGGTTGGTTGGTTGTATGCCTGTTCGTTCCCATCACCCACGGCGCTCCTCGTTCCTGCAGCAGCCAGGGTGCTGTGTTCTCTCCTCTGAGCAAGAGATGACATTGCGCAAGAACCTTCTCCTGCCTTGACTTTCAGAAGTGTAGTCCCTTCGAGATGAGGAAAGGGCCTGTTTGCAAAGGTGACACAACACTTCTGGAGAAGCCGTGATTAGGGACAGTAAAATTGCCCGCCATCTCTCTGCCACCCTCATCCGGGTCCGGGGTTCCCGGGGCCCGGGAAAGGGAAGAGAGTTAGGGGCAAAGCAAGGGACGAGAGAGGGCCACCCGGTCTCCTGCCCCTGGACTCCCAAGAGGATGCAGAGGGTGACAGGAGTCCCGTGCAGTCTCTCCCAAACTTCAGTCACTTATGTGGCAGGGGATGCTGACAGTGGCGTCTATGCAGACGTACAGGGAATCACTGTACCTCCCCCTCAACGTTACCGTGAACCTAAAACTGCTCTAAAAAATTCTTGGCCTGGCCAATTTGGCTCGGCGGTTGGAGCGTTGGCCCTCAGACCAAAGAGTCTCGGGTTTGATTCTGGTCAAGGGCACGTACCTCGGTTGTGGTTCAATCCTCGGCCCTGGTCGGGTTGTGCGGGAGGCAACCAATCGATGTGTCTCTCTCGCATTAATGTTTCTCTCTCTCTCTCTCTCTCTCTCCCTCCCTCCTTCCCTGCCTGTCCCCCTTCCTCCCACTCTGTCTGAAAATTAATGGAAAAATAGCCTCAGGTGAGGATTAATAAATAAATAAATTCTTAATTTTAAAAAAGGAAAAATAATAACTCTTTTTGAAGCTAGCTTCCTCTTAAACAATAATGTTCTAAAATCGTAGACTTGATGTGCTATTGTCGCACTTTTCCAGTGCTCGTGAAAATAAATGCATTATAGTTAGCATTTTAAAAATGCTTGTAAGTCACTAAATGCTCGCCCACTGGGGAGATGCTGTGTTCATGCTGCCAGGTAACACGGCTGCACCTGCAGGCGGAGACCTGGGCACAGGGAGCATGGTCAGGAGGGAGGATCTTCTGGAATGCCCTGGGCAACCACCAGAAAACCATGGGCCCGGCTGGGGTATGTGCTAAAAATGCCGAGAACACTAAAGCTGACCCCCCCTCCATGCAGCCCCAGCACCCACCAAAGCATCGTGCTCTCTAAGACCTCTGGTTTGGGACGAATTGGGAAATAAATCCTTTCAAATATTCCTGGGTATCTATGTGAGTTCATTGTCACAAGAACACCCTGACCTTGGAATCTCATAGACAGCAAGGACCAAATAGTGGCTCCCTTCTGGAAAATAGTAAGGATGTGCCCCGCTGAGCCATTTGGTTTCACTGGGTCTACAGACCCGCATGCCCACAGGGGCCAGGCCAGCAGGGAGTGAAGTGGGTCTGGTGGCGGAAAAGCCACAGTGCAAGCAGGATGAGAAACAGCCACTGCTGCTCGGCTTCAGGAAGGGGGATACGAGAGGGAATGGTGGGGACTGGGGAGAGCTGGGGAGTAGGCATCGGCTTTGCCTCAGTGCCAGCCAGTTGCTTCATGCCCAAATGGGGACCCGCTTCGGCCAGAAGTTCAGATTTTTTAAGGTAACCTGGAAAAAGTTATTGTTATGTACATGATCCTGATTTTAAGTGTTGACAATCGAAATTAAAAGAATAAAACTTTCTAGGACCATCATATGGACAAACTGACCCAGAGGCACCCAGCTGTAGCCTCTGTGTTTGGACCGGGAAGGCAGGGACCAGAGCTTACTTCTCTCCGGAGCTAAAACTTTACACATCTGACCTCATGGTCCCAATAGCACCCATAAGGAGGGTCTGGTTATCTTTCCACCAGATCTCACATCTCCCTGTCACAAGGACCACAAATTACGTCATCTGAAAACCCCCAGACACTTTAACATTGCACCCGAATCAAACTCCCCAGGAAATAGCTGACACACGTTCAGTGACCTGCACTACTTCCCGGCCCGGGGATTCGGGGGAAGCTTGGTGGGGCCACAGGAAGACCTCCATGCATGACACCACTCTGACCTGGATCCAGACCCAAGCTGCATGACCTCCCCTCTCTGAGCCTCAGTAGCTCCATCTGAGAAATGGGTATAATAGCTACCACAGTTACCCCACTGAGCTGCAGTGAGGTCTCAAGGATACAACAGGAAGCAAGCTCTTCAGAAACTGGGAAACACCCACAACTGCTGGCGTGGTAGCTGACACTACCGTCATCTAACTGTGGCACGGGTAAGAGATCTGGCATTTTTGGATTTGGCCAGACAAGGTCAGGCTGCAGCACAGGAGCCTGGGAAGTGGCTCTGGGCCTCCTGGACCGAGGGGTGGAGGAGGGGTCTGGGGAGGGGTCTGCATCCGTTCCAGGATGTTGAGATCATATGGGATGGAATCGGGGAGCAGCAGCCACTTCTCCTCTCTGCAGAAAGAGGGAGCCCAGGCCCCCAGCTTCCAAACGGGGAGGACAGAGCAGTCACGTGCCCACTGTGCTGAATTCACTGATTAGCTGTTACGTAAGGGAGTGTGGGAATACAGGTCTAAAACATGACATTTGAAGAAACTGGTGTCTACAAAGATGTGCCTACTGTGTCGTGTGTTCAAAAAAGTTGTAAGTAAACAGTGAACTCCAGTTCCCAGTACATGGGCTGCACTACACTGGGGTGTGTACTGATGTCGGCAACATGCTCTGAAAGGCACCGCCAGTGTGGTGGTTGGAGGGACAGAGAGGAAAGGCTTCACGGAGAGCCACCCGATGAAGCCCAGTGGACGATTAGTGCGTGTGGACCCTAGGGGCAGGCAGCTGAGAGCTCCCTATAAAATGCCTCCCACTTCTCTGTATTGTTTGAACATTTTTTATAAAAAGATGTTAGAAAAATTGTAATTTTAATGACAAGGAACATAGTTACATTGTCATGTTAAGCAGGAAAAGCAAATTGTGTGACCTTCAATTATACAGCAGCTCCTGCACTGCCGTGCTGGGAGTGAAGGCGTTCTGGAGAGGACTCCTTCTGAAAAGAGGAAGAAGAAACAAATCTCTGGTGGAACATCATTTGAGATCCGTTCATCTGCACCGCAAAGGCTTCTAACCTTCCAGAATTCCCTTGTATGTTCAGAAGAAAATACCCAAGTCATTATCCACAAACATCTGAGAAGGAGAAACTGGCAACCCGCGGAGAGTAAGACGGATCTGGGGAGGAAATGGGGTCAGGTGAGGACAAACCCCTCTTCTGAACCTGGTCTCCTACCTGCTGGCTACATCAGAACACCTGCCATACTGTGACATACAAATAGGGAAACTGAGGCACAGAGGTGGACTGAGAACGCTCCACAACGATCAAAGTCAGCAGCAGCACCATCTCTGCCACGGGTCTGTTTGCCCCACGCCCGCGGAGAGAGCGGGACGCCGGAGGCCAGGAGCAGCGCTCAGGGGACTGGGAGGGCACAGAGAATGCTCTTCCGGCATCCTCCGGGCGCTGGTTCAGCCCTGACTCCTGAGGGGGCAAACGCGGCTGCTTCTCCCCCTGAGAGAAGGTGTGCTGGCCCCCAGGTGGGGAAGAAGGCATGCTCCATCAGTGGCGGTCCACCACATTCACCTGTCACCTTCCTGATGGAGAAACCTGCAGGGGGCCGTGTGGTCAGGGAGGGCCGACTGTTCGCGCACAGGTCCGACCACTCGTGAGATGACCAGGGCCCCGCCACGTGACCTGCTGAAGATGCTCCGATGACAGGTCAGCGTAGAGACCACGCCTCCCGAAAGTGCTCGTCACACAGCCTCTTAACTCGCATAGCCGCTCCAGCACTGAGTCGCTCAGCACAGCTCTGCCCACTGACTGCCCCGTTCCTCCTTTCCTACAAAATCTGGCCATTCTTCCCAAAATGTGCTGACTGAAAATTGTGTGAATGTCTTGAATACATTTATGCACAGTTCTTTGAAACAAGGGGGGCGGTCACGCGGAGAGCTGCCCGGCTGCCACACTGTCCTGTGGGAGGAGGGCCGGAACCAGAGAGCCACGGTCATAAAGCTGGAATGCCAGTGACGCCATCATGAGGCCAGAGACACAGAGCAAGCATGCCACTCCCCTCCGACCAATGGAAGTGGCCTCCTGAGACTGAGTCCCATCCAAGAAAACAAACACGGAGGCAGAAGAGGGGAAAACTAAGAGCACAGAAGACACACGCTCAGAATCATTCCGTTGACGAGCATTTATGGAGCATCTACTAACTGGAGGTGCCCCCGGGAAGCAAATACCGCTGTGTATAACCAGAGCCGTGCTGGGCGGTACAAACCATGAGCACGGGGACACGGGAGCCCACCGGGGGCTGGAGAGCTCAGGTAGGCAGCAGGAGGGAGGTCCGCTTGGGCTGCAGTGAATGACCAGGACAAACCTCTCTCGCAGCCCAGTTCACAGGCTTCCGTTCCTGGGTTTGGGGACCAAGTGGCTACACAACAGCCTCCGGGATAAGGGAAATCCAGGACACTGACGACATGAGAAGCCAGAGGTCTGGGGGAGAACAGCAAATGCAGAGTTCCTGGGGCCTCCCATTTGCTCACTCGAGGTAGTCACTTCTCCCCTGGGAAACCTTCTGTCCCAACCACTCCAAGACCCTCAGCATCCACACCCTTCACTCAGCAACACCACCTGGGGTTCTTCCCAAGAATCCTGCCAGTTTGCCAGCTGCATGGACATCTGTAGGACCCTGTCAGAAGAGATGTCCCCAAATACCTATCTTGATTATGAAACGACGTCACTTGGGCCGGCTCTCCTCCACAGAGCAGGGAGGAGGCCAGCCTGCAGTGGGCCCAGCCTCTCTACCACCGCAGACGTGAGCTGTGATCTCCGCAGTCAGGGAAGGATGTGTTCGCACTTCTTGGAACGCAGCAGGCTCCCTGGCTTCTTGAACTTAATGAGGAGTGAGATGCTTTGCTTTGATCTCTGCCCCAAGCCATGGACGATCAAACTGCTGCGACTTCGTATTTACGTAGGTAGCTTCATTTTTAGGCAAAATCGCACAGAGCCAGTTAAGCAGGGTTGGCACCTCCCAGGTGAAGCGTCCTTCGGCTGCCCATGCCCAGCCTTTAAGTCTGTGCCTTGGCTCGTCAACCCCCAAGCAGGACATTAAAGGCTGACTGAGCTACATCTCTAATAATATTTTTAAAATGTTTAAGAATCACCATAAAAATCCATTGGATGGTATTTTTTTTCCACTTTGGCAAAACTAGAGTCATAGTCTATGTTATTACAAACCCAACCACAGGCGAAGAAAGTCGGCCAGTCACAATTTAGAAAGTCACATTCCAATAGTGCTGGGAGGGTGTGTTAGCTGAGCAGAGATGTGTGCAGTCACATCTGTCTTTTTCCACAGACACTGCTCCCCCAGGCCACTGTTGAGCAACCTGTCCCCTTTCTGAGCAGCCTCTGCGTGCTGGAGACTGACCTGAAGTGAATCTCTGTTTTCTCAAACCTATAGACAAAAGAGGCCTTGGACTTGATATAATTTGAGAAGGCCCAGAGGAAGACCTCTTGGCCCTACCGATGCCACTCTGCCAATTTAGTCTTTGGAGGGAATATTTAACTCTAAAAGGTCCCTTATAAATGGGAGATGCTTTCCACCACATAGTCATTCACACTTAAGTATGAAGTAGTCCCATCATAGTGACCATTTATTAAGTATCTACTCTGAGCCAGGCATTGAAGCAGGCACTTTAGATAGTCTCTTAATCAGACTTCAAAGGAGTTAAACATTGTAAAATGTTGATGAGGGAGAGTTTGGACATGTGTGATTAGCAAGGGATTAGGATGGGATTGTAGGTATGTGGATGAGATTGACACCACCAAGAGAGGTGGAAGGCCAAGGAGGAAGTAACTCCCGATGGGAAACTCGAGTCAGGCATCACAGAGGTGACATTTCTGTGGAATTGTGAAGGGTGAGGGGCAGTCCAGCAGGTGGCCAAGGTGAAGACGGGAATTCTCGGTAAAGAAAAACACATCAGGAAAGGTAAAGGTAGATAAAATGACAGAGAGTACCCATGACTCTGAGTACCAGCAGCAGCAGCCAAATTAAGAGAATGCAAGAAGGGTTTAGTAAACAGTCCTGACAAAGGTGTGGGCAAGACACAGGGAAGCCACAGAGACAGTGCAGGGCACCCGGGGCTGTACCACCCCAGACTCAGAGGATGAAGGCAGGCAGCAGTCACCTGAACGCAGGGAGAGGTGGCCCCACAGGGAGGAAGGCAGGGGACCGACATGCCCACCTCTCTCCTCCCCTCCTCAGTCTCCTGTGGGGCTCCCCATCCATCAAGCCCAATGGGAAGTCAGAGGGCAGGACAGAGACCCCGAGTGATGCACCCCTAGCTGTCGGACTCCAGGGGCTCAGGCTGGGCAGAGCAGAGTGCAGGGTGGATCAGGGTAGGGGCACCTGGAAAATGCCCAACAGAGAGCATGCAATGTGGCTGGTACCAAAAGTTTTTCCGGGTGGGGAGTGACAGGGACACAGAGTGGGGCTGTGACAGCAAAGGAACCTGTCTGTCAGGCTAAGAGTGAGTGGGGAACACTGACCTAACGTCACAGAGACCCTGGCCACTGCTGGCCTTTGCTGAGTGCCCTGGGGACAGGCGTCCATCAAAAGACCTGGCGGCCGATCAATCCTGAGCTGAGCCAACACCCTCCCCAGCTCCCCGAGCTGCACTCCGGAAGCTGACCCTGGCTGGCGTCTCCTGGAGCTCCCGACACTGTGGACAGGGCCTGGCAAAGCGGAGGAGTGCAACCACTTGAAGCCAGTCTATCTCTTTCATTCCTATTCCATTCCACCTTCCCCCTCACATGGGGAGAGAGCCCTGAGATGAGGCGCTCCGAGACAGCAGGTTTCCCAGAAAGACAAAAAAAGTCTGTCTGCTTCCCCCAGGGACAGTTCCAGGCAGCCAGCCGGGGAGCCAAGTCAGCCCTGCCCTGTAAGGCTCAGAAAAAGTCAGCGCCAGCCCCCTCTCGTCTGGGAAACATTAAAAGCAATCTCTGAAGTGATTCATTAAAAGTCGTCCAGTGGCAGAAGACCATCACCCAGATGTGAAAATAAACACAGAGGGAAATTCCAGCATCAGGATGGTTTCAAGTCTCTAAACAAATGCACAGCTAGCTGAGGGGAGGGGAGAGCCTTCTGACTGCCTACCCAAGGCCCAGAACCCGTCAGACTCCCTCCCTCCAGCAGGCAGGCGAGTTCCCATGATGCCAGACTCCGACAGCGATGAGAACACTTCCTCGACCCTCTGGGGCCCTTCCCACGGAACTCGTCCGCGGACCATGGCCACGGCCCGGCCCCGGGCTCACCAAGCTCCGGCCTGCAGCCCCCAGCTCAGCCTTGGGAAAGCAGCGGAAACTGACGACTTGCGTTCTGCTCTGAAGAGGTAGGCATAGAAATACGTGGCGTGCGAACTAGGATCAAGCAAAACCGAGAGTTTGCAAACACGGGGGAAACGTGGTAAAGACGGGAGAAAACGCAGTACATCCGGGCACAGAAGACGTGCTATCCCGTCCAGTGTCTGGGAGGGCGGGTAGCACATGCCAGCCTTCTACAAACATGTCAGGAGACCAGGGGTTCCTGAGGTGCCTGCTTTCCTGGGAGGAACCCAGGAGATCCGCAGCCGGCCCCACTTCCCACCCAGTAACTGGCAAGGACTGGGAAAAGTAAGTTCCTCAAGCCAAATTCAACCCCTTCCCATCAGAACATACTCAACTGCTCCTCCACACCTGGGATTTCCTTTGATCCTTCTTGTAGTAAAGTACACGTGAAAGGTACATCTTCACCCGTTCGAGCGCCCAGTTCCGTGGCACACAGCCCAGGATGGAACTGCCGGCACCACCATCCACCTCTTCATTTTGCAAACTGAAACTACCCATTAAACAGCTCCCCATCCCTCCCCAGGCCCAGCACCCTCCATGCCACTCTGTCTCTGTGAATTTCACTACACTAAATGCGACCTTCATCTAAGTGCGACCACACAGCCTTGTTCTTCTGTGACTGGCTTACTTGACTCAGCCTAATGGCGTCAAGGTCCAGCCATGCTGCCCGTGTCACAACTCCTTCCCCGAGAGACCGGGTGACGGTCCCCGGTATGCGTATACACACTTTGCTTATCCATGCACCCGTCAATGCACGCCCTGGCTGCCTCCACCTTCTGGCTGTCGTGAGCAGTGCTGCTAGGACCACTGGTGTACAAATACACCTTGGAGTCCCTGCTTTCAGTTCTTTGGGGCATAGATTACTTCTGAGCCATGAAATTTCCCCTGAAGGGTGGGAGTGGATGGGAGACAACCAGCATTCCCTAAGATTGAGCAAATCATCGGGCTGACAAATAACTGGAGAACATAGCAATTACAAACGTACTCATATTCAGAGGAGAGTTCTAACTCCCCTGTGCACACCCAGAGCTATGAACCTGTGGGAAGCCCACTTCCTGTCACCACCAGCTGCTTGTTCCAGTGAAGGCAGGGTTTGGGAGCCTGGGAGACCTGGGTTCAAATCTCAGGAGGAGCCCTTGTTAGCTACATGGGTTGGGCACCTAAAGAACCAGTAAGATCCTCAGTCTCCCCACCTGCAAAGTGTCGACAAACAGCTCTTCCCAAAGCTGAAGGGAAGACTACTGAGGAAGTCTACGAGGTGCTCGTGTGTTGTAAGCACTCGATAAACACTGCGTTTCCTCCCTTCTGGTGCCTCCTGCCTTCCTCAGTCCCAGTTCCTACAGTCACTGCCTCCCTCCTTCCTCAGTCCCAGTTCCTACAGTCACTGCCTGCCGCCTTTCTCAGTCCCAGTTCCTACAGTCACTGCCTGCCGCCTTCCTCAGTCCCAGTTCCTACAGTCACTGCATCCCGCCTTCCTCAGTCCCAGTTCCTACAGTCACTGCCTCCCGCCTTCCTCAGTCCCAGTTCCTACAGTCACTGCATCCCGCCTTCCTCAGTCCCAGTTCCTACAGTCACTGCCCCCCGCCTTTCTCAGTCCCAGTTCCTACAGTCACTGCCTCCCTCCTTCCTCAGTCCCAGTTCCTACAGTCACATTTCGGGATTCAGGGTGTGCAGAACCAGACTCCAGCTTGGTCATCACCTGAGAATGAGTGAACTCAAACTGCTCCGTGGACACCACAGGACTGTCCCAAGAAGAGGCTGGTGTGGGAGACCCGAGTAGCGATCGCCTGCACGCCAGGCTGGCACGTCCACTGTCCAAGGTCCCTGCTCTCTCCAGGTGAAAGAAGGGTTTCCAAGGAGTGAGTCCTTGGCCCGTGCTACAGAGCAAAACTGAATAATGTGGCTGAGGGACAGAACCACCAGGGGAACACAGGAATGAGGGTGAGGTTCTGCACTCAGCGGTCCTGGGTGTGGCCTTAAGAAAGTCACTTCACTTCTCCAAACTCAGCTTCCCCATCTATGAAACGGGACCAGTGACAGAACTGGATAGAGTTCCCCAAGGAGAGGGCATTCAGAAGGCTTCCGGGGAAACCACAGTCCTGCTGGCCAGAGGTCCCCAGGGAGCCGAGGACATGCAGGCAGTCCAGGGTCTGCGACGGTGCAGAGGTCCGAAATGGCACAAGCCAGGCTGCCCTGGGCCCTGTTCACGGGACCCTCACAAGTGGCTGGAGCTCAGCGCAGACCAGGCATCTGTACAGTGGGAAAAAGCACCAGGCCACCGTGTCCTTGAAACTGAGTAGCCGCCAGCAGGTCTTCCCTCCCGAGTCTCGGTTCCTGGGGTTCTCCATTCCCTACAAAATTGCCCAAATGCATGATCGTAACAACACAAGAGGCAGACCAGCTGTCTGCAGACAATCCGCGGTGCCCCCTGTGACGCCAGCAGGTCCCAGGAGCTCTTTCAATATTCTGCTGCCCTCTCCCCAGCATGTCAAGGCGAAGAGAGCCTCTGGCATTAACCACAACAATCACCGGTGACCTGAGACTTTTCGCTGACCTGCCCACTAAGGTAAGTGCCTTTTTGTAAAGACACCCAAGACTTCACTTTCAATTCACCTTGAACCCAGCTTTCCCTCCTGCGAAATATCTCCAGCGTGTTAGGTTGCCCAGTGGAAAGAATCACAGCCCTTTTCTCTTCTGGCTTTCTCTGCTTCAACCAGCTTCCAGCACCCGTCAGAAAAGAAGGCAAGTGACATCCATGGTGGAGACAAGCCTATGGAATTAGTTCAAACATACAGCAAGGCACTGTCCTCGCTGCAGAAAGACACAGGCTGGTCCATGGACAAGGGCCCATGCGTGAGTCACCAAGCACAATGGGGCATTGTTCAGAGTACTGGGAACAGGGGAGTTTCCTCACCGCCCGGCCTGGGTAAGGCGGGAGTTCACATGTGCCTCCAGAAATGAAGTCAGACAGATTCAGCCCAACTTCCAAAGACCAGGGGGCTGCCACGTTTCTATGCTGACGTTGGTTAATGGGAATCACCCCCCAGCCCCGAGTGCCGTTTAAGGGTGGACACTCAGCTGCTTTGACAAAGGACGAGCACGGGACTCTGACCCACCCAGAGGGTTCCAGGCCGCGCGAGGGCTGTTCTGCAGACCTGCACACCGGGCTGCACTGCTGGATAGGTTGGAGGGACGAGGAAACACTAGCCCGTGATGTGGTGTGAGGAAGGGGCAGGGCGGGCAAGCAGGCAACCATCCGTGCACAGTAATGCAGACTGGCTCTCATTTCTTGAGCATCTGATAAGGGCCAGGCCGTGTTCAGTGCTTTGCGAGCACGTCTTCATACCCGTCCCTCATCTGCTGTCTCCGCCACAGATCCCACGTCCAGACGAACAAGCAGGAGGCAGCCGAGCAATGTCTCACTCTCACATCAGTGTTTCTCTCTCTCCCTTCCTCTCTCTCTCTCTCAATCAAAAATCTTAAATTTTTTAAAAAAAAGAATGTGTTTTCAACGCTACTTGGATTCACTGCATGAAGATACATAAACAACAGTGGGTGGAGATTTCCAGTTGGACAAAAGGATCAAATACCATTTACTGAGCAAGTCCTATGTGTGTGTCAGGCACTGTGCTGGGCACTGTACATAGTTTATTATGTATGATCTCACAAAGCCCTGACGGTGGCTTCCTTATGGAGGTGTGATGGTTTCCATTCTACAGATGAAGAAACTGAGGCCGGGGTGGGGGCAGGAGTGTGACTTGCCCAACATCACACAGCTAGTAAGCAGCAGAGTCAGGATGCCAGCCCAGGTCTGTCTGATTCCTATGCCCACACTTCTCGTCGACCCTCATCCTATCCCCCTCCCCTGAATTAGAGGTGCGGATTTATCGCCTGCCCAGCCCCGGACGGGCTGCCCTCCTCCCGCACCCCTTCTGCTCGGCCTGCCATGTGCTCCTGACTGCCTCCCCCTCCAGGTGAGCTTGTCTCTGACCTTCTAGAACCAGCTTATACTCTTCTTTCTCTGAGAAGTCTCCCTAGCCTTCATCCACTGACCATCGCTTCCTCTGACCTCTCATCTGCCCCTGAACGTCAGAAGAGGGGATGGATTTTCCACTGTCTGTTCCCACCCACGCTCAGGAGCATTGCCACCACCCCACTGAGTATCAAGACCCCATACCCACCCTGTCTCCAGGGGCTCTGGGTGGGATGGACCTTAAGAGAATGGGAGTGTCCACCCAGGGCAGTTTAGATGGGACTTGGCAAAGTGTCCAGGTTCAGGTGTCATTCTGATGGATGGTCCACAGGTGGCCAGAAGGTCATTCACAGGAGTGACTAGACAAAGAACTCTCAGGGCTCCCCTGGCAAAAGGACACCCTAGAATGTCACAAAGCCTTGCTGGGGCAATCTTGTTCTTGGGGGGGAGGGGCGGTCTGCTTCAGTCATTCGCTAATTTATAAACCCACTGGCTGTTCCAGGTCCCTCTCATAAGCCCTTCTGCGACTGCCCTCTGCTAACTTATTTAAACATTTAAAAATCATCGACTGTTTCTGGTGCGTACCACACACGCGCGCCGAGAAGCCGTGTTTTCTCACGCGGACCTCCAGCTTTCATTTCGGGAGCTGCCAGCATCTCCAGCACCCTCCCCCTGGACTCATGCCGGGGGTGTGACAGCGCTCAGCCACTGTCCGCAGCGACCTTCCTCACTTTCTACCTGATGCCACCTTCACTGTGTGTTGTGTAACCGGCTTCTGTTCCCTTCTCTGCTGACTCTCAAAGCAAGTGAACAGTGAAGAGGGCGGGGAGCAGAGACCACGGGTGCACGGGTGCTCGCGGCGGCATCTCCCGCGGGGTAACTGCGGAGGACGCGGCTCAGGAGGAAGAGTGGCCGAAAGCCGCCCTGCAGGAGCGCCTCCGGGTTTCACTGAGTCAGGGACTCGAGGGAGACAAACTGCCCGAGCTTCAGGGGAGCCTGAGCTTGAACTCCTGCTCTCCCGTTCACTGGACGTCTAACCCCGAGCAGGTCCCTCCACCGTCTTCCCCCTCAGCGTTCTCGTCTGTGAAGTGGGAATAATAGCAGTCGGGTTATTTTCGGGAGGTAAAGCATGGGCAGGCTGAGCCCACTGCGTGGTGCATAAGTTCCTCACAGATCTTGGTATTATTATTAATTATTATTATTATTATTAATAAATTAGTTCTCTCCCACCTGGTACCAACACCAGCCTCCGATGTACAGGAAAGTAAAGGCTTTCTGCTTCTCTGTCGCTCACACCGGATCTGGAAATGTGATCCTTGCCATCTGTGGACGCCCAGCTGTGCGCAAGGCCCACATTCTCTGCAGAAGTCGCTCTCCGCCAGCCCGAGCCCCCCTTCCCTTCACCTGCTCTGCGGCTGCCCCCTGCCCCAGACTCGTGGTAAGCAGACTAAGCAGGAAGGAGTTCCATCACAACAGGCACACCCATTTACAGTCACACTGTGTCTTTTTTCTGCAACTTCAATTGCTACTTTGTGCCTCTGTTACTCAAATGTAACAAAGTAACTTGTGCAATACTGTCGGTCATTATAGGGGGGATGAAAACCATCAGGCTGCTGGAAAGATCGTTTCAATAGTAACCATTCACCTTGTAAAATAGTCAGCCTTCTCCAGGAGCTAAAAAAGAAAAGTAACTAGGACTTGATATTTCTTTGCAAGGATGGGTGTGTAAACTAACCTTATTGTGGTGATCACTTCACAATATATACATATATCAAATCATCACCCTGTACCCTTAAATTTACACAATGTTATATGCCAATTATTTCCCAATAAAACTGAGGGAAAAGGGTGATAAATGAAAAAAAAAAAAAAAAGACAGAGACCGAGATTTCAATCGTAGCAGGACAGAAGAGAGAAGAGTGGCCACTCCAGCAACAGTCCCACAGCACTCTGCACCCCCGTCCTTGAAGGACCAGGGAACAGAGAGATCAGAATCCAAGATGGGACCCAGCTTCTGCCTTCCTCACTTGCCCCGCGTGGTGAACAACAGTTGAAAGGGACGGCTGCCCTGCACCCCTTTCCCCTTCCTCTGGCACTAGCCCCAGACTTCCCTCGGGGAGCCCTGGCCCCCTCACTCTCAGTCCTGTGGCTTAGGAAGGCTTCCCCAACTCTCTGGCTCTAGGCATGCTCACGGACCTGGCCCAGCCATTCACATATTCCTTTACCCTGGCCACAGTGAGTGGATCAGGGACGGACACTTGGCCCAAGCCAGACCCTAAGAGCCAACCAGGGGACTTTTGTAGTAACTACTGGGAAGAGCAGCTCTCTTTCTGGTAAGATTTTGGCCCGGAGCCGCTGAAGCCACCACACGAAGACAGACTGCCCAAGAAGGAAACAAAGACAGAGGAAAGCCAGGGCTAAAAGTTGGAAAGAGCCAGATGTCTGAAGGCTTTGTGTGAGCACTTGGACCCAGCTGTGCCTGAAGTCCACACTACCCGGGACATGAACCCGTACATTTCTTTTCGTTTCTTCAGGCAGTGGAGTTGGGTCCTTTCCCTCCCCCACTGAAAGGGACTCGATTCGGACACTCCCTCTGTTAACCACGCCGTACAGTTGCTTCTCTCCATCCTTCCACCTTTGAGACCTAAATTCAATGTTAAGAAAAGGCGTGGCATTGTCATGCTCCTCTATTGGCATTTCTGGGGTGGGCCACTGTGCTGAGCGGCCAAGCCTGTGATGGTGGGTCGGATGCTGCACAGCCGTGTTGACTCACGCAGACATCGATCACTCTCTCAGCACGTGGTTAGTCCTTCACTATTCTTGGGGGGAAATATTGAACATTTCCCCACCTCCCTGCGGAGTTAGGGCTATGACAAAGTTGAATGGAATATTTCTGAACTTGAGAGAGTTAAAATTTAATCAAGCCATTCCACCTTCCAAGCCCTGCCTCAAAAAAAAAAAACCAAAAACAAAAACAAAAAAACCTATCTTGTCACCAAAGATCCTCTCCCCTCAAATGCATTCCACAGCAATGCCACAAATGTATGCCGTCAAGCCGCATGCCATCGGCTGCTGATGGAGGCCATCTGGGGAACGTGCTCCCTTTCCAGCCACCCCCACCCCAGCTGTCAGGTCTCCCACTTGGAGTCCTCACGTTCCTGAAATGATATGGGCATTGCAGATGTCAGAGGGATCACGTAAGGCATCCATGCCGCTTCGGCCCTCCAGTGCTCCCCTGCTCAGCTGTCGCAGCTGATCCGGCCACCGGTCCAACCAGGGGCTCGCTCAGAGAGTCCCCAAGACAAGACTCATCCCCCCCAAGTCAAGTTCCTGACATCTCAGCGATGGCCTTCTTGTGACTGTCGACTGGCAATACTAACCCGCTCTGAAGTCAGTCTATGCTGTCATTTTTTAAAAATTCTTTTCTTTTTGATAAAATATACATAACACAAAACTGACCATCTTAACCACTTTTCAGTGTACTGCTCAGTACTGTTAAGTGAATTAATTGTGCAAGCAATCTCCAAGCATTTTTACCTTGCAAAACTGAAATTCTGTCCCCATTAAACAACAATTCCCCATTCTTTCTCCCCCAGCCCTTGGCATCCACCATTCTACTTCTGATTCTATGGGTTTGACGACTCTGGGTACCTCATCTCAGTGGAATCATACAGTATCTGTCCTTTTGTGACTGGCTTATTTCATTCAGCATCATGTCTTCAAAGTTCATCCACGCGGTAGCATGAGCCAGAATGCTAATCCTTTGCAAAGAGAAATGATATTCCATTTTATGTATATACCACGTTTTGGTCGTCTGCTCATCCATCGATGGACAGTCAGGCTGTTTCCACATCTTGGCTCTTGTGAACACTGCTGCAGTGAGCCTGGGAGGGCTAGTATCTCTTCGTCAGTTCTTCTGAACAAAGACCCGAGTGTAGTGACTGGATCTTGTGGTAGATGCACCTTTAATTTTTTCAGGAGTCACCGTACTGTCTCCCGTAGCTGCAAACCCACGTTACGTCTCCACCAGCAGAACACAAGGGTTCGAATTTCCCCACATCCTCGCCGACACTTGTTATTCTCTGGGTTGCGTTGCTCTGTTTTCTGCTGCACAGTACCCACCCTCGCGCAGGTGAGGTGGATTCTCATTGCGGTTCGGATTTTTACCGTTATTCTTGCTGTGACGGTCATTACAGTCACTT
This sequence comes from Tadarida brasiliensis, assembly GCA_030848825.1. Classification (NCBI taxonomy): domain Eukaryota; kingdom Metazoa; phylum Chordata; class Mammalia; order Chiroptera; family Molossidae; genus Tadarida; species Tadarida brasiliensis. The sequence continues at coordinate 118,506,610 of CM061259.1, read as the reverse complement.
TCTCATGTTTGTGTTTTTTTACTGTTTCATCACAGATGGGCTTATTTCACTTTGAAGATACATCATCCTTGCTACAAAGGGCCCAACTTCTTCGAAGGGAGATTCTGCTGCAAAGTCACAGGGACCTGGAGATCTAAGTGACTGGTGCCACCCTCCTCTTTTAGAAAAGAAACAGAGGCAGAGGGATACTGAGAGCTTACTGGAGTGGGTAAGAAACCCAAGGGGGGCAAATCTGGATTGAAAACCTGGCTCGGCCACTCTCCAGCTGCGTGACCGTGGGGGTTTCTCTTGTTCATTCGTTTCCCCTGCAAAATGGAAAGAGGAGCAGAATCTATTCCACAAGGACAAAGCTGGATGCCCGTCACATGCGGTGCCTGGCCCACAGTTCGTGCTCAGTAAATGCCAGCGGCTGCCGTGGCTCTGATTTCTCCTTCATGATGCGCTTGCCCCAGTCCCGGGTCTAGTGACTGGGCTTCCTGTTTCCCAGTTTATGTTCTTGCAGTGATGTTTTTTTTTATTTATTGACATTTATTTATTTATTTATTTATTTATTTATTTATTTATTCTTCTTCTTCATTGATTTGAGAGATCAAAGAAGAGAGAGGGAGAGAGAGATGGAAACATCGATGAGAGAGAACATCAACTGGCCGCTTCCTGCATGCCCCCCACTGGGGATTTTGTCCACAACCTGGGCATGTGCCCTGACCAGGCATCAAACCGGCGACCTCTTGGTGCATGGGTCGGTGCTCAGCCACGGAGCCACACCGGCTGCGCTTGACTTTCATTTTTTTAATTACAGTTGACATTCCATATTGCATTTGTTTCCAGTGCACAGCACAGTGGCCAGACATTTATATAACTTACAAAGTGATTCCAAGCGCACCCAGCTGACACCAGGTATAGTTATCACAATATTACCGACTATATTCCCTAAGCTGAACTTGACATCCCCATGACTATTTTGTAACTGACAACTTGTGCTTCTTAATCCCTTCACCTTTTTCACCCAGCCCCTCAACCCCACCCCCGAATCTGGACACCATCCGCTGATCTCTGCATCTGTGAGTTTGCTTGTGTCCTGCTTACTCACTGATTTTATTTTTTAGATTCCATACATAAGTGAAATCACATGGCACTTGTCCTTCTCTGGCTGACTCTTTGTCTTGATCCCACCTTCCTCAGTGGATGCACTAAGCAGCCTCGCGGCTCCTTGACTGGAACCCATCACCTTCCTTCTAATCACCTCCCAACGCCAAATACCATCAGACTGCGGCTAGGACTCAGATATATATGAATATAGGGAAGACACAAACACTGACCCCTAACCTCCACCACTGGACCCCCAAATCTATATCCTTCTCATATGCAAAGTACAGTCATTCCATCCCAACATCCTCAAAGCTTTATTTATTATTATTCCAGCATCAGCCTAAAGCCCAAAGTCTCATCTAAGTCTGATATCCAGAGCACACTGGTAGGTTATTTAAGAGTGTGCCAGCAATGGGGGCAGTGAGACAAGGAAGAGAAAGGAGGCAGCAATGGGTGGGTTATGCCTTCAGACAAGTGGAGCTCAGTCCTGGTGAGGACCCTCAGGATCCACGTGGGACATGCCTCAGACTAAGTCCACTGGAGGCTGGGGAGGCTGGGGCACTTATTCATTGGCTCTCATCCTCATGTGGCTGAGGTTTTCCCCACGAAGCATCAACACCCCCAGAGAAAGGCCCCAGGAGCTGGAGGTGGGAATCTGTCAGGGGCTGCAGGTGAGCTCCAGTGGCTGGGTGGATCCAGAACAAGCATCAACAGAATCTGCTACGGAATCCGTCACCACCCACCATGAGATCATGGAGTGGCTTCTAAAATAAGTGTCCTTGTTGGTCAGGGAGAGGTCTGGTGCGAACAAGTCCCTGGGACTCGGGAAACAGATTCTGTGAGAGCTAAAAATGCATGCAGCAGTACTAACAAGGGCTCAGGCTGCAGAAGACTCGGAGTCACTCGATCGGTAAGTATACACTGAGCACCTACTCTGTGCTACGCACCGTGCTGGGCGCTGTGCTAGGCATGGGAATAGAAGAGGGGACCAGACAGACATGGTTTCTGACGTCACAGGGCTTAGAGGCTAGCAGATGAGACCCGCACTCATCAAATAGTAGCACACCAAAATAAGTCACCATTGTGACAACTGGTTTAAAGGTACAAATCTTCTGCCTGCAGATTCGATGGAGAGGAGGCATCTTCTGCAGAGAAGGACCATCCAAGACAGGCCAGGAATCTATAGCCCTTGACAATGCCCCAGAAGTCATCATGTATAGTCCCAGGATATAACAAAGACACTGTGCGTTGTTGTTATGGACTGAATGTTTATGCCCTTCCCCCAAAATCGACATGCTGAAGTCCTAACCCCCAACATGATGGTATTCAGGGGTGGGGCCTTCAGGAGGTGATTAGCTTTAAATGAGGTCATGAGAATGGAACCCCCATGATGGGATTAGTGCCCTTAAAAGAAGAGAAACACCAGAGCACTCTCCTCTCTCCTCTCTCCTCTCTGCACCACGGATCCAGGCATGATACACTTGTACTCAAAAGCAAGAAATACAGCCCACACCCTAAGAATGGCAGATTGCAAAGAGAGGGAAATCTGGGCTCCTTGAGAACATTGTTAAGCCCCTGCACTAGCTTTCAACAGCTCACCTCCAAACGGCTTGTTATGAGAGCTGATTAAGTCTTTCTTACTTGATCCACTGCAAGTCAGGTCTGCTGTCCCTTGCTGCCCAAAGTATCCCTAACTGACACAACACATCATTTTCCCAAGACCCTCCATGAGAACTTTCATTGTTCCTATGAGACAATGAAGGAAACGGATACCCAGAGACGTGAACAGATGTGTCCAAGGTCACACAGCTAATGGAGCTGGGACTGGAACTCAGGGCTCCTGTGAATCCACGCTACTACAAGACACTACAGAGAATACACGCCCTGTCTCTCTGCACACGCTGTCACCTGGCAGAGCTGTTTTTAGTCTCCAGACGCTGTGAGGCCTGGATCACCGGCTGCTGCCTCCTAGCTCAGTGCCACTGACCTGATGTATCAGCGTGGTGGCCTTGGTCATCATTGCTGTGGGAGTCCAGAGGGCCCGCAGGCACTATGCATCCTTGTCTTAACACTCGGTACTGTTCCCTTCCTTCTTTGGACATTCTTTTCTACCAGCTCCTCCAGAGCTCCCATTATGTCACCACGCACACACATTCTTACAATAGTTAAAATAGTGGTTCTAAAAGTTATGTAATACATTAGGACACGATACGTTAAGTGGAAAACAGATACAAACTGCATGCACCAAGATGTGAAAAAACACGCGCATAAAAAATAAAAGCAAAAACACGGGGCTGCAAGCTGCGATTGTGGTGGTGTGGTAAGATTGCGGGTGGGCTTTTTTGTCTTCTCTTTTGAGTTTCCAAATTTTCTGTTATGTACTTATAATTTAAAAAGTAGGTTAAAATGTGTTTTTAAAATATGTCGTTGTTTATCTGGCCCCTCTCCTAGGAGGCAGCAGAGCAGAGCATGCTGCTTAAAAGTATGATTGCTAGAGCTTCGCAGCCTGCATTCAAATCCCAGCCCTACCACTTAAGAACTGCATGACCTTCAGTGAGTTTCTTAATTATTCTGTGTCTCAGTTTCCCCATCTGTAGCATGGGCTAATAAGAGTACCTGTCTCATAGGGTAGTCTTGAGGATTAAGTTAACATCTGTAAAGCACTTAGAATGGTGCCTAGATCGCAGTTAAGTGCTGTGGAAGTCTGTGCTAAATACAAGCCATTGCATTGCTCCAGGTCCACCGGGAGGGGGGCATCGTGGAAGGGACTGTGATGCAGAAGCAGGACGAACCTCATGTTGTTCAGAGGGGCTCAAGTGATGGGAGTTGCAGAGATGGATTTGTGCAATTCTAGGGCTGTCTCACCCCAAGCAGGCTGGAACTCCCCAGCAATTCGGCGCTGGAGGGCTGTCTGTCATTAGTACCGCCTGAGGCTTTATAGCTCATGAAGCACCCACACGTAAGACTGCTGGAGAATTAGGTGACGGGAAGATGAGCAAATTCCCCCAGTGCAGACCGGCCCTGAACAAGTCTTCCTCTGCTTAAATAAGAGGAAGTCCTCTAGTGGCCAGGAGGTGACACTACAACTCCTCGTCAGAGTCGCAGCACAGATGCCCAACGGTTGCTGGCGACCTTTAGCTGGGATTGGTTTTGCCAAGCGTGTCGGCAGAGAATGCAGGGCTCCTCCTCTGCCCATGTGGTAGCTGAAGGAGCTAAAAAACGTTTCCTAAGACCCAGGATTGGTATCTTTGTGGTATAAACCCACATTATGCAGCTGATCGCTAGAAAGGAGGTCCCCTCCCGGGGCACACTTGATTGCCTGTGCACTGGCGTTCACACTGCATCTCCTTAGAGAGAGGGGCTTTCTAAAAAGGATGAGTTGGGATGTGTTAGAGACGAGGAGGCCCCTACTCTACAGCCTCCCGCCTCTCGTGTCAACGCCTTCACTTTACAGATGGGAGGAATCCAACAACATTTAGAACAGTGCCTGCAGCTTAGTAGGTACATCACGAACATTTTATGGGAATTGGGTGCCACTTTTTATCCTTGGCTTACTTTAGGGTGGACCGCATCAGAACACTCACTTGATGACATGGCAACTGCTCTTGCTTCCTCCGCTTGGCACTGGTAAGTGCCCATGAAAACATTGCATTGGGAACACACTTCCTCCACTTTTATATTTATGTATTATCATATGGCTGGGAGGAAGAGGGAAAAAAACAGGTAGGAAGAAGAAAGACCGAAAAATAAAGGTCTCGGCAAACTTTCCGTGAAGGGCCAGGTGGTAAGTATTTCAGGCTTTTCGGGTCATGCCGTCTGTCACAACTCAACTCTGCCACCTGTAGCATGAACGCAGCCACAGATAACATGCAAGAGAAGGGGTGTGGCTGGATCCCCATAAAACTCTGCCCCTCATGGCTCCATGGTCCCTCTCAGGTCTTTTCTGCACCATCACCTCCTAACACAGGTCTTCCCTCTACTCCTGCCACTCTCTGTCCTTGTCCCTTGGACTTATTTTTCTTCATAGCATTTCTGCCCTGGCCTGTTTGGCTCAGCAGTTAGAGCGTCAGCTGGCGGACCAAAGAGTCTCGGGTTTGATTCCCGGTCAAGGACATATATCTCCGTTTCGGGTTTGATCCCTGGCTCTGGTCGGGGTTGTGCCAGAGGCAACCAATCAATGTGTCTCTCTCACATCGATGTTTCTCTCTCTCCTTGCCCCCCCAACTCTATCTGAAAAAACAACAACAATGGAAAAACATCCTCGGATGAGGATTAAAAAAAAAATTCATAGCATTTCTATTCTCGTATATTGCTTACTTGTTTATTGTCTGTCTCCTTCGCCAGGATGTAAGATCCATGAGGGCAGGGGTTTCGTTCTGCTCATTGCATGTCATGAACTGAATGTTTGTGTCCATCCCCCTCACACACACCAAATTCACACATTTAAGCCCTCACTCCCATTGTGAAGGTATTGGAGGGGGGCCCTTGGTAACTGGTTTGGATGAGGTCTGAGGGTGGGGCACTCATGATGGAATTAGTGCCCTTATAAGAGAGCTTGCTCTCTCTCTCTCCCCCATGTGAGGACACAGCAAGAAGGCAGCCATCTGCAAAAGAGCCCTCACCAGGAACAAAATGGGCCAGCACCTTGGTCTTGGATTCCCAGCCTCCAGAACTATGAGAAATAAGTGTTTGCTGTTTAAGTCGCCCAGCTCATGGCATTTTGTTGTAGCAGCCCGAGCTGACTAAGACTGACTGTGGTGTCTCCATTACTTAGAACAGTGCTTGGTGGGTGATCGATGCCCCATAAATGTTGATTAAAACCTTCTCACAGTCTTCTGGGCCGAGCTTATACCTCAGTTTGGAAACAACCTGTTTCTTTTATTGAAATAATGGGAGGCAGCCGAGGGCTGTGATCGAGCTCTGGGGTCATTGCTCGCTCTGTGCACACACGTCCATGCTCCACCCTAGAGCTCATCACACCCTCTTGTCATGACGTGGCACATCTGTCTCCTACACAAGACTAGGGACTCTTCCTGGGATGAGTGGGAATTTCAGGGTAATGCTCACAAGTGCTTCCTGTGGTCTCTGGGGTAGATTAGCTTGTCCAAGAGCAGCAATTTCATTAGTGGGTGTTTCCAGTACCAGAAGAGGCCTGCAAAGGACCACAATTTGGCCAGATGGGTGTTAATAGCACAGGTTATTTTAGTTCCTAGTAACAGAAAATCCAACTCAGGCCCTGCCTTTAAAGGGAACTAAAGATTGTGGAGGTCGGGCAGGCTTCAGGTATTGTCTGATCTAGTGGCTGAACATTCATTTCTCTCCCTCTCTGTGTGTGGACCTTCCCCAGTGTCCAATTCATCCGACGCTGACCCCTCTCATGGTCACAGAGGGCTAACAGGGTTCTAACAGGGTTCATCATCCTGTCATTTCACAAGGGGCAGAGAGTTTTTCTTTCCCACAATCTTCAAAGAACTCCTGGGCTTCCTCTGGTTGGAGCTACTTACACCACGTTCCCACGCATGAACCAACTCACTGCAGCAAAAATTAGGCTAATTGCCTTCAACCAATAAAGGTCCCTACCGGACCTGGGGGTGGAGCCACCCAAACCACACTCTGGGACACTTGGGGTCCTTTGGGGAAGGATGGGAAATGGATGCTGGGGAAGTGACCGGTAATTCTCAGCACAGCGGGTCTTTCGGAATGTCAAATCGTCCCAGGTGACTCTGCCCCTGTCTCCACACAGGATTAGCGCTGGGTGCCCGCAGTCAAGTTATGGTTTGTATGAGATATGAGCAAACTTCGCCAAGGCTTTGGAATGTCTCTTTTAGAAATTAGTGGCGAGCAGGCCAAGCATACAATTAAGGATTGAATTTTTGTATAAACACACAAACACAGATGCACACAGAACAGGGCATGGCATTACGTCCTCCACACAGACCCCTCTCCCGCCAGCCTGCCTTGTGCTGAAGGACCGCTGGTTAGAGAAGGTGCCAAGTGACGAAGCCGGAACAGTCCATCGTAACTGAAGCCCATTCTGGGCAGCGACTCGCCCTCCGCACGGCGTCGAATGCCTTTCTGTCAGATGTGTGTGCCGGCCCACGGCATCAACCTTGAGGGTTCTTGCTCTCTGCGTGTAATCTCTCTCTGTGTCTTTCCAAGATTTACAGGAGCTAGGGAAATCTTGACTCTGTTAAAAGTGTTCAGGCCCTAAACAAGCTTCCCACCTCAAAGTAACTGAAGGAGCCGAAAAGCTTCCGTGTTGTAATATTACCATTTCTCCCATGAGTCCATGGAGAGCCTGCAATTCCCACAGTGGTCAAGCATTTGCACTGGGGGTCTTGGAAATGCACGTCAATGATCTCCTGGGTAAGTAAGGAGCAGTTATTGACTCCCAAGGCTGTTGGAGACCTTCAGGGGGTGAAGCCATGGTTGTGCACGTTTTAATGGGAAGGAAAGAAAGCTCTATACGAAGGCCAGGCCGGGGGATGTCCTATAACGCTGGGAAGGTCAAGATTTCTACATCCCAGCTGGGAGGCACTCTGCTTCTTTTATCAAATGATGGGAGGCAGCGGGGGTTAGGGGTAGGGTTAGCCTGTGATTAAGCTCTAGAGTCTGGCACCCTGGGACCAGACTCCAGCTCTGCCTCTTACTAACTGTGTAACCCTAGGAAATTCTCTTCACCTCTTAATTCTAGTTTCTTTATCTACAAAAAGAGGACCTTGTAGGTAATATTATAATAATATAACATAAAACATATATACTAAATTTTTAGTAGTATAATACAATGTATATCTATATGTAATGCCATAGTATATATAGTATACTATATTATGTATACTATTATATGTTACCCTATATAATATATACTTATATATAATATACTACAATAAATAGCATATTATACTGTAAATATACGCTATGCCATATTATATAGTGTGATTATACTATATGATATATATTATATATACTATGCATATTATAGTATGTATTGTACTGTATATTATAGATATACTATATATGTTATAGTATACTACACATAGACATATGTGTATATATTAATTATATATGTTTATATATTATATATAGTATAGGTATTATATTTTATAGTATTATAGGATATATACTGTACTACAGCCTACACTATAGGACAAGGCATAATATATAATAGTAATATAACAATAATAACCCTTATAAGGTTGTTGATAGATTAAGTGACACAGTTGGCAAAGACAGAAATATTGGCCCAATTTCTCTGTGTCCCTGAGGCAGCGTTATACATCCACACCCTTGCCATGGTCTCTGAACATGGAGGAACCTTCCCTGCCCTTGACTTCAGACTTGACTATGTCACTTGCTTCGGACCAGTGAGATGCTAGCAACGGCTCAAAATGGGCCTGCATGGCTGGCACCGCCCTCCGCGATGCTGCCCTCACCCAAGGCCCCAGCTAGTGGAGGAGGAGGAGCATCCTGTGGTGCCAGCCGGGACCCAGCCTGCAGCCGGAGCCCAGCACAGCCCAGCACAGCCAAGCCACGGGTAGACCAGGTGAACCCCAACCGCCCTGCAGACGTGGGAGCCGAACACCCCTGAGAGTCTGCATTTGCTTGTTACACAGCCAAAGCTGAGTGCATAGTAAACACTCAACAACGTGTGCTATTCACATTATGATTTCTGGCATGAGAAACTGCACATGGCTCACACAACCAGGCGTTCATTTGGACTGCCAGGGTTACGACACTTGCTCTCATGCCGGAGGTTGCTCTGTGAGCTCTCAAGGGCCTGTGTGGGATCTGAGTCAGCAGGCATCCCACGGCTGACCCACGGAGTCATTCACTCGCTTCCCCTGGGATCGGCACCGATGTTGTCACGAGCTCGCCCCCACTCACCCGTCTGAGTGATGTTTATCGAGTGCCTTCCACGTTTGCCAGGCAGGAAGACAAACCACAGCAAACAGGGCAGACAAGACTGAGCCTTCGCGGAGCTGCATTCTAGTAGGGAGAGGGAACAGACTCTCACGTACAGAAACAAGCAGGTCCAGACTGATGGGAGCCGGGGGCGCGAACGGGTGAGGCGCCAGAGAGTGAGTGGGGAGGCCCCTTCATCTAGCGGTCAACGACACATGAGACTTGGGTCTCACAGCCGCCCTCTCATCAGCAGCCAGAATGAAGGCAAGGAGAGAGAAGGAGGCAGAGCCGAGAAGAGACAGTGGAGGAAAAGGAAAGAAGAAAAGCAGTAGGAGCAGGAAAGGGAGCCAGAAAGGACAGGAGATTGCCTGAGAGTCACAGTAAGACACCAGCAAAGCGGCTGAAGAAGAGGCTGGTGAGGTGAATGCACAGGGGCAGGTGCAGAGAGGGGCCAGGGAGGAAATCTCCTTCGGGACCAAAACTGGGAACTCGAGGATCAGGCGATTAGACACTCAGGCGTGTTCAGAGCTTGGGTCAGAACCCTCCACCAGGCAGCCGTGGCAGGGGAAGTGAGCTTGCTTGTAAGTTCATGCTCAAGAGCCCAAAGCCTTAATCTGAAACAGAGGCCACTGCGTTGCCAGGAAACAGAGAAATGGAGTTTTTTAAAAATGGTAGCCGTTGGGGGAGAGGCCAAGCTGGCTGGGCTGGGCTGTCCAGTCCGGGTCTGAGAAGGACAATGAGAAGCATTTCAGCAAGCCAGACTTTCTGTTTTATAAGATCAAGAGTTCTGCAGCTGGATGGCGGTGTTCGTTACACAACAGTGTGGATGTGCTTAATGCCACTGGCCTCTGCACTTAAGATGGTTAAGATGATTGATTTTGTGTTACGTGCATTGTATCACAGTAAAATCAATTTTTTAAATGTGGCATATACGTACAATGGAATATTATTCAGCCTTGAAAAGGAATGAAATTTTGATCTATGCTTCTTGGAGTTCCAGACTCAATTTCCAACGTGGAGGGGAGGGCCCACACCAACCAGCAATTCTTGGGACGCCAGCTAGATGTCCCATAGTTCAGCTCAGTTCTGACACTCTACCCAGAGACAGCGTCAGATCCCACAGGTTGAGGGCTCAGTCCTACAAGACTGCCCCACACTCCTTCCCACTCCAGTGGCAAACGCAGGTTGTCCCCTGTGCTTCTGGCCACTGGCTACAGATTGGAGGCTGCTAGGACCCTCTCCTCAGGTTCAATTAATTTGCTAGCATGGCTCACAGAACTCGAGAGAAACATTTTGCTTGCTAGGGCACTGGTTTATTATAAAGGACATAACACAGAAACAGCTAATGGAACAGACATATAGGGCAAGGTATGCGGAAGGGAGGGAGCTCCCATGCCCTCCGGTGCTCTATCCCGCCCCCAGCCCGAGATCTCCACTCCACCAGCCCAGCAGCTCTCCAAACCCTGTCCTTTTGGCATTATTGGTTCAACTACTGGCTGTCAGCCACTGATTCAACCTCAAGCCTCTATCCCGTCCCCAGGGGACTGAAAGTTCCAACCCTCTGATCACCTGGCAAGGAGGCCCCATCCTTAGATGCTTTCCAAGTCACCTATTCACAGGACAAAAGACAGCTTTATCACTGTCAACATGTAAGAAATTCCAAGGATTTGGGGGAGTTGTGCGCCAGGAACTTTGGATGAAACCCAAATACTGTATATATAATAAATACACTTTAGTCATCTGAGGGACCAAATATTATTTCTTATAAATCACAATATTGCGATGCTTTAACACAGATAAACCTTGAAAACGTTATGTTAAGTGAAATAAGCCAGATACCAAAGGACAAATATTTCATGATCCCACTTACATGGGGTACCAAGAAGAGGCAAATTCAGAGACAGAAAGCAGAACAGAGGATACCAGGGGCTGGGGAGAGGGAGGAAGGGGGAGTCTGTGTTTAATGGGCACAAAGATTTTGTTGGGGATAGATAGTGGTGATGGCTACACAATCTTGTGAACGTCTTTAATGCCACTATATTGTGTACTTACAAATGGGTAAAATGGCACATCTTGTGTTACATATATTTTACCACACGCAGAAAGGATTGTTACTCTTCATGTATGCCTGTTACAGAAACATAACTGGCCCCATTGGCACTAAGAATTCTAAATACCTTTTCAGTTGGGAGGCACATCTGCTCCCAGTGTCCTTTGCCAGGTAGTGTGAATCCAGAGGCCAGGAATAAACAACCCCTCATAAAGCACCCCTCTCTGCTAAGCTGGGAAGTCCAATTCTGCATAGGCTGAAGACAGCCTCCATCCTGCAGGGGGCACTACACTGCTGGCCTCTCTTTGTGGGGGAGGGGGGTGTCGATGTTCTGGGTAATTTGGAGCCAGTGTCCTTGAATCTCTGCTGGCTCCCAGGTGCCTGCAGAAAACGCCCTGGCATGGACAGGAACCGTCCCCCTCCAGCCTTCCTACTCTGAGGTAGAATAAATAGAGAGGGCCGTGACACTGACTTTCCACCCTCCTTGCCTGCCGCCCTGCCCTGCCCTGCCCTGCCCTGCCAGGTGGGCTGGGACAGCATGTTTGTGACGGAGATCCCACATGGTATTCAAAAACATCACCAACCCACAGATGGAGGTGGGCACATTTCCACAGACTGTGGATTTTAGAATCTGGAGCATCCTTTGAGGTCATCTCACCAAATCTCTTCATTTTCCCCGAAGAAAAAATATAGGGAAGGAGTGGCTAGGATCACTGATTTTTAGAGTTAAATTGCCCTGGATTTAATGTGACTTTGACACCTACTAGTTATATGGTCTTAAACAAGTTGAGTTATTTTCTTGGGCCATAGTTGCTCGTCTGTAAAATGGAGATAATAATACGAACTCCACAGGGTTGTGGTGAGACTTGAATAAGATTAACTAATAAATGTCAAGAGCCTGGCACATGCCTCTCACTGGGGTAGGTCCCTGCCTCCTTCTTTTCCTCCTCCTCCTCCTCTTCCAACTTCCTCTTCCTCTTCATCATCATCATCATCAATATCATGAAGCTAAAGCCAGGGAGATGAAGGTTTTGTCCAAAATCACACAGCTGTGGCTTGTAGCAAAACAAAGTCTCACACACCAGTGAGTTTTCCCATTTCATCACCCTGAGACAGCACTGTTGCCTGGGCCTAAAATTTTACAGCACTTCATGGAAAATATTTGAAATTATATGGCTTTTCCACATTTCCAAATTAGAAGTCCAGCTTGATGTCCAAGAGTCTCCAGCACAGAAACAAACAGTCCAGAGTTAAGATACTGAAACCAAACAATATGAGTCTCTTTGCTCTCTCCCTCCACTCCTGATCCTGGAATTCCCAAGGAGAATCACAGTGGGGCTGGAGATGGTCCCGAGAGCTCGCCTGGAGGAGTGGGCACAGGAGAACCACCCAGAAGATGACTGGACTTCTGTTCAGAAAGCTAGAGCCTAAAGCAGTGTTCAGATTGTCTGGGAAGGGAGCAGATATAATAATCACGGTGACAACATTTGTGAGCACTTAGTATGTGCCAGACACCATTTCAAGCACTGTACATCTATTACCTTTTTGAATCTTCCAACCCTATGAAATGGGCAAAATTATTACCCACATGAATGAGAAAGACGAGACCAAGAGACCTTTACAAACTCACTCCCCAGGGAAGGCTTGTCACATCTCATTGCTCTGGTCTAGCCACACCAGGATGTCAACTTGGCTCCCCAGAGCCCTAACTGTCACGCTCTCCTGTGTTAGCTTTCCCTCATCTCTGCTTCATCCTTCAAGGCTTAGCGGGAATGTTCTCCTCTCAGACTTTCCCAGGCATAATTATCCACTTTGCTTGCTGACTCATTTGCCTGGAAGTTCAGCCCTTACCATATTGTATTATAGTTAAGTGTGTGTGTGTGTGTGTGTGTGTGTGTGTGTGTGTGTGTACTTCTACACTAGGAGTCAAGCTCAACAAGGGCCAGAATCATGTTTGACTTGCCTTTATATATTGCTTAGTGTACTAAAAGATGGTCAGTAAAGACCGGTTGGAATTTGGTCATGGCCTCGGGCGCACAGGAACTGGGGTGCCACCAGTATGGACTTGTCTTTCAAATCTAAGAGCTCATGTGGATTCGAAGGACATTCTCTCCAAAGCTGTTGATGGTGAAAATGTGCACAGGCAGTTTCAAACGAGTAATCTAGCCTTCTGGGGTCACGGAACACGTGGACAAAGCTCCATCGACAGGATGTTCACTCCAGCCTGGTTTGTAGTGGGGAACGGGAAGCAACCGGCAGAGCCGACCAGGGAGGGCAGTTGAAAGGTGTCCCAGCAAAGCCACCTCGTGTGCCCCTACAATGAAATGCTGTCACTTTACAAATAATTATGTACAATCTTGGGGTGCTGTATTCCTAAAATAAAAAGTGGGTTACAAAACCACATGGTTAATATTTTCTCATTTCGGTCAACTTCCATAACTACAAACACCGCACATGTGCTCAGGAAGGTTTTGAAGTGAGTGTACCCAAATTAGCAGTGATTGTCTCTGTGTGGAGATGTTTGGGAGAATTGCCTCTTTCTTTTTATACATTTCTGTACTCATTAAGCTCTCTACTTTGAGAATGTATTCTTTCTATAATGAAAAAACCAGTAAATATATTTTTACTTGAGGGAGAAATGTATATAACCTCAAAAGAGATTTTGTACATTCACAGGTGCCAAGGCTGCAAACTGCTTCCCGAAGAGAGTTAGGGACCCTTAAACACAGAGGGTGTGGTCTCCGCCCAGGGTCCCACTTTGCCCATCTGGGAAATGGGCATGACGCGATTGCTGTGCCCTTCCCTCAGGGCTGCAGCGAGGAACCAAGGAGGTTGAAACTCTTTTGAAAAATAAAAGGCACCAGACAAATGCAAAACACAGATAATCTTCATAATTTAATCACTGCTTATTAAGAATTTGCAATCAACTTAGGAAGGTATGTTCTCAAGGTACAATTTCAAATACCACCAGGGAGCAGGCCAACCAGAGAGACAGACAGGGCCTCGGGACCAGTGAGCACCCAAGAGAAACCCAAAAGCCAGACTATTATGTGAACTCTCTCAATTTTTAAATGTTGGCATCTCATTTTTAAAATTTCAAACATTATGCCATTGTGTCATTGGTATAAAACAGCCCAAAACCCATGTTTGCAATTTCTGGTATATATTCCTTTAACTTCTCAGAAAATCCTTAATTCACTTCTTTATCTCTAGTCTGTTGACGCAGCTACATTCATCATTCCAAGACTGAAGTACCTCCTGAATTAAAAAGATACGATTATGTGCAGTCTAACTTTAGAGTTGGATATTTCACTGCATCCTTATTTTAATTGATAGCTATTTTAGATGACACAAAAAGCAATGTGTTATGATCCAGAAATTTCTATTAATAAAAATATCCCACAAATCTTAATTACGCCAAATGACAGAATTCCAAATACCTGTGTGCATTATATTTGTTTGTATATGTGTGTGTGTATTTAGAGATGTGTATGGTCAAAGATATCTACACAAGAGTATGGTTAAAGCCAAAGAAATCACACTAGTCCTTTAAAAAAAAAATCTCTGAAAATATTTGCAAATGATTTATCTGATGGGGGTTAATATCCAAAATACATAAGGAACTCATACAAATAAATATTTTTAAAAAACACAATCTGATTTAAAAATGGGCAGAGGACCCGAATAAACATTTCTCCAAAGAAGACATACAGAAGTCCAACAGACACATGAAAAGATGCCTAATGTCACTAATCATCAGGGAAATACAAATCAAAACCATGAGCTATAACCTCACACTAGTTAGGAGGGCTATTATCAAAAAGACAGAAATAACAAGTGTTGGTGAGGATGTGGAAAAAGGGAACCCCAAGCACCGCTGGTGGGAATGTAGACTGGAGCAGCCACCATGGAAAACAGTACGGAAGTTCCTAAAAAATAGAACTACAATATGACCCAGTGATTCTACTTCTGGGTGTTTATTGGAAGAAAACAAAAACACTAATTTGAAAAGAGATATGCACTCCTATGTGCACTGCGGCATTGTTTATAACAGCCAAGGTATGGAAGCAACCTAGGTGCCCATCGACAGAAGAATGGATATGAAGATGTGGTACGTACATACAGCGGAGTATTACTCAGCCATAAAAGAGAATTAAACCTTGCTATTTGTGACGACATGGATGGACCTGGAGGTACTGTGCTGAGTGAAATGAGTCAGACAGAGAAGGACAAATGTCATATGATTTCACTTACATGTGGAATCTTAAAAAAAAAAAAAAACAAATGAACAAAAGAAAGAGAAACAGACTCATAGATACAGAGAACAAGCTGATGGTTGGGGGGGAGGGGGAGGGGGGGTGAAATAGGTGAAGGGAAATAAGGGATACAAATGTTGAATTACAAAATAAGTCACAGGATGTAACAGACAGCATAGAAGACGGAGTCAATAATACTGTAACAGCTTTGTATGGTCACAAAAAGTAACGACTTATCATGGTGGTCACTTCGAAATATATATAAATGTTGTACACCTGAAACTAATACAATATTGTAAATCAATTATACTTCAATAAATAAATAAATAATAAAAAAGAAAAAAAAATCTCTGCTTTTTATCTTCAGTCTCAATCTGAAAGACACTAGTAAAACACAGTTGGATAGAACATTATTGAGGTTTAACCTCCAATTATAAAGTTAAAGCTTGACTGGGATACAGAGAAGTATTTCCAAATAATTTATATATGTATGAATGACTAGATGGACAGATAAATGGATCTGAAGAATGCTTATAAAAACATATCTAATATAATAAAAAGAGAATGAAATCATAGATTCGGAAAAGGAAGGCTGAGCGGGGGGTGGGGGTTGTCAGAAAAAGTTCCCATACAGGGACTCGGGGTACTAGCTCAACACAGTCACCGTCTATAGGCTGCAAGTTGAGCTCCCAGCAGTCAGAACAAAAGGGACACTATTCGTCCCTTATTCCCAATGTGTCGTGATTACAATCAACTAACTATCTTTGCTCTCCTGGTGATGAAATGAAATGAGAGCAAGTCCCTCCTATGCTTCTCATCACAAAGATCACAGATCAACTAAAAACATTCGGAAGACATTAAAAAAACAGAAGGCGGAGAATCTTGCCATGTCCTCTCATTGACACCCTGAGATTGTCTACGCCCAGTTATGGAAATGCCCACTGACTTATTTTTTACCCCAAGACAGGCTCCTGTGCACACATATTAATCATCTTCCTTCTTTCAAAACTACAGTGAAAAAAAATAAAATAAAATAAAAAAGAAAGAAAAGAAAGACTCGGCTTTAAACTAGGCCAGCCTTTAATACATGCAAAGGACAGAGAATTCCAAAATGCTCCCGCCTACACCTCTCTGTCACCAGGCCCACCAGCTTCCGGAGGGATTTCAGGATCCCAGGACTCTGATGAAAGCCCCTGGGCCACTTCTACCAAAACACTGTGCTGTGTGGTGTCTGTCCGGGGGTCAGGAACGAGGAAAGGGGTTCTAAGCAGGAGAGAAGTCTGGGGCAGCAGTGAAAAGACCCTTCCAGAGAATGTCATGGGCTCAAAGACCCACGTCCCTGCTGAAGCTTGACCCAGGCACAGGTGTTTCCCAAAGTGCCACAGTTAGGGACCAGGACAGGTGGGCATCCGGCTGCAAGAAGCTAGGAAAGAAATGCTTATGCACTTCTCCAGGTGCAGAACACCAACCACCTTTGTGTAAGAAAGGGGAGGAATAAGAGTCTATGTTTATTTGTATTTGAATAAAGAAACTCTGCAAAGGATGAGTATACCGAATACCTAGCACAGGTGATTAATTATAGAAGGTGGGGTAAATGGAGACAAGAATGGATGTGATTTGTCACTGTATGCCTTTGTATATTGTGTTTATTTCTTAACCATTTGAGAGTATTAGCAGCTTTTTAAAATATAAATTAAATTACAAATAAAGCCTAAAAATTATCCATAGAAGAAAGACTGGAAGGAAATAGGCCAAAATGATGACAGTAGCTATCTTTGTATGGTAAGCCTACGCATGACTTTTTTTTCTTTGAAATTATTATCCCAATTTCCTAAATGCACACATACGATTTTTCACAATGGAAAAAAAAGCATAACCTTTAAAGAAACTGGATACAATAGTTTCAGAATCATGATTTCTGCTATTTCTATGCATCAGTCACATGACATGGAGCAGAATCATATGACAGTATCAGATTGACTTGTTCTTCATTCCCTGTAAACCAAGGTGAGCTGCAGCCACCCCACCCCACCCTGCATCCGGTGCTGTAAGACTTCTCATGGCAACAGCGAGGAAATCATTTCAAAAGACCGATTTGGTTGAGAAAAGGAATTTTCTAAATTCCACACTGCTTTCCTTGTAGGGAACAACGTGTGGTGGTCTGAACGTATTAGCTACACTTAGAGAAAGGCCAGGCTTGACAGGAGAGGAGTTCGCCAGGTTTCCTCTGCAACAGGATGAAAGAAAAGCCTGAAGGTGGTGCTGAGGTCGCAGAGAGACGCAGGCATGGCGGATGGTATCACCCCCCGCACCCTGATCTCCGAAGGACCCCCAACTTTACCCCTCCCAGGCCTTGGTCACAGGGTTAGTGAGAGTCCAGCTAGAAAAGAGAAAGCCAGACACTATGAGGGGAAGGGAACTGTGAATCTGGGGAATATGGTATCCCCCCAAATTCATCTGTTCAAGTCCCAGCCCCCAGTAGCTCTAAATGTGCATAAGGTGTTTAAAGAGATGACTGAATTAAAATGAGGTCAGTAGGGTGGAGCCTAATCTAATCTGTCTGGTGTCCTTATAAAAAGAGGAAGGGTGTCCGGCCGGTGTGGCTCAGTCGTTGAGCATCGACCCATACACCAAGAGGTCGCCTGTTTGATTCCCGATCAGGGCACATGCCCAGGTTGCGTGCCCAATCCCCAGTGGGGAGTATGCAGGAGGCGGCCAATCGATGTTCTCTCTCATCAATGTTTCTGTCTCTCTCTCTCCCTCTCACTTCCTCTCTCTCTAAAATCAATAAGGGGGGGATAAAACATTTTTTTTCCAAAGAAGAGGAAGGGTCACTGGGGATATGTATCAACAGAGGGACAACCGCTGAGGACACATGGAGAAGGCTGCCATCTGTAAGCCAAGGAGAGGTCTTAGAAGTAATCAACCCTGCCAACACCTTGACCTTGGACTTCCAGCCTCCAGGACTGTGAGAAAAACTTTACTGTTGTTTAAGCCACACAGTCCATGGTGATTTGTTATGGCAGTCCTAGCAAATGAATATGCAAACTATCTCAAAGAATGTCCCCAGAGCAATAGTGAGTGGCCAAGTAAAACAGAGATGTCACCTGGCATGGTTAGGAGCTCCTAGGAGTGTATCAGTGGACCCACAGGGGCCCGCAGGGTGGGACACAGGAACCTTACCACCAAGGAAAGTGGAGAGATCACAGACTTCAGTAGTGGGTGCTGGCGTGACCCAGAAACAGACCAAGAAGGTTGAGCAGCCTCCCACCCGCAGGACTTGCACAGGGAGCCAGAGACCGGGCCAGATCAGCCACGCCACAGCAGGGCCCACAGGACGCTGCAGTGAGGAGCCCAGCACCCTGCCACAAGAGGTCCCTGGAGAAAGGGAAGGAGGAGGAGGAGGAGAGGAAGAGCTCTGAGTATTTCCCCCAAAGGGACTGTTTTCACTCCGAAGCATGTAAGTTACCTTTAACAGATGAGTTTGAGCTTTCTCACCATATATTTTTTTTTTGTACCTCTGAATTATTGTGGAGTCATTTCCAACTAAAATCATAGCATTACTGGGAGTAAAAAGCCATCTATAAATGAGACAGCAAGAAAAATGAGCTGAACTTGGTCAAAGCCATGAATGAGCTTAAAGCATTGGAGGAGACAGTTTGAACTGTCTCGAAGTCCATTCCACTGGCTCGAATTCCAGGAGCTTGAGGGGGCCCGAGGAGCGTGAGCCCTCTCTTGAGATGTGGCACGGACCCCAGAAGCCACGTTATATGAGGTTCTGGTCTGTCTCACCGGGGTGAGTTCCGTTGGAGGTCTTCCTGCTTTTTCCATTTTTAAAAGAGCAGATGTTCTCCTGGGAAAGAGAGATTTAGCTACCCAAACAAATCAGAGAAGTGGAGGAATGGAAATAAACCAGGCATCTGCCTGCCACCGTGGCAGTGCCCAAAGGGATCGCATTAGCTGGAGGGAAACACCCGGCCCAGGAGGGCTGCGCAGCCTGGCGCAGTGCCTGACCTGAGCAAATGACAAATACGACTGTCTTTGTTCCGGCTCTCGACGTGAAGGATGGTCTGTGGGTTACTTGTCTCGCTTGTTGACTCTCATAAAAGACATTCATAAATTTATTCTTAGTGTCGGGTGCTTACCGGTGTCAGAGCAGAGTCTTTTCAGACGGTTGCTCTGTGTTAAAACAAGCCACTTAGATGCATTTATAAATAA
Organism: Tadarida brasiliensis; assembly: GCA_030848825.1. Classification (NCBI taxonomy): domain Eukaryota; kingdom Metazoa; phylum Chordata; class Mammalia; order Chiroptera; family Molossidae; genus Tadarida; species Tadarida brasiliensis. Next base: position 118,487,095 of record CM061259.1, on the reverse strand, counting down.
TTGTCTGGGCTTCATTTAACTAACAAACAGCTCTCCCCCGCCCCTTTGTAAAATCAACTCTAAAGTAATTTCATAAACAACAGGAGGAATTTCCCATTAATATTAAAGTGTGTCTGGGTTGGTCACTTTAATAGAACTTTCCAGAGGGAACAAGCAGTCCTTCCATCTTGTCCATGTAAAACCTGTTCCCTTTTCAGAGCAAGACACTTGGCAGCCCAGCCTCGCTAGGACCAGTCATAGCTTCCCCTCCCCACCATCCCACGTCCATCTCTTTCACTGCTTTGGCCAAGAAGGAGGGATGAAGCAAGGCTGTAGACAGCAGCAGACTGAGCCAGTCAAGAGAATGTGTCACCACCCTGAGGCCTTCAGTGTTTCTGCGCTGACCTCAGATCTCCAGAATTTTACTTTCCAGGCCACCACCCATCTAGGATAGAAAGGTAGAGTTAGTTGTGGCTGTGTCATTTTAGTTGATATAACAGAACTGCCCCTGCAAATAAAAGTGACTTAAAAGAAGACAGAAATGTAATTCTCTCTTACATAAAAGTAGTCTAGAGACCAAAAGCTTAGGGTTGGTGTGGTGGCTCCATAACGTCACCTTCTGTCTTTGTTCATCGCCATCCTTAACCTGTCACCTCGTGGTCCAAGATGGCTGCTCAAGTCCAGGCATCATGTCTGCATTCCAAGCAGCCAGAAGAAGAAAGAGGCAATGAAGGGACGTTCCCTGCCATTTAAGGTCATGTCCTGAATATGAAGTATTCCTTCTTATACTTCACTGGACAGAATTTAGTCAGATGACCTCGCCTAGCTGCAAGGGAGGCTGGGACCAGCTGGGCAGAAGTGCTACTTTGAGAATGGACATTGGGAAGAGTGGACATTGGTAGGCCAACTAGCCATCTCAGCCACAATGAAGACTGCACTTGATCACCTCCTATGAAGTCTGCCCGCACCTACAACTCCAAACAACCACATAATACTGCCACTTTTCTACTTTTAAAGTTTCAGTTTTCACATACATCCCTTCTTTTTAAACTCACTTTATATCCTTCACCTTTTCTTTCTCAGAGTTGAGATCCTGGGAAGTTGGGCTGCCAGACTGAATTCAAGCTTAGTTCTCACCAGTCAGGACCACGTGTTGCCTGAAACTCCTGCCCCACGAGCCTTCACCTGATGGTCCTAAGAATCCAGGCATGGACATTGTCCCTACAAGTACAACTTGAAGTCAAAACATGCGTGCTTAATTCCTGCTTCACTCAGGGATCAGCACCAACCTTCCAGCCTTTGTGGTCCACACTCAGGAAGATGCCAAAAGCCAGAGGTCAAAGCCATTCTAACTGGGATGAACTCTGAACCCCTTTAAAGGATGAAGCCACTTCCTAGCCCAGCCCTGCAGACCTCATGGGCAATCTCCTGTTCCTTTCCTTTGGGTCCATGTTGGATCCTAAAACCAACCTCAGCCTGGACCCCTCATGTGTCTGAGACCCCAGACACTGTCCCTGCCTTGCCAGGTGGAATTTCAGCAGACCACACACGGCCTGCATTAACGGACCTCCTGGTGCCCTCCTGCCCTCTGGGCCACCCCGCCAGCCCAGCTCAGTGCTTGCTCCACTGCACACCAACGTCATCACTGCCGGTGACAAATGCTACTGAGCATCAAGTGTCAGGACAATGGTCTCCACAGGAAATCCACTCGGCCACACTCACACTGGGTGGTCACATGAGTAGAGTGAGTGGTAAAAGGACACCCAAGCAGTTGTCACGGAGAGACCAAGTGAGCAAACTACGAGTAGGAATGGCGAGGGGAAGCAAGCGCAAGGCAGCTTCTCTCAAGCTGCATTCAGTGGCGTACCAGGGCCATGCAGTGTCCACAGGTGTTTCCACCCCCAAAAGCATAGTCAGCTAAGTTTGGAAATTGCTGCCACGGAAGAGTCATGCCTTAGCAAATTAAAGGCTCTGAGAAGGCCTGCAGGATTTCCTGAACCCTTTAACTACCCCTTTCCTTCTAGAACGTCTATTAATATCTCGCGAAACCAGTGTTCGCCAGGACAGAGTGATGCAGTAACACACCGAGGACCATAGCTACTTCTCTGGCTCTGGAATCAAACCACCGGCATTCTAATCCCTGCTCTAGCACTTTCAGTAGGGTGGCCTCGGGCACGTGACTGAATCTCTTTGTGTTTCCGTTTTCTCATCCGTAAAATAGAGTGGTTGTGAGGATTCAGTAAGTTCGTGTGTATGGAAGGCTTGGAACAGTCGGAATAAATGTTAGCAGAGATGATGATGATGATAACCCAGCACTGGAACACTTTCCACAGCATACAGGTATGTTTCTCCCAGGGATCAGGACTCTGATTAAAATCATCTGTATGTCTCCAGCATCCAGCACAGGGCTCCATGAATGTTTGCTGAATGACTAAACAAATGGAAACGAGAAGTATAGCATGAGGAAACATGAAAAGCCTCTGCCTCTTTGGACAGGGGCTACAGGTGAAAAGCAAAGCAGAATCTCTCCCAAGGAACAGAACCACATCTGTCCCTCTAACATGCATACAGACCTTGAACGACCACCTGGTGGGCGGGACAAGACAACTGCATCTCACGCACACTGTCCTGTGAGCTGGGATAACATACAGCTTTTTTCCCTGCAGAGCCAATTTACTACCAGGTGGCCCTAAGTCTGCCCAGTGCTGCTGGTGGCCATCCTGCCACCACCAGGGAAGCACCACCTGGAAGATGGGGCCAGTACTGAGGAAGGCAGAGCCAAGACACAGTGAGAGTCCCTGATGTGCCTGCCATTTGAACACCTGGATGCAGCCATGCCTGAAGCCAGAACTCCCCTTGTTCTGCTCAGTGTGATGAGATGATTGTGTTTAGCTCAGTTTCCTTAGACCCAGTTAATACAGGGGCCCCTGAGATACATACTTGGGTGTTTCCTGGACTCTTCCCCATGGGGAAGAAGTCTGCTCGTAGGCTCTCAGCAAGAACAGATGAGGTGGAGTTTTGAGAACAGAAGAAACTGCTGGAGTAGACAGTGTCCCTGCTCCCGCCAGACCACACCTGCACCCCAGTGCCATTTGCTATTTCTGGTACCCATCTCCCTCCCTCCATGCATTATGCTTTAAAAGCCTGAAGATTTGAGAGGTGCATGGGAGCTGACATTCCTCTGGGTGGCCCTTAGCTGATGACTGAAGGTCAGGAGGGTATGAGAGCCCAGTTCTCTTGCTCAGAACCAACTCTGAGCAGTAAGTTACACCCCCAGAGTCCCCTGCAGGGGCTGAAGCCACCTTCATGGGCTCTGTCTAAAGTCGCTCTCTGGCTTGGCTTCCTGTCCTGCTTCCCATCTGTCACTGCCTTCCCTTGGGGGCACTCCCTTCATTAATCAACTGCACACAAATCCTCTGAGTGACATAACTTAAGACACCAGGTGCAAAGAGGCCCAGGCCAGGTGGGCTCTGAGCACAGGACCGGGGAACTGGAGGTCATCTTCCCACCAACCCTCAGAAGACGTTACGGCAGTGACATGGGCTGTTGTCTCCCCCCTTCCTCCGGACAGCCACAGAGCAGTAAGGAGGCTGCCTCCAGAATGTCCACCACCCAGGCTGGTCACACAGGAAGGGAAACCAACCTAGCTCCCTGCCCAAGCAGAAGGACAGCAGGGGTGACAGACACTCGGGCATGCAGTCTGCCAGCCCACTCTGAGCCCTGGACTGGAGGCCAGCCCGCACAATGCATGTAGATCCCTCCCCCCTCCAGCTGTCCACACTGCCTCTGGAATGTTCAGGGTCACCAGTTCAACTGCCATGGTCCAGTGACCGGGAACTCTAATAGGCAGCTCTCCAGACCCATCTTGGATCAGCCCACAATGCCATGTGCCAGGATCACACAATGGGCACTCTAGTTCCTGCTACTCCCGGGGGCACGGACAGCCAGACTGTGCTTCTGCTCCTTTTGCTGGCATTAGATATGCTTTGCCTCCTACCTCAAGGAAAAGGAGGGCCTCGCCTCTTGGTGGTGGTCCTTCTGTGAGTGCCCCTCCTGACTACGGACAAAATGACCAAAGAAGTGTGCGCACCCCGCCCCAGCATTCAGTGGGCACTGCTGCTTGTCTGCTCACAAGCCACTCCCCCTCCTGCCAGTGAGAACCCCCTGGACCCTGTCACTCTGAAGACTCCAGTGGTGAACAGGTGATACGACGAAATAAATACATAAACCCTTGGCCACAGTGGTGGACCCACGACCACAGCCAGGCCATTGATACCTGCTGGTGGACTTGGGGGTTAGACATGCCTGCCTTCTGCTGGACGTGAAGCTGGGAGCCCGTGGGCCTGGAAATGCCAGGAGCCGCCACGGGAGGTTCTGTCGAGAGTGAAGTCCGGGCGCTTTCTTCTCTGCTGTTGCCAGGATTCTGTTGTTTTCATTTTGGTTTCCTGTTTAGTCCACTGGAATTGGGTTCTTCTGTCCCTTGCAACCAAAAGCATAATAACCAATAGAAACCAGCTCTGCCGCTAATTTATCCTTTGGTTTTGGTTGAGGCCCTTGACATCTCAAACCCAGTGGATAGGTGATGTAGAGATCTCTTCCCGGCTCCGAGCAGAACACAACACCTTTCTCTGCCTTTGCCTTTTCCACGGAATTCTCCTTTAATGCCCAGTTTGCACATCCAGGAAGCCTGGCCTTCTCTCCCAAGCCCTTGGGAATCCCTCCCTGCTTTGAATTCCTGCAACATACACCTGTCTGTGCCACTGACGGTTTCTTACGATGCCTTGATATTTTCAGGTCACACCCATGCACATGCGTTGTGTGTCCCCCAAGTTCCTAAGAGGAGCTAAGTGCATGACCCTATTCCAGGCACCGTGTGCAACCGGCACGTGTGAGCTCCCAACGCCGCTCGAACCACCCTGCAGCGGGAACGGTCATTTCCGCATCATCCCCACGTTCTAGACGAGGGACGGAAGCCCAGAGAAAATAAGTCACCGCCAGAGGTCCCCCAGGCAGGAGCCAGGACACGGATTCTTTGAGATGATAAATGTCTGGATCATTCATCTGCTTCACAGACATACACCCTCAGCTCAATGTCACTGGTCACTAATCGATTTCTCCCAAACATCTGCTGTCAATGCATCCGTTGTGAGCGGGTTGGGACAGGGACCCAACCTGTGTGTTGGAAGGGACAGGCCAGGCACAAGGAGAGAACCAATGGCAGCTGGGCCGCATGTCCAGCATAGCAGGCCTGTGAGAGGAGGGGCCAGCACCCCACTGATGACTCCACCCTTGCACAGAGCCCCATTCACCACCTGGCCAGCAGGGGAGGCGACATTCCCCGGAATTCTGAGCAGCTCTCCTGGGAGCTGTGAAGGCAGCTGACTAACAGAGGAGCCATTCTCCCTGGAACAGGAGAAACGCAGTCCTCAGGAGCTCGCTCTTAGTCCCCAGCGGACACAGCCCACACTCGTTAGCTGAGCCCTGAGCTGGGCCCAAACCTTAACTGTGTTACCAAAGAGTGACACAAACCAAAGTGTTCTATTCCAGACAAGAAAAAAGTTAAAGCAGACCCGTTTGAACCTCAGCTTGAACCTGTACGTTTTCTAAGACAATTAAAGAGGAACCAAAATCACACATCAAAATGTTGTGTGAACAAACCAATATTCATCCGACCCAGGCTCTTAATTTGAAAAGACATTCAGGAAGGAGTACTGTACCTCCATGTGGCTCTGTGGGGTGGGTAACAGTGTTCTAAGGAACACTGTGTAAAGAATGTGGTTTTCAAATGTTATTTTAGCCTGGCCAGTTTGGCTCAGCAGTTAGGGCATCGGCCCGCAGACCGAAGGGTTGCAGGTTCGATTCTCAGTCAAGGGTAGGTACCTGAGCTGCAGATTTATTCCCCAGCCCTGGTCGGGTCGTGCGGAAGGCAACCAATTGATGTGTCAATGTTTCTCTCTGTCCCTCCCTTCCTCCCCCACTCCCTTTCACTCTACCCAAAAAATCAACAGGAAAATACCCTCTGGTGAGGATTAATAAAAAAAGTTCTTTTATTTTAATCCTCCACAGGGTGGATCTGAAACTTTCAGAGCATTCTGTTCTCGTGTATCGAGAAAAGCATTTCATGATTGACCTGTTACAATAACAGAACCTGAAAGTGTCAGCCAAGAGGACAGAGTCTTGAGTCCTGGACCTCAGGCACGTTACTCTGGGACTGTGGTCCCAAGCAGTCGGACAGCCCAACTCAGCAACCTGATGCTGGGCGTGGAGGCCCCTCAGGCATGCCGCCCTTTTAAAGTCCCGATCCTCACAAAAGCACGTGACACCAGATTTCGTACCCTGGTGTAGGGCCTGCTGAGCCCGCTAGACTGCCCCGTTCCCAGTCCACCTTGGCCTCTGGAAGCTGCTTTCAGGGTCCCAGAGCAGGCACCGAGAGACCCCCCCCCCCTCAGCCATAAACACCTGCTGACCACACCAATCCTCGGGCCTGAACTAAGAGAACAGAGAGCGGACTGAATGGGAGGTGGAATGAAGAGCCACCACCGTCAGCCCCACACACCATCACAGCACAAACAGGTGAAAAGAATCCTTAGTTAACCACAGACCTGCTCTAAAGACCAAGGGCTTCCAAAGGGCTAACAGAGTCACCCTGGGGTATGTGGATGAAGAAAGAGGCAGAGAACTCTGCTTTCTGGTTTACACTTGACCCCACCATCGGGAGCCTGCATAAGGAGATGCATGCATTACATTTACAACATTTAAAGTAAAGGCTAAAATGCACACACATGCATGTGATAAAGGTGGAAACCACAGTGGACTTAACAGCATAAAACTGGAAAACTTCTATTTGTAACAAAAGAAATTACCTTAAACTACATTAGGAGAAGAAAATATTTACAGTATTAGTGATAGTATTTACTATCTTAACATATAAAAAGCACTTAGGGAAAAACCACATTCCAGGAGAAAAAGGAGCAAAAGACATAAGTAAGCAATTCGTGAAAGAAGCAATACAAACAGCCAAGAAACATAAACTCTTCATCCCCACTAATAATTGAGGATACACAACGAAAAGTCAGATAACATTTCTGTCTATAAACTAGCAAATATGGTTCAAATTTTTTAATAATACTTGTTGATAAGAGGACATACTCTGTTCATAGGGGATGAATTGGTAAAACCTTTTTATTTTTTGTTGTTATTATTATTTTTTTTAATCCTTACGGGAGCACATTTTTCCATTTACCTTCAGATAGAGTAGGAGGGAGGGAGAGAGAGAGAGAAAGAGAGAGAGACATCGACTGGTTGCCTCCCGCATGACCCCAACCAGGGCCAGAGGCCAAACCTCAACTGAGGTACGTGCCCTTGACCAGAATCGAACCCGAGACTCTTTGGTCCACAGGCCGATGCTCTAACCGCTGAGCCAAGCCAGCCAGGGCTGGTAAAACCTTTTTAGAGGACAATATTGCAAAACCTACTAATAACTTTTAAAATACACATAATATCTGACATAGCAATTCTACTTCTAAGCATTTATCCCTAAGGGAAAGTATCATGGCTGAAGATACTCACATTCGGATATCCAATGAAGCATCGTTTATAAAAGCAAACAGTTGGAAACGACCTCCCTGTCCAAACAATGAAGGGTCGGTTTAATATATTACGGCACTATACACAGAGAATAACTAGGAGGCTATCACAATGATGACAGAGAAAAATATGTAACAAATGGAAATATTTATGACATATTAATTGGAAAACACTGGTTACTAACGGTTTGTACAATATGAACCCACTTTTAGAAATAAACATAGGTAGTCCAGCTCGTGTGGCTCAGTGGTTGAGCGTCAACCCATGTACCAAGAGGTCGCCAGTTCGATTCCCGGTCAGGGCACATGCCCAGGTTGTGGGCCCGATCCCCAGTGGGGGGCATGCAGGAGGTGGCTGATCGATGTTCTCTCTCATCGATGTTTCTATCTCTCTCTCCCTCTCACTTCCTCTCTCTCTGAAATCAATAAAGAAAAAAAAAAAAGCCCTGGCCGGTTTGGCTCAGCAGTTAGAGTGTCGGACTGCGGTCCAGAGAGACCCGGGTTCGGTTCCCGCTAAGGGTACGTACCTCGGTTGCAGTTTGTCCCCGGCCCTGGTTGGTCGTGCGGGTGAGAGCCACTCGATGTGTCCCTTTCACGTTGATGTTTCTCTCTCTCTCTCTTCCCCTCTCTCTCTCCCACTCTATCTGAACAAAAAATGAAAAAATGTCCTCGGGTGAGGATTAAAAAATAAATAAATAAACAAAAAAGAAAAAAAAAAAAAAGAAAGAAACATAGGTATCCATCCACAATGAATTTTTAAACATCTGTTTACAGGCTATTTTAATTTTCTCCTTTAAGGTTTTCTGCATTCTTTGTAATTAAAAATCTGTGGGTGGTGGGGTTTTTTTTAATAAAAATTACCCAGTGTGAAACAAATCCGAGAATCATTTTTCAAGTAGTCAATCAGGAAACAAATATTTTAAATCAACAAGAACCAAAGACACATCAAATAAGACAAAGTGGTATCAATTGTTCCAAATAACCCCTCCAATTAATCTTCTATGCCTTTTTTTTAAGCCCACAGAATGTGAGTTCATACAGATGAGGTCATTGTGTTGCAAAACTTGCTGGACCGGGGACAACATTCTAAAATCATAACCTACTCTTACCCACAGGAAAGAAGAAAGAAAGAAGCATGCTCCCTCATTTTCCTGGGAGAAAACAACTACATTTTTCAAACTCAAGATGAAAAGGCTAAAGCCAGATTTTACAGGGTTCTGGGACCAGGATGGTTTGGTTCTCCAACGACATTGTTTCGTGCCCATATAAAATTCAGATTTTCAAAGAAAGGGCTCTACTTGAAGAGAAAATGCTATCTGCAAGCTACAGACTACTGATATGCAATGCTAAGAAAGAGATGCAATAGCAAAGAGAGAGAACTAGAGAGCCTCAGTGCTCTGCGCAGCTCCCCGGGGCTAGAATGCACACACGTACCTGGCACAGAGTAGTTGCTCAGTAAACGCTGGCTGAATAATAGGGGTGGTGAATTTCACTAGGCTTCTATCACTACTCCTATTTGACCACCCGTCTTCCACCAGAAATATTTTCCCTCTCAATGGAGGCCAAAACATTTAGGCCACAGGACAACATCTCAATTAAGGGACAAGTTAGACACTTGAGAAAGCATAAACAGGATGATAGTGGATTAGTAATCCACTAAGACCTCTTCTCCACTCTGTCTCCATGGAGATCCTCCCCAGCAGGCACTAACCTCCAGAAATAGTAAAGCACAATTGGCAAATCCATTAATGAGTCCTGGTCTGACACACCCATGTGCTGGAAAGAAAGTCTCCTTGGTTCATTCAAGTCCTTTGGGCAAGGCAATGTTTTCACTCATATGTGAATGTCTATGGTGAGCACACCAGAATTACAGCGTCTCCTGTTACTGTATTATTGATTCTTCCCAGACCCACACAATAGCCCCTTGTGATCTCTGACCTAACATGTAGACAGAATTTCATTTCTAACGTATCATTTTTTTAACTGAATCATGGGATTGTAAAAGAAATTTATCATCACTGGCTTTTAACCACCCTGGGGATTTTTCTCCCCACGTTTGCGTATTTCCAACCAACCCAATCACAGAGTGTTCGGGAGGTGGTGCGCACAATGCATCATCTCGCTTGGAAAGGGTCTGCAGCTAACCCTCTCTTAAGCACCATTCTCACAGAAGGGAGTGTTCCATTTTCTTTTAGAGACCCGCCTGGTGGAAAGCTAAGAAGAACATTTCCTAAGTGGAAGTTTTCGTTCACAAGGTGGATCCCAGAAAGTCTTTGGAGGGCACCAGATGAAAGTTTGTCCAAGGTGAACATGCTAAGACACGAGAGCCAGAAAAATGTTTGCCGAATGGTATTATGCTAGTGTACTAAGGGTTTTAGCCCCAAGCAATGGGATCAGGGAAAAGGACAGAGAAAGGCCGTATGGCCAGAGCAAGGAGAGAACCCTGAAAATCAGAGAGTCAAAGTCATGCATATCACCTTGTCCCCAGTCAGGATGCTCATATTTAATGATTGGACTGGTAAGGTAAGCAACAATCATCGAGTGTAAATTGTTTAAAAACCACTTTGCTGAAAGAATAGGGTTTGTTCACTTATATGTAGCATCTAAAAAAATATATGAACAAACAAAACAGAAATAGACCCATGGATATAGAGAACAAGCTACTGGTTACCACAGGAGAGGGGTGTGGGAGGATGGGTTTTCTGAAAAGGGGAAAAAATTTAAAAATTAAAATAATTTTAAAAACCACTTTACTGAAAGAAGAGGGTTTTGTTGTATAAATGTTCTTTGTCAAACACACGATGCTTGCCATTTTTAGCTGGAACTCTGGTTTATACTATTTATACAGAGATTTATGTAACTCTCAGACGGCTTTTGTATATATTTGTGTGTGCCTGTTCCCTCTTACTTTGCATATGGTCAGCACTGAATGTATGTTTGCTGCAGAAAGAGATAAATGAACACCTGCCTTTGGAAAGCAAACATTTCCAAACATTTGGCCACAAAGCTGGGGGAAATACTGAAGATCTGATAGGATGTGAAGCTGATCCACTCTCCTACAACCTGAAGGATCCCATCTGGAAATCTCCCCACAAGACCAAAAAAATATATGTAAGCAAAGGAGGAAAAGAAGTTTAAGAAATTGGGAACAAGGTTCATTGTCTCGTAGCTCATATCCATCAGGGCCGCGTACCATCCGGCTCTGTTCCTGAACCTCTCCCACCCACTCCGTGCACAGAGGTCAGCCCTCCGCTGGCCATGCCACACCCAGGAATACAGTGGTCAGGGCCAGGCCATGGGATACAACCACGGAGGCTTCTCTGCCCAGTTCTCCTCACATCTCAGGGAAGAGACCTAAATCCATGGCGGCTTACTGAAGTACACACGTCAGTCCACACTCCACCGAGAGCTGGATCCCCTGAGGGTGGTAGGCAGGTTCACCAGTGAACAGACCCAAGATCATTTTAGGTGAGGCTCAGCTGAATATTTATTGTTAAATTCGTTATTTATTTACATTATTTCTTTATATTTCCTAGGAAAATTATAGCCAACCCATGAAATACTGCTTCAGATGGGTGCTTGCCAAGGTGACCCCCACAAGCCTCCCTTTCAAGAAAAGAGTTTGAGGCGAGGGTGTAGCTGGGGAATAAGGCCACGAGGCTCTAGCGTTTGGGCCTTTCTTTATCTTTAGTCACCCCCCTCCGCTGGACACCCAAGCCCCTACAGACACACACAAAGGTAAGCAGTTAAAAGTGTTTCAGAGAGCCTGCAAACCATAAAGGAGTAAGTGTGTCAGCCCATGAAAGGCTCTGAGAGTGTCTGCAGTTTACAAAAATAGCCTGCTAACCTCCCCATCGCCTTTTCCCACATCATGCGTATTACTAGCCCACAGGATACAACTTGCAAGTTATTGCTCCATATTTTCTAAGTTTTACCTCTGGGTAAAATCTGACCATGAAAAGGTGGAATGTTTGGGCCAGGGTGCCTGGGGTTCTTGTACGATCGTTTTTATTGGCAGGGCCTTGCTTGCACGGCATCTGCCTGCACGGAGGGCTCCTGTTGGTGAGGTGCATAAAATTCACTGCTCCACTGTGGTAAGGAAGCCCTCCATGCCAATCAAACCTGCCCAGCCTCAGTTCCAGTGAGAACTGTGCTTCTAAGCGAGCTGGCTTGGGCTCCGCTGATCGATAGTCTGAGCCCTCTCGTGGATCTTATTTCCCTCTTTGCTTTGGCCACCACTAAGCTCACTGCCAAGCACATTTCCTATGTGTTGGCTAGAGGGTGTCTTGAATCAAGGAGGGATGAATTCATAGATGTCTCTGCCCTCCTCTTACTCCACGAAGACAGAGCTGGCCGCAGGATGGGAGAGGCCCCCTGCACACAGGAAAACAAGCAGCCCGTTTGTTCCGTGGAGGAACGTTTGGCATTTTTACGTGGTTGGCTTTTTATACGATTGTGGTTTTCTGAAATTATTTGTTTGGGTACAAATCATCGAAAGTGATGTTTGTATATTGCTTGTCTATTTTAGGTTTTGTCTTTTTTTTAATTCTTGTATATTTAGAGTCTGGGTCTACATGTGGCCCACCTGCCCTCCAAGGGAAGAGGTTGGGCTACTTCTCTGCCAATCTCAGAGGCCAATCCAGCCCTTCTTCCCTACTCTCAGCTGATAACAACTGGATGATGACTCAGGGGCTGAAGCCAGCACCTTCCAGGCCTTCCATCCACACCAGAGGCCTCGCTGCAACCAACCTCCCAGCGTGCAGCATTTTTATTTTTAGTGCTCTTCATACTAGGGGTAAAGGGAGACCCTCTGCATCTCCTTGTGGCATCAATGATCTCTAACAAGCACCTTCCATGCATAACGGTGAGCGGAGCTCTCTCCATTTCACCAGCAAGAAAATCCAGACTCGAGGATTTAAGTAAATCGAGTTTGCATTTCATCCCTTGGTCAATCCCTCAAGGAGTGACAGGGAAGTCGGGAAGGGTGGGAAATGAAAAATTCAGCTCCCAAGTCAAGGAGCTCGGGTAGAAAGGCAGCATGAGATTAAATGGTGGAATGTGTTTTTCGATGTCCCCGCCCCTTCCATGGTCAGCTCCCCTCCTTCATTCTAAAAATCCTCTTTGTCTCATCTCATCCCTCCCCAGAGATCTGCCAAGAGGCCTCTGCAGCTGTTCTTCCCCAATACCCCCAAAGTTTCTCTTAATGTTCCTCTCTCCCCCAGCCTCAGTCACCGCCCCTTCTTTCCATCCTCAGCTTCAAGGGAAGGGCCCCAGGAGAGGGAGCAGTGCGATCAATTAATTCACTCCAGGGCAACTAGGAAGGCCCTTTCTCAATGCAGTCCTGCTCTCAGAGAGAGCTGCATGGTTTAAAGAGGCCTCAGGAAGCACCTACACCTTGACTCAAAGGAATACCACGTCTAACGTGGGAAAGTCAGGCAGTGTGCAGGAGGCTGGGGACTATTCCAAGTTGCAACCGCTTCCTGGCACCCTGACTCCCACATTGGGGTGTTGCAGAGGAGGACACCATCCCCATGCCCTCCACCTAGTGCCCAGTTACCTCTTATAGCTGGCCTATGACAAAGGACAGAGCTGTCAATGATGGAGGACAGCTTGAGAATGGGTCTGGAGGTCAGAAGTGCAGGGTCGCTGCCCAGAATACTACCCTCACTGGCCCATCCTGGACCAAACTAGACCAGACCCAACCGCCTATCCTTCCCCCGGAACCAGACGTGCCTCCAACAGGCATCTCATCAAAAGTCCTCACCCCATTCGGCCCTGCCACTCAGCTAGTTCTCTGAGCCCCTGGTTCCCTTGCCCCGTGAGTTAATGTAGGCAGCCGGGGCTGGACATCCAAACTCCCCCACCCCCTAGTGGAGAGAGGAAAGCCATGCGCCTCCCAGCCTGACTCCTGCCAAGACAGGCAGCCCTCCATCAGCCAGGTATAGGGCGGGGGGGGGGGGGGCGGCTATTGCAGAAAGGAGAGGAGGCCCCGCTGGGCACATCTGTTCCTCCCGGGGTGCCCTCTGAGGGTCTCTGATGGCCTTGGCTCAAAGCTTTTCTGGCCTACCCAGTCCAGCCCAAGTCTTGCACTGCGAGAGGTCAAATACGTGAATGAAAATGGAAAGTGTGTCCATGCTCTCACTCTCTCAATGGGAGTACAAAGAGTTGACCAGACACTGGGGGGCTTTCGTCCTCCATCATCGGCCAGATGTTTGGCCAGCTCCGGCTTGCACAGGCCCAGTAAAACACCGGAGTCCCCGCTCAAGGTAAATCTCCCGGCTCAGAGGCTGTAACAGTCATGTCACCCTGCCCTGTGGCTGTAACAGCTCCGAGGCCCTGGGAAGCAAGCAAAAGGCTCCCTGGCCAAGAGTCGGCTTGATGTCCCATCCTTGGAGCTTAACTTCTGTGGTGTCTGACATGTGGAAGACCTCTGTGTTTGGTTTGGGGGGTTTGCTTTTGGTTTGTTTGGTCCTTTTTCAGAAATTGACAGAAATGTAAGAAAATTCCATGTTCTAGAATTCCTTAGCTAGGTGAATATTTGTGCTCTGTGACGCACTCTGATCTAGTTTCAACGAAAGGTGACTGAGACTGGGACAAGATGCAGCCTGTCCTGCAGAAAGGAAAGACAGTCACAGAAGAACATCCCAGGCATTCGCCCGATCACCTGTCCCTTCAACAGTCTGCATCAGCCTGTACGTCAGGATGGAAAGGGAAGTCAGGCCCCCAGACTTGGACCTCCAAGGGCTCCCCCAAGTCTAGTGAGAGACACACATGTGGGGAAAAAGTACAGTAGTTAGTATTTGTTTGCGTCTCGAAGAATGAGCAGGAATCTCCTTCTAGGGGACTTTTTAGAGACATCCTCTTCCTGCCACAAATATCCACGACTCAGTGCTCCAAGGCAGGCCAAGGCGAAGCCACAGCTCCAGGGCTTGGCCAGGGCTCCCAAGAGGCTGTGGCTGGCTCAGGTGCCCCACCCCGGCCCAATGCCCACCTCCTCTGGACCAGGGAGAAGGATGGGGACAGACACTGGAGCCCATAGCAAGAAGGGAGATGAGGGAGATGGCTTCGGGGAGATAAATCCAGTCCCCAGATGTTCCTACAGGCCTCTAAACTATTTTTAAAATTTTTAATTAGTGCCATCATTTAAAAGTTGGACTCTTTTGCATAAAAATTCTCTTGAATTTTTCTCTTCTCTGGGAAAATTGAGGCTATGATGATACTGGGCCCATATCCTGGCATGGCAACTCTGGGCTGGGCTGAGTGGGGGCTGCCCCCAACAGAAGGCACATGTACCAGTTAGTCTTCGCTGAGTAAGAAACCGCCCCAAAGCGTACAACCATCATTTATTAGCTATGACTCTGGGTATCAGCAATGTGGGCTGGGCACAGCTAAGCATTTATTCAGCTGGTCTCGCTCAGGCTCACACATACAGCTGCAGTCAGAGGCTGACAGGCGTCTGAGGGACACCTGGATTCTCCCCCGCATGGCCTGTCCAGCAGGCCACCTCGGTTCTCTTCCATCAGCAAGGGAGGACAAGCCTCCATGGACCAGCGGTTTTCAAGCCTCTGCTACGTGCCTTTTATTAATGTCCTGTTGGTCAAAGCAAGACACAAGATCAGCCAGATTCAAGGGTCAGGGAAGAGATTTCACCTCTTGATACAAGGAGCTACAAAGAGTCTGTGGCTGGTTTTTCATGGGCTCTCCAGTTCACTGTGATCCCCACCTTGCAGAAACCAGGGCTCAGTCGCCATTTCTCCCGGAACTTGAGCTGCTGGTTTCCTTACAGCTGGTCTTCCTCAAAACTTCACTACACCTGGAGCTGTGTATGTATCCAAGCTAAGGAACTACACCTAGAACTCTCCTGTGACTTGGCTCAGAACAGCTTGCCTGACCCTCCGCTCATACATGTGGGAAGATGAATGAATCGGATGAAAATAAAACCCAGCAAGAGGATCCCAAGTAGCAGGTGAAGGTTTGCTCGGTGATGCCATAGGGAGGTGAGCGTGGCCAAGGCCCCAGGAGGTAGAGCAGCAGGACCGCTGAGACACAGCAGGGTCTCAGGTGAGAAAGTCACCAGAGAGGAGTGGGAGCATGACACAGAGCAAGGCTTATAAGGCAGCCCCCAAAAGAACTCACCCAAAGGACTGCTGCAGACAAGAAAAGAGGACAAAATTCCCCTTTCATGGCCAGTTCTTATGAAACGGGTTCTGCAGCTGAGCACTCAGGGGCAGGAGAGCCCAGGCTTGTGCCCAGGGAAGTGGTGGTACCCACGGCATATGCTGGGGCGCAGGTGGGGAACCCAGAGGACTGCAAAAGAGGATGGTTGAGGGATAAGGCCTCGTCTCAGTGAGCAGAAGTTCCAGTACCTCTCCAGATGAGGCCAGAGGATGGCTGGGAGGGTTCAGTGCATGGAGTGGGGGCAGGGGACGGGCAGGGAAAAGGACAAGTTCTATCAGAACTAATGAACAGCACCTGTTACAACGAAAACGGCTGTCCTTCCCACTCTTCCCCTGAGAACAGTTTGGCTTTTGTTATCCAGGGTACAAAAGTGTGTCCAAAGTTAACAAACGTCTTAAAGCTTATCCTATAATGTATATGCTAAAATATGCATTGTGGCGAAGGGCACCACATCCCCTGTAAAATATTCTTTTTTTCCACCACCATAATCAAATTTATTATTCCAATGGCACTAATACAGCTTGAGGTGCTCATGGTGACACTGCACAAGACTTCCTGCCTTCTAGCTTCTGTCCAAACACAAGTCTACCTGCTGCTTGTTCCTTCCCCCTTTCTGGGGGAAACCCACTATGGGCCATTTACCCAAATAATCTCTTAATGCGTTGAATTCTTTTGCGGGGGAGGACATTTGGGTTTCCCTCAGAAATGGAAAAAAGTGTTGGGTGTCCCATCCCGTGTAAAATATTCTTGACAAAAATGAATGAATCTAATCAAGCCTGCACACTTGACTTCTAGAATACAGGAAACACTGGGGACAGAGGAAGAAGTAAAGCAGCCCCGTGAAGAAACACTCAGATATTCAGAATCTGGGACGTAAGCAACTGAACTGGCCGAGGCTGTCATCATGGTCATTTTAAACAGAGGAGGAAGGCAGTACACCGTTCTAGAATGAAATCAGATTGTTCTAGAAAGAAGTGTATCACACAAATGCAGTGCAGGAACACTGACTGGATTCTAAGCCCTAAAAAAACTAAAATCCCAGCCACAAAACACATTTGGGGATAATCAGGGAAACTGTAACATGGATGGAATATTAGATGGAATTAGGTAATTACTGTTTCTCGGGGATGACAATGACATTGTGTATATGTAGGAGAACCCTCTTAATTTAGAAGACACATGCTATAATATTTAAAGTGTGTGCCAAATACTGTCTCTTGGCTCCAAACCAACCTTCTATATTTGGCCATGGATACTGGGTCTGGGACTCTGCAAACCTACGACTGGCTCTGCCAAAAGGGGGCGCTAGAGAGAAAGGCTGGAGGAGGAAGAAGGGACTTGCTCCTTCCTGTCCACTTCCTGTTCCTGCTCTGCCTCCCAGCCGGGTTTCTTCACCCCGACAACACCCCTGAATTCAGCCCCACAGACAGCAGCCCCATCTGGCCAGCCCCCTCCTCGGAGACCAGCACAGCCAAGCAGCCCCTTGGCCTCAGAGACCAGGATTTCAGTGACACGGAGCCTCTCTCTAGGTTTCTAGCTTAATAATCCCAACCTTTTGCTTTTATGCCATGAGTCCTAAGGATGGCACCTCCTTCCTGAAATTGCCTCCTCCATGATTCCTTAGAGTTCTCTGTTTACTCTTCTAGTTACCTAGTTTATAACTTTATAAATTCCCTCCACTCAAATAGTAGGTGTGGTTTCTGTCTCCTGAATGGGTAGTGTCATAACATCTGCAGTTAAAAGGGTTCAGCCAAAATGAAAAAATACAGATGCACAGATACACATATTTATAGCTAGAACACACACACAGGTACACAAACATATATGTTTGATAATACCGGGCATCCGAAAGGATGTGGGAAAATAGGCCTCTCAGATCCTGTTGGTTGGGCTCTAATTTGGTAGAGCCACTGTGGAGACGAAATCATCAGTATCCAGTAACATCTGAAACACACACACCTGCAAACAAGCCACTCCCCTTCTCACCACCCCCCCTTGGAGAGACACTCTCTGAGCAAATGCGCAGAGTGCATGAACATGAGTGTCCACTGAGAGTTACTTACTTCAAGTAGGGACAAACTGGAAGCAACCTAAACAGCCATCAATAAGGCAATAGATAAACTCGTGTGCAGCCAACCTATGAAAGACCAGCAGTAATTTAAAAGAATATAGTAGATGGAAGCGATGAGACCCAGGGGCGCTGAACATGCCAGCCTGCAGACCTCGGCCCATGACACTACAGAGGTCCTTGGAGAAATGGGTGATTCCAGGGCTGAGGCAGGGCAGGTACAAGACGAGCCTGGAACATTTTGTAATGCCAGAAAGGAACAGAGTACTCAAAAAAAAAAAAAAAAAAAAAGAAGAAGATGGGTACATGTCACAAGGACACAGGAAGGGGCTTCTACTGGCCAAACCTGAGGACAACTTGAGGACCAAAATAATTAAGGAGAGTAATAAACTACAGACCACTGAAAAAATTAGAACTGACGAGTCCATAATAAATAGATCAATCAACAAATATATAGGGGAGAAGGGCGAACCCTAGCTTAGAGCAGAATGTCAAGCCCACTGGTACCCATGAAGGGATTGTTACAGCTGGCAAATCATCGTTTTGCAGACATCGTAATAAAGATTGGCTCAGGCAAGTACCATCAATGGGTGCTAAATCTCAGTGGGAATGCTGACGAGAAGCAGGTATTTGCATAGTCCTAAGTGTCTTCCAGACTGTATATTTGTTGCAAGGGGAAAAGACAGTAACTTCATAGTGGACAAATCAGACTACACCTTGACCAAGTGATCCAAATTAGCATCACCAATGAGGGTGGATGGACATTGTGAGAGTGCAGATGTGGCACCCTGAGGAACACATATTCCAGCTGAAAATGCCTAACTTGACTCTACTTGTCAATCTAATAATGAGAGAACACCAGAAAACCCAAAATATGAAACAGTCCATTTTATAAAAAGTGATTGTATTCTTCAAAAACATCATGATTATAAAATATTTTTAAGAGACTGTAAAAATGTTCTGTCTGTAGAAAAACAAAGAGACATGACAACTAAATGCAATATCTGATCTTAGACTAGATCCTAGATTGGAGGAGAAAATACTACAAAGGACATTACTCCATTAATTGACAAATGAAATACACCCTGTTTGAGGAACTCTTCTAGGAGGTGGTTTGGAAAAGGGTTTAAGGTGTGAGATAATCACTCTACCTCTAGACTTTTCCAGCCCACCGTTCTGCCCTAGGTCGTGAATGTGAGCTGCAGCCCTGCGGTCCCCTGGGCAGGTTGGCACAAGTCAAAGACAATCTGTCCCGTTGCCGCTGTTTCTCCTGATCAAGGCTGCAGTCTTGGAGTCAAGGAGTGATCGCTGACAACCGGGGACCTCAGTTCTGTCCTGAACAGATTTTTCCAACAATTGCAACTAGGTTTTCAGTCCCTGGTTCCCTTGTATTTGCTTAACGTACAACTTTACTCTTTACAGGCTCCTAGATTCCAAAGCTGGATACAAGAGACCAGCATTATTTGATGGTCATTTAAAAATAAAGTTGAGCCCTGGCTGGTTTGGTTCAGCGGTTAGAGCGTCGGCACGCGGACCAGAGAGTCCCGGGTTCAGTTCCCACGAAGGGCACATACCTCGGTTGCAGTTTGTCCCCGGCCCCGGTGTGGGTGGCAACCACTCGATGTGTCTCTCTCACAATGACGTTTCTCTCTCTTCCTCCCTCTCTCCTTCCCACTCTATCTGAAGAGAAATGCAAACATGTCCTCCAGTGAGGATAAAAAAAAAAAAAAAAAGTTGAGAATTTGTGCAATGCAAAAAAAAAAAAATGGAATACAGATGATAGTAGACTAGGTACAATAGCATGTCCATATTAAATTTAGAGAAGTTGATAACTACCATGACTATTTAGAGAATATATTTACTCTTAGGAAATGTACAGTCAAGCATTTAGGAACATGATATACAGTACTCATTCTCAAATGATTCAGAAAAGAAAATTATATTATGTAATAAAGTTATATATACTATATATGTACACTATGTATACATATCACAAATTGGGCAAAAAATTAAATCTTGAGAAAAGGTATTTGAAGATTCTTTGAACTATTATTCTTACAACTTCTCTGTTTCAAAATAAGAAGTTATTGCTTCAAAAGAAAAAGTTGGGGGCAGGGAGGATAAATGATGCAGCTATATGCACTAGCATAGAAAGACCTCCAAAGATACTATTGAGTGAAAAAGGGACATGTTCAAGGATAACTCACTCTGTGTGACATTTCCCATATCACATCCATCTGTACCTGAGTGATACGCAGAGAAAGGTCTGGAGGAATAATACAAACCGATCATGTAGTTTGCCTTTGAGGAAGAGAAGAGGATGCCAGGATAGCAACTGCTAAGTCCTTCAGCTTATCTGCCACCTTTTTATTTTATACGCGTATTTGTAGAACTGCTCACACACCTAGAAACAGCTTGTTTAAGGTTGAAGTAGCCTTCCTCTCAATTCCCATCAGTGAGGAGCATCAAGGCTCATGTTTTCTGAGACAGTACTCATTTAAACAGTTGAGCCCACTAATACTTGACAGTCTCTGAAACTCTCTGGCTTTGGGGTTTGGGAAATCCGGCCAGAAAGTGGCAGCCACACGGGGTGTTTGGAAAGACCCTGGGCTCAGAGTCAGACAGAGCTAGCCTGGACCCCGCCACAGGAGACACCAGGCAAGGACAGACCTCTCTGAAGCTCAGGTCTCTCACCTGTAAAAAGGGGAAATGGTGCCTAGAGAGCAGAGGTGCTGTGAGCTTTAGCTACAATGGACACCACATTTGCATGTCCTTAGACAGTGGCACATAAAATGCAGAGCCCATCTGTTTATCGTTAGTCATTCCACCTCTTTTTAGTGATCTGTTTGTGTGCACTCTTCCCTGTGAGCTCAGAGGCTCTGTAAGGAAGCCTCCCACTGTGCCTCGCAGAACACCTTGTACACAAGCTCCTGACAAACAGTTGGTGGCAGGGTAGATGAACTTTGTCACAGAAAATCTGGAGCAACGTGTAAGTCTGCGGTGAGGCCCCGGGTTTACTTTAGAATTATCAAATGTAAGTAAACATGGCCTCAGTCACCCTGCAGAAATCTGTAAATGCCAAGAGGTGACCAGTGACCCACGTGTTCCTGAGCAATGGAGGTGAGAGGGCACTGTGAGCGTCCCTCAAAGCCAGAGGCGAGTAACAGGTGAGTAACAGGTGTTACTTCAAAACTGTTCTGTGGACCCAAATGTTTAGGAAATGCCAATTTAGACCAAACTAAGAGGGCTTATTTCCTGCAGGACTTATCAGCTCCTCCAATATGTTAATTTGCATATGAATATCCAACAGACCATATAATTTCCAATATACTCCGATCCCAAAGAAAACGCTGTTTGTCCAGGGTCAGTGCATGGTAAGACTAGTACTTAGTGAAAATGCAACACCATAACTCGTTCACCTACCCAAGAGGGCAAGGGAATAAAGTAAACCAAGAGGGTAAGGGTCGCTATCAAGTCCCCTCATATTCCTCCCTTTCCTTTGCCCTGCTGGTCCAAGGAACATCTGCAAATAACCCTGACCAAAAATCATGGTGATGGCTCCAAACTCAGAAGATAGACCTCAGTGCCATCACTGCAATCTTTTCTTTCTACATGTGCATCAGTGGCTGGGACAGATGGCTGAAACAGCTGGCTCCTGCACTGTGGCCGAGTCACGGACCGCATGTGGAATACTGGTCTCTACCCCGGCTGATGGCAACACTAAGCAAAGGTTCCACAGGGTCAGGCTGAGAAGACCAGTAGCCATATTCATGCTCGTTAGGACCTCAACAAGAGGCATGGTGACAGTTCTCCTTTTTATTCATGATCTTTGAGTAAGAAAATCTGTTATTTTAGCCCATATGCCCCCTTTTTGGGGGGTAACAACACTTTTCTTTGGGGGAGTTATTTTTCCCCTCTTTTTCCCTCCCACTCCAGGCCCCTCACTGCACACGGTCTTGATGGGCCTGTCAGTCCAGGCACCCTGTGTTCTCTTGCCCGAGGAATGGGGACTAGGCCCAAAACAGGTCAGTCAGACCTGTCTCACCCAGGAATTTGGAAGCTACAGTAGAGTAATACAAGGCCAACAAAGGTTCAGCTTGACGTACTTGTCAGTAAAGCCACGAGAGATGGCCTTTCAGTTCTGCCACCCAGATCCCCAGCGATGTCCTGGTCCCCCTTCTTTGCGTGACTCGAGCACTCAGCTTTTCTTTTGACCCCGTGAGTGCGCTCAGTGTCCTGCTGATTAATTCCCAGAAAGTCTCCATAACTTGCAGCTGAAGAACCCTGCCCAATGCACTGAGCAAAACAATCTTAGCAAAGTCCTACTGACCTTTCCCAGAAAACCACTGGACTTAAGACCTGAAAGTGACCTAAAAGCCTCCCTAATGGCCTGACCACATTTTACAATAAAAGGACACTCTTATCTTGAAAGGTTAAGCCAGTGACCTCCAGTTCATTCACGGCAGTCAGTGTCCCCACCTTCCTGTGTGCCCAGAGCAGATTCCCAAACAATTTCCATTGTCCACTGAGACACAACCTAAGCTCTGGTTAGACACTCGGAAATGGTGACTATTTTCCTCCCCTCCTGTGCCCAAACCGGCCCTCCACCACCGTTTCTCCTCAGATCACATGCATCCTTTAAAACAGTCCAGGAGGCATTTACAGCCCCCAAAATGTTCTCAGCCCTTCAGCTCCCCTGGGTAGGGCAGTTGCCACCCTAGGGTGCCGTCAGCAGCTCACCAGGGATCACCGCAGCACGCCAAGGACATTCCTATTGTGATTGTGGCCCTGGTATGTCTTATTTCATCGGCAAAGCACAAGTTTACTCTTGAGAGACATTTTGGGCACAGTCATAGTAGCCAACGAGCAATACTTCCTTATATGCAGAACACAAAATCATCACATAAGAATCCAACCCAACTGCCAGTGTGGGGTTTAAAACAAACAAACTCACCCCAGGATTGCCTCTCTGGGCTGCAAGTCTGCACCTCGGAGTCACGGCTGCAACGGGGATGTGGAGATGCTAACAGACAGCAGTGCTCCGGGCTTCTCTGGGGAAGGGCTGGTGACCAAGCCTCCATCTTTCTCTGTCGGGCTGAGGTCCTGGCTGGTCACCACGCGCATCTGAATCTGCACCCTGTGAAGGAGCAAGGACAAGAGAGTTGGGGAAGTTCTCTGCAGTGCTGCCTAGGGTTTCGGAACAAGGGCAGGAAGGGAACCAGACTTGCCTACCCTCTCCGAGGGAGTTGAGAAGCCTGCCCAGACCCAGCTGGTCAGCCCTGGGCCTTTTCTCAGGCTTTCCCTGTGCTCTGGACGTCCTTCCTCATTTAAGGAAGCATTCCAACCCCCAGCTACTTGTCCACCACCCAACCTGAGCAAGGTGCCCGCAGCCCAGCCCAGCTCAGTGTGCTCCACTCTGCAACGGACTCCACCGTGCGGCTCTGAGCCCATTTTCCAGTCTCTCTCCCCCACTGGGCAACTGTGAACAACTTGAGAGCAAGGCCTGTCTCCATTTTCCCAGTGCCCAGCACAGCACATGTCTACAGCAGACAATGGATGAAGAGAACGGAGCTAAGGACACAAGGGTACTATAGGCACAGGGGCGGTCACAGCTCCCAGCCTCGGTAGGGAGCAACTCTGTCCACAGGTCACTGCCCTCTGCCTATGCCAGACCCACCTGCCCAGGGAAGACACGGCCCGGCCTCGCCATTTGCAACCTTTCATGTGGCCAGTAGTTCCCAAAGTGCTGGGACGAGTGGTGCCTTTATGATGCTGGAGAGAGTAGCATCTGAGAGGAAGGCATCCTGAACCAGACAGCTGGGTTCAAATCCTGCCTCCACCACCCACAAGCTGTGTGAATGTGGGCAAGGTAACCTCCTGATGCCTCGACTTCTTAATCTGTGAAATGGGGATGATTCTAACAGAACGCCAGCGGGCTGTTGTAAAGAGTGAGTTAATCTATGTAAAATAGTGCCTCCACTATACAAGTGTTGGTTCTCAGTTCTGAAAATGGTATAGGTGGAACCCAGATGTAGCCTTAAATATCATTAAATCGAGGAATTAATCTGTTCTCAATTCTCCTGTTTATGTCAAGGAAAAAGTCACAGTTTAATGCTAATATGACTTTCATGTATCTCTAAAAGTTGCTCCTCTCCCTTTGAACAAAGAAAAAGAAAACTTCAAGTTCAAGTCTGATGGGCAAAAAGATCTAGCTGAGAGGCACAAAGCAACTTTGCCGTTCTTGTATGATTATTATCATTTCACAGCAATTGACACTGACTTTCTATTTACAACAGTGGTATAATATTAAACAGTAAGTTCAAAGGAAAATATGAAATCATTGTAGATAGTTGCAAACCTACTACGGCAGAAGTCATGAAGGTGAGACCCAATGCCTCAAATGAGGAAAATACCCACCTGCGCTCAGGGAGACCAGGGAATAGCCATGCCGTAAACTCATGCTGTGCCCGGGAGCACCCAGGAAGCTGACCATGGACAAGACAAGCTGTTGGACTGGATGTCGGGGATGAAGGAAAAGGAGAAATCAGGCAGGACACTCCTAGATCTCTGGCTTGAGCAACGAGGCAACAACAGTGGCAGAAACTGGAATGGGGAACACTTGAGGCAGAGCGAATTTGGAGATAAGGGCCAAGACGTTCTACCTTTGAGACCTTTGCAACCCCGAATGGCTATGTCCAGTGGGCAGGAGGGGCCTTCATGAGGACAGCGTCCTTTCTATTATATCATCATATCCGCAGATCTGGCCCAGAGCCTCCTGACACATAATAAATGTTCAGAAAACCTGTGTTAAAGGTTGAAGAATAAATGGAGGCTGAGGAACCGGGATCACCAAAGGCACTGGGGTACGAATATGCCGCCATGTTTGAGGAGGCCAAGAACAGTCACTCTGAGGCTGCACCCCTGGACTGGCTACACCATAAACTCCATCACTTCCTGTCCTTGGCCTGTGCAATGAAGTGGGGGAAAGAAGAGAGCAGACGTGAGCCACCCAATTTCTGGTAGGGTTCCTCTTTCAGACGTCAGAGATATCACACTTGAGCCCTCCCTGGGTGGGTTTTGAGATGGAAGGTTTGAACTATAAGCTTCATAAGGATGAAGGCCAGAGAAATCTGGTTAGCTTGGGTTTTTTATAAAATAAATCATGGGAAACAAGCTGTGCGACTCGGGGAAATGAGAAGGGAGGGATGGGGAGACAGGGAAAGAAGAAACAGGACAGACAGGAGAAGTGGCCTAACCAAGACCATCTACCCTCTAAGAGCAGAAGGGGCTAGCCTCCAGAACTCAACCTCCCAGGCCAACCTTGACCCTGGGGTCCTTGCCACATTTTGAGCAGGCACAATGGACCCTCAGCCTCCCTACTTACCAACTTGTAAATTAAAAGGCTGTAATTCTAGCCAGGGGTTCTGGTGACATCATAAGCCACAGAACCACAAGCTCAAGTCACCAGAAGCCCCAAGATGGAATTACACCCTTTTTTCCTAATCCAGGCAGCTCTGGTCACTGCCATTTTTTCATGATATAATAGAAGTGAACAACATTTTAACCATTTGTGTGTGGCCGTTCTCATCCAGCCGTGGGGCCCCTGCCTCCTGGCCCCTCTTCTCCTCTCCCACCCCGCTGTGTGCCTTCCTCCTAAGAGGTCTCCTTCAGGGATGTCCCCCTACTTTGCCAGGCCTCTGCCCCTTTAGGCCACTCCTCCTTCCTCTTTCCCCCAGATATCTCCTGCTCTGCTGTCTCTGCTTATGAGCTAGCAGAACACTGGCCTCTACCTTAAATCTGCTTTGCAAGAGAAACCCAGTCCCTTCTGGGTCTAGGTCAATGCCCTAGAGAACAGACCCCACTGTGTGTCTAAAATACACTCCCAAAAGTAGCAGGATAGTGAAGTCATGTTTTAAATAAATCAGGGAAGTTTACAGCTTAAAGCAGCATCGTTCTGAAAGCAAATGATTGCTTCCAAGATCCTCTTGTTTTGTTTTGGACTGCTAATTTTCATAAAGTTTTGTTTAACACAAAGTAAACCCGAGTATCACATTACCTTTTACCCCTGTTTAAGGCTACAGCTGGTACTCTAAGTTCCTACGGGAATCTCGGGAATCTCGTTGATGGGGGGAAAGCCACAGGGAGGGTGATAGGAAAAACAGCTATTACTTGATGAGTATCCCCTATGTCTCAGATACTTATGTTAACCTTTGCTTTCATAGAGATATAGTTTCTTCATTTTATGGAAGAGGGAAACCAAGGCTCAGAGACACAGACTACTTTGCCCAAAGCCCTGCTAAGTAAAGCCCTTGGATTTGAACCCAATCTGACTCAAAAGCTTATATATATACATGCTTTCTGTGTCCCTCCAAATAAAATATTTTGAGAATGAGTGTTGCTTGTGACTGCAAAGGACTTGAACCATTGATCTTCGAGCAACATGACTTTTTTATTTCAGAAGTGATGAAAATTCTACACTATTTTAGGGTGCACTAAGAGGCAAAAACACATTCCAATGTTCTGTGTGCTAAAAAAGCAAAGTAAATTATTTCAAAAGGATTATGGTTTCCCCAAACAAACAAAAAACTTTAAGTCCACATGGATATAATTTGGCATAAACGAGGTGAACCAGTGATTCTTTTTATAAAGTGTCATCCACAAAACACCGGTTCAGTTCTTAAGATGGCAGCTTCCAAATAAAATAAAGTAAAATACACACATAGTTCCTTAGAATCCCCTAAATCTCGTGACATGCAGCCATTGGGCGGGACAATAACATGACAGGCAACTACCTGGCCGGGCAGTATCGCAACAGGCCGCTTCTATCGCCAGAGGCAGCTTCCGGCTGGGCACTATCGCGAGAGGCAGTTACTATCGCGAGAGGCAGTTACTATCGCGAGAGGCAGCTACCTGGCCAGGTACTGACACGAGAGGCAGCTACAGGGACTGTCATCAGGCATCTACACAGCCATTTCTGTGATAGATAATAATAATAAGGCGGGAAATACAATATGGTCTTGAATGGAAAGAGCCTAATCGGTTCTTTGTTTCTTTGTTTCTTGTTGGTTTTTGTTGTTGTTGTTCATTAGATGCCACATGAGTGGGGTCGTGTGGTGCTTGTCCTACTCTGGCCGGCTTATTTCACTTGGTGTGGTGCTCTCTAGCTCCATCCATAACATATATTTATTTATTTATGCTATATTTACGCATAGCAAAAACTGTGTAAGTAAATGCAAAAAAAAAAGAGAGAGAGAGAGTCCCTTTAAAATCTGGAGGAGTTGGAAGCTGAGTCAGAGGCATCTAATCCAACTAGTAGAGGCCAAGGGGACCCCTGCCCTGTCCATCCCCGACAGGTGGGCACCAAGCCTGGATGGGAGCCACTGCAGGGCTGGGAGCCTACTCCCCTCAGGTGCCTCCCCTCACGTGCCCAGCCACTCTGGGTATAGACAGCTCTCTTATTAGAAGGATCTTTATTTATTAAGACCAAAACATCATTCCCTCTAATTATGGCCTTTGATTCATGATTTGTCCTAACAGACTGTAGATGAAAAGGGACTACACACTAAACCTGACAAGCTCAGGGGAGGCCTGCACGGCAGCCTTACAAACTCAGAGACCTAAAGTAACCACAAAGGATGGACTAAAATTAAAACTTTTTAACTAAAAGTGGTGTATGGCAGGTAGTCATGTCCTACGCTAGAATCTTCCCTGACAAAAGTCAACCGTTACCTTAACTGAGCCTGTCTATTCTTTTGCATCTAGCATAACATACCTTTCACACGTCCCTTTTTATGGACCCTCAGGGCACAATCAGTGTACCAGGGTGGAGACCATAAATCCTCTCATTGTTATTGTTATCATGTTCATTGTTAACTGTTAGCTATCCTGTACCCAACAATGTAAAAGATGGATATGTCTTTCATTTTACTTTTTATCCAATCCCAGAGGGTTCCCCACCCCCTTTGCTTTCTCCCGCCTCCCTAATGTATCACCATTGGATTTCATGCAACCCACTTACGTCTTCTCTTTTGATTGTAATACATAAAATGAAGTGCAAAACTTCCATTCTCTGGAGCATTATGTCAATCTGTTGAGATTTTGCTCCCTGGCAATTGTCGACAGTTTGGCTCAAATAAACTCACAGAAGTTCTCTACAGGTTTGAATGTTGTCTAATCCTAAATATACACTCAGCTGGTCCTTACTTGGCCAAGAATTAGCCCCTGAGGGACCTGAAAACCGGATCGGGCAATTTTCATCATAAATGCATAGAATGACTATGCTATTTAAAAACACAAGTCTCACCTGGCTGGTGTGGCTCAGTGGTTGAGCATAGACCCATGCACCAAGAGGTCGCAGGTTTGATTCCCGGTCAGGGCACATGCCCAGGTTGTGGGCCCGATCCCCAGTGGGGGGGCATGCAGGAGGCAGCCAATGGATGTTCTCTCTCATCAATGTTTCTATCTCTCCCTCTCACTTCTTCTCTCTCTAAAAAATCGATAAAGGAAAAAAAAATTTTTTTTAACATACACAAAATAAAATTAATTTTTAAAAAAACTTGGGCACCTCAGAGATGCCCCCCAGTGGGAGAAGTTGGGTGCCCAGGCACCTTGGAGATGTCCTCTAATGGCTTGAGGGAGATGAGCTGCAGAGTTGATGCTTCAGAAGTCAGTGACTCCAGGACTTTGTAAAATATTACAGCTAAACAGAAGGCTCCAGGTCGAGCAGTTCATGAGGAGTAAGACACATACTTGGCATGCAGTCCTGGAGGAAAGTTTGGCCTGAACAGAAAGTGCATCCCTGCCCCCAGCAGCACGTGCTGGGTGGTTTGAGGACAGTGTGCGAGGCAGCGACCTCATCTTCTGCCTCTAGCATCAGGGACAGTAAATGCCATCCTCCCAGGGAGTCCAAATGGGGAAATGCCATCAGCATGTCATGTGAAGTTACAGAGTGGACGGGAATGCCGCAGCGAACAAGCAGGCGTCTTGCTTCTCCAACTTCAAAGTGAGATGGCCAAACCTCCGAGCGATGGAGAACAACTTATTCATTCCCAGCAACAAACATTTAATTACCGAATTAATCCCGTATCATTGTACTGCATGACGGAAAGTCGGCGTCATCTTCTAAATGTAGGAAGACGATGGGTTTGGGAACAACTTGTGGGTTTTCCTCACAGACTGAACGTCCAGGACCCCACGGGCAGTGCTCACATCCATGGACCTGCAGCCCAGCCAGCCTCGATCAATAGCACAGGAAGCACCAAACCTTCGTGAGCGGCGCCCAGCAGCTCCCCTGGGGCAGTGGTAAAGAGTACAGGCTCTGGGGCCAGACTGCCTACATCCAAGCGTGGCTGTGTGACCTTGGGCAAAGTTTTTAACTGTATATGCCTCAGTTTCCTTGTGTGTAAAATGAGGCTAAGAGTCCATTACTTCATAGGCTTGCTGTGAGGAATAAATGAAATAATATACAAAGTGCTTAAAACAGCATGTAGTAATCACTCAGTGATGGATATCACGAGCCTTTTCTCCCCCCCCCCCCCACTAGGCTGGGGGACTAGGCTAGGACTAGTGTTGGCTAGGACTCTTGCCAGAGAGAGAAAATCTGACTCAGCTTTGCTCACAGAACTGAAAAGTCCAGGGGACTCCAGCTTCAGGTACAGCTTGATCCAGGGGCTCCAATGGCACTGTCAGGCCCTGGTCTCTCACACTATCTTATCTCTCCTTCCTCTGGCATGGCTCCATTCTCAGACAAGTTCTCCCCTCATGGTGGCCAGGTGGCTGCCACAACATCAGCCTATGTCCCTCCAGGTTCAAGGGCAGCACAGATCTCAGCAGAGCCTGCACAAACTCGAGAATCCGGCCTAAGCATACCACCATGAAGCACTGCTCGTCCTCTCCCTGATACCGACAAGGGGGGGGCATATTGTCATATGTTCGTCAGCCTCAAAATTCTCTGTAAAAGTTCTAAAACTAAAAAAACAAACAAAAATGGAAAATCCCAAACGAGAGCAATGCTGTTCAGAATATTCCTTTGCTGGTTTCCCTTTTAAGCTGCTCCATTAGAGATGGTGTCTTTCTGAGTTCTCAGTGGTGGGTGACGATGGCTTCATAAGGCAATGCCTTGTCTGATATCCCTTATGTGGGAAGAAGAACAATGATGCCCCCCCTAGACATGTCTGTGTCCTAATCCCTAAAACCTATGAATGTGTCATACTACATGGCAAAAGGGACTTGACAGGTGTGATTAAATGAAGGCTCTTGAGCTGGAAGGATTACATTGGACGATCCAGATGGGCCCAATAGAAACCCAAAGGTCCTTAAACAAGGGAAGCAAGAAGGTGAAAGGCGGAGAAGAGATGTGACAGTGGAAGCAGAGGTCTGAGTGACAGAGGAAGGGCCCCAATCTCATCAACTCTAAGCCACATTCTTTGTCAATCTCCCAGGGACGGCAGAGGCCTATGATGCAATGATGTCCCTGCAAACAGGTTGCAAAGTGACACTGACGATCATCTCGGAGATGCAAGAAGGGATGTGTTCCGGGACTGGCATGGTGGAGAGCTGCTCGAGTCACAGGCATGGCTGTGGGCAAAGAGGATCCGGCCCAAGTCAGCCAGCTTATAATGAAAGAGGACAAGTCTGTAGGGACGATGCTAATATAAGAGATTCAAAAAAAGAATGATGTAAACATCAGAAAATGATGTCCTCAAAAATTTTTGTTTAACATCAATCCTCTTTATAATAAGACTCTGGATATATCTAGTACTTCCTTCTTATGATTTTGGTTTTTTTTAAAAATGACACCAAAATAATCATTTGACTCTTACTTCGTATGTACCAAGCGTTAGAAGTGCACAGTTGCAACTATAAACTAAATTTGATTTTGTGTGTGGTAAATTTTTCCCAATTAAATGGGGTGAAGGGTAATCTCATTGAGGTCTTGGTCTGAATTTCCCTGACCCTAATGAGATGAGCAGGAATTCAGAAAAGTATCAGCCTTGCTTGTGCCTCCTCTGCTGAGCAGTATTTGTTCCAGTCTTAGCTCGTTTTTCTATTTTCTTTTCTTATTGATTTGTAGGTGTTCTTTTTATATTCTTGGTACTACTCCTTTGTGTGTGTATTGCAAATATCTTCTTGTAGTAAGTTATTTATTGATGGTATCTTTTAACAAACAAAACTTTGGCCCCAGGTTTTTTTGTTTGTTTGCATGTTTATTGTAGATTCAATAAGAAATTTTAGCCCAGCCGGTGTGGCTCAGTGATTGAGCGTCGACCCATGCACTAGGAGGTCATTGGTTCGATTCCTGGTCAGGGCACATGCCCAGGTTGTGGGCCAAATCCCCAGTGGGGGGCATACAGGAGGCGGCCAATTGATGTTCTCTCTCATCGATGTTTCTCTCTCTCTCTCCCTCTCCCTTCCTCTCTCCCTAAAAATCAATAAAGAAAAAAAAAATCTCAGCCCCTGTTTCAGGTGGGTTTACTTTAAGAGTGGGTTTCCCAGTACCGATCATCTTCAGATAAGAACTCCTACGGTTCCAAATCAAACTGCTTTCCTTCAAGTCAGTGCAAGATGCTGATCAATTTTTACTCCTTTCTTTCAACATGCCTAATCAGCACCAGGGAATGGCCAACACCTTTTCTTGGGGTGGCCCAGGTCAGATGTATTTAACAGGATGAGCATTTCCCTTATGTGATACGGTTCATCTTCAAACCAGTAACTGCTGCTACCTTAAGTTCCTTTATGGGAATTAGAAAACACTCTAGCTGCATCAGCATCACACTTGAAAATCATCAGTTAGGTCAGCCATTTTCTAAGAAGACATCTACAAAAAAGCCGATCTTATCTTGCCCTGGCCAGTTTAGCTCAGTGGTTAGAGCAGCGTCCTGAGGACCAAAGGGTCTCAGGTTAGATTCCCTGTCAAGGGCATGTACCTGGGTTGCAGGTTCGATCCCTGGCCCTGGTAGGGGTCGTAAGGAGGTAACCAATCAATGTGTCTCTCTCACATCAATGTTTCTCTCTCTCTCTCTCTCCTCCTCCCTCCCTGCCACTCTATCTAAAAATCAATGGAAAAATATCCTCCAGTGTTTAACCAAAAAAAATAATAGTAATAAATTGATCTTGTCTTTAGTTTCCAGTGTATAAAATAACATGTTATCTTTACAAAAACCCTATCTACATTCTATTTCATTCACCATCATGCATTCAAAAAAAATTATTTCTCCATCTAGAAGACAACCAAAGTTAGAGCTTTACCTCCTACCATAGAAAACAATTAATTCTTAACAGAGTAGTGGTCTAAATGTAAAAATAAAACAATATCAAAGAACACTGACATAAAGTCTATGAAGACCTTCCCAGTAAACAGGCATGGAAGTTAGAAAACCCCAAAGAAATGAGTAGGCTGATCCAACAACATAACATTTTTCTTTTTCTTTTTCTTTCTTTTTTTTTAGGATGCAAGCTTCTCAATCAACCCAATTAAAAGTGAATAAACAATAAGAACATTTAACCACCAAAACCAAAAAAAGTAGGATCCCGGCTTGGTTAACTTGGTTTTCATTACGTCATTAGAGCCCAGGCTCCTCCTTTTCCACTCTGAGATCCTCAGCTCTGGCTTTTGGCCTTGAGCTTGTCCCAAGATGTCATAGCTGCTGAACCATGTCCTTCCACAACAATGTCCAGAGGCAAAAGAAGGAAGGACGGCACTCCTTGGGTCCCTTTTTAAGAGTAGGAGCCCATCCTGTCCCCTTCCCTTCTCGGAACCCCAGGAGACTTCCATCACGGGGAACTGCACACTCCCCAACATCTCCCTGGCCATAACCCCATCACAAGCCTATGCCTAAAGCAGATTAGTGGGATGAGTGGGATAACCAGGATTGGCTTGAACTAATCAAAATTTACTGTCTGGCAAGAAGCCCAGCTCCCATCCCTGCAGCCCATGGCTGCCACTGTTAGCAAGAAAGGAGGGGCATGGCCACGGGGTGGACAACTCACAGGACCTGCCATGGACAATAAAAACCTCCTCCTCAAAATAAAGAATCACTAAGTTTAAAATGAGCGCCAAGTTGCCCTCCAGACGCTCACGGTCTAATGGTCTAATGCAAAAGTTGGCAAACTTTTTCTGTAAAACACGAGATGATAAATATTTTAGGCCTTCAAGGACATTTGTCCTCTCGCACAGCTACTCACTCTGCCATTGTGGCTCCAGAACAGCCACAGATAGGACATAAAGGGGCGCGGCTCTACTCCAATAAATCTTTTTATAGACCAGCACAGGTGGCAGGCCAGATGTGACCCAGGCGCTGGAGTTTTTGAACCCCTTGTCTAGTGGAAAGAGAAGCATGTAACCCCAGATCTCACACTGGCCTGCAGACATGTTTTGTTTGGCAAGCACCGGTTTAAGCAAGACATTCACTTCCCCATTGATCACAGTCCGCACTACTCCCTATTGTCTCACCCCATGCCACTGCTCACATTTGCTGCTATGATTCCTGGGTAAAGGTAAAAGCTGTTTTACCTGGAGTTCCAAGAAACACCCACTTGCTTATATATGGCATCCTTAGAGGCAGATGTTTTGGGACATAAATTTTGTTAATATCACACAATGAAACCGTATATTCCACTGTGATCCTTGGTACACTTTGGGACCACAGACACACTCGCACGATTTAACTAAATTACTTGGGCGCCGATTTTTCTAGGCACGCAGTCCAGAGGAGCCCTGTGATAGTCCTTTCTCAGGAGTGATCGACAACCCCGAGTGGTCCCTGTTGACGAGCTCCGTGGTAACCCAGTCTCCGCATTCCGCTGACGAGCCGCGCTCCCGTGGTTTATGAGCTCAGTGGAATCCCTCAATAGAATTATACCCTTTTATTGAGTCCTGAACCATATATTATCATGAATACTAAACCAGTTCAAATGGTCCATCCCCTCTGCCTTAACATTAGACAAAGCCTTCAGCGATCACCCTTCCCCTCAAAGAACGTGTTTTCGTTGGCACTGAAACCTGATGTGCCCAGGCCTGGTGCACATCCCCTCTGAGCTAGGCTGCCCCGACCTACCGTGGTGTCTGGGGTCACTCGGACAAGGACCACTGGGAAGCTAAATGTCTCTCTTTCCAAAAAGAAAGGATGAGCAAGGAAAGTTAAAAGTGTGGACTCAACTTCAGAGGGGACGGTCACACCCCTTAGAAAGAGCAGCAGCTCATTGTCACCTGGCAACTTCAGGTGACATCAAGCACTTGAGAAGCATGCTTTTCACCCCCAACGAGCCAAAGGCTCTCCAGAAGTGGTGCTTCTGTCAACGATCCTGGATAAGGAAATACGCCATGTGTTCTCACGCACTCGATCCTGTTCAGCATCTCCTGGGTCCGAGACTGTGCTGAGCACTGCGGGTGCAGCAGAGGCTGGAGAAGACCCAGACCGGCTGTGTTGTGCGGTGTTGAGGGGGAGGCAGGGGTCGATAATAACCAGGTCACCCACTCCATGATGTGAAAGCAAGTCGTCATAACTGATACAGAGAGAAAGGACAGGATGCTGTGTGTATGAGTTTCCTGGAGCCGCTGTAACAAATCAGGTGGCTTAAACAATAGAGGTTTATTCCTTCTCAGTTCCGGAGGCTGAAAGCTCAAAATCAAGGTGTGGGCAGAGCCACGCTTCCCTGAGGCTCTAGGGAGAATCATCCCTTGTCTCTCCCAGCTTCCCGCGCCCCCGCGTTCCTCGGCTGGGGGCTGCTGCACTCCAACGCCGCCTCCACCTTCGCACGGCCTTCTCCCCGTGTGTTTCTCCTCTGTCTCTTCCACGGACGGTTTTCATTGGATTTAGCGTCCAAGCAGATCATCCAGGATGATCTCATTTGGAGATATGAACCTTAATCTGCAAAGATTCTTTTTCAAAATAAAGTCACATTTCCAGGTTTCAGGACATATCTTTTGCGGACCACCATTCAAACCAGCACACTATCAGAGGTGATAATGGGGTCACCTACTTTAGATCAGAGAAGGCCTCTGAGGAGGTGAGATCTTAGCTGGGACTTGAAAGATGAGGGGGAGCCCACCACGCAGAATGGAGGGGAACTGTAGGTGGGGAGAGGCATCGCTGACTGAGGGCACAGCCTGTGCAAAGGCCCTGAGAGCAGCCAAGTGCACAGTACTCCAGAACTGGACAGAAGGCCAGTGTGGCCAGAGCAGAGTGAGTGAAATGGCCTGAAATATCTGGGAGGGGTGGGCAGAGGCTTATCCTGAAGCCACAGCAGGGAAATGGGATTGTATTTCCCGTAGAAGGAAAAGTCCCCAAAGAGGTTTTTTTTATCCTCACCCGAGGACATTTTTCCATTTTTTGTTCAGATAGAGTGGGAGTGAGAGAGAGGAAGAGAGAGAGAGAGAAAAACATCGACGTGAAAGGGACACATTGAGTGGCTACCTCCTGCACGACCCAACCAGGGGCCCTGGTTGGGCTGGCAACACACTGCAACCGAGGTACGTGCCCTTAGCAGGAACCGAACCCGGGACTCTCGGGTCCACAGGCCGACACTCTAACCACTAAGCCGAACCAGCCAGGGCCCCAAAGAGTTTTAAGCATAAGAAGAGCACGATTAAATTGACATTTCATCTTAAATATATTTTCAAATAGCTTAGCTGGCCTCGGTTTAAATTGTGAGTTATTATTTTTATTGTAGCCTGTGCAATAACAAATGCTTAGTATTTGGTCATTTACACCACGATGGGCATTGACTCATTTAATGAAAAATGCATATAACCCAAATACAAGCCAGGGTGGCCCGTGGTCGTGTCTGTCTGATACGACAAAAGAGCAGCCTAGAGATCAAAAATAATGCAAAGTAATTCCAGTCTTTACCAGCATCTCTTCTAGAACTCGAAGGGGAGCTAATTCACAATCCAGACCAACACTGAACCCTCTTTCCCCATGGCTCTCCCAGCTCTAACCCACAGCTTCCCAGCAGCCTCCCTCCTCGTGCCCAGCCTTGACTAATTCCCCATCAAAGTCTCCCCCAAAATCCTAGCCTAAGGTTCTCAACTACATCACCCCCCATCTCGCTTTCCTGGACCCAGCTGGCAGACCCACAGCCCCTGTTAGCAGAGAGAGGAGACGAAGCCTGAGCAGCCAGGGATAGAATCCAAAATCATATCTATATATGTGGAGAGAGAGAGAGAGAGAGAGAGAGAGAGAGAGAGAGAGAGAGAGAGAGAGAGAGAGAGGGAATACAGATATATAAAGAGAGGATGCTGTGAGATATAGAGATAGAGATAGAGATATCGGTGTCTGGATAGGTGATGAGGGCAGGAGTGTGAATACAATTTTTATGTCTTATCTGATTTCTTTTCACACACAAATTTTTAATTTTTCATTAGAACCTCCACGAGGGCAGAAACTACACCTTATACCTTTTGCATCCCCTACATTGCAGAGCGGACTCCTTGCACAGAGGTGAGACAGAGCTCGCCTGAGACCCTGAGTCCGTGCTCTGTGGCCAAGCATTCTTCCTACATCACTCTAAAGTTTCTGAGCTGAAACTGTCTGGTCTTAATTAAGCATTGGCGACATCTGTCATGAGTGATTGGCAACATTTTTCCATCCACTCATCACTCCTAAAAATGGACTCATTCCTGCAAACGAGAAGTCAAGAGACGAAGTCAGCCAGAGCGTAGGTGAGGGCGAGTGTGGGAGTCAGGGGGGACAGGGAGGGCACAGGAAAGGGGAGGAGCAGCTGCCACACTGGGGACCCCCAAAGGCAGCTGCCTGGAGGCCGGAGCCCCTTCCACCAGAAGCATGTCTTCAGTGAGACTTGATTCTAAAGGAGACAGAGAAAAGCAGAGGGGGCCGGGGTCTCCGGGAAAAGCTTGGAAAGATGGAGAGTTTGTGTATCTCATCATGGACGTCGAACTTCTCAGGGGCAGGAACTGTGCTTCTGCGACTTCTACTCCCTGCCTGGCCTCCGGCCTTCACCCAGGCCCCCAGCTCCCAGCCGAGCACCTAGCTCACTGTGAAGCTGGTGAGCTGGTGGGTTGACCAAGCAGCCACAGTCTCTGGGAGAGCTCTAGACGCGCTTCCCAACAGCTGTTCCTCTGAGACTGACGAAGCCAGAGGCACATCTGCTCCTGCGCCCTGAAGCCAGCCCTCCAACTTCCCAGATGAATGATTTCTTAGAATCTCAGTGTGAACAAAAGGAAGGGCAGTATGGGGGTAGGATCCCACTTTCTGGAGTACCAAAGTAGTGCTAGTCAACCAAAGACACCTCCCTGCAGGACAGTAAGAGCTTGCAGGTGTGTTTCAGAAGCCTCCTTGCCCAAAAGTACTTAAAAAAAAAAAAAAAGAATCTCAGTATGACATAATAAAAATATATGTATTTGGTCTTTGTCCTGGGTTGCTGCCACAGAGCTCCTAAAACCCTTGACATTTTCTGAGTGATGAGAACCCTTCATCACAAGCGCCTTTTGACCGTACCGGGTTTAGATGCTAATGAGGTGATCCCTGGCAGGCCCCTAGACAGGTTCAGGATGGCAGCTGGGTGAAGCGGGACCAGCCCCATCCCACACAGCCCTGACCTCTGGAGAGGGGAGGGGGCGGAGACTGAGCTCAGCCGGTGATGGCTGATGATTCAATCAACCATGCCTACTTTGATAACAGCTCTGAAACACGAGGCTAGGGCAGTTTTCGGGGTGGCGAACACGTGGATGTGCTGGGAGGGTGGCACTCAGAGATGGCACAGAAGCTCTGCCAACCCCAGCCTTGACCTACGCGTCTCTTCCATCTGGCTGGTCCTGACTTGCGGCCTTTATAATAAATCTGCAAGTCCAGCACTTCCTAAGTTCTGTGAGTCATTCTAATGAATTATCAAACCTGAGAAGGGTGGGGGATCATGGGGACCCCCCAACTTGTAGCTGGCCAGGCAGAAGTGCTGGTGACCTGAGAGCCCCATTCATGACTGGTGTCTCCCATGGGGACTGAGCCCTCGCCTGTGGGGTCTGTGCTAACTCTGGGCAGTTAGGGTCAGGAGTGAACTGAATTGTAGGACACCCAGTTGGTGTCAGAGAGTGGAAGAACAGGTTGCTGGGAAAACGAAACACACAGAGACGCCAAAGATGCTCGCATCTGTCAAGAGGAACACAGCTAGGCCACCCATCAGAGAAGCTGGTGTGTACAACATTCTCATTTTAAGCACGTGTGATGACTTTAATTTTGTCATTTCTCACATTTGGCAAAGTTCATTTAAATCCTAACTCAAATGCAAATATATCTGAATCACCTATGTAACGTGCCCCAGGGCAGAGGGTCTCCCATTACTCCTCCTATTACTCCTGAAAGAATTCTGACGCACTGTGCAGGCTCTTACACATTTTTTTTTTTAATCTTCACCCGAGGACATTTTTTTTTTCTTTTTGCATTTATCTTCAGATAGAGCGGGAGGGAGAGAAGGAGGAAGAGAGAGAAACATCAATGTGAGAGAGACACATCGACTGGCTGCCACCCACACAGCCCCAACCAGGGCCGGGGACACACTGCAACCAAGGTACGTGCCGTTAGCGGGAACCGAACCCGGGACTCTCTGGTCCACGGGCTGATGCTCTAACCGCTGAGCCAAACTGGCCAGGGCCACATTTTTTTTTAATATTTTTTTTTATTGAGTTTTTTAGAGAGAGAAGAAGGGAGAGAGAGAGAGAAACATCGATCGGTTGCCTCCTGCACATCTCCCACTGGGGATTGGG
The DNA here is from genome assembly GCA_030848825.1 of Tadarida brasiliensis. Classification (NCBI taxonomy): domain Eukaryota; kingdom Metazoa; phylum Chordata; class Mammalia; order Chiroptera; family Molossidae; genus Tadarida; species Tadarida brasiliensis. Next base: position 118,448,565 of record CM061259.1, on the reverse strand, counting down.
CCCACAACCCAGGCATGTGCCCTGACCAGGAATCGAATTGGGACCTCTCAGTCCATGGGATGACACTCAATCCACTGAGCCACACTGGCTGGGTGGCCCTTGCACATTTTTGGTTGACATCTAAAATTTTTACCCTAAGTTGAAATAGTACAAAAGATGCAATTCCCACTGTATTGTAAACATTGACCTTCCCGATACATATAAAACTGTTACATCACCCTTTTAAATGTTTCCCATGGAATCTAAATGCCATGGAAATTTGATACCCACCATTAGCTATTTTAAAAAATATATGAGCAAACTCTTCTTATAAGTCAAAAGAGTTTACATTTTTCCTTTTTCCTCCTTGAAATCTTAATTGTTTTTTCTTGCAGAATTGTACCGTAATACAATTTTTATGATAGAAAGTATGTTATTAATCACCCGATCATAATTCCATGCAGAAAATGTATATAAACTGAAATGCTGGTTTGCTTTTTAATTTCTGCAACCATGAGACTTTACGTTTTAAAGTCTTTCCTCTGGACTGAGTTGCCGTTGCAATTATTATTGGTACACAACTGATCAAGGCAACATAGATATATTGCAAATGTTGGTGTGTATGTGTTAACCAGACACAATTTATTTAAAATATATCTTAGGCCCGGCCAATGTGGTTGAGCGTTGACCCATGCACCAAAAGGTCACCAGTTCAATTCCCGGACAGGGCACATGCCCAGGTTGTGGGCCCGATCCCCAGTCAGGGGGCATGCAGGAGGCGGCCAATCAATGTTCTCTCTCATCAATATTTCCATCTCTGTCTCCTTCTCCCTTCTTCTCTCTCTAAAGATCAATAAAGAAAAAAAAATGTTTTTTAATAAAATATATCTGAGGATGAGGGAGGAAACGAAGGTTCCACAGACCCCATTTTGAATGTCACAGTTTGACACTTCAGGGTGAAGGAGGGCTGAGTCTTTCTTTGTGAAAACGAGAGAAAAGCATCTGAAAGGAAGAGAAGCAAAGGAGGACTGGGCTCCATGGCACGTGCGTTCTCAGGCAGGTGCGTTTATGAAAAGGACACTTCAGTGGATTCCCTTGAAGCTCCCTTGGCTCACATCCCCTTAGGAAGTTCTCCCACACCTCCAGAGAGAGCAGTAGCCCGGGTCTGAAGATCACATCACAGGCAATTCAGAAGAACAAGACATAATTTCAGTCTTTGGGGAGTTTACACCTGGGTAAGGAAACGGACTAGATGCACTTCACCTGAGACCAATAACAGCCAAGACCTGTTCCAGGCAGTAGAGATCATGGACAGCACAATGGCCCCCAGAGATGTCCCCTCCTGACCCCCAGAACTGTGTTACCTCACATGACAAGGAGGAATGAAAGTGGTTCATGAGATGACCTTCAAACAAGGAGCTTATCCTGGATCAGCCAGTGGGCCCAGGGTCATCACCAGGGTCCCTGAAGGTGAAAGAGGGGGGCAGGGTGGCGCTTGGAGGATGCTCGCGGAGGAAGGACTCAGCCCTGCCTTGCTGGCCCTGTAGATGGAGGAAGGCGGCCTCCCTCGGCTGGAAGGGGCGGCAGGTTCATTGTCCCTTCAAAGCCTCCGTAAGGCCGCAGCCCTGCTGACCCCAGGTCGGATTGCTAACCTCCCCAACAGTGGGTTCACGAACTGGTGTTTGAAGCCACAAGCATGGGGTGATTTGTCCCAGCAGCCACAGGAACCTCATACCACAGAGAAGCGTCCCCCACCCAGGAGAACAAAAGTCAGCACGTCCCTGCGAGCTGGTCCAGCCCGGGCCACACGGCGTGGATGTGGCACCTTCCAGCGCGGCCTGGGGTGTGCTGCCAGAGTGAGGACACGGGTGGGAGGCCTCCTCGGCTGGCTGTCACTACTGTCCCATGTCCACCCTTGTTGTCTGTGGGGCCCCAGCATGTCTGAAGTCGAATCCACACGACAACATTGCAAGGTGTAGTTGTCCCCATTTTACAGCTGAGGAAACTGAGGCTGTGAGATGTGGGGGATTTGTAAGTGGCCATGGCGGTTCCGTGCACTATCCTGGGAGCGTCTCAAAATCTAGATTCCTAAGGGCGCTGCAGAACCCTCAGTGAGAATCTGCAGGAATCAAATCCAAAAATCTTTTCTCTAAGTTCCTCAGGTGGTAGGCTTGGGAATCGCTGCATGGTGACACTTGGAGCTACCAGGGTAAGTCCTCGTTTCTGCATGGTGGAAAAGGTAAACTGAGGCATGTGCCATTTTGAAGAGTTGGTTTGAGCAGGGCAGGGGCTAGGGCAGAGGTTTTGTAGAGAAGATGTGGAAGCAAAGCCAAGCAATCACGTAATGGCTATCACTTAAACGGTTGCCTTGACTGGGAAAACCTAGTTATTTGGCTCCGTGGTCATCGTTCTTCATTGTCTCAGGTCTGAGAAGATCTAGTTGGTTGTTCACATGAGCTGTTCTTGCGCTCTGCTTTCCTAGACTCGAGTGCACTGACCCTGGTTAGGTTTCGCTTTGCTTCTGTGGGCCACCAGCAGCATCAGGACCACCCCAGGCTAGTGGCCTCGTGTCTAACTGCCTTAACAGTGAGGAACTCCCAGGTGCCTGCCACCTGCCCTCACGAACAGTGAACTACCCTTGCCAATCAAAGCCTGGGCTCGGGAGCCGGCACCCTGCCTCCTATGTAGAGGGGCTCCTCAGCCTTGCTGCACGTTAGATCACCTGGGGAGAACACAAAGTCCTTCTGCCTGCAGCCCGTGGGACAAAGGCTCCCATTCAGTGGTCTGGGTGGGGCACAGACACCGGTGGCTTTTTAAGGTCCCCCAGGTGATTCAAATGTGCAGTCAAGGTCAAAAACCGTGGCGCTAAAACTGTAGTATCTGCAAGTGAAGCGCACACTGCGCTCCCAAGGCCAGCCCCTGTCCTGAGGGCACATTACCTTACTCCATACGACTGCCTCATGAGGTAGGTGCAGTTACAATCCCCTTTGGTAGATGAGGAAACTGAGGCACAAAGAGAGAGCAAGGAATTTGCCCAACATCACAAAGCTAACAAGCAGCAGTAGTGGGACTTGAACGCAGAGTTTGGCTCTGGCATCTGCGTGTTCTCCCACACTCCGCTTCCCTGGGAGGCGAGCCCTGGCCCAGGCCCCCGGGGGTTCACATTGCCCAGTAACTGCCCTGGTGGCAGTAAATGCCAATGGCGGCCGGTGGTCCGCCCATCCCCTCTCACCTAGGCTGAAAGCCATCTCTGGTTGCAAGAGAAAGGTCAGGATGGGAGATACCCTTCCCTCCCACACTCTGACTGCATCCTCCCTGCCCACCTCCCAGGAGTGCCCTGCTGAGCAGCCCCTGCCCCAGGTGCGGCCCCTCCAGCTCACTGCCATCCTAGGGCCTCCTCTCCACTGGCTCCGTATGTGGGCACTGTCTCCAGGAGAAGTCACATTTCATCTGATCAGAAATACTGTTTTTTTTAAATCATTTTAAAATATTATGGACAAACGAACATCGTGAAATGGGGGGGTGGAGGTTCACAAAAACGATGTGTATAACAATTCCCTTTTGGTGCAAATACATGCATGTTTATGCATACATGTTTATACATACATATTTAAACATACATACATACAAGATGCTGGCAGTGGGTGGTTCTCACACTGATTATCTGGGTGTTCTAGTTTACAATAAATCTGCATTGCTTTTGAAATAAGGGGGATATCGAAGTAATTGTTTTTTAAAGCAATGGTTTTTAATAAATTAGGATGCTTGGAATTCTAACCCAAAGTATTTTTGTACCTAATCCTATATTAGCGAGGGTTGCTAAGGAACCATGTGAGACAAATTAGGAATAATCCCAACTATAGCTTGACAGGGTGAAGACAGAGGCAGGCAGGCAGGTAGATGGAAGCCGGTGGGTCGGAGGAAGGAATCATGAGCGCTGTGTCTCATCTTGCTGGCTCCTCCTCCTCCAGCTCTCGTGGAAAAGAAAGACGGTCTGTCCCCCAAACACTCGGGTCATTGGGTGCAAGAGGGTAGAGCCCAAGGTGCCACATCTCTGCAGATAAGCCAGGGCCAGGAGGAAACTAGTAATCATCAGTATTGATCGGGCACTCACTACAGCCCAGGCCCTGGGCTCAGTGCTATTATTATCCCCATTGTACAGACAAGGAAACTGAGGCACAGTTAGGTGACTCACCCCACATCACACAGCCAAGAGTGTCAGAGCTGGAACTCTGAGCCCAGACAGCCTGATTCCCGAGGCCGTGAAGTGACACACGTCCAGAGAAAGCAAGTGAGAGCTTCCAGCCTGGTCAGAGCTGAGAATTAGACTCGGAGGTTTGGGGGGAGGTAGGAGAGGGTAAAGGGGATCGGATACACGTGACCGAAAGAGACTTGACTTTGGGCAGTGAACACGCAATGCAAAATACAGAGGACGTATCATAGAATTGAACACTTGAAACCTATATAACTTTATTCACCGATGTCACCCCAATAAATTTAATAGAAAAGAAAAAGAATAAGACTCAGGGCCCCTTTCCGAGCCAAAGTAAGAGTGAGATGAAGGAGCGGCCTCTCTCCTTAGAGCAGAATGAGAAATGGAGAAGGAAAAAGATGAAATTTATAGTGAGAGAAGAGAGAAAAGTATGAGATTTTGCGTTGGCATTTATTTTATTAATTCTGCTCACTTCGTTGTTTCTATAAATAGGATGTTATTTGACGTGTACGTTCGCCTGCTGGACCGAGGAGCTGCATGGTGTGTGAGTGTGTGCTCATGCACGTTCACGGGTGGTGCATGCAAGAGCATGCGTGCATGTGTGCATGTACGTGTAGACACGCGTGCCCATGAGTATGTGCAGGTGGGGGACGCATGTGCGTGTCTGTACGCGCGAGTGTCCGTGGCTGTGTGAATGTGCGTGTGCCAGTGCCATGAGCGGCCTCGCCCGCCAGGAGCCTGGCTGCCCAGGCCATCACCCAAGCACTTGTGTTTTCCCAGCAGCAACCTGGCCTAATTCCTCATCGGAAATAAACAGCCTCCTGGGAGCCAGCCCTCCACCCCGCCTCAAAGTGGCTGCTGATGTCTCCCCCTCAGTCTGCCCTGCGCCCACAGAGCCCCGCGGACAGAGCGGCTCAGTCCCAGTTGTTGACAAACTGACAGCAAGCGGGGCTGTGGCTGGGGCAGGTGGTGGGACTGCCAGCGGCACAGCTAGTGGCCCCTCCTTTCTGGTCGGACACTCGCCTTTCATACATTCCTCGGGTTTGAAAGCAGAGAAAAGCTTGCTTATTCCCCCGCCCTGCTGATGCACAGGGTGTAAGTGACCAGCGCAGTCAAGCAGAGGCCCAGGCGGCCGCGGCCCGGTCGCCAAGCCCTCCTTTCGGATGGGCCGACGAGTTAACCCACACGCTCCTGAGCGGGGCTCGGCCGGCTCTGGCCGCGGCCACAGGCTCGAGCCTGTCCCTCACATGTACTTGACCCCACGGGAAGGCGGCCCACTTCTGGAGCCTTTCTTGGGACCAGGAAAACAGCAGAAAAGCAAGACCTGGCTGACACTTCTGAGCAAGCGGTATCTTCCTTGCCTAACCCCAATCCTGCAGGCCCTCAAACAAAGCCGTCTGCAGCCTCTCCTCGACTCAAGGCAACAAGCAACGCTCTCCCCGGGGCAGCTTGTGGGAACCCCCACTTCAACGTGAGAGCGAGTCACCCAGAAAACAGGTCACAAGGAGAGGTGCCACAGAGAGCAGCCTCTCCACAGACTTCGGCCATCCCTCCTACTTCCCACCGCCCCCCCCCTCTAGGCCCCCGTCCCATCTGTAGAGCCAGAGAGCTCTGGGATCATTTCCAAAGCAGGGGGGCCAAGTGTAAGAAAAGGAGAGAGATTGCAGGAATGGTGCGGCCCGAGCATCCGGGTTCCTTTTTAGAGCGTCCAGAGGAAAGGTGTCAACTCCCCAAGAAGGGAAACTGCAGAGTCAGAACAGGCCCCCCCCCACACCCCCCAGAGCTGCTCGCCGAGACGGGCGGGGCTGATGGTCGGAGCGCAGGAAAGAGAGCAGTGTGCACAAGTGAGTGACTGTCGAAGTGTCGCTGAGGACCAGAGCCACTCCTCCACTCCACAGACACCTAATTAGCGTCTGCCCTGCCCCCGGCCCTGGGCTGCACACTCTCTGAATGCTAGCAGGTGCTGGAAGCCAGTCAGCTCCCCAAGCAAAGAGGGCCCCTCCGTCTTCCTCTGACCATGTCTGTTCCCCTTCTGAGGAGGCCAGTGCCCCTTCTCCTCCCAGGCTTCACCCACCCCTGAGAGACCATCGAGGCCTGACCTCCTCATTTCAGAGAAGAGGGACAAAGGGTCAGGCCCCACCACTTGCGAGGGCAGAGGCAGGAATAGGACCCAGGTCCCCTTGGGCCTGACTCATTGGTGGCACCATTGCACACGCAAGGACTCATCCCGAGCGGGAGTCTGGAAGCAGAGAATGCTGCCTGGCTCCCCCCGGTGCCCCTCAAACTGCATTTGATAAGACAGACCCCCAAAAGCACCCAGGCATAAGAGGGGTGCCTCCCAGGCCGAGGCTGACACCACTTCTCATCTGTAAACAGAGTGTGATCACTGAACCCCTAATTCCTGGGGCAACATGGATTCCGAGACCTCCCCGACTCTTCTTGGGGCCTGTGTCCCCATTCCAGGCCATCAGGTGTGAAGTTTTAAATGCCTTAAATGCCATGCTGGGGAGGCCAGGCTTCATCCCACAGGACGGTACAGGGGTGGGGAGAGTGGAAGGAGCCCAGAGGGTAGCAGAGATCAGACGTTCATTTTAGGAGGAGGGGTCTACAGCTCATCTGGACCTGAGAGGGAGCAGAAAGCCACCAGGCCACTGTAAGAGTTCAGGTGCGAGAGGGCCAGGGCCAGACTGAGGGGTGGACAGCCAGCGTGCACTCTAAAGATTATTTCTGTAACAAAATTCCATTATCTTCTGGAGATGGACAGTGGTCATCGCTGCACAATGTGAATGCACTTAAGGCCACTGAACTGTACACTTAAAAATGGTTAAAATGGTAAATTTTATGTTTTATGCATTTTACCCCAATAAAAGTAAATATCGCCCCCTCCAAGTTACACTTCTCATTTGTCAAAAGGACAAAAGGCATAAATTCCAGGACCACCCTCCCCTAGGTCTCAAATCCTATGAAGAATGAGGGCATTCACTGTGTTCAGATATTGTGCTAAGTACTTGTATTAGCTCACTGAGCCCTATAAGGTAGATGCTGTTATTACGCCCATTTTACAGATGAGAAAAATAAGCAAGAGAACTTAAGTAGCTACCCCATAGATAGTATATGGAAAAATCCAGGATTTGAACCCAGACAGTCTGACTTCAGAGCCTGCTTACCCCCCACCTCTGTCCACTTCGGTGCTATCTAAACAAGAACCAAACAAAACAAAAATGCTGTCTCCTGACCAGCTAAGCCCCCTCCTCGACAACCTGGCTTCACAGACAACGGAAATCCAGACAGCTGACTGAATTTTTTTTTTTCCATTTTCATCCAGATGTTTAGCATCACAGAAACAAGACGATATGCCCATGACCGGGAGCCACGCGGGAATTAGAACTCCGCCCCCAACAGAAACACTGCCTCATGCAAGGGTGTCATTTCATGAATTAACATCCTACCCAAACATGTTTGCCTAAGCTCCTAGGTCGTCATATTTTAAGGATCCGTTTCTGACAGTCTTTCACGTAACGCATTTCGGGTTCAAGCAGTAGTTAGTGGACAGACATCCTGCCCATTTCTCGTCCTCCATCCAGTGTTCGCTAAAGTCACATCAGATTTTTTTTTGCATCAAGAATAACAAGAGCCATGCATATTTTAACTTCATCTCTGAGATTAGAGTAAATACATAATTTTGGCAAATTACTCAAATTACGGGCTAGCAGCATCTGGTTCGGATATTCTCAAGTAAATTATTGGCACGGTCTCTGCCGCATTCTTAATTTTAACCAAAATGTTCTCAGAAACATGTGTTTTCTGTCCTGTTTGCATGTAATCAGTTTTCGAGGGCCTCGGAGTTTTAAAGTGGGGTTTCAGAAATTAGCTGCCATACCTGGGCACTGCCCGCAGGCCTGGTACAGCCACCTCCCTCCTGGCGCTGGGGAGGTGGCCGCTTGCGTTCCTGCCTCCGGCTCTGGGATGAGAGAGGCCCGCAGGTACACGTTCCTCGCCCTTCGTTCTGCTCCCAAATTACATACCTCGCTTTCATGTCAAGTCCAATATAGCTTCCTTAGCGGTTTTTTTTTCCTCCTTATTCCACATCAAGAGTACCCAATTACTTTTATAAATACATGTTTTAAAAATATCACAGTTTCCTGCTGCTTCAAATTCTGAAGGGCTGTGCAGGATTTTAGACTCTTATAAATCTCTCAAACAGTTCATATTTTATCAACAAAGTGTGCTTTTCTGTAAACCCTAAGTATAACTCCTCATCGGGCACATTTTTTTCCCAATTTTCTTTCCATAAAAACGACAAAAATAAAAGGAATTTTTGCCATTTCAAAGCCATTTGCAATGGCCTCCCTGTGCTCATTAACTCCGCCTCGCCCACCCACAAGGGTGGTGTTTTTGGTTAAAAGAGAAAGCATGAGGGTTGTCAATTACAAACCGTCCCAGCAGAAGGTAAAGCGGGGTTATGTAGTGGGTCTTTAAAAGAAAATTCCAGAAAGGCCTTGGCTTTCGTTAGCACTGCAAAAGCTCCCCAGCTCAAGGCAGGGACGTCTTGACTGAACGTCCACCGTAGTCGGCAGGCCACGTGGTGGAAACAGCACCAGGACCACGGAAGGAGTCGGCGTGCGTGGCGGAGGCTGGCCTCCGGGTCCTGAGGGCGCCACTGTCCTACACTCTGCTCAGCTGTCTCCATTCAGAGGGCACGTCTGTGGCTTTCCACTTGGAACTACATGAAGGTATCCGAGGGATGGCCGCTTGGGAGGCGAATCCCAGAATGATATTCGATCACAAGCCAGACGCAGTTCTAAGCACAGCAAAAATCGAGCTGTAGCCACCAACCAAGTAACCGTCTGGAAGCTCCGGGGCGTCCAGTCCTGGTCTGCTCCGCTGTCTGAACTTGTCTCTCATGCTCTGGAGACCATGCTGGGCAGGGAGGGCCAGAGCGAGGGAAGAAACGCAGTCTGGGTGTATTTGAGGGCCTTGGGCCTCAGACACAAAAAGAATGAACCAACTCTTTGAAGTACGACCTTGAGTTACATACCCTTGCTCAGCCCCCGAAATCCAGGGAAGTGTCTGTAATCAGCGTAGAGTCACCACCAACCCCAAGTCACCACCCAGTCTCACTACAGACAGGCATTCATCCAGCAAAGACTCAGTGACCACCTGCTAGGTGCCCCGTTCTCCTAGGAGCTGGGGACGATCTAGAGAAGCAGGACAGAGCACATCTTCTCACGAATCAAACTGTGGGGGTAGAAGCTTAAAGCTAGGTAACCCTGCCTGGCAGTGTCTGAGAAAGTCGAGGAGGGAGCCAGATGACGGGTGCACAAGGAATGGGTAGGAAGGCGCAGCTCCTGGGGCCTGAGACTCAGAGAAGGGTTCCAGAAAGTGAGGTCTGGGCCGGGCAAGGGAGGTGTTCCCAGAGAAATAGAACCCATGATACAACATTTACATATAGGTATGTATATGTACATACACGCACACAGTTGATTTCTTGTAAGGAACTGGCTCGCGCCATTGTGGGGGCTGGCAGGTCTGAAATGTTAGGACGGACCTGTAGGCTGGAAACACAGGCTGGAGCTGATGCTCCAGTCTTCAGGCAGAATTCCTTCCCTAAGAGACCTCAGTTTTGCTCTTACGGCCTAGTTGATTGGATGGGGTCTCATGGAGGGTACCTATGGTGGCTGGTTTACCCACCCAGAAACCTGGGTCACCCTCTGAGCCAGCTGACCTAGAGGCAGAAGAAGGGGGCTCACCAGCAGCTTGTGGTGCCCCTCCAGTCCTCAGCCAGGCACACTGCTTTACAACATCCTTGCAAAGACTTGTCCCAAACCAGGACGACAGGACGATACCTGCACGGGAGCCGGGGCCCGGGGCCCAGAGAGCTGCTGCAGCTTCAGGCATCAGCAGCCTGGCCCATACTGGAGGTGCCCCAACAGCTAGGGGGTCACCTGCCAGGAAGGTCCCCCCACCCCCGACTTCTGTTCAGATTCTAGGGATGCTAGATATGCTGGAAGTGGCTCAGCCAAAGGGCTCTGAGATGTCCCACCCCTGCCACCTGCCACCTCTAGAAGTCTCTGCGTGTGCCCTGAACCAAGGACACAGCACACTGGGGATTCAAGGGTTGTCACTGGATTTCTTAACCTGCTGGATCCAAACTGGTAATTAAGCCAAGTGCAAACACCCAACACAGCAGAAAAGAGTTTTGACCCTAAAAACCATCACAGTGCTTTTTCTCTGTCCCTTGCCTTTTACTCCAAGTCTCTCATCCTACGGAAGGGTGACCCGCTGCTACGTGAGACCCAAACGTCGGTCTCGGGCTTGTCCATGCAGCCAGCACCTCGAGGCTCCGTGGACAGATATGCCTTGGGCTCCAAGCCATTGGTGGGAAAGGGAAGGGGTGACACCATCAGAGGGCACCACTGTGTCCAGAAGGTTCTGGTCAGCCAGCCAGCTCCAGCAAGTCCTCCTAAGGAGACGTGGTTGGTGAAGGACAGGGCGAGTGGAGCCCGAGGCTGGTCCCAAGCCGGCCACACCCGAAAATATGCACGAGCAGATTTTGGTGCACCGCGCAAGGTTTATCTTTGACCGTGCTTATGGAAACATTATTCAAGAACATTGTGAACGCACAGAAATAAATCTTTAAAAATACCATTTGGACGACACACGCATGCGAATGAAAGATTTTCTCTTTCTACTACAGCAGTCCATTAAGGCGGTTTTTAAAAAGCAAATGTGGTAGCTGACGGCACGGGAACCTGCATGTCACCTGGTACCCAGGTCCGACCCACACAGCTGCCCCAGAGGAAGCCCACCCGACCTCACCGTCTAGATGGAGTCGCCTCAGCCAAGGTGAGAGAAGGGCAGGTCACCAGTGCATTTCCTGCATTCTGAGGACCCAACGATGCCCAAAGTAACAGAAAGTCACAGTTCTTGCTCAGACTGGCTCGTGGGTCAGAGAATGACCACAGCCACACCCCTCACTTCAATCACAGGGGAAAAGAATGGCTCTGCAGGGCCTGTGGGTGCCAAGCACTGAGCAAAGCACTTGGACACACTACTTCATTTAATCCTACAACAACCCTATGAAGTACATAGCGTTATCCCTACTTAGGTTGAGCAGACGGAAGCTCAGAGAGGCTAAGTAACCCGGCCACAGTCACACAGCTAATCAGAGTCAAGACTAAGATTTAAAAAAACAAAAAACAAACAAACTGAGATTTGAACCCCATGGTGTCTAGACCCAAAGCCCCTCCCCTCCCCACCCACCCAGAAGCTGCGTTCCACACACACTCCAGGCTCTGCTTACCCTTCTTTCTCTCCGCCATCGGCCAACTGACACCCAGGGATGGCATCTTCCTCTTTTCTGTCTCCTGAACACCCTCCACCTGCCAGGCCCACAGTGAAGGTCATGGCCTTGGTGAGGTCACCCCCATGCTGCTCGCAGGGTCTCCCCTTCTGGCCAGGCCCTGCCTCCCCCAGTGGGGGCTGTGTTCTTCTCTTTTATATATTTTTTTTCCTCACCAATTACCAGCTTCTTGCTTTAGTTTTATGTGCCTAATTTATCTTGTTACCCACTTGTTTTCATGTGTAACCTTGCCCAAAACAAGAAGAATCTGAAAATATTCTTGGGCTCTTTTAGATTATAATCTTACCTTTGTTCTTCTCTATTTCTTTCCTCTAAGATCTTTTCATTTTCTCTCTTTTTACTTTTCTCTCTTCCCAGTTCTTTAGCCTTACTCGAGGTTTTATGGTCTTAGGGAGAAAAATTTTACAAAATACACACACACACACACACGTGAATGAATAAATGTCAGAGTAGGTTAGAGCTATAGACTGAATGTGTCCCCCCAAAAATTAATATTTGAAACCCTAATCTCCAATGTGATAGTATTTGGAGGTGGGTTTGGGGGAGGTAATTACAGTCAGATAGATTATGAGGGTGGGGCCCTCATGATGGGATTAGTGCCCTCATAAAAAAAGGAGAAGATACAAGATTCCCTTTTTCCCTCTCTCTCCGCGCACATGCCAAGGAAGGCCATGTGGGCGCGTAACCAGGAAGCAGGCCTTCACCCAGAACCTGACCACACTAGCTAGCACCCTGATCCCAAATTTCAGCCTCCAGAACTGTGAGAAATAAATGTTCATTGTCTAAGCCACTGAGCCAATGATATTCTGTGATAGCAACGAAATTCTGTGATATTCTGTGATAGCAGCCTCAACAGACTTAATAGTTAAGTTCTGAAGTCTTCAAACAAAGCGAAAACCTTGAATGGTCAAACTTAACCTTAAAAGCCCCAAATACCACACACTCAATGCAGTATCCATGTCGTGTGTCCTCTATAGGAATTCTTATCCCACTGAATTTTGAGAAGCACTTGGAACCACTTAAGGGAAGAATGAACAGAGGGGTTATGGTGATGTCTCTAATTCAGACCACCCGCTTGAAAACAATCAGCGGCCTGGCTGGTGTGGCTCAGTGGTTTGGAGTGTTGTTCCATACACCAAAGGCTTAGGGTTCGATTCCCAGTCAGGGGTGTATAGGGGAGACAGCTGATCGATATTTCTCTTTCTCTCTCTCTCTCTAAAATCAACAAACATATCCTATGGTGAGGATAAAAAAACAATCATCAACCCTTATTGGTGAGCATGTGCGTAAGGGTGGGTGGGGAAAGGCTGGGAATGGGTGGAGACTTCTGCAGCGACTCCTCCTGGCCTGAAGGAGTTTACTGGATTTTATTTTAATAGTTTGCTTCTGTAACCTTAGGCCCCAGTACACTACGAAAAAGTTATCATCATCGACCACCAGGCTCCAAAGGAGCCTTTTTATTTTTATGAATAATTTCTAGAACAATAAAGGGATCATTTTAAAACCTTATTAGAACATTTAATAATTTAAACATAGCAAATTCTCATTCCATATTTCCAGGCCGTTTAAGGTATATAAACCCAAAATGAGCCATGTTCTTTGAATACAGCTAACTGTTCATCCGCTGTCATGAATGCGCCTGGGAGAACTCCATCGCATAAACACTGATTCCAGACTGCAGGTAAACCTCCACCTTATCATTATTTCTGGTTCTTCTCCCACTAGCATCATAAAACCAGTTACTTCTGAAACCTTTGATGGCTCATAATTTTGTTTTGTGTGTGTCTGTGTGTGTTTTATCCTCACTCAAGGACATTTTTGCATTTATTTTCAGATAGAACAGGAGGGAGAGAGGGAGGAAGAGAGAGAAACATCGATGTGAGAGAGACACACCTACTGGTCGCCACCCACAGGACCCCAACCGGGGCCGGGGACAAACTGCAACCGAGGTACATGCCCTTAGCCGGGAACCAAACCCGGGACTCTCTGGACCGCGGGCCGACGCTGTAACCGCTGAGCCAAACCGGCCAGGGCCATCTTCTTTTCTCCATAACTGCAAAGCGTCTTCATTTTCAAATTTATAAACACCAGTAAGAGTGATTAGTCGAGTAATTTTGTTTTCATTTCTATATCACCTAGTTCCTCCTGATCACCTGTGTAAACACATCTGACTTCATCCAAAGATAAAAGAATGTTGGCCCCAATTCCTTTAGCAAAACAGGATGGTCCAGGTTCTTGTTGCAAAACATTAAGTGATAAAATCCTTCCTGCTGCATGACTAACTGGGGGAAAACATCATATTTTCTTTTTTCTCCCCAGAAATATGTTGTTTATTCATTGATTCTGGGGTTCTTGAGAAAATTCATCCAGATCATTGTTTTGGGAGACTCACAGCCTGAGGCTTCGCTGATAAAATCCATTTCACTGTTATCTTTAGAGTCAACACGCTACTATCTCTCCTGATTTGTCTGACTGCTGTCAAACATTTTCCTTTGTCCTTTTCTTCCCTTTTCCATTTTGTGCAGGAAATGAACTTCTCTGTCTTCTCAACTGTATGCCATGAAAGCGACAATAACACCACAAAGATGGTGTCCAGAATCTTCTTTCATACGTTCTTGAAAGACGATGTGACACTCTCGGCAATGTGATAAGAAAACTAAGGGTTTCCATCATCCCTCTATTTATTATTTTAATGTTTTTTGGCATAATTGGCAACAATGATGAGTAACGAAATAACTCCTAGGGTAATAAAATGGAAACTGCTTCAAGATATTTTTTTAAAAATTAGATCACTCAAATGCCATGAAATATCTTAGACTTATAAATGGTTCCAATGGTCCCATGTGGCAAATTCAAGATAGAATGAGTTTTATTGCTTTCGTTAAAAAGCAAATATTCTCTTTGATCTTGGGAATATTTCTTTTAAAAAGAACAGAAGTTATGAAATCTCAACCTTTACAAATAGTTAGAATTTCTCAGAAAAGAAAAAAAAAAGGATTTGGGGTCGATGGACACTGATTGTACATGGACGGTTAAATCACATTAATAGATTTGGCTGTTTCGTGAAGATTTTCAAAATCTGGAAAACTGCCCCACAAAAAGGCTCTTCCTTCATCCACCTGAAATCCAACAGTTCTCAGACCAAATGTGAAACCCAGCCCCACAGAGCCCACACCTGGACTCCGCCAGCGCCCGCCCCCCGCCCCTGGGGACTAGGCAGCCCTGTGCCCCGACATTTCCTGCCTGGAGTTCCACACACAGTGGGGACCCACGACTTATGACTCAAAGCAAACAGTGAGGGCTTCTGGAATACTGTTACGACTTCAGAGCATGCACTGAGACAAAACTCAGACCACAGTCAGACACCCAATGTCTACAGCTGTTATATTCTTTCCAGTAAATGGATACATTGTGAGGAAGACAGGGCCCCTGTTCTCTTGGGTTTTTTTTAAATTCTTCTTCATCATTTGTATTTTCAGTCGATCCAGGAATATGGGTTGACTATTAATCTATGACACAGGTGAAATGTAAAATTCACAAAAGTGATGTGTTCCCAAACTTTGGGAGTCGGTTGTTTGGGGAAACTCAGAGTATAGTTTCCTCCGATAAGCAATATTATAAATGACGGTGAGGTTTCCAGCGCAGCCCAACAGAAGCCTTCTTAACTCATCATGTTGTTGCAGCCCTGTGCGTTTTTACAGTGAGAATGAGTAGAAAGCAATTTTGTTGTAGCACTAACAAACAAGCACAAATACTGAAGACAAATTCTCATTCAGCCCAAATTCTATGTAATGAAACCACCGGTTAATGAAAGAAGATGAGAGGAGAAATGGGGACTTTTTAGGGAGAGACTTCTGCTTGGAGCCCACAGCGGCCTGTTATTTCGTCTTTCCCAGTTTCACTTCGATTTCACTTTGATGCCTTTTTTCATTCCCTCCATACAGGGGTAATGCAAAAGAGCCATGATTAGGGTAGATTTGGGGCTCAGCAAAGAATGGGGAGGAAAAGTAAAAAGTTTGAAAGGGATTTCCCTGATGGGTGATTAAATCATGTGGTTGTGAAAAGACTTCCTAAATCCGCATTAACTGATCTGCTAAGGGAATGGAGGAGAAGGCAGGAGGCCCAATATTAGTGCCCCAGGCCCTGGAGTGTTTGGTCAGACAGTTCCCTCTCTGACCATAAGGTGGTGCCATCAGCCCAGACAGTCACCCCAAGGGGGCAGGGCCTGCAGTAGGAGGAGCTCTCCACGTGGAAGCCACATTTTCTACCCAGGCTCTAGAGCTCACAGAAAACCGGGACTACACAGCATGTATCAGCCCACAGGTCATTGCCTCATCACCCAACAACTGTTCACATCCTCCATGGCCCCATCTGCTCAGACCTGAGCAAGAACAGCCTCCGTGCCTTCGAGCACCGAAACCCACATCAAGAATCCAACTAATGACTTCCATTCCTCTCATCAGGATTCTTCCCAACATCAGCACTGGGCCCCTCACATTTCCTAATTCCAAAAGGGAATCTGGTCTCAGAGCATGCTGGAGTCTCATCCTTAAATGCCGTCATGATGAGAAGACAAGGTCTTGTATGGTGAGCACAGATTTGTCACAAAGGCCTTGATAACAGGGACCCGGTCGCCCTTGCCAGCCTTATCTTCCAGTTTAACACCAAACTGAGCAACCCTATTCCAGACACAACTCCCGTCCGTCTGTCTCCCCCTGCCCTCCTCTGCCCTCCATACATTTATCCCTGCTGGTCCTCCCTCCTGTGATGCCCTCTCTCTTTTCCTTCCCCCTCCTTGTCAGTATCCTCTTGCCTTTCAAAGTCCAGCCCCAACTGCCCCTTCCCCAAGAACTACTCATGAAGTGTTTAACTCAATCTAACTGGTGAATCAGAGTCAGAGAGGAAAATGTGGGTCCCAGGCATCAACCACAGCAGCCCTGAGATGTCCAAAGGCAGGCCTGCCTCATCCTTTCTAAGGCTGCTTGGGTCTTACACTGAGAAGGAGAGCTGATCCAGGCAGACTCCCTGCTGAACCTCAGGGCAACACCAGCTGGTCTGGCCTTGTTCCTCCCAAGTCTCAGTTCCCATCTAGGGCAGACACCAAAGCCGCAAGCTCGGTGTGTGGCACAGTGTCTGTTCTCAATTCATGTTGGCTTTATAATAATAACAATGTTACTATTATTACTGTCCCCTCTCCACCCCTACTCTCATCAGCCACAATCTGCCAAACCAGGCTCAGTTATAGAGCTAAAAGAATGAGGAGGGGAGATCACAACCAGGTCACCATTCTGGGCTCCTGTCCCCCCCCATCCCCCCAGGCCTGGGGCCTAGACTGGTAATCCCAGCACACTGCCCACTGATTCTGCAGAATTTTCTCTGCCCTGATGAGGCTGACTGGAGTGCGTATTCTCCTCTGCGTGTCAGGCCCTGGCCAAGTGGCCTGGAGATGAAACCTTTAAGAATTAGTGCCTATACTTGCAACAGCTCAAAATCTAGCCACCATCTGTCTTTTACTTCTAAAGGGGCAGTTGGCTCAGGTGGGAGACACCAATGTCCCCCGGGAGGCTGTAGCAAAGAGCTTCAAGATGAATTTTTAAATTATACAGGTCCTCTGAGGTGGCAAACGTACGGGGCCAAAGGCCACGAGGAAGCAGGAGCCCAGAGACATCCAGGTGCCCTCAGCACCTTCCATCAAATGGACCCGAGTGTCTGCATCCAGCAAAGGTGGCCTGACTCGGGCAGTCTGCACCTCTCCTATTCCTGTTGCTCAAAGAACTGGGTGACCAGATGCCTTTTTCGCTGCCAATATTGCTTATGTTCTCACCTACGAAACAGGCTCCATGGCAAGAAAGCCTACCCAAGAAATTGGGGGGCTCATGGAGTTGGTGAGAGGCTTGCATGCTGCTGTTTGTTAGGTTTTGTCCTTTAAGGATCTACAGGGGTTGGTTTTTCAAGAACAAATCAAGGAAGCCAAGTTCACTCTGCAAACAAAAGCAGGTTGGGAAATGCGAACCACCTGTGTTAATGTAGTTGTAACCCACCTGCTTTCACAAAAGATCTGAGGCTGCATGAAGTAATTGCTATTGGAATCATGGGCATGAGTGGTGAGTTTCTGCCACCGCTGCAGACTCACACCTTCAAAGTGACCATTTATTGGGGCTCTGAAAGTCGGGCAGGGATGGTGGACTGTGGCTCCCGACGCTGCAACCCGCGGAGAGCCCACTCAGAAGGCGCCTTCCCCACCCCCTCATCTCCTTCCTCCGGATTCGGGGCCACTGGACGCGCGGAGCCGCACAGCTGCGGCCAGCGGCGGCCACCCTGGCTCCCCCCACACCCCCTCCCCCGCCTCTGCGTTCCCTGTGCCAGAATATAGCCGGGACCCTGGGAGGGAAGCTCTGCAAACTGAACAGCGCGGGGACGATGGCCTGGCCCGCACGTCTCCGCACCCCCTCCCCCAACCTTGTCACATGGCGGCCCCAACGAGGCACGCAATGCATCCGGCCGCGGAGACCCAAGGCCGAGTCGCCGCGGGCGGTGGGTGATGAAACCTCCCGGGCGCATTGCCACAGAGGGTGCCGGCTGGGAGCCGGGCGGGTTAGTGGGGTGGGAGCTGGTACCTGGGCTCACCTGTTCTCTTGCAGGAGAGTGGAGAAGGCGCCCTCCCCCAGCCCTGCGAGCCCCTAGGCTGCGCCATCGGACTGACGGTGCCCGGAGCAGTTCCTGTCCCCGGCCCTGGCGCCGGGGAGACGTGAGCGTGCACACGTACACACACAGCGGGGGAAGACAGGCTCCCAACGGCGCCCAACTTTCTCCCTGCTTCCGCGGGCCGGCGGAGGAGGCAGCGAGGGGGAGGGGGCGACTCCCGACCAGGGCATGCTTGGGGAGGGAGCTCCAACAAGAAAAGAGAAGAGATGGGGGGGAAATTTCCTCGGGCTTTGTTGGGGTGGGATTTTTTTTTTTTTTTTTAACCGTTTCCATCAGATGACTGGAGAGTAAAGGGACCCCAGAGCGGGACGGCGAGTAGCGCTTGGGGAAAAGGGAAGAGTGTGTTTGGAGACGCGTAAAGTTGCCTTTCAAGCTCCGACCTCGGGGGCAAGCGATGCTCTGCGGCGGGCTGACTCAGAGCTGCCTGGGCCTCCCTGCCGCCTGGAAGTGATGCAAGTTCAGTCTGTCACCTGGATCCCTGCAGCCCGGCCCGAAATCGGTCTGGATGGGGGGAGGGGCGAGAAATTGGCACCCTCGGTGTAGCACGGCCCGCGACAGCGCTGCAAAAGGAAAGGGGAAAGATGAGGCAGTTGCTCGGGCCAAGTCTTATATCTAGTGCTTCTGCTCTTAAATAGTTTGAAGGTTTTTTTAATTCAAAGCGTCACAACGCCAGGAATTCCCATATGTGCTCAGTTTGCCCTCGGCATCGCTGTGTCCAGGAAACTCCTCCAATCTGTCGAGGTCTGGGGGCTGGGACTCTCCCTGAATTCCAAACGGCGGAAAGAGGAAACTTTCCCAGTCTGGTGTGGGTGTGATGCGAACCAGGGGCCCGGGGGATGCTGTCCCAGCGCAGACCTTCCCCTCTTTTCTTTCTTTAGCTGCAGCCGGAGCTGCGATTCGCTTTTGTTTTTAAGCCGGTTCGGCCATTGCCCTGGAGCCCCCGCACACGCGCACGCTTCTCCGGCCGTGCTCACACGCACTAACACACGCACGCAAACGCGTGGCGGCTGCTAGGTCGGCAACTTTGTGGGGCGCTCCCAGCGGATCTCGGCTGCCTTCTGTAGTAGTTGGGCACAGGCCCCGCCCCCCAGCCGTGTTGTCAAACGGGCTGGGGTCTCGGATTGGTCCAGCCGCCGGGACAACACCTGCTCGACTCCTTCATTCAAGTGACACCAGAGCTTCCAGGGATATTTGAGGCACCATCCCTGCCATTGCTGGGCACTCGCAGCGCCGCTAACGGCCTGGTCACATGCTCTCCGGAGAGCTACGGGAGGGCGCTGGGTAACCTCTATCCAGCCTCGGCCGCGAGGAGGAGGGAAAAGGCGAGCAAGGAGGAAGAGTGGGAGGAGGAGGGGAAGCGGCGAGGGAGGAGGAAGAGGGGGAGGGGAACACAAAGATTCCAGGTCTCCAGGAGGGAGGTTTACACCAAGAACCATGTGTGCCGAGCGGTTGGGTCAGTTCGTGACCCTGGCTTTGGTGTTGGCCACCTTCGACCCGGCACAGGGGACCGACGCTACCAACCCGCCGGAGGGTCCTCAAGACAGGGGCTCCCAGCAGAAAGGCCGCCTGTCCCTGCAGAACACAGGTAAATGCGTGCGTCTCCGTGGCGGGGAGCTGCTGGGAGACGACACCGGGCACCCACGCAGCGCTGCCCGGGCGCTTCGCCCGGAACTGGGCGCCCACCTAGGTCCGTGCAAACTCTTGGGGTGGCACGGGACGTGCAAAGGAGAGCGTGAGAGGAGGCGAGGTCCGTGCCGGGCTCCGCGCGCCCGGAATCCGCACGTGCTGGCAGGGTGATGAAATAGCTGGGGCAGGACTTGTTGCTGTCCTCCCCGGGGTCGAGGGTAAATGAGGCAGCGCCTGACGCGACCAGTGCCGACCCGGGACTCCCCGGTCCGGTGTAAGCTTCCTGCTCCATCCTGGTCGCCCCGCAGGAGGCACGGAGGGTCCCGGAGCCGGGCTGCCCCCTGCACCGGGAGAACTTCTCTTCCCATCCGGCCGGCCCCGGCAGGACCGCTTCTCCCCCTCCTCAAAAGATGCCCGACAGCCGACAGCCCAGAACTTTGTAGGCAAGACGTTGCATAGCAAACTTTTCCGTGAGGGAAGCATTGCTTTCGGCAAAGGGGTTGAGGGTAGCATAAAGCGTACCTCTGCGGTGCTGCCACGGTCCCCGCTCCAGGGCAGGTCAGCAAGCCAAGAAATGGTGACATGGCCCCAACCGTGCGCCGCCACTGTTCAACCGGCTCTCTGCTCACCGGCTCTGCTCACCGGCAAGCTGCTGAGCAGAGCCAGGCGTGCAGGGCATGGGGCTGGCTCTTTTCCCAGCTCCGGGGGAAGAGAGAAAATCTGCCTACATCTCCTTGGCTGTAGGCTGTCCCCCTTCATTTAAGGGACCTGCGAACCCCGCAGCAGCGTGCGTGCGCTCACCGCACGAGCAGAAATGCACGAGTGCCCATTAGGGACTTCCCAAGCGAGTGACTCGACGCGGCCTTGCGCGCTTCCGCCTGGCACGCCAGGACCACGCGTGGGATCACGCGGGAGCCCCCTCACCTCCATACGCGAGTGCTGGTACCCACTCCCTGGTCCCCGCTGCTCCTCCGAGGACCCTCGCCCACCCTTCCCTCTCTCCAGCTCTCTCCCTGAGAATTGAACGTAATTCTCAGCAGTTGGCGACCCTCAACAAATACATGCCCCCCATTTTCTAGGTAGCTTTAAGCTGAATGCGCAATATCTACTCTTACCCCGCCCTTCTTCCAAAATATACTTTCTGGTGTAATTTTGTGGTCTGTTTAAGTCTGGGAATTGGCTAGGGGGGGTGGGGGGGGAGGGAAGGAAGAGAGGCTTTGCCCGGCAGCTTGACAGTTAACTCCCTCCGTCTGTCCTTTCAGACAGATGAATTAGGGCCACATTTTGCGAAGGAGGGCAGCAAACTCCAGGTCTTGGGAATTCTAGGGGATTAAGTGACACCTCACACCGGATCTCTATTTAAAAGGAGCCTGTGACTGCGACGGTTGAGTTTCTGCAGGCTAGCCCCCATCGGACTCGATTCAGAGCCTGCTGGAAAACCAGTTTCCCGAGCCTGGTCTTCTTCATGCGATGGTCTGGAGGCAGGCGCTGCCTTAATAGGAATTTTGTTTTGATTTTTAGGTGTTGAATCATAAAGCTGAATTGAAGCTGCTTTTTGGACGCTCTCATTTGGGGGTCAGGAAGGAAATGGCTGGGATTTAATAGCAGTAGCTTCAAGTTCCAAGAAGGGCATTTCATTGATGGCCTGCAGGAGGGAGGGGCAAGCCGATCATTTAGACTCTTATTTTTGTCTGTGGGTTTAGAAAGCTGAATTATCTTCTGTTCCCAAGCTAAGAATTCCCACAAACACTTTAATAAGATGGAGAGGATGAAAAATGAGGTGCTCAGACCTAACTTCTAGTTGTGATCTTTGTCACGTAGGTTTGCTTAATTTTTTACAAATATTTACAAACTGCAGCTATTTTTCATAAGTAGATTAAATGATGAAAGTGTCTGTCCCTGGCCTTTTAGATCCTGAAATAGTCATCCCAACTTTTCTTTTTTCTTAAATTTTCTTTTGGTCATTACTTTTATTTCAACTAACCTTTCTGCATTCCCAGTGTGGCTGAGAATTTTGTATATCGTTCTCATTTTAGCGGAAATCCAACACTGCTTGGTCAACGCTGGCGATGTGGGGTGTGGCGTGTTTGAATGTTTCGAGAACAACTCTTGTGAAATTCGGGGCTTACATGGGATTTGCATGACTTTTCTGCACAACGCTGGAAAATTTGATGCCCAGGTAAAGACCACATAGAGCAAAGAATGTCTGTGGCTAGTGTAGCATGAATGAAATGTTCACTGGAGAGACTTGTTAACAAGATCTCCTTAGCTGATGGCTGTGGTGTGTTTTAGCGCTTGCAAGAGACATTCTAGGTATACAGCAAGAAGCCAGCGCCTCTCACTCCTGCCCTGAACTTCTGCTCTCTGGAGCTGTTATCTAGGCTAAATCCTTCTCCACTCTTAAGCTGTGTCTATATAGGCAAAGTGGGTTGGAGGCCAAGTTGAACAATTATCTGAGGATTCTTGGCCAAGAAGACGAAGGTCTTACAATAAACATCTTGTAAGAGGGCACAGGGTCAGGTCGTCCAGAACTCCGTCTGCAAGGCCCGTCACGTTGGGAACACTAGGTTGAGGGGGGAAGGGCAGAGACTCCAATTATACATTCCAAAAGCTATTTTCACCTAATAGGCAAAAAGACATGAGACACAAAACTCGGAGAAATGCATCTTCTCCTAGGGGGTGTGTGAGCAGCTGCACGGATAAGTCAGGACTTCCAGAAGAGCAGACTTTTTTCCCCTCCTAAGCAGCAGCCCCTCCTCTCCCAACCTGAAAAGTAAAAAACCTGAATAAGTCCAGCAATTCTACACTTTTCTTTTGCTCTATATAATAAATATAGTCAGGGCCTGACCCATTTTGGTTATGCCAGGGTCCCAAGGGCACAGCCCAGCTGCTGTGTGGGGCAGGAAAAGACGCCAGCAAGCAACCTTACGACTCCAGTGCTGACCATTCGAATACGTTTCAGACGGCACGAGGCTCGCCTTGTTCACCTCCTCCCCAGCCTACATACACTTGCAGCCCCCTGTCATTCCCATAAACTTCCTCTCCCTCTTCACTGGAGAGTGAGGACAACGTCTGGATGAGGCCAACAGTTGCGCTGTGATTTATGAACGTCACCAGTCACCATCTACTGACATCCTGTGGAGAGCCTAACAAAGCAATGCCTGAGAACCAGAAAGGGGTGCGGCGGGCCTGGCAGCCTACCCCACAGAGGATGTGGGGTGGCTGGAGGGGAAACAGAAACCAGTGAAGCAAAGAGGTTGCGCATTTGAACACCTTGA
Organism: Tadarida brasiliensis; assembly: GCA_030848825.1. NCBI lineage: Eukaryota > Metazoa > Chordata > Mammalia > Chiroptera > Molossidae > Tadarida > Tadarida brasiliensis. Next base: position 118,425,401 of record CM061259.1, on the reverse strand, counting down.
GGCTCCCTGCGAAAGCATCCCTTCTGGATTAACTGGAATTAGGAAACGTCATAGGAAATCCGGAGGAAAGATGTGTGTTTCAGGGCGATCCCACAGGATGTCAGGGAGCAATACCAAGAACAGATTGCCTCAGTCCTCCCATAAATTAACTTCCCTTTGATTCTCCACCAACGGGTATGTCCTCAAGTCAGGAGCATCCCTTTCAAGTTAGTTCTCAGTGCATCACTACTTCATAAACCGGCACACCCTTCCCTCCATCCGATTGGGCTCCCGCTGGACAGTCAGAGGCCAGCGGCCAGGGAGGTGGTTTTCGGTGACCAGACACTATCTGTGGACATTTCTATTGCTTCCAAAGGAGAGAACTGAGATAACCGTGCTGGCCGACTCCCCACTCCCAACCTAAACCCGTTTACTTTCTCAGTTCTGCTCCTTCCCGTTTCTATAGTAATGGGGGTGCGGCATCCCTGGGTAGGTATCCCACAATGCCTCTCTGCCCCGAGGTTGGTAAGGGAGCTAACGGCCCAGCTCGCCTCCACACCCCCAACAGCTGTCTCCTTTCTAGGATAAGAACAATTTAAAGGGGTTGCCAGGAAAGAGAAGTGTGGGCCAGATGTATGCCTGGCTGCCTTCGCCACTCAGAGGCAGGGCATGGGGGAGGGGCAGGCAGTCGGGCCAGATGCTGCCAGGCAGTGTGCCAGCCGGGCCTTTTAGAGGCAGTAATCCTAACAGTTTAAAGGAGTCGAATCGTTTTCCAAAAGGAAAAGAATGCTGCTCCTTAAAGGATGGGGGAGACAAGAGTATGGCTGGGGGTGCTGGGAGGCACTGGAGCAGGGCACAGGCACAGCCCACCTAGTGGACTCCAAGCAGAGAGGACAGGTGAGAGATTTGGACAGGCAACTACCTTCTACTTGGGGGAAACGCTTGCTGGGAACCACCAAGGAGTTCTGCATTTCTGTCTGGCCAAAGTACCCCTGTGTTCCAGAAAAGTTGTCACCAAACAGCCAACCCTGGTCTGTCTGCCTTGGGGACAGACGGACAGCCCGAAAGCCCAGCACAAGGGGCTTTCTAGTAGAGCAGCCGGGAGGAAGGAGGCAGATCTCTTAGTCTCCCGAGTGACACCCTCTTTGGCCAAATGCCAGAGGCAGCACATCACTCTGGGCACACCTCCTGATAAAGCATCACCTGTCACCTGCAAGGACGTCAGGCTGCAGCGGGGCCTTGGGGTTCAGCTGTGAGCCCAAGAGGGTCAATGTCTAAGTGTGTAACCAGGGCATGTCTCTTCTGCCCCTCTCCCTGCTCTGTCCTCTGTCCTCAGGGCAAGTCATTCATCAAAGACGCCTTGAAGTGTAAGGCCCACGCTCTGCGGCACCGATTCGGCTGCATAAGCCGGAAGTGCCCGGCCATCAAGGAAATGGTGTCCCAGCTGCAGCGGGAATGCTACCTCAAACACGACCTGTGCTCGGCCGCCCAGGACAACACCCGGGTCATGGTGGAGATGATCCACTTCAAGGACCTGCTGCTGCACGAGTGAGTGTCTGCTTGGGTCCGAGGGCCCGGTGTGGAGGGGCTGGCCCCTCCTGCCCGCTGGGCGAGGTTGCGGTTGACCTCCGAAAGCTGCCCTGGCTCCCCTGGGAGTGCCTTTCCTGCTGACCTTCAGGAAAAGCAAAAGCAATTTGTACCATCGGTTTCAGAATCGTAAGCAATAGAAACAGGAAACTGTTTCACTAAGCATGAAGTGGGTGGGATTCTGAAATGCCCTTCGTCGGCCCCTCGGCCAAGACCCCACCAGTTCCCTGAGTATGCCCCGTGGCTCTGTGGGTGCCCCGGCAGACCACCCGCAGCGAATAACGTCCGTCCAGCATTTACCGAGGGCTGGATGTGGGGCTCAGTGCTTCCCGTGAATTTCTCACTTGATCCTCACAATAGCCCTGTCCTGGTACTATTCTCATCTCCATTTTACAGATGAGAAAACTGAGATTCAATGAGGTAAAGGTCACAGACAGTGAGAGGCAAAGCCAGGGTCGGAGCCAGGCAGTCCGGCTCTAGATCGCCACTCTTCAAGGCCAAATGCTGAGAGCTTTCTCTGCTCCTGCCTCCAGAAGCTCTCCTTGCCTTTAGACAGTCCAGTTCACCTTCTCCAGCACGTGAATGCCCTCCCTGAGAAAATGCAAAACAAATGTCAAAAACTCCAATCAGCCAAACATCTTTCTGCCAAAGCGAGGAAATATGGACTTACTGATTCCAAGCCTTGAAATTCAGTAACAGGCCCAGGCAGTCTCAGTCCTTAAAAAGCGTGCCATGGATAGCATCCGAAATCTTGCAGAGTGCCCAAGCCTGGGCCACACGGCTGCCCCTAACATGAAGCATGGTTGATGGCTCCTGAAAGTCACGGTGGCTTCTTCCTCGGAGAATTAGCTCAGAAAGCAAGTCCCTAGCTAAGCAGCCCAGGACAAGTCATTGCCAGCTTGAAGGCACCATTGCTCTTTACACAGTGACTCACTTTGGGCCAAATCAGTACAGTTTTATGAACTCTTGCTCCTTAGTTCGGGCCATGCCCTCACCCAGCTATGCCACTCAGCAGGCTGCTCCCCACGCCACCCACACCACTTACATCGTGGGGACAGCAACCTCCTGTCACTCTCCGCCAGGTCCTGAGGGTCTAGGTATCTCGCCACACCCCAGCGAGTGTCAGAACGATAAGATTCACCGTGAATCTCGCAGGCAGCTCCTGATGAGAGCAAAATAGCGATGCCTTTTCTTTGAGTTTACACTAATGCTTGATAAATATTTTTTATTCTTCCAAATACCTGTAAAGAAGCCAAGCAACAACGGCATCAACAATAACAGCTATAATGCTATAAAATCATTTTTTGAGCGGGCCAGGCCCTGAGCCAGGGACTTTCCCTGGATTATCTCAGTTATCTTTCCCAACAACGCTCCAAGATGGAGATTTGTCCCCATTTAACAGAGGAGGGAGGTGAAGCCAAGAGTTTAAAAACCTCCCTCTGAGATCTGATTCCTACTTTCCAACTGGGGGTGGTGAGACCCGTGCCTGAAGCCAGCTGTCAGGAACAGGCCCGAGCCTCCTTGCTCCTGGCCTGCCCTCTCCCAGCTAGACCCGCTAGAGGCCCGCTGGTCCCCACGCGTGGCCAGGGTTTTCCCCTTTTCTTTTTTTATCCTCACCCGAGGACATTTTTTTTTTTTCACTTATCTTCAGATAGAGCGAGAGCGGGAGGGAGAGAGAGAGAGAGAGAAACATTGACATGAGAGAGACACATTGAGTGGCTGCCACCCACACAACCCCAACTGGGGCCGGGGACAAACTGCAACCGAGGTACGTGCCCCTAGTGGGAACTGAACCTGGGACTCTCTGGTCCTCAGGCTGACGCTCTAACCGCTGAGCCAAACCGGCCAGGGCTTCCCCTTTTCTCAAATACATCCCCACGACACCAGGAGAGCGCTGTGAAAGTCCCTTCCTCCCAGGTCCCTGGAAGAGGCCAATGCCATGTGGCTGAGAAACTCGGTTCATTTCTCCTACACCCACGTTGCATTGGAGACAGTGGGTTGGCCTCCAGCATGGATGCTGGGGAGTTAGTTTACAAGTCCATAATATATCCTTGGAGCCAAGAAGACTGTCTTTCAGGAGGAAAGTCTTCTTTCAGAAAACTGCAGGTTTTAAAGTACCCACCCCCCCCACCACCACCACCTTCACGTTTCAGAAGCAGCAAAGCCCTTGGCTTTCTGGAGTCTCATCCATGGAAACGTGGCCCGTGAGGCCATGGGGACCCTTACTTCCGAAGGGGTCCTCACATCATTTAGAACAAACACGTAACCCCCATCCCCAGCCCGCTGTGGAAATGCAGGTGCCACCCCCCCCCCCCGAAAGGAAGCCTGGCCTCTTTTAAGAACAGTCACTGCACTGTTCCCGAGCCTCCCGCCTCCTGTGAAGCCAGCACGTCCAGGCCGTGGTGCCACCTCACTCCAGCTCCCGGCTCACCCCCGCCACCGCCCCTTCTGAAGCCACAACTGTGCAGTGCATTCACTTGAATGAGTTGCTTGGGTTCTTCAATTATCTTAACTGATTTTGGCACAAAAGATCGAGACAAGAAAAATGAGAACTGAATTTGCTTTTCACTTTAGAGAGGAGGCAATCACAGTCACCCCACTATCCACATCGCCCCCATTCCTCCACCCCACCCCCATCCACCCAAACACTGTCACGTTCCGTTAGAGGGGTGCCCTCACCCCTTCTCGCCCCACTTTCTCCATGTCAGCCTCCTTGGCCACCCCACAGCCTGTCGCTGGGTGCTGGCAGCCTCCAGGCATGTCCCCTTCTAAGTCTTCTTAAAACTCCTTTAGCCTTGCTGACACCCAGCTCAGAGAGCTGGGCTTTGTCATTAGACACGGGCTGAACTTGCAGCCTGAGAAGGCACCGCGCCAGCTCGCGGCACAGCTTAGATGAACACACGCCCCTCCCCACGGTTCACAGCGCAGGGCACCAAGGAGCGCGTGGGCTGGTCCAGCCTTCTTGGTCCACCTTGGGTCCCGAGAGCCATCTGGCAGGCCGGCCACCCTGGCGAAGGAGGCTGAGAGGCAGTGCGTTCATTCCCAAGAGAGCCCTCCCCGTACTCTGGGGAAGGGAACTTGGAGAGGAGCGTGGGCACAGTGTCCCCAGAAGACAGACAGACTCTCAGCCCTGCAGTTTGCTCCTGGAGCCCCAGAGAAGTGGCAGGCACAGTCGGTGAACTCGAGCTCCCTGAGGCTCAAGAGATGGGAGGACACTGCATGAACTGAGCGTTTTCCCTTTGTTGGCCCATGCCCTTCTCCCTCGGCCACTGTCCTTGTCACCGTCAGGGGCCTGCCTTAGGGGGTTAGCACCCTGCACATCAGCCACACACAAGCTCCCTGACTCCACAGGCATCAAGGAGACCTTAAAGGCAGCCTGATCGATCGGCCAGAACATTCCTCCTCTCCACTCCTGCCCAGCCCCAGGCCTTCCAGGTCCACAACCTTCCAAAAGCCACCTTCTCCCTGCCTTCCGTCCATTTCTACCTCTGAAACGAGGACAGTTCCCTCAATTACAACTCGAGGGCTGATTCATAAAAATGGCAGTGAACTACTTCCCAAGTCTTAGCTCAGTCTGCCTTCCTGCCGAGCAGCCACAGCCAACTTGCAAAGGACAGAGTCAGTGGGCTGTAACGCAGCCACCCGGCTGGTCCAGACTCACAAGGGGGAAAGTCTTGGTGCTTACAAGTGATCTCACGGTCCGGAGTGATTTCCCCGCCCGAGGTGAGGGCCCAGAGCCGCGATGCGCGTGGGCAGATAGATCCAGAAACGTTGATGGCTGAGGTCTGCTTGAGGATACCGGTGAGTCTGTGTAGCATCCCATCCCCCGCTTGGGGATGTTAAAAGGCCAGTGAGATGTAAGAAAGGCTTAATGACTGGGCCAGGAGAGCCCATTGCTGGGGACACCTCTTCCCAGCGGGGCCCATCAATACGAAAAGCAGCGACTGCTCCCGCCTTCTGCACACAGCTCCCAACCCCAGGAGGAAGGTTTGCAGGCTGTGGTCATTTCTCTTGCACTTTCCCTAAAGACCTACGGCTGCAGTTGGCTCTCTCCTTTCACAGACAGCTGGCTTTCATTCCGCACGCAGGCCCCTCGGGCCAGCCCTCACCTCCAGTTCTGGGGAAGCCCAGATGGGAAGAAGTTTAGGGAGCCAGCCCTGCTCCATAGCCCCTCCTACCAGCACAGAGAAGCTCCATGGCACCTGACATCCCAGGGAGGCGGCCCCCACCCTCTCCACCTGGTCCAGACTCCTCAGTGCATTCAGTGATGCCCACGATCACCCTTCTTCAGCATGAGCCCGAACCAGGGGCCAGCAGACATGGGGAAATGGTTTCTTGGGAGCCTGGCTTAGAGAAGGCTTGGCTGGAAGAGCGACACCCAGTGCAAAGCTGGCTGGCCCTGCTGACGCAAACGTGCGAGGGGACAACCCAGGGCTCCCAGAGTCCGAGCCTGCAATAGCTCCTCCTTCCCTGCCAGGAAGACTCCTCAGTTTGGTATTTAAGGCCCTTTACCATTCGCCTAATTATCACCCCAAGACCCATAGCCACACCCACTGAGACCCTCCTACTTAGCATACCCCGAAACCTGCCCAGAGCTCTCGGCTCTCCTGTCCTCGTTCACCCGGCTGCCCCACCTGGCGTTCTCACCGCCAGCCCCAGAGGCTCGCCCTCTGTCACCTGCACCTGTGATTGTTCCTGGCCCTTTTCCTTGCCATGGGCTCTGTCCCAGCCTCTAACTCTCTCCAATGCCTGGCATGGGGCCTGGTATGTGACAGGCACCCAGTCAATGGTGATTGAGACCAGTACTCCATGCGATATGGGTAAAGGCTGGAGCTAATTCCAGAAAGCTCTCCCACCAAACCAAACCCAAGCCAAGCCTTGGGTTTACCGTCTCTGTCTTCCCTGCCGTGGCCACTGTCCTCTGAGGCCATTCGGGACCGGTCCCATTCTCCATCTCTCTGCTCTCCATCTCCAGACCCTACGTGGACCTGGTGCACCTGCTGCTGACCTGTGGGGAGGAGGTGAAGGAGGCCATCACCCACAGCGTGCAGGCTCAGTGTGAGCAGAACTGGGGAAGCCTGTGTTCCATCTTGACCTTCTGCACCTCGGCCATCCAGAGGCCCCCCACGGTGCCACCCGAGCGCCAGCTGCAGGTGGACAGAGCCAAGCTCTCCAGGACCCACCATGGGGACGTGGGTCACCACCTCTCGGAGCCCAGCAGCAGGGAGACTGGCCGAGGTGCCAAGGGCGAGCGAGGCAGCAAGAGCCCCACAAACGCCCATGCCCGGGGCAGAGCAGCAGACCACGGGTCCCAGGGAACTTCTGGAAGCAGCGAGTGGGAGGACGAACCGTCTGAGTATTCTGACATCCGGAGGTGAAACGAAAGGCCTGGCCAGGAAATCGTTCCTCCATGCCGTCCATTTTCTTCTCTATGGACATTCCAAAACATTTGCCATTAAAGGGGGGATGTCACACGCAGGATTTGGTGGGGATTGCAGACTGGATGGAGGTGTATGTTAGCAGAATGAACAGGTGAGGCGGAGACTCCCCAGGCGGCAGCGAGGTCTCGGCTGGGTCAGGTGGGGTCCACACTGGCGCCCCCCGAAGTGAACACGCCACGTGCGCTCCCCATAGCTTTGTCTTCTCCCGCTCGCGGAGCCACTGGGCACAGCCTGCGGTTTCCTCTGCTGGGGGCGGTGGGTGGGGGCGGGGGCGTGGGCCCACCCAGGCTGGACCCCCGCACTGGGTGCTGTCTTGGTGGAGGGCGGCGGATTCCGGTGCAGGAGTGGACATGAAGATCTCGCTGAGAAGGAGAAGGGTGGAGAGGAGGCGGGGGCCGTGTGGGTGCTTGGTGTCAAAGGGAAGTTCAGTTTCTTGCATGGGACCTGGAAGTTTGGAGCTGCTTGTGGGGGGAGGGGGAGGGTTCTGAGTGTAACTTCTGAGCCATGATTCTGTCTGGGGCACCCTATCCGAGGGAGCGGCCCGTGTGTTTGTATTTTAACCACTGCTTCAAGTCTCGATTTCACTTTTTTATTTATCCAGTTACATCTACATATCTGTCATCTAAATAAATGGCTTTCAAACAAAGCAACTGGGTCATTAAAACCAGCTCAAAGGAAAAACAAACAAACAAAACCCAGCCTATCTTTGGGGGGCTGATTTTTTTCTTTTTTGTAAGTGCTGTTTTAAAAGGAATTCTAGAACGATGTCACCTGGAGGAATCCGCACAGGAGAACGCCTGACAGACCCCCTCAGCCTCTGGGTATCTCGCCTGGGCCCCGGCCAGGTCCGAGGAAGCACCATGGCCTGGATTCCCGAGGCCACGCGCAAAGCTTGCTTCCGCGCTGCAGGACGGGCAAGGGGGAGAGAAGCAAGGCCCTGGGCAATTCCCACCGGGCACCGCAGCCTTTCACATACACGGAGGAGACGCCCACACTTCTTGGAGGGCCAGGACTTTCCAGATCTGGACTGTAGCAACGAGGAAAGGAGTCAGAGTGGACAGAAGAGAGGCAAGGAGGACAGACAGAGCGGAAAATACCAGGAGGAAGTGGATCACAGTGTCCGCGGAGGATTTCTCACGGTTACTTAAAATTTTTCAGACAGAGGCCTTTTCTTTTCTCTCCTCACAGGCATCAGAGGGAAAGCGATCCTTTCCTGCAGCCAGTGTTCACACAGGAGCCCAGGATGGCAAGCGGGGGACCCGGGTCTGGGCCAGGTCCTTCTAGCACAGGGTCGGCAAGCCATTTCTGTCAAGATCCGAGAGTAAATACACTGGTTCGGTTAGGCAGGTCCACGGTTTCTGTCGCAACTCTGCCCCTGTGGCGCGAAGGCACACATACACAGGCGACACCTCGCAAGCCTGGCCCTGCGCCAGTACAATTTTATTTAACGGGCGCCCAACTGGATTTGGCTCCCGGGCCTGAGATCACTGACCCCTGTTCTAGTGAGCAGGCGAAACAATGTCATCCTCCACTTCCATCAGCTCACAGCTGGCCCTGCAAGCAACCTGAGGCCAGAGATAAGGAAGCTAAATTTACCTCCTCCGAAATGACCTGCTGCAGGGAATGCCCTCACCCCAAAACCGGCTAGCACATATGCGCCCCGATCCTTGCTGCCAGGACATGGTGCCGGACAGTCATCCCTCCAGCCTTTCGTGACCTGTGTGGAGTGTTGGGGGAGGGGGACAATATGCTGGAGAAGCACCTAGAAAGAGCTGCAGCTGCAGAAAGCAGAGGAGAAGGTGCACTTAATCCAGCTGGGCCCGCAGGGTGGGGGGAGGAGCGGTGTGTCAGGCTCTGCCATGGGAACCCCGTAAACCGTGGCGGGCTCATGCCATGGGCCAGGGCCGCACGCTGACTTCTCCTGGCGTCACCCCGTCACCCCGTGTTGCTGGGTCAGCTGTTCATCTGTTCGCCGGCAGCTGGGCTGGACGCATGGAGGCATCACTTTTCTATTTCCCTCGGTGTCCGTGTTTCCTGTGCTGCTTCTATGGCAGACATTTGTCATCTGTAGTTATCACCTCGGGGTCTTCCCCCTATGGCAGAGCACTGCTCACCATGGTCCTGCGAACCCCTTCCTGGATCTCTGTGGTCTGTTTTTCATGCCGCTGGGTTTTTCTTCTCCACATCGGGGAGCTAGCATTTCTTTCTGGTGCCTCGTGTTTGGGGGCCGACCATAGCATCCATCGCTAAGGTTCTTTTGCTCAAAACGGAGGACAGTCCGAATTCCCGTAAGCGCGGGCGCACTGGCGCGACCCAAAACGTCAGCAAAGCTGTCATTAAAGACAGAGCCTGCGCTCGGCTTTGGACTTCATGCAGACGGACTCAGGAGCCTTCCTTTGAGGAAGGATGTGGATTCCAAATAAAGATATGATGTTTATTTTGAGCTTTGCATCTTAACAAGATAATCTGGACACCTCTCCCTGGTATCACTCCATAGCCCTGTTCTTCTGAAATGAGAGGACTGAATCTACTGACCCCCAACACTAAATGAACAGCACACACCAGCCCAGACGGTAGTCAGACTTACACACACACACACACACACACACATTTAAACCCCAACCAAGCAAACGGCTTCGCTAGCACAGCTTGGGAGAACAATGCTTCAGGGCCCATTTCCTAAGGAAGAACCACCTCGTCTGATCTCAGAATCGCCACCACGTGAGCCCGCCAAGTCATAATATCTGTTTCTGTTCTGGACTGAGGCGGCAGGACCTGTACATTGTCACACGGCATTATTTTCCCCAAGCAGTAATAAAGGCTTTAAATAATGGCTTCCACTTGCGTAGCGTTATTGTCTGGAGGGCTTGGGGCGTGCAGGGCAAAGGGGGAGCGCTTTGAGCAAGTGGGCGTGGGAGTCCTCTTAAAACGCTGAACGTTCAGGGGTGGAGGGGACATCTGTAACACTGTGCACAATAAAGATACATTTTAAAAAATTAAAAAATTAAATGCTGGACGTTCGGTTTAAAGGGAGGGGAACCAGGTGAAGGAGACCTCTCCTCTCATCGGAGGGACTCTCCAAAACCCTGCCTGAGTCACCCTGACCCCGAGGAGACGGAACGCCAAGCAGCTGGCCTGAAAGCGGCAGCCCCAGGGCCATTAGAGAGGTGAGGTCCTCACAGTTCTTCCCAGTCTCACCTTTGTGTCTCCTCTGGGGCCTGGCCACCTGTTTTTTCAGACTGAGTCTGCACAGAGGCCACCGGTGTAACGGCTCAGTGGCCCGGCCCAGGCAGGGGAGCTCGCCGCCTCCTCCCCACCTCTGCCTCGTTTATCAAGACCCCAGCTGCTGCACTGACTCCATGCTAGGCATTTTGCATACATGATCTCATCCTATGTCCCACAAGCAGGAGGTATTATCCCGTTTTACAGGTGACGAAATCGAGCCATAGAAAGGTAGAGTGACTTGTCCCAAACCAGGTGCCTAGTGGGTGGGGAGTCTGAACTCCAGCCCAGATCCGCGACTCTAAGCCCACATGCTTCTCCCCTCCAGGCCCAGATTCGCCACACTCGATTTATTTTTCATTTAAACAACCTGTATTACTCCTATTTTACAAGAGGCTTCGAGAAAGAATAACTATACTCTTTTTTTTTTTCCTTTATTGATTTTAGAGAGAGGGGAAGTGAGAGGGAGAAAGATAGAAACATCAATGAGAGAGAACATCAATTGGCCGCCTCCTGCATGCCCTCCACTGGGGATCAGACCCACAACCTGGGCATGTGCCCTGACTGGGAATCAAACCAGCAACCTCTTGGTGCATGGGTCGACGCTCAACCACTGAGCCACACCAGCCAGACTAACTATACTCATATTTATAGCAGCCGGCCTCCCAGGAGTCCTGCCTTAGAACAGAAAGGAAAATGGATGCTCACTTTCCTCTCTGCAAAGACGCAGATTTTGGTTCAGATAAGGGTGAGCAAGGGAATCGTGGCGTCTTGTCGCTTTTCTGTGCACGTGGGTAATTTCCCAAAGGCGCTTCTCTGTGCCTCTGAGGAAAGCATTTGGGGAGCGGCTGGCTTTGGTGGCCACACGGCGAGAACTTTCTGCTCTAAGCCCACCGGTTGCCAGCCCTGCCTGAGAAGCCAGGCTTCCCCGACGTCACCACCATCGTCATCCTCGCCTGTGATAGTTGAAGTTTCTTCCGCATCGATTATGTGCCCCCTCTGCTGCCTGGTGCTGAGCCCCATTTTACACATGAAGAAACTGAGGCTCAAAGGCATCTCAATATGTCTAGAACAGATCACAAGGCTACTGAGCTCTGGAGGGGTCCATCACCCCACCGCAGGGCTCGTCTGCCCCGCCTCGGTCAGCGTCCCTCACCCCAGGCATGAAAACGTGGGTTAAATACACCCCGTTCAGAAAGGCAGCCGCCTCCCCCAGCCCTGCCCGCGGCGCCAGGCCACGGGCTGCGGATGAATAGGCTGTGGGAGGAAGTGAAGGGAAGGGCTTCCAAATATGCTGCGATCTCAACGAAGTTTCCAAAGGAAGCTGGAGCTCTGCACCCCAAAATCTGGAGACAGAAACCTGACTTTGTTCTAAAGTCAACAGAAAAGGAAGCCCCTGCTGAGGAGGGGATCAGGCGTTGGCCCGAGAACAGGCTGCACGCGAAACTATGTTGTGGGGGGGAAGAGCCAGACCAGCCTTGGGCCGGGCGTCCTGCGAGGCCCTTGTCCACGCACTTTGGTGTTCATCACGCCCCCAAAAGGACACACAGAAAAGTCACTCTCTAAAGAGAACGGGAAAAAATCCACAAAGGCAACCTAGGCTTAGACATGAACCGGCCGCACCAGGATGAACCCTGCCCTTGCACGGAACCCCAGCTTTGTGGACCTGGGGTGTGCGCCCACCTAGCCACCACTAGACGCCGGGGCTGCCTGGGCCAGCGAAATGGGAGTGACAAGAGGCGCCTCCGGGGAACTCTGAGGCAGGGCGGTTGTTCACAAGGTGCTGGGGAGAATCAGCGGGTTCCATTTTCCATTCGACAGTTTCCAGGGTGTGTTATGGTTCTAAAACCACGGGGAGGGCCCACGTAAAAAGCAGTGGCACCCTAACAGGGATGGGGACCTCCTGCCTGCTTGTCCTCTGTGAATAACACTCAGCGATGGCCTGAGGCTCCTAAGAGGGCGTCACGCAGGAAGAATGAGCAGGCCCAAGAATTCTGTCTTGGTTGCTTATTGCTATGTTGACAAACTACCCCCAAAACGTAGCAGGTGGAAATGACCATTTTATCTTGCTCAGTTTTGTGAGTGAGAAATTTAGAAAAGGCTCAGCTGGGTGGTTGGTCTGTCTCTTCTCCATGTGGCCAACTAGGCCTGGAGGATCCCCTTCCCGGAGGGTCCTCTTCAGGATGGGGCCTGGGTCCCCCCAGTTTCTCCCCCTCCCTCCACCTGGCCCCCTCAGCCCCCGGGGCCTCTCAGAGCATGACTAGCTCAGGGTCCTCCGTCTCTCTTCCACGATTGGGGCATGGCTTCCCCAAGAGAGGGCGGAGGGTTTCACAGCACATCCTTCTAATCCAGACCAGGGTTTTGATTTCATCCTTGGTACTGAACAACCCCGGGATCTGAACACCGTGAAGACCAGACTGGGTCACTTCTACACACAGTTTCCTGTCTCCCCAGCAGCGTGAATGAATGAACAAATGAATGAATAAATCCTCTTGTCGAAAAGGTACAAATTCTCAAATCAGATAAGTTTCAATTCACTTTAACTACTACAGTGAATAAGTCCTGTGTCCCTGTAAGGGTCATCGACATGTCCTAGAATCAGTGAGCGGGTGTCAAAATTAAAAATCACTGGGACGCCCTGGCTGGTTTGGCTCAGCAGTTAGAGCGTCGGCCCACAGACCAAAGAGTCGCGGGTTCGATTCCAGTCAGGGGCATGTGCCTCGGTTGCAGTTTGGTCCCCAGCCCTGCTCTCTCTCCCTCCCACTCTATCTGAAGATAAATAGAAAACTATCCTTGGGTGAGGGAAAAAAAAAAAAATCACTGGGAAGGAAGCCCGTGGTGCTGCAGTCGGGAGACGCAGCTGGAGATACCCATCCACCCACTTACTCATCCTGCAGTTGAATCTCTCTCTCTTTTTCTTTTTCTTTAAATAACGACAGAAAAAAATTAAATGAGGACTGGCCCCGAGACCTCGGCAAATCAGTGGAGCATTCCAAGCCTTGTTTCCTCAGCTACGGGACAAAGCCCTGAGCAGCGAGCCTGCTGCCTTCGCAGGGCGCCGGGGATAAAATGACCGAAACTACGTGAAAGTCCCAACGCACAGAACACGCTCTGACGACCGAGGTGCCACGTCAACCGCGGGTACTGTTTCTCCCGCCCATTTCGCAAGTGTCCAGCTAATGCCGGGACAGCTGCCCCATCCTTTCCCCCGTCCTGTGTGAAGTCTTTCGTGGCCAGGACAGGGACTAGATGGGACCCTCCAGAAGGGGAAAGCGTGTGGCCCCTGAGCAGCTCCACACCAGACACAAGTTCCGAGAGGAGCTCGGCTGGCAAGCTGGGCGGGACAGTGACAGGGCCCTGAGGGGCGCAGAGGTCTGCCTGCAAGGCTCAGGCGAGGTCCCCATGGAAGAGCCAGTTCATAAACCTCCTTAATGAGAAAGGAAAGCAGAGACTGACAGACGGGGGAGGAACGAGATTCGGGGCCAGAGCCCACTGCGCTCTGTGCCAACGTTCCTCCGAGCCTGACATTTGGAAAAGGGCTGGCCCGGAGGAGCCAAGGATTTGGGACAGGGCTCTTCCGGCTCCGGCTCGGGAGTGTCAAGAAGAGGAGGAGGAGGAGGAAAATGACTCAGCTAAAATGAAGAGAAATGTATTTTTAAAGAGCGCCAGGATGAAAAGTACAAAGGAACGAAATACAGCCCCAGGATGGGGTCCAAGTGCCTTCTCAGAGGAAGTGGGGCACATTTGCAAAAAGCTAGAGTGCTCGCTAGGGCTTCTAGACCAAGAATAACACCATGAAAATGAAGAGACTGTCCTGGGCTTGCGGGGCTGTGGTTGGGGGCCAGGACCACCTCCCCAGGAGGAACGCCGACGCAGCCAGGCCCTGCAGACGCTTGTCTACATTTCAGGTTCTGAGAACGGAGCGGGCTCTGTGGCACCGGAGCTGGGCAGGACCCCACATTCAGGCTCCCCTCCGCCCAGCCGGCAGGGCTGGGAGCCGGCCATGGTGCTCCCTTGTTCCTGTCCATCCCGGAGATGCTGGGAGATCGAGAGGGGAGGGAGGTCGAAGGAGGCTCCCTCCCCAGAAGTTGGCACAACTCCATCCCCTCCAACAGCCAAGATCAGATGACCCAGATTGTAAAAGTATCATTTCGAAATATTCAATGGAGAACAAGCGTGATAATGAGGAGAGATACGAACATGGAGAGAAGCCACCTCATGACAGCTCTCCTCGCCTCTCCCCGGGGTCACCCACCAAGTGTCGGGTTCACCCCAAGGTTCCACCTCCTCCCTGGCGTGCACAGTTGCATTTCTCCAAAAGGGGGTGTTGGGAGGAAGAGTTCGGCTCAGCATGGTCCACGAACTGTGGCCTCTCTCAGGGGCGTGTCAACCCTGCTGGCCTTTGCAAGAATCTCCCAGTGTCCACCCAGGGTTCTTGTGGGAAACAAATAAGCGGATGAATGTCACAGGGGTTGGCCAACCAGAAGGCCACACTAGAAGGTCACAAAATGATGGCTTGCAGGTCAAATCTTGCCCGTATGTTTTGTTTGACTCACACGGTGATTTTTTTTTTTTAAGCCTGCATGTACAAGTCACGAAAACCCAGATTTCCAGCTTCTCTTTGAAAGTAAAAACATCTACTGAATACGAGCCCACATCCCAGTTCACCGCAGTCCCCACCACTCCCTATTGCCTTACACCTTGCCTGCTCCCTCACAGACTCGGCCAGGGCGACCCCTGGAGGGCCTCCTGCCTCCTCTCAGGGATGCATCTCGGCCATTCATGGTCCTTCCATGGCTGAGGGGGATACAAAGAGGAACATTCAGAAAAACAAAAAAGAGCTTCAGGAAATGAAAAGATAAGAGAGAAAAATGCAAAATGCAGTGAAACAACTGGGAGATCCATTTGAGAAAAGCCCTCAGGAAGAGATGAATGGCGGGAGAGGAAGATGAGAAAGAGGATCCGTGTAAGAGATTTAACATCCGGCCAGCAGGAGTTCCGCATAAGGGAACAGAAAACAGCAGGGAGAAGATGACCTAAGACATTGGTACAGACCTGAAGGGCGAGAGTTTTCCGACTGCAAAAGCCCTAGCGAGGACCCACGGCAGTGAATGAAACACTCCCCAACAAAAGGTGTTCTTGTGAAAGGTCACATCTAGGAGTAAAGAGAAAAATCCCAAAAGCGTCCAAAGAGAGGGGGAAAGTTACAGAAAAGAATCAAGAATCACTATGGCTTTGAACTTCTCCAGGGCCACTGTGGCAGCTGGAAGACGAGGGAGCAACGCTCCAGCACCCCGAGGGAAAGGGACTCCCACCCAGGCAGGCCATCCGTTCAGCGGAGTACAGTCCAGATATTTTCAAGACATGCAGGGTCTCAAAAAATTCCTCCTCAAATATCCTTTCACAGCCCTGGCTAGTGTGGCTCAGTGGTTAGAGTGTCAGCCCCACAGATGGAAGGGTTATGAGGTCAATTCCCAGTGAAGGGGCACATACCTGGGTTACAGGTTCGATCCCGGCCCCAGTCGGGGTCATGCAGGAGGCAACCAATCAATGTGTCTCTCTCACACCGATGTTTCTCACCCACCCTCCCACTCTATCTGAAAATCATAATTAAAAAAAAAGAACTCTCTCTCTAAAAATCAGTGGGAAAATATCCTCGGGTGAGGATTCACAACAACAAAACAAAATCAAATATCCTCTCACAGGAAGCTCCAGGACGCGGTGCTCCACCCAGATGACGGAGAACTGAGACATCATCGGATCCAGGGCGCAGAGACAGCGCAGGAGGGAGGGGCGGGCCTTCCCAGGATGGCCGTGAGCAGAGTGCAGGGTGAGACGCAGCGGGCCGCCCGCTGGGAGCAGGGACGGAGAAGACAACAGGTGATGTCAGAGGGCAGGGGAGTGTCCGTTGGTGATGGTTAAGTTAGTTCTGGAAAATTAAACAAATCAAAAATGAGCAAGAGACTGGAATGGGCATTTCACAAAACCAGACGTCCAAATAGCCGATAAGCACATGAAAAAGGCCTCGTCATCATCAGTCGCTAGGAAAATGCAAATTAAGACCACAGTGAGATTCACTCTCCACCCAGCAGAATAGACCAAATTAAGAACGAGAGACAACTCCAAGTGCAGATGAGGCGGTGACGCAGCTGGACCTCACAGACGTCGCCAGCGGGGACACAAACGGTACCCACAACAGCTTTGGGAAACTTTTTGGCCATTTCTTATAGAGTTAAACATACACCCATCCTATGGCCCAGCAACCCCACTCCTAGGAATATATCCAGAGAAATGAGCACATCCAGTCCCCAAAGTCCTAGCACCAGAGTACGCAGAGTCGCTTTATGCTTCATAGCCCCAAACTGGGACCAGCCCAAATGTCCTTCACATCGGGAACGGATGACCGAAGTGTGATATTTCTGCCCAAGGACCACGACTCTACATTGCAAAGGACTGAATGACTGACACACACAACCACATGGGTGAATCTTAAAAACATGATGAGCTACACCAAAAGGTCGCCGGTTCGATTCCCAATGAGGGCACCTGTCCAGGCTGTGGGCTCGATTTCTAGTAGGGGCATGCCGGAGGCAGCTGATGGATGTTTCTCGCATTACTTTAAAAAAGAAAATGTAGTCCTGGGACACTTCACATAGTACGGACTTAGCTTGGCAGTGAAAATAATGACATGGTGGCAATGATGGATAAATACCCTACGCCTGGATTCAGCCAGACATCTGTATTGGCAGGACGAGCGGTGAGCAAAGAGAGTTAAATCCTAATATTCTGTAGTAGGAAGTCAATAGACAATGTCTAAATCAAATAAATAAACAAGAAAAAGCAGAGAAGTGTGCTATTCAGACACCTGGAGGTAAATACTAGAAGAAATAGCTAAAGGGAAGCAAGGGGTTGTCTTCGGGGAGTAGAATTCGGTGGTGGAAAGTGTGGGGCAGGTTTTGGTTCTGTTAGAATTAGATTTGGCAGAAAGAAACAGAAACCCAAAACAAAATCCCTTACTGAAAGCAGAAATGTATTTCCATGTCAGGTAAAAGTCTGAAGATAGGCAACTCGGGGTTGCTCCACAAAATTCTCAAAAGACTCGGGCTCCTTTTTCTCCCTGCTATACCGATGGCCTCCAGTTCCAAGATTACCTTATGGTTCAATACGGCTGCTCCAGCTCCAGTCATCGAGTCCACATTCCAGCCAGAAGAATGAAAGAAGAGACAAAGATGAAAAAGGATACATAGCAGCTGTCCTTTTAGGATGTTCCCCCAAAGCTACAACACAACACTTTTGCTTAAACATCATTGGCCAAAACGGAGTCCCGTGGTCACTCCTAGCTGCAAGGGAAGCTGGGGAAAAAATTCTATTCTGGACAGCCATGTGAGGGGAGTCTCTGCCAAAACAAAAAGAAATAGCATGAGCAGCAACAGACCAAGTGAAGGGCAGTTCTGCTCTGTGGGTGTCTGCAGGCTGCGCTGGTCCTGAGCACACACCTGGGCAGGTGGGAGAAAACACCTGCTGAGAGCAGTAGCACCACCTGGGGCCTCCCTCCACAGCTGGGAACCAAACGTGGGGCCCACGGAAGGAAGACGGAGAAGCTGATGTTATGCAGTGGGTGTGCTGGGTGACACACACAGGGCAACAACACACCACAGGGCCAAGTGACTCTGTGACAACAACCTTGCAGAGAACCCCGAGCTCGGAAATCTTCCCTCAGCTTCCACAGTTGGACCAGTTTTTGAACAGATAATGTTGCACAACGCCCCAGAAAGGTGGAAATCCTGATTCCTCTTTTATAGATAATGAAACAGGCCCCCAGAGGTTAAGTAACTTCCCCCAGGTCACAACTGAGGAGCCAAGGCCGCGTCCTGGTTTCTGTCCTCCATGGTACAGGCGTTCCTCCAAGGGATCTGGGCCGCCACCCGCAGCCTCTGGATTCTCTGCAGGGCCACATCAGGCCTGTCAATAAGTCACAAGAAGCAGTGAGTCATCGGAAGACAAGATAAACAACAGGGAGGCCCAGTGGGATGCGAGGTCCTGTTTCCTAGGAAGTCGCCTTCTGCTGGGCCGAAGAGTACACAGTGAGCAGGCAGGGACCCCTTCTGCAAACACCAGCACAGCAGTTTGCAGACAAAGGGAAAGTGCTGCTGGTACTGGAGACGGGCGGCGAGCTGGGAGCTGCAGAGTTATTTCAATCCTGAAAGGGCTTTTGTCAAGCCTGGACCACGAGCCTGGGCATATAGAATTCCAAGCTTTTCCCTTCCAGTTCCTCCAAAGCCAGAGGGAAAGTCATTCTGCACTGCTCTAACAATATTTATTTGCTGCCTCCCATCCGAGCATCTCAAAACGCTTCCCCAACATTTCTGGATAAAACCGCAGACACTCCAAGTGATGTTGGGGATGTCATTTCCTTTCCCTGCACCCCAGTTCTCAGGGGAGAAGCAGATGGCTTTCAGGGAGAAAGAGGCAATTTGGCAGAGGGCAGAGGGCGCTTCCTGCCCCCAGAACCCCACCCTAGCCAGGTCTGTCTGGATGCAATGAGCTCATAGGGACCAGCCAGAGCCCAGACAGTCCGACAGGAAAGTGGCAGGCGGGTCAGGGAAAGCCAGGCAAACAGAAATAAGTACAGGGCAGGACAGAACGTGTGGAAGCCAGCAAGAAAGACCCAGCCCAGGGCTCAGGGACAAGGTCAGGTACCTACAAAGACTCGGGTCAAGGTGGGACCCCGCCCCCAGAAAGAATCCGCTCTCAGGCAAAGGATCCAGGTAGAGCCCAGTCAAGGCTTGGTCATTGGGAAGCAAGACAGGAGACAGGCCTGCAGGGCCCTAGGTCAGAGCCAGGTGACGTAATGCTGACTCAGACAGAGAGACCTTAGGGGAACTTTCCTACTCTCTGACCTGTCATGAACCGAGGCCTCAGTCTGCAGCTTCAAAAGTTTGGGGATAGGGCACCTCGGAAGCAAACCGAGAAGCAGCATGTGCTAGGCCACCTCCCTCATGCCCCCCTGCTTACGAGGTCCTTCTTCTCCAACTATTAAAGGTGACCCCAGACAAACCGTGCTCATCAGTGCCTCCTTCCTGGACTCCTCCAGCTTGAATGGGCCTTCCCGATGTGAGTTTGCCTCTGACCCAATTCAGATCTTGTTACTTCTGTTACTCACTCCACCCCAGTGCCCAGCACAACGCCATGCAGTCAGAGGAGCTCAATAAATATCTTGGTTTTTTATACTTGACTTGGAGATAACCTAGTTAAGGCAATTAAAAAAAACTCTATGAAAAAATGACAACATACAAACAAGCACAAAATTATGCCATCCAAATAAAAGTCATAAATTCAGAGGGAGCAATGGAAAAATAAGTGAATCAGAGAGAGGGAGCATTAATCTGGGAAGGCTACTTGGAGGAGGTGAGCTTTGAACTAGTTACTAGGAGAAATAGAGTTTGGGCTTATATATTAGAATTATTTTGGTTTCAAGCAATCTAGAAAAGGGAAGAAAAGAAGGAAAGAGAAGAAATACAGGACACTGTACTGGCTCAGGCAATGGGATATAGGCATGGCTGGGTCCAGGGTCTCAAATGATATTAGCAGGAGTCCACCGCTCTGCATTCTGCTTTCCTCTGATAACTCCATTCCAAGACGGCTCCCTCCAGGGTGGCTCCCTGGACTCAGACCCTAAAGATGTGCAGCCCTACCAGCAAGAGCATGCTTCTCTTTTTCAGTAATTGAGAGGGTTGGGGGTAAAAAAAAACAACAAAAAAAAACTTTTATTGTAAAGAAATTCTGGAGGGGTTGATTTGTTACTGTAGTTTAACCTGGCCTATCCTGACTGATACATGTTTCCCTGATCTATCTTGAGACAAAAGCTTACCTCTGCAGCCAGCAAGGTATGGTGTTCGATTGACCAGGCTGAGTCAGGGTATGTGTTCTGGTTGACCAGGCTGAGTCAGGGTATGTGTTCTGACTGACCAGGCTGAGTCAGGGTATGTGTTCTGACTGACCAGGCTGAGTCAGGGTATGTGTTCTGACTGACCGGGCTGAGTCAGGGTGTGTGTTCTGACTGACCGGGCTGAGTCAGGGTATGTGTTCTGACTGACCGGGCTGAGTCAGGGTGTGTGTTCTGACTGACCGGGCTGAGTCAGGGTGTGTGTTCTGACTGACCAGGCTGAGTCAGGGTATGTGTTCTGACTGACCGGGCTGAGTCAGGGTATGTGTTCTGACTGACCGGGCTGAGTCAGGGTGTGTGTTCTGACTGACCGGGCTGAGTCAGGGTACGGGTTCTGACTGACCGGGCTGAGTCAGGGTGTGTGTTCTGACTGACCGGGCTGAGTCAGGGTATGTGTTCTGACTGACCGGGCTGAGTCAGGGTATGTGTTCTGACTGACCAGGCTGAGTCAGGGTATGTGTTCTGACTGACCAGGCTGAGTCAGGGTATGTGTTCTGGTTGACCGGGCTGAGTCAGGGTATGTGTTCTGACTGACCGGGCTGAGTCAGGGTGTGTGTTCTGACTGACCGGGCTGAGTCAGGGTATGTGTTCTGACTGACCGGGCTGAGTCAGGGTATGTGTTCTGACTGACCGGGCTGAGTCAGGGTATGTGTTCTGACTGACCAGGCTGAGTCAGGGTATGTGTTCTGGTTGACCGGGCTGAGTCAGGGTGTGTGTTCTGACTGACCAGGCTGAGTCAGGGTATGTGTTCTGACTGACCAGGCTGAGTCAGGGTATGTGTTCTGACTGACCGGGCTGAGTCAGGGTATGCGTTCTGACTGACCAGGCTGAGTCAGGGTGTGTGTTCTGACTGACCGGGCTGAGTCAGGGTATGTGTTCTGACTGACCGGGCTGAGTCAGGGTATGTGTTCTGACTGACCAGGCTGAGTCAGGGTATGTGTTCTGACTGACCAGGCTGAGTCAGGGTATGTGTTCTGGTTGACCGGGCTGAGTCAGGGTATGTGTTCTGACTGACCAGGCTGAGTCAGGGTGTGTGTTCTGACTGACCGGGCTGAGTCAGGGTATGTGTTCTGACTGACCGGGCTGAGTCAGGGTATGTGTTCTGGTTGGCGGGGCTGAGTCACAGGGTCACCCCTGGAACCAGGGAGCTGAGGCCAGCCGCCCCGTGTCCCCCCACCCCACCCCAGTCATGAGGTCTGGGATATCTTCAAAGCAAAATCAAGACGCTGCTACCAAAGAGAAAGAGCGAGTGGACCCTGGGCAGCAGACGCCGGCAGAGTGCTGCAGGCACTGTGCAGAAGGGTAGAGGAGGCGGGCGGACGTCACCCCAACCGGTCCTGCACCAGGGCCCGCTGTTCTGTCCAGTGACCTCCCTCCCTCCAAGGCTCTTCTACCAACCTCCCTGCCTCCCCATGGGAGATTCCTGAAATGAAAACTGGGCTTCCCAAAGAGAGCTTTCGACTCCCAGCAGGGATGGGTCTGCAGCCCCCTCCCTGCTACCCACCACCTGCTCTGGCCAAGACTCCCAGCTGTGAAAACTCCCAGCTCTGCAGGAGGCCTGCAGGTGTCCAGCCATGACCTGGAGGCCCAGTGCCCACACCTGTGACCTCCGAGGGCCACCAGACCCCCCACAGCAGCAGGCACACGGATGCTCACACGTCACGCCAGCAGGGCCGAGTCCTTGGGGAGCTGAGGGGAGCACGGTCAGTTTCAGCACTGCCATCCCCTTGCATATTTTTAACCTCCTGGATGAAAGAATTCAATGCATCTTGTCGGCCTCTCCCCACAGACCTCCGAGTGCAGCCAGAGTCCCCACGTCACACTTCCTGCAGCAGCCGGGGGTCAGGAGTTCAGCGCAGAACCACTGCCTGGGGAGCGGGGGTCCTAACAAGCATTACACCCTCCCGGAGCTCCCCCAGCGGTGGGAAGGCAGAGACCGACTACAGCAGCATGAGGGCTGATGGGAGGCAGAAATGCTCAGCGTGGCCCCGGGTCCAAGGGTCAGA
Source organism: Tadarida brasiliensis (assembly GCA_030848825.1). Lineage (NCBI taxonomy): Eukaryota > Metazoa > Chordata > Mammalia > Chiroptera > Molossidae > Tadarida > Tadarida brasiliensis. Next base: position 118,403,220 of record CM061259.1, on the reverse strand, counting down.
CTCTCGTTCCGACTTTCAGCAGGTCGGTTTTGGGTTTCTGCCTCAGTTTACCCATTGGCAAAATGGGGGTGAAAGGGATCACTTCAGGGAAGTGGGCCTGTCTTTGATAGAAGAGGAGCTTCCCCATCCTGCTTCTGCTGGGTCCAACAGCAGTCCAAAAGCAAACTAGCCCTTTTAGTAGGGAACTTTTTTTTTTTTTTTATCCTCACCTGAGGACACTTTTGCATTTATCTTCAGGTAGAACGGGAGGGAGAGAGGGAGGAAGAGACAGAAACATCGATGTGAGAGAGACACATCGAGTGGTTGCCACCCACACAACCCCAACCGGGGCCGGGGACAAACTGCAACCGAGGTACGGGCCCTTAGCGGGAACCGAACCCGGGACTCTCCGGCCCGCGGGTTGACGCTCTAACCACTGAGCCAAACCGGCCAGGGCTAGTAGGGACCTTTCTAGGCTCCCACCTTAGGAGAGAGGCAGTCCAGCTGAGCTCGGATCTTTGGTTCTCTGTCTAAACTGAGCCCTGGATAAAGTGGAAATGTGGGGGACTGAGCCACCAGCTGTCGGCGCGAGGCTCCCCAAGCACCTCTCAGAGGTGACCGGAGGCTGGAAGAAACAGGACAGGCAAAGTGTCCCAAACCCTGGGAGCACCATGGAAAACGGGCCCTGAGGGTTCAACCAGACACTCGGAGCATCATATGTTGCTCTAAAGGCAGCAAACACAGTGACGGGAGGTTGCCAAGTTTGGGGAGGGGGTTGAAGAGAATTCAACATATGACTGGAACAGGCAAGAACTGAAAAGTTATTCGTTGAAAAAAAAGAAAAAAGAACAAACTGGATAAAGAACCCGTGTTCGAGGCTGGGGAGCATACATGTATGTACGGGACAGAGCCCACCGGGGGGAGGCTGACTGAAAGGCCTGTGTAGAGAAGGGGAACAAAGCCACCCAATCACCTCAGGGGGGACCAGGACAAGTCCTGGCAATTGTGTTAGACGATTTGAGTTGCCAATGGCAGCGGCCCAATTCAAACTGGCGTAAGCCAACAACGAGGGGAATTTTTTGGCTCACTCAACTGAAAAGGTCAGGGTTCCAGCTTCAGGGATAGTTGGATCCAGGCTCAGACGGTACCATGAGGAACCAGCCGCTTCCTCTCCACCTCCCGGCCTGCCTCCCTCTGCGCCACGTGGCATCCCCGGAGGCTGCAGGCCTACCGTCTCCTTCCTACTGGCAATCACACAGGAAAAAAGAGCTTCACCTTCCCAAGGTTCTCACTGACCCAGTTTGTGTCACCGTTGCGGTGGCCAGGGAGAAATAACTGATTACTTAGACCAGAGCCCCGTGGGGAGCCTCATACAAGGGTCTGGAACTTGGGGGAAAGGCCTAGGCAGAAGATTTTAAAGGGGGGGGAGGTAATTCAGATACATGCCATTGCTCAGCTGTGCAGCTCGGATGAGTCAGTGCCCCACTGTGAACTTCTGTTTCCTCTTCTGTAAATGGGGTAACGACACAGCGGAGCCGGCTTCTGTGGAGATCCAACAAGATAAGGTGTGTAGAGCGCCTGGTTACGAGCACGAGCACGGAACTCCTGTCATTCCGTCTCTCTCTCTGGTTTCCCTTCTCCCTGCATCCACCTTAGGACGGCCAGAGGCTCACCCTCCCACTGTTCAGAGTCCTGGGAAGTGCTGAGCTGAAGAGGCTGGGGGGGGGGGGGGTCACTGGTCCTTCCCTCCGTCCAGATTAGGTGCATTAGGCACGACAGGTGCCCCCAGGGGGCCGAGGCTGGGGCGGAGCAGGAGGTTCTACCCAGACATCCTGAGCTGTGGGGCCAGGAAAGGGGCCACAGGAGAGCCAAGTGCAGAACCTCCAAGAGTGCGCCTCCTCGGATTAGAAGCCTCTAGGCGAGGGATTGGGACTGTGGGCGGAGAGGGTGGCGCCAGGAAAGGGAAGCAAAGGAAGCGGGTAGAGAGAAGCGACCCTCGGAGTCTGACCACTCAGTGAGTCAAGGCCATCCGAGTTCCAAGAAACTGGAGAAAGTCTTTGAATTCAGAAAAACGTCGGGATAATCCCACCCCCTGCTCCTGGAAAGGGTTACACGATGACACGGGCAGTCATGGCCCAGGTCCGGGTGGGAGTCCAGTGAGGAGCCCTCAGAAGGAAGAAAGAGCAGGGGACAGGATGAGGTGGGCAAGGCTGCCCCTGCTCCACCTGCCCACCAGGGGGCCCCCCAGAGCACGAACACCGTCTTGGGGCTCAGGAGCAACCCTTAGAAGACCTCTGCTCTTCCTGGCAGGTTCCCTCCTGGCAGCGGACTGCACATCCCGGGCTTTTCTGAGTCAGAATTCCTGATCGGAGCGGCGAGGACAGGGGCGGGAGGGGCAGGGCAGCAGCTGCCTTTAACAGCCACTGGCTGGGCTCACATACCGGCTCCAAGTCTTATTAGCCATGCAACTGGGCAAGCATGTCCCCTTCCCCAGCCTCAGTTTCACCATCTGCAAAACTGTGATAACAACAGTCTGTGTTCAATGAATTCAGCGACTGGCACATAAAAAAATCACTCAGTGATGGTGGCTGCTACAATTGATGTTGTTTTTGTTATTATTATTATTATTATCATCAGGTTCAGGGAATTAAAAGAGGTCTTCAGCAAACATTTCAAAATCCACAGATTCAAGAGAGGCAGCTCACAACCTAAAATTTGGTTTTCTCTTTCCTTTATCTTTCTGCTTTCTTGTCTCCGGGGTGCCTTCTTCCATCTGCTGTCCATCGATCAGCAGTGTACAAATGGATGTTTCAAAACTCAGACAAGGAAACAGGAGAAACTAACGACAGACAGGAGCTCGAACACCAGACTGGCATGCACGTGGCATCTGACCTGAGCACCGTGCCCGCCTGCCAGAGTCCTCACACAGACCACACTGAATCCTCCAGGAGGCTGTGGAGGAGAAGGGGGCCGAGGTGGTGGCTTCCAGGAGCTGTGTGGTAATGGTGTGTCATTGTCATATATAAAGATGACACGACGGGTCCACAGTCACAAGCACAGAAGCTGTGGGGAGCCCTGGAGAGGGGTTTGCAATGATCCTGTCCCAAGCCTGCCACACCCCCATTTGTCCAAAAACAGGGGCGTCCGTTTGTAGGTCATCTGGAGAAGTGAAAGGATGGTCGGTGACCTGAGATGGAGAGAGAAGCCGAGCGGGCTCACGGGTGTAGCTCAGGCACCACCACCACGCACAGACTTGTGAGTGCTCAGCCCTGCACTGGGCTTTCGCTGCATCTGACATTAAAATGCAGCTGGACGCCTCGAGCACAGTGGCTGGGAGTAACAGGAGGTGGCAGGGAGTGTGCTCAGGCCGAAGTGCTCCAGGTCCTCCCACCAGCAGGCCTGGAGCAGCAGGCGCTGCCTTGTGACCTAGAGGACACCTATAGAGCCCAAATGTCAACGTGTGAAGATGGTGGGAAGAAAGAAAAGGCCTTGGTCTCTGGTGGGGCTGCTGAGTCGAACCTGTGACTGTCCTCTCCGGATTCTTGGTCCGTGAGTTGATTGAATGTTCTATAGCTTAAGCCATTGTTGATCAGGTTTCCTGTTCCTTACAGCCACAGGCCCCCTAGCTGATGCAACAGTAGGCAAGTTCCTTCCCCTTCACCCCAGGCCAGTGTCCTGCCCTAGCTGCCTTCCGGGGTCCAGGCTGGGGGTGCTCTCACCCACTAACAGAGTACACACACACCCCGTGAGAGCTCAGGTACCTGCAGGTCTCCAGAGGAGCAGGAACCCCAGCCTGCCTCTGTCTCTGCCTCTGGTCGGTAGGATGGCCACTAACTAACCCGGGGTCCGTGGCCCACATACCCAGTCAGTGTGACCCCAGAACCCACAGGAAGTCCCTCGATGTCACGCTGCCTCTCATGTTGGGCTTCAATGAAAACGTATTCATTGACTCACTCCTGCTGTATCTCTTTCCCAGGGTGTTCCCACCTCTGTCTGGGATCTCACCTTCCCTCCTCGCCCCGAATGGTGCAGCCCTAGTTGCTGGACGTTTCCGCTTGCTTTCCTCTCTCCTCCAACCATCTCGTCTTTGCCCTTATGTCTTCTTCCAAAGCCTGGCTGTGGGTTCGTTTCCTATTCCATAGCGCCACCTGGTGGTCACGGCGAGTACCGCGCGGTTTTGATCTGGTGGGCAAAGGGAGGAGCCTCCGCGCCCCCTAGGTCGGGGGATAACCTGAATGTCACCCCAACAGCAAACCAGTGCTTCGGGCACAGTCGGCTCCACCTCCCCGCGGACTCACAGTGGCACTAATTCCACTACAACCCGCCTTGCCATCGTTGGAAACAGACACAGAAGCCTCCCCTTCATCACCAGGTGGTCGCTTGTAGGTTCCAGCAGCTGCTGGGCACAGTCCCCTACAAAGTACAAAGCAGGGGACCCCTGCCCTGCAGCGGAGTCCGCCGGGCCCCAGGCAGGGAAGCGGACACCCCAACAGCAGAGGTGCCACACGCAGCTCTGAATCAGGGGAGGGTCAGCTGAGGGTTATCTCAAAGCCTCAGCGAGCTGCCTTCTCCCTCCAACGGGAAAACTCATTCTTATGACATCATTTTAAATGATAAACACAGAATAGGAAATTGTACATACTGAGTGGTATTTTACACTTTTACATAAAATTCATGTTACAAAATTGCACGTATGTCAAAACGTTATTTGTGAGTGAGGTTTTTTACATACTTTTCTATATATTCAGCGTTTCCACTATTATCCTGGAGCACCTTCATCGCGGAGGGCAGGTGGAAGGCACCTGTTCACTCTCTCTGGAAAATCGAAAACATTTCCCATGATGCACTGGGAGCTGGGATGTAGGTACCAGCCTTGAATTTGAAGTTGAAGGCCAGGTCATCCCTGGTGGGCTGAGGATCCTTGGGCAAGTCCTCCCGAACCACCTCTGACCCTGTCCTCCATAAACTAGAAATAATTATAGCTACCTACCTCCCAGTGGTACTGTGAGGGCTAGATGAGATCGTGTACGCGAAACTCTGGTACGGGGTAAGTGCTTGGTAAATGTCCCTGGAGCAATAATGTTTTATATACTTAGGGTGGAGCCGTTCAATGCAAGTGACAGAAATCCTGCTCGATCCAGTTTAGGAAAAGAAAGAGAGACAAGTTTCTTAAGTTATAACACTGAAACCTGTGGGTTTCAGTCACAGTTGTATCAAGGTGCTCAAATGGTGTCATTGGAGATCTGCTTTCTCCATCTCTCTGTCCTTCTTTCCCCTGTACTGGCTCAAATCTCAGGCAGGTTCTTCCTGGCCCTCAGCAGGCCTCAGCTCACATCTCACATCTCAGGTCTCTGGTCTCAGGAACCTTAGCAGAAAGAGAGGGGCTCATTCCCAGAAATTCCAGCAAAACTTCCTCAGGCCTAATTCACATATAGGCGTCTGACAGTAAGCCTGGGGAGTCCCAGCACTCCCCTGGAAAGGGGGGGTCAGGGCCTGCCCTACCCAAACCATGTGATTATTTGGGGTGTTTCCCCAAAGGAAACTTGAGGTACAGATACCAGAGGAAGGAAGAAAGGGCAAACATCCCAATATGACCATGAATCAAATAACATAGCGTAAAGGCTGTTACACACAGAGGTTCACACCTCCCTTGAGATAGAGGTTCTGGCAGGTCGCCTCAGGACCTGTGCAGAGAGCCACGCGGTGGGGGCGGGCGCCGGCGGGGAGGCAGGAAGCCTGTGTTCCACTTGCTGCCTGTCCTAGGTGGCCTTGAATGAGCAGTGTGGCCCGACGGGGTCTCAGTGAAAGCCCCTGAATTGTCCACTTCAGGAGGTGAATTGGATGGTACGTGGATTGTATCTCAATAAGGTTGTTACAAACTAGTTCAAACGCTTCCTAAAAGTATTCCGTATCGATGGGTGCTGCAGCGTGGGTGGACCTCGACAACAGTCTGCAAAGTGAAAGCCGGTCCCCAAGGCCACCTAGTGTGTGATTCCATTTGTACGAAATATCCAGAACAGGCCGAAGCAGATGGGCGGTGGCCAGGCTCTGGGTTGACGGGGAGTCACCAGAGTCTCCTTCTGGGGTGATGGCAATGTTTGGAACCTGACAGGTGGTGTTTGCACAACATTACATACCAAACGCCTGAACTGTACACTTTAGAGTGATTCATTTTATGTCCTGTGACTTTCATCTCAATTTTTAAAAAGAGCTTTTTAAACACTCTGCTAACCAAATAAAACATATCTGTGAGCTGAATTGGGTCCAGTGGTTGCTGGTTTTTAATCTCACGACAGTCCCTTCTAACTCTCAGATCCCGGATTTCCAGGGACCCAAATGTTGCCTCCTGTCGGGGGAGCAGGGACAGGCAGACCACGATTCGAGACAGAACCTCCCAGAGATAGTTTGAGGCCAGAAAAGAAAAGTCTGCTGGGCTGGAACCAGGCCAGGGGGTTCTGTTTTTGTCTAACTGCCCTTTGCCACAAGGAAGGGCAACGGATTGCATCTGGGTGACAGCTAAGGGGCTTTGTTGACACGGGCCAACTTTAATTTTTGTGAAGTTAATAATTAGGCTGTCATCCCCCAGCTCCAGAGCAATTAGTGGCCTGCAGGCAGGATGAACGGGCCCTATTATCTCGGGAAATTATAAATAGAAGGGCAGGGGCCGGGGCCCTGCATAGCATCACCCCTGCTCTCGCACGAACCAGCGTCTCCGCAAGCCTGACTGTGCTGACTTGCCTCTGGATGACAGCTTGAATCCCAGCTGCCATCCAAAAGGGCTCTAAATTCTGCCTCTGTCATCTGAGCCTGACTTTTTACGCTGTCCAGAGCAGCCCAGCAGCCCAGCTGAGCAGCGGGGGGCGGGACGAGATAAACGCCTTTGTTTTGGTTGCCTCCCGACTGCAGGGTCTGAAGGTGTCTGGTGCTGAGCAGAAGGAACCGGGCTCAGCCTGACAGGCCGGGGTGTTGGGGACACTGAGTGACAGCCTGCTCAGTGGTTCCCCAGGTCAGAGCAGGTTCCTGGCCAGGAGCAGCAGCCCCCAAACCACAGCCATGGTAGGAGACGGCCTGGAGTCAAACTGGGCCCTTTCTCTGCTGACCTTGCTCCGAACAACACCTCGGGCAAGTTCATAACCCCCTCTGCACACTCTTCCATCTATCGGATCAGATGGAAACAGTTCGGTAGTTCAAGAAGGAGAAGCAGTTGTCACTGTATGGGGAAAGTAGCAATCCAAAAAAATGCAAATACCTACAGCCAGAAAACAATGACAACGACAGTTAACATTTACATCAAGTCACCACAGCGGGCACCTTTTATATAGGAAGTCATGTACACCTCCCCAACAGCCCTATAAGATAGGTACTTTGATTGTCCCCAGCTCACAGGCTTGTAAACTAAGGCAGCGAAAAGCTAACTTGTCCAAATCACACAGCCAGTAGGTAAAATTCAAACCCAGACACCCTGGCTCAAGTCCATGTGTGAACTACTCTTTCTATGGTTTATCCTTCAGTCCACAAGCAAAGCCCACCAGGGGTGGGAGACAAGAAGGAGTGGAGGGGACTGCTTGCCAGCACCCAGAGGAGGCACACAGCAGGGACCCAGTCACTGCCAAACAGTCCCAAACACACAGGGCCAGAAGAGCACCCTTGTTCCAACCAGTTTCTACAGCGACCTCCCCAACGCCGGGTGCTGGACACAGCCACAGGCATGGGCAAGCCACTGGGCGAGGACCAAAGATTCTGCACCCTCCCTCACACCAAGAATGGGTGGATGAGCTGAGCCTAGGTCGGAGGATTTGGGTAGGATTCTGGTTTACTGCACACACCGGTTAGCAAGAGACTTCCCTCGCCAGGCCACAAGGAGGCAGCAGTTCGGCATCTCTGGGCATCCGCCCACCCCAGGCGGGCGGGGCTGGGTCTGGAGGCTGCTGCCAGGTGCCCCAGCTCGGCCCCTGCTGCGGATTCCTGCTTAAGAAAACACTGAACTACCAAAATACCAGTGCCCGCCGCTAGGGGGCAGCTTAAAGCAATCCCTTGTGGTCCAGCTCAGCCCTGCGCAGCCGGTACAAAGAATGTGCCCCTGCGGATGCGGGAAGGTCCCCGACATACATTGAAGGGAAAAAGCCAAGTGTGGGCCTGCGTAGTGCGCCCCCATCTGTGTAAATAATCACATGTATTATTCGTCTGCTGGTCTGTGCGAAAGAAAACGTGTGAAGGAAATCCGAGCAGCTGTTTCAGCCTACCTTTGGAAGACGGGCTTTTTACTTTTTCTTTCCTGCTTTTCTGTGCTGCTTGAATTACTTTTGCCATTGGAATGTATTATTTTTCATTAACAGGGGTGATCTGGAAATTGGGATTTGTGAAGATTTTATGTTTGTTTTCTTTTCCTCTTTTTTACACGTTCTTGGTTTTTTAACCTGATCGACAATGTTTATACAGGGGGAGGCAGGCAGTTGAGGGCTTGCTGCCTCCTTAGTCCCCAGGGCAGGAGGACCAGCTGGCAAAGCCCACACTGCTCCCTGTCTGGGCCAGGGTGTCCCCTCCACCCTGGAGCACGGACCCCAGACACCCTGAGCTACTGGGAGGCGGCACCATTGGATTTTCCGAGGCCACCTTTGAGGAACCAGTCCTCGGGGCTGAGGGCTTGGTGCTTCAGTCCCGAATGTACCAGCCCCTGGCCGGCTGACAAAGCAACAGAGCCTCCCATTGGGGCCTGTGAAGCGAGCTCTGGGGGAACAACAGGGCGGGAGCTGTGAAAGCAACTGGTATGACCCGGGGGTTTGCCCAGCCACCTGGGCTCAGGTTAGCCATCCTGACAGGGTCATAGGCAGACCGGTGGGGAGGGGTGGGGATGGGGCAGGGGGGTCAGATGGGCAAGGCTTTTACCAGACTTGACTTTGAACCTGGCTCCTGCATCTGACAGCTGGATGACTTTGAGCAAATGACTTGACCTCTCTGAGCCTCAATTTTCTCATTTGTGAAACAGCAGTTATAAGAGCATTGTTACAAAATTGAGCATTGGTGCACACAAACCACCTCACAAAAAGATTGGCATACAGTAGGCGTTTGATCATGGGGACCATCGTCATTACCATCATCACCATCTTGTTCTCCTTCTTCCTCTAGAGAGGAAATCAACCATAAAAATGAATGGAATGAAGACAGAATCCAGAAAGTCTGCAGCCTGGTGACTGTCATCGAATTGGTCCATCTCTGCCCCACAGCAGTGTCTCCTCGACTGGAGAGGACATCCACTCCTCTCAACCCTACACCTGAAACCAAAGTGCCCCCATCCTCATCGGAGGCGCAGCCCGGGCGGCCAGCCCTGCAGGTCCCCAGGTTCTCACTTGAAGGCAACATCGAGCTTCGGATTTCAACCTGCCAGGGGGGACCCAGCTGCCAGTCCTTGCCCCATTGCCACATCACAGGCCTGGCAGAGCCGGGCTGCTCTACACGCTCAGCCAGCAGCTCAGGAGGCCAAGAAAACACGCTGCGTCCCACCGCGGAGTACAGGCATGACCCCTGCTAACCCTCCAAGTGGTGTCAGCTGAAAAGAGAAATGGATTTCAGAAGATAAGGAGACAAAAAATAAGGTGGCGGGGAGGGCTGTGCACATCTTTGCAGACTCACCTCTGAGTAATGAAATTATTACGGCAGGCGTGATAGGGAGTACATTACAACACACCCCCTTGGCCGAACATGTTCACGTCTAGTGATGGTGCCCAGGCAGCCCCGTGGGCCAGTTACTCCACGTGGGCTGGGTTTGAGCTGACGTCGGTATGTAGAGGGGGGCCGAACAAGGGAGGCGCCGTGACTGTGCCCATTTCACAGATGAAACCAAAGCTCAGAGGCAGGAACTTCCCGAGGCCGCTGAGCTGGGACAGCGCGACAGGCTCTGGAGTCCAAGGTCCCCGGAGCCCAAGCTCTCACCCAGTTCAGCACAGGGCCTTTCACTCTGCAGCCCGCTTTGGTGGGAAAGAACAAAATCACAGCGACCTCACCGACCCCCAGGCTCTTCATCTGTAAAATGGGCCAGTGATAACGAATAATGCCTGCCTCAGAGGGTTTCTGGGAGAAGTGAACGAGTTCATCCCTGTAAAGTAACACATGGCCCATGCTCAGTAGGGATTTATTATTACTGAGACGTCAGAGTCCAGATTTGGAAGGATCCAAGTGACCTGGTCCAACCTCCCTCTAACAACTGCGCCCCCGTGGGAACTGAGCCGCAGCCGCCCGCTCCGTGAGGCAGTTGGTTCCTTCGTGAAGTTGGTCCTGGTTAGAAATGTCTTCCGAACATATTTGGCTGAATCAGGTCTGCACAGCATACATCCTCCCCAGGTCTGTTTCTGCCCTGGGAGAGAGACAGCAGGAGGCCGTGCCCCCCTCACTTGGCAGTGCTGCCGAGCCAAGCACCAGCCCCCTGCCCGCCCAGCCCCGGGAGCCCTCCGCGTGGCCCCCAGGACCCTCGCCCCAGCACCCTTGCCAGTGACCAGAACAGGATATAGGCATTCGGCGGACTTCCCTTACCTGGGCGAATATATTTTTTTTAATCCTCACCCGAGGATTTTTTTGCATTTATCTTCAGATAGAGTGCGGGGGAGAGAGGGAGGAAGAGAGAGAGAGAAACATCCATGTGAGAGAGACACATCGAGTGGTTGCCACCCACACGACCCCAACCGGGGCCGGGGACAAACTGCAACCAAGGTATGTGCCCTTAGCAGGAACCGAACCCAGGACTCTGGTCCGTGGGCCGACGCTCTAACCGCTGAGCCAAACTGGCCAGGGCTGACCTGGGCGAATATTAACGCAACATTGACCCCCTTTTGTGTTTCACGGACAGAACATAGGAGGTGGAGAAAAGGTGTGTCTGCAGCCCCCACTCCTCACTGACAGCTAAAGCTTTGCTGGGCAGAGGCCTTTGTCCAGGTCCCTGCTCCAGGGGCCTCTGTGCTGCAACTGTCCTTGCCTTTTCTTTTTTTTAAATATGTTTTTATTGATTTTTTAGAGAGAGGAAAGGAGAGGGAGAGAGAGAAACATTGACACGCACCCTGAAGGGGAATCGAACTGGCACCGTTTCGGTGCACAGGACAACACTCAACCCACTGAGCCACACCGGCCAGGGCACGTAACTGTCCTTTCCTGGCACACTCAGGCACTGGGTCTAAACTGGCCAAACAGGGCTGGGTTCGAAATGCATTTCTGTCCACACGACCAGTACCATGTGGGCCAGGCCTGTCTGGAAGCCCGAGCCCTCCTCCGCCAGAACTCGTCACTCCCTCCGTGTCTATGGTACGTCCAGGGGACCGCCAGGCTCTGCGACAGCTTCCCACAGCAGTTGTCAGGATCTTTATCTCCCGAGGCTGCAGGGAGCTGGGACCACGCGGGGAGCCCTCCCCACACCAAGGAACGCGTATTGGATGGCAGGAAGGACACGGTGGAGGGGTGCTTTCTCCTCTCCAACTTAACGGAGATTCTTTTGAACGTGTGAAAGTGTTCTGGGAAGTTAAAGCTTTATTCCAAGCCTGAGTAGGTTCTTCCCCTAAGTGCACTCATTCTCGTGGCACCTCAGTGCTCAGCGCTGCATGTCAATGGTCCATTTACTTGTCCGGGTCTCTCCCTGGTGTGTGAGTTCCTGGAGGGTAGGAACCTAGCACAGTGCCCAGATATAGTAGGTGATCACTGTTTGTTGAATGATTAAATGAATGACTCTCCTTCGTCCTTACCATCTGACCCACATACTGTGCCTGGTGAGTGGTACATCCATGGATTTTCAGTATCCAGATGGTGGGACAAAGATTTTCCTCTAGAAATCACATAAGGACAGCCAGGCCGGTGTGACTCAGGGGTTGAGCATAGACTCCTGCACCAAGAGGTTGCCAGTTCAATTCCCGGTCAGGGCACATGTCCAGATTGTGGGCCCGATCCCCAGTGGGGGGCATGCAGGAGGCAGCCAGTCGATGTTCTCTCTCATCGATGTTTCTATCTCCCTCTCCCTCTCCTTTCCTCTCTCTCTAAAAATCAATAAAAAAATTTTTTAAAGAAATCATATAAGGACAAGAAGAAGAAAGTAGCACAATCTGCATCTTAGTGAAACCAGGAGACACCTGGAACCCTGAACCCCAATGGATGAAACCGCAGGTACCTAGAGAAATGTACATGACCCGGCAAAGAGGAAGCAAGTCAGACTCAAGGGCCTGCAGGGCTGGGTGGAGGGACCTACAATTGATTCTACAAGATCCCCAAAGGCTCAGGAATAGGAGGCATCAAGTTCTCACATAAGGTAGAGGTTGACGAGGGAATGAAAATAGAAATTATTGGGAAAATCACATTAAAGAATGCACAGAGCCCATCAACTTATAAATGGATAAACAAAATGTGGTCTATCCATACAATGGAATATTATTCAGCTATCAAAAGGAATGAAATACTGATTCCTGCTACAATACAGATGAACCTTGAGAACATTATGTTAATTAAAAGAAGCCAGATACGAAGGTCACATCCTGTATGACTATTTCTATAAAGTGTCCGGAATAGGCACATCTATGGAGAAAGAGAGTCTATTAGCGGTTGCCAGGGGCTGGGGGCGGGGAATGGGGAGTGACTGCTGACAGGTTCAGGGCTTCTCTTTGGGATGATGGAAATGTTCTGGAATTAGACAGTGGTGATGGTTGTACAACCTTGTAAATATACTAAGCACAACTGAATTGTATACTTTAAAGGGATAAATTTTGTAGTATGCGAATTACATCTCAATTTTTTTGAAAAAGAGTGCACAGAGCTTCCAGTCAGCTTTAGATTTAGATATGAACTGAGAAGCAGGGATGACCAGAATCTAAAAAAGACCAAAATATACAAAGACAACAAAGAAACTCAGAACAAGCTGAGATAATGCAGGGCTCAGAAGAAAACTCCAAAGCATTAGAATTAATATCCTCTGCATGTTAAGAGAAGAAAGATATTGCTCCCAGGAAAAAAGAACAGCTTACCACACAAAAGGAAAAGCCAAAGGACAAGAAATTTCTCAGAAGAATTTTTTTTTTTTTTGCTTAATTATTGCTGAAATAAGCAAACCCTTCAATAAAAGATTGGAAGGTCAAGGTAAGTGTATCGCCCTGAAATTGCCTCCCACAATGAAAAGTCAAAGAGATGACAATAAGTATAAAGGATTAAAAAGAAATTTGGGAATCAAGTCAGGGAGCCTAATATGAAAATCCAAGTTATAGGAGTTCCAGAAAATAAGAGCAGATAAAATGGTGAAATGGAGATTATCACACAAAAAATTCACAATATCAAAGGACATGCATCTCCAGATTTTAAAACCCCTCAAAGTTCCCAGCACAACAAATGATAAAAGAACTACTTCAAGGAACATCATTCTGAATTTTCAGAACAGCAAGGATAAAAATTTTTTAAAAGATACTGACAGAGGGAAAAAAGTCACATACAAAAAGATCAAGGAATAAAATGCCAGCTTCTCAACAATTAGAGAAAAAGGGAGAAATTACTTCAAAATCTAAGGAAAATTGAATTTCAGTGTCTATATCCAGCCTATAAGTCAAATGAAAAGATTAAAATTAAGACATGTTAAGCATGCAAGAGCTCAACAATTCACCCCTTGCACAGCCTTTCTGAGAAAACTATCGAAGGATATTCTCCAAGAAAACAAGGAAGGCAAAGAGGATCAAGGAAAAAAGGAATCAACATGAGAGAAAGGCAAATGGATACCCTAGGAAGGAGTGAAGGGAGCTTCACAGAGCTGTTGAAGCAAGTGTGACACGTGACTGGTCAGATATTCAAAGAAAACTAAGCAAGCAACAACAAAAAAATTGTTCAAGAAAGGAAATTGAATCACAGTAGTTTTTATCAGATTCAACAGCAAACAATGCTGGCAAGGTCACAATAATGTAAATACTGACGAAGGATTTTATAAAATATTGAGATAAATTATATTGGAGGGAAAGAAAAAGAGAAGGAATAAGTGAGCTAAAATCCTCACCTGCTGAGATTGCGAGTCACGCGACCATGTCAGATTGATAGCTTCATATACATAGTATTTGGAAACATGGAAGCAAATGCCAGAATAAATACTTGAATGGGTTGGAAGATGTTTCTGGAGGAGGGTGTCAGCATTAATTGTTTAGCCTGCGGGGAACTAGGGCAAGATATTTTGACAATATTTTAGAAATCATTTCACGTGGCCTGGCTTTCAAGTCAAGACATTGGTCTGACCTGGTTCTGCCTCTTCGCAGCTGGGTGACCTTGAGTGAATCCTCTCCCTTCTCCGGCCTCAGTTTCCTCTGTGTCAATACTCTGCCTAGTACGTACCGAGAACACAATCTTGTCATGGATTGTTACCTGACGATGGCAAACAACGGAGGTCTAGAAAACTCCATATTCGGGTAGTAATTGTTATTTAATGTTTCAATACATGCCTAGGAGGGATGATAATTCCTTGCCACCCTTGAGATTCCCACCCTGAGGGGCGCCTGGGCAGAAAGCACAGAGAGAGCCAGAGCTCACCCTGGGCCCACGGGAGGCAGCGGGCACCTAAAGCGGCCACACCGAGGATTCCAGAGCACAATTCCACAGGGCTCTATCCGGAGCATCTTCCTGACCCGGGGTGGGCAGCCCAGGCCGGCGTTGTCCACTCCCACCCAGGAGAGGGACTGAGCTGCAGGCCACCGTCCAGGCCCAGTGGAAGAGCCCCACTCACCGTGCCCAGAGGCGGGAGCAAACCCCACGGACCCAGGAATGCTGCACTTGCGGGAGCTTGCTGAGGTCCTCCAGCCCAGCCCCGGGGAGATATAACACACCTTGGAAACCCTCTCTGTTTCCTAAAAGAAGACCTGACAGGCCAGAACCTCCCCACCCACCGCCTCCAGGAGGGTGGGGGTAGGGACAGGAGGGGAGGGTGGAAACAGAGATGGACCAGGTTCAGCAGAGCAGGACCTTTTAATCCCCCTGCACTTCAGCGAGGGGCTCTCGGGCGCTCGGTGCTTTTCTGGGCGGCCTAAAACCAGGGCCCTTCAGCACTCCTCACGTGCAAGCTGGAAGCCACACTTGGGGCGGGGTGGGGGGCCGAGGGTTCCTAGACTCCAAGACTTCAGGGGATTAGGGAGGTGACAGGCGTCTTCTCCAGGGAACGCTGCCAGCCCCCGCCCCCTCCTCCCCCAGCCTGGGTCCAGCCTCTCCCTGTGTCTCAGTTCACAACTCTGGACATTTGGGGAGGGGACGGAGGGCTTGGCAGGTCTGGTGGCCACCAACTGCCACCTTGCCGGGTGTGAGCAGAGCAGCAGGTGGCCCAGAGGAAGGGCAGTTTGCCTGTGTTGGCATCTGGCAGCATCAAGCTGCAGCTTCCAGGATATAAATACAGGAGCGAAAATAGCTAATCCCAGATAACAGCAGCGTAATCGCCCAGCGCCCGGCCTGGAATCCCGGAGAATTTGGAGGGAGCAGCTGCGGGGCTGCCCCCTTCACAGCCCGCTGCCCCTGGGTGGCCTGGGCTGAGTGGGAGCCAGGACAAAGCTGGGTGCGGAGAGCAACTGGAAGAGACAGGCCTGGTGAGAAACTCCAGTCAGCGCTCGGCCTGACAAGAGATGACTTTTCTGGAAGCCCCGTGGGAGCCCCGAACCTGCCCCCACGTGAACACGCTCTCCGCGCTCCTCGTGGAGACGTGTGATGGCGTGCGCGGACTCCTCCAGGCTCCGTTCGGCTGGTTGAACTTCTGGGTGTTACTGTTATCCTTGCTGCCGTCATTGTGCAGCCGGGAGGATCCAGCCCTCTGGCTCTGAGCAGCAGGGTGGCCATCGGAGGCTGCCAGGCCGGCTCCAGCTCTCCCACAGCCGGGGCGCGGTCTCAGTGACGGCCCAGGGTCCGGGGAGCTGCTGGGCCTGCTGTCTCCACCCATGTTGTCCGAACAACACACTTCATTGGGGCTGGTTGAGATGGTGCAGACACCTCGGGCCTCCTCTGTCTTATTTAGTGGCTCCTTGAGTCTCTGGCTGCTGGCTGACGGACAAGCGATCCCCGGCCACCAGTCATGTCCTTCCTCATGCTCTCGGTGGCAGTGGCGTGTCCTGGCCCCCCAGTTGCACCTCCGAAGGGGCCTGGACACTCAAATCCCTTGTGGCGGGTCGGGAAGCACAGTCTCGCTCAGACAGAGCCTGGCCGCTGTGGGAGGACACGAATGTGACCAGGCCGCAGAGGGGCTCAGAAGCAAGGGCAGGGCTGGGCCTCTGAGCTGTGTCCTCGGTGGGTTCCCCAGACATTCGATTCCCTGTGTCATTACCATCCCTTGTATCTCCAGGAAAAGGGGAGAGGAACGGTCCAGAGCAGACCAGAGCAGAGGGAATGGGGAATGGAGTCATTTGTCTTCTCTGCGCAGCTGGGGGGCAGCAGTGACAGGACCCCTGGCGGTCTCTGAGAGGCTGCTCTGAGCCTCTGGGCTGGAGAACCCAGCTCACTGCGGATAATGCTATTTTTGTTTGGAGTGGCATGTCACTAATCACACAAGTTTCGTAGAGTCGACCACGGATGGAAATCGCTGTGTTCTCTACCCGACAGGGTCAGAAATACCAGCCCAAAAGATTCAGTGAAAAGCCAGAAGTGAGCTGCACAAACCTCTGAGCCTCAAGTGGAGGATGGCGACCCCTCCTCAGAGGTCCCCCAGCCCCCCGGAGGCGGAGAGCCTGTGGACAGGGGTCCTGGGAGGTTGAAATGACACCCTGGGTCACCACAGGAAGCTCAGCCACTGACATCAAGCTTGAAAAGAATACTGATGCCTGGGGGAAATGCTTATAATTTCATGTTAAGTGGAAAAATCAGGACAGAAATTGCATATGATGTGATCCCAACTGTGTAAAATATACACATAAAAGACAATGGGAAGCTGCACGCCTAAACACTGTCTGTGCTTTTAGTCCCTTCGTGAGATCGTAATTTTATTTCTTCTTCTGCACGGACTCATGCCATGGTGTCTCCCGAATTTCCTTTCCTTCTCAAGAAGGGACATTGGACCCGACAGTCACCGGTGCTTTACAGAAACCCATGATTTCTTGGATGTGACTGCTTATATTTCAAGGCTGAAATAAGTTTTCAAGTAAAAAATAAAAATAAAAAGTAATACAGATATTGCCTAGTTATGACAAACAACTGAGGGTTAGGAAACTCTCCATTAGGGTATTAATTTTAAAGAAAAACCTTGAGAATATAACAAATGTCTGGCTTGGTGGAGGATAATCCACTTCCACCCTTGAGATTCGGGCCACAAAAGGGGAGGGAGGTTCCCAGGAAGAGTCGGGGAGAGAGGACAGAGCCACACAGTGAGCATGCGGAAAGGCAGCGGGCCACCCAACAGAGGGCAGCACTGAGCATGACCCAGCGGGGAGAATCCGGGAGGCCGTCTGGAGTTTCTTCCCCATCCAGGCCCCTTCCACCCTGGCCCCTGGCCGCACTGCTCACCCACACAGACCCTTGGCAACCGTCCCTCCAAGACAGATCAAAGATGCTTGGGATCAGAAGCACGATGAATCCTAACTAGAGCTGAATCTCTTGCTCCTCATGAAAAAGCTTTTCCTTACATATTTCACAGAAAAATGAACACCGACAACAAAGAATAAACCGAAAAGGGAAATGCCATGCGTTAAATGCATACTACGTTCCCAAAATCATAGTGAGACAGGGTGCATTTTGCTTAACTCAGCCCCCACACAGCTAGAAAGAAGGCAGCTAGCACACTCTCCATTTCACAGGTGAGAAAGCTGGGCCTCAGAGAGGGCAAGGAGCTCACCAAGGTCACCCAGCTGGAAGCAGTCAAGCAGAGATTCCAACCTGGTGAATCTGATGCCAAAGCCAAGGTCTTCGCACCCACCCACCTGCCCCCGGCCCGAGAGGACGTTTATACCTATATGCGCAGAACACACCAAGGGCCGAGAGAGAGGGACAGGAGCTGAGACTGACAGGATGCTGGGCGCTGGACAGCCTTTCTCACCAGACCGTTCAGCCTTGGGGAGACACATGAGCTCAGACAAAGAAAGCCAGAGAAGGAAGAGAAGCAAAGGCTACAAAGCAAACCCCCCGGGGCTGCCCTTGGCTCTGTCGCTGGGCCACTGACTGCTGCTCAGAACCGAGGCCCTCCCCGCCAGGATGTTAGTGTGGGTCCCTCTGCACACGAAATGAACAAGACCAGGTCTTCCATCTCTGCCAGACAGGCAACTCCGGCTGTAATCTAATCGCACCCTTGAAGGCCCAGCCAGCAATCTCTTTCCCTCACCCTGTCACAAATGCCATCACATTGCATCACAGACCCTCACACGCACAGCCCGGGCAGGACACTGGGACCTGTCTCTCCCACACATCCACAGATCGGCAGGGTCAGCCCTGGTTCTGCACAGTTCACGAAGGCCAAAATAAGATGAGACCCGGGGGGCCCGGGGGGTGGGCAGCCCGGCTGGCCAGGGAAGGTCAGGCTCAGCGCTTTTCCCCAGCTGAGTCCCGCTCCTTGCTGGTGTGCACTGTGTGTCTGCTCGTGGAAAGTCATTAGCAACACAGACGGAAGAAAATAATAATAATCCAGGGATGCTTCCTGAAATGCAATTACTTAGAAAAAGGAATTAAAAAGTGTAATGAAGCCTCGCCTGGTGCTCCAGATTTAAGATGTGACTGCTGTCGTGAACAGTGCACCACTAACCGGCCCGCTGCTTAGAAAGTCACAGAATGGCCCGACTGGTGTGGCTGAGTGGTTGAACGTCGACTCACACACACATCAAGAGGTCGCCGGTTCGATTCCCGGTCAGGGCACATGCCCAGGTTGTGGGCCAAATCCCCAGTGCGGGATATGCAGGAGGTGACTAGTCAATGTTCTCTCTCATCAGTGTTTCTATCTCTCTCTCCTTCTCCCTTCCTCTCTCTAAAAATCAATAAAGAAAAAAAAAAAAAAATAAAGTCACAGAATGGGCTACCTGATGCAAACTGCCTTGGGCACCCCTGCCCAGGGCTGGAGTCCACCCTCCTTCCCGAATAGTTCAGCTGCCCCTACAAAGCCTGGGACAGGGACCAGGGGGAAGCGGGCTTCAGCACTTTGCATTTATATTGGGTTCCAAACTTCCATGTAGCTTATCTATTTACTCCCACAGTCATCCCTGAGGCAAGTGAGCTCAGTGGTATCGCTCTCTTCTGATTAATGAGGAAACAAAAGCACATGGGACCCACAGTCCTATAATTAATTTGTGACAGAGCTGAGACAGGAAAAAATGTGGAAGACTGAACTCCCGTGGCCGGTAACAGCAAACTGGGTCGTTCAGATCAGCCACCATTCCACTGGGGACAAACAGGAAAACTGCAGAACAAGCCAATCTTTAACTGAACAAATGGAAGAAATGCATGAATTTTCTTAGAATAGATAAAAAGAGGAATATTGCTAAGCTCTGTCACATCCCCCAGCACGTTTAAAGTGAGATTATTCATAGACTCAAAGGCAATAACAAAGTTACCCTGCCCCCTTCTCAGAAAATGTAAAAAACAATCATTCTTTTTGTTATTACTATTAGTCCTAAATAGTGATTGTTTCGCCTCACCTATGAGGATTTGTCACTAAAGCATGCACAGGTCAAATAAGCTGAACGTAAAATCTATATGTGCTTTTTGAAGAAGTGGCTTCTTTGTCAGACTTTGTCTGCCAGAATATGTTTTGAGAAAGAAAAGGGGTAAATCCAGTGAAATAGATTGTCAGCTTACTTTGTTGTTGTTTATAAACATTTGTTTTATGCTCTAATAAAACTGAAGATTATTCAGAGTAAAAAACAAACAAACAAAAACCTGCTTAATAAAGACACCAGAGAGCTGACAAAATAATGAAGCATTACCAGCCAGAATCCAAGGGAAGAAGGAGGCCCGGAGCAGTGAGTCCACTCTCTGAGCTGCTCTGAGACCTGGAGGCATTTGCTAATTCTGCATGGGGTGGCTGAGAGGCGAAGTGACACTTTTGACAGCCTCCCAGGGCCAAAGGAGCAGAGATGGAATCGGAGGCCCACCAAGAATAGGGCTGAGGCTTGCTTGGGATTGGGACTCCCAAAGGATGTTCTCTGTGGTGAGTGTGAACCAGAAGTGACAGGCCCTTGCAAAGACTACAGCTCAGCTTCAAGTATGCAATTAGGTCTGAGTAATCCTGGATGGTTGGTGCCCCAGGAACCTGGCAGAAGTAGACACAAATCTTCTTAGGGGAAAACTAATATCATCAGAGACCTCAAATGAATTCTGCAAGCAAATTTGTAAATACAATGCCCAAAACACAATAAAAATAATAATATTAATAAGGCACAAAATTTTTTCTATTTTTTTTAAATAGAAAAATCAACAAACAATAGAAACAGACTCACAGAGGCTCTAGATGTCAGACTTATCAAAGACTTTAAAGTACCTGTACTTACCACGTTCTAGGAAATAAAAGAAATAAAGATAAAACTGAGACTTTTGGCAGAGAACTAAAAACTATAAAAAATAACCAAATGGAAATGTTAGAACTGAATATAATAGCTAAAATTTAACTACTGAAAGGACAGTTTTAGTTTTTCTTTAAAAAAAAATTGGTAAACTATTTTAGTTCAGAAGAAATGATCAGAGTACAGTAGTAGAGACAAATGGAGAAACAATACAGAAGATAGGGCAAGAGACAGAACGGACACAGTGAGAGCTAACATGTGTTTATTAAGGGCCCAGCATGAAGAGAGAGGGAATATGACAGAAGCAATATGTGAAGAGATAACAGCTGAGAATTTTCCAAAAGTGATGAAAGACATCATCATACCACAGATTCAAGAAGCCCTACAAATCCCAAGTAGGATAAATAAAAAGAGATCCACACCTAGGAACATGGCTAAAAAAGTCCACTGGAAACCAAAGAGAAGACAATCTTAAAGTAGCTAGAGAAAAAAAAAAAAAAAATGGATTACCTTAAAAAGGGGAAGTGGGCATACAGCTGACTTTCCACCAGCAACAATGGAAACCAGACAACAATAAGACTGCATCTTTGATTTGCTCAAGGAAACCCAGCCTGATACAAGCCTACTTGTCTCCTTATTGCCCCTCAAGCTTTCATTTCTTGGTGGCTTCTAGAGCTGGATAAACCTGAGTTCAAATACTAGCTGTTTAATGTCAAGCCTCTGATTTCTCTCTGTAAAACACAGACACTAAAATTTAGTAGCAAGTGTGTATAAACCATCTGGCACTTAGCAGCCGGTCAACAAAATTGAACCCCTGCTTCCTCATTTTTTTCTCCTCCCTCCCTCAGACTCTGATATTCCGTCAAATAACCATCATTGATCAATTTTGTTCCCCTTTTCTGTTTTTTTTTTTCTTGTGCAAGTTCTAGTGATTTGCTGAACCACAGATCTATTACACATATTTAAATTTTCTGGGAGAGTGGTCTGCTTTATCTTATCTCCCTTTCCTTAATGGTTCTTCTTTCTTGGGCTCTCCCCATCTGTCCTGGTCTGGATCACTCAACTACAGTCCCTCCGAGCCCAAGCTCAGTGCTCTGGCCACCCCACCTCCTGACAGCCACACATTTGAGGGTGGAGACCACTCCTCTTGCCTGCTGTGATGCACCAAATACCTGCTACCTCAGGGTTGGAACACAGCTGTAATCTGGAAGACCGAAAGCATAAACTTGACCATGGCATACCCAGAGCTGCAGGAAGACAGTAGTTCCTCCTCAATCATATGATCACATGACACCAGTTAACACTTACTGAGAACCTACCATGGGTCAGGCATTGCACTGAGCATGACAGCTGCAGAGATAAGAGACAGTGCCTGCCCCCAAGACACTCCCATGCTCCTGAGAAGCAAACCATTTCAACAGGTACCCAAACACAGTGTGACGGAGTTAGGAGGAGGGGGAAACTCACAA
The DNA here is from genome assembly GCA_030848825.1 of Tadarida brasiliensis. Lineage (NCBI taxonomy): Eukaryota > Metazoa > Chordata > Mammalia > Chiroptera > Molossidae > Tadarida > Tadarida brasiliensis. The sequence goes on along the minus strand of CM061259.1, from coordinate 118,381,331 downwards.
GCAAAAAAAAAAAACAAAAAACCACCAGTCTCCTGAACCTTCTTTTCCCTCTCTATAATCTCCCTGCTTAATATCATTCATTGCCATGGCTTTAAATACCATCTTTACACTGATGGACTTGAAATGACATCTCCAACCCAGACCTTCCCACTAAACTCCCTATCCAGAAGACAACTGCCCATGAGAAACCTGAATGTCTATCAGAATCTAAACTTAACACATCTAAAGGAGAGCCATGGAGTTCCTACCTGCCTCGAATCCCTCCCCTAACACACACACACACACACACACAAACACACACGCGCGCACCTGATCTTCTCCAAGTTTCCTCACCCCAGGAAATACTAGTTGCCTAAGCAACTCCTTGCGGAGGGCACTGGGGGCCTCAGTTCTCCACGTGGCCTCTATCCTTCCAGAATACCAGAAACCAAGGCTCAATGGGGCCGTTGGAAGCTGGCTACCACAGTCGGCCAGGATGGGACTGAATTTCTCCTCCCATCTCAATAGCTGGAACCAAATGCTAAAAGAAAGTACAAAAATGGGGAGGAAAAGAACAGGGCTGCTGAAGGAAAAAAGTCACAATAATAGTATAAGAATAACAATAACAGCTATCATTACTGAGTGCTTTCCTTACACTGGACAAAGGCCAACCTCTTTCCGTCCTTTCGCTCAGATGTTGACAGCTACAGTCCACAGGCCAAATCTGTCCTGCTGCCTGACTGTGTGGGTAAAGTCTCAGGGGACCACAGCCACACCTGCTCAGATGAGTGTTGTCTATGGCAGCTCTCACCTGCAACAGCATTTGAGTTGTAACAGAAGCCATCTGATCTGCAAAATACTTACTACCCGGCCCTTTACAGGAAACGCTGGCTGACCTGCGCCCTTTCTCATGAAAACCTCATAAAAACCTTAAGAGATTTTTAAAAATCATTTTTTAAAAAAACCCAGGAGGTGATATTACTTTTCCTCATTTTATAGATGAAGATGAGTGAAGTGACCTTCCCAAGACCGAGTTCGTCATGAGGAACAAACAGTAAGGTCCCGGCCGGGCAGCCTGACCCCAGCGGCTGGTGGCACTGGGCCAGGGAGCGGAAAGGCTGGCTTTTCCGGGAGCTGCGTGACCCTGAGCAACGCCCCAGTGTCCTGCTCCTCACTTTTCTCTCCTAGGGATAGATTTTTAAATGTCTGACAAGCCACTTCATGGGAAAGTCCAGTGATAAAGATACAGTGGAATGAGAGAGTGGCAAATGCTTCAACCAAACAAAATAGGATTCTTGGCGGTGACGCCGAGGCTTGGGGGAAGAGCTCCCAGAGAAACGCCTGAGAAGCGGCTCAGGTGCTCCTGCGGAGCAGACCACCGAGTGGCGCCTCAAAGCCAGAGCAGTTACTCATGTGATCTGTGCTTGGGCCGGGGGCTCCTCCGCTCGTTCCCCCCGAACTCACTCAAGCAGCTGCCTGTAGCTGCGGCAGAGGTCCTCCCCCAGGGCACCCCGGGAAGGTCTGGAGACATCCTTGGCGGGTGGTATCTGCATCTAGTGGGTAGAAGACAGGGATGCTGCAAAGCTTCCCATGGTACACAGGACACCCCATGACAAGGAAGTATCTGGAACCCAATGTCAAAATTGGCAAGATTGTGAAACCCCAGCTAGAGAAGTCAGCTGAGCTGGAAAATCAGGATGCCCTCACTCATGGGTCTGGCAGCTAGGGCCTCAGGTGTCCTTCATGTGGCCTCTTGTCCTCCACAGACTAGACCCACTTCCTTCCATCACGGTCTCAGGGCAGAGTCCCAGAGAGTGAAGGAGCAAGCGGCAAGGCCTCCTGAGACTGAAGCTCTGAAGCTCATCCAGGGTTGCCTCTGTCGTAGTCTGTTGGCCGAAGCAAGTCACAAGGTCACCCCGACTCTAGGCGGTGGAGGAACAGACTCCCCCTGGGCTGGGAGGAGCAGCCATCGTGCTCACAGGGGGTGTGCACTGGAGTGGGAGGAGTCAGACCATAAACCATCTACTACAAGATGTGAGATGAAATATGTTCCAGCTGGAGCGCCGCAGCTCAGGGGACAGCCAGTGGTTCTCAGAATGTGGTCCCCACACCTGCAACATGAGGTCTTGTTAGGAATGCCAATTCTCAGATCTTGTCCCCTCCCAGTGAGTCTGCTGTCCACTCAAGTTTAAGAACCACTGGCCTGAATAAGCAACCAGGTCAGACACCTCCACGTGCCCTGGACAGTGACTTGAATGTTGGTAGAAACCAAGACACCTCTCTCCCGCTCTGCCCACTTCTCCCTGGGTCTCTGGCCATTCACCTGAGGATAAAACTCCTGTCTTTAATAATGGAGTTTGGTAGGAAGAGTCCTTATACTCTCAACAGAGACGTGCCAGCGGTCCACAAGAGGGCAGGAACCCGAGTGGCAGCTACGGGCCAGCAGAGCCCGCAAGGAGGGGGAGCTCCCGAAAGCCAACACCGGCCAGGAAGGCAGCCAGCCCTCCTCGGGAGCTGGGAGCTGGACGACCGGAGCCAGAAGAGTTTTTTTTGGTTTTGTTTGTGCTACTAAAAATATTAGCATAAAAAATGGAAAAATGTTAATATTCAATAAAATAAATACACGGGTGTTGTTGTTTTTTTAAGCTAAAAAATAAACTAGCAGGGTCCACTTAGGATTTTTTTCATCGTCAGCCTGGAGCTTAAATTTACATCATTGATCAAGAAGTAGAATGAGCCCAGCCAGTTTGGCTCAGCGGTTAGGGCATCAGCCTGCGGTCCAGAGAGACCCAGGTTCGGTTCCCACTAGGGGCATATACCTCGGTTGCAGTTTGTCCCCGGCCCTGGTTGGTCGTGTGGGAGGCAGCCACACGATGTGTCCCTTTCACATCGATGTTTCTCTCTCTCTCTCTTCCTCTCTCTCCCTCCCACTCTATCTGAACAAAAAATGGAAAAAATGTCCTCGGGTGAGGATTAAAAAAAAAAAGAAGTAGAATGAGCCCAGCCAGTGTGGCTCAGTGGTTGAGCATCGACCCATGCACCAAGAAGTCGCCAGTTCGATTCCCAGTCAAGGCACATGCCCAGGTTGTGGGCCTAATCCCCAGTGGGGGGCACGCAGGAGGCGGCCAGTCAATGTTCTCTCTCATCAATGTTTCTATCTCTCTCTCCCTCTCCCTTCCTCTCTCTAAAAATCAACAAAGAAAAAAGTTTTTTACAAAAGAAGTAGAATCAGACTAAACCATTACTGGTGAGGGCCAGGTAAAAAAAACAAGAAGCTAAAACGCAGTCTCCGACACCACCACGCTCGGCAGCCTGCAGGCAAAATCAGGCCACCGCTACCCTTGGGTCCCCTCTGGTGACTATGCCTCTGGTTTGGTTTTTTAGTTTTTGTTTATTGTAGAAATCACTGGGACTGTTGTGACCTGCAGACCACCAGCTGAGAGCACTACAAAGGAGAACATTAACCCCCAGACTGTTCCCCTGCACTAGGGAAGCCTCCTCTGAGGAGTTACAGCAGGAACAGGGCGTGGAACCCACCCACCACCTCTCCCACCTTCCCCTCCAGGAACGCCCCACCCAGAGCCAGCCGGATCCTCAGACACGGAAGGACACTGGCACCTTACATGGTCCTAGTCCGACCCACTTCAAGATGAACTGTACAAGATCCCTGAAACCATACAACCAGCAAAAGGACTCAGTCCTGGTTTAGCACCCATATGGCTCCACAGCATGGGACAGCCACCATCGGGAGGGCGGGTACTCTAGGGGCTTCCCGAGCCCGCTGGGGGCCACAGGTTTGGGGGAGGAGCGAAGAGGACTTTACTGGCATTAGCATAAGTCACTCTGACCACTGGCCCCTCTTAGCATCCTAGCGACCGCCTTCCAAGGTCGTGGGCATTTCACTGGACTCAGGACATTCACAAGCAATTGTCAGGGTATTCAATGGGCATTTGGGGACCGAAAAGATAATTTAAACACAACAGTTTCCAACCAGGGCCACCGTGAGGACAGGCATGCTCTCCTGGACGCTCAGTCTACTTTATCAGTTGGAGTTCCACATAAAAAGGTCGCTTGCATTAGGGTCCTGTTGCTTTAAAACAAAAGCATGAAAACAACGGAACTGAGTGACGGCTGATGTTCCTTCTAACTTCCAGATTCCAAGGTTCTGCGTGCCCAGAGTAGTCAATAATAACTAAACCCTAATTACCCTCCTTGTAATAATCTCTAGTGTATGAATATAAACTATCACTGTAGCATAAACAACCCAACATAATTAACACTAATTTCCCCTTCCACTGAAAAGCCCAAGTCCCTCCTCTTTGATCTGAGCAGGGTGGCAGAGCTGTTTCATTATTGACCTTGTACTCTTCATCGGTCTGAGAAAATGGTGATGACATCTTTTTGGCCAGATGAAACTGATGGGAGATTTATGGAGCAGCTGAGAACTGTCAAAGCCAAGCCAGGCAGATCCCACAAGACAATGACCACGGCCTTTTCATCAAGGAGCGTGTTGCTTTCTGGAATCCACCAACACGAGAGGTTCCTATCTACCCAGTCATCAGCAAGATTATCCCAACACCCCACCAGCTGCTGCCACCCAATCCGGAGGCCTCCCCTTCTGCTCTTGAGGGATGATGGCATGTGACTTCACTGGAGCCTGCCCCTCACCCACCATCACCCCGCCCCCGCCCCCGTCTGGCACCCACAGCCCTCCCAGAGCGGGAAACCTCATCCAATGCCTCTCGGTTACAGAGATTTCAGAAATTAGTCACAGAAAGGAGGGCGGGAAGAGAGTGGAGGTTTCCTGAAGGAACTCGTAACAAGATCTGGGGTGTTTCACCTCAAGGTCACGGCAGCTCAGATTGTCCCTGAGTTAGCAATGAGTGGTCAAGAATGAAATCAACCTCTGCAAACGCTCTGCTGACTTGCCCACCATCTGCTGTACTAAGAGCTTCCGTGAGGCAGGGCCTCCAGCAAACGGACCTCCCATTCATGGAGTCTCTTTGGAGACTCATCCATTCCCCACCCCCAACCTCAGAAGATGGCTTTCTCTGTCTGACTTATCTCACTTAGCACAATACCCTCTAGGTTCATCCATATTGTCGAAAATGGCAAGATGTCGTTCATTTTTCATGGCTGAGTAATATTCCATTGTGTATATGTACCACACCTACAATCATTCATCTATCAACAGACACTTAGATTGCTTCTATACTTGGCTTTTGTAAACAAGGCTGCAATGGACATAGGGGTGCGTATATGTCTTTTCGAATTAGTGGTTTTGTCTTCAGAAGAAGACTTCGTGAGGCGGGGCCCAAGAATCTGTAATAAACAAGAACTCCAGGTGATTCCGAAGCCCAACTAAGACACACACGGATCTAATTCTCCTCTCTCCAACTTTCTACTGCCAATTCCTGGCTAGAACCTGATGCCACCTAGAATCATGCTGATGAAATCTCCAAACACTCAGTCCTCCCCCCACCCCCGCAGCCCACTGGACTCTCCTTTCACAGAGAATACACATGGATGATGCGTAGAGACCTCACCCCTAAAACGCAGGCCACGCCCAGGCAGACTGCCTCGTCCAGAGTTGGCCCTGCTTCTAAATCAGAGAAAGCCCAGGCTGGCGGACCGAGCGGACCCTCAGGCAGGTCCTACTGCGGGGATGCCAGCGGTGCCTCTTTCTGCCTGGACATTGGACATCTGGGGGAGGTTTCCCCTCAAGGTGAGATCTTGTATTTATTTGGTGTTTGTGGTTTTTCAACATGCTTTTTCTTCCTTCTTTTCTAATAACCCAGCTCTGTTTCAAAGGGAGGGCAGTTTCCTCAAAGGCATGTTCTCAAGCGTGAGCAATTGTTGCCTCCATGAGTGTAACGTCGTTCGCAGGCACTGAGCCCTCCGAACACCTCAGTGACCAGTGAATTCACAGGAGCGACCATCCCGTTTTACAAAAAAGGACAGGACTGGAGAGGATTAAGGGTGGGGGGAGGTTGGCGGGAGAAACTAAAGCTTACCTTATGGAGCCCCCTGCCCACCCCCGCCCCCATGCTTGCCTGTGAGCTCGGTGGTGTGTGCAGGGACCACAGGTCCTTCCCCGTTTCACCACGGAAGGAAGGGGCTGGCAGCTCACAGAGCTAGTGAGGGACACCATCTTCGGGGCCCCTCCGAGGTGCTCTCCCCTGGATTCACGCACAACAGTTCCCTCCCACACAGAAGATTGACGGCTCACTTCACCCCCACTCAGCCACATTTCGCTGATTAAAAGAAAGGCCCTCTCACAACAGTTAAACAAGCAGACGAATGTTTTCATCAAAGCTCAATGTCCTTTAATAATCTGATGCCCATCTTCCTTCCCTGACACCTGGCCGCTGTCAGTCTCCCTGCGGATGAGAGGAGGGTTCTCAGCGCCCCACACCCTCCCCACCTGCTGGGTGCATTCCCTCAGACAGACCTCGCTTGCCTCCCCGTGAGGGTCTCTCTCTCCCTCCCTCCCTCCCCCATCTCTATCTCCATCTCTCCCTCTCCCTCTGTGCCTCCCCCATGTCTGTCTCCATCTCTCTATCTCTGTATCTCTCTCTCTAAATCTCTTTTCTTAATCTCTCCTCTGTCTTTCAGTCTCTATCTTTTATCTCTATGTCTATCTACACCTCTCCTCTCTGTCTCTCTCTCCATCTCAATCTATTTCCATCTTCTCTCTCTTTTCTCCTTCAATTTCCCTCCCTCCCTTTCTCTTCCAGTTCTCTAGGAAAAGCAACCAACAGCGAAGGCAGCCGAGCAGAAGAAGCACGGGCAGGGGACCCTTGTGTGGGCAGACTCCCCGAGGCTGGAGGTCAGGGTGAGGTACAGAGAGGTGAGCTGCAGACAAAGCCAGGCGCTGGCGTGGCCGAGGGGCGATCCGCCCAGATGTTCTGACAGTTGTGGAAAATTTCCTGGTGCCGCTCTGCCTGCCTCTTCAGAGGGAGGAGAAGCCTCGGGGATCTAAGGAGAGCTGGGCGGCGCCCACCATGGAAATCCGAGAAGATTCCCCAGCCCAGTTGTCCACGGACTCCTGAGGATGCTGGGACCCGAGGATGCTGCCACGGGGACACTGGCTCCAGAGAAAAGGCAAAGGACGGTTCTGCTGCCTCTTGAAATCCTGCCACATCTGCTACACCCAAGGCTTTGCCTCCTGCAGGTCTGCGCCCCCTGATGTCCGGTCCCACAGTTGTCTCCCCTGAGGGCTGGGGAGGGACAAGCAGGTGGACTCGACCCGGGCCCACTGAAAGAATGAAGCACAGCCACAAAGAGACCCCTGCGCTGGGCAGGAGGCGCCGCGCAGGGACTGGCTGTAACGTCACTGCTCAGTGTGCTCCGTACTTGTCGGTTAAGCATTTATTGGACAGCCACCACCTGCGAGAAGTGTGCTAAGAAAGTGTTCTCTGCCCTCAGATGCCTGATGACACCGCGATGCGTTGAAGGCACTGGAAAGCAGCAACGGGGTGCCAGTATTCTGCGCGACTATTATTCCGGTCATGTCATACTCTGGTTTTAGGGTTCAAGTAACAGAATGGTTTCTCATAACCCCCCCCCCACTGCCACATCCTCCAGCTCCACTCCAGCTTACAACCCTTGCCAACACCACTCTAGAATTTTTGTAAAGGGAAGGGGGATGGGAAGAGAGAATGCTGAAGCCCTCCGACCACCTCCTTTTCTGGCTCCTTACAGTTGGGACTCGGGAGGGGTGGGGGAGGGGAACTCACATTGGAGCCAAAATAAAGACACAGTCCAGGCAGAAGGCCTGAGATCATCCTGGATTTGCTTTCCTATAGCAGTCTTGTCTGTTTTTCTTCCCTTAAGAGCCTTTTTTTCTCCACTCTGGGACAACTCTGTCACCAAGACGACTACTAAGAGCCGCTGCGTACTAAGCACCTACTACGAAGCAAACAGTACACAAACCCATTTTGCTTAAACAATGTTCTGATCGTCGTGGCTTTCTAACAATAGACAGTGGACCCAAAACGCAATGGTATGAAAACAACCATTTAATTCTGTTCACTGAGTCTGTGGGTCAAGAATTTGGACAGGACCCAGCAGGAATGGGTTGTCTCGGCTCCGTGAAGTCCGGGGCCTCAGCCATGAAGACTGGACCAGCTGGGTGCTGGGACCGTCTGGAGGCTTCCTCATGCCCAGGTCTGGCACCTGCTCTGGAGTGACTAGAGGGTTGGCTCAGCTGGAACTGTCAACCAGTGTGCCTACCTGTGGCCTCCTCAGGTGGCGGGAGCTTCCTCACAGCATGGCGGCCTCGGGCAGTTAGCCTCCTTGCATGACAGCTCGTGGCTCCAAGAGCATGTGTTTCAGCAAGTGGGAAAGAAGTGACATGGTTTTTCTGACCTAGCCACAGCGACAGTATTCCATTGGTTGCATTGGCCAAACCTGCCTCGTTTCGAGAAGCAAGGCCACAGATCCCTCTTCCCACCGAGAGGAATGTCACGAATCAGCGGCTACATTTTACAGACTGTCTTGTTTAGTTCCCGTATAATCATCGTTTGAGGAAGTGTGAGTAGTATCCCCATCTCACCGGTGAGGACCGTGAGGTTCTCTGAGGTTAAACAATTCAAGCTACCTTGCTCCAGGACCTGGGCTCCAAATCACTACCCACACGACACACTGCCTGTCATTTCTGATGCCCTCCTCTGCTCTGGATGCTCCCCAAATCCCCCCGCCCCACCTCCTCTTCCTTCCTTACCTTACCTCTTTTTGCTGATTTAATGTGCTCTGAATTTCCTTCTGCCCTGGGAGTAGTCGGTGAGATTCCCACCTCCATCCCATCTTCACCTGGAACCTATGATGGAAATTTCAAGGAAGGCAGCCCCCCAGGTGTGGCCAGTCTCTAATGTCAGTGACCTCCAGGAGTCCTCACCGGCTTAGGACAGCTGCTAGGTGGGCTGCAGCCCTGAAGCACCCAGCCTCACCCGCCATCGGCCCAGGGCCAGTCCTGAGTGGGTAACAAAACATCCCCTGAGTTTGAGTATCTCCTTTATACATTATCATTGGGTGCCTTCAAGTAAAAATGAAGATTTTAGGAAGACAAATGGGGACATTGTAAAAATATTTGGGGCATAAAATAAAATGACAAAGGGTTGCTGGTTAATAAAGACGCCTTACAGAAATCGGTAAGGACAAAACTAAGATCTCAGTAGAGAAGCAGTCTGTGCAGACAGGTGATACATTCAAGAAAGAAGAACACAAATGGATTGCAAACATTTGAAAATAATTGTAATTATGCTGCTTTCACCCTAAATATTTGCAAAGATTTTTTAAATATGTTTTTATTGATTTTTTAGAGAGAGAGGAAGAGAGAGAGAGAGAAACATCGATGTGAGAGAGAAACATTGATCAGCTGCCTCCTGCACACCCCCCACCAGGGATGGAGCCCACAACCCGGGCATGTGCCCTGACCGGGAATAGAGCTGGGACCTCTCAGTCCATGGGCAATGTTCAATCCACTGAGCCACACTGGCCAGGCTGCAAAGACTCTTAAAATGAGAATTCCCAAGTTGCTTTCTGGAATGGTCATACAAAATTATACTCAGGTTTGACTCATGTCCCAAAAGGAGAGTGGCTCTCCTCAAGCTGCAGCAATCACGGAAGACTGCCAGGAGATGGAGGACAGTGGTTCAAAGATGGCATGAAGGGGTCCAGGCCACAGTCAGTAGTTTCCACCTAGCACGTGCTACAGATGACCTACTCTGCAAGAAAACACAGCTAGAGCCTCCCTCCGCTGCCACCAAACTTTGGTTGCCGATAATGATCAAATTCAGCATTTTTCAGTTAAGGCTGAGATAATATGGAAAGGCCCACAGAGGAGGAAGGCCCAGACCAGGGCCTTAGTGAGAGAGGAGAAGATTCAGAAATGCCACCCTCTCTCCAAGCAGGAGAACGGTGAAGTCTTCCCCTGCTTAATTTCCACACAGTGATTTCTGTCTGGATAAACGGACCCTGATAAAGGAGAACCCACATTTTCCCAGGGCCCGTAAGTCCACTGGCTGTGTTTCGGTGGGTGGTCCTCTCTCAGCAGTCGGAGTAATCCACAGGATCCAGGGCAAACTGGAAGGGAGCACGTCGGTATTGAAGCCAAGAAGTAATTTCCCCTCTCCAGCTTCCCGGGAGCAGGGAACCCTGAGAGTCACTGTGAGGCTGGAAATAAAGGAAGGCTGAGTCCCAGTTACCTACATGGTTGGTTTGTGTGTGTTTATGAGGTGAGAGGAGGCGGGGATTGAAAAGGTTTTGTTATTGTTACTTGGAATATTTTTATTAAAAAAAAGAAAGAAAGAAAAAGACCAGATACAACAGGCTTTGAATATAGAAACAGGAAAATGGGGGGATGGTGGGCAGCAGGGCTTAGACACCTGGGAGGAGGCCCGGCCTCCCACTGGTCGCTGGTGGACACACCTACAAACCCTTGTGTGCAGGGCCTGGCCTGCAGCCCTGGGCAGGTTCACCACGGGAAGTGAAAGCCCAGCTGGTCACAGGGCATTTGCAGAGGTTGGAAAACCAGCCTGGGGTCCCTGCTTGCTACAAGCTGGGGCGGTGACGGGGCCAGAAGCTAGGAGGGTGGCCAGATTCAGTTAGGGCTTGAGAGCTTGCTCCCCCCCCAACACCAGTGGCCTGGAGGTTGCTGGAACCTCACTTTACCGCAGTGCAAAGGCTACCTGGCGTCCAGTAGGCACCTCCCAAGCCCCCGCAGCCCTCTCCAAAGGATAGACCCGATTTTCCTCAGTGCACAGACAAGGTTGCCCGCAGGGCAGCCAAAGCCGCTATCAACCAGCCTATTGCCCAGACCTTCTATTTTCGTGGTTAGAAAAGAAGTGCACACCCCACCCACCCCCGTGTTCACCAGAAGGCTTTCCCCCCCACCGGTCCATTTCAGCCTGTTTGTTGGTTTCCTCCCAGGCCTGATGGGGAGTTCTAGGCCCCCTGTGTCTCCGTCCTGGCGCCCGCCTCTTCTCCCCACCGCCCCGACGCCCTAAGGGGTGGCGGGGCCTAGCTGAGGGCGCTGCGCGTGACCCCGAGCGGAAGGGCCCCAGTCTGGGTCCTAATGCGGGTGGCGTCTCCCTTGACAGGAGACGTTTGGGGACAACAGCGAGGACGGGAGATAAGATGACATACCAGAGCAGATTTGGTGCTCGAGCTGATACTCCTCGCCCGACAGGAAACGCGGAGCTATTTAAAAGACCCTATCGATTACTTTATCTTTCCCGGAGGAAAGCTTCTTGCCCAGAGACAAAAGATGTTCCCCACCTAGAGATACAAGGCCACAGGCCTCCACACACAGCGGAGGTCTGCACAGGCGACGCCCGAACGAGGCACAGGGAGCGCAGACACGCCGCAGCGCGCACAGACGCGGTGCCAAGGTCGGCTCTGGAGGGCAGCAGGAGCCAGAGGGCAAGGGCACTTCCCAGGATAGCCTTCTGTACTCTTGGGAAACATGTTGGCCGTGTGCACTTAAGCACACACGTAGAAAGTGTGCACTTGAAGTGCGTGCGTACATCCGTGTCGTTTGAACATCTTTAAAGCGCAAGAGTAAGCACATGCAGAGCGGTCCACAGATCCGCGTCTACAGTGTAAACGCTCCCTTGTGCTCCTTTTAAGGGCTTGAATGTCCACAACTGTCATGGGTACCCAAAGTGTGGGGCTGTGTCAACACAACCCTCGGTAGTGAGCTCACTTCGTGCTGGAATCCCCGCATCTCACCAATGTGTCTGGAGCGCGGAAGGCACTCGGAGACGTCCGGATGCTGGCACTAGATTTGCTCGGGGATCCCGCAGCTCGTTGGCCTCCGGGTCCCCTGTGCCATGCCCTGGTGAGACGCTCAATAAATACCGGTTGAACCCAACTGCATGGAATCGAACGGTGTCTCCCGCACCGCAGTTTGTCTTCTGGGCATTCTCAGTGTGCCCCACCCCACCCCCACCCACCGGCCACCCCGCCGTGGAAACTGCGCCAAAGAAGTTTTGTTTTGGGGAGGGTCTGGGTTGTTTTCTACCCCCTACCTCCCGCAGGACAGGTCAGAAGAGAAGATGAAGCAGGAAGATGCGGGGCGCGGAAGCGTGGCGGGCCTAGGAAACCAATCGCCCGCTGACCTGCCATTTGCAGCTTAAATTCAACGCTGACCAGGCCGCAGCAACCCAGGGCGGAAGCTCGGGGACCTGCTGGGTGTCAGACAGACCCAGAGGCTGCGCCGATCTGGACGCAGGGAGGGGGCGGAGGGAGTGCAGCAGCGCCGTAGGCCCGCTAGCCCCCCACTCCGCCTCCGGCTTTGGGCAAAAGCGGGCAGCGACAGGCCCCGCGGACTTCTCCCAAACCTGCGCGCCGAGCCCGAGGTGCCTCCGACGCGCAGCTGCCGGAGCTGTGCACCCACCCGGCAGGTGTGGGCCAGGGGCCAGCCCCGGAAAATCCAGTTTCCTCTTCCCCGTACTTCGAGTCGTTGGCCCTCTGACTCGACTGTCACCTGATTTTTCCAGCTGTGACCTTCGCCAACGGGATCTGGAGGGACCGACTGGGTGTCTGATCCCCTCCGCCTCTCCGTGCCGTTTCGGCCCCAGCGGTTAGCAGCCCGGAAGGGGGGAGGGACGGAGTGGGGCAACCCGACAGGTGAAAGCTCGAAATTAACCAGAAACGACAACGGACGTTTGAAAGCGACTCCCCCCTACCTGGCAAACCCTACCACAAGTCTTAAAAGCAGGTCTCATCTACTGACTTAGGATAAACTCGGTTTTGGAAACATACTCCCAAAGCATGAGAAAGTGACTTACGCAAAGATACCGACAGCAACACTGGCAACGGCAAAAAAGCAAAGGAGTGCGCCAACTTAGCTGCTCTCAGAAGGAAAAATCCAATAGACAATGACACTTATATTTGCAGAACATGTCTCCAGAGGGATATTCTTTTTAAAAGCTGGTGACCGCCCGGGTAGCGTGGCAATTAACTGCAAAGGGGGAAGGAAACTTTTTGGGGTGATGCATATTTTTTTGTATCTGGATTGGGGTGGTCCTTGCGGGCTTGTCATGTGTTAAGACCCATCGAACTGCACACTTAAACTGTGTTCATTTTGTTCTAGGTATATTATGCCTCAATAAAGTTGATTTTAAAAATACATAAACCCAGGAACAATTCTGCCTTTAGGGACAGGAACTGGGTGGCTGGGGGAGAGGCATGGTACACTTCCCATTCTATCTCCTTTTTACTTGTTTTGTTTTTTGGTCATTGTTTTGTTTTTAGCACAAATTCTTATTCAAAATGTGTAAGTAGGATATTCAGTGATGTGAATATAAAACAATCATTAAGAAAACTGACAAAAGCAGGAACAGGAGATGCAAGGACACCCTGCTGTAGGAATAAAAAAACAAAACAAACAAACAAAAAAACTCACGCTGTCCAAGCCTAGGAAATATTTTGGAAGGGGAAATATATCTCTAATGATCAGATTTGTTTTATTTAGGTTTTGCTCATATGGTTAACACACCAGTGAAAAATGAGGACCGAGAACTTTTCCGGGTGCTTTCGTGTGGTGTGGGGTGTGGTGTGGGGGTGTGGTGTGGGGGTGTGGTGTGGGTGGCTATCATCTCCTAGAGGACACAGGGCAGGCAGGCCACCGGAGAGAGAGACAGAGGCCACAGGGGCTGGAGGGGGGGTTTCCAGGCTGCTGCGCCCAGCTCCAGCGAGCAGCCAACATGCTGTCCCGCTTGGAGCAAAGACACTGTGGCCCACAGCACTGGGGAGAAGGCCAGACCCAGGGTGCTCAAGATTGCCTGCAGGCAGAAGTGAAGCCGCCCAGAAGTCCAAGCTGGTGGGCCAGTCCCTGGTGACCTGAGAGGCCAAGGGCCTCACCACCTTGGGCTCAGAGCTCCAGAGCTCCACCCAGTCCTCCTCCCCATGGACTAGTGGCTGCAGGGGTCCCATTCGTTTGGGGAAACAAGGTATGAAATATCTCCATTTGTTACCCTGGATGAGAGGGAAGAGACACTTCGGCCTTATTTGGGACACATTGCTGATCTGGTTGGGATTTAGAGCTATTTCATAGAGGTTTTTTTTTTTTTTGGAGGCTGTCCCTCAAGAGACAGATGGACTATGGGCCAGAGGCCAGGGCCAGAAAAACCAGGAACTGCCAGACTCCACTGTTGGCCCGGGGCAGGTCCTGGGTGGGGTTACAAAGCCCGTGGGCCAGCCTCTGCTGCCCCACTCACAGCCACCAGACCCACAGCACCTTCACCCAGCAAACCAGCATTGATGAACGCGGGAAGCTGCCTTCCCAGTGTGCACACCTTTGATTCTTAAACTCCAAGATGGGGGTGGGGCCCAGAAACAGGCATTTTTAACACATACCCCAGGGGATTCTGGCCTAGATATTTCTATAGCCCCAAGTTTCCACCCCTCCTATAAAGGCATAACTTAATTCACTACATTTGGGGAATCATGCTTTTTTAAAATCTCTTTAAGGCAATACATGCATATGGAAACAACAAAAATAGAAGGAAATTGTCCTTGAAAACGTACTATGGAAAGTGTCCTGTTTTATTCCTGACCCCCTCCCCCAGTTCTCTCCCCCAGAGGCTTTCATTATCATTTTGTTTACCCTTCAAAACAAATCCACAGAACAGAAGCTCACATTTAAAATACAAATTATGCAGCCCTGGCCAGTGTGGCTCAGCGATTAGAGCATCAGCTTTGGGACCTAAGGGTGAGGGTTTGATTCCAGTCAAGGACACAGTCAAGGGCATGTACCTGGGTTACAGGTTCGATCCCCAGCCCAGTTGGGGTCATTTGGGAGGCAACCAATTGATGTGTTTCTCTTTCTCTTTCTCTCTCTCCCCCTCCCTTCCTTCCACTCTCTCAAAAAAAAAAAAAAAAATTAAAATACAAATTATACAACTTGGTTTGATATTTAATGTATCTCCAAAACTATCTGTAAAAGGACATACAAATGTAGCAAAATATTTCTTTCTCATGGCTGTAAAGTATTCTGTTCTATTGGTGAGCATGTTTTAAAGCAATTCCCTAAAGTACATATATTATTTTTTAATGTTTTGATTCTTTAAAAATTAATAAAACTTCAATGAAAATACTCTTCTGATGTGCATATACCTATAGAATAGTACTAGAAGTGGAAACACTTGTTCAAAGGGCTTATGCATTTTTAATTTTGACAGTTCAAAATTGCTCCAAAGAGATTTACCAATTTACACTTCCAATCAACAATGCAAGAGTGACTAGGAGTAATTATCAAAGTTCTGGTATTTGCCAATCTGATAAGTGAAAACATTTGCTCTTTGTGTTTTCATTTGCCTTTCTTTCTTTCTTTCTTTCTTTCTTTCTTTCTTTCTTTCTTTCTCTCTCTCTCTCTCTCTCTCTCTCTCTTTCTCTCTCTCTCTTTCTTTCTTTTTACCAGCAAAGTTCTGCAATTCTTGGCCAATTTTCAATTTTTTCTTGGGTCATTTTCTTGTTGATTTACAAGAACTCTTTCCATATTGTGGAAATCAGTTTTTTCTTGTCATTATTTCTAGCATTTAAGCTGTATGTTGTTTCTCTTTGGATCTCTTTGCGGTATTTTCAGCTGCGCACAAGCCTAGGTCGTCAGTCCTCATCCACGCTCCCAAACATGCAAACCCTCCGGATCTACAGCACTTGGATGTGTCCTTCTTAGGTTTACATTTCTTTAAATCTATCTGGAGTTGAACATATTTGGTGTAAGAACAATCCACTTTCCTTTCCCTAACATCACTTTCACTGTAACTTGAATGTGTACTGTTGTATGGACCACCATCCCCCAAATAGGATAATATCACAATTGGCAGGGACCCCGGTTCCCATCTCACCAGTTTCACTCTGCAGATGAAAGAACCACCAGCATGCCTCTCCACCCCTCCCCACTGCCCAGGTGAGTCCAAGCAAGAACCTGGATGTTTCCCAGAATAGCACACTTAGGAAGGGACCTCATACCACCAAGGAGGCAAACATGAAATTGATGACTAGAGAAGGAAAAGGATGTGCTCAAGGCCAGCCCATCGGTGAGAGAAGCAGGACCAGAACCCAGCACCAGTTCACAGTCTAGTCCAACTCCACCTCCTTCCGGGTCTGTGTGTCTTGGACTGTGCAACCCCAGCACCTGGTGCGTGGTGAGCCCCCGGTCAGTGTGGGTGAAGGGATTCAGGGCCCAGCACCTAATAGTGACTCCATAGCCTAGTCTACTGAGGCTAGGTGGAAATTCCAGCCCACTGTTTTAGCCTTTTCCCTCACTGTCCTGCGCCCCCCCCCCCAACGCACGCACACACACACACACACACACACACTCATACTTATACACATACAACATCCACCAGCCAGATCTGTCCTCTGCTCTCCCCTTCGGTGGGCCCTAGGCCCTTCCTATGGCCAAGCAACTTTGGACAGACAGCCATTCAAGCAGTTCAGGGAACTTCCTGCCTGACCCAGCTGGCTAGCAGGGGCTAGACCGTGGAGCAAAGAAAGCTAAGAGCCAGGCAGATTGGAGGCCTTGGGAACATGAAGATGGTATTTCCAGGGCTCTGCTCAGACTGTCCAGAAAGCAGGCCAGCTACACAATTTGCAGAGTCCAATATAAAATGAAAACATGGAGCCTACTGTTGAAAATATATCAAGAATTTCAAGACAGCAACAGCAGAGCATGGGGCCCTTCCAGACTCAGGCCCTGCGCAAATGCACAGGTCAGGGCCCCAGGAAGCCAGCCTTCTGGGAAGGGTAGAGTTAATTATAAGGGAGGGGAGACAAGAGTCTCCTCAGGCCTCTAAAGGTTCAAATTTTAGGATAAAGTGGACTGGGGGAAATCATTCATAATAGCCCAAAGGTGGAAAGAACCCAAATGCCCATCAACTGATGAATGCAGAAACAAAATGTGGTCTATTCATGCAATAGAATATTATTCAGTCATAAAAAGGAACAATGTACCGATACATGCTACTTAGATGAACCTTGAAAACATTATACTAAGGGAAAGAAGCTAGTCATAAAAGGCCACATATTATATGATTACATTTGTATGTAATGCCCAGATAAGGCAAATCTATAGAGACAGAAAGTAGATTGATTTATGGTTGTATAGAGCTGGGGAGATAGGAGATGAGAGAGAGGGTTAGGATCTCTTTTGAGGGTGATGAAAATGTCCTAAAATTGTGTGATGGTCACACAAATGTGTAAATATACTAAAAATCATTGAATTGTATACTTTAAATGGATGAATTGTATGGTATGTGAGTTATATCTATTATATCTTGATAAAGTTGTTATCAAAAGAAGGGGAAGGAGGAGAAGCTGGAGGAGAAGGGGATGGAGGAGGAGGAATCTTAAATTTTTCCTTCTCATTCTCTCAAATTAACATGATGTGGAAAGTCCCCCTTGAAGGCTTCGGGGAACCCAGCATCCCAAATCCAGCAGCCTGGTCCTCTAGCTGCGCTGGCGGGAGGGGCCGGGAGCCTCTGGCTTCCTTTCCAGTCGGTACGGCTCTGGGAGGCAGCTTCCCTCAACAAAACATTCACAACTCTGTAGTCAGTGCTCCGTTCGAACGTTGACACTGTCACTTCCCGTCTGTATGACCTTGGGCAAGTCACGTCACCTCTCTGAGCCTTTCTCCTCTGCTGAGCAATGGAGATAAGCGGCTCAGCGGTGACACAGGTGACAGCCTGTGGCTCACCCAGTGGGAGCTCAAAAAACGGCGGCACGAGGATTTGGTACCGGCTGAGCCACCCAAACAAGGCGCATCGGGGCAGGAAAAATCCAGTGCGGCGGATGCGACCGGACTCTGCAGGAGCCCAGGCGAGAGCCGAAGTCCCCAGCATCGCCCCTGCCCCCAGCCCCGGGCCCAGAAGGAAGCCAGAGCGGCGGAGGGGCCCCGCGGCCGGGCTGGGAGCCGGGGCGAGGGCCGGGAGCCGGCCCGCAGCCGCCGCGGCTCATCCATCAGCCGGACGAAGAGCAGAAGCGCGCTCTCGGCCCTCTGTTTGCTTTCTCGCCAATTATTGCCGCGCCTCAGCCCCTTTGTTGATACAGTAGTCCCAAAAAGTGCTAATGTTCATTTATCAGGGGGCCCGCCCGGGACTCCACGAGTTGCGATTCTTCCCAAAATATAAACATGGGGCGAGCGTCCCAGACAGAAACCCCCATCTGTTTCCCCGGCGCGGGCCGAGAGCGAGGCGTTGTTGAAGATAAAGCCGCGGATAACGCCGCCTGTCTCCAATGGACGTCTCCCTGGCGCATTAATGACATTCCCGGTTATAGTTCCAGCTTATCTTTCAATTAATCATATATACCTTTTGCGGCCGGCCGGGCTGATTGCAGGAACTGGGGGCCCGCTCGGGCCGTGCCGATCGCTTTTCAATTAATAATATTTTATGTGAGCAGAATGCGCTCGAGTCATCCTGGAATTCGGCTCATCTTAAAGGACCAATTCTTTAAAAGGCAAGAAAATAGACGGATATATTTTCGATCTCTCCTCTCTGCCTCCTTTTGTCTCCCTCTCGGCCTTTCTCTGGGCTGAAGGCTGTTTGTTTGTCCTGCTGGTTTGGCCAAAGTGCGGCTTACAGAGGCGGCCAGGATGGGTCAGCCTCCCCTGGGAAGCAAGATGCGCCCCTGGTGGGGCTGGAGAATCCGGTTTCGCCCCTCCCCACCCCCAACCATTTCAACTTTTGTTTAAAGAAAACAAAACCTTTTTTTACTCACTCAGAAACAGAGAGGACTGCAAATAAAAGCTAGAGGTTGCTCTTGGACATTTCTATGCGGAGACCAGTGTGGGTCGCCCCAATTTCGATTTTGCCCCTACTTATCCGTTTTTGCCCGCGCTTCCTCTTTCCCGCAACGCTAAGGACGATTTTAGAACCAAGAGAAATTATTCTGGGACTAGTAAAGTGTGCAGGGGGTGGAGAAGTGGCAGATTTTGTCCAAATAGGGAGGGTTTTCTTTCCTCCCCTTTTCATGACACCTGACCCACAGGTCTGTCGGCCCTGGGAACCCCCATACCCGAAATAAGTGATAAATCATCACCGCCTTGATTTGCAGAGGAAATGCTATTTTTTTCTTCCTCCAGAACTATCTCTTTTTTAAAAAATACACACACACACACACACACACACACACACACTTAAAAACAGGGATCCCGGATGCAGCCTCAATGTTCCCCCATTAAACGGTAATATTTCAGGCGTCGGCTCACACTAATCTTTCAAACTGTCATCGCGAGCTGCCCGGCCAGCCCATTCACTTAGCAGCGCTCCCAGGACCCTCGTTCTGAGCTCTTTTCAGCAAGACGGTTAATTGAATCGGATGTGGCTCGTTTGCCAGACGTCACCGGCTCGGTGATAGGCATCCTCTCCCACTCCCCAAAAAGCAATCTTCTTCAAAGGCGAGACGGGCCCCCAAGCTAGGTTAGTTGAGAGCAATAGCTGTAACATTGGCCAAACCCTGGCGAGGAAAGGCCAAAGAGAGGCCACTGACGTGCAGACCCGTCCACGGAGAAGCCAGATTGGGGGGTTGGGAGGTGGGTAGGTGCAGTGGGTTACTAGGCCCAGATTTGTAAAAAGGCATCTCTCCACTGACCCAGCTAACGATCTCAGAACCGCGGGTCGTCCTCGGCTCGAAAACTCGAGCGAAGACTCTACCGTAGCAGCCCAGGCCTGGAACCCTCGGCTGGCGCCTGGAAGCCGGGGTGGGAGTGCTCGGAGGCTCCGGGACCGCGCGCTGGGCTCCGCTCGCCTTCGCCCTCGCTCGGAGGTCACAGGCCCTGGGAGTGTGGGTTTGATGAGGGGCTGGGAAGATCCCAACGTTAGGCCTATGCTGACTCCACGGGAGCCCTTGCGGGCGGCGCTGCCCAACGGCTTACCGTCCTGCTCGCGCAGCCCAAGGTTCACCTTCTAGATGGACAGGCGCCACCTTGTCCTCCTGCTTTGCGTGTTTCCTCTACGCCTTGGGCGGGCGGTCTGAATGAAGCCTAGGGCTGGAGCCGGGCCCTTAGCTTGCCTTTGACCCTGTACTGCCTTTCTTCTAATCTAAGAGCTTCTTACCTCAGTTCCCACTCGCCCTGCGCAAGGAGCCTAGCGCTCTGAGTCTCCAATCTCACCAAGTCGGCAATCCCTGCTGGGGCCTAGCACTCAGAAACTTGGGTCGTGGGAAATAGACATTTTCCCCCGACAAGCCTGGCCATCCCCAGAGATAGGGTAAGGTGGCGACCTTAACCTGGGGCCATTCTTCCTGCTGGAACCTCCCTGAAATTGCACACACAATAGAGCGCCTCTCTGAAGAGTTACCAGGGTGAGAGGAAGGCCAGAAGCTTGTGTCAGATCTCCCAAGGCATCCAGATCAAGAAGTGACCTGCAGCTTGCGCTCCTGAATTACTGGTAGATTTGTTCTACAGAAGATTAACACCCCTCCTGCCCTGCATTTCCCCCATTTGCGTGGCCAGTCCACTGCCAGGGCACTCCACTCGAATCTGGTCCAGAAACCTCATAGAAATCCTCCCCCAGCTGTATTCAGAGGAGCGCACCCCGCCTGAGAGCTAAGCCTACCGTTGGGGACTGTGGCCTTGGGGCTGGCAGAGGCCTGGGACCCTTACTGCTAGAAAGGGTGGGCCAGGGAGGGGGCTCCAGAATGGAAGAAACTAGGCCACTGAGAGCTAGGGCACCCTAGAAGACCGCTCTCCTCTGGGAAGCTGTTTACTGGCCTGGATTCTGGATTTGATTCTTTATTCAGGGGAGGACCATCTCTCTGGGAGGAGACTGGCAGTGACTGGTGTCCCCTGGAGTTGTGAGTGTAAAACTCCTACACCACAACCACCCATCTTGCCTTTCTGCTTGATACACTCAGGAGCCCCCTGGGAAAAGGGGGACTACTGGGACAGGACTGGCCCTGTAAGCCAAGTCAAACTGAACCCCAAAATTGTCCAGAATATCCTCCTCCTGAAATCACCCCAGAGCAACACTCCCTTCTCGTCTTATTCAAACTCTTCCCAGCTATACACCTTCATGCAATAAAGTCTTTAGGACACCTAGAAATGACGCCCCCTCCCCAGCTCCCCGCCCAATCCTTCATTCTCCTATTCTGTTTCAGGTGCTGAGAAACATTTCTTCAAATCCCCGTCTGGCTGGATTCAGAGAAGAATTGAGTTCTTCCCTGTGAATGTGTCCTGGTTGGGGTTTCAGGAGAATACTGTGGGGGAAATCTCAAGCTGCAGGAGCAAAAGGAGAGTCTTCCAAGTGTGTCGCGGCCCCTTTAAAAAGCTGAACAGGATATTTTTTTTTTTTTTTTTGAGCCGAATGACTATATTAGGTGACACGAAACTGCTCATCGCTCCTGTCAACACAGCCCCTGGCCCAATGGCAAGCTGAGTCCCCCTCCTCCGGCCTGGTCCCGCCTCCCCTGTCCCTGAGCTCCGCACTACCTGCCGCCTGGCCACAACTGGAGCGGGAAGGCGGGTGCGCGGGCGGGAGGGCGGCGGGCACCATGCAGGGAAGCTGCCAGGGGCCGTGGGCAGCACCGCTCACTGCTGCCCATCTGGCGTTGTGAGACGCGCGCTGCCACCATGTTCCCCAGCCCTGCGCTCACACCCACGCCGTTCTCGGTCAAAGACATCCTGAACCTGGAGCAACAGCAGCGCAGCCTGGCCGCTGGGGAGCTCTCGGCGCGCCTGGAGGCCACCCTGGCGCCCGCCTCCTGCATGCTGGCCGCCTTCAAGCCCGAGGCCTACGCCGGGCCCGAGGCCGCAGTGCCCGGCCTCCCCGAGTTGCGCGCCGAGCTGGGCCCCGCGCCGTCGCCGGCCAAGTGCGCGCCTGCCTTCCCAGCCGCCCCCGCCTTCTATCCGCGTGCCTATGGCGACCCCGACCCTGCCAAGGACCCTCGAGCCGAAAAGAAAGGTGAGGAAGAAACACAAGACCCCTCTCCCTCCTGAGTCGTTTTTGTCCCGAACCCCGCCACCAAGAAACTCTGGCCTGGGTAGAGGAGACTCGAGTGCCTGGGCGGAGGGCCGAGCGCAGAGGTCTCGGAGTGTGAGAAGCAACAGTGTAGCACCGCCGGGCGCCCCGCGTCCAATCGGAGATTTAGAGAAAATGCTGGACTGAGATGATCAGAAACAAAAGACAAACTATTTTTTCGGCCTAACAAAGTCCCAGGCAGCAGCAAGCAGCCCAGCTCCTGGATTTGTTACGAAGTTGACAATCAGTTTGTGGTAGAACAGAGAGAGAGAGAGAAATTCTCTGTATCAGGGTTGTTTTAAAAAATCTCTTGGGTATAGGGGTCTTTTTGAGGATCTGACGGAAACCGATAAATTAAAATGCTGCACACCAGACGTGCAAGCACAACTAAAGGGGGGTCTAGGGACCTTCCGCAGCCCAACCGTAACCGGGTTTCTGGGGCTTTTCCTCCTTTGTTCCAGGAGAGGGGAATCTTGGGAACAAGGGCCTTGGTTTCAAAATTGGGATACTGTGGATGCGCAGGAATCTGACTTCTTAGCTATATTTTTCCAGCACAATTTCCCCACGCGCCCAGGGCCGAAAAGTTCTGCCCTGGAAAAAGAAAATACCGTGCGACTAAAGGTTCGGGGCAGTGGAGGAGACGACGGGGGCAGTGGCCGAATGGCTGCGAGTGCCACCCCAGAGGTGGGGGAGGCTGACCCTCCGCGGGAGAGGGCGCGTTCGGGACACCTTGGCTCAACGCGAGGTCTGCGCAAACCCAGAAAGGCAAGAGGCGCCAGCGAAGGGCCTCTGTGAGCCCAGAGGGGACCTTTCTGTGCGCCCAGAAAGGTTTGCCTAAGAACAGAGGGAAGGCCCGGTAGCAGATGCTGGAGGGCGCGGCAGGCTGAAGTGCTTGCTACCAATTCGAATCCAACGCGAGCACGCGAGCAGGACGTGTTCTGAGGCTGCCTGCCCACCCGCGGCTTCCGGGCGCTGCACAAACCCCGCGCCGGCTGCTCGGGAGCCTTAGATCGCCAAACCAACGCCCTTGGCCTTCTGTTTGCATAGTTTCGTAATTTTGAGATAATGTGATCGACCCTGGGGTGAAGCCTCGGTCTCCCTTCATCTAACCAAGGTAGCCCTAATCTAGTTCGCCCCAGTGCAGCGTCCGGTTCTATTTTCTTTGCAGCCTGACACCTTAAGTCACTGTCCATCTTCCGCACCAGAATGTGAACTACCCGAGGTCAGGGACCGCTCTTGTTTTGTTCTCCAGTGCCTAAGGCCATCCCTGGCACATAGTAGGCATTCAACAAATGCTAACTGACTATCGTGGAGCTCAGTGCATGGGCAGTGAGCCGCAGCCAAGCTGGGCTCTCCAGGCAGGACGGAGTGGCACCGACCAGGGCCTATTCTGACCGAGTGTGTCTCTGCCTCTCTGTCCCCTCAGAGCTGTGCGCGCTGCAGAAGGCAGTGGAGCTGGAGAAGCCGGAGGCGGACAGCGCGGAGCGGCCGCGGGCGCGGCGGCGGAGGAAGCCGCGCGTGCTTTTCTCCCAGGCTCAGGTCTACGAGCTGGAGCGGCGCTTCAAGCAGCAGAGGTACCTGTCGGCCCCCGAGCGCGACCAGCTGGCCAGCGTGCTGAAGCTCACATCCACACAGGTCAAGATCTGGTTCCAGAACCGGCGCTACAAGTGCAAGCGGCAGCGGCAGGACCAGACTCTGGAGCTGGTGGGGCTGCCCCCGCCGCCGCCGCCTCCCGCCCGCAGAATCGCGGTGCCAGTGCTGGTGCGCGACGGCAAGCCCTGCCTGGGGGACTCGGCGCCCTACGCGCCAGCCTACGGGGTGGGCCTCAACGCCTACGGCTACAACGCCTACCCCGCCTACCCGGGCTACGGCGGCGCGGCCTGCAGCCCCGGCTACAGCTGCGCGGCCGCTTACCCCGCCGGGCCGCCCGCGGCGCAGTCGGCCACGGCTGCCGCCAACAACAACTTCGTGAACTTCGGCGTCGGGGACTTGAACGCGGTGCAGAGCCCCGGGATTCCGCAGGGCAACTCGGGAGTATCGACGCTGCACGGTATCCGAGCCTGGTAGGGAAGGACCTGCCTGGGGCGCTCCCGACGGATCCCACCTCTAGCGAAGGGCACTGGCCCTCGGGGGAGGGAGGGCTCCCGACACGTTCCTGCGGCCCTCGGATTTCACATTCACTCCCGCAGGGGCCTCGGCGCTTTTCCACCCCACGTGCTTTTGTCCCTACGCGGGGGAGAGTTTGTGGCCGAGTTTACACAACTTGTGCTGAATAGTCCCGAAGCCCGATGCCTTAGCCCTCGGCCTCAGGGTGCCCTCTGAGCGCCCACGGGCATCCCCAACGGGCCGAACACCGGCCAATTGGGTCTGGGAGCCCCGGGCGCCGGGCCTGAGATCCGGCCGCCCTTCCCGAGCCTGGGCCCGGCGCCCGGGCACTTGCTGCCTTGCCGCCGCCCACCCACCCGTATTTATGTTTTTACCTGTTGCTGTAAGTAATAAGAATCCCCTCCCCATTAAAGAGAGTGCGCTGACCCCGCATGCGTGCTTCTTTCAGCTTGCGGCGCTTCCGAAAGTGAATTTGGGAGGCAGAGGCTGCCCCTGCTGGTCTTGAGGTGCAGGCATAGGCATTCGGGGAGCAGATCGATAATACGAAACCATGCGGGGTCCCTGTTGGGCACTTTCCGAGTTTGTCTCTTCCCATTTCCAACAACTCAGAAAGGGTGGTTCTATTTGAAACGTAGTGGAGGCGGCTTGAAGAGGTTTAATGACTTGCCTTGGGCAAATAGCCAGCATTGCTAGGACTAAGGTTTGGTTCTGGGTCTCACTTCAGACACCCAGGGCATCTGCCCAGAGCTCCCAACCACGCCTCCTTGAACCCTACTATGTGCCAGGCACTGTTCCAGGTGCTGGGCATTACACGGAGAGCAAATGGCCCCGGGCCCAATGAGATTGGAGGGCGCCATAACTCATCCTGCTTAGAAAGAAATGGCTTAGCCCATTTGACAGAAGGAAAAGCTGAGAACCAAAGCCCCTTTCAAGCTTCCCAGAACCCTCCAGCCCAGCGGTGCCTGGGGTTCCATGGCTGGAGCCTCACCAGCTGCTCAGCTGGGCTGAGTGCAGACCCTGGACCACAACGAGATGTCCTACTGGCCACTCTCACGTCCGGCAGTGGCCAGGCCACAGTAATTCGCTCAGGGAACCCCCTTCCCCAACCACCCGATGTCCTCCTCTCCCCTGGGCATTGAATGAAATCCGCCCTAGTCCTGACAAAAGCCATTGTCCTGCAAGATTTTCAGAAGAGAAAACCGAGACTCAGCGAGATCAGGCTGTGGGACCTCCCCCTGCATGCCTCCGCTTTTCCTTCGGTACAGTGAGGATAGCAGCAAGACTTGCTCGGAGCCCAGGTCCCACCAGTCCTCGGGTGCTCAGGCCTGACCTCCAGCTCCTCCATCCACCGCCCCAAGCACTGGGAGGAACAACCAGTTCTTTAAAAGGGAGGGAAGCGGAAAGGGGTCGGGGCTTTTTGTTTCCGAAGAATATGTGTTTTCTGTGATTTTTCCGAAAATCGCTGGGCTGGCCGCCTGGGGCACGGGGCATCGGGCGGAGAGCTCTCCGTCGCAGTCACCAAGCCAGGCCTGGTACGACCAGGAGCAGTCTTGCCGCGGCGCCCGGGACCGGACCGTGCAGCGCAGCCCGCGCCTGTTCTGTGCTCTCTTCGGAGACGTGCTACCCTCCAGCTCGCCCCAGCTGCCCGCGGGAGAGGGGACGATGCCAGGAGGTCCGAGAGAGCCGCGCAAGGCGCTTCGCCGCTTCGGGTGTAGGGGTAGAGGATGCACGCAGTCTCCCCATCGCAGTGTCGTGGGCTGGGCTGTGGGGAGGAGGGGAACCGGCTGGGCTCAGGTCTGGGTTCTGGGCCCCGACTTGAATTCTCTCCGCTGTAAGGTCTGAACCGGGCTGGAGAGCGTCGCCAGGAGCGGTGTGCATTCAGACCCGCGGCATTCGCCTCCCCCTCCTGAGCCTACCTCCCGTCCGCAAACCTCGGGCGCCTTTAGCGCTCTCTGCCTGTCTCCGTGGTCCCTTCTCCAGGAAGAGCACCCCGAGGCTCCGCCACGCCACCAGGCCAGCGCTTAAGCTCTCCCCCAGGTATCCCCGCCCACGCCACCGCGGAGATCTTTCTGCCTGGAATTCCCCCACCTTGGCACTCTTAATCAGATCAGTGTATTTGCCCACGACCCTCTGGGGTCCTGCACACCCGTGGGTCTTTTTCATCTTACACTTGCTTGCAGTGGTAATATTAGAAATAACATTTCCTTCACTTAACATTATACCACGCGGGATTTTCTATGGTGACTTCCTCTTTGTCATCCCTGGGGACCAGCTGAGTGACACCCAAGGTCTCCCACAAATGGATAACAAGGGCTGGCTGGCACTGGGCGCGCCAGATGCCAGGCTAAAAGTTTCACAGTTCTCTAATCTAATCCATCTTTATTTGCCAGCCAGGAAACTGAGGACCAGAGGTTAATCAATGGTCAAGGTCACACATTTTCTAAGAGCTGAACTGGGAAGCCCACCCTCCACACACGAGGGTGGAGGGGGGTGGGTGTGTTTAAGAAACAGCGTTTGTCTCTCTCAAAAATGCAGAGGGATCCGGCTGGGCCCCCGCACCCAGCAACCCCAGGGTCTCACCACTGGGGCCAGGGCCTCCTGCGGAGCTGGGGCAGTGTCTGATGGCTCTTGCCTGGCCAAGGGTGTTGGGTCTGGGAGCCAGGGCGTCCAGGGCCCAGGGTCAGAAGTATCCCAAACTAACAACCCTGCGTTTACATAGCGGTTCCGGCCCAAATGAAATGGGTAGTATTTGTTTGGTTTTTCCATTATTATATAAGCGACGCGTGTGAGTGAGAAAATTCAGCCCGGACAGAGACGTGGGAAACAAACGAGAATTGTGGGTGCCTTCCAGGTGACACACCGCTTGGAGATTGGGGTGATGCCAGCGGCTCCGCCAGGGGGCACATAGGGGATTAGTTATATTGAATAATTTAAAAACACACACACAAGCACACACCACGGTTAAAAAAATAATGAAAACTAAACCGTGACATTAAAAAGAAAGAAGCCGGCTCCCCTATTTGGGGAGGAGTCCCACTGAGGAAGACAGAGAGCCTCCGCTGAGGGTCCTGGGACCCCCCTGCCGCTCGGAAGTCCTCTGGCTTCCTTGCTTCGTTTCCATCCAGCAGACACAGGTTTTGCCAAATCAGAAAAGCTTCCATCCTTTTATTTTGCATAGATTGCTCCTTAAATCGATCGTTGTTGTATATCTCCATACCTGTATTTAAAAGGAGCAGAACGTGCGGGCACTCTGCAGACCTGCGGACTTGACAGCAGCCAGAACCCTGGCCCTCCTGAGCCGGCCCCCTGGCCTCTTCCCCGGAAGTATTCCAGGCTCAGGCCCGGCGCCTGAGCTGGAGGGTTCCCCCTGCAGCCCCCCCCCCCCCCATCTAGACTGGGCTCCTGGGGAGAAGGGCTGGTGGCTTGGATTTCATTTCTTTGTCGCTCATGGAGCTTACTGCATGCCAGGCACTGTCCTGAGCTCTTTACAAAGTGAATCCATGTAATCCTTTTCACACCTTTGAGGAAATAGATGGGTGAATCATAGGCCCAGAGAGGAGGAGTAACTTGCCCAAGGTACGTTCTGCTTAAAAGTCCAGGCAGTCTGGCTCTTGAGTCCCAGAGCATGGTGTCTTTCGATCCCCAGCTCAAAAACTAGGCACCAAAACAAATTTAATCAATTTATCAATTGTAGGAGGCATAACTAGCCCGTCAGGTAGACACAATTATTCTTCACTTGGGGCAGGGGAGGAAACTGAGGCACAGAGAGAAGTGACTCACCCAAGACCTCACAGTTGGGGGGCATGGCAGCTGGGATTCCAGGGGGGCAGTCTGGCCCCCTTGCCCCACTCCGTTGCTTTCCAGGACCGCTTGCGAAGAGCCAGGTGGGAAATGAATAGGCCTGACATGCTGGTCACAACAGCCACGAGTCCCGCCTAGAGCATTGCCTAACATCTGCTCCTGCTTCCTCTGTGCCAGGCCCAGGGCTGCGTGCTGACCCTGCACATCTCCCTCTGTCACTTCCCAAGGAGGGAGTTGAAACGCCAGGAAGCGAAGGACACTGCCTACCTGAGCCACTCTGGTAGTGTGACTGGGGGACGTGCTTGAATCCAGGTGGTTCCCCCAGAGCCCTGGCTCTTTGAACCACTCAGAGCTTCTCAGACTCGCCTGAGACACACTGCTGGAGGCTGGGACAAACCCCGCCTGCCCGGCTCCCTTGAACTGCACTCCCCGAGGATGGGCCTGCAAAACCGCATTGGTAACCAGGTGATTCTCATCATCTGGCAAGTCGGAGAACCCCACTCACAGAGGCCCCGGACCGGGCTCCGGGAGAAGTGGGAGTCAGATTTCCCCTCTCGGGCCCTGCTCTTCCATCTCAGGGTGTCTGTGTGTGTGCTGTGAGGCAGTGGCTATGACACAAGCCAGGCAGGCCTGGGGACCCTGGCGGGGGGGGGGGGGGGCTGAGGGAGGCAATCAGAGGGGTAGAGGTTGGGAGAGGTACTCTGGGCACACCTGTCTTCACTGGACCACAAAGTCACCCTGTGGCTTATACAGCCCAGTGCCTGCCAATGCCACATAGGAGAGAAGAGGGATTTGTGGGGACTCTGCAGAGACAGTCCATCTGTCTGCCCAGGTCCTAAGCACCACCCTGGGGTCCCCACAGGCAGGGGAGTAGGGGTGAACCAGTCTCCATGGAGTTTCCAGTGTGCCAGGCTTTCCCCGGCCCTCGGTCTGTGTGAGGTCATCAAAGTCTCATAAACAGCTGATCACCATGGACTCCACTTTACAAATGAAGAAAGTGAGACTTAAAGAGGTTCTGTCATTTGCCATGTTCCACAGTTAGGCAGCAGCCAAGCTGAGTTCCGACACCAAACTCTCTTCTTTCCGATACACCTCGCACTTCCCCCGCCTCACCCAAACGCCAACTTGCAGAAATCTCATTCGAAACACTGGCTCACATTAGCTCTGCCTCTCCCCCCAAACTGGTTTTCTCTGTCCTCAGCTTCTTAGGGGAGGTTTGCCACACAAGCCTGGCAAACTCCTGCCTCAGGGCCTTTGCACTGGTTGTTCCCTTTGCTTGGAATGACCTTCCCCTAGAGATCTAACGCTTCATCTGTTTCAAGTCTTTACTCAAACATCACCTTATCATGAGACTCATACTAACCATCCTACTTAAAAATTGTACCCCCACATACTCCTGCCAGCCCCCCTTTTTTCCTTTAGCCCTTCTCACCTTTTAATATGTTTTATTT
Source organism: Tadarida brasiliensis (assembly GCA_030848825.1). Taxonomy (NCBI): domain Eukaryota; kingdom Metazoa; phylum Chordata; class Mammalia; order Chiroptera; family Molossidae; genus Tadarida; species Tadarida brasiliensis. The sequence continues at coordinate 118,352,029 of CM061259.1, read as the reverse complement.
AGTAATGTATAACAAAATGCTTAGTAAAATGTGATGAATGAATGAATATAAATTACCCCAAAGAGAAAACTAGGCAAGAGAAAGGAACAGGGATTTCATGGAGCAGGAAAGCACAAATGGTAGATCTGTTAATTAGTTACAAAACAAAAAGTCATGCTGAGGTACTGTAATTCACCCACCAGACTGGCAAAAATGAGAGCCACCAAGACCAAAAATTGGGAGATTAGGAACCGATGGGAACTCTTCCCCTGGAAGAGGTGTGACTAAGTAAAAAGACTTTAGAAGACAGTTTGGAACAACTTCACACAATTAAATAGAATTCTCCTCGTTCCAGCAATTCCACTTTTAGGTACATATCCCAGGGATACTTTTGTATACCTGGAGTGCACCTGGAGACATGTGTAATGAAGTTCAAAACAGCCTTGTATGTAATAGTGCAGACTGGAAACAGCCCAAACGCTACCAACAGTTGAATGGATAAATATGTTGTAGGAGATTCACACGGTGGAATATTATACAGCAATGAAAAGGAAGAGGTCTCAGCCACACTCATCAACACGAATCAGTCTCAAAGATGATCAGTGCTCAAAGGTGAACAAAAGAAGTGTCACTGGAAAATATAGACCACGAGATCTGATTCACATAATGGTCAAAATGGCCAAAACAAAGTGTTATCAGTTAGGATGTGCACCTAGATGTCAAACTATAAAGAAAAGCAAGTGAATGATTAACTCAAAATTCAGATAAGCCATTGTCTCGCGGGGGGGGGGGGAGAGAAAGCAGAATGCAATGGGTGGGGGTTGGTGGGGTAGCTCAGAGTCTATCTCTTGGTCTAGGTGACAGGTACTCATGAGTTCATTGTTTTATTCTTTAAAACATACATATACATGCTCTTTATTTTATTAAAATATTGTTCAACTTTTTCATTGAGGTATCACACACAATGTTGCAAATTATAATACTCTTTTGTGTGTGTATGTAGCATGCTATATTTCACAACTTGGAAACGCACCCCCAAAATCAATCATGGTGTCCTGAGTTTCAGTACTTAGCTTTTGGATATATTTTATAGTAAAAAGAAGCAGGATGAAAACTGTGCTTCCAGGAGGATCCCAAGTATGTTTTTAAACATCACATGTACTAATAAATTATAATGCATGACATATGATTATTTTATATTATCTAATAGCCATCGTTTTCCCAGCTGTAAAATATTATTCAGCCTGCTGTGTGCTGAGCCCTTTAAAGCCATATGCTCACTAGGTCTCCCGGCAGCTCTGTGAGATGGATCCAGGGACTGTTGAAACGGAGCAAACGGAGGTGAAGTGACTCACGGGAGTCACCCAGCTTGTAGGGGCCTGAGTGAAAACCAGAACTTAATTCCCAGCCAGGGCACATGCCCAGGTTGCAGGCTTGATCCCCAGTAGGGGGCGTGCAGGAGGCAGCCGATGGATGTTGCTCTCTCACATCGATGTTTCTCTCTCTCCCTTTCCCTCTCTCTGAAAAAAAAAAAAAGACAAAATCAATTAAAACATATTTTTAAAAAAACGGTAGAGGTGGGGGGAGGAAATGCACCAAAACGTGCCTGGCCAATGGTGATCTTGAATTTTACACCAGGAGGTTTCCTTAGGACTGCAAATAACGCAAGCCTGGTTTGTGATAGGCTCAAATGGAAAGTCCAATTCACACAGTGCCAAGTTTTGCCCTTGAAGGGAAACCATCGGCCTGGAATCTATGAGCAAGAGGTCACGGCCAGAGCCAGGGAATCACCCCGTTACCCTTCCCGGAAATGAGGTGCTTGTGCTCATCGTCTCCAGCAGCGGAAGACATTCCTCAATGGAGGCCCCATGAGGGCAGGGAGCTTGGGATTCTCAGTGCCTGGAACGGTTCTTAGCATAATCTGGACTAAATATTGACCATTGAATGCTTTACGTTCATTCTCAGTTTCTTCAGCTTGTCCATCACACCACACACGATGATCCAAACCCAAAAACCTGTTGCCAGGAAACCCTTCCCAGGCCCTCCCCTGGGACACCGGTTCAGTCCATCCTCCAACACTGTCTCCTGCCAAAGCCCAGTGAACTTTTCGGGGCTCGATTCCTGCTTTCCGGGACTGAGTTTCAAAAGAGTAGTTAAAAACAAAAACAAAAAACACTGTGCCAGGGGCCTCTACATCTAAGGATTCATTATCCAGATCACTTGGTCTAGGTTTTATAGAAAAACAATAGTCCTCAGAAAATGAAGATAATCACTAATGAACTGACCGCTTTAAAAAGTAGGCCTCATTTAAACAGCAATTCCACGCTGAGGTCATACTCCAGAGAAATTGTTGCAAATGTGACCCAAGAGAACCACAGCCACCCAGCCAAGGCATTGGTCCCTAACAGCCTTGAGTGGCAGCCCGTCCGCTCAGTGCAACTCTGTCAGGCCACTTAGTTATCAAATGAAACAATAAATACCACAAAAGATGTGGGATTTTAATTTTAAAATAGGCAAAGGACTTGAACAGACACTTCTCCAGAGAAGATGTACACATGGCCTATAAGCACACGAAAAGATACTCAACATCACTAATCATTAGGGAAATGCAAATCAGAGCTACAATGAGATAACATTTCATGCCCATTAGGGTTGCTACTACGAAAATAAGCAAAACAGCCCGACCGGTGTGGCTCAGTGGTTGAGCATCGACCCACGCACCAAGAGGTCACCAGTTTAATTCCTGGTCAGGGCACATGCCCAGGTTGTGGGCCCAATCCCCAGTGGGGGGCATGCAGGAGGCGGCCAATGGATGTTCTCTCTCATCGATGTTTCTATCTCTCTCTCCCTCTCCCTTCCTCTCTCTCTAAAATGAATAAAAGAAAAAAAAAAGAAAAGAAAGCAAAACAGAAAATAACAAGTGTTGGTGATGATGCAGAGAAATAGGAACAATTATGCATTGCTGGTGGGAATATAAAATTGTCCAGCGGCCGTGGAGAACAATATGGCAATTCCTCCAAAAATGAAATAGGGAATAATCATATGACCCAGCAATTCCACCTCTGGGTCTACACCCAGAAGAAGTAAAAGCAGGGGCTGGAACAGACTGTCACACGCCAGTGTCCACGGCAACATTCGTCACCATAGCTAAGAGTTAGAAGCCACCCGTGTGTACTGACAGATGAACGAATAAACAAAACGCAGCCTGTAGGCACAAGGAAGTAGTGTTCAGCCTTAGAAAGGAAGGGAGTCTTGACACCTGCTACAGTATGGATGAACCTTGACAACATCATGGTAAGTGAAATAAGCCAGACACAAAAAGACAACTACTGGATGGTTCTACTCACATGAGCTCCCTGGAGGAGTCAGATTCACGGAGACAGAAAGCAGAGTGGTGGTTACCGAGGGGCGGAGGGAGGGGGAGGGGGAGTCGGTGTTTAACGGAGACAGAGTTTTGGTTTGGAAAGATGAGAAAAGCTCTGGAACGGATGGCGGTGACGCAGCACAGAGATGTGAATGTGCACGGGCCACTGAGCTGGGCACTGGAAAGTGCTTCGCATGGGAAATGCGACGTTATGTGCATTTCTTCTTTTTTTTTTTATCCTCACTCAAGGACATTTTTGCATTTATCTTCAGATAGAGTAGGACAGAGAGAGGGAGGAAGAGAGAGAGAGAAAGAGAGAAACATCGATGTGAGAGAGACACATCGACTGGCTGCCACCCACACGGCCCCAACCAGGGCCGGGGACAAACTGCAACCGAGGTACGTGCCCTTAGCGGGAACCGAACCCGGGTCTCTCTGGTCCGCAGGCTGATGCTCTAACCGCTGAGCCAAACTGGCCAGGGCTCCATCTGCTTTCAATACACTCACTTTATAAGGCCTCCCCCTCCTCATCCCCTCCGGACCTCTGTCTTCAGAAAACAAGGGATTCCGGTTTGTGCAGCAGTCAAAATCCACCAGCCCCGCGGTTCTCAAACATTCTGGTCTCGGGAACCCTTTACACTTCTCAAAATTATTGAGGATTTCAAAGAGCTTTAGTTTGGGTCAGATCTATCAATCAGTTTTTATCATATTAGAAATGACAAGTGATCATTTTTTAAAATAGTTATTGATTCATTTAAAAAACAGCGATAAGCCCGGCCAGTGTGGCTCAGTGGTTGAGCGTCAACCCATGAACTGAGAGGTCGCCGGTTCGATTCCCGGTCAGGGCACATGCCCAGGTTGCGGGCCGATCCCCAGTGGGGGGCATGTAGGAGGCAGCCAGTTGATGTTCTCACTCATTGATGTTTCTATTTCTCCCTCTCCCTTCCTCTCTCTCTAAAACCAATAAAGAAAAAATAAAATAAATTTAAAAAAATTAAATAAAATGAAAATTAAAAAACGGCGATAAGCTCATCGCATGATGTCTGGATAGAGGATGAGCGAATAAGCAGCAGCGGTGACCGCTGGACAGAGGAGGGCCAGAAGTCCCACCAGACAGCGAGAACTGCAGGCCGGGAGCGTCTGGGTGGAGTCAGAGCGTGCTGGACTCCAGAAAACGGGGGGACGTCTGGGTCAACTGCAGGTTTTTCTGGAGACGTTTTATTTCTTGACTTGGATGGCGGTGACATACATGGATGTTATTTTCTTACTCTAAGTAAAACATCATATATTTGTTTTATTCCTCATTCTGTCTGTATACTAACAATTCTTTAAAGTTTAGAAAGATTTCCCGAAGCACCAAAGGCTGTATACTGACAGGTTACATCTTTGCAGAGGTCCTTATGCATAAACAAGCAAACACACGGGGTTCCCCCCTCTACATTGGTGGTAGGTTTTAGGCTAACTGTTTTACACCTTGCTTTTTTTTTTAATATCTTCTTTTAAAAAAAATTTTTTTTTCTTTATTGATGTTAGAGAGGGACAGGAAGGGAGAGGGAGAGAGATAGAAACATCAATGAGAGAGAACATCGATTGGCCGCCTCCTGCACGCCTCCCACTGGGGATCGGCCCGCAACCTGGGCATGTGCCCTGACCTGGAATCAAACCTGAGACCTCTCGGTGCATGGGTCGATGCTCAACCACTGAGCCACACCGGCTGGGCGACACCTTGCTTTTTAAATTAATAATTGGGAGATTGCTCCATATCAGAATATAAGGAACGCCATACTCTTCCCTTATTTTATTTTTTTCAATCATCATTTATCCCCTCTATGCCCTCTTCCACCTCCACCCACCCCCTCCCCATACTCTTCATTACAACTACATACCACTTCACTGCATGGACGGACCGTTTATTTAACTAGTTCCTTACCGATGGATACTTAGATGATTTCCAATGTTTTGTCTTGCAAATAATGTTACATGAATAGCTTAATATGCCATTTTGTATGATTGCATCTATAAGATAGGTTATCTGAGATTTTAAAAATTGATATTTTGCCACCACGCCTCGAGAATTTATCTTTTACTCTGGCAACTGCTAAATGAACACAAACGTCTCGTGATCACGTGTTTCATAGGCCCCTGTAAGTTACATCCACAGAGGCATAGGTTTCATATCACAGCCGCATTTTGAGGGTTTTTACTTTTTGTAATATCTCTCATCACGTACCTGCAGCTATAAAAAATAAGATGGTACTGGCTGAAAATTCTGTGGTAGCAGATAACAGAACCTGCCTCTGGCTAAACAAGGCAAAAGAGGACTTTATTGAATAAATCTCAGAGTAGCTCACCGGATCCCAGGAGGAGGAGCCAGTGCAGCCCAGAGGCCTGCCTGGAGGAGGCGCTCACAGCACAGCCCTCCTCTCTATAGGGCACCAGTAGAGCCACTTGGCCCCAGTGACCACAGCCCCTGAAACTCCATTCCCGGTCAGGTAGCTGGGAGAGAGCAGCCAGCAGGCTTAGCCCAGGTCTGGTTTCTTTCCCTGCACCTGCCAACTGGGCCAGAGGGAGTTCAGGGTGCCCTCTGGGCTTTGGGACAGTTCCCAAAGAAGGGGACAACACGTTTGCATGTTCACCCCACACAGGGCCTGCCTCGGAGCGGGCACGTAATAAATATGTTCTGCCTGAATGAAGGAGTAGCTCTAGTCACTGATTTTCAGCATAAAGAAATGCACTTCTGGGGACAATAAAAAAATATGCCTGTTTGCAATTTACTTGTTACCTTTTCAAATTCCCCTCCTCTGCTCCTCCTTGACAGCCCTGAAATTCGTTCAATACATATTTATCAAACATTGGGCAAGATCCTGGGGAATATGCGTTTTGAATCTTTGGTTCTGGGGTGGGGGGACAGACAATAAATAAATAAACAAATGCACATGTGAAGCCATGTGAGACAGGAATAAGTACTGAGAAGAGAATTCAGCTGGGTGATGTGGTAGAGGGACTGGGGGTAGGTGGGGTAGAGGTGGGAGGGGGAGAGGAGTTTCAGCCTTTGTGGCTTGGCGGTCTCATGCTGGCCGTGATGACTGAGTTAAATCTTGAATGCTTAGACTGAGCAGCCATGGGAGGATCTGGGGAAGAGTGTTCAAGGCAGAGAGAGCAGCTTGTGCAAAGGCCCTGGGGTGGGAATGACCTTGGCATGTGCAGGAAACAAGAAGCGTGGTCAGAGCTCAGTGAGCACTTGGAAGGGTGGGGGGAAGAATACAACATGGGGTTGGAGCGGTCAGCCTGACACGGGACAGATTGATTTACTGGTCCCAGGTCCCCACTCCCCTGTACAGGCTTCACACCCATACCTGAACTTCCCGGCTCTTGACTTTGGGCTTGCCCACGGGACTTGCGCTGATGGACAGGATGCTGGCAGGTATGACAGGCAGAGGAGGCCTGGCCCGTGCCTTGGCAGGGGCGCTGCTCTCTGTGCCTCTGCATCGGCCCGGGAAGAAGCGGCTCTGCCAGCCCCGGAGCAGGAGGATGGGAGACGGCGGGAGCAGGCCTGCACCCAACCCACGGCCCGGGCCGCACCCCCGCCCCCAAAGTCCAGCCAACCCAAAGATGTGGGAAAGAGAAACAGTGATGATTTTAAGCCACTGGACGGGTGGGGAGGGGTTGTCTCACAGCATTACTGTGGATTCAGTTAACTGAGAGGAAGCCGGGTAAGAAGCTGGGATTTAATTTCAAGGAAAGTGAGAGGCAGCTGGGTGAGCGCTGCCTTGGCCGGCCCTGCGCCCGTCTCTGCAGCAGGTGTGGCGGCGGAGGGCAGTGCACACACACTCGTCCTCCTGGGGGGCCGTGACAGGCTGCATGTCCCCATGGGACTGGGGAGTGGAGGCCGTCTCACCCTGCCACCTCTGGTGAACGCTTTGCCAGCCAGACCCCGCTTCCCCTCCGCCAGGGAGCCAGTGGATGTCTCCGCTCCGGCTTCTCTCCACCTCCCTCACTGTAGCTTCCGCAGGGCCCCCCCCCCCCCCGGTCTCCTCTTTCCCACACTGGTCCCCCACCCCGTGTTAGACGGAATAACCGCCCCCGACCTTGTCCACGTCCTAGTCCCCAGAACTGCGAGTGAGCTACTTCATACGGCAAAACAAGACGTAACACAGCAAACATAGCACAACATACCCACACGTGCAGGTGTGAGCAGGTTACAGGCTCCAGGCGGGAAGAGGATCCTGGGTTATCTGGGGCAGGGACCCTGGAGTCACCGGTCCTTATGGGAGGCAGCACCTCTCGAAACTATAATAGAAAAGGCAGGCCACAGATCCTCCCTGGAGCCCCCAGAGGAACTCAGCTCTGCTGACCCTTGATTCTAGGACCGCCCACTTCCAGAACTGGACGGCAGTAAATGTGTATTGTCTTAAGCCCCTAAGTTTGTGGTAACAGAAACTGAATACGTTTCCCTACAGTCTATTCTCCACCTAACGCTAGAGGAATCTATCAAAACCCAGAAATCGATGCTGCCACTTCCTTGCACAAGGCCCTGCAGGGGTCCCCACTGCTTGTGGGGGATGCTGAACGCCCCCCCTCAGCAAGGAGGCCCTGCCCACCTCCCCAACCCCTCGCTCAGTCCCAGCAGGGGCTTCGCTCCTTCCCGCAGAGCCCTCCTTCGCCTGTCCTCACGCGTGGCTGTGTCTTCCTCTTCCCTTGGCCACAGTCGTCCTCTGGCCTGGCGCCCCTTCACGTCTGCGCCCGCGCAGTTGCAGGTGCGTGGGTCCTGGCTTCCCCTCCAGCTGGGAGCACCAGGAGCAGGCGCAGGAAACAGGCGACCCCAGCCCAGACTTGCTGAGCGACCACGAGGCATCGGGCTGCAGGCGGCCGCATCGCAGGGAGCCCTCCCAGTAACCCCGCAGAAAGACACCGTCCGCATCTTCCTTCCATAGGTAAGGCCAGAGTCAGCTCGCAGGACAGAGAGTGAGGGGCAGAGCCAGGACTGAGCTGGGGCCGGGCAGGTGGCTCCGGAGCCCGTCCTCTCATTCACTGGACTCCACGGCTTCTGTGGTTCCCCACTCCCTCGCACGCAGCAGGTGCTCAATAAACACGGGCCAAACCGTCCACGGGGCTGAGGACACGGTGGGCCCCCAGAGATCGCAGCTGCATCCGTTAAAAGAAAACACCCCGGGTGAAAATCAAAAGGTGACGACACAGAACGATTTGGGGCCACCTATGGCCCCACTGCTCCTCCTGCCGCTCTGTCCCCATCCAGTGCCAAGCTCATTAGACCTGAAACCAAGCCCCTCTTGTTTACAGCCCAGGAGAGAGACATCGGCCTCGCTGGAGAGTGAGGGCTTTTAAACCCGCCGCGTCCCCCTCGAGGAAATGGCTCTTTGGTCCTGCAGGAATCATCTTCAAAGCCAGAGAACCTGGTTTCAGCCTAGCGTGTGGAAGAAGCTAATGGTGCCCCGACTGCCAGATGTCTGGGGCGTCTTCCGTGTGGGATGAGGGGCCGGCTTCGCACAGCTGTCCGAGCTGTGAGCTGAGATCCAGCGGCTGGGATTCCTCCTCTTCCTCTTTCATCCGCGGCCTCTGGGGCCTGCGGTCCAGGCGAGCGCGGGGTGAGCCGCAGGCGCAGCGGCAGGGGCGGGCTCGCCAGCCGTTAGCCCCCAGGCCGGGGCACTGCTCCTTTCATGTCCCTAATCTTTGTACCAGAAACTCTGTGGGTTTTGCTCTGAGCTGTCCTGGGAGCCTCCCCGTGGCAGAGGGCATTGGGACAGCAGGTGTTTCCAACGCCGCAGCTTGGTGGACTTGCCACCTGGACAGATGGGGTGAGAACAGCCGAGGGGAGGACAGACATCGGAGCAGGACAGTGGGGGACACCAGAAGCCGGGAGGAGGAACCAGAACATTCTATTAGATGCAGGAAAGGTCCTTGGACCTGTCCAATTTCTTTGATGGTTGGGAGGCCACCTGATGGGGTACCAGAGAAGGGGGGGTTGCTGTCATGGAGAAGAGATGCGTCCTCCTGGAGTCCGAGACCATGAACTTGGTCCAAGATGTCTGGCTGTCATTAACAGTGGCCATCGCTCGTGGGATTGTGTATGTCTGTTTTCTTTCTTCTTTTTGAATTTTTACAATGATCAGATAGTTCCTTGAAAAACTGAGAAGTACCTTTTATGTTTAAAGAAAAATGCCTGGCTGTCCCTGCCAAGACCCTCAGAATAACCCTGACAAATGCTCAACACAGCATTTGGCAAAAGTTCTTCCCTTGAGACCCAAATCGGCCCTTGAGCCAGGCAGGCCCGCCCAGCCCAGGCTCTGGGAGCTGCCACAGACAGAGCGCCCCCCACCTGGTCCCCAACAGCCAAACACTTTCTGGTCCTGCAGGCTTTCTGGTCCTCCAACGAGGGTGAAAGGACTCACTGGCACACTCGTGAGCAGCAGTGCCCTGCAGTGTGCCAGCTCCCGGCCAGTGCCCACACGTGCAAAGCCACCGACAGCAAGAAGGAGCCCTGGGCTGAATGGAAACCGGATCTCCAGCCAGCCCGTCCCTCGAGTCCCAGCTCCACGATTTCAGCCACGTCCACGCACCACTCGCGTGGTTATTTACTCCATATTTTCCATAAGGTTCACTTCCATGGACTCGCCTAATGCTGAGCAATAATATCCGTGAACCCACAGCACTGACACGCCAGTTACATTTCCCAGAGGTTCGCAAAGACAAGTGCATTGAGAACAAAACGCTTTCCGTGCGCCCCCTGAAGCGGTCTGTGACGCCCCCCAGTGCTGCGAATCTCACCAGGTAAATGCTGCCTTGCCCCAAGCTGAGCTCTGTCCAGCTCGCAAACTGGGTTGCTGGTGCTCTGGCGGGTCATGACACAGCAGGAACAAGGTTCCCGCCAGACAGAGGTCGCCGTCTGTGTGGCCAGAGTCCCCTGAACCTTCCCCGGCCCAACCCACAGAGCGAGCCTGAGCACCTCCCAAAGGCACAGCCAGCCTCAGAGGCCAGTCACGCCGCCCGGCAGCAGCCCTGTGCTCTGGCCTGTCCTCTCTGTCCCCACGGTCACCACCCTAGTCAGGCTCCACTGCCTCCTACCAGCCTGGGATACCGTCTCTCACTCTCCACACAATGTCCGTATTCAAAATTCCATCATGTTTTCCAGCCACCAGAGCCAAGGTCATCGACTGGTTGTGTTCGGCCCATGCAGGGTTACTTCTACTGAACACAATGCACGTGATTTCATGAATATTTATGCCATGGCTGTAAAGATTATACTGGGGGCTCAGAAAACGCCTTGCAGTTTCTCCTCACCATTACAGCGAGGCTCAGGGAGACGGGCTCCGTGCCGGTCCAGGCTGACGTCTCTTTTGTCCCACGTCATTTTGACCACAGGTGGCCTAATGTGCGCTGGGGCCAGTCCCTTAATTCTCCGGACCACGGTGTTCCCCTCTGTAAAATGGGACCATTAGGACCTACATCACAGGGCTGTTAAGAAAATTCCATTGCGTGAGAGAACAGAAGTAAAGCTTTCAGCATAGGGCCTGGCACGTGGGCGGTGCTCACTGAAGACTGGGTCTCACTGTTGGCACCTGCAGAGGGCCTGTGCTGGGTCCAGCCCTGTGCCAGAGATGGGGAGTCCAGCAGCCGGTGCGTGCGGCACTGGAGCCCGTGGGGTGGCGGGGTGGGGGTGGACCTGTTTGTTATTCCCACGTATTCACTCTCACCCCCCACTGGCATGGGCAGAGAGCACATTCCTGACTCTGGGCTCCGCCATGTGACTCCCCTTTGCGGCGGGACGTTAGCCGATGAAGTGGCAGCAGAGGCTGGAGGAGCGCTCGCTTGCCTGTGGGGCTTGTGCTCCTGTGCGTCTGCCTTCACCTGGGCAGAGCGAGCCCCAGCTGGCCCGCTGGGTGGCAGAGGAGGCGAGAGACAGGGAGCAGAGCCAGCCTAGATCAGCCCACACTAGCCGTTACCCAGCCGGCCCACGGGAGCCACGAGGGCTAATGTAATGCTTATTGTTGAGTGCCCCTGACGTTCAGTGAATTGTTTTGTTATGTGGCGTTATTGTGGCCATAACTAACTGATACCGAGAGAAAAAATTCCAAGTAGCAACTATAAGATGACATAGCACGTACTATAATGGCAGAAGAACAATCATAGGAGCCAGAATAGGACTTAAGGACCCAAGCTTTCAACCGCTGTATCTTCCCTCCCCACTTCCCTCCCCCCTTTCCCTCCCCTCTGCCCTGTGCTTGGTAAACACTTGGTGAATGAGGTGGCCCACTGAGCTCAGGGGTCATCTCTAAATGTGTCTCCCTCTGGGGCCTGGTCAGTCGTCACTGGCTACCTGCAGAGTGTCCCAGAATCTACAGGAGAGGCTCCCGAGGGCTGTGGTCACCTGGGGTCTCTCTCCACCTGGCCTTGGCCAGTAGAGGCCCGTTCCCAGCCGAGCCACAGTCCCATCCTCTGATCTCCACAGAGCCCAGGCCTGGTGGGAGGAGCAGCCACCTCCTCCAGCATGCAGGGCCCATGACGGACAGGTCCTGGAGCCAGAAGTCCTGTGGGACAGACAAGGACATGCTGTGCAGGGACGTCTTCTTCTGGAAGGGACCGTGGCGTCGTTTCCCAGCTTTGCATCATGACCCCTTGGGCAACCTGCTCCACCTCTCTGAGCCTCGATTTCCCTGACTGTGAAATGGGGCTGAAAAAGCCCCACGCCATGTCGTTGGGAGGACAAAATGCGGCAATGCAGCTTCTCCACGGATGCCAGCTCTCTTCCCCACTCTGCATGGGTCTGTGTCTCAGGCAGGAGACTGGGCCTAAGGCAGCTGCAGTCTGAGGTCCCAAAGCTGAGACTCCTCACAGACAGTCCCTGGTGGGTGCAACTGGACGGCGGTGGGGGTGGGTAGAGCACCGGCTTTAGACACAGACGGCCCTGAGCGCTGTTGACCAGCTGCGTGACCTTGGTCAAGACACTTTCCCCCCCTGGGCCCCGGGTTCTTGTGCATCTTTGGGGTCCTGACGTCCGACTTCATAGAGCTGCTGTGAGTGACACTCAGACACGGAAGCGCTCACCGGGGCAGCTGTGGAAGAACTCAGAAGCCACTAATGGGTTGTATGATGTGGTGGCACAGAGAGAGTGTCACATTTGCTGTGTCTGTCCATGGCCGGCGGCCGGCCCTCAGACTGCTTCCTGCGAGAGGGTTTGCCGAGTACACACGTCCACTCTGCTGTCACTGGGCCCTGGTGACCTTGGCCGTATTCAGAGGCCAGAAGAAAGATGCAGGGGGCAGGACAGGCCTGGAGAGGGGCGGGTTAACAGCCTCGCCCGGTCATATTTGACCACCTCACAGTGAGAAGGGGGGCGGGGGCCCTGCTTTCATGTTGTTCTATATTTACCACCCACTGGCCTGCGCGTGGGGCCGGTGTGCGCTGATCTCGGCCCAGCGCCTCCCTGGCTCCCGGGGCGCCGCTATCGCTGGACACAGACGCCTTATCTCCTGAGCGGCTCAGGCGGCAATTTTGCTTTCAGGCTGCAACTTCCACAGATCAATGCTCCAATGCTGCGCGACAGCCTGTGTGTGGCTGCAGCCTCCCCCGTGCACTCCCGGACTCTGGTCTCTGCCCCTCCACAGCGGTTCACAGGGAGCTTTCTGAAACCTTCTTTCCCTCCAACAAGGCACCATTCATTCATTCATTCATTCATTCGTGCATGCGTTCATGCGTGCCTGCACTCAGTCAATGTTTGAGACGTCGTGCAGGAGGCTGGGGATGGGAGTTTATAAGATACACGGAGCCTGCCCCCCCTGGAGCTTGGAGGGAATAAAACATTGCCCTGTGGACATGGGCACTGCCCTATGCAGAGACGGGCAGAAAGACCCTAAAAGGGAGGAGCACCTTTGGTTGGGGCAGTAAGCTCGTGGTGTGGTCTATGTATTGGGCCCCCCAGGGGGTCCCCCGGGTGGAGGATGGTGGTAACCTGGTGAATCCTCCCAGCCTGATTCTCACCCTCATCCTGCTGGCTCAGAGGTCTGGAGCATCCTAGGAGCACCCCTATCTCAGGGGTAGACTTGTGTCATCCAAGTTGTCATGGATTTTATGGGTTACATTGTGTCCACCATAAAGATATGTGAAGTCCTAATCCCTAGGACCTCAGAATGTGACCTTATTTGGAAATAGGGTCATTGCTGATGTATCTAGTTAAGATGAGGGCATTAAGGTGAGCCCTCATCCAATTGACCAGTGTCCTTATAAAAAGGATAAATGGGCCACAGAGACAGACATGCACCACGGAGACACCGTGAAGACACAGAGGGAGCGGACGGCCATGTGACGGTGCCGTCACAGACTGGAGTGATGGCTCTACAAGCCAGGAAATGTCGAAGATGCCCGCGGACACCAGAAGCTGGGAGAAGCAAGGAAGGAGTCTCCCCTAGAGCCATCAGAGGGAGCACGGCTCTGGGAAACCTTGACTTCACACTTCCAGCCCCCAGAACCATGCGACGGGAATGTTCTGCTGTTTTAAGCCATCTACTCATGCACCAAAATATTTATTGAGCAACTACTATGTGCAGACACTGCGCTAGGTCCTGGGGCCTCTCTGGAGGCCTGGAGGCCAGAGGTGGCAGGACAAGGGCACCACCATCACGGAGGGGCGTCTGTGGGTGAGATGAGACCTGGGGGAGGGGAGGGGAGGGGAGGGGAGGGCCTGCTGCGCCCTGAGGGACGGGCTGGAGGTGCTGTGAGGGGCGTCCTCTGGGGAGCCCTTTGCCGTCCTCTTGCCTGACACGATCACCAGGTCGCCTCGCTGGATGGGCACAGCACAGCAGACGCGGGCCTTCCCGAGATCCCAGGTGACGCTGGCTGGAGTCGGGGGAGCTGCCCAAACTCTTCACTCACGTTCACATCAGAGGGCTCACCCGGGGCCATCGCGTGGGCGCTCCACTGCAAGGCACGGGTGTTTGCCCAGGGCCCCCGCCGGCGTCCTCACGTCCTTAGGCATGCCTCGCCGCGGGAAAGCTGCAGGGTCAGGTCTCTGACTTCCTCAGATTATCGAAAACGTTCCACCGATCTGCTTACCGCCATGGAACAAACAAGCCAGACTTTGTGGCCCAGAACAACCATGTGGCGCCTCTGTGGGTCCAGGTTTCGGAGGGGGCAGTGTGAGTAACTGTCTCAGCTCCATGAGGCCTGCGGCCCCAGCTGCGAGACTGGCATGGCGGGGGGCTGGGACCTTCTGGGGCTTTCTTAACTCGCTGGTCAGGCACCTGGGCTGCGGTGACGCCAAGACCCGCCTCAGCTGGACCTGACAGCCCAAGCAGCTACCTGGGCTCCTCTGTGTGGCTTGGGCTTCCTTACAGCATGGTGACCTCAGAGTAGTCGAGCTCCTCACACAGCGGCTCAGGCCCCGAGGGCAAGGTTCTGGAAGCTGCTCGGCCTCGTGTCAGCCAACCCGGGACGTCATACAGAATCACCCGCGCTGCACGCTCTCGGGCAAAGCAGCCCCAGGCCCTCCGACTGTCAAGAAGAAGGACATGGAGCCTCTGGACACAGGCAGAGACCCCGCTCCAGGGGACAAGTACATGTCAAGGATTCTGTGGCCATGTTTCCAAACCACTGTAGCCAATTATATCCACTAGGTGGGAAACCACATTTTCCTCAGGTCCAGGTTTGGGGTACACCTCACTTGACCAACAACGCCTGGCCCTCCCCCAAGCACGGGATCGGGTCCAAATCCGCTGGCATGAACATCAGAGTCCGTCCCAGCCTGTCCCCGTCTGCGTGCCAGCTTTCTCCGGCCACCTGGCAGAGTGCTCCCCCACGGGGTGCCACCCACTGGCCGGCTGTGGGCCTGAGGACCCGTGGCACCCAGAGGCCACTCTTTTCTAACTCCCAAAGATACCATCGCGTCAGGCAGCACCCCGGAGTTCTCTTCCAGAGGCTCAGCGCTCCCCAAGGAAACACAGAAACCCACCTGGCAGTCTGGACCCTCGCCTGAGGGTGCTGTCCCCTCGTCCTCAGCCACCTGTCTCCCCGGGACCCCGCTCTGCTGTAGGCTGTGCAGATGCCCCAGCTGGGCCTTCAAAGCCGGGGGATTGAGTGGCCCTAAGCACGGGAATCAGAGCTGCGTGCATTTCCCAGAGTTCCCGCCCAAATTCATAACTGTTCCCGGAGGGGACAGCTGAGCCCCGGCGGCTCCCTTGAAGGGGCCGCCTTTGAAGCCAGCGGTGGAGCACTGAGCAGGGGGAGACAGGGCCACACCTGGAAGGGCCACTCTGTTCAAAGGACCCATGAACACTGCCGGGAAGGCGCGAGGAGGGACGGGAAGGATGCACTCCTCTGTCAGTGACCTCTGGTCCCCAACAAAATGGATGACCGTGGGGCCGGAGGGGCTGAGAGTCCGGAAACCGCTGCTTCTCATGTCAGTTGACGAGCCGCAGCCAGACCTCTTCCTGGGGACCACGTGACTAGAAGGGGAAGGACCCTGGCTCTTCGGAGGCGAAGCTCTTTCCTTCCTCCCTCCCTTCATTCATTCCCTCATTCATTTGTTCTTTCCCTGCTGGGCTCAGCCCTGGAGGGACCAGGGGACCAGGACACCTTCCCCCCACCTGCCCTGGCCTCCAGGTCATCAGACCAGCCTGAGGCCACTCCCCAAGCAGCACACGCAGTTTTGCCAAAACGGTGATGTTCTACAGCAAACTGTGGGTCTGCGCACGTCTGCGGGGCTTCATGAACCATTCCCCGCCCCTGCATGTGACAGGACTCCGATGAGAAAATAAATCGCAGAGAGTAGAAAACACACTTAATGGGAAACGTGAATGAAATCTTTTCGAGAGTCGGAATGAGAGTTTCTTTCCATGACTGTGACCTTGGCCCATGACTGTGACCTTGGCCCATGACTGTGACCTTGGCCCATGACTGTGACCTTGGCCCATGACTGTGACCTTGGCCCGCGGCCACCGTGACCCTTGCCTTAATGATGAGCGCGTCAGGTTCTGACCAGGCACCGCCAGGAAGTTTTGCTTCCGCAGCACAAGTAAGTGGTTAAAAATAAAGGTTTCGAAAGTTTGTTTGCCACCTCAAAACACTTACAATGGTCATAATGACATTTTAAGAATCTCTCTTTTTTTTTTTGGCAATTATAATACAGGAACGTCTTAGGATCTGGAATCCAGTCACGCTCCTTCATATCGAGTATTTCAAAACCAGGATGAGGGGTAGGAGGCGGCCTGCAGGTGCCACGGGGGCCCCTAACGGGGACACACGGGCTGAAATGTCTGTACGGAGACGGAGCCTCGAGCCAGCAGCCCGGAGCTGGATCTGCGGTGGCATCTGTCCTCATTGTTCCTTCTCCCTGCAGCTTCTGAGCCCCTGGGACACAGGCCCCCAGCTCCATGACCTTTGCCCAGCTCAGGCGACGGGCAAGCTGTGGCTGGCTGCAGTCACTGCCATCCAGGTGGCAGGCAGGCGGCTGAGGGTCACAGTGCTCGAGGCCTGTGGGGTCCCGTCGGGCCCCGCCTGCTCACCTGGCCTCCCTGAAGCTGGCTCACAGCACAGGGGCTCCAGGTGCCCAGGTCTGCCAGGCTGCTCCGAGGATGGGGGTGTCGTGTCTCGGGCAACCTGAGTGTCGAGAGAAGCATACCTGTATTCTGGGGACCGCTCGGGGACTCTGGCATAGAGAACAACGCAAGGCACCTCCAAGCACCCACCCCCTTGCCTAGGAAGCCAACTACTGCAAAGCCCACTGAAGCCTCACGACACTGTGATGTATAATATGCAGTGTGTATTTGGTCTTCGACCCCCAAACTGCACCCAGGTGGTGTACGCAGTTTCCGTCCGTGGGAGGCGCTCTGCGGGCACCCGGTGCCCAGGTGCCCACGGCTCGGGCCAGGAGTGCGGCCATTTCTCATCTCCCTCCACAGCCGCCAGGAACTGCTCTCAGCCTCAGCTCCAAGAGTGTCTTGTTGAGTCTCCTGTTCCCTTTACATCTTAGAATTAAATGATCAAGTTCTGCAAAAATTCCTATCTGGATTTTACTTATTTATTTTTGGAGTTGCATTGGATTGAGAGACTAATTTGGAAGAAAAGTTGTCATTTTTCCAACAGCGAGTCTCCCTATCCATGGATCCCTGAATGTGTTTGGTGACTTTATTGCTTTGAATACGCTTTTTTGTTTTTTTCAACACATTTTTATAATTTTCTCCATAAAATTCTGGCCCAGCCCAAGGCCCATCTGACTCATTCCTGAGTTCTTTTTATTTTCCCCCCTGCTATTATAAGTGCTGTTTTTTACATAAGCTTTCCGTGTGTTGCTTGTGTTAGGAACGCAATTTTTTCTATCTTGATCTTATATCCAGATAGCCTGCTGAATGATAATAATAACAATGGACTCGTTTGAATTTTCCGCATAGCCAAATGTATTGTCTGCAAATAAACCAAACAACAAAGGAAGCTTGTTTCCCTCAATCAGTCCTCATTGGGAACAATATCCCCAGAGAGCCCACGGTGTCTGGGGAAGACTGCCCCTGACCGCCCCACGAGGCCGCGGCTGGAGCAGGGGACACTCTGGTCACTGGTCGGATGTGAGCAGGCGTCCCTCACCATCCTGCTGGCTCAGGCGGGGCCTCGTCTTGGGCCAGAGCCCGTGGTGGAGCCAAGTGTCCGGTTCACTGCCGAGAAGGTCAAATCCCAGACTGGGATGATCTAATCCCTGCTCTGGGCAAGGACAGCGCCCAGTCAGCCGAACAACTGGTGGTGAAGGTGGAACTCAGTCACGAGGGCCAACGGGCTGCCCCGGAGCCGGGGCCTTCGCAGGGAGAGGTCGGGACAGAGCCGGTCATGCTTCTGGCCATGCCGAGTGGAGGGCTCGCTTCTGGACGCCTTGTTGCGGAAGGGAGTTGGCTTGCCAGGTTCTGCCCTTAATCTCTCCTCCTCCAGTACACAGGAGTGGCATCAGTCAGGACACTTTGTGTTGCAATTTACGGAAACTCGGTGAAAAAAGTTAGTTTTTGACTGAGCTGACTTGGAAAACTGGAGATAGCTCCAATTTCAGGCACGGCAGGGTCCGGGGGCTCCGAAGATGCTGCCTCTCTGTTCCTCTGTCTCTCAGCTCTCCTCTCTGGCAGCCCCCCACAAAGACGGCTCCCCAGGAGCCCCTCCTGTGAGGTTACTGATCCCAAAGAGACTGCTTCCTTCCAAAGGATACAGCACACATCCCAGGACTGACGCTCGGTGGCCTGGCATTGGTCATGTGAACAAATCAGTGAGCCAATCGCTCTGGCCCTGGTCGTCCAGGTCACATTTCCAACCCTGGCATCGGGGGTTGGGTCGGCTCCACCCTAACCATGTGGTCTGAGTCCCGGACGGACGGTGGTTCCCAAAGAAAAACCAGGGGCTACTCCCACACGAAGGAGCATGGACACGGGGCAGGAAGACACAGATGTCCACCACAGGACATTTGCCTCTCAGCCCTGAGGCCAAAGGGTGAGGACCTTACTTTCCTGCTCAAGGGAAGGGAGTGCAGGTTCTTCCCCCAGAGCACCCCTAACACAACCAAGTAACCTCAGGGGTCCTTAGCTAGACCACCGCCTCCCTGAAGAAAGGAGGGAAGGACTCCTGGTGAGCGCGGGAGGCACCCTGCTGACACACGGGAAGCCGGCACCCTTGAGTGTGTTCAGCAAAGCACGAGGACGGTCATCAACCATGTGGAGTCTTCTGAGTCAGAAGGAACTGGATGTACTTTGGTTGGTGGGTGGATAAAATTCTGGCTGGCTAGTGTCATCTGCTCAGGGGTATTGCTGCTTCTCGCTTTCCAGGTTTTCGGTCTAGAAAATGGTTAACAGTCCGGTTGGTGGCTCGGCATTCCTGAAGGCCCCGGGATTTCACACCCGCGTGTGTCCCTGAGGAGCCTGGCCAGCCTGTGCTCTGGACACAGTGTTTGAAGTGGGGGATGCGGAGTAACCGAGCAGCGTGACCGTGACCGAGAGACGGATGTAAATACCGTCCCAGAGAGCTCACCTCCGCGGAAATCCCTTTTCCAGGTCGGGTCTGCGATCTCTTTCCTGCCCTGGGTGAGTCCGCGCTGTGGACACGGGGACAGGTATCTGTCCCAGTCCCCCTGTCAATCCCTCTGGGGAGATGCCCCAAAGTGGGGTTGCCAGATCCTACGTAATTCTAGGGTTAATTTTTTGAAGACCTGCCAGACTGTCTTCCAGAGTAAACCGTTTTTTTAATGCTTTGCAAAATGTAAGCCTCCTTGCTCAGCAGCCCCGGCTTCCAGTCTCTCCTGCCCACCTCGGCCGAACCTCTTCACAGAAGGTCCACCTCCACTGCCCGCCTTGGCCAGCTGCCCTCTGCCCTCCCACCCCCTGAGCCCCTCGGGGCAGGTCAGCAGGGCACCCCAGGTCTCTCTGCAGACCTCAGCCTCCTGGGCCTCCCTGGCCTCTGACACCTGAACGCTTCCCTCCTCTCCGCGCCTCAGGGCCCTGCTCCCAGCTTCCTCCCCAGGGCTTCTCCCCGGCCTCCCCACAGCATTGCTGAGGCCGAGTGCAGCACAGTGCTTCCTCCACCCACTCTGTGCCACAGACCCATCCACCCAGGGGCAGGGCCGGCCCCGTGTGTGGGCATCTCCACAGCTGTCCTCTCCCAGCGCCCCGCCCCGCCACTCCCCCCTGGGGCCCAGCTCTGCGCTCCCAAACACTGCGCCCTGCCCTTCCGCCTGGAGCTGGTATGAGTGAGCACAGGACCCAGGGCCTCCTGCTGCCGGACAGTGCTGGGAAACAGCCCTCTCCATCCGCCCTACCAGCTCTGCTCATCTCAAAAAGTGTTGCCTAATTCAAAATAGATCCAGAGACATGGAAGTAGGGAGCAGACTGGGGTAGGGTGAGAAGAGAGAAACTGAAGAACTTATATGCATATATGCACAACCAATGGACTCAGACAACAGTGTGGGGAAGGCAGGAGGGGGCTGAGAGCAGGGAGGAGGGGTCAATGGGAGAAGAGAGGGGGAACATCTGTAATACTTTCAACAATAAAGATTTTTTAAAAGTGTTGCTTATTAATGAATTCGTTCATTCACTGAATGGAACGTAGACATGTTACATTGTGAACTGTCCGGTAACACAAAGGCATACTGAATCGTAAAGAAGTCCCCTGTCTCACCGCCACCAGTCCCTGTCTCCTTAGAAATAGCTCCACCCATATCCAGTGTGTTTTACAAGCCTCCGGTCGGTTCTTACACACTCACACACATGTGCACACGTGTGCATATGTGCAGAGACAAACATGCAGCTTTGCTTTAAATGTGGATGATCTGACACCAAGGCCTTAATTCTAAGCTCGGTTCTGCAGCGCCCTGTTGACTTGCGTGTGTCCGAGGGCTGCGGCCGACACAGACCCCCTCTGCCCCGCGCCCGCACTCTGCCTGTGTCCCGTGGTGTGGGCGTCTCCAAAGGTATTGAAGGACTCCCTAATGTCCCGATAAGGGCACCTGCAGCCATTTCTTTGGACTGACACCTGGAAGTGGAATTCCTTGGTGAAAAGAATGCGCGTTCTCTAACTCAAGTTATTACAAAGTGCCCTTCTCAGAAGCTGTGTTGGCTGACCCTCCCCTAGAGGGGCAGGGGGTGGCAGCTGTCACTCACTCCCTGACAATTCACTATGGTAGATTGCCAACTGTTCAGCCCAAGTTCACCAGCGGAACGGAGAACTGGCTCCGATGAACCAAATCTATAGTTACCATGTGACCCAGCAATCCCACTACTAGGTATACGGCCAAGAAGAGTGAAAACATATGTCTTCACAAAAACGTTTACACAATGTTTGCAACATATTCATAATAGCCAGAAGGTGGAAACGACCCAAAACGTCCATCAGCAGACACACGGATAAACAAAATGTGGTATATCTACACACTGGAATATTATTCGGCCATCCAAAGGAGTGACGTTCGCCCTGGCCAGTTTGGCTCAGCGGTTAGAGTGTCAGCCGCAGACCAGAGAGTCCCGGGTTTGGTTCCCACTAAGGGCACGTACCTCGGTTGCAGTTTGTCCCTGCCCTGGTTGGGGTCGTGTGGGTGGTGACCACTCGATGTGTCTCTCTCACATTGATGTTTCTCTCTCTCTCTTCCTCCCTCTCTCCCTCCCACTCTATCTGAAGATAAATGCAAAAATGTCCTCGGGTGAGGATAGAAAAAAGGATCGACGTGCTAATACACACTTGTACAACATCCATGAACCTTGCAAACATGATGCCAAGGGAAAGCAGCCAGTCACAAAAGACCACACACTGTATGATTTCAATCATATGAACGTCTAGAACAGGGAAGAGCAGAGAGACGGAAAACAGATTAGTGGGTGTTTAGGGCTGGGACCTAGGGTATGTTTCTGGACCTTTCTGGGCCTCAGCTGCATCAGCTGTAATAACACCACCGATGGGAAGGCTTCCTGGATTAGGTGAAACGATGCACAGAGCTCCGTCTACCTCATCATCACTACCGACCTTAAACACCTCACCGACATTGCTTTTGGATCTTGTTGTAATTGCTTGCCATTAATTTGAGTTTGCCAACATTTGCTGTTTCTAAGCTTAGAGTCTAAAGGAGCTGTCACTCTGGGCTCCTCGGGGTCCCTGGGGCCCCCTCTAGGACACTTACCACCCTCTAGTGTAACTGTCTGGCTCCAAGTCTGGCTGCAACAGGAAGGAGCTCCGCACAGCCAGTGGCATCCTCCTGTCCTGGGCGCCCCGCGCGGTGCAGCCGAGCACCCTCGGTAAGGCTCCCTCGGTAAGGTTCTGCCAGGGCTGAGTGGTGCTGGAGGGGTGGGGGTCACTCAGGAAGGCAGCCAGGCGCTTGCAGAGTGTAGCACCGCATGTCCCCTAGTTCCTCTAATCCCCTGGTCCTCAAACCTGCCCGGGTGGCAAAGGAGAGCGCCATGGAGAAGCCAGCTCTTCGAACCAGGACCCCTTTCTTAGGAGCCCACATTTTGTCTGGCGCACACCCGTCCACCTGTCAGGTTAGAGCCGGCCGTTTCCTCGTTTTTCAGTCCATATGCATTTGCTCCTTCGTGGAGTCACTTTACCAGGAGCACTCTCGAGACTGGGGGGGAGAAGGGCCAGGGTTGGGAATAGTAAGGGGGGAGCACCCAACATCGAGCTCAGTCCCTGCCGGGTCGGGGAAGATGGCCAGGGCCCCGTCTGCTCTGCTCCGCTCTCGCCCTCTGCCTTTTGAGAAAGTCTCCTCCATCCTGGATCCTGATTCCTGCCCACCCGGGCTCACCCTCTGCCTAAGCACCATTTCCCCAGAATAAAGCCCCGCAGAGAGGGGAAGGCGGCCCTCGGCTTCTGCTCCGGGGTGAATGCACAGGGGCTGTGGGGGGAGAGGCCGGGTGTGAGCTCGGGCACGCGTTCTCTGTCCTGTAACCCTGCCAGCACCCCTGAGGTCAGTGCCATTGCCTGTCCCTGTGTTCCAGACGAGGAAGCAGCAGAGGACCCCTGTTCAGGCGCATATGGCCAGGAAGGGTCCGATTCAAACCCAGGCTTCTCTGCCACCCAAGGCCACACTTTGACCACTGTGCCTTGAGGCCCAAGCTGACCAATCCCACGGGCCCTGGGGCTTGGCTGTTGGGGACTGGGGGGGGTTGATAACACCCACCCCTCCCCTCACCCAGCCCTTCATTCCTGACAGCATGGCTGAGACTCCTCTCTGGTATCTCTTAGATTAGCCCCCAGCTATTTTTATTCTGCCCTTGCTGGGGAAGAAACACAGCTTGGGCAAACCCTCAGCAGGGCCCCAGGGAGACCATCATTAGCCAAGGAGAAAGCAGAGCTCATTTTACAATTTATTTCCTTAGAAGCATGACCAAGTTGAGTCCCCCGCCAAGCTGCCGTGGGCAGGGCCCTCTGGCCGCCTACATTCACCAACACAAAGCAGGAGCCTTCTTTCCAGCACAATGCTGACCTGTATGGTGGAAGTCTCACGTCTGGGACCCTGCGAGGAGGTGTCAAGCAGAGGGGCTTAGTGGAGGGAAACGGGCCTCAGGAAGGAAAAGTGGGAGGCGTGTGGGGACACGAGGGAAGCCTGGAGAAGGGCCCGGCTGTGCGTGGAGGGGGCGGTCAGGGACACGTGAGGTGGAGGAGCCTCCGAGACGTCTGAACGGAGATGAGAGAGGGGTCCGGACACTGAGAAGTCTGCCGTGGGGACACGATTGGGAAGGATTGATGACGATCCCCTAGATGTTAACGCTGCGGGGCGTGGGTGACCTTGCCTTTGAGACAATATACAGGGGCGAAGAGGGAGGCTCTGTGCCAGCACTGAGGGCTGAGTTCACGAAGAGAGGACAGTGGCAGGAGTTGCCAGAGAGACGAGTGCTGTTATCACAGAGCAGAGGGCTGCTGCTATCACAGAGCAGAGGTCTCCGGGAAGAAGCAGAGAACAGGGTCAGCAACTGCTGAGAGATGAGGACAGGTGGGCAAACGTCCTCCCGTGGGCGGCCTGGAGGTAACTGATGACCTTAGCAAGACGTGTTGGGGACGGTGACGGCAGCAGATGGCAGTGGACGGGGTGTGGGAGGGGAGCCTGCACAGGAGGCGGGCAGTGACGAAGAGGCAGAGCGGCGAGTGGCCCCAGGGACGCCAGCGGCACCGTGCCCTGTCCCAGAGGAACGCTGTCTCCCTCAGGTCCTCTGTGGCACCAGCACACAGGCACCGCTGTCATCTGTATTGTCCCTGTGTAGTCCCCAGGTGTCTCACACACAGTGAGAACTCAACAAATAGTACATGCTCTTCGTCGTGAGCAAGGGAGCATCCCCAAAAGGAGTCACTCACACATGTCTGTCTTTCCACAGTGCCGGGTTTATTAGCGCAGACTCCCCAACAGGTCAGTAGAGTCCCACGCAGGTTACGCACAGAGAGGGGCGCTTGCACGACAGAAGCGAGCAGAGCAAGTGTCAGGCGCGAAGTCCGGGTCAGTGGTGGCCGTGCCCAGTGCAGTGGAAGTCCAGCAGGCTCCCACGGTGACCGTGGGACAGCCATGCTCGAGCATGGGCGTCAGAGCTCTGAGTTCTTACAGCTCACAGTGGGCAGAGGCCCCACTCACGTCAGTGTCCAGATGGAGTCCTTATGCAAGTGTCCAGACTTGTGGTTTGGGGCGTTCCAGGCCCCTCTGAGGGCGTCTCCCTTACACCCCGTTTCCTCGGTGTTGACAGCACCTGACAGACGGCCGTGGCGGACAGCGGTCCGCATTGGACTGTCGGAGGTCTCCAAAAAGGCCGCGCTGCCTGTGCGCTACACTTCTGATGACGATGAAAGTGATGATGACAGTGATGAAGATGACGATGAAACATACAGATTCTCGAAGATAGAACATCTCTCGCTTCAGGGAGTAGAAGAACAGTTGGACTCCCCACGATGTTTAACCAGTACGAGTGCCTCCTCTGTCTCTGGGCACTCCCTCTGTCTTGTTTGTCGGTTCCTCTTTTCTCTCTGTTCTTATTTCTTCTCTAGCTATACTCAAATCTCTGGGTATCTCATCCGACCTCATGGCTTTCAAGTCCCCGGCCAGAGACTTCCACATGTACCCCTCTGGCCCTGGCTGGTCTCCCAGCCTTACATAGCCACCTGCCTCCCTGTCCTCGCAAAGTGGTCACCTAGCAGACATCTCAAACCCAACGTGTCCACAACCTAACCCCTGACCTTTCTCCTCTGGTTACCTAGGCCCAAAAGCCCATGTTTGGCTCTCATTCCTTCGAGAATGACCACCATTCCTTCAGGAAACCCTATCCAGTTGGTGTTATCTTCAAAATAGACCCAGAATATGACTACCTCTCTCCACGTCTACTGCTATCAGCCAGGGAAGAGCCAGCATCACCTGCCACCGGGACAGCTGCAACTGTCCCTCTACCTGGGCTCGCTGCTCTGCCCTGGTCCCCTTCACTGTTATTAACCCCTAAGTCATGTCAAGTCACGCCTCTGCTCAGATAACTCTAGTGGCTCTCCGTGTCTCTCAGAGGACAAGGCCAACCCTCCCCATGACCTACCTGGCCTTTCCTGATTTTGTCCCCCACCGTCTCTCTGACCTCCGGTGTTACTTCTTCCCCACTCCTCACACTCTGATATAGACACATGGCTTCCTGGCTGTTCCCCAAGTAAACCAGTCATGCTTAGATTCTGCACCCTGTGGTAATGTGTGGGTTCCTTCCACATCACCAAGCAAGTCTCCGACACTAGCTGGGTGTCCAACTCAACTCAGTTCTGGCCCTAGCTACCTGGAGACAGCATCAGCCCCACAGGCTAAAGGCCCAGTCTCACCAGACTGCCTCCACCCTCTGGTTCAGATGCAGATGGCAAGTCCAGGCTGTCCCCTGTGCTGCTGACCAACAGGCTGTAGACTGGAGGG
The DNA here is from genome assembly GCA_030848825.1 of Tadarida brasiliensis. Lineage (NCBI taxonomy): Eukaryota > Metazoa > Chordata > Mammalia > Chiroptera > Molossidae > Tadarida > Tadarida brasiliensis. The sequence goes on along the minus strand of CM061259.1, from coordinate 118,326,308 downwards.
TCCCACGATCCCCTTCTTGGGTCCGATTAATTTTCTAGTTTGGTTCAGAAAAATCAGAGATAATTTCTTATTAGATTACTGGTTTATTATAAAAGGTTATAACTCAAGAACAGCCTGATGGAAAGATGCCTGGGGCAAGATACGGGGACATATTGTCACTCTCCTCACAGGAAATTCCAAGGGTTTTAGGGGCTTTGGGCCAGGAATAGGACTAAACCCTAATATATATTTCTTATTATAAATCACAATATCATAGATGCTTCCACCGTAGGCCTTTGCTCTAGCTGGTCCCTGTGTGAAACCCTCTTCCTTTGGCTGCCCATTTAACTAAGTGTGTGTGTGTGTGTGTGTGTGTGTGTGTGTGTGTGGAGTCCCCCACCAAGTCTTTGCTCAAATCTTACCTCCTCAATGAGGCCAGTTCTGACACCCTACTGAATGGCCACGCCTACATTCCAGATCTCCATCAGCCTGCTCCACTCTTCCCCCAAACACTTACTTTCTAACACAATGAATGACTTATTGGCATGTTAACTGTTTACCATCTCCCCGACCTTCCCACACACACTGAAGTCCCACGCCGACAGGGAATCTTTGTCTCGTTCACTGTGTGTCCCTCACACAGGGCCTGGCACAAAGTAGGTGCTGAGTAAATACTTGAGTGAAAGATCTCTTGACTGACAGCTCTAGACTGGTAATTCCTCGACTGTCAGCCAATTAAAATGCAGACTACAAGCTTGCCTTACTGTTTCACAGTGAAAATTAAAGTGATTTATGAAATATCTTCCAAAAACAAGATATATAAGTGAGTTCTGTACATTTGTCTTTTTAAAAAAACTTTGTATCTGTTTTTTTAAAAAAATTCCCTAAGAGCATTGCATATGGACTGATGGGGTTAGTCATACACTTGCCAAGACCAGCGAGCGAATGTGAACAGTGCCCCCTCACGGCTGAACGTGGAGACAGCAACTTCCTGCACAGCCGGCAGGCTGGGGATGACTTTTAGCCCCGGTGGCTGATTGGGGTTGTAAGATAAATGTTATCGATGACATTCCAAAATGGGTCAAATTCAACACTATTTTCAGGAGGCAAGTAAAAGAAGGGTAAAGTGTCAAAGCAAGAATTTTTAGGAGTACAGAGCCCACACATTTCCATACTGTGAGGAGGATGTTGACAATTAGCGGGAAGCAGTAAAGGAAAATGTTAAGACAAGAAAATCCTAACTTGATAACATCCATCTGCTGCCCCTACAGCTGGAATCTGAGCAGGAATTTCCCATCTGTGCTTTATTCTCAGCTTTAGTCTGACTATAAATAAGACGCGTGCGTGCGCAGTGTACAGCCCGTGTCCTCCGGGCCCGGCGCTGCTCAAGGGCGGGGTCCGTAAGTGTCCGTGCCCACGCTTCGGCTCAGAAGCTGCTCATTAAACCCGCCAGCCTGCGGCGCGCGGCCGATCCCGGAGCGCGGTCCCATGGCGTCTGGCTCTTCAGCGCGGAGGCCTCAGCCGTGGCCCCGCCGCTCCAACAGACCCAGCAGCACGCCCGGTCCCAGGCCGGCTCCCCCGAGGCCCTGCTGTCTGCGCAGCACCCTCGGGAGTCCCGCGTCTGGGAACGCCGCCGCTCGTCGCCGGAAGCTGCACTCTACCTTCCACTCTCCTTTGATTCTCAAATGGACTCTGCGAGCGTCTGGATGGACGATGGCCCCCGCGGTATAGGTGGGGAAACTGAGGCATTGGGACAGAAGGGCACTTGCCCATGTGGCCCATTAGCAGTAGAGCGAAGACTCAGAACCAAGACTGAGCCAAGACTGAGCCAAGCCTGCGGCCCACGCTCTTCCCACTTCCCCTCTGCCTCCACATTGCCCTCCCAGGGCCTCTGGGCTATAAATAGCGGGCGGCTGGATGCAAGGTTAGCCAGGCCTACGGCAGACTAGCATCGCCAGCCTGGCCTAGCCAGGGCCCTCTCCCCTTGGCCTCAACAGAACCCAGGCCCAGACAGGCCTCAGCTTATCACCAGCTCCACTCTCCGTGGCTATATTTAGCTCTGGACCTCAAAGAGAAAGGTGTGGGCCGGCCCCTGCGACACTGCACCCCAGGCCAGGCCAGGCGGCTGTGCGTAGAAAGGGAAGGGTGTCTGCCTCCGCCTTCTCAGAGGTCGGGCTTCATCAGAGGCTCCTGCCGGGGGGCGGCTGTGCTCCTTCCCTAGCACCTGCCGGGTCTGGTCCTCCTCGCTCCCTGAGGGAGGGGCTGTGGTTGCTTTATCCACCTATTTGCAGCCGTCGGCAGTGTCAACACACCCCGTGGGCCTGTGGCTCCACACTGCTCCAAGTTCATGTCCTAGAAATCTGGACATCAAAAACAGAGGCTCACAAATTCGCAAAGGGATATCTTGTAAAACCAAATGCATGTCACTCTGTTAAACACAGTCAAGTTTATTCAAGGAATGGACACGAGTTTTCATCATCCTGCCTCTTCTCCTCCCTCCACCAGATGTGGCACGAAGGCTGTGGCGGGAGAGGGAGACAGAGGAGGAACATCAAATCCCAGAGGGCGGCTCTGAGTGCCCCACGCAGCAGCCTCCCACAGTGTGCGATGGCTCTTGGAGTCCTTGCGTCCCTGTCGGCATCCTGATGACAGGCCTCCTGTTGCTCTGCTCGCCCTTTACAAGGCAGCCACCTGCAAAAACCTGGGCAGCTGTCTCCATCCGACCTGCTCAGCACCCGGAACCGACTGGGGGAGGTGGACCATGGGCAGCCTGGGCCAGAGCTCAGGAGCCTGGCTGGATCCTGACATCAGAGCTTCAAGGGCATCCGCTGGCAGCTCTCGGATCTCATAAGAATGGAAAGAGCCGCTTTTTTACAATATAGAGAACAGTAGCAAGAAAAAGGGCCAGGGCAAGGAAAATGAGAAGCTTGTCCGTCAGCTCACGGCGATTGTATTTTGTGATGAGCTTCCGTCCCAGCTGGATGGTCCCCGACATGGACTTAAATTCTTCATTGGCATCCAGGATAGTCCGGGAAGAGTTGACTGAAACATAAGAGGGAGGGAGCCTGACTCAGAGACCGCAGAGCAGAAAATCCGAAGATGGCCCTGCTGGCTGGGTTCCCAGCACACATGTTCTCCAAAGCGAGCTCCCTGAGCCAGAGGCAGAGACTGAATAGAGACGATCAGAAGTGGAGAGCAGGGACAAAACGAGGAAAGGTACCTCCCTGGGCCCCACCCAGCTCAGACAGTGCTGTGGGCCATAGCTAGGAGTCCTCCAGTGTGGACACCACCGGGGAAAGGGCAGAAGAGGTTCTTTCTCACCGCCAACCTCGACTTTCTGAAGCAGGCGGGCACTGCTGAGGGCCACCAGCCACAAAACTAATCCGGGTGACCGTGGACGGGCCCTGCGAGGTCTCTATGGGGCAGAAGCTGAAAGGCACCAGGACTTTCCACCTGTGAGGCGCCCTGCCAGGACACCTGGCGGCCAGATCTGCTCTGTGGGATCACGAAAGGCTGGGCCGGGCCCTCCCACAAGCCCTCCCACAAGCAAGTCCTTCAGTGACGGGACATGGCTGTAACTTTAAAGATGGGACACCTGTGCTTGGGCTCTGAGTGAAACCTAAGGGGAGGCACATGTCCCAGCAGGCTCATTGTGCCTGGGCGTCAACTCTACTTCTGAGTGTGGGACTCTGGGCCTGACACTTGGGGAAGGGTCACCTGGCCAGACTCCCCTACAGGGTGAAACAAGGCATCATCGGAACATCCACAGAATGAAACGTGTCATTAAGTAGAAAGCAAGGCGCTAGAGGTACGTGAGATGCTTCCATTTATGTAAGAAAGAGGGGGATGGATAACATTTAATTTGCTTATGCCGTCCATTCCTGGAGATCTCAGAAGGATATAAAAGAAACTGGTAACAGTGGTGGACTCTGGGGAGTAGAGCTGCGGGTCAGGGGTCAGGGGTGGTCAGAGGGGGCCGTCTTTCTGTTTCCCTCTCATACCGTCTAAGGCTGTGCAGTCCAATATGGCAGCCACTAGACACACGAGGCACCTGGGCCTGTAAAATGTGGCCAACCCAAACTGCCACGTGTCTGAGTATAAAATCACCACATGGCTTCAAAGACTTCATATAAAGAAAAAAGGAATGTAAAACATCTCAGTAATTTTTAATATGAACTGCATATTGAAACGGTAATATTTTACAATGCATTGTTAAATTCACTTCATGTTTCGTTTTCCTTCTTTTGGATGTGCCTCCCGGAAAACAGAAAGCAACATATATACGGCTCACGTGGCTTCTTTCGGACCCGCTGGCCTGGAGGGCCTTTCCTTAACCGTATAACTTACGTTACCTTTTCACAAATTCCGAGGTAATAAGTAAATAAAAGGAATTACTACAAGACACAGAGAAGCACTTTGGGAAAGGCAGATTAGGGGAGAAACGAACCCTGACGTAGGAAGACCTCTCTCGGATGCTCCCTCCATGCCCCCGCTTTTAAGAAACCTAAGTAACAACCTGTTACGTGAAGACCTAATAGGCCTTTCTTTGTAAACTTTCTGTATGGAGAATTCACAGCATCACAAAAGTAGATAGAATAGTATCATGAAATACCATGTGCCCATCACCCTACCCTAGACCACCAACGCCCTGGCAGAATGAAACGTGTCATTAAGTAGAATCCTGTCCCCTTGCTACCCCCACCAGCAAATTCCAGACATCGTATCCCTAACAGGCTTTTAAAATAAAAATGGGCTCTAATTGGCTTTTAAATTGAGCTGAATTTGTGAGCCAGGAGATTAAGAACTGCAGTCTTTTTTCAGCAGCTCTCTCTCCTACAAAATGTGCCCGAGAACAGTCTTCAACACCCCAGAAACCACCAGCATCTGTGTTCCCGTCCCACCACCCAAACACATCGTCTGCTTCTCATATATGTGTTGGGGGCGGGTGTCTGTCACCTTCATCCGAGCAGAAAGCCCTGACGCAAGGCCAGATGCCTCCCGTCTCACGTTCTCCAAGGCCTCTTCCAAGGCTCGGTCTGTGCCCGCAGCGCACGCTGAGATGAGGGGACTGGCTGGTTCCAAGCCTAAATGCCCAGGTCAGTTCCAAACACAGAGAGTGACCTTAGGGACAAGCTGCTGGCTTTCCTATTGCTTCTGCGTTTGAACAGTGCACTAAAAAAAACGTGGTTCAGCCCTGGCCGGTTTGGCTCAGCGGTTAGAGCGTTGGCCTGCAGTCCAGAGAGACCCGGATTCGGTTCCCACTAAGGGCATGTACCTCGGTTGCAGTTTGTCCCCGGCCCTGGTTGGTCGTGCGGGTGGCAGCCACTCAATGAGTCCCTTTCACATCGATGTTTCTCTCTCTCTCTCTCTTCCTCTCTCTCCCTCCCACTCTATCTGAACAAAAAAAAATGAAAAAATGTCCTCGGGTGAGGATTGAAAAAAAAAGTGGTTCAAAACCACAGACACTTTTTAGGATGATACTGGTATTGGGGTTTTGGTTTTCTTCTTTGGTGTTTTTGTTTCAAGAGTATCTTAGAGAGACATACCGAGACATTTATGAATGATGGCTAGGATTTGCTTCAAAATCATCCAGATGGGGGCACAGTAAGGACAGAATTGAAACGAGATTGGCCTTGAGTTGACAACTGTTGAATCAGCTGGGTGATGGGTTCATGGGTTCATGTACCATGCTCTCTACTTCTGTCTCTGTGAAATCTTCCAAAAGTGTCTCAAGGAGTAAACCCTCTTGTGTTTTCCTACTTAGAGGGTCCATGGAGAGGGCCCATTCTCCTCTCGTTACAAGGGACATGCCATGGGAAAGCTGCTGGAGGCCCACATGGTCTCAAGCAGCCTCTTCTGCGGCCTCTGACTGTATCTTGTAAAAGGAGCTCATAGTAAAAACCACAACAGGGTGCCCGGCCGGTGTGGCTCAGTGGTTGAGTGTCAACCCATGCACCAAGAGGTTGCCGGTTTGATTCCCAGTCAGGGCACATGCCCAGGTTGTGGGCCAAATCTCCAGTAGGGGCATGCAGGAGGCGGCCAATCAATGTTCTCTCTCATCGATGTTTCTATCTCTCTGTCCCTCTCTCTTCCTCTCTCTCTCAAATCAATAAAGAAAAACCAACCACAGTGGGGAGTATAATTATAAGCTGGCCGCCGATACACTGAACATCTCTCTGGGCAATGATTCTCAAAGCGGCCTGGCCCAGTTGGTCCCGAGAACGCTCGATAAAGAACAGACTCCCAGGCCCTCCCCTAACCTGCTTGCTGGCACCCACACTGCAGATCTCTTGCTTTTCACACGAGTGCAGTGCTTCCGCTGGGGAAAGCTTTTAATGGGGATGTACAACTATAAAAACCAAAGCGCAACAGGGCAGCATATCTCACTCTGGGTAAAGTCACACTGTCATAGAAGTGAGAAGCCACACAAGTCAGGAAGCTTGGGTGGGAGGCAGAGGTGAAGGAGCCTGAGGCAGGTGCGGGCCACGGACTCTGGAGCCCTGCCCTGGGAGAGGCTTCCCACTGCAGGCCCAGCTTTACCTAGCGTCTGCATGGCTTCCTCGCTCTGCTGCACCTGCTGGGACATCATCCTGCTGATCCCCATGAGGTTCTCCGTGATGGTGCTGGACGTCTGCGCCAGGCTCTCTTTGGTGGTTTTCCTAGAAGTCCAGAGTGGGAGGAGGAATGTCAACAAAAGCCTGGCTGCAAGACAGCCCCAGTGCAAATGAGACCCCATGTTTTAATCTACCAAACTGATACATGTTTCAATGTTCATGGTCAATGCTGACAAGAGGGTGCTGAGCCCACACTGAGAGACTGCTAGCAGGGACGTCCACGGGCACTGCCTCCTGTAACAGAGAGAGATACCTTTGCCTTAAGAGGTCTCCTCCCTGGAGCAGTTCCGCTTTCTCTAGATTGTCGATTGCGATTTTGGAAGTGAGATTCGCTTTCCTCCACGACGTCTGATTGCTGGAATCAGAAGGGGTGTGCGTGAGTTTCTGTTGACTCTGCTAGGCTGACAGTTCAAGTCACAGCAGTTCTTCCTTCCAGCAGGAAGTGGTGGGGAAGGGCACCCAGGGGTGGCCCATGGAGTCCAACCCCACCTCCCGCTGCATCCTCCTCTTGGTTGCCCTAGCAATGGCTCCAGCTCAGGCCCAGGACCTTGTCTGCACCTTGGCCACCTCTGGGATGTTCTCTTACTGCCCACACTATCCCTGCCCCCTGGGCAGCCGAGGGAGCAGTCTGGCCATGGCACGGCTCTGTATGCAGCCCGTACGGCTCCAGACTTCAGGGTGACCTCCGAACCCCCAGCTGAGCACACGAGGCCCGGTTCTGCCCAGCTCTCCCTGCACTGCTCTGCCCTGTGTGCGGCTGGCTCTGCTCCTCGAGACCATGCCTTCCACGTGTTTGTGCCACCAGCACCTACAACAGCAGTTTCTGGCCCCGCAGCTGTTCAGCCAGTATATGTTGTAAGAAGTAGAAAAATCATAAAAAGGCAGTTTTCCTCAACATCTCTTCAAGGTCTGCTGTTCTTTAGGTACCACAGATAGACCTCGATGACACAAACACACTGCACCAGCAGGCCTGGTGGGACGTGATTTATTTACACGCTATACCCACTCTCCCTGGGAGGGACAACTCTGATTTGGTGAGCAGTGGCCTAGAGTTAGCAGGGCAGTCTATGCTGATGGACGAGAAAAAGTGAATTGGGTTGCTCCAAGAACCAAGCTTATGTTCTAGAACTCGGATGTACCTGGCTCACATCCACTGCACTAACCCTGAAATGCTTCAAGTCACACAGAATATGTGAACTGACAGGGCGGTTTTCAACCCAATGAGCCCTGAAGCCTGCACAGCGGCGCTATGCCATTTCACACCTAATATTGCAAAAGAATCAGTGACCTTCTCAAACTGTTAGCAAGGCAAGGCTGCTGGGCCCTGCAACACACAGGTGAATGAGCAACAGTGTCTGCCCTGGAGGGCTCACATACGCTGGAGAGAAGGACGAGCCAGCCAATATTTACTGCTGGGTGTGACAAGCACGGGGACCCAGGCAGGCACAGCCAGTGTTTCCACACACAATCACCACAGCCTTGACTTACTGCTTTCTCTCCTCTGCCCTCGAACTCCCCAGCATGAATGGCCATTCTCAACTTCTCACCATGCACAGCTGATTTTGTCCGGCATAACTTGCTATATTTTATACGAGGGGTCCTCTTTACTCAGTGTTTATAATCTGTGTGCCCTTGGTGGCCCTGGGAAGCAAAAGTCACCATGACACCAAGTGTCACTACTGAGCCAAGCACTTGAGCACTGGTCGCCACTCACATCGCCCCCCCTGCTTAGACCAGCCTCCAGCACACCCGAGGCTTTGTCCGCCCCTCTCCTCCTGAGTGCTGGGTGTCACAAACACAGATGTGGCAGAGTTCGACCAAGAACCAAGGATGAAGAGAACGCTGAGGAGGAGGTGGCCCAGCAGGAGCTTTAAGAGGACGATCTGGCTACCAAAGGCTGGGCAAGGTGATGGACTCCTCAAATGTTTTTGCAATAAAATCCCTCTTATCATTATGGTGTAAAAGTCAAATGTGAAGGAACAGGTACTGTTTCAGACAAATTTTGTTGGAAAAATCCCCCAATTCAACACCAAGAAATAGCACATACCTTCAATGACATTAGCACACAGCCACAATAACCTCAATTTTACATAATATAAGCTGATTTATATTGTCGTTTCACTTTTTAAGATAAAGTCCCATTCAAATTTTCTAAATTTTGGACCATCTTAAATAGGTTCACTTTCAAGTGGACTTTTTCTGATAACAGTTCTCCTTAGATAAAAAGGACCTATATTACAATAGCAACCATTTTTTGTTTGGTTTTGTTTTAAACATATCAAATACAGTGTAACATTAAATATGCTTTTGTAAATGATGCCCAATTCCACCTACCCAATAGCCCCTGCTTGCCCTCTTCTTTGAGAATTACTGATCTAAAGAGAATCTTCAGTCCGTGTATAAATGACATGATTAAGTCATTAAACCCAGGTGTCTTAGACAAGCCCAGGGTCGAGTCTCCCAGGGAGCACGTGCCCCAGCAGAGGCCACTGGCAGGAGGTCAGGCCACCTACCTGATCATCTGTTTCTTGTGGTTCTCCACCTCCTGGAGCAGACGCTGCTTGTCCGACTCCTTGTCTTGCTCTTTAGCTGACTGCTCAAGCTCCTATGGGGGAAACAGCTCTGTATGAAAATGCTTTCAAAGCCAATACAAAAACCAGAGAGCACTTCTATTTCTAGCCAGGTCATAAACATCACTTGAAAACCCTCCTAGAGCAAGAATGCCAGGTAACACATAACGAACACCCTTCTAAATACACAGCTGAGCCTGTAAGAAAATAAGGACAATCCCAAGACCCCAAAGTGAAGAGGAAACCAAGAACTGGCGCAGCCGGCCGGTGAGTGATGCGTGGGTGCCCTGGGGTGCGAGATGCGCTCCCGCAATGTAGCGCATGCCTGACAAGAAAAGAAATAAGAATACTACACAGGAGGCTGACCCCGCTCTTAGACATCATGGGAATATAAAAAACTGCATACTTTCCAAACTGCCCTTGAAAATCCCTTTGCAAGGCAACACGCAGGACACAGACATACTGTTTCTGGGCGTCCAAATTGCCAGTTTTGCCACCAGCTTTGGAACAGACTGTCTTCTTGTGTTAAGCAACGACAGTTGTTGGCAATACGAAGCACAAGGCTTTACACCCCAGCGCCACATGCAGGGAGACTGGGTGCCCAACAACCACCCAGAGATGGGCAGATCCCTGCCACCTATGTCACCCTCCCTGAAGGCGCAGCAGCAGAAACACCTATGCTATCCAAACTGGTACTTCTCGCATCGTTGTTTTTGAGATGGTACATACACTGGAGTCCAAGTCAGGAGCACTGTATGTGCATATGATGTGACTACGAAACAGAACGAAGAGGCTGGGCAAAGCGACAGCCTGAAAAAAATAATCCAGGGGACACTGATGATAGATTGGGGTGAATGGGTTGGAGAGAGTGGGAGAGAAAAGAAAGCAGTTCAAGTGACCTCAGAGTTTTTAAGTTGGAAAATTCCAAGGACAACGGTGTCCCCACCATCCACTTAACACAGCAGGCGGTGCTCTGCACATCAAGGTTCCTAGTTTTAACCCGGAGATCAGGTTAGTACAGTTACCCTCACTGTCTGAACGTTTGTTGAAGAACCTGGACAGCTCTCAGGCAGAGGTCAGTCCGAGGACCGAGCTCCCTTCCTTGTTCCCGATTCTTAGCATCTGGTTCTGCAACTGCTCACCTGGATTCTGTGCCGCAACTCTTGAAACTTCTCTTTCACTTTAGTATTCAGTTCAGTAAGTGCGCTTAGTGGTCCTGAACAATCTCGAATATCCTAGGAGACAATGAAGAGATGATGGGGCCTTTCACAAGGCAATGAAACAGCACCATCTATACAGTGTGAGCGGGCTTACACCACAACTAAGGTTGGCCCATCGACTGTAATTCATCCTGATCTGTGCAGTTTACCTCTGCAGCACAAGCAGACACATTGTTATTTACACTTTTCTCATCCCTCTTTCACTTAATCTTGAATAGGTAACATAAAAGCATAGAAAGAAACAACTATCTTGACTTATTAGTTCCTTAAGTTTAACAAAACACCACGTGGCAAGTATGAAAGCCTTCAAGTAGCTTGTGTGTTCGACTAAAATGGAAATCCAAAACTGATACTACTAACTTTAGATCTTTGAAAACCAGGGTGCTAAATTCCTGGCATCATATGACAAGATTAACTTCAATCTGATGTCACAAACCATCTATTAGAAATCACAGCGTTTATAGACTTATTCAAGGATAGGTTTAGAATTTGTTTCTGGACAGTCAGGATTATTGGAGGCAGGTTTTAGAGCAGGCCATGTGGCTTCAGATTCTGGCTGTGTATTTATTAGCTGTGCAATCTTGAAAAAAAAATCACTTGAGTTCTGTGCCTCAGTTTCCTCCTCACATCACCTCCCTCGTAGACCACGTATGTACGTAAAGCACTTAGCAGAGGAGCTGAAACACAGTAAGAGTGCAATGAATATAGCTATAATCAATCTTTCTCATTAGGTTTTAGAACCGACCCGACGTTTTGTAGCTTACACACGGCAGAAGGGAAGTTCAAGAGTACACGTTCACATTGTTTCCTCACTTGTTGTCTGGTTTACTCATTAAATCACACTTCCTGGCACCATATGATAAACCACGAATGAGGTTTATTTTGCATCTGGTTTCTGTGGGGGCCCTACTTTCCTTCACTTTTTGCCCCAGCTAGTTGCAAACTGAATCTACATCTAATGTTTAGTAACATTTGTTGGAAATGGAAACGATTTGCCTAAAACCACGGTTTAAAACTCTTGGTCTCTTTTTGCTAAACCTAAGGAACCATTTTTACATTCCTGGCTCTTGCCCACGCCCACTGGTGTATTGCACTACTGCCTTCTACCCTTACGTGGCCTAAGCCAAAGCACCTCAATGGCCTAAGCCCCTTCTCCAGGCTGGCTTTCCCCGTCCAGGTCCCAGTTCTGCCACTATCTGCCTTCGGATTCATGCCTTGCCACTTTACTCGATTTCCTCATTTACAAAAATCACAACTACGGTCCAGGTGACGTTCATTTCACCCGGTGCCTCGCCCATGCCAGGTGGCCTTGGGTGTACGGGGCACCAGACTCAGCGGCGCCGGCCAGCAGGGGGCGGGGCGAACGCCTCCAGAACGCTACCAAACGGTGGGGACGGGGGTCACAAGGCGGGGCTCGACAGGGTGACAGGCGCCTTGGGAGGTGGTCCAGGGCAAGGCGACAGCCAGGGGTCCGTATGGGAAGGGCCAGCGGGCCACAGAGGGGGAGCCTGGTCAGGGGCAAGGGACATGGAGGTGTCCCGGCACCTGGATGGAGGCTCAAGACCAAAAGTCAAGGGGAAGGGACCAAAGGGGGCCAGAGAGGAGGTAGCCGGCCACAGAGCGGGGCCAGCGCCCAGGGAGACCTGACCAAGCGGGGGAAGCTCGGGAGCCCGCGGAGCTCACAGGAGGCCAGCGGGGCTCGGGTTTAGGGCAGCTGGCGCCCAGCAGGGGCCCTGGGAACCAGTACCTGGATAAGCGCCTTCACCTCCAGGTCGAATTTGACAATCTCTTGGTTACAGATCCGGACGTGGACATCTTGGGTAGCCGCCATGTTGGAGACGCCGGCTACGGGCAGCGGCGGTGGCCAAGTTCAAACGCGTTTTCGAGCCGCCGGGTCTTGAGACAGCGCCCCCTAGAGACCGGCCCGAGGGTGGCGGCGCCGAATCGTGGGGACTTTCCTCCACACTGGGGGGAGATCGGCCTCGCCTCTTCGTGTGGTCCTAAAAAAATGGAGAGGAAGAGAAGGGGGATATCAAGAACGCTTTCATGGTGGCCTCGCCCCATCTTCCGCCGTACATCCATTCTAATGATTACAGATGTTTTGCATAGAGAGGGAAAAAAAGAAAGACTGGAAGAAAAGTCTCATTTGGGATGTCTCTGGAAGATGGCATTGACAATTTTTATATTTCTTGAAGCTTTCTTGTATGTTTCATAGTTTACAGTGAACCTACATCACGTCTCTGTGCCTCAGTCCCCTCAGAGGCCACCTGGTGGTAAGCACAGGGTTGGCTGCAGGATTCAGTAAGATATGAGAAGAACCCAGCACAGTGTGGAAGGTGGCCTCTGGGAGGAGCGCAGCGCTCACTGGCTGCTGTTATTATATTACTGACATTTTTGGAGCACTTCCTATGTGCCAGGCACTTGTACTAAGAGCTATACATGCATCATCTAACTTAACTCTCACAACAGCCCTATGAGATAGAATTATTCCTATTTTACATGCGAGGAAGCCTGCGCAGGGAATGACGACTTGCCCAGCACAAATGGAATTGCCAGGTCCAAGGACACGTGCATTTAAAAATTCTGATCCATGCTACTGAACTGCTCTTCACAGAGGTTGTATCTGTGGGAGTTTACACTCCCACCAGCATGTGGTACAATGCCTGCTTCCCACCCGGCAGCATGGTGTGTTAAACACTGGGATGTTTGCCAATCTGATTAAGGGAAAACTGCCATTTAAAAATTTGCATTTCTCTTATCATGAATGAGGTTGAGAACTATTTGTATTTTCTGCTCATTTCTCTATGGGTTGTTGGTCTTTTTCCTGTCAATTCCCAGGAGCTCTTTATATATGATTAGCCCTTAGCCATGAGCTTTTTTCTTAGTATACAGAATTTTGAGTTGGCTTAGTGTTTTGTGGCCTTTTTTATTTTTTTACTTAATTTTTGTTTCACATAGACTTTATCAGTCTTCATTTATGACTCCTGGATTTGCGATCCAAATTAGAAAGGCCTTTCCCCACCAATAAGAATTGTTTGTATGGTTTCTTCTTCTTCTTCTTTACATTTAGATCTTTACTCATTTTGAAATATATGATGAGTTATGGTGTGAGATATAGAGCCAACTTTACTTTTTCCAGAGGGTTACTCAGTTGTTCCAACACTATTTTCTGAAGAATCCATCTTTTGCCACATTTACCATACTGAATTCTTATGTTTGCATGTATTTCTATTCTGTTGGCCTATCAACTCATTCATGCACCAAAATGACATTTTTAATTATTACAGTTTTATGTGTCTTAATATCTGTTGGGGATTCAACACCTGCCGCTCCCCCTGCCCTCCCCCCACCCCCCAGCATCTCCCATTTATTTTTTCCCCAGGTGAATTTAGGCTTAAAGTTCTTTTTAACCATATGGGTAGGTCCTTACTGGGGTGGCATTACATTTTTTATTTTAATGTAGGAGGACTGACAGCTTTGTTATTGACTGCTCCTGTTCAAGAACTTGGACTCTTTTTGCATTTGTTCAAGTTTCTGTATCCTTCATAGTATTTTCAAGATTTCTTTCGACCTTGTACATTTTCTGTTAATTCTTGGCAATGTTATTTTAAGATGAAAACTTTTGAAAGAAACAGAGGTTAACATTTTTCAGGTCAAACGTTCTGGATCCTCAAACAGAAGAAGCTCCCCATGTAGGACAGTGAAGCAGCCCGGAGTCGGCAGGCAGCAGATCTGCTCACATGACCTTGGGCCCCTTTCACATCCTGCTTCTTGCTGGAAATTCCTGTGCAATCGACAGTTCCCAATTGCCTCTCTCTGCAATTAAAGAAGAAAATACAGCTCCCCTTTCCTCTGCCCTTCAACACTGTCTAATAAAATGACCCAATTCTAAGCCCGCCAGCGGCCACCTTGAGGGACAGGTATGCAATTTGGTGACCCAGACTCCCAATCGAACTGCCGTCGCCTTTATCCACTGATCTCGAGACTAGCTTTTGGTTCCTACACCTGCTAGGTTTTGCCTTTAGTTCTTTCTGGTTTTCAGATTCTAAGCCCTTTATTTTCCTCCTACACAGACATCCATCTCAACAGTGCCTGTGACTTGGCCTGGTCCCTTAGAGATGAGTATGAACTGTCTCTGAGCACAGCAAGCCGACCGGAGTTTGAACTGGAGCTCCATAGCACATCAGCTGGGTCTGGAGTGAGTCCCCTCATCAAAGTCTAGTCTGATGACTACCTACCTCACCGGGCCACTGACAGCACCTAGTAGGGGCTTCATGAATGCCACCCTAGCCTTCTAGGACTTTCTAACTCCTCCTTGCTGTTCTGAACCTTCCAGCCAGGACATTCAAGTATTTCCCGACTAGTATTTTCCTTTGTGGCTAAGGAGCTCTCCTGGTTCTGAATCAGCATCGGTGAACAAACATCTAACTGCGGGCTACTCAGAGAAGGTATAGCTTCCTAAGAACTGTACTGACCTGGCTCACCCAGCTCCTTCACGTTCCTGGACCATGGCAGAGGCTCCTGTGAGGAGTGGTCTTGAGAGGTCAAGTCCTGGAGCAGAATGAGTCCATGCGAGGTCATGTCCACTTTGCTTCCTGACAGCTTCAGTGTCACTCAAATGAAGCAAAAAGGGATTCTTCGCGGGTCCAGGGATGTCAGGGACACAAGCCTGTCAATTCTTCTCTAACACACCCCGCTGCACGTGGCACCTGGGTCCTCGCCAATACTTGGGTGATAACATGCCTAAAGCCCGCTGCACACGGAACAACTGTGTCGTGCTGCGATCCTGTTCACAGCCACCTCCCTTGGCAGACTGGAAGTTCCTGGAGGTCTCTTGAATGTCCTTCGAGCCCAGTACCTAGCACAAGTCCTGGCTGAAGAAACCCACTGCTACGGTGGTATTCACTCCGTCCCCTGACTTAGGCTCCTTGTAGTCTTGCTTAGAATTATTAAACATACAAATGTTCAAGTGAGGAGAGACTCAAAATATTTTATTACTCGCAGAGAAATCGCTTGCCCAAAGAATCAAAGAGGAGAAATCAGTATAAACTAAACTTACGCTCTAAGCTATGAAGAATGCGAACGTTTATCAATAAATAATTCAACATAAGGGCTGATTTCACTCAAGTTCCCCGCTGTCTTTAGTTGGGAATGTCTTTGAAGTGGGTTATCCTGAGAAGTAAATGGTTACCTTGGTAAGCAACAGAAAAGCCACAGAGACAGGAAGGGCGAAAACATGAGGCAAACAATTCAAAACCTTTTCTTTTCATCTTTTTTTTTTATTTTAAATTACAAAGGATGTTGCATACACGGATGGTTCTGTATCTGACTAGAAGTGCTGAGGGGTTGGAAGGTGACAGAAAACAAAGGCAACATTCGAATTGCCTTTTCTTCTGAAAAGAAAAACTGCACAACTATTAACCAACATTTAATAGAATAATTTTTAAACAGCTCATGCGTCAACAAGATAAAATTCTTTCTAGACAAAAGACAAGACGGAATCCAATAAAAAGTTTCATAGCTCCAGTTGTGGGGGGTGGGGGACAAAACTACAGAATATGATAGCATTACAAACAGGATCCTACGCAGCTATGCAAGAGAGGTTGCCACATTGTATGAACAAATGCTTTGAATTCTTGCCCTTCCGCTCTTTTGTGACTTCTTATGCGCGGTCAGCCCTAGCATCACTGTTAACCACAAATGCTAAGTTACAGGACAAATCCTAGAGAAAGAAGGTAAAAAAGGCAGGCAGTGGAATACAGTGTCATAAAAATGTGCTGGGAAGGCAGATACAGTACACACATACACATTTCTGTTATTTGGTTCTGGGAAAAAAAAAAGGGCGAAGGGCAAGACACAGTAATCAGTCCCGCTCCCATCCACCCAGAATGTAATTAACTACACCATTGTGTTTACATTGTTATGAAAGAGGCAAACCTAGTTCACCTAGAGCTTGGCACACTGAAATACCCAACTCTAATGTTCTGCAGTAGTCACCAGTAAGTCTTCAAAATACTATTTGAAAGTAGTTTTAAGGTTCTATTCCCTCACTACTACCCCCAAACCTCTCTTTTCTAAACAAAAATGACAATTTGGCAGAATTCAGTTCCTAGGTGTAATTTCTACAACTTCAGTCAGTTTACTAAGCATGAGGATTATGCTTCAACACATAACCCCACTTGCCTATGGAAGTGTTAAACTTTCAGTAGTACGTTTCATCATCTTTCCCCAACATGCTTATTCCTTAAAACGAAACAACCATCCCTACAGTTGACATTCATTGTTACATCCCAATGTGTTTGAAATATTAAAAAAACATGGAGTCATCTTCTCATAATGCCCTTATTAAGATTACAAAGATTACAAAAGAATCCACAAGTATTGCGGCACTGTGTGAGACTTATGTGTCATGATTCAAGGGAAGAACAAGACTGGAGTTCGGTGCAAAGTTGTGGAAATGGCCTCAGTTCCATGGGAAATGGTATTCCACAATAGACTTCACTAGAAGGATAATTGAAACCTTTTACTTTAACACTGAAAGCATAATTCAATGCATTCTCAAAATTCAAGTTTCAAGATTTGGAGAGATGCTAACATTCTGTTACATAATGAACTAGAAAATACTTAAACAGAATTTCAGGAAGACTATATAGAGAAAGGGAACATAAGTTTTTGTTAAGTCCTGCTGAAGGCAACTTGAATTTGTCTCTTAGAAAGTTAACTAAATCTTAGCAGCTAAAATATTTTTAAATATATGGAATAAAGAAAAGCACATCCATTCTTGACATTTTGGTGAATAAACTAACAGCTTTATTAATGAAGGCAAACATCAGATAATTGTATGAATATTATATATAAAAAAAGAAATCCAAACTAACAGCATTGTATTTCAAAAGTACTGTACTTCTGTTTCTTTTAAAGAGACTTGTCATCTGTTTTATAAAACAAACAAAACGGGTACTTTTCTCCTAAAAAATTCTGGAAAAATGAAATAATCAATTTCAAGCTGATGAATGGAACACACCTTTCTTTAAATGCAGACTATTGCGAAGGAGCAAATAAAGTCAAGCATCAGAAAGAAGATGTATGACAAATTCATGAATGTCAGAAAAAAGAGATGTAGTGAAATTACCGCTAATCTTTCCCCTCATATTCAAAGACCATTCAAAACTGGTCTTTCATACAAATATAAAATAACTATAAAGAGAGGGAATTTGAAACCGTATCCATCTGAACTCCTTCATGATGTTTTTATAATAGCTCTGATTCTCTTACCAAAAAGGTCAAAGTGAAAGATTTAGGAAGTGAAAGGGAATGAGACGTTTTGTCTTCATGTACAAGTAAGGCACAATATAAAGCCACATCATAATCGGTCATGAAGAATATAGGAAGGGACAAGAATCATACATGGTACAGTAGAACAAGCAATCATACTGACTGAAAAAGTGTGGCACCCAATTCAAAACTCAGACGAGATCTTAACAAGAACAACTGGACAGCATGCTTTCATACGGAGACAAACTCTATAAAGAATCCAGTGTATCTGAAATGAGGAAGAACGTTTTTTGTGTGGTTTTTGTTTGTTTTTAAATCATAGTAGTACTAGAGTCAAAGTTTCTATCTTTGCTTTTGGAACAATGGGTTCATTTGAGGTGAATTCACAATGCCTTCACTTTAAGATTCTGGACTTCATTATGAACTATCTGTATACCATGTATGAACACAGAAAACCTTTAGAGAGCTCTTCTCTAATGATCTTCACCCAAAAATACATGCCACAATTTCAAAAACAGAACATGTACAATTGTTGGGGTTTCTATATTACCCTTATAAGATTTGCTTGTGTGACACACTAAACGTATATATTGAATGACAATAGAGGAAGCAGATTATTACTGGCATTAAAGTACAACCATTTCTAGACGGTTTAAATGCCACAGAGTCCCCTGGTTAAAATGTAAAGCTGCACAGCTTGCCTATGTCATCTTTATGATAAAGTTAAAACAGCAAGAGGATTTAACTTTCACTCTACATTTTACTGCCAGGTTTTTATTGAGATCAAGTATCGCTGCAGCATTCTGACCAGCCCAGATTTAGCAGCAAATGGCAGGAATCATATAAAATGCAAATTTTTTTAACAAAGTGCTTTTCTAAGATATACATACATATATAAATAGGTACAAAATAAAGTGTCAACATTAAAAAGCTCAACTATTTAAAAGCTTTTAACTATTTAACTTAAGTAGTACATATAAAACACTGAAATGCAAGGATATGGAATCTACTAAACAGATTCAAAGTCTTTTTTGAAATGCAAGACCAAAAAATCAAATTCTGGTTTGCAGAGAAGAAAAAAGTATCAAAAACCAGAATTTCTAACAGAGCAGCTAGAAAGGGGCAATTTTATAAACCTCATCAGCTGAATCTCTATCATGAAGTGATTTTCACCTGATTGCAAAACTGCCATATTTAGGAATACGTTTTAATTTGCCAGACACACTCTGTCAAAACTTCATACACGTCCAAGTTACAAACTTGTGCTTTGCCTTCTCCCACCTAAAAAGGAAAAACCTGACACAATGAATTTATATTCTATCCGACCATCAATCTGAGCTTACCATCTGTTCAGTGGGAGTGCACTGACCAGGTACATTTCCACAAGCACCCGGAAATCTGGTGCATCACAGCTCATGATGTCAAAGCAGCATGTTAAGCATTGTTCAGTTGTTCCTGTGTGTTTTAAATGCAAACCTTTGCAAGCTATAGCTTCATGCGCTATCACTTACAAATGGGTGGGGGTGGGGGAGAGTAAAAGAAAAGGAAATACACTACATAGACAAAATATAATTAAAGAATAAATTCTCCGACGGGTAATGGAGAAATAGATATTTTCCCAGCAGCTAGGTCTGAAATTTTTGGTATTATTTTTTCTGGCTAGGTGGGTATTTTTTTTTTTTTTAAAGTACAGTTTTTAAGCTACCGGTTTTCTGAGTTCAAACCACAAGATTTGAGAATAAAACAGTAAGAGAGACAGAATGTAAAGATCTGGAGCGAAGGTTTATAATGCTGCCTTGACACAAGAAATTTATCATCAAGAGGTAAAGCTTTAACATAGTTAAAACACTGACTAATGAAGCTGTTTTATGTGAGCAAAACAGAGCACCTAAAAACTAAACGTGTTAATATTTCTCAGTTCTAGAAACTATAGAAGTCACATGTAAGTCTGAAGAAGCTAGTTTGAAAATACCTGTACAAAAATATAAAAATCTATAAATTTTTTTGTTTTTGTTTTAAGCTTGTGTTGATCTCTGAAAATATTACATGCACAATAATACATCAATTGGAAAAGTGGCAACTAAAGAATTAGATATTTTTAGCTTTTCTCTTTCTTTACATATATATATATACATAATACAATAAAAATAATCTGTATTTTGGTTGTTTGGTGGAAGTATACTACAATAAGCTAAATAAACTTTAAATTTTCAAGGTCAAAAACTATTTTATCAATAGCTTACTAAAATGAAATATATTAAAATTTCCTACAATAAGTGCAGAAATAAAAAGACAGACATCTAAATGGCCACCAACTTATCTACCACGGAAGCGAACTAGAGGAACAGTAAAATAATATTTGTATGTGTGGATGCTCCTTCTGTAGATAATTGGACCCAAACAGAAATAAAATTCACAGTTCAGTAAGATCCCTAACCCTGACCTTTTCATTTTCTTTTTTTCTCCTTTTATTCATACATTCATACAGTATCATGTAAGCTGTGCAAAACTTTACTTAGACTGGCAGTTTGCCATATCAGTTGCATTTGTCTTTGGTACAAAAAATAAAACAATCGCAATAATGTGCAAGTATTTGTCTTCTTCCGGTCAAGTACCGAAATATGAGTTTTCTAGAGCCATCTTTTTTTTTGTTTGTTTTTTTGTTTTGTTTTTTTATACAATACACAGACTCTGTGGCATATATCTACATTTCAACATAGTCTTATATACATTCAAAAAATTTGAAAAAGAGTTGGAACAAAAAAACATTTAAACCCCATAATTTTTCCATCTATATATCTTATTTCTCCTCATTAGGGTTTTCATCATACAAAATATTACCAGTTTTATAGTTTACCCAAAATACAAGGCACAAAGAATATGCTTTTTTTTCTTACTTGCACAGACATTATATATATATTTATATATATTTATATATACCATATTGAGCTCAGAAAATGAACATCTAATATGGCACACAGGCATGTGTGCTGGGTTGTGCCATGTACAAGTGAGATTAATGGTTGTGGAAAATTAGAACAAAAAGCAATAATTCTAAAAACAATCTAGACTGTTTTTAAAAATGCTTCCTCAATTTTTTTTTTTTTTGTGGTTCAGAGCATAAACCTGCCATAATATTTGGCATTTACTAATATCTTCACCCTTTGCTTTAACAGATTTTTGAAATCTGTATCTAAACATTTAAATATATGAGTTCCAATTCTGATGCCAGTAGCAGTTGTAACCATGGTTTATGCTCTGAAAATGTAATAATCAAGTATTTTGGATCATGCGTCACTTATGCTACTTAGTTCTTAAAACAATGTAACCTAATTGTAAATGTTTACATAATGCTAAACTGACATGCAAAACAGAATGAAAATTTACAATGAATAACATGACAAACTCAGATATTTCTGACCAGTGGTCCAATGAGGCTGATTACACTTTTGACGTTGGTATCCTTAGTCCTACAAGGCCTCCGGTGGGATTGCCTTCTGCGGTCTTCTCTAACACTTGGTTAACAAATTCTGAGGTTTGCCCAGCAACTGGGAGACCTAAGGAAAAGATTAAAAGGCATACTTAGACACAGAATGGAGAGGGCATAAATGGGAGTAGGGTGGCCTTCAGCTGGCACGGGTCCCAGATGAGTGCTCTGCTCCTTGCTACTGCAGCCCAGAAAATCATTCCACCCACCAGGTTAGAGCCTACCATTTTAAGATTAGAAGGGTCAAATAAAAAATAACCATAAAGAATGGTTAATCAAAATTTCAGGGCTAAGATGACAAGTAATAATAGCCCAAAAGACAAAAATACAGAGCTTGCAGATTATCATACAATACATACAAAAATGAAACTATAAAAATGGATTATACAGTGCCCGGCTGGTGAGGCTCAGTGGTTGAGCATCGACCCATGCACCAAGAGGTCGCCAGTTCGATTGCTGGTCAGGGCAACATGCCCAGGTTGTGGGCCCAATCCCCAGTGCGGAGCATTCAGGAGGTGGCCATTTCATGTTCCCTCTCATTAATGTTTCCATCTCTCTCTCCCTCTCCCTTCCTCTCTCTCTAAAATAAATAAAGAAAAAAAAATTTTTAATGGATTATACAGTGAATTGACATGAAAAGGCAAAAAAAAAAAAAAAAAAGCCGTATGAACAAATCCTAACAGATCTTTTGATGACAGAACTAAAACCGAACATATATCAAGAATAAAAATGAGCTAAACTCACCTATTGAAGAAAAAGAGCCAGATGCACGAACAAAGAAAATCCAATTATGTATTATATATAAAAATCTGAAAGTGAATTTCATGGTATGCAAATCAAAAATTAAATTAAAAATGTTTTTTAAAAGAGATATAGCTAATGTTAAGTGATTCAAAAAGATGGAAAATAAAATAGTCAAAAGGATACCAAACAAATACACAGTTAGAAAGCTGCATTCATGACTGTAATATTAGACAAGACTAATTTGTGATGACAAAAACTACATTCCATTACGAAGATCTAGCAGTAAGGAATCCTACTCAAATGGCCCAGCATTCACAAACAAGCACAACCCCAGAAAACATGAGAAAACACTGAAGCACATTAGAGGGGCCTTGTTCACTCCTGCATAGTGTAGATGGACACCCTACAGAAATAAAAGGAAAAGACAAGACCTAACTAAGAATATCTAATTGACATATATTGGAGTCCTACTATAAAACAGAAAATACATCTTCTTTTAAAAAATATATCTTTTAAAATTGTAATCATATATTAGGTAGCTAAAAAAAATCCCAATAAATCACAAAAAACAGAAGCTAATAATAAAACTAGAAAATAATAATCCCTACCTTCTGAAAAATTTTAAAATTCTCTGAAACAATTTGTAGGTCAAAGAGTAAATCAAACCTAAAATTTCAAAGAATTCAGAAAACAATTAAAATGTCTCACATCAGAATTTATGAAATACAGCTAAAGTACAGGTTGAAAGAAATTTCAAAGGCTTTTAGTTGTTATTAATGAACAAGATAAAAAGAAATCAATTAAGCATTTAACCAGAGAAATTAGAAAAACTGACAAATTCAAGAGCTGGTTCTTTGGGGGATTAAATAAAATTGACTGTAACTAACTGACTCAAGAAATGAAAAGCAGCCTGGCCAGTGTGGCTCAGTGGTTGAGTGTCGACCTATGCACTAAGAGGTCACCAGTTCGATTCCCAGTCAGGGCATATGCCCAGGTTGTGGGCCTAATACCCAGTGGGGGGCATGCAGGAGGCGGCCAATCGATGTTCTCTCTTATCGATGTTTCTATCTCTCTCTCCCTCTCCCTTCTTCTCTAAAATCAATAAAGAAAAAAAATTTTTCTAAAAAAGAAATGAAGAACACAATAGATATAAAGTTAAAAAATGAAAATGGTTAACACTAGACAATGATATAGAGGAAAATAAAAAACAAAGACATTTTTAATAAACTTGAGGGCCTGGAGGAAGGGGATAATTTTCTGGGAACATCTAAATTATCAAAACAGTCCAGAAGATGATGTAATCTGACAAAGTATCATAAAGGACACACAGCACGTTTTCAAAGAGTTAATCACGCACACACACAAAAACCCACCCTGGGCCAGTGAGTTTCAAAGAGTGTTCTACCCAACCTTTAAGAAAAAGAAACTCCGATGTATTCTAAATTGCTCCAGAGGGGAATTCTGGGAAGACGGTTACATGACAGCACAGATTTTTAATCTCAATTCCCCAGAGCAACTAAACAGCAAAACCATAAACCCATGGAAAACAGTGACAAAGTGTCTCCACGAACCCAAAATTCAAGAGGGTAGGAAGAAATTATGAAAAGCTCTAAAACCTTCATAGTATTAACAATATCAATATTTGTAGGAGACAAGTCAAAAGGAAGTAATGGATCTGAGAACAAAAGTCTAAAACAGGTGAGTCACTGGGAGGCACAGGAGGCCGACATGAGAACAGCTGAAGCTATGAGAGATTTTGTCCAACCGAACAGTGATTACGGGGTGAGCGGGAAGGGCCCACAGTAAGATGTGAAGGGACTGCAGCAGTCTAGCCTGTGTGAACTCAGAAAACTGACTGGCCATGACTCCCTTGCAGGATAGGAGGCAGGACTGATAAGAATCAAAATTGAGCAAGGCAGGGACAAATGATAGGAAAGAAAGAAATGGTTCAGATAAAATGGGGAGGGGTGCAGGACAAGAAATCTCAGAAAGAAAGCTGCCATGTGCACTATTGTGATAAGGCTGGCCGTGCCACAAGTTCTTCTTGCCCTCACCTGACTGTGGCCTAGTGACATTCAAATGCACATCTTTTGCTTTTGTACTCCACCTTGACCCCATGAAAGGCATTTGCCCTGGTTTGTTTGTTTCTCCCTATCTCCTCCCTACCTGCTTGGTTGAGCCTGGGGTCTCACTGTAGTATGCAGTGACTTTGTCTCTCTAGGATCAACTTTCTTTTCCTGCTCCTCTCCTGTGGCTAGACATGAATGACCATCTCGTGAACAAATACAAAACATTTTTTTTGTGTTAACTGAAAACAGGGTATTCTGTGAAGTTTGAATTTAGAAAAGCTATCATGAACAAAACTTTATTTTGAAAGTTCAAAAACACCCGGCTGGTGTGGCTCACTGGTTGAGCATCGACCCATGCACCAAAAGGTCGCCAGTTCGATTTCCAGTCAGGGCACATGCCCAGGTTGTGGGCCCAATCCCCAGTGGGGGGCATGCAGGAGATGGCCAATTGATGTTCTCTCTTATCGATGTTTCCATCTCTCTCTCTTTCTCCCTTCCCATCTCTCTAAGTTAATAAAGGGAAAAGGAAAAAAAAAAAGTTCAAAAAGACTAATTTCACATACAAATAAAAGCATCAAGGTCAAAATCCCATAAAAAGTTATTATTAGACAAAAGAAAATAAAAAGATTCCTACAAACAATAAAAGTGTGCCTAAAAGACATGAATAACCACAAAATGAATTAAAACCATAATCTATTATTATTTCAAAATGAAATAGAAGACATTAAAGAAAATGATACAAGATATGAAAGAACAATATAATGAGAAATAGAAAAACTCAGAAATAAGGTGACAGAACCCAGAAAAAAATTAGAAATAAAAGAAAAATTTAATCTGAAATTAAGGCAAAACTAAAAGGAAGACAAGAGCAAATAAATGTAATAGACAATGCTTTTTAGAGAGACAGAGGTGAAAGGGAGAAAGAATTTTAACATTAAAGATAGGCAAAGAAGATCCAACCCATAAGTAATGAGTCCCTGAAGAAGAAAACCAAAGCAAAGGACTAAAAATACGGGAAACGAAATACTGAAAGAGCACAGTGCACACATGAGAATATCAACCTTAAATGACCCATGCCAAGACACAGTCTAGTAAAATTACTGGGATTTAAAGAAAAAAATCCTGTTGACATCTAGGCAAAAATAACAAATGACTTAATAAGGAAAAAAAATAGGCAACTATTAGCTTTTCAATAGCAACACAGTAGCAGAGAAAAATGGAGAAACATATTTAACATACTCAAGTAAAGAGAATATAAGTCAAGGATTTTGTATCTGCTGAAACTGACTTTTAGATGTAAAGGGAATACACAAAATTATCAACACAGAAGGCCTTTAAACTGAAAAATAAGAAGGCAAAAAGTTTTTTTTCTTATAATATTAAATTCCTCCCTAAAAAGAAAGACTGAAAAGTATTTTGAAGGACAAAAATCAAAGAATAGGAATGCATTGAAAGAATACTAAACAAATGCTATTAAACAAAGAATATGTAATATAGCTGAAGCAAGTTTACGATGCTTCAGGTTCTCCATTGATGGCATTCTGCTGCGATGCCCTAGGGATGCTCCTGATCTGTAAGTGATTTGTTCCTATGGCCACTAAGCTCCTGGACACCAGTGTTCTCAGATCTATGCCTACATCAGCTACCTCGCTCTCCCTGTCAGGTAGTGCTGGGTCTGACTTTAGGATACCTACCTCTCGGTTCCTCCCCATGTTGTATAATCTGTTCAGGAATGGAAACCAGACAGTCAAGTTTGTTACAATCCTGTGGAGTGGATTAGGGGTAAAACGAATAGGTAAGCTCCTCGACTAAAGTATAAACTGCAGGCTTGACAGCTCAGGGATCTTTATTTTCCTTTTCCCCAGAGAAAGTTAAAGTTGCTAGAAGTTTATCTTCTCCTAAGAGTTAAAATAGTTCAGTGATGAGGTCTAAATACATCATGTGGTAACTGGCAGTATTTGTTTATGAATGCTAGATCTCAAAAGACAAAACTACTTGTAACAGAGAGTAACTACAATGAGAACCCTTGAGTTTTTCCCTCATTCTCTTGAAGCATATATTTTACACATATTATTTGTTATTAATTATCCAATATTCTTCTTACCAAGAGTATCTTTAATGAGGATTTCAAGCTTCTGCCCCATGTTGGGTCCTCTCTCCTCTCTTGGACTCTGTACTCGGTTTACAATCTCTTGCTTGATGGAGTTGATTACAAACAATAAGTTATCTGTAAAACAGAATAGGACACTTGGAGTGTATCACTAACATGGACTAATTTGTTTTTAATTATGTAATAACAGATATTCAATTAAAAATGGAGAATATGTAAGAAAATATCAAGCAGTGATAGTTATAAGCCTTCTTTCTAACTTATCCAAACAGACTAATTTCAAATGATGTGCCACTTTTGATAACACACTGTAGACATGTATCAATGTCCACTATCCTGTAAGCAACTTGCCCTAGTTGTCCTCATGGCTTTAAAGCCTATGACAGTGTCTGTATATCTATTCATAAAATCTTAGTAAATGTTTATTAAATAAATCAAACAAAGTCCTTCAAAGATAAAAGCTTTAAGAACAAATCTCCCCACCTTAAGAAGCTTAAAAAAGAAAAGAGCAAAGTTAACCAAGATAACAGCAGAAATCAATGAAACTGAACATAAACACATAATAAAGTTAAAGCCAAAAGCTGGTTCTTTGAAAACATCAACAAAATTGATACCTCCTTCTACCCCTATCTCCATCCTGAGCTAGACTGATCATCATCTGTATCTAGAATGAAAAAGGGGTTATCACCTCAGAATCTACAGCCATTAAAAGGATAATAAGAAAGTGCTATGCCAACAAATTCAACAACTTGGATGAAACTGACAAATTTCTTGAAAACAGAAGAAATTAAAAACCTGAACAGCCTATTTCTAGTAAGGAGTTGAATTTATCAAAGTATATTCCCCAAAGAAAACCCAGATGGGCCCTGGCCGGTTTGGCTCAGCGGTTGGAGCATCAGCCTGCAGTCCAGAGTCCCGGGTTCGGTTCCACTAAGGGCACGTGCCTCGGTTGCAGTTTGTCCCCGGCCCCTGGTTGGGTCGTGCAGGAGGCAGCCACTCGATGTATCCCTTTCACGTCGATGTTTCTCTCTCTCTCTCTCTCTCTCTCTCTCTCTCTCTCTCTCTCTCTCTCTCTCTCTCTCTCTTTCTCTCTCTCCCTCCCTCCCTTCCTCCCTCCCTCGCACTCTATCTGAACAAAAAATGGAAAAATGTCCTCGGGTGAGGATAAAAAAAAAAAAAGAAAACCCAGATGGTGTTAATGGAAAATTCTACCAAATATACAAAGAAGAAATAAAACTGATCTTAAACTTTTTTTAAAAGATAAAGATTATGGCACAATTCATTCTATAAGGCCAGTATAGCCCAAATACCAAAACCTGACAAAGACACTATAAAAAAGAAAAATTACAGACTAATATCCCTCTTGAATATAGACACAAAAATCTTTAACAAAATATTTGCAACAGACTCTAATATAAAAAGGAAAATACATAATAACCAAGTAGGGTTTATTAATAATGCAAGGTTGGTTTAATATTAAAGAAACAGTTAATGTAGTTCACCATATTAACAGATGAATATGTGATATATTAGCAGAAAAAAAAGGATAACAACATGATTATTCCAATAAATGCAAAATAAAAAACCCTATGTGACAATACTCAATAACCCATTCATGTTAAATGAAACTAGGGAAAAAAGAGAACTTATTCAAAATGATAGAGGGTATCCCATCTACAAAAAAAAGCCTATACCCAATATCATAATTAAAAGTGAAAGCCCTGCCTGGCAGGTGTGGCTCAGTGGCTGAGCGTCAACCCATGCACCAAGAGGTCACCAGTTCAATTCCCGGTCAGGGCACATGCCCAGGTTGTGGGCCCAATCCCCAGTGGGGGGCATGCAGGAGGCAGCCAATCCATGTTCTCTCTCATTAATGTTTCTATCTCTCTCTCTCTCTCTCACTCTCTAAAATCAATTTAAAAAAAAAGTGACAGCCCCACCCAACTGGCACCGAGATTACAAATAAGGCAATCACCACTTGTATTCAATGTCCTAGACAATGCAATAAGACAATAAAAAGAAATAAAAGGCACAGAGATCAGAAAGGAAGAAATAAAACCTTCCCTAATTAGCCCTGACTGGTGTGGCTCAGTTGCCGGTTCGATCCCTGGTCTGGGCATGTACGTGAAGGCAAATGATTGTTGTTTCTCTCTCATGATGTTTCTCTCTCTCCCTTTCTACCCCCTCCAGGCCCCCCCTCTCTAAAGTCAATAAAAACATATCCTCCAGTGAGGATAAAAAAAAAAAAATCTTCCCTATTGGAAGATGGTAATTGCTTCAAAAAAAATCCCAGGGCATCTACATACCTACTACTAGAACTGATAAACAAATTTAGCAAGATAAGATACAAGAGTAATACTAAAAATCCCCTTTATATGCATTTATTATAAGCAGCAAAAAGTTTGAAAGTAAAATTTCAAAAAAAAGTTCCATTTATAGAAGTACCAAAAAATATAAAATACCCAGGAATAAATCTCACAAAAGATGTTCAAGCACACTATACTGAAAACTATAAAAGAAGGTAGAGAGAAATGAAAGACCTAACTAGATGGAAAGAGATACCAAGTTCATGGATTGGAAGACTCCATTCTGTTGAGATGGCAATTCTCTCCAAATTGATCCTACAGATTCAAAGCAATCCTAAACAAATTTGTTAGCTTTAAAAAAAAAAAAAAAAAAAAGGTGATAAACTAATTCTAAAAGGACCTAGAATAGCCAAAACAACTTTGAAAGGAAAGAACAAAATTGGAGGACTAGCAAAGACTAACACTACTTGACTTTAAGATTTACTATAAAATACAGTAATCAAGATAGTTTATATAAAGGTAGACAGATCAATGGAATAGGATACAGAGTCCAGAAGTAGACCCATACATACATGGCCAATTGATTTAACAAAGGTGCATATATACAAATGCAAAAATATATAGCTACAGAAATGTATATAATTATGGGTAAATAATTAACTGAATAACACAGAGATAGATGCCAACATGTGTCCAAAGAAACACAGACCCAGAAGGCTTCCAGTGGCCCACCACACACCCCTGCAGTGTGAGCTAGCTGGGTTCTAAAAGACATACAAACACCATGACACTGCAATAATTATATCTATACGTACTCACAGAGCTCAAGATCAAAATGCTTCAACAGCAAGAAAGAATAATAGGAAAATGGGGTAGACTTCCATTCCAAGAAGCCAACTATTATTTTTACCTAATTCATTTACCATGATTAGAGTGGCCATTAATAAATAAAAACATCAGTTCACTTAACAAGTTGTAAACTTCACAGCTGGGAATCCTCTCTCTGCCCTCACAAATAGAAACAAGGTAATCAAGATCAAGGATTAAGAAAAACTACACAAAGTTTATGAGCACCTACGTGCCAGACATCATGCCAGACTTAAGAAAATCTCTAGAAACAATAATTGATCATTTTGCCACTGTTTCACTTTTTGATACGACTTAGAGTTACACAGCAAAGTGGACAATTTTAGAGGCAAAGGAACATGCAAACTCTTATGATACCAAGCTTAAGGAACAGTAACAGCAAGGGAGAAAGGAGGACACAACTCAAGCCAGAGCTTTCCAACAGTTGCTATAAAGGGTTCCAGGTATGAGAATGGTCTTCTCAGCCCACAGGGGCCTCTTCCTATGAGCAGCCTACTCTGTTATATTTCAGGGTGCCTTAGAGATGATAATTTTCTACTTGTGCCACGAACGTAAAAGATTGAGAAGTACTGATCTAAACCAATGATTCCCAAATATATGCTAGGATGGCTGCATGAAAGTAACTAAGGTGGTGTTAAAATGTAAATTCCTGGGTCCTCCTTGCACAGATTCCAATTCACAGGATCTGGGGAGAAGCCTAGGAATCTGTATTTCAACATGTACACAGACGAATCCAATGAGCAGTCAAATTGTAAACCAGAGATCTAAACTATCCACTCAAAGGCTAAAACAAACATTAGTCAATATATTTGGCTAACCCAGTAACACCACTGTAAAATGAAAGTAAGAAATTACTATGCTCACAAGTAGACAACCTCTTTAGGGCAGAGATGAGATCTGGCTGGGGAGCCACAGATAGAGACACTCACACTAAGACAGGAATGAGTAAGAGCATGTAGCTTACTGAATGGATTAACAAAAAAGAGGCTGGCCTAAAACTGGGCAGAATACAGGAAAAGCAAATAATAAAACCAAAGAAAAACAGAGTGGTAAGCAAAGTAACAGGAGCTTAATCAAATTCTTAAAAGTTTAGGTTTACCATATTCTGTGTTGAGGCCCCATAATTTCACTTTATTAGCTTCATACTGGGCTTTTTTCTTTAACCGACAAGCCCTGTGAAAGAAAGAAGCAATTAGTTCACTTTTTTAAAGTCAACATTCAGGATATACTTCTCTTTGCTGCTGTCAGGCATTTTTTAATAGCAACCAGAAACTACTGCCTACCAATGTTTATATTATCTAACTCATTTATCTAAAATCCACAATATAATAATTTACCCAAACTGATTAAAAAAACTTTAAAGCATATTCAGAAATAAAGCTATGACCAAGTACACTGAAATAAACAAAAACTGGCAATATCAAGTATTGTGAAGTAAACGGAATTCTCATATATTGCTGGTGGGGATATAAAATAGTACAAACAGATACTCTGGAAAATAGTAATATTTTTAAAAATTGCTTTATTACTTTGGAGATGGCTACTTAGGCAGTTTCTTATAAAATTAAACATACCCTAGAGAGATGAAAACATATTCACACAAACACCTCTAAGTGAATGTTTACAATGGCTTTACTTATAATTGCTAAAAACTGGAAACAACCCAAATGCCCTTCAACTGGTGAATGGACAAACAGTAGTACATCCCCACAAAGGAATACTACTCAGCAGTAAAAAGGAACAAACTATTACTCCTCACAACAACATGCATGAATCTCAAACACATCATGTTAAATCAAAGAACTCAGAGTCAAAGGCTATATGCAGTACGATTCCATATATATGACACTCTAGAAAATGCAAACTGTACGGAGAGAATACAGATCGGTGGTGGTGAGGAGTTAGGGACGGGAGAAGGGTTTACAAAGGGCCATGAGGACATTTTTTAAGGTGATGAAAATGTTCAATATCTTGACTGTGGCAGTGCTTATATGATCAGTGTGTTTGTCAAAACTCATAGAAGTGTACATTAAAAGGGATTAATTTTAGTAACTACAAAACACAAAGCTATGATAAAATTTTTCAGTTTTATACAAAATTTGAGTCTGTTCACCTCTTGCCTTGAAAATTTTTTTCCATCAAGCATAAATATTTACCGCCTTTTATTTTCAAAGGAGAAATTATAATTCTCTCATTGTAGTATATATAAGTCTATTTCTGAATAAATGGCGGGGGATCAGATGGGCTTCTCTACAAGCTCCCTGCAAGTTTAACCTCACCTACTGGAGTTCATTCACACAAGTGAACATGACCGGCATTTACCTGGAAGCCAGCTTATTCTTTTCCTTCCTTGACCGTGGCCGGGCAGTTAAGGGGAGCTCGCTTACTGGAGTCAGGTCGCTAATCACTTTGTTCAGTTTCCGCAGTTCATTGCCTATCTGCAGCAGTTTTTTAGGGTTTGGAGTCAGGTCTTCCACGTCAGTTCTCCGTGACTTCTTTACTGCATATTTTCCTTTAAAAGAAGTTTAACTTACATCATTTCATTTAACAAGAGATACATTTCTACAGCCATATTTACCCCCCCCCCTCCTTTTTTCTTGTTCAGAAGTCTCAGAATGTCAACAACCTACGCTGGAAGGGCTAGCTTCCTCTCCTTCCCACCTTTTGACTGCAAGAAATGGGGACATTGTAATGTGGTGCAGCTCCAGCCTTCTGCAAGTCCTTCTCACCTCAAGGTTTCCAGCCCCAGATTCTTATTATTTGCATGGCAGTCATAAGCATCTCAAACTTTAGGACTGAAGTGCAAGTTCACTAGCACACAAAAATCAGGGCTGGGGTATAATATATGGTCAGAAAAAGATTCTGGAGATTTTACCCAAACCAAGATGTTTTGATGCTCTGACTGAAAATTTGTCTTGTGTTGGACTCAAAAGTCCACCAAGTAAAGGCAATCTGTTTTGAAAAGTCTTCTTTGCTCACTCTGGCGCATAACATCAGACTCCAGGGGTCCTGCCCTATCACTGCAGGCAAGAGGGATGGCTCTGTCCTCAGAACTACAATAGACCACACAATCCTAGTACTCGCCACATGGTATCTGGACCTACTTATTAGTCCTGTCTTTTCATTGTGCTAGAAAATCTGATCTGAAGGCAAAAACTAGGTTTTTATTCATTGAGAGACAGTCAAGTATAGACCTAGGTACCAGTGGAAAGGGAAAAATGGCACACAAATATACTCTGGTCCAATTCCAGTGTCAAAATGCTTAGCAACTTAAATCTGTAGCATGAGTGACTATTAAACTGTGTACTGAGCCCTGGCCGGGTTGGCTCAGCGGTTAGAGCATCAGCCCTAGGACCAAAGAGTCTCAGGTTTGATTTCCAGTCAAGGGCATGTATCTCGGTTGCTTACATCAATGTTTCTCTCTCCCTTCCTCCTTCCCACTCTATCTGAAAATCAATGGAAAAAATATCCTGGGGTGTGGATTAAAAAATAATAATAATAATGATAATCTGTGTACTAGTTTAAACCTACTAGTGCTCTCTACTTTGGATTACTGTAAAATTATGGAACAGATTTTGGACATAAAAATAACATTTAAGCAGAAGAAATTCTACTTAATTACATTGTCCTGGGTTCATAATTTGAAATTTGACCTGCCTAAGATTGTAATCTTTTCCCAACCCCTATTTTCTACTCTTCTCTCTACATTTCTTTTCTTACAACTATTTTCTTCCTTTCTTTTCCTTCCCCTCCTCTTTCCTCCCACTACCGTGTTGATCCCAATCTCCCAATTTATATTAGGCCTGGAGACTGGATGAGAATGGAAGTGAACGCTGGAGCCCATTCTCTTTCTCCCCAATCCTTCTGGTTCACAGCAGCTGCGACAGGTGAGGAATCAGCGGTCTCCTGATCATTTCCTAGAAGTGACTAGAAATAAAATCACTTTTACAGAGGCCTTCCTCCCTGTTTAACTGATGGCTCTAAACCCTGGTAAAAGCTATTTGTGAGTGAATAGCGGTTACAGCAAACACAGCAGCTCGACTGCTCCCCTCTCCTGTTTGCTAGGAATGGTTGAGCATTTACATACAATGATTAAACGTTATGGTTTAGTATCTCTATGTAAAGTGACACAAAATATTTGACTAAAATCCCCTCTTACCATGATGTAAGCCATTTTTCTGATACATATTACTTGGCAAGGTGTCTCGGTTCCATTCAGATGGCCTTAGCATCCTCTCTTGCTGCGATGGTGTGAGTTGTTCACTATACTCCCAGAAGTACCTTCTTTTACCTCTCTTCCGAGAGGATATTGAAGTCATTTCCTTCAAATCTTCCACGGAATCATTTTCATAGCCTTAAAAAAAAGAAAGCCCCCGACTCCAATTTTTAAGTTCCATAAATTTCAATAAACCAATCAGGACAAACAAAAAAATACCTCTATTTGCCACTTGATAAATTTCCTTTCATCTGAAAACATCACTGTTTATCACTGGCATGCCAAAGATAATAAACCAGGTCCATAAAACAACATTTAATATAGAAATCTCACCCGGCCGGTGTGGCTCACTGGTTGAGTGTCATCCCATGCACCAAGAGGTCACCGGTTCAATTCCTGGTCAGGGCACATACCCAGGTTGTGGGCCCGATCCCCAGTGGGGAGCATGCAGGAGGTGGCCAATTGATGTTCTCTCTCATAGATGTTTCTCTCTCTCCCTCTCTTTTCCTCTCTCTCTAAAAATCAATAAAGAAAAATAAAATAAAATAAAAAGCCCTTGCGCCCTGGCTGGTTTGGCTTAGCAGTTAGAGCGTCAGCCCACAGACCAAAGAGTCACAGGTTCAATTCCTAGTCAAGGGCATGTACCTCAGTGGCAGGTTCGATCCCTGGCCTAGTCGGTGTCAAGCAGAAGGCAACCAATCGATGTGTCTCTCACACCGATATCTTTCTTTCTTCCCTTCCTCCCTCCCACTCTATCTAAAAATCAATGGAAAAAATATCAAGTGAAGATTAAAAAATATATAATAAATAAATAAATAAGCCCTTGATCCACCAGGCCAAGCAAAAACTACTGGCTTGCAGAGATTACTGGCTCACAGAGATTATCCTCATATGCTGGGAATACCTCAACACTGGCAGATGGACTAACCTAAACACTCCCATTTTCCCACCAATGTTAAGAACTGGTATTCCACATTTAAGTCTATTCTAGCCAGAGCATCAGGGAAACTTTTTTATATACCACTTCTTCAGGTGGCGGTGGTACGTGACTACATGCACTTGTCAGAACTCACAGAAGTGTAGACTTAAAGAGGGTGAACCCATGCCCCAACACTTTGATATGCTCACTTAGCTAGCAACTTGTACTTACATATTTCACTTACAGATACTTCACTTTCAGACTTATAAGAACCTGGTAGGAAGAGATTATTAATCCCCTTTCCACAAAGAAACACACTCATGGAGGGTTTAAGTGACTGGGCAGAGCCTGGGACTGATTTAGGCCCCATGACTCAAGGAGATTAGCTCCAACTGGGCTTCCCACTTTCCCTGTGGCTATGCAGTTAAATAGTCTAAATGGATTTTTTCACATACATTCCACATTAAATTCAGAGTCATGACGATTTTGATTTCTTCTGTCTGATCTAAATTAGTTACCAGTTTTAAATACGTTATATATGTATATATATTTAGAGAGAGAGGGAAGGAGAGAGAGAGATAGAAACATGGATGTGAGAGAGAAACATCGATTGTTTGGCCGCCTCCTGCATACCCCCTGCTGGGGATCAAGTCCAAAACCCAGGCATGCACCCTGACCGGGAATTGAACCAGGACCTCTCAGCCCAAGGGACGATGCTCAATCCACTGAGCCACACTGGCCAGACAATTACCAGTTTTATTTACTTATATATGTTCAGGCTTTTAAAAAAGTATTTAAAGGGCCATCAGTTTTCTCTGACATAATATGTTCACATTTTCTAATAGCAAACACCATAAATTCACCATAATGCACGCACACACACACCCACAATGGATCTGTTAGCTAAAGTCATCACCTTTCAATACAGAGACTACCATAATCCAATAAAATGCAGAAAAATTATATTCTCAGATCACTGATCTAGCATTTAATGTCTTCAAATATCTCTCAAAAGTATGTTCTGAGAAACACTATTCCTGTCAGATATGCCTTCATCCACAAGTTTTATGGTCAAATAAGTTGTAAGAAACTCATCCTGCATCACTTGCCAAGTCACAGCACACATAAGTGTATTAGAAGACAGAAATCACAACAGTAAATAAACCCACTCAACTCTGAGCTCCATGAAGGCAAGGATCATATCTATTCTACTCATCTCTGTGCAGCCAATATCTAATACACACAGTGCCTGACACAAAAGGAGGCACTCAAAAAAAATTTTAAACAAATCAATGATTTGTTTAATGCAACATTTCCCACTGAGCCTCTTCCCTTTTCTTTTTCATTTGATGGGTCACCATACACTGACCTAACTCATTCTTTCCTGACATGACTATCAAAAGGAAGTAAAAAAGGCTTCCTTATTGCCTGAAATTCCAATCACACAGCTTTGGTTAGTGAGGACTACTGCCATTAAGCTGGTACAGTCAATCCTAAAAATGTTTAGTAGGGATTACAAAATAAACTCTCATTCTGGGGGCCCAATTCTTAGTCTTACAACCATGTAACTCCATGACCCCAAACAGTGTAGCTGTCCACAGAATAGGCTCTATTAAAACTTGGGAGCCAGTCCAGAGTTGGGACTGAAACTCCATTTACACCTCTCCTGGAGCTTTGTAGGCTCGGGCACTGTAGTAGCCGATTGCCAAGAACCAGCATCCAGGGAGCTAGTCATCACAAAAGGGCCTTTGTAAACTGTCTGCTGCAAATTAAACCAATCAACCCACTCTAAAACTAGCACTTATAGAAGAAACTATAACTATTCCCATTTTTCAGCTTCAAAGAATTTCTTCCTGCTTCTCACCAATAACTCACTTTTGCATCCCTAAAGTTGTTTGTTTGGCTCTTTCTTTCAAGAAAAAGGGAAATTTTTATTAGCAAATATGAATAAAGCCCAATTACAACCACAAAATGTGTTTCGTGGTTAAAGAATGTCATTCTTTAATTTTTGTGAGAATTGTCCAAGTGATACTAACCAACGAGGTTTAACTTGAAGTCAACTGGAAGTGAGCGAATTAAATGCCATCCAAACACTCAGCATTGTTAAGTAGCACCAAGAGGAGAGCTTTACCCTGCAGAGTGCCAGCTAACCCATCTCTGTTTTAAAGCAGTGTTGGCTACTTAACACCAGCAAGGGAATGTGGCATAACAGGACAATACCAACTCTAACACTTGTTCCCCCTTCCAGTCAGAGCCAAAGGCTGAGTAAGAGAAATGAAGGTCAATCAACCAAATGGTCTATCTTCATGCACCCACTTACCTCTCAACACGAAACCAAGTCAAAGTCAAAAGATCATGAATTTAAAGTGGAGTTAAAAGGCAAAGCAAAGCTAAAACCAGAAGTGGTGCAGACAGTATAGTCCTTGCTTGGTTGGTGGTAGTGGGATTTACTCACTGATTTATCTATTCCTTTAAGCACCAGCCGGCAAAGGCATTTCCTTCCCCACACTCTCCATTTCCCTTAGTTATTACCCAGCTCCTGTTGGTCTTACCCTTCCCTTATCCTCCTATCCTAATTCTAAACATGGACTCAAAGCAATAGGTCTGACCTGCCAGACTTTAAGGACCACTCTGGTCTTCCTACAGGAGGGAGCTAAGTAACTTAACCACCAGCTACAAAGACAACTTCCCTTGCAACATCTCAAAGCAGATTTTATTAGTTTGTTGAAAACTTTCCTGTTAAGTATGAAAAACAACTGTTCTATCTAGACTATACAGAGTTCTAAAGTAAACCAAAGAGAACTCCCCTTTCCTCCACATTAAACTTATGTACCTTTTCCTTACTTGCAACCCCACCAAGTCAAACAACTTGGTTGTATCAAATACATCAATCTAAGCATTTGTGTAATAGAAACACTGCACTAAAAGGAATCTTTCAGCAATAACAGTGCTTCAGTGCCTACAATACAGCTACTATGCCTTAAAAACCTTTTCAAAAATTAAATACCAATGTTTATACTGCCGGAAATTCCAGCAATCATAACAAACAGGAAGAGTTTTCTTTGACAATGTATAAGGTTTTTTAATAACTTAGTTTTTTAGGTAGGTGTTATAGTATCAACATTATTTCTGAAGAAAATAACTTTTGCTTAAACTTGAGGATTTTCACTTCTTTGTGTATTAACTGTGTTCCACTTGGCAATGTCATTTTCATAAATAAACTGCACAATCAACAGCGGCAACAGCCCAAGCATATAAATGCTGAAGTGGACCAGTTCCCCACAGGTTTCACTTTCTCTCTCCCTTTATTTGAAAGCACGATATATAAATAAAACAGTCTCTTTCATGCTCATTCAATTATAGCAGGTATTTTTCTTAAATGAAAAAATACTGTGTGAAGGAAAGATGCAGCAGGCACAAAGAAAAAGCTCTCTTTTACATTATTCATTAAGTAGGCTTTGTTGGTTATAGGCATGAGTAACATAAACCATCATTCCTTGGTTCACCATTCTAGGGACTCCTAACTTACCTCAACAATAACAGAGGGACTCATGCATACATAGGAATAGTGTTTAAGCCAATCAATTCTTGGCATCTTTGCACAGCTGCTCAAGAGAGTGATAAATCAGGTCACTTAGCATAAAATAAATTTAGAAGTAGCCCTCGAGGAATCAGCATATGAATCACTATATGAGCAAAAGTGATTATTTTAGAGCTGTCTGAATAGATAAAAAGCAATTACATAGCCAAGACAAATATTAAGTCATTTAATCCTCAAACTAAGTCAAAGAAAGCATCCATAGCAAAACTTTCTATTTCCAGATAGTAGGAGAAAGGTCAGTCTGGTAAGCCTCTAAGCATTATAATACCTGGTTCAGAGAAAGTGTCACTAATATCATCATCCTTGTCATCTTCGTAATCTTCTTCCTCTTCTTCCTCCTCCTCATTTTCAGAAAGTTCGTGTTCGCTGCCAAATCCTTCATCATGGTCCTCATCATCCACATCCTCCTCGTCCTCCTCCTCTTCCTCAGGACTGCATTTGGTTGGCTGTTCACCCAAATTGTCAGAGACAAAAAGGGAATAATTGTGCTCTTCTTTCTTCTGGGATGAATCTGAGACCGATGTGCTGGCAGAAAGGCTGCTACTCTCTCCTGCTGCAGCTGCCCCAGGACCTTCCTGGGGAAGGGGACTGAGTAATAGTTCCTGGGTTTCTTTAAAAGGCAAAGCTGGAGTGGCATGACCCTGAAGAGGCTCCATCCCTTTCTTTTCTGGTCTCTTTGCTACCGCCCCACAGTAGCAGGTGTTCTCTTTTGCTGCGTCTGCATGAACCTGGCTCAACGATGGCCGGCTCTGCTGCACTGGGTTGATCTTTACTTTTGCCTTTTTTACATAGTCTTTACATTCAACGTGAAAGTTCACCTTTTCAGTATGATACATGTTGGTCTTCACCATGATTTGTGTGCTTGAAGTGGGTTTACTGGCTTTTTGAACACAGTCTGACAAAGGGACCTCAGCCTGAAGAGTCTTAGAAGAACACACAGGGGCAGCTGCTCTGCTTGAGATCTTTTTACCAGGGAATGAAGAGGGCAAAGGATTTTGTTTGACACTGAAAAGTGAATCCGGGTAATACAGGGAGTCAGAAACAGACTGAGAGTCTTCACTATTAAGCTGGGCCAAAGTTGGAGTTTTACTTATGACCTCTTCATCCTGGTAAGGGCTGGAAAAGTCATCAAGACCCAAGTAATCCACTTCTTTTGTTCCCCAGATGTCACAGCTGGTTAGTTTGGTGTACTTCGTTAAGTCTTCACAGTATGTATCCCACTGTTCCCAGTTTGAGGTTAAAGCACCCTCATTATCCAGGACATCTGTGAAAGACTCCAGATTTTCAATGTCTTTGCAGTCCTCTAAAGAAAGGAAGTTGTCTCTAGGATTCTGTTGGTAGTTCATTTCTCTATCCTAAAAAAATGTTTTAAAAAAATTACACACCATATTTTAGGAAATATTCACCTCCATCCACTTTCATATATCAAATTGATAAACCAGTACTTGAACTCTGGCCTGTTTTATTTTAAGATAAAGGCTAGTTACATGAAACTTTACCATTCCATATACTATTTCCTTGGGCAAGAAAAAAAAGAGGGAAAATATGTCCCTTGAGAGGTTTAAGTATGGTCCAAATATCAAGGCCTCTTAAACTTTCCTATAAACACTCTTTCTGGAAAAAAAAAAAGTTTACATTTACTGATCTTTGACCTAGAAGAATTTGGGGACCTCCTTAGAAACAAGCTTCAATTACAAAGCAAACAGTGAAGACCTTACCTTCATCATAGAAGAATCTGCCTTCTTAAATGAGAACTTAAAGTTAGAGACAAAGAGCAATCCCAAGAGAGTTGGAACTCAGCCACAGAAGATGATCTTTGGTAAGACTTTGTAACAACTCTTGGGCTTGGCAAATAAAATACTCCTTATGAATAGAGAGGCAATTTTTAAAATGTGAGTAAGACTGTGCAGCCATTACAAAGAATGCAGTTAAGCTCTAATGGACTAACATGAAAGGCTGCTTGCCATATATTTTTATGTTAAAAAGCAGAAATTGCTTGGAATTGCTATTTTTTGTCTGTCGTTCTCTATGTCATATGCT
The DNA here is from genome assembly GCA_030848825.1 of Tadarida brasiliensis. Taxonomy (NCBI): domain Eukaryota; kingdom Metazoa; phylum Chordata; class Mammalia; order Chiroptera; family Molossidae; genus Tadarida; species Tadarida brasiliensis. The sequence continues at coordinate 118,286,291 of CM061259.1, read as the reverse complement.
TTGCTCAATATTATCATTCCTAAATTTTTCAGTTGAAAAGTCCTCTAGCATTTTAAGCGTATTAAAAAAAGACAGCTTGCCCCAGCCTGTTTGGCTCAGCGGTTAGAGCATCGGCCCTCGTGGGTTCAATTCCCAGTCAAGGGTACGTACCTGAGTTTCAGGTTTGATCCCAGCCCCAGTCAGGGTCATGCAGGAGGCACACAATCAATGTGTCTCTCTCACACTGATGTTTCTCTCTCTCTCTCTTCCCCTCCCTCTCTTCCACTCTATCTAAAAATCAATGGAAAAGTATCCTTGGGTGAGGATTAACAACAACAAAAAAAGACAGCTTCCCATTCTCCTCATCAAAAATCAGACTAAAGATATTTGGAAAACCTTTCCTCTTACTATTTTCTTCTTTCTTTTTTAATCCTCACCTGAGGATATTTTTCCATTTATCTTCAGATAGAGAGGGAGGAAGGGAGGGAGGGAGGGAGAGAGAGAAGAGAGAGACATTGATGTGAGACACATCGACTGGTTGCCTCCTGCACGACCTGGACCAGGGCCAGGGACTGAACCACAACCGAGGTATGTGTCCTTGACCAGAATTGAACCCACGACTCTTTGGTCTGCGGGCCGACACTCTAACCACTGAGCCAAACCGGCCAGGGCATCCTCTTACTATTTTCAATGGGTTCATACATCCTTCTAAAATTACTAGACTGACAGTCACAAGAATCAGATTTGGCCTAATCACATCCTTTTTGTCTTTTGGGCATTTATAAATAAAAAAACTCTTATCAAAACACTTTTACTGCAAATCAAAGAATAACACAAGCAAATGTTACTTACCAGTTCATACATGAAATCTGGATCTGAACTGTTTGCTAAGAGATCTGTGCTCATCAAAGTCTGTTCCGAAAAAGTGTGGCTTCGAAAGGCATCCCCAAAAGGCGGATCCATTCCGCTTACACTAGGCTACAACAAAGAGATTTTAATTTTAAAATGTGAAAGACTACTCAAGACCAATTTATTACACATACCTACACCTACTATTTTCAGAAAACAATTCTGTTTCTTCTACTATTTAGTACATTTAAGAGATTTAGCTAGCATTAAACGGGGGCTTATATTAGGAAAATAACTAAGATGCAAAAAAAAGAAAGAAATAGAGTGGCAATTGTTCATAATACCTGACCTCTAAAAACTAAAGCTTTATTTAGCCACCAGAGTCAGCATACAGTTAACTAATGAATACTTTTATTAGGCTATAAATATTCTTCAAATCCATCTCTAATACTCTCTGTACTAACTCCTTGAAGAGGAGAACTCCTGCCATTTCCTGGGGTCTATGGATGCAGCAGGTCAGTCTAACTCTGTACTCCTGAATCCAATGTCTTGTTTCCCAAAACAAGCTGGAAGAGAACTTGGGCATCTCTAGTCAACAAATGCCTCCAGGAACAAAATGGAGATATGATCAGCCAAATATCCAAAAATCTCCTGGGTGAGATCAGTAACTTGAATGTGAGCTCAGCAGCTTTAATTCTAATTCCTAAAAAGGGTACCAATTCATTCTATAATAAATAAGAAAGGCAAAAAGAGAGTTGGCACCCAGAGTTAATCTATCCCCTTTTCCATTTCAGTATCTCTATAAATCACTCCAGAGTGAAGGCGGGGCTCAAACTCCTAAAGTGGTCCAAACAAGTGAAACTTAAACTTACATGAACGAAGAGGATGGGGGGAAAAATAAAATTTCTCTCTTTGCTTTTTTTTCTTCTGCAAGTTTCTGCTGAATCTTTAAGAAACTATTAGTCTATCTGCTTACATTTTTGTATTCAAATACCTTCCACCTACTACTACAGACTATCACACATACTCTCTCATCATGTTTTCCGTCATTGGGATGTCCCGTCCCATCCCATTCTTTTCTTTCTCTGATTTTCCTCAACCCTAGCAGACTACAAACTTAAACTAAGTGTTTTATAGCCCTAAATTCAAGTACTCAACAAACAGCAAGTTAAACCTTGAATGGGAAAGAACTCTGAATGGGTATGTGCAGCCCACTTGGCAGGGAGGTTGGAGTGGAGGCAGGCCACTGGTCGTTTTAACATCAGCCAGCAAATCCCTTTTTTGCCTCAGCTGCCTGCCTGCCTCCAAGTCACTGCACAGTTCCAGCAAGTTTCTGATTTCCTATGCTCAGGAAATAGTTCTGCCTGGCTTCACATAAAGCCACCTAAGAACCCCTGCCCTCTCATTATTTCTAGATTCCCCTCACCCCCACACTGAACACAAAGAGGGGAGAGGGTAAAAACTAATACCGAGGGGGAAGGAAAGAAGTTTAGATATGCAGAGTGGGGACGAGCAGGGCTTCATTTATTGTTTCAGTGATTGCCTGAAACTAGACCTAATATACTCAAAGTAGTAATATAAATGGATATAATCATTCTTAGACATGTTTTATTAGAGGTATATACAGGAGTAGGCAAAAGTAGGTTTACAGTTGTTTGTATGGAAAAACATATAATACAAGAATAAACTTTCATGTACTCACAACTGTAAACCTACTTTTGCCTACTCTTGGATATGTGGGTATAGGTGTAAGTGTATGCGTATGGAAGACATACACCATTTCCTTTTAACTACTTTAAAATTCAACAGGAGTGAAAAGAAACAACTGGGAAATAGAAGGACAGAGAAGATGAAAACAGGCATTCTGTGGCAGATTAATTTTCAGGGGAGTTGGTTTAGTCCCCATAAAGCCAGCAGATCTGTCCACCTTCTAACTTTTTATTCATCATGTTCCCCGTGCCAAGCTCATTAAACTTCAAAGCTGTATAGCAAAGCAGGAAATAGAAGCAATGGAAAGAACTTGTCTTCAAAACTAGCTGAGATCAGAAGGAAAATGTCTTAAAAGGTAGTGTATCAAGTTGTGTTAAGAACTGGAGAACTTACAGAAGCAATGACATTGACTTTCTGCCGTGGGAAAATAGAAAGCCTTGCACCTGCTCTGGATGATTTACCTGAGGCATTTCCAAGCCCAGATCCTGTAAGTCCGATCCCAAACTTCTTTTTTTTCTCGTTTGTAAATTCCTTTCCAGCTTTACTTTTAATTTCAGGATCAAAGATGATTTTCACAATAAATGGCAGGTTTCCCCAGAGTGCCTTCACTTCAACTGCTTGGATCCCTGCTTTTCTTTTCTGTGTGAATCTGTCAAACAACAACACACAGTAACTTCACTGAGCACCATTAAAAACAAGTTGACCTTTCAAAACGACCTTAACAAAGAACACTTTAAAAGGAGTAAGTCTTGTGGTTGCAATATCAAGAATTTGGTCTTTTCTACCAACTATTCTGAAATTCACCATTCCTTCCTTTATTGGTTTCTAAAATAGAATTGGTCAACAAGCAACTAGAGACATTAAAAAAAAACCTGAGATATTAACAGGCCAATTTTTCCTGCGATCTATTATTCTTTTTTTTTTTATTTTGTTTTTTTTTTTATCCTCACCCAAGGACATTTTTTCATTTTTTGTTCAGATAGAGTGGGAGGGAGAGAGAGGAAGAGAGAGAGATAGAAACATCGATGTGAAAGTGACACATCGAGTGGCTGCCACCCGCACGACCAACCAGGGCCGGGGACAAACTGCAACCGAAGTACATGCCCTTAGCGGGAACCGAACCCGGGTCTCTCTGGACCGCAGGCCGACACTCTAACAGCTGAGCCAAACCGGCCAGGGCTGATATATTATTCTTAATGTTAAAGTAAAGCTCCCATTCACTTTATGTTCCGTATGAGAAAACATGTCGCAACATTTAATTCCATCTATTGTATAATCATCACTGATAAGTTCATCTACATTTCATATAGCTCATAAAGCTACAAGAAGAGCAATGAATACATTATAGTGAACGACGTAATTTAACATATCCTCTACATTAAATAAAATCATATTTGTAATGGTATGTGCAACATTATTCTTTCAGTTATAAATGAAAGCTGTCCTTGGAGTAAGAATTATTCAATTAAGTTTTAAACACGTGTATGCTGAGTGGGGAAACAGGGGCAAGGACTATGCAGAGTGGTTTTCAGGGTTAATTTAAACAATGACTGCAAATCACTTGGCACAAGGTCTTGACTGTGGGAGGGACTTAAATGTTAGTTCCCTTTTCCCTCCTCTGTGAAGGCCTTAATCAATAGGAACTAAACAGCTATACCCATTTCATCATCTTTTCCTAGATCACTGGTCCTCAAAGTGTGATCCCAGTACCAGCACCATCAGCATCAACCTGGAAATTAGTTAGAAGTACAAAACCTTGGGCCCTAGCCCAGACTTACTAAAGCAGGAACTCTGGAAGTGGGGCCCAGTTATGTTTTAACGAGCCTTCCAGATGACTCTGATCCTCCCTAAAAGCTGAGAACCACTGCCTACACTGAACTCCTTGCTCTCATTCAGTCTAGATGCAGTATCATTTCTTAGACTGATGTAAGAGCCAATTTAAGCTGAGCTGCCCTCTATAATTAATACACTGTCTAGGCTAAAAGGTTAAAGTGGTACATTATTTCAAAGATCTTTTGCTGAATAAGTAAGAGATAGGCAACAAGGGACTCAATCATTGTTCTTAATTAGATTAATACATTGATTGACTACCATTTGTATTTCCTGGTTCTTCATTGGGCTCTCCCCTCTGGTGGGTTGTCATTCTGAGCTCTTTGTTCTAGCCTGGGAAACACCATCAAGTACCCAGACTGGGCCTAGAAATAGAATTGGTTATGCATCTCAATCTAGTGCTACAGTCTAAGTGGATTGATCTCTGCTCCTGCCAAAGGCCAGTTCTGGCCCAGCTTCTCTTTATGTGGCTTCATGGTTGGTCCTACTGCTGCTATGTAGTCTCAGTCCTAACTCTTCCCCTGATTCCTGTGAGAAACAGGTCAGTTGCATTTTCTAAACCTATTACTTAGACCCCAAAAAGGCACATGATTCAAGTGATGTATTCAACAAACTTTGCCAGCGTAATCCTGGTCTATAATCTGGATCAGGAAGAAAAGTCCGGTGCTCTGTAAAACCTGAAACGTACCCTTCCTAGCAAGGGTCGAAGACTCAAGAAGAGATTGAGCTGTATTCAACATATATTTATTAGATCTACTAAAGATACCATCTACCAATAGCTTGGTTTATCAGGGAAACACTGGATCAAAAAAGGGCTAAATGCTAGCTGCAGCTTTCACTTACAAACTATACAACACTGAGTAGGTCAATCTTTCTAAGCCTAATTTTTCTCATCTCTCTGGTTACAGAATTTTCTATGCCATAATACTTCCATACAAATATAAGTATTTATTTAAAATTGTATTTAGACACTTGGCCTCAAAGCAAACTTCAGGCAATGCAGTAAGCAAAAAGACCACTTGTTTGGGAGATAGGAGACCTGGATTCCAGTTTTGATCCCATAATTAAAACTAAATAGATTTAAAAATTAGAGCTTGCCTGGCCAGTATGGCTCACTGGTTGAGCATTGACCCATGCACCAAGAGGTCACCAGTTCAATTCCTGATCAGGGCACATGCCCAGGTTGTGGGCCAGATCCCCAGTGGGGGGCATGCAGGAGGCGGCCAATCCATGTTCTCTCTCATAGATATTTCTATCTCTCTTTCCCTTTCCCTTCCTCTCTCTCTCTCTAAAAATTAATAAAAGAAAAAAATTAGAGCTTAAATTTTTGCCTTAGTTCCCAGACTGGAAAATTATAATTATTTTCCCTTAACTATATAATAGGAATGTGATGAGAATTAAATGACATATTAAATTAGGATGTAGTAATAAAATAAATCTAAAAAGTGATTATTACCAATAGGTATATTTTGCCAATGCTTTCTTTTGTCCCACAGCTAGTCCAGCTCAGAAACTCAACATCTGTGACAGCTACTGTAGGCAAGGCTGAATGTTTTAAAGACAGTCATTCCCAAAAGAGGGCATCCACACTGTAAAGGGTTGAGCTCGTTCACCTGGGATAGTTCAAGGTCCTTAGTTGCCTCTCCTAGTCTCTCAGGTAGCAGGAGGGGGAGAAAAGCCAACTCTACCCCAAGCAGTAGGGGTCATAAACTCTTGTAGTCTCTAAAACTAATGACCCAAGTTCACAACAAACGTATCCTCATCCCCAGCGTTTTGCACCCATTTCCCAGAAATGCTTGGTACCGTTCCAAACATATATTGAGAAACAACCATGAAGAGCAAAATCCCCCACCCAAAAGTGGAAGGAAAAAAAAGCTTCTACAGCAATTACCATTGCACAGAATCATCCACAACTATACACTGCTCCGAAACTATCTCCTATACCAGGGAGCTGTATACAAAGGGTACATCAATGCTTAGATGGCCAAGTGACACTGAGGAGGAAGGTGTAAAACGTGCTTTTCAGGATGCCTTCACAATTCTTTGGGCTCAAGAAAATCCCTATTTTACTCAAGTCTTTAATATTAAAGTTCATAAAAAGCAATAGTCTAGCCCAGCCGGTGTGGCTCAATGGATTGAGCATTGTCCCATGGACTGAGAGGTCCTGGTTTGATTCCCGGTCAGGGCACATGCCCGGGTTTTGGGCTCAGTCCCGGGTAGAAGGCGTACAGGAGGCAGCCAATCGATGTTTCACACATCAATGTTTCAATCTTTCTCTCCCTAAAAAATCAATAAAAACATTTTTTTTCAAAAAAAAAAAAAGCAGTAGTCTAATTTCCGAATGTGTGACCTGAGGAATAGTTGTTCCAAAGAATGTCAGATAGTTACTCAACAGAAGGGTTATGTTGGAAAACACCATATTAAACAAAACTGTTATATTGCCTTTATGCAGGACTTCTTGGAAACTTTACGATGCTGGGTGCTTAACGTGCGTTATAAATCACCAATAGGTAAATAGAACAGATGTCATGTCCCAAACTTATTTGATCATAAAATCCTCCACTCTACCCTCAAGCTGAACTCAAGACTAGTGTTTCTTAAAAAAAAAAAAAAAAAAAACTAGGGGAAAGACTAAGTTAATTCCCCTTACTTCCTTTTATTTATAGCTCTGGCTCACCAGCTCCAACTATAGGTTTGTTTTTCAAAGGAGAGAAGACTATGGTCCATCAGAAATAATATTTACCAACAGATTTTCTATACCAGGGTTCATTCAAAGCTATTCAACAGCTCCTCGGCACAGGAAGATACTACTCTGGTAACAGAGAACCAGCTCTCTGAAGCAATGAGGTGGGCAAATGACTGATTTATGAGCAGCAATGGTACCACTTGAAGACACCCAGAGCTTCAATCTTTTTCATAATAGCCCTTTCCACCAGGTCCTACCCTAGGTTTTTTGGTTCTCCACTAGAAAATATGTTGAGGCTTAATATGTACATCAGACAAGGCAAAAGGTAAAGTAAGATTGTAAGTAAGGTCAAAGGACTTCTTACAAAAGCTCCTCCCTGGGATGGCTCAAACCACTAAACCAATCTTTAAAAGCCAAACCCTAGAGCTGACTGATGTCCCCCAGGCAGCTCACACATATCCAAGTGCTCCTAAATTATGCCCCTTCTGAATCTGAGGGTTTCAGCTGATCCCTGATAGTCCACATAGAGAAAAAAAGGTTGCCATCAACCTCTTTGTAAATGAAAATGTCTTATGAATAAGCAGGTACTGTCTAGGATGGCCAGCATCCCTGCAGATCCCCTTATAGGGCACTGGCTTAGGACACTGCTCCCTTTTAGTAACTTGAGGGAACTGGTTCCTTGCAATGGCAAGCAGCACTCTGAGTCATCCAACATTCATCAGAGTAGACGGTCAAAATTTTTAGACACACCCATTAGAATGGCTATTGTCCAAAAAATGGAAAAGAACAAGTGTTGGCGAGGACATGGAAAAATCGGAACCCTTGTTTGCATTGCTAGTGGGGATGTAAAATGGTACAGCTGGGACATAGTTCAGCAGCTCCTCATAAAGATACACACAGAATTACCATATGATCCAGGAATTCCACATCTGGACATATACCCCAAAGAATTGAAAGCGGGGGCTCAAACAGATACAGATATACCCATGTCCATAGCAACACTATTCACAATAGCCAAAAGATAGAAACAACGCTAGTGGCCATCAACAGATGAACAGATAAACAAAATGTGCTCCATATATACAACAAAACATTATTCAGGAATGAAATGCTGATACATACTACATCATGGGTGAACCCTGAAAACATTATGCTAAGTAAAATAAACCAGACACAAAAGGACAAATATTATAAGGTTTCACTTATATGAGGTACCAGAATGGGCAAACTCAGAGAGACAGAAAGTAGAACAGAGGTTACCAGAGACTGGGAGAGTTCGTGTTTAATGGATACAGTTTTTGTTTGAAACGATGAAAATGTTCTGGAAATTGACAGTGGTGACAGTTACACAAGACTGTCAATGTACTTAATGCCACTGAATTGTACACTTGAAAATGGTTTAAATGGCAAAATTTATGTTTATTTTACCAAAACGAAAAATATTTTTTAAAAATTTTTAAGGTTTTTTAGAATTTATTTTTAGAGAGAAAGTAAAGGAAAGGGAGAGAGAGAGAGAAACACTGATATGAGAGCAGAGTATCTACTGACTGCCTCTCAAACACCCTCTACCAGGAACCAAGCCCACAACCAGGGCACGTGCCCTGACTGGGCATCGACCAGCAATCTTTTGGTGCATGGGATGATGCCCAACTAACTGGCCACACTGGCCAGGGCTAAAAAATTTTTGAGGTAAGAAATGCTGACACCTGTACACTGTTATATAATTCATATACCATGGTTTATTTTGATCTTTCCTAATCTTTGCTGGTTCATGCTCATCATTTCTCTCATGTGAGCAGATTTCTTGGGTTCTTTCTTTATTGTTTTTAAACTGTGCGAAATTGCCCTGGCCGGTTTGGCTCAGGAGTTAGAGTGTCGGCCTGCGGTCCAGAGAGACCCAGGTTCGGTTCCCGCTAAGGGCATGTACCTCGGCTGCAGTTTGTCCCCGGCCCTGGTTGGTCATGCGGGAGGCAGCCACTCAATGTGTCCCTTTCACGTCGATGTTTCCCTCTCTCTCTCTTCCTCTCTCTCCCTTCTGCTCTATCTGAACAAAAATGGAAAAATGTCCTCAGGTGAGGATAAAAAAAAAAATAAACTGTGCCAAATTTACAATTCTAAGAGGTGGTAACTGTCCTGGCCCCCAATTTAAATAAACCATTTGAAGCTTAATCCCCAAGTAAAGTTGAAAGAAAGGGGGAGGGAATAGCGGGGAGGAAGGACCACTGATTTGGTAATTTAAAGGTTTCTACAATGTGTATACTTCATGAAACTCCCTTGTTTGACAAGAAAGACCCTTTATTCCTTTTCCCAAGCTCTTTAACAGACCAGGACCCATCCACCACACAGTCCATCCATTCTGCTATACTCCCATTCAATAATTCCTTTCCTTTTGAAAGCGAGTCAGCAAAAGTTTAACCAAACAGTCCTTCTGATGCTTACTAAATCAAGCCACTACCTGTTTCATGGTGCTGCAGCAATCAGAGATCCCCAAATCTCCAAACTACTGAGGAAGCAGAGGCTGCCTATGCAAGGAACACACTGGAGGAAAGGTGGGGTCATGCTCTCCCTTTATTATGTAATATAAATCCTGTGACTACAACTGCAGGCGAAGAAAGATTCTCTACCCTTCAACAGCAGTTCTATGAACTCCAAAATTCAGAAAACAGGCAAGTAAACTTCAGGCTAGATGGTTATAGTTTACATCAGAAATTATTAGCAAAAGACTTGCATTATTTATTTTCCAAATCCTGCTGCTGCTGGTCTTTAAGGAGGGAAAGTAGGGGAAAGAGGAGAGTAAGAAGGGAGAAGACATATCTTTCCTTTTAGACTGGGTGCGGAAAGAGCTTTTTCCTAGCCAAGGAGTACTTATGACCTTATAAGCAGATGTGAGCCTTCCACCATAACACCTAGTGGACTCTGTCCCTGAGGTCAATCCAGTAGTCTCCTTTTATCCTCACACTCAGAGAGTTTAAAAAATATGGGGCTTGAATCTATTTTGTCACAAAAACTTAATTAAACAAAGTAAGTTTACTGAGAATCCTAAGGAGCTAAGACACTAAATCTCAAAAATGATCTCTCCTTAGAATGCTGCCTTGGAGGAAGACACAAGACCTCAGAATTTTATTCGATTCCTTTCCAAAGGCTTAGCCCAACTTTAATCTTTGGGCTACAGAGACAACATATGGAAGCTTGGCTAAAACGCTTTGGGAACCAGTAAGAAAGACCATTAAATCAGGGTTTCTGGATCAATGTGAGTTGAATGGGAAGAGCTACTTTTTATTTCTGAAAACTATCAACTATACAATATTAGGGGCTATACCTGTTAATTTAGTTGTTCAGAGCACAAGAATAAAAGCAGAGGACAGTTTTAGACAGAACCAAAGAATGTATTTCTAACCCCAGCCACACCTGGTTACCACTGGCAACAAAATATTCACAAATATATATTTGTGTAGCTGTTTACAGATTTTAAAAAGCACATTGCTATACCCTGTCATTTCATATTTGGCAAAGTAGTTAGGGTAAGTATTAGCATCATTACTGTCCCCCACCCTCTGTCCAACCATTTTTATATTAATTTTAAAAGTTCAGCAAGGATAAGAGATTTGCCCAAGGTCATTCAGTAAATGGATGCCTCCGTGCAAACCTATCATCATAAAGACCATCTCTACTCTCAGTGTCTCAAAGATCATATCTAGAGGACACCCAAATCTACATCTTCATCTAAATGCACAAACCCTACCATTTGAGATGCAGGTGTTTCCATGTTCATTACATCCCGTAATCTCAGACACAACATGCCCCCCCCCCCCATGCAAACATTCCTATTCTGTCAATAGTACCATCACTCTCAGCTATCTAGGCATGGAACATGGATCTCAGCTTTGACTTTTTCTTCCTCCTCCCTACTTGCTTTGTTAAATCATGCCAGTCCTCTTTAACAAAGACGTACTGAAAACTTCCCTTGTAGCAAGCATACACGTATGTTTGACTTGGCTCTTCCCACTTTCTCAACTTTTACTTGCCTCATCCTTTTATATTTACCAATCCAATATTTGACCTACAGATCTTCCTGCCTCCAGCCTCCCCCTCTTTCTAGTTATGTCCCATTATAAAATTATTCTTCCTAAACTAACACATCATGTTAGCACTGTGCTCATGTTTTCAGCAACTCTCAAACACCTCTCGGATAATGTTCAAGTTACTCAAGACACAATGAAACTATCTTTCAAACCCTATCTTCTACTACTCTTCTATCAATATAACACTAATATTTGCTTGATCTTACAATTTCCCCCAAATCCTTGAGGTACTTACAATCCCACTTCACTAATGATCTCTAACAGTGAGACTCTGGCCTTTCATGCCTTTGCTCATGTTTTTCCTCTTCCTCCTCCCCAACCTCCAGCCTCCACTACCAGATTGTAAAAAATCTGATGACCTGATGACCGTTATATTTCATGTCTATTTCACTACAGTGCCAAAAGCAATGCCTTGCCCAGCAAAGGTATCCAGACAAAAAAGCTGATTGACAATGAATAGGAAATCCTCTAAGACCACAGGTCCTTCTGGATAAGGAGGTTGGATGTTCTTCATATACAAACAGAACATTACAAATATGTCAGTCATTCAATATATATTTATTGAGCATCTTTTTTGTGCTCTGAAGTATCTGGTTAATTTGAGGCTTGAACCATTATAGTATCATACCATAAAAATATGTAAAATTGTACCACTTAATTTTTCTATTAAATTTCCAGAAAGAGTGCTGTTTGAATTTCAATTTTAAAGACCTGAGATAGTCCTGGCCGGTATGGCTCAGTGGTTAGAGCGTTGGCCAGCGGACCAATGAGATGTGGGTTCAATTCCTGTCCAGGACACGTACCTCAGTTGTGGTTTGTCCCCGGCCCTGGCTGGGGTTGTGCGGCAGGCAGCCAGTTGATGTGTCCCTCTCACATCCATGTTTCTCTCTCTCTTTCTCTCCCTCCCACTCTATAAAAATAAAATTAAATTAAAAAGTAAAGACCTGAGATAATTCTTGTCTAGGGAGGAGACGGCAGAAGGAGGAGTAGGATTAAAACTTATTTAAACCGCCCAGCCAGTGTGGCTCAGTGGTTGAGCGTCGACCCATGCACCAAAAGGTCGCCAGTTCAATTCCCAGTCACGGCACATGCCCAGATTATAGGCCAAATCCCCAGTCCGGGGGCATGCTGGAGGCAACCAATTAATGTTCTTGCTCATCGATGTTTCTCCCTCTCTCTCTAAAGATGAATAAAGAAAAAAATTTTTTTTAACATATTTAAACCAATGGAATCCACAGGTTACACTGCTCTCGCTTTCTCTCACACACATATATACACAATTTTTAATTAAAACAAAATATTCAGTGTAGGTTAAGACTGGAGCTTTAAAGTATCATTTCATTTTAGGAGCTGATCTGTAGAAATCTAGAAATGTAAAAAGGAAACAGTGCAATGAAAGTCAGCAGCACAGAAAGACAGTGGTGCAGGCAGGAACAAACACACTTGAGCCATACAGCAAGATTCCGTGGAAATATCTATCACAGGACACTGGATATACCCTAACCACCTCGGTACTCCTGTTAGCAAGGATCTGGGGGCTCATCCTCAAGATGTCTTGTCTCCTTTCTTAGATTTGAACTTTTCAAAAGCAGCATGAATATAGACTAGAGACAATTTTGAAATTCCCTTCAAATTCCTCCCTACTTGGGCTGTACCACCAGCTAAGACTATAGAACAGCTAGTACACAAAGAGATTGCTAATATAGTTTTAAAGTCATTTCTTTCAACACTGAGAAAGACTGGCTACCTCTTTGACTCTCATACTCCTAAAAAGCTTGTTCGATGAGAAGCAAAGTCTAGATTCAAGATAAAAGGTTCTCCTTAATAATTGAATATTTAGAACTTCATTCCAGATTCTCACTTGACTTATTTTATTTGTAAATACAAGAATTCCCCTTCTTTCTTCGCGGGGATACTGTGATTTGCGATATTATGTAAAGTAGCTAGCCCTGGCACAAAAAAAGACACTCAATAAGTGGTGGCTATTTTTATTCTCAGATTCTTTCCTTGGAATAAGATGTTCTGGGATGTTGCTTCTACCGAGGGTAAAAATCCAAACTCAACTCAGAATCCTAGATTATCTAAATTCCACACTTAATTATCACAAAAACCCAACTACTTGGAACGAGGGTGAATAAGGGACATGCAGGCAACACAGGTCATTTAACACCCTTGCCCCAGCTTTATGAGGGTGAATGTCAATTATGCTAGTTTAATCAGCAAAAGATCTTTGGGTTCACAGAGTAATTCATAAAGCTGCTAACTAGTCATCTCTATACACAATAAAGAACTGGCAGGTACATTACAAGAGCAAAGGACTTCTTTGGAGAGATTATTGCTCTTATTGTTCAAACAATTACATACAATTTATCTTTTTTTTTTTTTTTTTTTTTGTAGTTAATTATACTGGCTTCACCATGGATTCTGGGCAACTCGAGGGAATGGACTTATACAAAATTTATCTTTACATCCATAACAGTGTACAGTTTCTAATAAACACACACACGGAATTTAATCTATACCATATTTGTTTCAACAGGGTTTTGAGCAAGTCAAACAAAAGAGGCAGACTATCCCAACTGCTGGGAAAAATAGCTTTGAATAGAATAAGCAGCTATCAAGAGAAGTACAAAGTGTAACAAGAACCTGTTCCCACCCTCCCATCAAACACTCAGAATGCTTATATCCCTCCAATCTAAGAAAAGAATAAAATTCATTTATAGTAATTAGATTTTAACTTGCAAGTTTGGACAATCAGCAAATTATTATACTAATCTGTAAAACAAAGGAACACAGTCCTAACCAGTTCAAGTTCAGTCTACTAGGAGTATGTACATTGTAAAACAAAAGACAAAATTGGTTGAAGATTTAAAGCAAAAGTCTCAAACTGTCCTGCAGCCACAAATCAATACCTTACATATGAGTTTTGTTCGAGTCACACATTAGTACTTCTAAAACATTAAATTTTAACTGCCAGCACTTAAATGGGAAATTTCACATAAAATTTCTAAATCCTATTATCAAATGCCACTGTCTTAAGGGGGGGAAAATGAGATCTGATAATATTGAGTACATATTTCCAGCAAGATCACTGGAACTGAATTCCTTACACTAAAGTCAGAGTTAGGCCTCCCTTTAACTGGCCTGTGCGCTCCAATTTCTCCAATCTCCACGCAGTCCCATTTTACAGATGGGAACTCTAAGTTTAGAGACTCTCAAAAACTCAGAGCTAGCAAAAAGCCCCTTTATGAACAGCTAACTCTAGGACTTTCACTCTTAACCATTCTGCAACTTGACCTCCAAATAAAAGGTAGTTAATGGTAAAAAGGGTATTTTAAAAGACTACTTGTGAATGTTTACCACAGCTTTATTCACAACAGCCTAAAATCTGGAAGCAATCCAAACATCCATTGACTGGTAAATGGATAAACAAATTGTGACACATCCATAGAATAACAAGTACTCAACTGATACTCAAAACAACATGAATAAATCTCACAAGCATCATGTTATGTAAAAGCAGTCAGAATCAAAAAACAATTTTACAACTGTATTTATATAAAATTCCAGAAAAGACAAAACTATAGAGATAGACAGTAAATCAGTACTTGGGGTCAGAGGTGAAGGGGGCATGAAGGAACTTTTTGTGGTGATGGAAATCATGACTGTAGAGGTGGTTAAATGACTACACATATTTGTCAAAACTAAAAATTGGGTGAATTTTATTTTATGTAAATTATACCTCAATAAAGCTGATTTCTGAAAAGAGGTGTTTAGAAAATACTATGAAACTACAGAGAAGAGTACTACCATCTCTACCGGGGAAAATTTAGGAAAGCTTTGGGAAAAGGTGAGATTTGAATTGGATCTCACCAAAGAACAATTTTAAGATGCAAAAGAAGTAGAAAACACACCATGTAAATAGTCATATTCTGCACTGTAGCCTAGTGGCATCTCTGAATACAAAGGAAAATGCTTCATAAAAGGAAATTCATAGAGATGGATAATTAGTACTTGGATAGATATCAAAGACAAGTTGATCTTATAAGATTTCCCAAAAGGGAATCAACTCAGACATATATTGCTTTTCATATGCAAAATAAGCACACAATGTGAAAGAATTTTTATTTTGTTTTGTTCTTAAATAATGGAAAAGAAAAAGTCCAAAAAGGAAAAAGAAAGCCAAAAGGAATAAAGGTAGGAATGGAGTCAAGGAGGTGAAATAAAGGCAAGGAACACACTGGGTCAGAATAAAAAGTACGTTGATACCAACAGATTAGAAGAGAGAAGGGCGGTGTGTCAGACTTTGATGAGACTAAAAGTAAAACTAAAAACTAGAGGAAAAGAGACCGACCAACCAAAGTCACGGCTACAGAGAAAAGAGACCAGACTCAACACCAGGCCCAGGAGAATTAGAGGGCAAGGGGAAGAAAGGCAAGAGAGTTTTTTTTCTCCTAAATCTCACAAAGTAGTCTCCTCCTCTTCCATCTGCTCCCCACCTCGGCTCCTACCTTAGGTGAAGCCTTCTCATACCCAACCCCATCCCACACATCCTATACACCGTTCATACCTCCTTGACTGGACTAGTATGCTTCCTTCACTGGTCTTCAAATGCTGTCTTTTCTGTGAAGCTTCTCCAACTTGCCCATGTAGTTAGTAGTCCCTCTTCCTTATTTTCAGAACATGTTGTTCTAAACATTACCATAATGTTGAACCACAATTTCTGTCTCCTCTACTAGTCTTCAGACAACTCCAATAGAGGATTCAATGGTAAGAACAAAAACCCTTACTAAAAAGCAGTTCAAAACACTGTCAATTCCCTCATCTTCTACAATTCAAGTAGGATGCTAGAAGCCTTGCTGTTTGAAGGGATTCTACAGTAAATCATTTTAACAAGAGCACATCTGCCCTACCTTTCTTGAAGTTTGACTTCTGTAATGCTTTAAATTTCTCGGTGAATGCACACATATAATAGAGAAGAAAGCAAACTGCATCAGGTATGGCATGTAGCAGTCAAAAAAGGAACTTCCTCTATAAAATAAAAGAAGCTCCTTCAACTCTCACAGACAGAAGATCTTACTGAAGAAAATAAGTGTACAACAAGAATCTGAAGAAAACTGGAGCAGGACAAGAAGTCAGCAAGCTCATGAAGCTTTCATGAGAAACTTAAAGTCAACAATACCCAAAGATAAATAAGTGACGCTATGACTTTGTAACAAAAGATGTAAACGTGGTTTTGGTGTTAAAAGGACAGAATGATGGGATGATCGGGGTTGTTGTGAATTAGCAGGGAGATGACTAGCTTAGAAAGCTGTTTAGGGAGAACAGTTCCAATACAGATTTTGGAAGAGAGGTCATGAACTAGTGAAAAGGTAAACAAGGCTTAGCTGGAAATGGAATAGGATGGTACTGCAGTCAAAAAGTACTGTTGAAGTCATCTGCATCAAACTCTAGCCCTCCCCACCGGGGTGAATCAGAATTATTAGCAAGAAAGATTTTTACAGTGCTTCCCTCCAAAAAGGATCTCTGATATGTAGATGAACAATTATCCCAAACTGCTAAGAAATGCGATTCTACTCACATCTGCCAAACACCCTGAGTCCCAGTGTGCCAAGAGCTAAAGACAAATTCAAAGGATAAAGGACAAGGATTTTTGTGCCTGGAAGGAGTATTCAACAAATCTAACTAACGGAGTTAATCTGAAAAGAGTTAACAAAAGAATTCAATGGATTTTTAGACATCATCAAAATAGCTTCTACATAAACCTTCTTTTTTTTTAACCCTCACCCAAGGATATTTTTCCACTTATTTTCAGAGAGAGTGGGAGGGAGGGAGGAAGAGAGAAGGAGAGAGAGGGAAACATCAATGTGAGAGGGACACATCGACTGGTTGCCTCCGGCAGGACCCCAACCAGGGCTGGGGACCAACCACAACCGAAGTACGTGGCCCTTGACTGGAACCAAACCCAGGACTCACTGGTCTGCAGGCCGATGCTCCAGCCGCTGAGCCAAACCAGCCAGGGCTGCAAAAACCTTCTTAAAAGAAAGGGCCAATTTTTTTTTTTTAAATCCTCACCTGAGGACACTTTTTGCATTCACAGAGTGAGAGGGAGAGAGGGAGGAAGAGAGAGAGAGAAACATCGATGTGAGAGAGACACATCAACTGGCTGCCCCCCACAAAACCCCAACGGGGCCAGGGACAAACTGCAACCGAGGTACGTGCCCTTAGCGGGAACCGAACCCTGGTCTCTCCAGACCGCAGGCCAACGCTCTAACCGCTGAGCCAAACCGGCCAGGGCAGGGCCAATTTTTAAATGAAGGTTTTTTATTTGAGCAGATGGTTATTAATTCCTCCCTTTCCCTTCCAACCAAGGAAAGTCCAACATCTCTACTAATAGCAGACTGACTTTATTACATTCCAAATTAGCAGTTTTTAGTATCATTTATTTAAACAGTTCAGAAGCACTAAAAGTGGCAGGCACAGTGTCAAGCACTGGGAACATATGGTTAAATGGGTAGAGAAATACTGTAGAGTGGGGTAGATGCTAAAAAGATTAGTACTCAGAGGCAGTAAGCTATGAGAAAATCGAATCCAGATTGGAGAGGTGGTTTCAATAAGCCTGAAGTACAAGCAGCCTCAAGTATTAGCATATTCAAAGTACAAGAGCTTGAGGACACAGTAACAAACAATTGCCCAATATCTATGAGATAGAGAACATCATTAATCACTATCATTACAAATTAATCGAGTTACCTATAGTCACCTAGCGGAACAGTAGGTTAACTAGAACTAGAAACAAACTTACAGGCCACATGATAAAACAGTTTTAAGAAGTCAATATGGTCTCTTTTCTAAACTCTCAAGCTTGTACTTGAAATCCAGTTCACGTCAACAAAACTGGCAAAATGGTACATTAAAACAAAGTGGAAAGCTACTCATGAAAAAAAGTATTTGCCTGTGTAATATGTTTAGGTTATGGCATCTCTGCTTCATTTTCCAGGGGAGGGGAAGGGCGACAACCTGTGTCTTTTTAGGTCTTGTCTGAAAAAGTATCCTATCCTACTTAGGTAATTCTATAAACATCTCAGGCACTGGCATAATCAATGTGACTTCCAAATTAACTGCATGACGTATATATGAGTGAAGTGTGTTGACTAGTCACTTGACTAACATCTCTTAAAACAGCTATACATGGTTTTGTAAGGAATGATATGCTAAATGCACCTTTAAACCTCAACAGGACCATACCCTTAAATATATTAAGGTTCTTAGGTATCATATCTTAAAGTCAAAGTTTTTTCAATCAGAATGCATTTCTTAAATAGAACTTAATATTCCAACATTTGCTTTAAATGTTTTTTCAGGAAAACATCAATTTGTAAATGAAATAAAAATATAGAACACAATGTTGCCATGTGCTCTAATTCTAAAAATTCTTCAAAGCGGGAGATACATACATTATGCAAGTGCTCAAATATTACAGCAAGTGCATGTTCTGAACATTGAAGTGCTCAAAACCCAATGACTGATGTCTTGGAACAGGGGTTGATAAACTACAGCCTTTGACCACAGGCTGTTCTTGTAAATAAAGTTTTATTGGAATATAGCCCTAAACATAATGTCTATGGCTGTTTTCATGCTGGAGTTTGCAGAGTTGAGTCGTTGTGACGGAAACTATGTGGCCCACAAAGTCTAAATATTTACTACTTGACCTTGTGCAGAAAAAGTCCGTTGACCCCTATATTAGAGTCAGCAAAGCCAATGATCTGACAAATGTACATATAGCCTAAGAGTTTATCTACCCTGGAAGATGAACCACTGATTACAGTGAAAAAGAATTCTTCCTCAAAACGTCCAAGTAGAAACTCACATGGAACAGCCTCTGCTGATTCATTCAAAGTCATATAACTGTCAATCTTAACTAAAAGCTAAATTTTAAAAACAAACAGTGAATTTAGTTCTCTTAATCTTTTAAAATCTGTCCTGAGTTAATAGAATCAACATACAAGTTCAATGTACTTATATTGTAATGTGTACTTAGGTAAGCATCACCAGAAACCAAATTAGTTACTCCTTTACTTCTTACGCTGACATCCAAGAACCCACCCACCATGAACTAGGTAAACTAAGTAGGACACAGTCTTTGTAAAAGTTTGTTTTCACCTGCTATGACAGACAGAGACGGGGATGGTGAGTGAAGCATCCAGAATCTCTTCTGATATATTTCATTTCTTCTATGATTACTAGCCTAAAAATTCCAAAGGTGCTATATCAGTCATATAAAATAATTACACCTAAATAAGTCCTGCTAGATATACCTGCCATTCCTAGAATAAGAGAAAAAACAAACTAATATTTTTACTTGCTGTTAGTTATATTTAAGAACTGAAGTCTATCAAATAATCAGAGATCATATTTTTACATATCATTCTTAACAGAACTGTGAGTCAATCATGTCAAATACAGAAATCGAGAACTCATTTATTTACCAATTATTATTTTCCTCCAGTTAACAAAACAGGAGATAATGCAAATTCCTAAAGAAATACAGTCAACTCTTGAATATATCTAAGGCGTGTTCCTACCACCCCTAAGTGCTTAACCAAAGACGCATCAACAGCCTTGACAATACCAATTCAGTCACAGGTTGTAAGCTGATGTTGACAAAATGCTAAATTAAGCATTTCATAAGGCCGACATAAGGCCAAAATAATCACGGAACAAAGTAAAATTAGTGATTTTCTAATTATGCATACCATTTCCCCTTTCATCTTGGGTGTTTCTCCTGGATATTTTGGATTAAAAGACAACGGGGTATAAATATTTAAAAGTATAATCAAGTGACAACCAGTTTACCACAGATCACAAGATTTACACAGAAGTCTTGATTTCTGCTTTTTAAAAAGAAATCAGTCAAATCTTGATCCTATTTCTCACCTGCAGGGTATTCGAAAGACAAAATCCTAAAGAACCTCAAGGCTCAGTTTTCTCATGAAGTTCATTTACATGAGCTACCAATGTGAGGAGGGGCAAACACAAGAGGGACTGATATTTAGAGGGTATCCTGATGCAAAAAAAAAAAAAAAAAAAATAGAAACCCTGCCAAGCCTTTAGCTTTCTTTGCTTTTCTAGACCTGTTCTTCTCTGTGCAAAATCCAGAAAAGCAGAACTTCCTCCTCCCTGCCTGCCTCTATCTGAGGCCTGGTGCAGAAATTCAGACCGCTAGTTATCCAAGTACCTTCTTAAGGTAGTCTTAAGGCTCAAGCCCGCTCAGAAACATCAAAAGGTTTGCTTTCTTGGGTTAAAGGAGGGCAATTACGGAGTTTGGCGGCTGGGTTTGTCAGGAAGCGTAGGGCCGAGAAAGAGGGAGAATCCAGAGACTGAGCTCCATCTAGTCCCAGGAACCACCCCCAGGGACGGCTGGACTGCCCTCGGTACTTCCCTGCCTCCTCTGCTCGGGAAGGGAGAGCGGCGGGTCGGGGTCAGGCTCCCCTGAGCTACTTCCTGGTCCAATCGGACTCGCCGTCGGACACCCGAAACGCCCCCGGCCCGGCTCCCTCGCCCTTTGCCCTGTCTCCTCCCCTCTCAGTGACCCACCACCACCGGTCCCCTCCCATCTAACATGGCCGCACCACCCGGCCCACCCCCGGCACAGCCTAACCAATTGGGGGCTCCGCGGCACCGCCTCCCCCACGCCCATTGGCGAGGCTGCCTTCGTCCGCCTGCTCCATTGGACGGCATGGCCTGCCACTCCGCACCGAGGACTCCGCCTCCGAGCCGCTTCAAGCTGCTTTGAGAAGACATATAAACAAATCCCCGGAGGGAGGCCCCTCTCGCCTGTCGCTGGGGCGGAGACGGGAAGGGGGAGCGGCTACCCCCAAGACACCCCTGCCTGAACCCCCCCACCCCCAGCCCGAGCCTCCTCGTCTCCTGCCAGCCCGGTTTCACCTTCATGGCCCCGGCCCTTCCTCACACGCCCCCCTCTCTCTCCTCCTCCCCCGCCAGCCTCGCCTCCCCTCCCTTCCCCGGCCCCTCCCACCCGCTCGCTTCTCTGACAGGCCGGTTGCCGGCAGCCACGGCCCCGGGCTCGGAGGCAGCGGTGAAGGGCCGGGCGGCCCGGCAGGGCGTACGCCCGGCGCTGCCCACCCCTGACCTAGCCTGCCTCCCGCCCGTGGGTCCCTTCTACCGCCGCCCCGCGCTTTTATATAACTGTCCCGGGCCAGAGGTGGGGGAGGGGGGCCGGAGCTCCCGTGACCGTCAGGCGGCAGCCTGCAGCCCGCGTGCCCCCAGACTCGGCACTGGTCCCGGCCCCCGCCCCGCGCCGGCCCGGCCCAAAGCCCCGGCGCTGCTGCCTCCTAGGCCAGCGGCTCTCCTCCGCCCCCCGCCTGGCTCGCCCTCTAGCCCAGGCTCCTGCGGGCTCCGGACGGCAGGCAGCGGCGCTCACCTGTGCGTGTGGGGCGGCTCAGGGGCTGGGTCCGGTTCCGCTGCAGGGGCCGCGGCCCCTCTCCATGCTGCCTCGGGTTTGTTTTGTTTATGTCCTTCCTGACGGGTTCCCGGAAATCGCGTGACTCGCCCCCCTCACGTGGGCCGCGGCGAGGAGGAGGAGGAGGGAGGCGGGGGCCCGCCGGCTTCGGGCCAATCACGAGGCGTTCTGCAGCCCCGCCAATCAGAAGCTCGGCCTGGCAGGGCACCCCTGTCACATGACGCCGGAGGGGCGGGTTGCCGGGAAAAACCAGGAAGAGGGGGCGGAGCGGGGGCTCGGTGCCGGCCACTGCAGCGTGGGCGGGGCCGTCTCTGATACCCAGCCACCCTCCCCTTGTGGAGGGTGTGTGCTTCAAAGGCTTTCACGTCCAGTGGTTTCTCTGAACTCACAACTACGCGGTTGGGCCCTAAGTGTCGGTATGCCCACTTTACAGTTTAAGTTCACTGAAACTTGAAGGGGTCTATGGGAACAGAGGGCATTAATTTAAGAAGGGGATTGTATCGACTTTCTGTTTTATAAGTGTCCTACCCATCTGAACTTCTTAATTTACTGCGAGACTGACCTTGCCTTCAGTCTCCCGTTCGTTCATTCATTCAACTAATATTCATTGCATACGTATGCCTCAGACAACAGGGATCAATCAGATTGTGTGCACCTTTGGGAGAGAAGAACTGTACACAATTTCAAGCCTTCATAACACAGGGGCTTGAGGTTTTCATGGGCTCCCTAATCCTATTAATAACACCAGCAATCCTTTATTATTGAACAAGTACTATGGGGTGGGCTTATCACTTCATGTAGTTATCCCTACAACCACATGTAATGGTAATATACCAATTTTCAGATGGGGAAATAAAAGCTTAGAGGGATTAAGTTACTTGCTTAAGGTCAGGCAGCTAGTAAATGACCCAGCTATCACAACCTGTGCTTCCAGACTGCTCTTTATACTTCTTAAGGTCTCAGAATTCATCTTTTGAGAACAGAACAGAAATCTGATTTTAGTAAGCATAGGGAATGTTGGATTAGGGAGTAGAAATGCTTGGCCAGATTCCTTCAGAATGCCAATTTTCTCTTTGGAGTAATTGCTTTTTTTTTTTTATTGTTTTTCTTTATTGATTTTTAGAGAGAGAGATAGAAACATTGATGAGAGAAAACATCGATTGTTCCCTGCATGCCCCCCCACTGGGGATCGGTCCACAGCCTGGGCACGTGCCTTGACTGGGAACCGAACCGGTGACCTCTTGGTGCATAGGTCCACGACACTCAAGCACTGAACCACATCAGCGGGGCAGGAGTAATTGCCTTTGAAAATGCGGCTCTGCTTTGCACAGATCTAGGGAAGTAGTATAATGTCAGAACTATGGACTTTGGAATCAGAAAGACTTCCATAGATCACAGGCTTCAAAAGGGCAAGGGACTAGCTGTGTTATTTATCCTCTACCTTTCATGCCTGGCAGGTAAGCAGTCATTAAATACTGGTTGAATAACCACCTGGATTTGAGTCCTTGCTCTACAACACATGTGAACCAGCACAAATCATTTGGTCTCTGTGAAGCTCCTACGTAAATATCTCATGGGGTTGATGTGAGAATTGAGTGAAAAAATTCATATAAAGCACTTCTCATAGTGCTTTGCATATAGTGAGCAATTAATGAATGACAGTATTATTAGATTGTTTCAAGGACATCATAGAAGATATACTGTGGACTAAATAGCAAGTAAGGTAACTCTAGACTTTAGCAGTTTAATAACAGCCACTAAAATAATACTTTTGTATACAATATTAATAGGGAGGTATATGTAGAAACCTAAGAAGAAAGTTTATCTCACCCCTGTATCCTTCAAAATGCCGTAGGTTCTCAATACCCAATGAAGGAATGAGTATTTTCCCTACTTCACAGGAAGTAGCATTTTATTTTAAGTCTTACACGTCCATTCTTATTTTCCATATCAACTAGAATTTCAATTGAAACCCCAACTGAAAAACTAGCTTGGGAAGTTTGAGCCATGTTCTCTCACTCGTTCAATGAGATTCATACATTACATCTCCTTGGAATACATCACATACTATCCTCTCTTGTAAATACTATTTTTGGAAAACCTCCAGCAGATGATTAGCTCTGCCATTGTTACTGTTCTCTGGACACAGACATTTTCACCGCCTCTATTGGGCAATAGTTCCTTGGGTAAAGAGCATCTTGATTCTTCTAGCACAAGGCTCTACCCATTGAAGGGGCTTACTAGTGAATTACATTGGATTCCCGCCTTTGCATCTTCCGTTGTCTTGGAAAGGACAGAGTTTTGGCTAACAGAGACCTTTCCATCAAGGTTTGTTAATGACTATATGCTGCTCTGAAATGAATGAAATCACTGACTGCTAATTGATTTGTGTTTCTCTGGGTTTTATCCTGCCAGATTGTGCCACAGTCAAAGTTGGCAGGAAGTTGTGACTCTGGAATAGCATTGGCTTGAGGTTCAGGAGGCTCTTCTTGTTCTGGCCACAAAGTAGTAACCAACTGCTATGCTACTGCCACTTCTTAAGTGCTTAACCTTGCTCCTGCAGAATCATTTACATACTGGGATAGCCTGAGCCAGGAAAATGTTTTACACAAACATGAAACAATGGTGAAACAAAGCAGTACTTAGGACTCCACTGAATTCTTTAAATTATTTCTTTTCTGATTAGGTAACATATACATACCACAAAATTCAAAAGGTACAAAAAGGTATTCAGTGAATACTAAATCTCCCTCCCACCCGCGTTCCCCTTCTCAGAAGCAACCACAGTTTCCCACACTCTGTGTATCCTTCCAGAGACATTCTTTGTGGCATACGCAAACATTTCACCCACTTCAAACCTCGATGTATTTGAATACTGTTCTTGGACCCAATTTGAGCTCCACCAACTATAAGATCCAGGGTGAGGGGCTGGCCCTCTCTGTGTTCCAGTTTCTTTACCAGCAGGAATCTGGACTAGAACTGAATGTTCTCTACAATCCCTCTAACTCGAACGCTGAGCTCTCCGGAATAAAATTAAAGCAGTTGCCACAGGTCCTGACTTTTGCATGACCGAGAGTTTGCACTTTAGGTGTGTCATTCATTAGAGCTCAGACCGAGCCCTGCCTGCTGTTCGTGCACATGTCTTCTAAATGAGCACTATCCTTTTGAATCTGTTTTCTTCCCAGACCCTGCTGGACCTGTGTAATACGTTAAGATGTCACAGCTTCCAAGCTGAGATTAATTAACCCAAAGCTGGAAGATCTTCAGGAAAAGCTGTGTCCTTCTGACACTTATAAAAACTGAGTTTTTTCCTGAGCAGACTGGAGCTTTGCTGAAGGTGAGTCTGAAAGACTTACTAATTGATGGCTCGCAGTTGGCATCCATCCCTCATTCATCTCTCCTAGAAGACATTCGTTGGGGAAGGGAGAAGGATCACAGCTTCCCGTTGCCTTAATGTCTCAAGAGGATACAGTGTTCTTTATGTAATGGCTCTGAGCTTCGGGTTCTTACTTCTCCCTGAAAGCACCAAGTTCAGTCCCAAATGCCCTTCCCTAGTCTATCATTTACTTACTTGATTCCTCACTCTCCATAGCCAGAACCAGGCCTGTCGTGGGGCAGGAGCTTAATCACTGCTTGTGGTCTGAATGTGTAGATTAACATCCAAATCCTATTCATCCTCCATGACTCGAGATCCCACATCCTTCAGGAAACCTATCGCTACCACATCTATTTTTGCTCTCATTAATCTCCTTTCCTCTACCTCCCAACTGAACCCTTAATATACTCATTGCTTTGTAATATTCACATCAAGTGTGTTGATATTATTTCCTCAATTAAATCAAGTTGCCTAAACATGAATATAGCCTTGAATTATGGAGAATGCAAGGCACGTCATTAGCATATGGAAGCCTGTGTTTAGTGATGAGTAGGGGAAGGAAAGCGAGAGAAATAAAGAAACAGACATTCCTTTCGTGTCCAGCGCGTACATGAAGACACAGCCCTGGAAGAACTCAGAACCTGGTGAGACAGACTGAAGTGGAAAGCCGACGATACAAGAGTTTGTAAGAGGGTGGCTCTCGTGGTTGTTAAGAACATGACCATGTATGTCAGGGCCATTTTCTTCCCAACTCATTTGGGTAATTCACTAACCCGGCTTTTCCTTGATTTCTGTCCTAACCTGCCTCAGGGGTTGACTTTGAGGATTAAATGCAGGAGCTGATGCAGAGTAGGTGCTCAACAGTGTGGGTTCCACCTCCCCCCCACCTCCCAGGGGGGATGGGACTGGAAGTTTCTGAGAAGACAAGCAGCAGAGAAGGGAAAGTAGCCTAGCAAGAGAAGGCAGCAAGCAACTCAGACTGTTTTAGGATCCCTTTGTCTTCAGCAGCATTCCTGTCCAAATTGTTTTGTCTGTTTCACTAAGACTGAAAACTTCTAGGACAACGACTGGTCCCTGTGGGGTTTTGTTTTTTGGTTTGGTTTGGTTTTTTGTCGGCACTGAGCTGAATGTACACTGTTAGAATCAGCAACTCTGATAGCAAACCAGGAAGCCAAGGGAGTAAGAACAATCTAGTGTTTGTTGCAGGAAAGACTCCCAAAGGACAGGTACAATAAGACATTCTTGTTGGTTTGGCCAGAAGTAGGACGATAAAAACAGAAAGTGGAGGAACAGACTGATAAGAAGCAGGAACCAAGACCTGGAGCCAAATAATAGTTTGTTGAACTACAAACGGACACACACTCCAAAGGACCCAATCTGGGGTAAAACTGTGAAGCTGGGTTTCCAAATACCGGAAGTAAACGGTTCAAAGAGAGTGCTAAAGTAAAGAATAACAAAAAATTCAGGGAACTGAGGTGAAGTGGGAGGGCCCTTTGTATCTATGCCCCCCCCCCCCCACACACACACACACAAGATATTCACAAGGTCATACATTTCCCTGGATCTACAGCAAAACCAGGGATGGTGGCCATGTTTTGAGGTGTCACCATTTTCATAAAGCCCAGCCCAAGAGTGAGATGTGTAAGTGGGTGTGATATTCTGTACCTGTAATCAGACTCCAGTCACAGTGAAACATAAAGCACATTAATAAACCTGAATGCCCACTGTGGATTCTATCCTGTCAGGAGGGGCAGTTCCAGGTGGAAGCCAAGGCTACTCAGCCTCCATAACGCAGTGCCCACCGGGGCTCCTGCTGGGCTGCACACCCCGAGCCCTGTCACTCAGACTCAAGCCAGGAGGATTCTGGCTGCGGGAGCCCTGGTGAGCGGACTGCAGCTCCTTCCTGCTGCCCCTACAAACAGTCAGCTCCACGTGAAGGCTGGTCTCCCACAGGACTCGCAACACATTAACACTTACTGAGCACCTACTTTGTGCAAGGCTGCAGGGATCAAACGTTTGAATAAGCCAGAGATTCTACAGCCTCAGGGGGAAAAAACCCTGTAAGTTATACAGTAGTGATTACAGAAATAAGCAAAGGATGCTGTGGGAACCCAGAGGGGTCACAACTTGTGGAGGGAGTTGGTGGGAGAGTGCCTCCAGGGCCTGAGTCTGGCGTCAGCTGGCTGAGTAGAGAAGGGTGCAAGGTGTTCCAGGTAGAGGGAGGCGTTAGTGGCAGAGCATCCTCAGCCACTAGCACACTCCTGTTGGGAGCTGGCCTGAGGAGCAGGGAGTAGGAGTTGGGGGAAATGGGCCAATACATTTCACAAGGAGGGGGTTTTAACTGAAGCAGCGACACAGCCTGAATGAAAGACTTGCTTGGAGCAGGTGGGAGTAGAACAGTGGGGCTTTTTCTAACCCATGCGGCACCCCAGAACATTAATACCCCAGGCTTCCACTTTTCCATGTGTGTAGAATCCAAATCAATGCTCCCTTTTCATTTCATGGTGCTGTCGCTATGAGCACCTATACAAAAGGAGGCCAGTTTTATAAGCTGCGCTCTGCCCTGCACAATGGAAACAGTTCATCAGAACTGCTGTGTGAACGCGCTAGTTCTCATTGATTCAGAATAGCTTCAGTGTTTGAATAAGTCTGACTTCACTTCCCCTGACCCTGAATTACTCTTTCTAAGAAAAGTGTGTGTGTGTTATATGTTTGAAGGAAGTACTAACATTATTATTGATCACCCTGCCAAAAAAAAAAAATACATCATTATTTTCCTGATCATAATAGTAATACATACTCTTTGTGCAAAACACACAAAGTTGTAAAAGAAATAATCATCAACATTTTGGTCTTTCCTTCCTACCAGGATTTTTGCTGTGTATGTAAGTTTTAAATCCCATTCTTTCTCTCCCTTAACATAATATTCTATTATCATGGTTAGTAATGTAACTCTTTATTGTTTCCTTTTACTGAAGTGTTACATTTTCACTGGGGAAAATGCTGAAAAAAATAGTAAAATAATTTGCAGTTACCATCCAGAGGCAATGTTAAGAGTTTTGTCGTCTTTTCAAGGCACATATTCCGGGGGGGAAATAATGAAACGCACCACGATGCTCCTTCATTCAGATGCAGCATGACTTATTTAAGCATCTCCTCATGTTGGGCATTAAGGTTGCTTTCCATTAACTGTGCTATGAAAAATATCCTTTACAGTGGTATTTTCACTGTGCTTTTCTTTCCTTTGAAAATTATGGATTTTCTACAATTCATTTCATTCAGCTCTTGAGAGAAAGCTGAAAAAAAGGGGCAGGGAGAAAAGGAACATAACTGTTAAGAGCCCATCTCCATTTTAAATAAATTTGTCTTCCAAACAGAGGAGAGCTCTCGCATAGCCGGATAGGTTAATGAAACCATTCTAAAATGCCTAGTAGATATTTTAAAAGATACTTTAAATAAAGTTAATAAAGGAGCAATTTTTGGAAGATGAAATCCAGAGCCAAATCTTTCATGAGTCTGAGCAACAATTTAAAATAATTTCTCGATTCTGATTTTGCCTCTGTATGGCAGGACACTTACCATTACTAAAACAGTGGCTAGAGAAATGAACAAAAAAGGTGCTCCTTCTGAAGCACCACCAAAAGGAAGATATAATAATCGTTAGGTCAGTGGTATGGGTGCAGAAATCAGTATACATTTAAAGAAAACAACAAAAACAATGTAAGACGCCAATGACCCTACAAACTACCTCTTCAAAAGCATGCCAGAAATACTCCCATTCTGGTACAAGAGCTGGTGGAACCTGGAAGGACACAGTCCAGACACTTAATCTGTGATTGTTTCTAAGAGATCCATCTCACTGTCAGAGATCAGGCCTGGAGCCTGGTACATACCTTTACCTTTTCTGTAACCAGAGTACAAAAGGGAAACCAGATGTACAAAAAACTCAGCTGGCTGTTCCTCTGGGCTTATCTTTATAGAAAAGTACAGTCGAAAATAAAATTTAAAAAAAAGATAAGTACTGTCAGTGGGTTCCACGGATTTTTGTCATTTCTCTGGAAAGTAGCCTTTGTGTATTATTATAATTTACAAATCATCTTCACCATCAACATCTCATTTGGTAACAATCTTGTATAGCAGAAAGGGCAGGTATTATCCCCAATTTACAGAAGAAAAAACTAAGGCTCAATAATGAAATGATTTGCCTCAAGTTACATAGCTAGTGAGTAATAGAATAAGACTACACAGCTAGGGCTTCTCCTAGTCTGATGATCATCCCACAAGGGCACACCATGTCCACCTGGATAGGCTTTGGAGAGAGGCCTCTCCAGCATCCTTTGAAAGGGCTGGATGGAGCTCCTTGCAGTCTGAGCCCCAGCCAGCACCAGAGCAAGGGAACTGTTAAAGGAAACGATTCACAAGCATCCATTTCAGATGCAGGGTCATGTTGTAATGAATGGTTCGATTATTGGGGATGAGGTGAGAAAACACATATCTGAATTTACCTATTAATTTGCACTTAATATTCTCAAGAATTTCCGAAATGAGGAAACAGTTTTGAGGGTCAAGTGACCCTGGGCAAAGGGACCTCATTGAGTTTCCCTCACAAAAATCTGAGTTGATTTCATCATTCCCTCATTTCAACAGCAGTAATGTAGCTAGCTAGGTGGTGACACAGTACCTGGCCTTTAGGAGCTTGCATTCAATCTTTCTGGAAGGTCTTTGATCTCTAATTTGGCTAGAAAATGAGCTCTTCTTCATAGGCTTTATGCTGAGCCCATTAGGGCATCATTGGAAATAAGTCCCAGTAGGGTTTGGAGAGAACCCACTAGGTTTGGGTCTGAGCTGCTGCTTAATTTATTAGGATTTTTTTCCTCCCTAGAAGGCTTACTGTGCCCGATGTCCGGTTCTGGGGGATGATCAAACCTTCCTGGCACAGCACCAGGCCCTTCAGTGCTCCCATTCCTACGTAGTCAACACTCATAGGAATCAGATTCCGCCAAATGGCAAGCAAGCCCGAGTGCAAAAAGCAATGTAATCCAGTTAACTTACCAATGTCTAACTTGGATCAAATGTGAGGCAGAAAAATGGATCAGTACAAAGTGACAGAATGAGGCAGAATTCAGGGGGTTGGATCAGCCAGGGCTATGACCTCTGCCTTCAACTATGCCACTGAAATGGAAATGTGCCAAACTGTGATCGTGAATGAGAAGAGCCCCCAAGCAGCCCTCCACACTGCTGAAGGCAGGCCACAGCCGAGGTCTACGTGCTGAACCCGAGGGCTCCCTGGAGCTACTGCTGCATGCTGAACTCAAGACAGGCAAAAGCTGCTCTGGCCGGTTTGGCTCAGCGGTTAGAGCGTCGGCCTGCGGTCCAGAGAGACCCAGGTTCGGTTCCCACTAAGGGCATGTACCTCAGTTGCGGTTTGGCAACCACTCGATGTGGCCCTTTCACGTCGATGTTTCTCTCTCTCTCTCTCCCTCCTACTCTATCTGAGCAAAAAATGAAAAAATGTCCTCGGGTGAGGATAACAAAAAGACAGGCAAAAGCAACACTCAAGGGAAGTGCCCCTATCTCGACAACGGCCTGCTAGGGTTAGGGTTAGGGTGTGCTGGAGTCACACTTCCCGCCGAGGTCAGGGCTCAGAGACTGTGGCATCCTATGTGGCCACAGTAACCACCAGCACTGCTTTCTTAGATGACAAACACTGATTAAGGGTCAAGTAAGTTGCTCTGATGGGAGACAGCTTGGTCATCCACAAAGAATTCTCCCCTCCCACCCAAGATCCAGAGTTGGCTCCTGGCCGAAGCAACTGAGCAAGGCAGGTTGGCAAGTGAGAAGTGGGCAGAGTGGGAATTCGAAAACATGGATCCTACTCCCCAATCTGCTTCGAACCAGCTGCACTAAACTGGGCAAGTGATTCTCCCCGTCTGGGCTCCGATCCCTCATCTATAAATCAATGGGGTTAGCATGTACCACTATGGTCCCTTTGGCATCAAGTCGTCACTGTTTTGTGGATTCCATGAAATTAGCTAAACAGGCCCCTTTGCTGAAAATGTCAAGTATGGGATTGCCTAACACTCATGAAAACTTCGCGTTCAAAATGAAAGTACAGAATGGAAAGAAAGAAATGAAAGCAGGAGAGCCGCTTCAACTTGAAACTCTCTTTGGTCATGAGAATAGCAAAGCAATGAGTTCAGAGAGTTTGGGAGGAATAGAAAAGTACAAACTGCAAAACAGGAAATCCATTCTTGGCTGGCTGTCAAAAAGCCATGAGCTGGTGAAAATTTAGATCCATTTTAATTTTTAATTTCTTAAGACTAATAAAGGCTCCCAAACAGTGAATTACTGAGACACTTGCTATCAAGAATTAAGGCCTTGTGCCAGGCTTTCTTAATCACTCTGGGTTTCCTCAGTCCTAGGTCTGAGGGTGTGATGATGGTACAATGAACCACTGGTTCCAACCTGCCACCTGCTACCTGCTCACCATCGTAAGTCTCGTTTTTTACGGACAATGGTCAAACGTGGCCTTGTAGTCTAGTCTATGTAGACTGACCTTCCTCTCCAAATACCATAACTGCTCTCTTGAGCTTGCACGGACCTGTTTCCACATCTCTGATCCCTCCAGTGCCTTGGCTAGAGCAGGCTCTCAAATGTTCACTGAACGATTAAGAAAAGTACTTACCAGTCTCTTCAGGCACTGTTTTGTACATTCAACTTGAGTTTGAACTGCAATGCCTTTTTTAAAAGGCATTATTTGGAGATAGACAAGCTTATAAAAATGAGCTTAACAAACCACAAACACCAAGTTTCCATAGAAAGCAGGAAAATAATTTATTCCAAAATATGGCAGAAGTAAGAAATTCATCCTGAAAATAGACTTTGGTGTAATTCTGTTGGGACAGATCTCCCCTTGAACATGCTCTCCTATTGGCTGCCGCACTGGAGTCTTATGGCCTCGTGACAGCTTTTAAACGTGTCACTGATTCCCGTATCATGAGCAGGCAGGAGCCATCTTCAAGTCCACAGGTCCCAAGGAGAGTGCTGTGTTTCCCAGAAGAGCACCTTCTGTCTCAGAGGAGTGCATCGACACTTGACGGCGTCAGCACAGTGAGATTAAGGAGGCACATCATTCATCCAAGTGTAAAAAAGCTAACAGGAAAAACTACTGCACCGGAGAAGAAGATATTCAACTGTGGTGTGAATGTTTAAGGCAGCTGATGGCCAGAACAGGCGAGCCAAGGAAGGTGGCCTGGGTGTGGAGGTGACTGCATCTAGAGGAATTCTCCTCGGCATGGCCTGCAAAACAAAGCCGGGCTAGTCACTGGTCCTCATACCATCCGCAGGAGGGCAAAGGTTAACATCAAGAAAGTCAATCAGGCCAATCACTTACAATACATAGGTGCTCAATAAACACTTGAGGGGAAAAGTGGGCTCAATTAACGTGCAAGCTTGGGTAGGCTCTGCAGGGCTGTAACAAGAGGTCCCGTTACCAAGGACACTGCTAAGCTGAGGATCACAAGTAGGTCTGACTGTGTCACAGAAAGAGGAAGAGCAAAGTGACTAAGATCGATTGTACCAGAATCTAATGAGTTCACGTCGGTTTCAAGGATCTAGCTCCCTTCCCGTCTTAGAGCAAGGAAGCAAGGTTCCCACAGGTGTGGCAAGCTTTTCTCTGTCAGGCTCAAAGAGCAGGCTCCTTGTCCTTGGGACTTGAAGTTGCTCCTAGTGTGCTCCCGTTCTTGCCACCAAAAGTGTAGGTGACAAACGTGCGTTTCTTGTGCGAGAAGCTCACGCTGCAACAGCACCTCTGCAGAGCGAGTACAGAGAACAGGCACCTTCACACATCCAACTGCTAACAGTGGTCGTGCAAACACCTTTACGCAAAGCTTGTTTTATAACACTATATAAATAAAGCCACATATGCTGCTTCTGTACTTGAAAAACCAACCCAGAGAAAATATCTTTCAAAGGCAATTTCTACCCAAGGCTTGAGTTGGTGGATAAGAGAACGAGCTGGTTATGACACACAGTTTGCCGGAATGTTGAGGGGTAAGCGCAGGTGGGAGGGGCTGGTAAAACTCGGATGAGACATGGTTTGTGGCAGGCAGGTCTGACAAGACTGAAGGTCAAACAACTCACAGAGAGATCTGATGGGTCCTCGAGGTTTCCCAAATCAGTAGGCGGAACCAGGAGAATCCACAGTGCAGTGTGATAAAAGGTTCCCCAGGCCCAGGCTCCAGGTGCCCAGAAGCGGACAGGTGACTGGTGCAAGCTGGGGCAGTCCAACCACCCTCGGTGGTGCAAAGCACCCAGCTGCTGGGACCCGCTAAGCAGGACACTGCAAACATAGTACATTCGCCTCAAGATGGGCTCAGAGGACCACTTTTACAACGTACTAGGAAAGAACAGTAGCCAGAGGGGCAGCTAGCAGAGTGAGGGGTTTCTTGTAGCCCCAGCTTCATGAACCCTCTCCGCTCATCTGATGAGCATGTTCTCTCCTCCTCAGCCGGCAGGACAGCTCCTCTGCGCGGACCCCACTTCCAGGCCGATTATGCATTTACATGAGAATACTGAAGAGTGAATATAGATGTTCTGTGCGGTTATTTTCTGTGAAGAACATACTTGTTAGACTTCATCATTTAGGCCTTTTTGGACAAATAATCACAAAATGAAAAAATAGGTCTTCATTTTTGAAAAAGCACAGAGAATCCGGGGATAATTTTCACTCAAGCTCAATGATAGCCAGTTTAAGATAAATGTGAGTGAGCATTATGTTAAATGGCATAGACTTGTGGTTTGATTTTGGAGTGAATCAAAGAAGCACATGTTTTCATCATCTCTGATTAGATGGGAGTAGGGGAGGGAAACTCAACAACGGGTCCATGCTCTCGTCTTATAAAATAAGGGAATCACTAAGGCTACTTTCAGATTAAACTGAGAATGTAGACAACCTGAAGGCCAGAACCAGGAAATATGTTCAGGGAAGGATGAGTGAATATATTTTTTATTCAAAGATAGATGTCAATTTTACCTTTGTTTTTTCATTTCAGATAAATTCACAAAATAATTCCTTCTCTAGCCCTGGCCGGTGTGGCTCAGTTGGTTAGAGCATCATCGTGTGCACCAAAAGTGGTAGGGTCACTTCCTGGTCAGGGCACATACCCAGGTTGTGGGTTTGATCCCTGGTTGGGGCAAGTGTGGGAGGCAGCTGATTGATGTTTCTCGCTCACATCAATGTCTCCCCCCACCGAAATCAATAAAAATATTTCTTGTTTATTGTTAGGTGTAACGTACGTACGTACCATAAGAGATGAACTACAAGAGTTATTTAAGCAAACTAAGGATGTGTATTTCACAAGTCAAGGCAAGGCACTAAATGAATGGCAAAAACTGGGGAGCTAAATGTTTAGGGAGAGAAGACATCACTTTGAGACCAAGTGGCCAGGAAAGGAAGTGCAAGGCCTTGCAAGCTGGACACTCACCGAGAAAGCATCGGGAAGAATTACGAGAGAACGGGGGAGTGGAATAAGATAACAGAAGAATGTTTGCAAAATAGTGTTTACTAATCTGCTTTCTAAATGAATGAATGTTGTAGGTAGCAAGAGGCAGGAAAGGGTAAGTAAAGCTAGTTAGAAGATGAAAACACTGGTGCTGGAACCAACAGGTCAGGGAGGAAAGCAGTGAAAGGGTGGTCTGAGGGCACTGGGAAGGCCTTGAACGCCAGGTTAGAAAGCTGGACCTAACCTGCAGATTAGTTCTTGTCTTTTGTGGCTCATGGAACCTTTGGTGACCCTGACCCAAAGCTGAACATGTTACGTAGCATTTCAAGGGACCTGTACCGGCTGGACTCAGGGACCTCAGGTTAAAAAACCCCTGCTTTAGCCCATGGAGAACAAGTGAGGGTTCCAGGACAAGCAGTGATGTGTTTCAGGAAGTGCTCCACCAGGAAGATAAACAGGGTGGTGTTCGTGGATACAGTGACTGTAGAGATAGGGAGACGCAGTGAGGAGCCACTGCAGGAACCCAGAGCTGCAGTGGCTGGGGTCAGAAATTAGGGTATCCGAAGGAGGAACAGACAGAGACATTAACAGGATCAACTGGATTCGAGGAAGAGAAGTTCTGACCCTAGGTGACAGGGAAAACTATGACATCAGGAACTGAAGTGGAGACATGGCTGAGTGTGAAGAGGCAGCAGAACATGACGTCAGAGCTCAGATAAAAGATACACTTTTCAACCGCAGGCAGTTCGCCCTGTTTCACTTGTCACAAGCATGGCTTCATTTCAACCTTGAACAGATCAGAAACCCCTTTAGAGTCTTCCCCACTCAGGACTATGCACCTCATGTGCCCTCAAATATTTCTGGAATGCATAGAAAAACAGCACCCCAGGACAGAGGCCTAATTACCAATACCCTCTCTCCCTCTCCTGTCCAAACTTTGTAATAAAATAGAATTTCTGCCCTTTAGGACTATGGCAAACCATGTAAGTTCATCTAACATTACAATGATGTGACAAATGAACAAACTTCCAGGACACTGGGTCCAAAGCCAAATCCACTCCAAGGAGACTGCATGCTAGCGTGACACCCCCAAGGCTGTAGGAAAACGGGACATCGACACAAACAGAAGCCTTAATGTGACAGTTCCATAGCAAGGGGGACAAGGCTGGCAGGGGCAAAGATGGAGTGAGCACTGTTCTGAGGAGCTCTGGGCAAGACTTCCAGCCAATGAACAGAACGTGCTCGCACACAACCTCTCATCGGTACCGGGAAGAAAAGCACGGCAGGGAAAGTGATTCAAGTAGCAAAAGGGGAACTCGGTGTTTAACTGTGTTGTTTAGATCAAGTCATTTCATCTCTAAAATTCTTCTAAAGCTTTCACGACTGTTTTTTCCTCCTGCTGAAGACTGTGTCTTACATCTGCTACTTTCCAAACCTGGGCCCTTAAACAAATCACGTACAAGATCAAACACTTTTCCTCACCAGATGAAGACGGGCCTAAATCTGGGTTCTGCACTCTTTCATCATCCTACTGTTGTGTAAAAGTTCAAACTTCAAAAGGGAATTTAGCTCAATCTTTTGGGTTGACCACCAAGAAAAGTGAAGTCCTGTCTAAAGAGTTCTGCTTGCTCAATGCTGCACACACATGAGATCTCTCAAGGTGGTAACTCCAAAGGCCTAGAGTCCTGGGACTGCTGTAATCACTACCTCAAATGCGGGATAAACGTGACACGGTGTTCATAATTAGGGTTCGCCTGGCTGTGCCCTCCTACTTCCTGGCATTTTGCTTTTAAAGGAACAACCTTTAGCCCTGGCCAGGTGGCTCAGATGGTTGGAGCGTCATCCTGCACACCGAAAGATTGCAGGTTCGATTCCCGGTCAGGGCACATACCCAGGCTTCAGGTTCGATCCCTGGTCGGGGTGCATGTGGGCGGCAACCAATCGATGTTTCTCTCTCTCTCTCTCTCTCTCTCTCTCTGCCTCTCCCTTCCTTGCTCTAAAAATCAATAAAAACATAGCCTTGGGTTTAAAAGGATTTAAAAAAAACAAAGGAAACAACCTTTAATATAAAGGCTTCAAGCAGCGGCCCCAGTTGGTACTGTGGACCAGAGTGCTGATGTTAGGAATTCATCAGTTAGGTTAACACACACATGACACTGAAAGAATGGGCAAGTGGAACCTTCAGATCCACACAGCCGTGCATTCAGGGCCAGAGGGCCCAACTCGCTCATTACCTGGGAAGGAGAAGGTAAGTGAAAGGCAGTGCTGAAGTTCTCAGCTTCAACACCCAACTGACACCCTTAGCTCACATTCACTATAGTTAAAAGGAAGGCTAGAAAACAGGAGACCTTGTGAAAAAAAAAAAAGCAGGCAAAAACATCTTATGAATCAGATTTTTTACAAAATCTACGTAAGAGGGAAATCAAAACGCCTCTGGGCAAAGAGGGAAAAAAGCTGACTGCTTACCTATCAGATTGGCACGACTCCAGCTGTGAGGAACAGGCATTCTGCTATACTGTTGGTGGGAACACAAAAACAGCACAATCCCTAGAGAAGGGAATGTGGTAATATCTAGAAAAAGTATTTTTACCTTTAACCCAGAGATTTCATTTTCAGGGAATCTAACCCAAAGATCACTAGCAAAAATATACAATGTCATATGCATAGGATGGCATTGTGGCTTTATTTACAATAGCAAAAGACTAAGAAAATCCAGAAGGACATCAATGTAAAAAAAATTTGAGAAGATCTCTATACACTGATAGGAGCAATCTCTAGGCTATAGTGTTCAGTGAAAAAGCAAGCTATAGAATAGTATATATAATATCGCTTTTCTGTGACAGCTGTGTGTGCAGGGAGGATGAAGACAGAGACACACACACACACACACACACACGAATGTATAAATTTGCTTCTCCTAGGCAAAATGAAACACTGGAAGGATAGATTTCTCTGAATATATCTTGCTAATTTTGACTTTGGAAATATGTTTTACATATTCAAAAATATCAGCAAATAAAAAAACTACTATGAATCGAACACAAAATAAAACTTTAACTATATATCAAATTGATAACCACCAGAAAAAAGTATTTCAAGTGACCTCAGAAAAAAGCATTCTGTTCTTTATTTGTTCTAAGGACAAATAAAGCAGGAAAGATATCCTAAACTGCACTCAATAAAGTTACAGTTGGTAGTTATATTGGTGTTATTTTGAAACTATTTTATATGTACTGTAGGAAAACAAAAGTAAATAATTAAGTTACTCTCTTCAGCATATATGAATGATATTCAAGTATAAAACCAAAGAAGTCATAAACTTGTAATGCTAAATTTGAATTAGAAATACTAACATGAACTCATGGTCCTTTTCCTTCTTTAAAGTACACACTCCTGGCTCTGTCCATTGTAAAGACTTAGAAGCAACCATACCCCAGGAGGAATGGCCGCACCTAGCAATCAGATCTTGGTTTTTAAATACCATTGCCACTGACAGGAACCAGGGCCAGCTGGGCTTGAGGACTTAACGAGTGAACCAGGATCCTTTCAGTGGAAAATTTAGAAAGCCATTGGAGGACCAGGTGATTCCAAGCCTGGGCCAGGACACATACAAGAGGGGTTTGGGACATCTTGATTTTGCCAGAAAGTAAGGAAACTATCAAAGACTAACATGAAAAGGACATAGAAGCCCATCTACACAGGCTCCCACAGGCCAAAGAGCAATTAAACATAAAAAAGATAGTAAGTGTAACTGATTACAATTAAAAAGGAAAGAAAACCTCACTGGATACACTAGAAGGAACTTAAGCACGAACAACTTACTCTGAAAATTAAAACAAAAATTAAATATGTATTCTGCTTTTCCTGTATGATCTATATGTCAAGGTTAATCAATAACCCTAGTTGATGAGGGCAAGTTCATCTTCATGGAAAGAGCTCATCTAATCAAATGTAGAAGTCACGATAGAACCAGAAAATCACCATTTTGCAATTTCTATAGAAACACTTAATTCAGGCTACAATCCTTAGTGGATAAAATCACTGGATGAAAGGCTGACAGACAACTTCACAACTGGAGGACCAGGCTGTCCTTACCTGAACCCATTGATCACCTTCGCATCACTAAAGCGGGAGAGCCAGACACAGTGCGCCTCCTGTCAGGCAACAGGAGGTTCACAGTACCACCAAAGAGGTGCCCTTGCCCCAAAGTTGCACCAGAATCTAGTCAGGCATTCAGCGTTAACTTCCTTTTATCCAAATGATGGAGACAGAGGAACAAACTGAACGACAGGTTTTCCATCTCTCAGCCGGTGACCAAATCTTTCCGCTCTACCACTCCTGACCTCTCTGATCCTCAGAACCAAATAAAAGCTGCAATTTGAAGACCAATTTTCAAAAAGCACTTATCTCTCTCTATCCAGAGCATTCAGAAATGCTCTTCACTTCAAATCTGCCGGCCACTTCTTGAAGCTGCTGAGTCTTGTAATACCAACTACCGATGGTCGCTTTCCTGAGCTGTGTTTAAAAGACGGCCTGCAAACGAAATCTTTAAATGGCAGGGTAATGGTAGAATTTAAAAGAATCTTATGGATAAATCCTTTGGTAAAGCAAACAACCTACGTTCCAGATTTATTTCTGCTCCTCAGATCGTGTTTGCTTTCAGCAGCCTGCCCTTGCCAAGCGTTAAAATGGCCATACAAGTCTGAAAAAACTCGAGGCAAACTCTAGCTGAGTGACTGACAACACTGATGTGAAAGGTCAAGGGTATAGTCACCTCCATGGCCGAGCACTGGGCAGCGGGTCTTCTTCCTCAAGGCCAGTGATGCTTGAGATACCAGATGGTTTCATTTTTCAACTGTGGTCCAAAGAGAGGGTTGAGCTGGGCCAGAATTGCAATCAGCCAACTGAAAGAATAATGGGGGAGGAATGACAACAAAAAGTGGTGAAATCATGTGGGAATAGAACCATTCTCAATTAGGACAGAAAAAAAGAGCTTTAGTAAAACTTAGGTCTTTTCTGTTCAGACCAACCTTCAATACAAGTTCATAACACACTGTGCTAAAGGGCTCATAGCTGATGAGACGCTGCACAGGACACACCTTGCCTTCGTTTCGGCACACATTACAAAGCAGCGAGGCTTCATCACTGTATTTTCTTAATTCTCAGTATCTAAGATTTCCTGAATTCATGTATCTTTACCTCTGAATGTTTTTACTAATCTCTAGCTCAGGAAAAATGGGTGTTACTTTATCCATTCTCCAAATGCTAAGACCCACAACCCATAGGACACACCAGTTTGTACTGGTACAGCCAGGTTAAATTTCAGCCCACCATCTCCCAACTAGGCTCTAACTAACACGTGAGTGCCACCATCACCACTAAAATATGAGCCCCAGGAAAGCTGAGCCACATGGGTATTTAACAAGCCCTGCTCACTTCAGTCTCTAAGCGACAAGGCATTCCTCTGTATCCTGGACGAATTATGCAGGAAGTATAATGGTGTTACACAGAACCTCAGGGTCAGACATGAGAAGAGCACAGTCAAC
The DNA here is from genome assembly GCA_030848825.1 of Tadarida brasiliensis. Lineage (NCBI taxonomy): Eukaryota > Metazoa > Chordata > Mammalia > Chiroptera > Molossidae > Tadarida > Tadarida brasiliensis. Next base: position 118,246,247 of record CM061259.1, on the reverse strand, counting down.
CTGTCTTTAACATTTTCTTATACTGCTCACTACTGGTTTTCCATCGGATACAGTAATTCATATACCCAATGAAGTTTGAGAACCACGGAGCTAGAACCAAAGCAATTTTAGGACCCTGAGTTCCCCTGTAAGAAGGAAATCAGCCAAACCCAACCAGGCCATTATCTGGTTGGATCTCTATTATTTCACTTGCTGTCATTTTTAGAACTCTCCCAATCAAGAGATCAAAAAGCCAATTCTGATCACCAATGACCAGCACCGCACCAGAAGGCTGCACCCACAGAAACAGTGCACCCGCCCCCCCCCCCCCCAAAGGTAGTTTTGTGACAGGTAACATGACACCTGAGGAGATCAGGCCAAAAGAGATACCTCAAGCTGACTCACTTTATAAACAAAAAGCTAATTCAGATGAGATTCTCTGATCTGTCCTGAGAACTAGAGTATTAAACACAAACAAAATACCAAGATGTGTAGCTGGGGTTTAACATCCACCTGACCCTGTGCTAAAGCAAAGGGGAGGGCAGCGCAGGCAGACACACTGGAAAGCTCTGGCTGCAGCGAGCCTCATGGTGCAGAGCTCAGTCATGGAAAATTCCACGCAGACCCAGGACTTCCCCAATCCCAGCAGGCAAGAGGAGCTGACTGCAAAAACAGCCGTCCGTCCTTTCTGAAATAACTGGCTAATGCCTAGCCATCGGAATAAAAGGTATGTTAGGACCGAAACTACATTCTGTCTCCTTTCTTCTCCAAAAACGTATAGCACTGAATGAAACACCAGCTCCCCCCACTTCCTATGATGCTGTACAGGTTCTCAATCCTGGCCGCACCGTCATGACCTGGGAAGCTTTAAAAAAGACTAACACTGCTTCACATGTAACCTTTCTTTTAATTCTCCCATAATACAGCTAAGCAAACTGAGGCAGAGAGAGGCTAAACAATTTGCCTGTGATCACAATACTAATTAGGTGGCAGCAGCTCCTGAACCAGAAATCCGGTCAGACGAATGTTCCCACTACAAAAGTTACCTTCTGAAGTACTGACAACATTTCATAAGGCATCAGTTTAGCAAAATCTAAATTGATCTGGGGGTTAAGGAAATAAAGAACCAATCTGCTGCCCTGGCCGATTTGGCTTGGCAGTTAAAGAGTGTTGGTTCGAGGACCGAAGGGTCGTGGGTTCGATTCCCCATCAAGGGCAAGCACCTGGGTTGCAGGTTCGATCCCTGGCCCCGGTCGGGGTTGTGTGGAAGGCAACCAATCAGTGTGTCTCTCGCACATTGATGTTTCTCTCTCTCCCTCCCTCCCTCCCTTTCACTCTCTCTCTCTAAAAAGAAAAAAAAAAAAATCAATGGAAAAATATTCCCAGGTGAGGATTAACCAAAAAAAGAGAACCAATCTGCTGATTACTGATTAAATCCAGGACAAGCTTTTGGTACATGAGGTAAAGAAGAAATATCTAGAAGCAAGAACAAAGTCTACTTTGCTTGCTCAGATTAGTATTGAGAAACTTTTCTGAATTTAATTTTGCACACTACTTTCAATGTTTCTATTCGAGCAAAACATCTCATTAAAAAACCCCAACAAACCACAATTCAGGAAAGTTCCTTAGGACATAGCCCAGGCTGGTTTATCTGAAATGTCATGGGGGAACTGTCCCCCTCTGACCAGCTGAGCTCTGGGTCTGTCCTTCTGACTCCTGCATGGCTTGAAAGTTCCCTTTAAAGCAGAGAAACACAGTGGAGAACTGGGAGGGGGGAAATCCAGTCTGAATTGATGGAAGTGGGTGGAGGAAGAGGTCATATTCCAATGAATCTATTACTTCATGTGTCCAAGGAGAGAGAATGAAATGTACTCTTCAAATCTGCCCAAACCGTTCCGCATGTCCCAATATCCTGAAGTCCAGCCTCATCACCGACCATCCGAAATTATTCAAACGCCTGGGGCAGCTATGGTGCAGTGACATCTGTCTGCAGAGCTAGAATGGCCCAGAAGTCGAGTCCGTGTTCCTCATTCTAAAGACTTTGAGGAAACTAAACCCCAGGGAGCATAATCCTCCGAGTGAATCAGTGATAGGGCTGGACGAGGACCCAGGGCTCCTGAGTCCCACTGTACCAGGCGGAGACAAACTGCCTGATTTTCTCACAGTTACCAACTCCATGCTCCATGTCAGGCTCTGGGGATGCAAAGAGAAATGAGAAGAGGGACCAAAGCCCTAAGGGGCTCCTGAGCTTGTGAGAGACAAACCAGGACAGCAGTGGACTGTGCTTTGGGAGAGAGATGCACAGGAGGTTTCATTCTATACACATTCCCTGGCCACTTGTCATGAGCTCAGCTCTTGGTTTTCAGAATTCTCCAACCAGAAAGGACGCCCTCCCCCACAGAAAAGGCTATACCAGTTCTCTCAAGTCCTGCTTTGTTCTTTTGTTTCACATTCAGATATGAGAACAGAGAACAGAGAGGTATGATTACTTTCTGGTGAAGCACAGATCAAGCAGATAAATGCCCAGCTTCCCTGATGGAGCGGGGAGGTCTGGCAAGGACTTCCCTTCTGATCCACTGTCCCTCCAGCAATGGCCATGACACAAGTGACCTCTATCAGCAAGTTCCTTAAGAGACAGCAGAGAAGAAGAGCGACTTGCCCTATCTCCCCCAAGATGATCTCTGTCATCTGCCCTCCTCCTAATCCAATGACACAAATTCTATCAAGGGCAGCATATTATTGGATGCTATTAGAAAATGCGGGATTCAGTAATAGGCAGAGTTGGATTTTAACTCCAGCTATAATAAATATTAGCTGACTGTCCCAAAGTGGCCTTACAATCCCAAGCCTCTGTTTCCCCTATTGTAAAATGAAGATAACAATCCCTGCCTCAAGATGTTAAGAAATAAAGAGAGAATATACGAAAGTGCTCTGTGGAGTAGTTGACAAATAGACGTTTAATAAATACTCGTATTCCTTCTCGTTCTTGTGAGACAGCTAAAATGTATTCAGGCACGGAATGAAATACAACCTGTGTACTTTACAGAGGAGTTTCTCATGTAGCACTGAGTCATCCTCATCTTCACCTCTTCTCCTGCCCCCACCCCTCTGTGGTAGGCAGAATTCTAGGATATCCCCCAGGATTCCCAACCCCTGGCGTCCATACCTTGTCTAAACCCGAGACAGTGAGTACGATGATGGCCGTGCCTGTGATCAGTTTATATCATACAGCTGGCTTGAGGGAAGGGCAATCATCCTGAGTGCCCGTGACCTAGTTGGGTGAGCGCCTAAAAGGGACAGGGCTCTCCCTGACAAAAGGCGTTTGGAGCATATGTATCACTCATGAGTTTATTGCCGACTAGCTCGGAACGTACCCTTTAGTATGTGCTCTGTGATAAACAACTGAATTCCTCTTTTTCTCCGTAAATGAGCACAGTGGTAAGCTGTCTCAGTAGAGGGAGCTGGAGGGACACTGCAGGCGGGGACAGGGAGTTGGCTGAGTGGGTATGAGGACATTTGGCAAAGCCTGAGCAGACTCAGGCCCAGAATATGGTTGCTCTTTGCTCTTATAGCCTCAGACTAGAAATAACCTTCCTGCAGCCATTTCAACACCAAAACCTGAGTGCATGGCCTACGTCTGAAGGCCTGCTACACTGGCACAGGGACTCCGCTACACACCCAGGCCACCAGCCAGCTGCTCTCCTGTGAGTACTCAGAACGTGGCCTACTACTTGCCCAGCAACTCCAGACCAGCTCAAGCAAACTTCAGTGCTGTCTGGTGGGCTGAACCACATCTTCTCCAATGAAGTCTGAATCCTTGTGAAGTATGTCCTTTCTTGGGTCTCCCTCAGCCCCAGAGTGTCATATAGAGTTTCCTTATATCTTACACTCTTTTGTCATAGTTTGTAGTAATTCTGTTACACTCCCCTGTCTAACCTACCATGTGGTTTTTATCTCTTATTAAACTCAGACAGCTACAGGATGAGATGGATTTTATACAAAGGAGACTCTCTATTGCTGACTTTGAAGGTGGAGGGGCCGCAAAGCAAGGAATGTGGGTGGCCTCCAGGAGCTGAGAATGGCCCCCAACCAACAGCCAACAAGGTTATAGGACCTCAGTCCTACAACCACAAGGAAATGAATTCTGCCATGGCCTTGGGAGCATGGAAAAGGACCCCAAGCTCTAGATGACAAGGCACAAAATGATTTCCCATTAACCTTATGCCAACTCTATCTCTACCATGACCCTTTCATAAGGCAGGGATATGCCCTATATTTGCCAGTGCTTAAAATATCTTTCCTACCTTTTCTCTATACTTTCTATACCAGGCCTTCCAGTTCAAAGTCTGTAACAATACTTTTATCTGCCAAATTATAAAGTCAGAATAAGAAAAATAAACTTTTTCATCTAGCAGATAATATGCTGGGCCAGGTACCTAGATTTCCCCTCCACTATAAACAGCCAAGATATCCAAATATTTTAAATGTATCCATGGGAGAAATGTAAGCAGTTCTTAGACCAAAAATCTAAGTGAAGACAAGTACCCAAAGAGAAGAAAGTAAAGTGACTGCAGATTGCCTTCCATACCTTGAGACCATATATGAACCGGATGAACTTGAGACCTCAAAGAGCATGGGAAACAGTAGATAAAGCCCAGGGCCCATGCAAGGTAGACTCTAATAAAATTTTCGCACACCTCTACACAAAAAACTAAGTCCCCAAAAGGTCTTACCTCAAGGTAAGGATATGTCAAACAGAACCCCCTCCACAGAAATGCTGTCTCAAATATAAGAACCAGGAAGAAAGAAGAAAAAGACTGACACTGAGAAATGGTCTTCATGACTGTTTGCAACTCAAATTCATTCTATGTGGTTTAAAAAAACACATATAAAGAATTTTGCTTAATTTAAGCCCACAGTGTTGATGGCCTTAGTCATCTAGCAGAAGCAATGTAAATCTTTTCGGGGAGGAGCCTACCTTCATACCAGACCTTGAAGAAGTCATACATATAAAATATTGGGAAGCCCTGGCCAGTGTGACTCAGTTAGTTGGGCATCATCCCATGCACCAAAAGGTTGTTGGATCAATTCCTGCCTGGACTGTGGGCTCGAGATGTTTCACTCTCACATCAGTGTTTCTCTCTGTCTCTCCCTCTCCTTTCCTCTCTTTCTAAAAAATCAATAAAAACATCTTTTCAAAAAATTATAGGGAAAATAAACAGCTGGTAGTCAACTATAACTAAACACGTATGGAAAGAAGGCACCATGAGTGAGAGGCAGCAAACAGCAGACATGTAAAGGATTCAGATACTGGAATTATCAGATACAGATTATAAATAAACTATGTCTTAAGAAATAAGATAAGCTTAAAATATGCTCAGGGAGAAAGACCAGAGGGAAGGAGGGAGGGAGGAAGGGAAAAAATGAGGGAAGGGAAGCAAAACTATAAAGGAAGCAAAAGAACTTCTATAGAAATAAAAAATATAATACCTGAAAATAAAATAAAAGAGTCAATAGGTGAGGTTCTGGTTCTGGTAATAGCAGAGTAGCTTGTATCAAACTCATCCTATAAACAGTAATAAACTGAACAAAATATGAAAACCAACTATTTGATGGTACTAGAGATTGGGAATCTCAGAAAATAAACTAAAACTATATAAAAAAAGAACCCAATAGTAATTTTAAAACTAAAAGTATAATACACAAACAAACAAAATCTTTGGATGAGCTTACTAACAGATTGGAGATGATAGAAGAAACAGTCAGTGAACCTGAAGACAGATCAACAGAAACTGTCAAATCTGAAGAAATAAGGAAAAAAAAGTCTACCATATGTGTAATTGGAGTCTCAGAAGTATAAAAAGAGTATAGCAGATCACCTGGCCGGTATGGCTCAGTGGATTGAGCATTGTCCCATGAACTGAGAGGTCCCAGTTTAGAAATTCCCAGTCAGGGCACATGCCCAGGTTGCAGGCTCAATCCCTAGTGGGGTGCGTGCAGGGGGTGGCCGATTGATGTTTCTCTCTCACGCTGATGTTTCTATCTCTCTCTCCCTTCCTCTCTCTCTAAAAAAATCAATAAAAACTTATTTTTTTAAAAAAAGAATATAACAGAAAAAAATAGAATAAATATAGGCTGTAATTTTCTCAAATTTGGTGGAAAATAGCCCAGCAAACCCCAATCAAAATAAATTCAAAGAGAACCACACCTACATACATCATAGTCATATTGCTGAAAACCAAAGAGGAAAATCTTGATAACATCCAAAGGAAAAGGGAAAAAGTAAGCATAAAGGGGAACAATTATTCAAATTATAGCTGAGTTCTCAGCAGAAACAACAAGGGCAGAAGACAACTGAAGAGCATCTTAACATTGTTAGAAAGAAAAAAATCTAGTCAACCCACAATTCTATATTCAGAAAAATTATCCTTAGAAAATAAAAGTGAAATAAGGGCATTTTCAGATACATGAAAGCTGAGAGAACTTGTCAGCAAACCTGTCCTACAACAAATACTAAAGGAAGTGCTTTAGGCTGAAGGGATACCAGACAGAAACTCAAATCTACAAAATGAAATGAGGAACACTAAAAAGGGGAAATATGTGGGTAAATATAAAATATTCTTTCTCTTAATCTCTTTATAACATATATGATTCTTTAACGTAAAAACTATTATACTGTAGTAGGGGTTTCATAACATAAAAAGATGTAAAACAGCCTTGGCCGGTTTGGCTCAGCGGTTAGAGCGTTGGCCTGCGGTCCAGAGAGACCCAGGTTCGGTTCCCGCTAAGGGCATGTGCCTCGGTTGCAGTTTGTCCCCGGCCCTGGTTGGTCGTGCAGGTGGCAACCACTCGATGTGTCCCTTTCATGTCGATGTTTCTCTCTCTCTCTCTTCCTCTCTCTCCTTCCCACTCTATCTGAACAAAAAATGAAAAAATGTCCTCCGGTGAGGATTAAAAAAAAAAAAAGAGGTAAAATAGCCTTGGCTGGTTTGGCTTAGTGTTTAGAGCATCAGCCCATGGACCAAAGGGTTGCAGGTTCAATTCTGGTCTAGAGCATGTACCTGGGTTGCAGGTTTGATCTCCACCCTGGCTGGGGCCATTCAGGAGGCAACCAATCTATGTGTTTCTCTCACAATGATGTTTCTGTTTCTCTCTCTCTCTCTCTCTCTCTCTCTCTCTCTCTCTCTCTCCCTCCCACCCCTTCCACTAAATAAATAAATAAATGTAAAATATATGATAATACCACAAAAGATGGTGAGTAATTAGAATTATATTATTGTAAGGTTGTTACTTTTTTTTTTTTTTTATCCTCACCTGAGGACATTTTCTCATTTTTTGTTCAGATAGAGTGGGAGGGAGAGAGAGGAAGAGAGAGAGAGAGAGAGAGAGACATCGACGTGAAAGGGACACATCAAGTGGCTGCCACCCGCACAACCAACCAGGGCCGGGGACAAACTGCAACCGAGGTACATGCCCCTAGCGGGAACCGAACCCGGGTCTCTCTGGACCGCAGGCTGACGCTCTAACCGCTGAGCCAAACCGGCCAGGGCAAGGTTGTTACATTTTACCTAAAGTAGCTCAATATTAATTCTAAGTAGATTTGAAAAATTAAGAATACACGTTATAATCACTAGAGCAAAGATTAAAAAGGAATATATAAAAAAGGATAACTGAAAAGCTCTTAGAGGAATTAAAATAGAATACTAAAAATATCTGATTAACCTAAAATCAGGCATAAAATGAAGAGCAAAGGAGCAAAAAACAGATGAGGCAAGCCAAACAATTAGCAAAATAATGGACCGAAACCTAGCTATGTCAATAATTACATTAATTGTATATGAATACCCATTTGCCAATTAAAAGGCAAAGATAGTCAGAATGGATTTAAAAGTAAGACTGAGGTATAGGAAAAAGGCACATTCTAAATATAAAGACATAGATATAATGAGCCTAAGAAAGGTGGTATGATTATTAGTATCAGACAAAATAAAAATTAAGTCAAGGATAAAAGAGGGACATTTTACAATGATAAAAATATCAATTCATCAAGAAGAAATATCACAAATGTTTATGCTCCTAATAACAGAGCTTCAAAACATACGAAACAAAATGGAAATAATTAAAAAAGAGTAATAGAAAAAACCACAATAGTTGATGATTTTAACATCCTCTCTCAATAATTAATGAAATTAGACCCAAAAAACTCAGTAAGGATAGAGAAGATTTGAAATTCCCTGGCCCAATGTTTATAGAACACAAACTCAACAGCTGCAAAATATACATTCTTTTCAAGGGCACATGAAACGGTCATCAAGATAAACCATATGCTGAGCCAGGAATATGTTCCAATTTTCAAAAGATTGGAATCTTACAGAGTATATCTTCTGATAAGATATCTAGAAAAGCTCCAAATATTTGGAAATTAAACACCATACTTCTAAAAATGAAACCATAGCATCATTTAAATTTGTAGGCTGTAGCTAAAGCAATGCTTAGAGAGAATTTCATTGCATTGATTTCTTTTTTTGCATTAATTTCTTACATTTAAAAAGAACAATGGTTTAAAACCAGTAATCTAAGTTTCTACGTTAAGAAGTTAGAAAAAGTGCAAGTTAAACCCAAATTCAGAGGAAGGAAATAAATAAAAGCAAATCTAAATAAATAGAAATATATCATATTCATGAGCAGAAGACTCAGTATCGTTAAAACATCAGTTCTCTCCAAATTGATCTTGTAGATTCAACACAATCCCAGTTAAAATCTTAACAGGCTTTTTTTTTTTGCAGAAACTGGCAAGTTGATTCTAAATTTTGTATGGCTAATTTTAGAATAGCCAAATAACCTTGAGGAGCAAACTCGGAGGACTTAGACTTCCTGATTTCAATACAAAGCTACAATATCCAATAGAGTTTGGTATTGTCCTAAGGCTAGACAAAGAGATCGATGAACAGAAGAGAGAGTCAGCCTGGAAACAGACTCACACATATGTGGTCAAGTGATTTTGAACAAAAATGCCAAAGCAGTTCAATGGAGAAAGGAAAGTCTTACAATCAATAGTGCAGCAATCAATGGTGCAGTTGTACTGGGAAACAACTACAAAAACAAAACAAAGCCTGACCCCACCATTCTAGTGCCAGTGGCCCTGGAGCAGCGTGCCTAACTGCCCAAGGCTCTTGACTGCCCCCGCTGCAGTGGAAAGCCTCAGGTCCAAGTCCTCACCTAATAACAGGAACTATAAGGACTAAGCTCAACAGATCTCATATCTTCATTTACCTCAATTTTTGCCAGAAGAAAACATTTTTCCCAAACCTCCCGGGACCATCTACTATGCTCCAATTTCCTCCCCAGACTGCTCTGCTCATTTCACCACTGATCCAACATCCCACTTGCCCTTTCTTCCAACCCCCTCCACTGGGTTCTCTGTAACTTGCTCCAAGAGCTGCCACTAACTCACACACCTCTTCCTATTCTCACACTGCGGTTGCCCCACGCCCCTGAAACCTGGCTCCCTGGAAGCTCTCTCAAGCAGAAAGGACTTACGCCAGATGACGCAGGCTGTGGCCATGGGAGTACTAACTTCTCTGCTCCTCCCCACCCCTCCACCCCCACTGTGTGTCCTCCAGACAGCTCTCCCCGACTCCTGTGGAGTACTGACTTCCACTTTGGGGTGCATGCCTGCTGATTTTACTACCCTCTGATTCCTTCCTACACTCCGCTCAGTCCCCTAATTGAACAGAGAAGGCTTAAATGTGTCCTTTTCCAGCCCGTCCTCATCTATACACCTCAGCTGTCCTGTCCCTTGTAGGAAGTCCAGCAGCATCTCTGGCCTCTGCCCACCGGATGGACGCCAGTAGTAGCCCCAGGAGACAACCACTGTCTTACAAATTATTGTCTCATGGTCTCAAATCTCTCGCCTATATCCAGTTTCCCATGTGACATCTCTTAGAAGTTTCACTGGCATGTTAATCTTAACCTGTCCCCAACTGAATTTGTTTTGAAACTGACTTTCCTCTCTGCTGAACCATTAACACAAACTCGTCACACTGGCAGAGATCCCGGCTTATTCAGAGCTCAGACGTCATGCCCCACAGAATCTAACCTTCAACCAGAACAAACTGGAAAGAGGAAAAAAATTGCCACAAAACAGAAGGCAATTTAAAAGTCCACGAATGTACTTCAAAACATGACTTTGTTGAGGAAATCCAGTTTCTTTGGGTGTCTTCCTTTGAGAGAGGTATTTTCAAGACGATAATAGCACCAAACAGTGAAGTTTTCGACTTTCTAATTTATTCCGGAATCCTACCCCTTTGTGGAATCAGGTATGTAAAGTATGTAGGGTTTGAATTCCACCCCTATGTTTCAGCCAGATAACTTGCTAATTAGGATATATACTCAGGTTTCAAGGAAAAGAAAAAAGTAATTTCAAAAAATCTGGGCCATCTAGCCCTGGCCGGTTTGGCTCAGCGGTTAGAGCGTCGGCCTATGGTCCAGAGAGACCCGGGTTCAGTTCCCACTAAGGGCACGTACCTCGGTTGCAGTTTGTCCCCGGCCCTGGTTGGGTCGTGCGGGTGGCAGCCACTTGATGTGTCCCTTTCACGTTGATATTTCTCTCTCTTTCACTCTCTCTCCCTCCCATTCTATCTGAACAAAAAATGGGAAAATGTCCTCGGGTGAGGATTAAAAAAATAAAATAAAAAAATAAATTAATTAAAGGTTGTTTAAAAAAAAAAAAAAAAAAAGTCTGGGCCATCTAAAGCATTTCATGCTGGAACTCCGTGCACCACCTCTCTGAATACACGGGTGCCAGGACGAATCCACTGTCAACACAGCTGTCACGAGCACGTGGTACAAGGGCAAATGGTCTAAAATCTAGACAGCAAGAGGTAAGGGCTCATGGAGAGTTCTCAACTGAGTCACAATGACTCAAAGTGATATAATTTTCAAGCAAGTCCAGTTATTCATTCTACACTTGAAAATGAAAATAAGAGGTATGAGATGGATAGGAAAAGTTTTTTTGTTCTAAAGGGAGTATCGTGAAAATTAACTAAATTTCAAAGAAGAAGAATGAGAAAGTCAGAAAATGTTTTTGTCTTATCTTGGTTTAATCTAAAGTCGTGCCTCTGTGCAATCTTTTTTCTTTTTTTTAATTCTCACCCGAGGACACTTTTGCATTTATCTTCAGATAGAGAGGGAAGGAGAGAGGGAAGAAGAGAAAGAAACATCGATGTGAGAGAGACACATTGACTGGTTGCCACCCACACGACCCCAACTGGGGCCAGGACGAACTGCAACCGAGGTATGTGCCCTTAGTGGAAACCGAACTCGGGTCTCTCTGGACTGCGGGCCAACGCTCTAACCGCTGAGCCAAACCGGCCAGGGCGCAATCTTTTTTTTTAAAGACCCTATCACCTACTTTACTGCTCAGGGGGCAGAGATGTTCAGCGGAATGAAAACAAAGGCCTTTTCAATGGCAGGTCACTCCTGGCTCCTGGGCTGATAACAAGCTCCCTTGTTGGGATTTCTGTAGATTCAGTAGGACCAGGTATTCAACAATTCCTACTAAAATGACCCCTACTAAAATGATCTATACTAAAATGACAAATTCCCAACAATGCACGTGCTTTCTCTCGTTTACTCTTCAGGGCTGAACACAGCTGGTGTAAGAATGAACACTCACTAGTTCCCTCCACATGCTACCCGTCAGACTTCCAAGAACTGGAATGGGCTCATCCCCACGTTTTTTCAAAAGCCTTTTGTGAAAAGTCTGAAGGTACAAGAAATTCATAGATTCCGAGTCACAGAGAGCCACGGCCCTTCGTCACAGGATCAGACCTGCTGCTTCCTGCCTGGTGCACACACTGAACAACAGTTTGGCCAACACCAATCCTTTCCTTTTACGGAAGTCTCAGGAAGCTTGAAAGCTCTCTTCAAGAAAAAGCAATCACTGGTTCAAAACCCTGGCAAGAAATCCCTAGAAAGATGCATTTTACAGTATGTGAAATATATCTCAATTTTTTTTAAAAAAAGAAAGAAATCATTAAGGCCTTTGAATACTCCGAAGTGGCTATTTTCTCCATGAATTGACTGTCAGTTTTTTCCCAGGGCTTGCCTGGTTCCACTCTCCATGGAAGGGGAGAAGGCAGATGAGAGCTGGAGACATCTTTCAAACACCTTTCGGTCAGTTCAACTGCAGTTCTGCCACTCGTGAGGCCAAAGAACAGTATTCCAAAAATATATGTTGAGGATTACCTTACAGACCCTAAAATAGCTTTCATTCAACATTTTATATAAATGATATAATCTATTCAAATAGATACTAATTATTACACTTTTAAATTTAATAATTTTAATTTAAAAAATTGCTCTTACTCTATTTTATTACAATTCTAGCTCAACTTCTATTCACCAGATGAACAAAAGTCATAATAAAGAATGGCTTTATTGGCTTCATAGTAAGATATTTAAGTGAAATGAGGCCTAAATACTTCACAATAGTGAAATACAAAGCACTACAATGACAATGAAATTAATGTAAATATTGAAGACAGGAAAAGTGTGCTATTTTCTTCTCCCTTTTTTGGGTGCCCTTAACCGGGAATTAAACCTGAGACCCTTCGATCCACAGGCCTGGGCTCTAACCTCTGAGCCAAACCGCCCAGGGCCAAGTGTGCTGTTTTCAATCTTTGGGCACTATTTCTAGATGCTACATGAGGGACAAGCTTCGATGAAGTAAAGCTGTTAAGTTTCACAACAATCGCGCTCCACTGATTTCATTTTCCATCACACACATAAACGCCAAGAATAGAGCTTATTGTTTTAGGGAAAAACTACTTACAAGAGAAACATACTTACAAGAGATAGCAGCAAACTGAACACGTAACCAACATGGTGATGATAACTCTAAAAAAAAAAACACAACAAAAAACAAAACATTAGAGAACTTGCAAACTATGCCTACATTACAGGATGGTTTAAGTCCCCTTCCTGAGTTATCAAATCAGCAGGGTCTGTTCACCCAGAAAATGCACCTGAATCTGTCCCAACACCCAAAGACTGCAGTGCACCCTGGGGTGCATTTAGTAGAGGTTTAAGTAAATAGTTAAACATTTATTTGTATTTGAAGGGATATGTATTTATGCCACAGCTTAGATGTCTACTCTAAACCCACTTGAAACTGAACACAAAGGCTGCAGTGACAATTAGTTTTGATGTCCAAGTAACTACCCAACCCACCCTCAAATCTGTCATCTCTTTGCTCATGCCTCCTCAGCACCCTCAGAGTCACCAAATGTTGTGGGTTAGTCCTTCGAGCATCTTTCCCTATGTGGATTTCTTCCTTTCCATTCCCATCCTTAGCACCACAATTTATCAGTTCACCTGGCTAACTGCTAACAGAGTCGAACTTTCTTCCTTCCCTTTCATTCTACCCATAATCACCCTGGATTAATCTTTCTAAATTATTCCTTTCATCACATCACTCTTTGGCTTAACACCTTTCAATGCCCCCCACCATCCACATGAGTCGTGTCCAAAGAGAGGTCTCCACACCCCACAGAGTAGGCAGGACTGTCTCCTAGAAGGCAGGAAGAAAATATCAGAATTCCTATTTATATTTTTAACTCATTCTTTAGAAGTTCTGTGTGTGTGTATTTTCTATGGTTAACATACTGGCACATCCATTCATTCAGTCAACAGATTTTCACCGAGTGTCCAGTATGTACAAGGCTCTGGTAAGACAGGAGTGAAGGCAACAGATGAAAACCCGCCCTGGTGAAATTTACTTGATAGTGGGGGAAGACAGACAACAGACAAGTAGAACATTAAACAAACAAATTCGATCGATCAATCAATCGATCTGTATGCCAGAGTGTCAGTAAGTGCAGATGGAGAAAAATAAAGCAGAAAAGGGAGAGAGATGTACAGAGGTGTTGGAGATAAAAGTGCTAAGCGATGTTCACACACTCACATATTCAGAGATAAGCAAATGAATACATAACAATGACTGGATCTACGTGGTGGTATACAGTAGTCGTACTACTCTTCTTGCTGTCTGTACATTTGAAAATGTTCTGCATGTTTGAAAAAAGGAGCTTAGAACTCCTGGCACACCATTCCCTGTGCTGTCTCCTCATCCCCTCCCCAACCTACTGTAAGGGAGCCACTGTGAAAAACCTGAAGCTTTTAGAGACATGTGAATTCCTAAAGAGAAACGAGGGAAATCACAAAAAACAGGAATGGTCAGGAAAGCTGATTCCAAAACAGATGTGATTTTAATCTTTTTATCCTACCCTTTTGCAGTCGTAGAAAAGAATGAGTGAGAAATGGGCTTTAGGTTATACACGGATTCAGAAGTTTTCCCTTTTGCCCTTTTTTCTTCCTGCCTCACCAGGTCCTGAAAACCTCATCACCCAATTTTCTGCTTTCTGATGTGCAGGGGTTTTGAAGGAAAGAGGCTGTAACAACCAAGTCTTCCTTCCTCCCTTACAGGCAGCACCTTTATGAAGATGCTCTACTATCTCCTTAATGAAGATGTTTTAATCCTTCGAATCAAAACGGCTGTCCTGTTTTAAAAGTTCACCATAGTCCTTAAAGCAATTCAGCTCCTTTATGTATTTTAAAAAAATTAAATTGCAGCCTTTTCAGGACGTAAAGGGAAACTAGTACTAATTCAGTAAGAACATTTCCACTTCACAGTGAGGAAATGGGAATGTGGAAAAGTTAACTAAATTGTCAAGGTCACAAGGATCACCCAGCTAGGGGCAGTGTTTCTCAAAATGTAATACAGTAACTCCTAGGAGACACAGTGTTTTAAGACCTGCTCAATCCTGCCAAGAGCAGGAAATACAAGGATTGGGGTGGAGGCTGTGACTTAGACCCAGATAACATGTCACTAGCAGGTCAAACCTGAATCATGATACTAGGGCTAGAAACTGAGTAGCCCGTGCACCATGGCATTTCATTACCCAGGATATCAGCAGTGGCATCAAGCCCCAAGGCTGAGCAGGGTGGGCTCCCGAAGGGGGTCTTTAAGAAAGGAGTGGTCAATGCTACCAGCACATTAATAAGTGCTTTTCTAAGTATGAAGGCTGGAAAGGCAGACAGTAGTGTAATGCAGTGATTTTCAAGCTTTGTCATCTCATGGAACACATAAACTAATTACTAAAATTCTGCATACACCAAAAAGTATATTTTTTGCCTATCTGACCAAGAAATAGGCATAATTTTGATTTACAAAAAAATAAAAATAACTCTGACAGGTTTTGCTCAGTTATTAGAGCGTTGGCCCTCAGACAGAAGGGTCGAGGGTTCGATTTCCGGTCAAGGCCAAGTACCTGGGTTGCAGGTTAGATCCCCACACTGGTCGGGGTCATGGAGGAGGCAAACAATTAATGTTGTGTCTGTCACACTGATGTTTCCCTCTCTCTCTTTCCCTCTCCCTCCCCTCCACTCTATCTAAAAATCAATGGGAAAATTTCCTCGGGTGAGGATTAACAAAAAAATAATAATAGTAGTAATTACCTACCCTTTTTGCTCCAAAGTGACTTTTTAAAAAATCAAGTGCTTATACTTGTATATAAGGAAGAATCAACCAGTCAGATGCAACCTGACCAGTAAGATGTAACTCTACTATGACCTACATTTATGCTTTAAGACAGGGCATTCACACCTGACGGCTATTGTTGTGTTGGCTGTTGTAATTTTTTTATTTGACAATCTAAAGGGAAAGAGGTCAGTGCCCCTGACTAACTAGTCAGGGATTCATGTTTTAAAAATTCTTGCAGCACAATAGTTGACAGTTGCTGGTGTAATGAAATAGTTAAAGACAGAAACACAACAAAGAAGTGCTTTGTTGCCCAGCTGGTGTGGCTCAGTGGTTGAGCATCGACCCTGCACCAAGAGGTCGCCAGTTCAATTCCCAGTCATGGCACATGTCCAGGTTGTGGGCCAGATCCTCAGTGGGGGCATGCAGGAGGTGGCCAATCGATGTTCTCTCTCATCGATGTTTCCATCTCTCTCTCCCTCTCCCTTCCTCTCTCTCTAAAAAAAAGAAAGAAAAAAAATTTAAAAATAAAAATAAAATAGGTCTTTAAAAAAAAAAAAAAGAAGTGCTTTGTTGTTCTCCAACTCCAGTAGGAGAAACAAGTATAAGAAATTACATTTGGTTAATATAAAATGTTTTCATAACCCCTGAATTCTGACACTCTATTTCCTCTATTACTGGCTGGAAAGATGGGAGGGAGGGAGGTAAGGGGGACCTGATGCTACCAAATGATAGAAATTCACATACCATTTTTCCTTCTTAAACAAATTATATTTTACTTTCAAACTAGTTGGAAGTAACAGGTCTAATATAAATTTGTTTAAGAGAGCAAAAGGGGTTAAGGTCACAAAATATTAAGGAAGTAATAGTTATTTTCTTTCCATTAATAAAACCAATAGAATTAGCCACTCATGAGAGATTTATTGAATGACTACTCTGCATGCAAAGCTCTGTGAAGCCACCCATTAATTCCAAAGAATAAAAAATGGTGTTTCTCACAAACTGTGACTTCAGTGTAAGTTTCACATGATCTTGCACTGAGAAAAAAATGACTAAAGGGCAAAAGAGGAACTAAAAGGCGAAAAAAAAAAGTGTGTGCTAAAGCTTCTTTGAAGATAAGCCTCTATTTCATACTACAATAAAGTTTACTTGCAAAACAGATTAAGCTCTAATTAACACGGGAAAAAAGTGTCTTTCTTAACCTATCATTGTAAGAACTTGTTACTCACACACAAGAGTGGGAGGCCCTCCAAAAGGTATGACGCAGGGGTTTCTAAACGATAGCTCCTGCTCTTCGGTAATCATCTCGCTTTAGCTCGGCCCGGGCCACCTCCTGGCGCCCACTAGATGCGAGGCCTGGCTGGATGTCGCTGCACCAACTAGTCCTGTGCAACTGCGACATGGGAAGCGCAGAGAGCAATTCCTTTTATTTATTTGATTCCTTCCTTTAGGCAAAGAAGGCCTCATTTGGATGGAGAGCAGGGCTAAAGTCGTCTAAGGCCGAACCCCAACGTCTTCTTGAGTTGGCACAAACCCATGTCCGACTACACCCTCCCCACACAGGATCGTGATGAGAAAAAAAATTCCCCTAAAACTCCTTTCCAAGAATGGTCGGCTGGAGGTCACCCTGCTCCCGCTCCGGCCGGGAGTCACTGAAGCTGCTGCCAGAAGGAAATCGAGGGCTGCACGGGGGCCGGGGCCACCCCGGATAGGTCCCGGCGGTGCGGGGTCGCCCCTCCCCCTCCCGGCCCGCCGCTCCTCGACGCGCGTCCCTCCGCAGGCGAGCCCGGTGCACTTACCCCCGGTTGGGACCCTTGGGGATGAACCAGGGCAGCAGGAAGCCGACGATGCTCCAGAACACGCTCATCACGATCAGAGGCACTGTGAGGCCGCTGTACGCCATGGTCGCCGCCGGAGCTGCCAGCCCCTGCCCCGCCGCCGCACTTTGGTCCCACCCGGAAGTGTCAACACCGGGCCGCGTGACCAGCGCCAGCGACGACCCGCCTTCCGCGCCCCCACGTGACCGCGCGCCGACTCCGCCCCTCCGGGGGCCGAGAGACAGGGCTCCGCCCTCACCTGGCGGGTCTGCGGACCACTGCTGCTTTGAGGGACGACACTCTCCCTAGAGCCCCAGCGTTAAGGGTCAAGTCACCAGGGGCTCAGCAAAAGTTCCCTGATAAGAACGCGGCCTAGGAGGTAGTTGTAACTATCATCCCCACTTAGCAGGCGAGGAAACTAAGGTCCAGGTTAAGGATCTTGCCCAACGCCACACAGCTGGTAAGTGGCAGAGCCAAGATTTAACCTCTAGTGGTGTGATATTCAAAGCCAGTGCTTTTTTTTTTTTTCTTTTAATCTTCACCGGAGGATATGTTTATTGATTTTATTTTTTAATTTTTATATATTTTTATGTTTATTGATTTTAGAGAGAGAGAAAGGGAGAGAGAGAGAGAGAAAGAAACATCAAAGTGAGAGAGATGCATTCCAAGTGAAAACCCACAGCCCAGGTATGTGCCTCCACTGGGAATCGAACCCTCAGCACCTTCGGTGCACAGGACAATGCACCAACCAACTGAGCCACCCAGCTGGGGCTATGTGTGTACCTTAACCAACCCTCTAGAGGGCAAACTCCTTGAGAACGGGCACTGTTTAAGTGATCTATGCTCAAGTGATCTATGCTCCTTTGGGGCACTTGATTCGTAGAATGTGCTCAATAAACACTTGTACAACTGCATTCAATAGCGAAGAAGGGGTGAAGAACTAAATTAGAGGAAAAAAGTTTACTCCTACTTTCTTACACTTTTTTTTTTTAATTTTTTCCCTTTATTGATTTTAGAGAGAGAGGAAGTGGGAGGGAGAGAGAGGTAGAAACATCAATGAGAGAGAGCATCGATTGGCTGTCTCCTGCATGCCCCCACTGGGGATTTGGCCCACAACCTGGGCATGTGTCCTGACCGGGAATCAAACCGGCGACCTCTTGGTGCATGGGTCAACACTCAACCACTGAGCCATACCGGCCGGACTACATTTATTTTTTAAATTAAATTTATGTTTGTTGTGGATATATATATATATATATATATAGTCAAAAAGTGAAAGCAACACAAATTATATATATGACATAAAATTTACCATCTTAACCATTTTTAAGTGTACAGTTCAGTAGTGTCAAGTACATTCACGTTGTGCACACAATCTCCAAAACTTTTCAAACCCATTAAACAACTCCCCTTTCCCCTCCCCCAGCCCTGGCAACCACCATTCTATTTCCTGTTTCTATAAGTTTGACTATTCTATACCTGATATAAGTAGAACCATATGGCATTTGGCTTGTTGTGTCTGGCTTAATACACTTAGCATAATGTCCTGAAGTTTCATCCATTTGTAGCACATGTCACAATGCTGAATAATATTCCACTGTATACATATACTGTATTTTGTTTCTCCAGTCAACTGGCAATGGATATTGTGTTGCTTTCACTTTTTGACTATTGCAAATTTTTTCCTGTTTCTTAATGCAAATATTTTCTTTTAAGTTGATCCCGTTAAGTCTAACTTTTGTCTTGCCTTCTTGACAGCCTTTTTGAGAAGCAGATGTTGGGGAGCACAGGGAAGTGGCTGTTCAGGCACCAGTTCTGTGCCTTTTATCCTCTGTGAAATGAGAAAAATCCTTAATCTCGGTATTATATTTGTGATCTAGTGTTGGCCAATAGCTCCCTCTACCAGTGAATCTGTCAAAAACATTTTATCACACTGTCCAAATGAAAACTGTAGGGAAAGCCAGGAACTAGGATTCAGTCAGTCATCCACCAAATGAAGAAATATTAAATATTGTCTGCCTTCAAGGTGCTTAGACTCAGGAAATAAATCACACTCTGGGCAGTATGGACCAAAGACCCCTGGGGAGTCCCTGTGACTCTCCCAGCCATCCTTGAGGGCCTCTCTTTCCTAACCATCAATCTGTATGATGTTGAATTTTCTTCCTGCAGCTGATTGAATGACGTATTGTAGGAATACACTAGCCAGACATCAAGGAATTTTTATACAATGTAACACAATGTCACTTTTTTTTTTTATCCTCACCTGAGGACATTTTTGCATTTATCTTCAGATAGAGCAGGAAGGAGAGAGGGAGGAAGAGAGAGAGAGAGAGAAACATCAGTGTGATAGAGACACATTGACTGGTTGCCACCCACATGACCCCAACCTGGGCTGGGGACAAACTGCAACCGAGGTACATGCCCTTAGTGGGAACCGAACCCGGGACTCTCTGGTCTTCGGGCGGACGCTCTAACTGCTGAGCCAAACCAGCCAGGGCCACAATGTCACTTTTCTTGCTACATTTTTTTTCTTTATTGATTTTTAGAGAGAGAGGAAGGTAGAGGAAGAGAGAGAGAGAAACATTGATGAGAGAGAACATCAATTGGCCGTCTCCTGCATGCCCCTCACTGGGGATCAGGCCCACAACCTGGGCATGTGCCCTGACTGGGAATCGAACCTGCGAGCTCTTGGTGCATGGGTTGATGCTCAACCACTGAGCCACGCCAGCCACGCCTCGTTACATTCTTTTTATTTTGGAAAAGATTGTTATTTTGTATAAAAATGTTAGTTCTGTTAACATGTTTTGGGTTTATTATATGTTAAGATTTTGTTTTACTTTCTAGTATGGTAAATTATGTGACAGATATAACCCATATAAATGTAAGCTTTTGGAGTCCTCAATAATTTTTTTTTTCTTTATTGATTTTAGAGAAGAAGGGAGAGGGAGAGAGGGAGAGAGAAACATCCATGAGAGAGAACATTGATTGGCCGCCTCCTGCATGCCCCACACTGGGGATCGGGCCCACAACCTGGGCATGTGCCCTGACTGGGAATCGAACCGGCAACCTCTTGATGCATGGGTCAATGCTCAACCACTGAGCCACACCAGCTGGGCAATAATTTTGACATGTGTAAACAGGTGTTGAGACCAAAAAGTTTGAAAACCACTCCTACCAGAAAAGCCTCAGAGGCAACCCCAATAGGATAAAGTAAATACCAGCTTACCAAAAGGCTATAGTGCAACCCCCTAGGAGCCCCTCTTGCCTAAGCCCAGCTCTGTAAATAAAAACTGGCATGCAGAGTCACAAAGCCGTGGAGTCATAAAGCTCCTTCTAAGCTGATCAGGAAGGTTGGACATTACTGGAGAAGCTGAATGCCCAGCATGCTTCACTTCTCCTTTGCTCAGCAGGTATGTATGGAACATGTGCTGTGGGCACCTGCCACCTTATAGCATCTACCATTTGAGTGATTCCCACGTGCCATTGAACTAGGTGATTTGAATGACTTGTCGCATTCAGTGCTCACAACACCTATTACAGAGATTATCCATTTTACATATTAGGAAAAAGAGGCTCATCTTTGTAACTTGTCCAAAGTCTAGCTGTTTTAAGTGACAGGACTGGGATCTGAATGTAAGTCTTCATAGCTCCTGTTCTTCCAACTAAGCCATGCTGCCTCTCTTATTTCAAATAGTAAGTCAACGAACCCCCCTAAATTATACACTACTCAACAAGATAGAGACCTCTACTGCATAAGATGAGACCTCTGAAATCCTGTTCTAGATTTAGGATGTGGTTGATTCAGTTATTTCTAATGGACAAAGAATATTTTAATATTTATGCATGTTTATATATTTTTAATTGATTTTTTTTAAGTGAGAGGAAGAGAGAGAAACATCGATGTGAAAGAGAAACACCAGTTGGCTGCCCCCACCCCCTCACATGCTTCCCAACTAGGGATGAAACCCTCAACCTGGGCATGTGCCCTGACCCAGAATCAAACCCGCTACCTTTTGATGTACAGGGCCATGCTCCAACCAACTGAGCCACACCGGCCAGGGCTGCATGTTTATATTTTAATCAAAGTGTTCAGGCAATAAATCAACCTCACGTAGCTGTTTCAATCTGCCTTTCTCATGAAGACTTCTTCATGGATCAAACTTTTAGTAAACACCCAATCATATATGCATAGACTGTTTCTGGGAGTTCACAAAGAAACTGGAAACAGTGACTGTTTCTCGGGAACTGAATGCCCGAAAGTCAAAGTGATGAGGAAGCTTACTTTTCACTGTATATCTTTTGTACCTTTTTATGTTGTACCATATATAAGTATTACTTCTTTAAAAAATACCAATTTAAAAGACCCAAGCCACCACCAGATGGGACCTGCAGACGTCTGCAGCATCAGCAGAGACCAGTGGACTCTTGGTTAGTAGAGTTCTGTCTGGTTGTCAGAAGATTCAATTCTTGCCTCCCCAACTCCCATTGACAGCTCTGTAGCTGAACATCTCATGTCTGAGTACAATATGAAAGCAGGCATTCAGAAGCAGTGGTCTGAAGTTTCAGTCTGACGTTTTCCCAAAATAGCACAAGGGGACTCACTCAAGTGAATGGCCATCTGCAAATCTGATGAAAAGGTCAGTAGGAAACTACTTCATTCATTCATTGCAGGAAACATGCTAATACCCAAGGGCTTGAACCTGTATAGACAGGCCCACCCAGCTGGCACTCTCCAGCCCCCATTTCCTGCAGCGGCCAAAACACAATACTGCTGCCCTTAAACCCTCCCCTCATTCAAGAACCAGCATTTGTCTGAATTCCCTTGAGAAAAACTTTTCCCTCTGCACCTGCAAACAAACCCACTTCCATTCTCTTTTCAAAGACAATAGCTAAAGTATGCTCAACTCTCTGTGCTTTACATGCAGTATCTCAATAAGCTGTCAAAGCTCTTATCTATATCAAGTGTATCGAACAAGTTGCTGAAAACAAGCCAAATCTGACTACTAGGAAATATAATTTTAACAGTATTGGCTGGAGCCCAAGGCTCAGACCAGGCATCAGAATATGTTGTCCTGCCCTGGCCGGTTTGGCTCAGTGGTTAGAGCATTGGCCTGCGGACTAAAGGGTCTCAGGTTCAATTCTGGTCAAGGGCACATACCTGGGTTGCAGGTTTGATCCCCAGTCCTGGTCAGGATCATGCAGGATTTTAGATGCAACCCTGGAACTAAATTGTGAAGAGTAATTTTAAGTTAGATGTGGAATCTAAAACTCAGATGCTAGTGGGGGCCAGGCACTTAGGGTACATGAATGGAGTGAGCTGGAAGGGGAGCGGCCAGCCCCTGATGCTCTACAGCAGCGGTTCTCAACCTATGGGTCGCAACTCCTTTGGGGGTTGAACGACCCTTTCACAGGGGTCACCTAAGACACATATTTCCGATGGTCTTAGGAACCGAGACACCGCTCCTCTATCCATCTCCAGGTGGGTCCGCCCACATACAACATGAGGAACTGTATTAAAGGGTCACGGCATTAGGAAGGTTGAGAACCACTTGCTCTACAGGATCAGGGCCCCGTGCAGCCAAAGGAAACACAAGATCTGATTTCTCTGTGGATCTCATAAGCCTTAAATGTTGGATATTAACTTTTTTAAAAATCCTGAAAAGCAACAGGGCAAACGAAGTCTCTGTGAGCCCATCCTTGCCTACAGGACGTCAGTTTTCTGGTTAGCCCCAGGAGAGAGGAGTGACATTTCAGTCGCATGGAAATGGCACTTGCAAAGTCAAGACCTTGGGCAGGAAGCCTGGCTAGAGAGCTGCATGCCTTTTGGTTGGAGCATGAGGGAGAGGGCAATCCGCAGGCATGAAACATGGGTGTGCAGAACAGCACCAGCTGCTCAGTGGGGCCACATGTGTTTCAGTTCATACAGTGACCACCACTGAGTGGAACCAACCCCTGGATCAGGGACCAGCCCTATCCTGTCCATCCCATCAGCATGAGGCCATCCCACCACTACTATTCTGCTGCTCCATAGATTAAACATATGGAAGAATAGCAATTGGGAATTGATAAGAAGATGATTTTATCTATAAAACAATGCAAAGTCCACTGGGAATTAAGAAACATTTCCAATTTTTATTCATAAAATTAATCAAAACAGCAACAATAGATTTACAGAGCCACATATCAATAACAAAACAGGATGGAAACGAAATATTCCAGAGACATCTTGAAAAGTTTCAAAGGAATACACACCAAGCTAAACCCGTGGATGCACACAGGTTATCTTTACTCCTGCATTTTCTCAATAAGTTCTTCTTTATATTTGCCTTTCTCTTTTCCAACTTGTCGAGATTTGGCTTTGCGTTCAAGAATTTTTTTCCGATCTTTGTCCAGTTTTAGCCTGGTGATAACCACCTATTAGGAGTGAGAAGACAAACAGATCTTTGTTTTTTAAGTGGCAAGGATCTGTAACCATGATTCGTTTGTACAGCAGAGGCTCCCTCAACAATAGCAGCTTAGCTTCCTTCTGCTGCCCAATCTCCTACCCGCCTAATTCCTGAGGACCTAGGAGACCATTTAGATAGTTTAGTGACATGAAATATCATTTGGGATGGAAAAAATTATGCTACCAACATGTTTCTGGTTTGTCTAGCCTTCCTTGGCTGGCAAAATGCATTAAGAAACATCTTCACTCCTGCCAGCTACTGGGTAATACAGAGATCGTAAGGTAAGAGCCCAACCATTCTACCCTAAGGATCTGAAATTCTGGGGGAGAGACCCTACAATACAGTGTACAAGGTGGGAGTGCAAAGAAGGAACAGCATATTCCACCAGGTGGGTGAGAAGGCCACAGGAAGAAATGGTCTCTCTTCTCCCTCTGGACATTATCTAGTGGGGAAGTGAGGTCTGGAATGCCAGGAACCCCTTTGCTATCTCCTTGAAGACAGAGCCTTCACCAAGGATGATAAAACAGTTAAGAAAAGAATCTGGGTCCTTGATGGTATCACTAAGCCAGTGACTCAATCAGGAAATCCTTGCCAGGGTCCCGTGTGAACAGGACCACCATGTCAACAACTCTAACAGCTGCACTACACTATGTGGCTGCTACCACTGCCCAGTCCTGGGCCATACCTTGCTTGGGTGAATGCCCACATGGACAGTTGTGCCGTTAGCCTTCTCACGCTGCACCCGCTCGATGTAGATAACATATTTCTTTCTGTACACCTGTACTACCTTGCCGATCTGCTGACCTTTGTAGTGTCCTCGAACCACCTGAGAGAAAATACAGGAGAGAACCACCTTCATTTCTAATTCATGAACATGATACTGAAGACACTATCAGAAACACAAAGGCTAACATACAACCATTTGTACAAAAGCAGATTAATCCTGGCAGTCAAAAGTCATCTATTTTTAGGTATAAATCTGCTTTGTGTTATTCTAAGTCAGGTGGAATTTCTCTACCTGAATTTTTCCTTTTCATATCTGAAGAATACAAAATTCTTTGAACTAGGATGGCCATCATAGAACTAATCCTGAGAGTAAAAGATATAATGAATGTACATCTAAAACTAATACAATGTCATATGTCAGCTACATCAAAAATACAATCACTCTGATATCTTAAACAAAGAACAGTTAAAGAGATTATACTGAGACTCATGCAACCATTTAAAATCCATGTTTTTAAAATATAGTTTATTACCTAGGAAAATGCTCCAGATATAACCTTTAGAGAAAAAAAGGAAATACAAAGCTATATATAGAATAGAATCTGAATATGAATCTTATATGTGTATGTTTCAAATATTTAGGCTGTCCCCAAAAAAGTATACTTTGAATAATTATAAAGCCAGTGTTTATTAAAGTACACTTCATTTTCAAAATGTAATAGAATCTACAGACATCCTGTATACATTTTTGGGGGACACCCTGTATGGTACCTAACATGATGAGGTTGAAATGTATCCAAATATTGATAATGGCTGCCTAGGCAGGAAGTAGGATTACAGTTGACTATTTTTAGAATTTAAATTCTTCCAAATTTTAAGATTTCTACAATTAATTCAAATATTTTATAGTAAAAAATATTTTAATTTTAAATTAAAATCTCATGGGCTATTTTTACATACTAAAAGTCTGCTCCAACTCTATTAAAAAATCAACTAGATTATGGTTCCCCTAAAGGCAACAGCCAATTAAATACTAGCTACAATATAGGTAATGTTCATTAATAAGGATAGAGAAAATACCTCATATAAAGAACTGGAGAAAAAAAGGAGAAACATCTGTAACAAAAATAAATTAATAAAAATAATAAAAAAATAATAATAAAAACTAGAGAATCCTCCTAAAATGTCTACCTAGGTTGTTCAGCTTATTTACTAAGGTGATGTTCAGGTTAAAAAGAGAACAGCCTTCAATGAAAGCCCACTACACTCTACATGACCAGAGACTCTCACATGGAAGTCTCTGAAAAGCCCCTATTAACTATTATCAAGACTGAAGAAAGATGTTGATAAAACGAGTTCAAAGGAACAGCTGGGATAAAGAGAAGTGGGCAAACGCGTGACCCAGTAAGGTAGATAAGACTAAACTGAATGGACTGAAAAGGTGAGGAAGAGGTAAGGATGATACCCAGAGTCTGGATGGGCAACTGGATGGATGGATATGCCTTCCCCAGAGCCATGGAACATGGGAGAAGAAACAGATTTTAGGAGAAAACGTTAAATTTGAGGTATCTGGAGACATTCTAGGGAAGAATTCCATAAAGAGCTAGAAACAAGGCCAACTGGGTCAGCGACAAAGACCTGGGAGTGATCCCCTGCAGAGTCTGGAGCAAAGAGCCACCCTGAGCAATGCCTGGCAAACCAGCAGCCAGGGGCTAAGTCAAAAAACAGAGTTTTGCTTGGCTGACATCCTATTTTTTAAAATAAATTATTAGAGAATTGAACTTGAATGCTCTTAATTAGGCTGGGCAGGCGCTCCCTGGTGGCTCTGGGCCCCCATCTCCGGTCTAACACATCTGCAGGGTCACAGTATTTGCCAGGGTGCTGAGGGCAAGTGAAGTCTATGACTCCCCCAGGTCCAAGCACACAGGACGTTTTCAGGCAAAAGCGGAGCCTGCGCGCTACGCCTCTGGGTAACTAGAGCCCGAAGGAGACGTACCTGGACCTCGTCGTCCTTGCGGATGGGCATGGAGCGGACGTTGTACTTCTGCCGCAGTTCTTTGGAGAGAGGGGAAGACATGATCTTCCGACGCACGTGGGAAGGGGCATTGAAGTGGCGTTTGCGGTTTTTGCTACGGTCCGAGGTCACGAAGGGGTTGAACTTCATGGTGACCGTCTGCAAAGAGCGGCGAGGGAGAGGTGTTCAGTGGGGTACCAGGGCCTGCTCTCCATCGGGCACTCCTCCCCATCCCCGCGCAAGTGCTCTACAACAGGTGGCTTCGGAAGAAGGCGACTGAAGAGGGGGACCGAAGAGGGGGACCGGGGGTGTGAGGCGTCAGGGTGTTAAACTGAGCAAGGCGAGCGTGGGGGGAGGGGGGGTGCATGCTTAACCAGAGGGGTCGTGGGGAGAGGGAAGCACTGTCGCCTTGAGGTGGGAAGGCTCGGGCTAGACAAGAAAGCATGATTGGGGTCACTCAGAGGGACCTCTGGGGAGACGGGTAGCCCCGCGGAAGGTGGGGAAGGGTCCTACGCGGCGGAGGGCTTCACAGTCCCAGAAAACACCAGCCTCTACGCACTCACCTGCCCGGTGCCGGAAGTGGCCAAATAGTGCACGCGCAGGGCAGGAAGTGAGGCTTCCCTGCCGCGCAAGCGCAGAAAGAAAGCGGTGCTCCATTCCCTCGAAACGAAGCTGAATGGCGCCCCCTGCGGCTTGGGGTGGGATCGCAGTATCTCGTTTCCAGGGACCACTGGATTGGTAAGCGGCCCTAGGAGTCATGCCGGGAACCCCGAAGAAATGGCACCTTTGGGAGAAGGAGCCTACTTTTTTAGGACCTGCAGTAGAGTCTTACTGATGTTCTTTTAATAGTCTTTCCTACCCCAGACTCTATCTTTGCCCGTTACCCTCTGCAGAAGTCATCTAGGCATATTATCAGGGTGCCTGTAACGTCATGATGCTTCAAATGCAATCCGCTGACTGGGTTTTCGTGCTCCACCACAGTCCTGTAAAACCAGACAGTGGTATGTTGGGGTCAGGAAATCTGAGTTTAAAGCAAGAACTCCCCCGACCAAAGATTCTGAGGCGCACAACTGCTGGAGGAGTGTGGCTAACCGACCACATGGCTTTGCAAAACTTCCCTCTCTCCCCAAATTCTTTAGCCCTGTTGGGAAGAGCTGGGATTGTAGAGGCGGACATTGACCCAAGTGCCTCTTTATGCTGCTGGCCCTTGGGGAGCCGCCTCCATGTTTCTTAGCCTCAATTTCCTCATCTGTGAAATGGGGATGATCTTAGTAGGTGCCTCATGGAGTTGTTATGAGGACTAAATGAGTTAATTCGTTTAGAGTGTTTAGAACAGTGTCTGGCACACAGCCCTCAATTACAGCCACCCATTATTCCTAATCTCCCGGAAAGCCCTAAGGCAGGGCTTCACACTCACTAGTCTTCGCATTCATACTTTTTCCATTGACTCCCAATGACGCAAACTGTAAGCTTTCTGTGTTTGATGTAAACACGTGAGATGCACCATGCTGGCTGGAGCTCGGGTTCTGGTCTCTCTTTGTGTTTTTGTTGTTATTGTGTGTGTTTGTTTAACCTTTGCAAACGCCTCCAGAAAAGGCCAACTCGCGCAGCTGGGGCCCTGGGGCCCGAGCGCACCTGCGGGTTTGTTACAGCCGCCCCGCCCCCTCCTCCCAGCCCCGCCCCCTCCCCCCAGCCCCGCCCATCCCGCCGAGGCCTGCCTCGCCCACCTCCGCCCTCCTGGTCCCCGCCCAGAAGTGTGGGCGCCACCCTACCGTTCTTTAGGCTGAGAAACCTCTGCGGTCCCTGGGAATGAAAGGTCTCCGGATCTAGGCTCCACTGTGCGGGAGACTGCACAGATTGATTCATTCATTGAATGAATTGATTTCTTCTTTCATTTAATTCATATCTATTGAACACATACTTTATGCCAGATGTCAGACATTAGAGTTTGCGTTGCCCAGTTAACAGGTGGTCACCCTGAAATTCAGAAGGATGTCTTGCCAGAATCAGGCATGTCTCGTGCTCTCTCCCAGTTTGTGTCCCTGACACATGGTGGTGAAATTAAATACTAGTATTCACTAATACTCATGGTCACCACGGCATCTGACTTATCCCTGGACTTGCTGGGTCCTGTTTTAGGTTTCATTCCAGACCCCCTGCAGTCAGTGTTGGAGACCTCTGGCTTTCGGACTCAGGGAGGATGGCACCTGGGCTGTTTGCAGAAGCCAAGGCAGCAAAGTGGAGTGGAAGTTGTTTAGGCAACAGCATTGTGTGCCCATTGTGTGCGTAGGCTCCAAGAGAAAGGACGCGGGGAAAAGACATAAGAAAGGAAGATCTTTAATGTTCTCACCAGAAAAAAAAGTATGTGAGGTGCTGGAGGTGCAAACACTACTGTGTTAATCATTTCCCAGTATCATTTCTCAATATGCAAGTATCAAATCAACACATTGTGCACCTTTAACTTCCACGATGTCAATTATATCTCAATAAAACTGGGGACCAAAAAAAAAAAAGGAAGTGTCCTCCCATGGTCAAGGCAGGGGCAGATGCTGTGACTGAGTTCACACGGAAGGTCAGAGGGTTCCTCTCAGCAGCTCTTGCAGTGTTCATCAGACCCAAGTCCCCGTAAGTTTGCTCATTCATACATTCACTCACTCACTCACGGGCTCCTTCTCTGTTCATTCATTTACTCCCTTATCACACTCATTCATTTACTCAGTCACCTACTCATTTACTCACACATTCATGCATTTACTCATTAATTTAGTCACCATTTATTTGGTACCTACATGGAGCCACAGGTACAGGGCTAGATCAAAGACATCTAGGGAGGAGTGAGATCTGGTCCCCACCCCCAGGGAAAGGCAACCAAGTAAGGGAGATGTCACAACCCAAGATAATCAAGGTGTATTCTTGATCAAACAGGGCAGGCAGGTATTTACAGCCCGCCCCAGCCACTCCCATAGTTCAGTAAAATTAAGACAGCCATAGTGATATCACCAGATAAGATGATGAGAGCCTGAGGATGTCACTCTGATGAGGACTTAGTGGGATTGACTACCTCATGGCCACCCTTGGAAAGGTGCACAGGGACTGGTATAGAAGCCCCAGGGCCTAGCACAGCAGCCTGGCACAGAGGAATTGCCCAGGGGATATTTTTATGTCTCAGAGGCAGAGGAGGATGTGGTGGGGAAGTGTGTGAGCCCCGGATTCTGAGTGTCTGAGTTTGGATCTCCACCACTTCCTGGCTCTGCAGCTTAGAATAAGATATTTAGCCTCTTTCTTGGCCACTCATTTTCCCCATCTGAGAAATGAGAATAATGATAGTATTTACCTCATTGGTTAGGTGTCGGGATTAAACAAACCCTTAGCATAGTGTTTGGCACAAAGTAAGCACTTAAGGCCTGGTAGAAATGACTGTTTATGAAATGAATGGATAGTAATGGCTAATTTTATTAGGCTGAGCACTTACTGCCAGACATTGTGCTAACAGCTTTACACACGTTACCTCATTTAATCTAGTAAACAACCCTCTGCACTGTCGCTTTTGCAGGTGAGAAAGCAGGTTCTGAGTAAGAAGGGAGCAGAGGGTGAACATGACCCAGCATGATACGCCCAATACGGTTACTATCTTGCAGCCAACACAGACGATGAGATTCATAGTCATTAACATAGAAAGGTTAGGTCTATTAAGGGAGGAAAAAAGTAAATGACGAAGTAGTAACAGCACGATCCCATTTTGTTTATGGAAGAATATCATTAAAATGTGGGCAATGATGATGTCTGATTAGTGGGATTAGGGGTGACTTTAATTTCCCCTTAACTTTTTTGCTCTTCTCTGACTTTCCTCCAATGGGGTGATGAAAATGTATTATTTGTGTAATTAAACTCATGTTTTAAGGGTTTTCAATTTTTGTTTAAGAAAATTCCTAATGTTCAATTTAGCTTTCCTCTGCAGGAAGAAAACAAACAAACAAACAAAAGTACCCTCACTACTTTCAATTTTCCTTTTTGGGCGGGGGCGGGGGGAGAGGTGTTGGGAGAGGGTCAGTTTTCCCTTTTGACACAGATCAGGTCTTGGGGACTGAGGTGGAACCGTGTAATTCTTCATAACCCTGGAGTCAGGCGGATGTGGGTTTACATTCCAACCTTAGCACCTGCCAGCTGTGTGACCAGAGAGACAAGTTGCTACATCTCTGATCTGTCCTTCCGGAAAAGGACGTAACATCCCGTCATGGGACTGCCCTGAGGACTGAGACAGACCAGGCCTGAACAGTCACTCCTTGCCTGGCACGTGAAGAATGTCCAGCCCCTGGTAATGAGAGTTCACTTCTTTTGGTCAGAATAAAGTGCAACCTCATCACTACCTAACTGACAGGAGGCACCTGCTGGGGAGGGAACAGGGTCTTGGGCGAGTGTCGCCCTCCTGACAGTCCCCGCACATCCTGGGCAACTCGGTGCAGAGAGAGCTGGGGCCGCTGGAGAACCAGCTTCTTCAGGAGGGATTGGGGTCACTGATGGCCTGCCACATTGACAAAACGTGTCTCTGTTTCTGGCAAGAACCAGAAATTGATTCGTGAGGACAGCCTAGGGAATATAGTCAGTAACAGTGCGATAGCTATGTATGGTGCCAGGTGGGTCCTGAAAATAGTGGAGGGAACACTTGGTAAAGTAAATGGTTGTCTAACCAACCACTATACTGTACACCTGAAACTAATATTGAATGTAAACTGGAATTGAAAAATACAATTTAAAATAAAATTTCAAAAGGGGGTTAGAAAGTTAATTTGTGACATGTAGTAATAAAAAGCACCCATAGTGACCGTTTTTGAGCACCACGGTCATGCCCTTCTTCTGCGGGCCCACTCTGCGTGCCCACCCACCCACCAGGCAGCACGGACTGCAGCACGTAAGCTTTTCCCTTCGCGGAACCACCACGTCCCCGAACCCAGCACCTCCCCCTGCGTGGGTCTGGGCTGTAATCCCTGATTGAGAAACCCTCTTACAGGAAAACACTGGGACCTGCGCTTGGTTAGACAACAGTAAGAACTGGTTTAAGGGAGAAATCATGAGCCTGACACATCCATACCTTAAATGTTACGTCAACAGAAACACATTTGCCAGCCTTTCGACCCTTGGCTCAAAGCTGTGGGAAAACGTCAGCCCTGTTCTCGAGGAGATTCTATTCTTTTTTTTTATCCTCACCCGAGGATATTTTTTCATTTTTTGTTCAGATAGAGTGGGAGGGAGAGAGAGGAAGAGAGAGAGAGAGAAACATCGACGTGAAAGGGACACATCGAGTGGCTGCCACCCGCACGACCAACCAGGGCCGGGGACAAACTGCAACCGAGGTACATGCCCTTAGCGGGAACCGAACCCGGGTCTCTCCGGACCGCAGGCCGACGCTCTAACCGCTGAGCCAAACCGGCCAGGGCGAGATTCTATTCTTTTGGGAATACCAATATGGAATAACTACCATTTTTGAAAATTTACTGGGTACCACTTTCCTGCACGCATGAGCTCGTTCTGATCCAGGATAACTTCCTTGCACATATTGTAGATTTAATCTCTGCAACAGTCCTACGAGGCTGTGTTATCGTCAGCCCCATTTCCACCTGGGCAAACTGAGGCGCTGATGGGGAAAGAGGCTACCCAGCTAGAAAAGGGCAGATCCGGAAACATCCTGTAGGGAGTCAATAAAGGAAGCGCTGAGTCTGGAGGATGACTCTCCCATCATCCTCATAGATCCTTCCCACATTTCCCCAAATCTCCCCTGTAGAATGAAATTCCCCTCTGGGATCGGGCCCCCGGGCTGCCCAGCCACAATCAAGTAGAAAGAAACACACAGCAATATTTCTGAAAATCAGCCCTTTAATCTATTTGAACCCAATGAGTGGGGAAAGAACTAAAACATTTTTTTCCCCTTGAGATTTCGTTTATAAGAATAATGGGTCAGAGGTGTGTCTTCCACAGGAAACTGACATCCCCTATGTCCTCAACAGTTTTTTGTAAATACATAAAAGTGGAATTTCAACTCCTGCATACCCCACACATTTCCCCGCCCTACCCCGCCCACCCTCTAAAGGGACTCCTTTCCATAGCTGGGGAGCGGAACGTAAAAAAAAAAAAATCCATCTAAGTGGCCATAGATACCAGAAATAACCAAATGCAGTTACACGCACATCAGTCAACGCATAAGCAAGCGGGGAAGCTGTTCTACTTGGAATCCAGAGCCCAAAATACAAATGGCAGAGACTTGAGCTATCTATATAGATAAGTTAAAACTCCTTCTCCTTGGCATTTCCCTTAATTACGAAAGTATGCAAACAATCTTGATCTAAATGGAAAACAGGCGGGCGGCTGTCGCCCTGGGACACCAGGGCATACCTGAAATTCCCGGGGTGGAGATGTGCTGGACCACTGCCCCTCGCTTTCAGGACTGAAGGGGAAGGATGAGGGGGAGAAGGGTAGGGACCCACCTCAGGAGCAAATGGGGGGACTATGGAGCCGCCCCAGGGACCAGGAACGTGCTGGTGTGTGGCCAGCCCATGGGGGAGCTCAGTGGCAAGGGGCCAAAACGGGGCTGCAGAGGGCCATGCGTTGTGCACCCCTCGGGAGCCCGGAAGGCGGATATCCTGGGGGGGGGAAGGGTGGGTCTGCTTTGCGTCCCCCACCTAAGGCCTTGGGGCTGATGGCGGCCGGCTGGGAGAGGCCGAGACATGATTATTTAGGGTTGCAGAGAAAGATGCTCCCTGTCTGGACATAAGTGCACAAACCCTGTCTGGTTCTCAAAGGATGACTTCCAAGTCACAACCAGCCCCCCCAGCAAGAGATGCTGTTGTCACACAGCAGGGGGGCTGAGGCACATTGGTGGGGGGGGTTCAGAGGAGCAATGTGAATTGAGGAAGGGGAACCTGCCACCCGCCCAGTGACCAACTACTGGGCATCTGCCTGTCGGGAGAAAAAGAAAGGCATGCGGGTGAGGGACTTGAGGCCTGGGCTCTAGTCAGGCAGGAAAGGACGGAGCCGAAGCGAGGGTTCCACCTCGGGCGCCACGTCTCAGGGGCTTGCCTGGGAAGTACCATCCTTTGTTGAAGGCGCCAGGTGGGGGGTACCTTTGGGCAGCCTGGTCCAGAGTTGAGAGTCCAGGTCTGTGGGTTGGCTGCCCAGGGGGGAAACCAAATGGAGGGGGCTGAGAGATTGTCAAAGCCTGGCTGAGAGCTGGTCCACATGGACTCTGGGCTGGTCCCGCAAGAGGGAAGGGACTAAAGCCCTCCCAGGAGGGGTCCCTGAGCACCCCTTGCCTGACTCTGGTCTTGGGGCTCCCCAGGGGAAGGTGCACAACTTCAGGCATCATAATTCGTCTAAAGTTGAACATGGGGAAAGAGGTAGCTGCGAGACCGTGAGCCACCCCCTATGACCCCCTACCCCCACTTCGGGATGCAGCCAGATCCTGGGCCAGATAGAGGGCAGGAGGAGACAGGGCGCTGGAGGCAGGGCTGGCGGTCTCCCTGGGTCCTCAGCCATGGGGCTGGCGGGCCATCAATGCATCTTGCCCAGCTGGATCTTCTTCCAGGCCTCAGAGGCTGTGAAGATACACGAGTCCAGAATGCCGGCAACGGTGAAGGTCCCGCCAATGATGGCACAGATCTGAAATCGGAGGGGAGGTCAGACGTCAGCGCTGGAGGGAGTGCCAGGCCAGCCCCCTCCCAAATCACGAGATGGTTTCAGCAAGCACAGACGCTCGGCTCCATGATACCCACCACATGGTAATCAACGAGGTCTGGAACATACTCAGGGCTCAAAAAAACCTACTTGTTGGATAATGAATTTAGTAACAATAAAAGCAATCATCAGCAGCGCCTTAAAATCCCATATTAACCTTCTGAATGAGGGATTATTCGACCCATTTCACAGGTGAGGAAACTGAGGCTTAGTTAGGGAACTGTGCTGGGACTTGAATTCAGGTATGTCTAGACCCTGGAGCCTGTGGTCTTCTCTAATTTATCAGATATCTACAATCCCATTTGCAGATGAAGGGATGGAGGTTCAGAAAAGTGGCACCACTGGCCCGAGGTCACACAGCTAGCAAGTGGCAATCCCGGGACTTGAACCTGTGTCTGACAGGTCCAGGTGCAGCGCTGCCTGTGACGGCGATCTGGGGCGGCTGAAGAGGCAGCAGTGCCCTGCATGGACTGGAACGAGAAACAAAGCTCTCTCAGAGGCCTGCACACTGCCGTTGGGATGCGCAGTCATCAAAGAATCCCACTGACAAATGCAAGACTACAACCATGGACAGCGCTAGAGGAGAGCGGGTCGCGGTGGACCAGAGAGCTCCGGATAGGGCAGTTCCTTAAGCACTATTACTTCTGGGACCAGATCATTCCTGCGCACTGAGGATCAGCAGCGTCCCAGGCCTCCACCCGTGAGACGCCAGCAGTGTCTTCTCCTCCCCGTTACGATAACCACAATGCCTCCAAACATTGCCAAATGTCCC
This sequence comes from Tadarida brasiliensis, assembly GCA_030848825.1. Lineage (NCBI taxonomy): Eukaryota > Metazoa > Chordata > Mammalia > Chiroptera > Molossidae > Tadarida > Tadarida brasiliensis. The sequence goes on along the minus strand of CM061259.1, from coordinate 118,211,227 downwards.
CTGGGAGTCAAAATTGCTCCCGATTAAGAACTGCTGCAGTAGGGGGACGATGATGAATATCACCTGAAGTCTGTACGCCATAATTCCCGCCACATGACAACCGCAACGCAACAGGCGGGTGTACCTGGTACCTTCCCTGTGCCGGGCACGGTCTGAGGAGCTTGGCGCCTCCCGTCCCCAGGCCAACCTAAGGAGTAAGTAGTATTCTCATACCTACTCTACAGCCAAGGAAACTGAGGCACAGAGACACCGAATCACTTGTCTCGAGCCACAGTGACTCGTTGCTGAACGGGGGACAAAGCTTTGTGGAGTCTGTGCATGAAGACCACACGTCGAGGTGCCCAGTGCCCACCCAGCTGACTCCCTCACTTCGCTATGAAGTTGTAAGAACTCCACTTGGGACGCATCGGACTCGTTCGATGTGTGACTCAAAATTTCCTGACCTACCGATGAGCTGCTTTCCGGTGCCGTAAAAGAATCCAAGCGTGAACGAAGGGAAAGAAAAGAAGTTCAAAGCAGGTTTGCAAGAGAACTTTAAATGTGTTTTCCCCTTGAACACATACTTTACACCGTTCATAAGAACCAGTACCACCCACCACCCCGTATACCTGGGAGGGAGGCACCTCTTCACTCATGTACCCATGTGGCCCAGAGAGGGAGATAACTTGTCCAAGGTCACACAGCAAGTGTGTGGCAGGGCCAAATCTGTCTGCCTCCAGAGCTCTCACTCGCCCCCATGTGCTGGGCAGCCCCAGAGGGCCCCTGAGACTGTTGTGAAGGCACCGCTGGGTAGCCAGCCGGCCAAGACCCTCAACCACTAGAGGACTCTGGGAGAGGGCAGTGCCTTAATGGGACACTCTGGTACCAAGCAGAGAAGGCCAGGAGACACAGCAGAGGTGAGAGGAAAGTGTGAATCGAACCAGCATTTATTTTTAAAACGATATTTCCACGAGATGAGCTAAGCAGAGGCTGTGAGGCCCAGGGCAGACAGAGCAGGTCTGTGCGGATGGGCTGTAAGTGCAGCAGCTGGCATTCCAGTAACGACAGCCCAAGAAACCGGAGCAGCCCCCAGGGAGTGGAGAGGCTGGGGGCTCTGGGGGGATTATGATGAAGTGTTTTCAGTGGGCAAGGCCTCTCCCTGCCAGCCTCAGAGCATGACGAAGGGGCACTTTTCAAGGAAGATGACGGCAGGGGAGCTGGTTTATTTTGGTGGAGTGGATCAGATGATGGGAGATTTTAGACCACAAAATGCTTTTAGAGCTTGGATCAGAGGAGAGGAAAATGTGACTTAAGTGCAATGGAGCAAATAATAAAAAAAAATAAAAAATAACCGCACACACACAAATCTATATTCATCGACACACTGGAACCCGAGTGCACCCATGATTCACCTACACCTGGCGCCCGGTCTGAAGGCTCCTTTCCCCAGCTGGCCCCGAGCGGCAGACAACACATGCACGGAGGGACACGAGAAAGCAGCTGTGGGGAAACTGAGGCCCAGGAGCTCAGAAGCTGCTAAGTAACTGAGGACGCCCTGCAGTGAGCCTGCTGTGACCCAGCTGATACCACCCAGCTGAGCAGCATGTCACTGGTCAACTAAGGAGGGGAGATTCTGACACATTTTTGGGGTGAGGGAGGCTCAAAAGCTGAAAGAAACGGTGAGGGAGGCTCAAAAGCTGAAAGAAACTGAACAGCCGCCTGCTGCAGCCAGAATGCTTTGCCTCGTTCTGCCTGTAGCCTGCTCAGGCCTCCCGGACTCACTCCACTCCGCAGGTGGTGACTGGTGTGAGGAGGGGTCCTGGGGTGCGCTGAGGCCACGGTGGCCCCTGGATACTGACATATGGGTGGTCACAGAAATCCCCAGCGTCAGGAGGGTACACATTTGGACTCATCCAAGGAGGTGGTCAGGCAGGGTCAGCCCTCGTCCTGAGAAGGTCACAGGGAAATAAATGTAGCCACAAGGCTGCACCGGATGGTAGGTCTGTCTTGGGACTCAGGCCCTACACTGGTGGTAGCAAGATAACAGGCTTCCTCTGTGATTCCTTGGCTGATGCTGGGAGGCCGAAGCGGGCCTCAAGAAGAAACTGAAGAAGGGGCTGGCGACAGGCAGCATGGTGACTCAGCATCTCCTGGGCCTGGGGACAGGCCCAAGATGAATACAAAGGACAATAAAGTGAATTATGGCCACAACACTTCATTCCCACAGCCCATCGCTCTGCATGCAGAAGAGAGAGGAGAACCAGGCCTCCATGGGCGCAGAGGCTGGGAGGCCTCCTCCTCGCTGGGCATGGTGCAGGTGGGCTGAGCAGAGTGGGGTGAGGTGAGGACTGGCAAGTCCCCTGGGCCTCCCCTGCTGCGACAACAGAAAGAGCTCGTGGCTTTCGGACGCGAAGTGGTGACTGTCACTTACTCTGGCCGCGGGGGAACCTTTCTGGGCCTCAGTCTTTTCATCTACAAAATGGGAAACCATCCCTACCTTGCCCATTGTGGCACCGCAGGAAATGCCTCTGGAGCTCCTAGCACTTAGTGGGTGCTCAGGAAACGATCCCCAATCTCATCTGCCAGTTGACTGAAAGGTTCCACCCTCGTTGCTAGATCTGAGATTTTCTAACCCTCTCCGAGACCCACTTTAAGAACAATGGGATAAATGTCGCTTATTCCCCAGGGTCAGGCCTTTGGGTCTCAATTTCCATCTTTTACCTGGCTCTTTAAAGAGGGAAGGCATCGATTTGTGGAAAAACAGGACAGCAGAGGCAGACAGGCAGATTCTTTGCAGCTGCCTGGGTCCCAAGCACTCCGAGGACCCATCCTACAGATGGGGGAGCTGAGGCGGAGACTGTTTCCTCGGGTAAATGCCAAGTTCTTGTGGTGAGCAACACTGGCTGGGGACAAGGCGCCCCGGCCTCAGGTCGTTTCCATTCCTTGGCCCACCTCACCCCGAAGGCTTAGACTCATTTACCTAAAGCCTGAGGGACAGGACAGCAGAAGGACTTGACACGCAGTAGGCGAAGGAGTGACTGAGTGTGAGCAGGGCCTCAGTTTCCCCACTTTTACAAATGGGAAGGCCAATCCTCACCTGTCAGGGCCACTGTAGGATAAATGAGGATGTCTGTGCCGCCCTGGAATGCCTGTTCCCTCGGTCCCTCCCTTACCACTGCCGGGCGTCGCACCTCCTGCCCAGGCCCAGAGACAGTGGGACAACCTGTGTGGGGGAGGGGTGAAGGCGCAGGGCCACCGAGCCAGGCAGGGCCACCACAGCTGGCACATACAGCCCTCCTCCGGTCAGCAGCCCCAGCTCCAGACAGGAAAACAAGGCCAATTCGATAGCCAGGCCCCAAAGAGTCTGAGACGAGCACTCCACTGCTTTCGGCAGAAGTCATCAATAATGCCCCTTTGTTCTTCCGCAGGGACCTCCTCCCTGCGGTCTGCCAGCTTCCTGACCTCCGATGGCTAGAATGAAGTCAGCTCCTCTACCTTGAAAAGAAGGGGTGTGTGTTTCCCGTTCGTTCGTTTTAATTGCGGCTCTTAATTCCTTATAATATGGAAAGGACGCGTTCCAACCGCACTGGCTGGAGAGCTGAATCCCTCCGTTGTCCCCACAGCACCAACCCTGCCCCATCGGAGGGCACCCCGCCCCCCCATTTACTTTTCCGTAGGGCACCATGAACAAGTATGACTGACATGCCAACGAGGGTGGGGCGCTGGTGGGCCCGGAGCACACACCCCCTGGGTCAGACCCCGGCTCTGTGATGCAGGCTGGGCAACCGGTTGACCTCTCTGAGCCTCAGTTTCTCTCACCTGTACAATGGGGCCCACCGTGAGGACCAGACGCCCCTCTCCCTGCCCGCCGCCCCGAGCGCCGGAGCGACCTTCCCCGTCTCGCCCCGTCAGTGTCACGTGCAGAGCGTGTGGAAAAGCACAGCATGAGGAAATAAATAATGAATCCAGTGCCATCAGCGCTGGGCGGCAGACAGCCTGGAGCCGAGGATGAGAACACCGGCCGGCCGCGGAGGTGGGGGCCGGCTCCAAGGGAAGGGAGCCGGTAACTGGGTGCTGGGAAGATGGGGGTGGAGGCCCCCACCCAGAGGTGTCACACCTGCCACATCGCCCATGCCCACCCTCTAGTGCGGGCCCTGGGGGGACAGGAGTCCTCTCCCTGCCATTTGTATAATGGCTGCAGCTGCAAAATACCCTCCTCCCCCTCAGAAAAAACCCACCTGGGCTGAGCACCTACTATGTGGCTACTCTGCGGCAGGCCTGAGACAGCACTTTCCTCTGCCTTCTCATTCCGTCCTTGCAAGTGCTGGGGGAAAGGGGTGACCCCCATTCCACAGATGGGGAAACAGAGGCTCACAGAGGGACTGACTTGTCTGAGGTCACACAGCCACCATGTAGGATGACAAGTATCTAGGTCTGGGAGGCTGGCTGCAAAGGGCCAGCTTTGCCCAGTGAGACCCTGCTTCACCTCCCCCCAAGCTCCCCTCGGTCCCCAGCTTCATGCTGGATGGCTTCTTTAGCTTTTGTTTTCTCAATTCTGTCATCAAATGTCCTGAAGTAAGGGGTCCCCCTCAGCCACATTTGTGAAGTAAGAAGCTGGGAGGCTGTAAAAATGAGTGCAGTGTGGCAAAGGGGGACCGCTCCTGTCTACCATTCCGTCTGCATCTCAGAGCTGCCTCAGAAAAGGCCCTGCCCGGCCCGGGGCATCAGCTCAGACCCAGCCAGAGCACTGTCCCCGGTGCACAGCCTCTGGCAGACCGCTCTGCTCAGGCGTCCGGAAGGATCCCAACTGAAGTGTTTTGCACATTTCCGGACTAACTGAATAATGAGCTGCTAATTTGGGTTTGTTCTGTCTTGCGGGTGGACCAAGGTGGACACCCCTCCCTCTGTTTGCTCATTGTTTGGTACCTATTCATCACCTGCCTGCACAATTGCAGATCTGGAGACCAGAGATGACAGGCCCCAGCCCTGTCCTGGAGCTCAGGGTCCCGGGAAGTCTGAGAAGGAGGGAATCGAGGCTTTGGAAAGGCAGCTGTGCCAATCCAGCTGCAAAGCTGGTCTTTTCCCAACTCACACAATCTCAGCAGGTCAAACCTTCTCAGGTTTGTCTCCTCTCAATTCTTTCTACCACCTCCCCCAACCTCAGACACCTGCTGCCTTCTGTCCACGGCAAATTCCTTCTGGTGCCCAAATAGATGAGCAAAAGGTAATTAGATAAGGGCAAGAAAACTTGCGAATCACAAGTTTGGACAGCTTGCTTTCTTTATGGTTTGCATGTCGTGACTGTGATTTTATCATGCATGTTCACAACATCACCTTGCTTCCTGCTGTACTTTTTCCCAATTTCCAGGATGGAAGTAAGTCACTGTATCAAATGACCCTGGTATCCTACCAAGAGCTCCATGGCTTCTGGAGGCCCTGTTGCTGGAACATCCTTGAGAGCCATTGTTTTGAAAGAGGAAGGTGGGCTTTGGGGTCAAGTTCCAGCTTTGCCATTTACTGGCTGTGTGACCTTGGACAGGTTTCTCTACCTCTCTGGGCCTCAGTGAACTCATATATAAAATAGGAATGACATCATCGACCTTGGAGCATCCCTGGGAGGGTTAAAGGAGGTAACTAGGAAATGACCCAGCACACAGTAGATGTGTAACAAGCGTAGCTACGATTACTTCTTCAAGTAGCACCCCTTGAATATTTCTGAGCACGTTTGTAATAGCCAGGCCCTGTGCTAGGTGCCAGGGACACAGAGGTGAGTCAGGTCTGGCCACTATGAGGCGCGATCTCAGGTTTGGGGGATTACTGCACGGATAAGAAGCACCTTGAGGGCAGGGATTGTGTCTAATTCAGTGACCCCTGCTGCCATCGCCAGCTGGCACTTTTTGGTGGGCAACACTGTCACAGCCCTACTGGCCCAATTTGGTACTTTGTGACTTCTGGCTGTACCCCCCAAATAGAATAAAACACACAAGGAAAGCAGTGCGACACCTGAAGCCATCCAATCTGTCACTGTGGCCCACTTGAAGGCAATCTCAAAAAGGGGCTTCAGCAAGTGGCAGGGACACATGTGCGTGTGGGAGAGGTGCTCTGAAAGGGACCACTTGCATGTGGTCAAACACCATCTGTTTATTCCCTTAGTGGTGGAATTTTCTGGAATAGCACAAAGCGGAGGTCTGAGCAAGGTGCCCTAGATGGCCAGAGAGCAGAGCGCTGGACAGCCTGGCGGAGACTTCCAGGAGGAGGAACCCTCCTCTGTCCGGGCTCAGAATGAACTGGAGGGGTAACTTTATTCGGAGGGGTAACTCCGAATAAACCAGGTACTGGATACTTAGAATTGCACTGGGGGGCCCCAGCGCCTCTCCCCTCCACACCCACAGCCAGCTCCACCCCCGGCGGTACCCACCCCTCATTCCAGCCCACCCACAGCTGCCTCTGCAGCCGCCACATGACGACATCCTGGCCTAAGCCCCCTCTTCAGCAGCCTCTCCGAGGAGCTATTTGCAGAAGCCCCCATTTGGAGTCCGGGGGCTTTGCACACAAGTGTTGGATTTTAGAGAGAGAAAGAGAAGTCACAGCAGGTGCTGCCGCTCTGGCCCCACCCTGCCCGGCGAGGGCTGCTGGGGGTCTGTGTGCTGTGTGTCTGCGTGCGCACGTCATCCCATCTGCTGTCCCATGACAAGGGCGATTGAAGCTGCACAATGATGCCATCTGCCAGGGATGGCCAGCTGGCTCAAGGCTGACCCTAGTTGCCATGGCAACCAAGACGGTGTCCTGGGGCCTTCAGAAAACTACCAAGCTAATGATGTCAGGAGGTTCCCTGCAGCACGGCTCACACTCTGGTGGAGGCGGTGGGCCTCTGGGTGATGAAGGACAGGCTCCTCCCCCGTGCCTTCTTGGGACGCCCAGCTCTCAGAGGTCCATGGCCATCGAAGGAGGCTACGGCCTTCGCAGGACACACTAAGTTGAGCACCTCTGCACGTACTTCGCTTAGACCCTCTCTCCTGCGCTCGGTCTAGAAAACGTCTCCTCACCCTTCCAGACCCATCTCAGGGCTTCCTTCTCAGCACTTTTCAGAGGGGACTGTGCCCACCTCTTTGTCCCCGCTGTGTCTGGCACCCGGCTCCACTGGCGCCCCCGCCGGGAGGGGACTGCAGCTCTCTGTGCGCTGGCCTGCCTCCCCACCGGCCGGGAGCAGCCTGAGGGCCGAGATGATTCTAATTCCCCTACTGTGTTGCCCAGCAGGGGCCCAGCCTGTGGGAAATTCTAGCAAATGTTAAGGGAACAAATGAAGTCGCTTCGTTTCTCAGCCACTTGCCAAGGGTTTCAACCCTCAGACCCTCAGCTGTCTGGCACGGCAGGGGCAAACAGGAAGGGGACACGAAGGTCCTTCTCCACCCTGCAGCGGGTTGTGGGCACAGGGTTTCTCTGCCACCGTCCAGGCTGTGGCCCGCACCTGCTCAGAGGCCCCTGCGGGCACCCCAGCTCTGTCCCATTCTGCATGCGGTAGGAGTACTGGGCTGAGACGGCGCCAAGACCCACTGGAGGGACCCCCCCGAGGCCTCGGGGGAAATCACCGGTTCACACATCCCGACTTCTGGGTCAAACGGTGTGCGTCTCCCTCCAAAGTGGCTGACCTATCATGGGACAGGACGCACAGGTCTCCCCGACCCACGTCACACCGCCCGACCTTTCCAGGGGCACGACTTTCGTCCGCCAGTCTGACAGGTTCGACCTGGACTCGCTGCTGTGAGTCTCATTCTTCCAGTCTCTAATGCACTCGGGCCTCTGTTCAGTGCCGCGGGGCGTCTTCTGTGAACGGCCAGAACCCACCTTTCTGGTCGATCGCTTAATTCTGTCTTACTGACTTGCAGGAGTTCTTTCTATGTAAATTCTCAGGCATATTCCTTCCTTGCATGTGCGGCAAATGCCTTCTCCCTTTCTGTGTCTGGTGCTTTAACTCGATGTCAGGTGCCCTTGGTTGAATAGAAGCTCAGTTTTTCTGTAGTCGGAGAACAGAAAAGGCTGTTCTGAGGCTCAGAGAAATCCAGGCTCTGACAGCCTCTGCATCCGCACGGCTCTGGAACTCAAAGGACCCCCTTTCGGGACCCCGAGTCCCACACGCCCCAGGAGGCAGGGAGAGAGCGGACTCACTCCTGTTTGGTAGACTGGGAGATGAAGGACGCTTGCCTCCTCGCGCCCACTCCCCCCTCTCCCGGGGACTGGCCCCAGAGTTCTCTCTTGCGGTCTTTGTCCTTGTGGGCTGACGGGGCTGGCCACCTGCAGGGTCCACTCCTTCTCCAGGCCACAGGACGGCGTGGGACCTGCGCCGGGCCAGCGACAGCACTACCCTACCCAGGACTCGAGGACTCACCGAGAAAGAAGCACTTCCTGTGGGGGGAGTTTGACAAGGAAGCCGCAGCAGAGGAGTGCGGGCTGAAGGCACGTTCCCGCAGACAGTACTCATGCCGGGCCCAGCCACGCCTGAGGCCCCCTGCCCCTCAGACCACCTGGAAGTGGGGTTCCGTCTCCTGTAAGAGTCTTGACTAATACAAATCCAGTCACAGCCAGAAATGAAAGTGCCAGGACTGAACCCCGATCCGAGTCCTTATTAAAAGGTGGAGCAGCATAAGGGCCTCAGTTTCCCCAACCTGTGAGACAGGGATAATCACCCACCTCTTCACCTCAGCTGACTGGTACCAAACACCTCCCGGCCTCTCGGCCGAAGCAGGGCACTGTGACCCTGCTGTTCTGCCCCCAAGGACATTTTGAAAGAGAGGCCAGGAAACAGTATCCTCGATAGAAATAACAAGTATCAAAGAAAAGTGGCAGCAGCTCGGCGCTGCCTCGCGAAGGCTGGGCTTGGAGACAACGGCAAAGAAGGAAAGAAGGGAACAGGCAGCAAGGAAAGAAAGAAAACCCCTGACAGTATCAGCGGCTGTGGCTGGAAAACAGACACGGGAAAAAAGTGAATTAAGTCTTCGCTGTAAAATTTACACAGAAAGGATAAACCTTGCTAGGAATAGTTTCCATAAAAATGAAAAACATGAATATCTCACCGAGCTTTATAAAGATCTGCTTACGAAACGAGTTTAGTGGCATTCCTGAGCCCCCAGCCCCAGGGGGGCTGAGTCCTGTTTCTTCGAGAACCGGAGAACCGAGAACCGGTGGGGTCGCCAAGAGCAGGACCCACAGCTGGCGCCTCACCCACTCACCGTGGTGATGAACCTGTACAGGGGCTGTCGTCTCTCTGTGTACTTGACCGTGATGGGGCTGAGGTCGTATCGGAACCAGATGGCCGGGATGATGCGGCCCGTGTGGCTATAGGCGACGTACTCCTGGGGTGGGGGAAGAGACAAGGCGGGGAGAGATGAGGTTCAGGCACACAAACCGCATCTCACGGTGGATGGGGGCTGGATTACAGAGCGGCCCCCTACACCCCTTCCCCAGAGGCTTTGCCATCAGCATCTGAACGGGCAACACGGCTGGGGGCATTTTGACCCTTTTGGCTGCCTGGAAACTGAACATATTTTGATTCCGGGAGCAGCACCAGAATCAAAATACGAATCTGGGAGCAGAAATGGAAAAGGACAAGTGTGATTTGGGCTCAGTAGTAAAGGCCTACCTCCCCCTTCAAGTCCTGGGCTAGGCAAAGTCCATTCATTTATTGAGCAAGTTTCCTGAGCACCTCTCCTGTGTGCTGGCACCCTGCTGGCTGCTGGGAACCCCGAGGGGAGTGAGCCCTGCCCCATCCCTAGAGGGGTCACAGTCTGGGGACGGCAGGTATAACAATACGTGTAATACTGTGACACTGCACATGGGTGACAGAGGGACAGGGAGTGCTGGGGGACAACGAACAAATGATCAAGTCTCCCAGGGTCGTCTGGAAGGCTTGGCGAGGAGGGGACATTCTATGTCACATGTGACATCCTGAGGAGTGTGTGCATGTGTGAGGGACAGAGAGATGGGTCTGAAGGCCACATGGGGAGTGAGCTTCTTTGAAGGAGCACTCAGAGCTGGAAGGCCAGAGGCCTCAGCCCTCCAACAAGCCTTCCTGAGAAGGCACCGGCCGGGACCAAACGGATGCTAAGGGGCTGAATGAACCCTGTGTCCTCTCTGGTCTGGCTGCTTCAGGATCCTGAAAACCTCTGGGCTACCCTTATCTATCTACAATAAACAGAGACCAAGTTGAACCCCCAGCGTGCCCCCAACCCCAAATGCTGGGCCTGATTGATCCAAGGCTTCTCCTGGGGATAAGCCCGAGACCTGTCCTCTCTGTTCACCGTCCCTGATGGGCACAGCCCCGCTCGCTCTTGGGCCAAGGCCACAGAGAGAGCTGAGCAAGCTGTTCTGGCCGCTGGGCCCTTGCCAAAGCCTCAGGGGAAGGAGCCTTGGGCAAAACAAGATCAGCTTTCTCCAGGGAGAGCTGATGGGACAGGGTGACTGTCTGGGTCATCGCCTAGGGCTGAGGGGCACAGAAAAACAATGAAAAATAGCAGCATCTATCCAAAGCCTTATTCAATGCCTGGGTATGAAGGCATTGCCTCATTTGACAGCAATCTTATGAGATGGGCATCATTTTACAAATGAGTAAACTAAGGTACAGAGTGGTTATGTGACAGAGTGACCAAGCGGGACTGAACTGGCAGTCTCCTCCACAGCCCACACTCTCTCTGCTCAGACCGCATTCACGTTCTCCCATCTGTTGGGCCTGGCAGCACCCGAGGGTGACAATAACACGCCCTCCAAGAAACAGAATAAAAGAGACAGGTTTCCTTTCAGACAGTTGCACCAGAACATCAGCACGGGTGGATCAGAGCGGAGGGACCTCAAGTCACCCGAGAGGGAGGAACTCCTAGCCTGCAGACTCTTGCCCCTTGCTCAGAATGAATGGTGACGTGGTCAGGAGGCCAGGCTCTGGAGCCCTAGGAGAACCCAGTTCTAATCCCCACTGGGCCATTCTGTAGCTCAACAACCACCTTTCCGTGTCTCAGTGGCCAGATCTGTGAAACGGGGACAATAATAGTCCCGATGTCATCAAAGCTGTCACGATGACTGAAAAGGATGATGGAGGTAGAGAGCTTAGCATCGTGTCCAACCCATTATAGGTGCTCAATAAGTGATAGCTACTACTCTTACTATTACTATTAATTGAGCTAAACACTACATCACTTGTAAGGGGTTTGGGCAGCCGTGGAACAGATGAAAAGAAGAAAAAAAGAGAAGAGTCCTGGTGGTAAAGGGGTCGATTGCAGGGACCTCAACCAATATGCTTCCAGCATGCATGCCCACTGGCAGGCTCATCTCCAGGGAAGCCTGAGGCCCTTGGCCTGAACCACTAACTGCTGGTCACCCCATTCCGCTGGCTCTGACCACGCCCCACTTCCCACTGGGGTCTGCCTGCTTCTCCGTGACTTTGAGTGCTGGGGTCCTGGGGCATTCCTGTTAATCAATGGCCATTACTGTGACTCGAGAGCCTCGTGATTTTGGATAAAGTACTTGTGCCCTGAAAGCCAGAGTGTCTGTCACATGCTGACCAATCAGGATCCTGAGTCTGAGGGACCAGGGCCAAATGCAGGGCTGTGGAGACGTTTGCAACCCCTGGACCCAAATCGGGCCGACACTTGTCGCCTCTGCTCTCGGCCAGCAGAGGGCGCTATTGCACGCAACCGTCCGTACCTTGTTGGCCACGGTGTACTGGTAAGAGTACCGCTGTTTGCCACTCTTGTCTTCGTAAACCGTGGGCACGATCTTCAAGATGTAGTCGTGGGAGGCGAGGGCTGCGGGAAGGACAGAGCAGAATGAAGCTGCCTGGCTGGCAGCTCTGTGTCATTTCAACCTTAAACCAGCTGGGCATTATAGGGGGTGGGGGGTGGGGTGAAGACCCAGTCTCCACATTTTCATCACCAAACGACCCCTCTTCATTTTCTCTCTTTGACACCAGGAATTAAAAGACTCTACCTGTCAGGATCTTTACTCCTGTGTTTAACACTAACATTCTGGAAGCTACGCACTGTCCATCAATAGGGTAACCTATAGGGTAGGTGTGGGGAGAGGCAACTTTCCAAGAGGAACTGTTACATAAAAAGAACCACGTTACATAACAGGGTGAATAACACTTCCGTGCACTGGGGGAAGGGAAGGCTCATGCGCTCCACACGCAATAATAAATACATACAAGAATGTTCTGGAAAGATACCCAAAGAACTATTAGCGGTTTTAGCCTCTAGGGAGGAAGGCAGAATGTGATAAAGATTACCTTTCATTGTGTACCCTCTGGTCCTGTTACTTTTGAAACCAACTGGCTTTAGGTTTTAAAAAGAAAGAGCCCACAAACCAGAAAAACTGCACCCATCAAAAATGGATTGATTTCTTTCCCCATTTTCAATTAATGGGAGATCCGTTCCCCTCCACCTGGACCTGTCATATTTTTCCACTGTAACTCTCACCCCCACCCCCACTGCAGAGGGCAGAGACCGAGCCTTACTCATCTCCATGTCCCCAGAACCCTGCACAGGGCCTGGTACGGAGCGGACCGTGGCAGATGCTTATTGAATGAATGAACGGATGGAGGGATGACTGATCAGAGGCATGAATGGGAGAGCAGATGAATCAGCTTCTGATAAGCATGAGGTAACCGGAATCAAACACGAGGGAGGCTAATATAACGCTGGCCCAAAGCTGCTAAACATCACCCGGGAAAGGTATGAATTCCCCTGGGCCGTCTGGGATGCTCAGAGAAGCTCAAGGAGCCCTCCATCACTGCCTTCTGGAATCTCGAGTCAGGGACCATGGAGCTGAAATAACACACAAGTGGAGACCTGAGGGTTCTGATCCTGGTCTCCTGGCTGAGTCAGCCCTGAGCCCTTGCACTCATCTTTTGTAAGAGGTGGGGGTGCAGGTGGCGTTCACGCCTCTTCCTGCTGATGCTGAGTCGAAGGAAGGAAGGGACAGCGCTTCCTGGACAGTCTTCAGATCTGAGTCCCCTGAAAACCCGGGAAGAGCCCTGCAGCCTCCCGGCTAAGCCCCAGTAGCCCTCAGCTCAACCCTGAGGTGGTTCCCAGAGAGCAAAAGCAGTGGAGTCACCCAGAAAAGGCAGACACCTGGGTCTCACCCCCAAAGGTTCCTGCTCAATGGACCTGGCGGGGGGGTGTCAGAGTCTATCTGCATTTTAAACCAGGAGTTCAAGACCGCACTTGACATACAGCATTCAGAGTACCCATTGCCCCAGGTTAAAAACTCGAAGGCCTGAAAAATCATACCTGTAACAGCTCTACTAAACAGAATGGAGTCACCGGAGAAGGGGCAGTGGGAGGAGAGGAGGGCAAAGGGGGTCAGACATATGGTGACGGAAGGAGACTAGCCTCTGGGTGGTGAGCACTCAATGGAATATTCAAGGTTGGATTCTAAAGTTGTAGACTTGAAATTTTCTATAATGTTATTGACCGATATTACCCTAATAAGTTTCACATAAATTTAAAGTAGTTCTGTTAAAACCTGTACCAAAAAAACAGAAAATCATAAAGAAAAGAAATAAAAACCACTCACAAATCCACCATCCACAGGAAACGTGGATTCGCACCCTCACGTATAAACCGCCAGACTTGTGTTTACAGATGTATTTATGTTTGCCTAAAGCTGGCCCACACTGTACCTTTTTCTAACTGACCCCACAGACACCGCAGCGTGGCTCCACACTGTCGGTGTAAGCACTGTGCCCAGCACATAGCAGGTGCTCAGTAAACGTTTGCTGCCTCCATGCTGGTGAGGTTCTGACATGCTTCGGTCGCACAATGTACTCAACCAAGCCTCCAAGGTCAGACACAGACGTCGTTCCTCATTTTCACTCTTGTAAACAATGACCTAATGAACATCATTTTCCTAAGTCATTGGACACGCTCTTAATTATTTCCCTAGCTTACTTATTTCCTTAGCTTTCGCATGAGTAGAATCGATGACTCAAATGCAGTGACCATTTTTACGCCTTTGCTACAATTTGCCCAATGTCCACTACAGCACCTCACACACCCACACGATTCCTTGTCCGCTGACTTCTTCTGGGGGCTGGTGGCTCCAACCCCATCCACACAGGCCCACATACCCTCCAGCCCTTCACACATCTTATTATGAAAAAGCTCACACATATAAAAAACAGGGGACCGTATATCGAACACCCATGTACCCCTTCCCCAGAGTCCACCATGGACAACAAGGGCCAATTTTGCTTCATCTCTACCCCACTGCTCCTCCTGCCCCATCTCATTCTGAAGCTAATCCTAGACAGCACGTCGATTCGCCCACAGATATTTTAGTTATGTCTCCCCAAAAGATAAGAACGCCTTAAAAACCACCACCACCACAGAGCCATCAGCACAGCTCAAACACCAACAGCCAGTCCTCAGTACCTTCAGAGAGTGGCCTGCGCTAAGAAGGAAAACAGGTTTGTTCCTTAGGAGGAGCAGGGTTTACTTTAGATAAGGTGGTCAGGGAGGGCCTCTGGGAGGCGGTGGTGTTTGCACCGAACCTGAATGACAACAAGCAGCCCTCATGGGAAGGCCCGAGGGCAGAGGGACCCTCAAAGGCAAAGGCCCAGCAGGGGGACCCAGTTGGAGAGCTGAGGGAATAAAAGCCAGCCCTAGCCCTGGCTGTCTGCGGCCTGACCTAAGGCATTCTTCTTGCTGTGGGAAGCTTGTCTCAGCCCCAGCACAGGCAGGCAGGGTTTTCTGCCCAAGCCCTCTATTGGCCCGCAGGCCCGGGGCCTTCCTAGCTTGATCGGTTTCCCATCTCAGGCAGTGGAGGGGTCCAGCTGCAAACCTGTGTGGACGGCCACCATGGGACAACACGTGGCCCGTGCACAGACCCACGGCCACGCGCCATTGGTGACATTTGCACGAACACAAGGAGGTTCTGGGGCGTGCTCGGACGCGGCTGGAGGCAGCTCGGATGGGCACGGGCCGCTGAGAAGCCACTGGGTAACGTAAAGCCGGTACCGTCAGTGTCCGCGGCTTACCGCCATGGTGAAAAACTGGAAACGGGCATCTCCCAGGAAAAGACAATCCTGAATTCAGCCCGGCGGAGCACTGGACGCGCAACCGCGCCTGCCACCACGGAGGAACTGTGTGACCCGCGGTGACGCCACCAGCCGAGCACAAGAACCACAAGGTAACCGGTGGTGAGTGACGCCGTTTAGAAATGACTTCGGGTCGCGGACAAGAACGCACAGGGGCACAGAGGAAGAAACATGCGATTTCCCGGGGGGCAGCCATGGGAGACGACTTCTCTTGTTTAGATTTCTGACGATTAGAGAGCAGAATGTATTTAAGAAATGATAAGAGAAGCCTTAGGGATGAAAAAGGGGAGCCCAGGGGAGGAAATCAGGAAAGGCAAGGGGACCTGTCTGCAGGGTCCAGCGGGCTGGCAGGCCTCCCAGGCCCCTCTGCGCCCACGTCCACGGCCCGCGCGTGGACTCACTCCTGCTGTAGGTGTGCGTGCTTTCCCACCGGTGTGTGAAGACAGTACTCTCTTCCATCAGGGCTGAGGTGCCAGGGAACTGAGGCAGGAGAGGGCTCAGGAAGGGGTTCCAGCAGGAAGGAGGGAGTGTGGGGGCGGGGGCCCAGGTGGCCAGACCTGACTGAGCCGCCCACAGACCTGTTCCCACGGTGCCACGTGATCTAGGAGGAATGCAGACTCTGCCTAACTCGCCGCAGGACCTTGGGTGATTAGTTCAACCAAGAACAATTCCGTGGCTGTCAGGGTAACAGTGACGATAATAGCTGGTATTCACTGAGTGCTCGTGGTGTGCCCAGGGCTGCACAGACTTTCCCCAGGGATGTCACTGTCTTCCCTTCTCTGAGAGACGGGGGTAATTCCCTTCCTCACAGGCCAGCGATGGGGAAGAAGCCGGACAGCCTGGCTTCCGGGGAGCGCCAGATCATGGTGCCCTCCCCTCCCCTACCCCCTCTCAGCTGCGCCCAGTCAGATACATACGGTTGGAGGTGAGTCTGTCTGCTCCCCCGAGAGCATTGAAAGCTCCGTGGACGTTCTGGACCTGTGGAGAAGCACAGGGAGGCGACTCGGGATGCTGCCACCTCCAGGCCTGGCCCTGGCTGTGAGGGGACAGCCACGTACAATCTGGTTTGGGGACCTCATCCGTATGTAAAATGGGGCTCCATCAGGGTCTGTCTTGTAAAGAAGTTGTGGGGACCATCTGAGGCACAGTCAAGGAAGACCCAGAGCCAGACACACCTTTCTTACAAGCTGGGCAAATTACTGAATTTCTCTGACCCAGCTTTCTCAGCAGGGAAAATAAATCTCATCTCGCGTCCTTGAGAGTTTTTGAGAGCGTTAAAGAAGGGGTCACCTACAAGGCTGTTCTCTAAGCCACAAAGGGCAGGCTTCAGCACAGGCTGGAGGTCAAGAGCGAGGAGGGCGTGGTGTGGTGCAGAGACTGGGTCTGAATCTGGCTGCATGTGCTCGTGAGAGACAGAACAGTGGCTGTGCGTGTGCGCGCACACGTGGGACGGTATGAGCCCCGGGGGCACGTCACCAGGCTGGAGGGCCACCACCCTCCAACAACCTCAACCAGGAAACAATTCTCACCAACCAAGGCCTGGGATCAGGACCTGGCTCCCCACCCTAGCACTGTGGCTGGGCAGTTACTCTCCCTCTGAGCCTCGGTTCCCTCTCACAGAGGGCGTAAGAGAATGCACCCTCAGGGCCATGGTGGGGGTGGAGAAGACAGGGGACGTCAGGGCTGCTGCCCTGAGGAAGACACTGCTGGGCTGGGCCTGCCGGAGGCGGCTCTCGATCAACAAGGACTCTGATCAACAAGGACTCAAGACAGCTTCATTCACCGAGCTAACCCTATTTAATGGCGTGTGCCCGAGCGGGAAGGCCAGGGCGGCTGTGGAGGGGAGCGGCTGGACTGTGGAGTTGGAGAGCTGCGCTGGGGGACCCTGGGCGGTGGCTTCTCTGGTCCCAGCTGCACATCTGTAAAATGCAGTGCCACCCCCACCTCATAAGGCTGCGCTGACGGAGAGGAGGCACCAGCACTTAGCACTTGCTCATGGAAACCAAGTCCCTTTCCCCAGGCCCCAGGTCTCAACCAGGGGTTCCAAGGCCAGTGCGCCGTTGATGAAACAGCAGCCATGCGCTCAGAAGGGATAAAACAGAGGGGGTGTGGGATGGAGCAGTGGCTCAGGGGGGGTGACCCCTCTGGAGGGCATTGCTCTGTGCCCAGGAAGGACAGACGGCTCCAGTGACACAGCTCCTGTGCGCCCATTCCTGGCCACGCCACCCGTAATGTGGCTGCTCACCTGTAGCGTGTCCCCAAAGGAGAGCTTGTGGATGATGTGGGTCATGTCCGGGTTCTGTGGCTGGGCGGTGGCACTGTGTGTGGACACATGGAAGTTGCCGGGGACCTGGGGAGAAAGGCAAGTTTCAGGCGTTTGGTGGGCTGCCCCAGAGGTGGGGCACAGGGTTTCACCCTGGAGGCAGACAGGCCTGGATTTGGACCCCAGCCTCAAGCCACGAGGCCTTGGAGGAGCCCCTGCCCCGCTCTGAGAGCCAGGGTCCTCATCTGTAGAACGGGGCAATGACAGCAGCGACTCGAGGGGGCTGCTGAGCGATGGGGGGACGGTAACCACCAAGGCTCACGGGGAGGGTGAGATGAGGTGATGAGTGCAAGCCAATGGCAGTTGTTACTGGGTCGGGTTCGCCGGAGGGACATGGTTGTCGTCGGAGCCTAGGGGGGACCCCCCAGGAAGAGGGACGAGCACGTACACAGGCAGGGCCTGGGGAAAAGCCACGGCATTTAAAAATATTTTAAACTTCATTTTTACCTATGTAAGTGATGCCTGGACACATCTGTATTATAAAAATTCACGTGATACAGTCAGAACTGAAGTCCCCGGCACCCACCCCCCACCCCCGGAAATAAGCCGACCGCGCCAGGCACGTGTCCTCCAGAGCCGTCTGTGCAGTGACACGGGCCTCCCGCGGACGTGGGCAGAGCTCAGGGTCGTGCTGGCGCCCGGGCCTCACGCTCCCAGAGCTAAGTGAGTCAAGGAGGCCGGCTCCCGCGCTGCCACCCGCTGCCACCCCTCCAGCTGTGACTCAGTGACCCGCGCCCCCTCCGCACGGAATCCATCACAGGTGGGTGACTCATGCCAGCACACACTGGGCTGCAGAAAGAAGAGACGACGCTTTTAGAGCCTGTGACTTAGGAACCTACGTCAGCGCCTCTGATGAGTTTTAAAAATATAGATGAAGCCAGGCCCCAAACCCCGGCCCATCCTGCCTTCCTCCTGGGGCGCTGGGTGATTAAGCGAGGAGCCTGGGCTGCTGGGGACTGTGTGAGTGCGGCTCGAACATGTGAGCTCTGACTTCTAGCTGCTGGCCGGCGTCCCGACGGATGGACAAGGAGGCTGCGGGGCAAGCGTAAGCCTGATGCTGCGAGACACAGGGGTGGGGGCCAGCGGCAGACCTCGCCCGCCACCGCGGCTGGCCTTCTTCTCCGAGCACTCCTTGACTGGGAGCCTCTCAAAGGCATGAACTATGAACCTGCCAGGGGTGGGGGGCAAAGGCTGGCCCGAGCTGTGCTTTGGAGTGAATGGACACACTGGTCATGTCCCATGTGGCCGAGGTGTGGGCAAGAGGAAGCAACAGGGGGACCAGGGGAAGGCGTGGGAGTCCGGGTGCCAGGCTGCCCGGGTTGTAATGCTTTCCAGTTCGAACGTTGGTCTCCTTCCCCTGGGACAGAAGTCAGCAGCACTGCGACCCCGCCCACCTAGTCAACCAGACCCCCAGAACTGAGAACCCACCCTGGGACTTGGAAGGTGCTTGACAAAAATTTTTGGAATAAACGAACGTGTAATAACTCATTTATTCCTCACACGAACTCTGAAAGGGACAGGGTGGGGATCATTAAATAATTATCATCCCACCCACAACCTGAAGATGTAAAAACCGAGGCTAAGACGGGTTGAGTGACTTGGAGGGTGTTGCTTGGCCAAGAGGGGACGGAGCTGGGACTCCAAAGCAGGGTTCAGGGCGGCCGATGCTGGTTCCCCTCCCCCGCCGATCCAGCCTGCAGGGGCTCCAAAGCCCAGGGAGCCTGAAACCCCCACCCAGACGCTGAGCAGGAACTGCCAGACACCTGGATGTTGACCTCAGCTTGCTGAGGGCTGTCTGGAGGAGGCAAGTGGGCGTACAGCTCGGCCATCAGTTTCTGGGGAGGAAGGGGGCCAGGGGGTGGGGACCAGGGTCGCTGTACCTTGTTGATGCTGAACTGGCCCTCGAAGCGGCAGCCCGCCCCGTTGTTCAGCGGGATCTTCATGGAGTTGTCGATGTGCCCTACTTCATGCCTGCCCATCTCATCCTGGATGTCGAGCCCGACCACTGCGAGAGCCAAGGAGAGAAGAGAGTCGCAACCACCCAGAGAAACGGGGGTAAAGGACCGGTCCCCTCCTCCACCCACTCCCTGGACAGGCGGGGCCGGGCCCTCCAGGAGCTCATGGTCTAGGACCCAGAGACACAGAGAGGAAGTCAGGCAGCAGAGGAGAAAGTGACCCTGGATGAAGGGGGAGCCAGCCCTCCATGCTCCCCGCCCCCCGACGCTGCCTGAGGCTGGAAAGGATGAAGGGGAAGAGATGGGGAGGCAGCAGCTAGTGGGGCCGGTGATGGAGGACTGCAGGGTGCAGCGACGACTCTGCTAGACACCAGGCTTCAGGCAGCAGCAGAGGGTCCGGGCGGGGAGGCGGTCTGAGCCCTGGCTCTGCCTGCCTTTTACCAGCTGTGCAACCCTGGCTGAGGCACTTCACCTCCCTAACCTCAGTTTCTTTCCTGGAAAATGGGGTGATAACAATGAAACCTTCCTTAGAGATTCAGAACAATCACACAGTTCATAGGTACAGAAAACGCTTAGAACAGGGTCCAAGGCACAGGAAGTGGCGAGTGCTTCAAAAACATCAGCACATCGTGTATCCCAGGCAGTCTCTGCGTTCACCGTCAAAAGGGCTCATTCATTCATTCATTCATTCACTCCTTCACCTTCCTTTACCCCAACACCCGTTCCTCCAGGCCCCTCCCTGCAGGAGCTCAGGCACCTTCGGGATTGCTCAGTACACTAAATGGGAAACCTGGGGAGTCCTGGTCCTTGACTCCAGTGTGACTCTGCCACCCTCTGTGACTCAGCTTCTCAACCTGGAAAATGGGCAGGCGCATGCCAACGGCTTGTCCCGAGATGGTCCCAGTGGCAGGGTGGTGGTGGTGGGGTCCCCATAAACTACAGAAATAAATGTAGGAATTTCCGTGAAAGAAACGCTAGGAAGGAGGTTGCCATGCAGAGGAAGGGCGACTGGAAGCAGCTCTTTTGGTGAGCTGATCCTAAAAGGGACAACAGGAACAACCCGAGTCCTCAGCAGAGACGGGGGTCCCCACTGGAGTCAGCAGTTCTGTCCCGGGAGCCTGTCTCCCAGAGGAACACAGGACCAGACACACGTGCAAGGCTGCTCTGGGCAGCCTTATTTGCAACTGTGACAACTGGAAGCAACCCAACTGCCTGTCGACGGGCCTGCTCAACGGAACAGTCCCCTCTGGGACGCTGGGTGGCAGGTACAGGAACAAGCTAGATCCACACGTGGGCAGGGCAGCGGCTGAGAGTGTGGGGCTGCACCTCGGGCCAGTTACCTAACCTCTCTGTGCCTCAGTCTCCTCCTCCATCTTACATTCCTGAAGATTATAGAAAATTAAAACAGCACTTGCTATGCACTAGACACTCTTCTTTTTTTTTAAATCCTCATCTGAGGATTTTTTTTTTTTTTTTTTTTTTACATTTATCTTCAGATAGAGCGGGAGGGAGAAAGGGAGGAAGAGAGAGAAACATCAAAGTGAGAGAGACACATCAAGTGGTCGCCACCCACACGACCCCAACTGGGGCCGGGGACAAACTGCAACCGAGGTATGCACCCTTAGCGGGAACCGAACCCGGGACTCTCTGGTCTGCGGGCCGACGCTCTAACCACTGAGCCAAACCGGCCAGGGCTAGACACTCTTCTAAGTGCCTACCAGGTAAGAACGCGCCATCTGGACATCCTTGTGGGGAAGGCCATAGAGTCAGACCTATTCTTTCTGGGGACACTGAGGCACAAAGAGGTTAAGCAATGTGCCTGTGATCTCACAGCACAGAAACGACGAAGCTTGGACTGGAACCCACGGAGTTCAATCCGGAGCCCACGCCCTCCAGCCCCTCTGCTAGAACCCCTGTCTCTCGTCTAACAGCCACGGCGTCAGGGCAGGGCCTGGCCCGGGCTCAGAGCTGAGTAAATGCCAGCCGTGGTCATCGTTGCACTGATCTTATGAGTGATGTAAGAACAGCTCCAAGATATTAGCTGAAAAAAGAAACCCCAGAAAGGTTCCATACAGTCGGGTCCCAATTATGGAAAAGGAAGAAAAAGAATGTTGACAGACAGGCAGGCAGGCAGACAGACTGACGGACACAGGAGTGGGGCAAGGGGTCTCAACTGCTGGCAGAGGCTTCCTCTGGGGTGGGTGGCACACTGGGGAACATGTATTTCTTTGACTTTGTTCTTTATCTATTTCTGTATTTTGAACATGTATCTTTTTAAAAAAATTTTTTTAAATGGATTCCTGTATTAGTTGTGTAACCCAAAAAACCCATCCTTTTAAAAGCAGGATATGCGATTGCACACGCGGCATGATCTCAGCCGGGTTTGGAAATGTACAGAAAGGAAAGCCAACGGGACGAAGTGGCCTGGAATGTCAACCGATGCCGTCGTGAGGGGGGAGTGATGGACGATTTTCTCTCTCTGCTGCTCTGGAATTTCCAAAGGTACAGTGATGAGTACACATTTTTTTTTCCTGTAATATAAACTTGAAGTTCTTTCTTTAAAAAGCCAGGGTGTGGGGCTCTAGCAGGAACTGCCAGGGGTCGGGTGGTGGCCCCGCAGAGCAGCAAGGCCCGTGGGCCAGCACAGCCGCAGCCTCAGGTCGCCGGCCCCTCTTGGGTCGCTGCCTGGAGCTGGGACGAGGCCTAGAACCACATCCCTTCCCTCCCCTGCCCCACTGGTCCCAGTCCTCTGGCCCAAGAATTTCCCTGTTCCAGAGACATGACCAATTCCTGAATGAGAAGCTGCCAGATGAATTATTTTTCTAAGACAAAGAGAATAAAATAAAAATAAAACCGACCTATTTCAACAGGTTCCCTGGCTCGGGGCCCACTGTGGATTCGAAATTGTGATGCAATTCTCACCAAAAGCAGCAACGGGGCTGACTCCCTATCTGCCTGCGACCTACCCAATGTTCTGCCCTTCAGCAGGGAGGAAGGGAACAGCTAGAACCCCAGTCCCGGAGGGGACACCCAGTCCACTTGCCCACAAGTCTAGGAACCAGCTTCTCACATCCTCTCAACAACTTGGAAACTGAGGCTCGGAGACGTTACCTTAGCCAGGGTCACAGTTTCACTCACCCAAGAAGCCAGAAGCTAATGCCCCACACTAGACTTCCAGTGAATTCTTTATACAAATAATTCATTCTCTTAGTTGAAACAAACACAATAGAGTGTGAAATAAGAAAGGAAGTTTTCCGAGGGCTGCACCAGCTCAGAGCTGCATCCTTTTCCAGGTGACTACTCTTGGCTGGTTGGAGGTTTCCTCGCCCTGCGATGCTTGGGAGGTGATATGACCCCAGCCATCACCCACACACCACCCTGCAGCCGTTAGTCAAGGATATCAAGGATGCGGGTGACAACAGCCCAGCCCCTTGCCACCAGGTGGGACAAACCGGAGTGTCAATCACATGCCACACATCTCTGCTTGTCCTCTCACCTCCCTGATGCCCTCACAGGTTCCTCCCGAGAGCCCTCCCCCAATAAATCATTTGTGGAGAACCTAACTCTGTTTCTTGGGACCCTGACCTAAGAGACCCCCTCCCATCACGGCTACTCTCCAGAGGTAACCCCCGTTAGCAGTTTTTTGTTTTTTATTCCAGAAAACCACCAAGTACATCCACACGTGTTCACGTTCTCCCCCCAAAAGAGTAGGAAGACTCTCACGCTGGCAGCTTGCCCTGTTCGCTTAGCTGGTCCTGGTCACCTCGCCAACTGTGCACACGCAGCTCTGCCTAAGGGGGTCCTGCTGGAGCGGAGGGCTGCTGGGGACACTCACGTTCACAGTGCAGATTGGGTAAACTGATGTTCAGGCTGACGTCGATTTTGCCCCCGCTGTCCTTGTCCGGGTCATCGACGTACAGCTCATTCACACTGAAGGAGACAAGCACAGGAGCCTTTGCTGAGATGGGGGCACCCACCCCAGCGGCAGGGGACAGCCGGGGACCCCCTCACGTGGTGACTCCTGCTCCAATAACCTCACTCCCCTCTGGGGAGCGCACAGAGCAGCAGGGCTCCCACTCCATGGCGCCCCCCAAATGCTGGCCCTCCGCTGGGGGGGAGGGGTGGGGTGCTGGCAAGAACACAGGAGTCAGATTCAAGTTCCCATCCTGGCTCTGTCACTCTCTGTGGGAACTCAGCAGATGCCACCTCTGTGAACGCGTCTGTTACATGGGGTGTGAATGGAGTGGTCTAAACACTTCAGTGAGAACTGCGGGCCTTACTGGGGTTCACAGCCTGGCACCAGCGGACACCCCGCACCTGCCTTTCTCCTCTGAGTGCCCCTTCCACCCCACAGTGAGGCCGGGGACTCCCTGGGTGCCCGTCCTCAGGTCCTGGCTCTCACAAAGCCTCCGCGGGTACCAGGCCTGAGAACCACCAGAGCAATGTATCAGTTTCTTCCCGCCGCTGTAACAAACTGTCAGAAAGCTAATGACGTGAAGCAATACCCTGTGATCTACCCTGGAGGTCAGGCGTCCAGAACGGTCTGCAGGGCTGGGCTCCTGCAGGCTCCGGGAGGCCGCTCAGCCCACAGCCCCTTCCTTCACCTGCCAAGCCCGCCGCGTGGCAGCTGCTCTCCTCTCCTCTCCACCTCCTGACTTCCTCAGGAGCACTCCTGTGATCTCACTCTGCCCACCTGGGTAACCTGGGATCACCTTCCCATCGCAAGGCCCTTGACAGTATCACCTTTGTACAGTCCCCTGGACACACCAGGTAACACAGTCGCAGGTTTCAGGGATGGGGACGTGGACATCTCTGGGAGCAGGCGGCCTCATGGACAGCCATGGACCCTGCTGTTGGGGACAACAGCACCACACTGGGACCTGTGAGCAACACTCGTTTTATTCAACCAGCACTCTGAGCACCCAGCCTGGCTGGCGCTGGAGGAGGAACCAGACAGACGCGCCTCTGCCTTCCGGAGCTCACAGACACACCGCCTCCCAGATCTGTAGCTTACACCATCGACGAGGACCGCTTTGACGGAACGCTGTGGGTGCCCCGAGAGGGACGGACAGGGCGGCTGCCTCTGGGACAGTGGCTGGGAAGACTTCTCTGAGGAGATGGCAGCTGAGGATGTCCTGGCAAAGAGGGAGGGGGAGCCTGGGGACAGTGCGGCAGAGGTCTGGAAGTGGGAAGGGCACAGCTCCTTTGGGAACTGAATGACGGTCACTTGGCCGCCGTGTGGAGCAGAGGGAAGGGGGGCACGTGGAACAGTCGGAGAACGGGTGGGGGCCAGGTCAGCTGGCTCCGAGGCCACGCTCAGGCCTTTGCACGTGAACCCGAGCCCAGTGCCGGTCAGACTGCACTTTCCTAGCTCCCTCTGCTGCAAGGAAGGCTGACCCGAGGGGCCACTGTGCCTCAGGGAGACCAGAAGGCAGGCTGCTGCAGGGTGCAGGTGACAGATGGGGGCCTGGGTGTGGCAGGGATGGAGAGGAGGGCAGGGGGTGCTAGAGCAGGCGGGACTCACTGGTGGACGGGCATGAGGGTGGGTCAAGGGAGGCACTCGGGCAGACTGCCACGTTTCCTTCTGGAACATTCATTGGAAGAGAAGCCGACGGGTGGGAGGGAAAGGCACTGGGGTCCCATGTGGCTGTGCTAAGCTCGAAGTGTCGTGGGGACATCTCTGGGGAGCCGTGTCGGAAGCCTGGTTCCCAGACAACTCCCCGCGGGGGAAAGACGCCGAGTCTACAGGCCGGCCTAGTGGCAGCTATGGGCAGTGCTGGGGCGGCCCCTGGGCCTGTGCACAGGCTGTGAAACAAAGGGGTGCGGCTCCCAACAACCCGACTCTGAAAGCCTTCCCCGTGGCCACTGCTCTGGGAAGGAATGAGTCAGGCCAGGGCGAGGGCATTTGTTTTTACTGAGACCCTGTCTTTGTGCCCTAGCCCCTAGTGTGACACGGCTGGTGCTCCAAGTCACACCCGGGCCTTCTTTCCTTGGGGGTCACAAGGATGTTCCCAGAAACAAGAGACCTGCACAGCTTCGCCTTCACACGGCTGGGCCTCCAGCCCAACAAGCCAGGGCCGGCCCAGCTGGGTCTGTGTGTTCATGTTGTCCCATCTGCCCTGCGCAATGTCCTGATCCCCAGTCCGAAGGCAGGACACTGGGGTCCAGGGAGCGTGAGTCCCATCCCCAGGGTCACACAGCAGGAAAGGCTAGGCTGCGATCCTAACCCAGGTCTGTCTTCTGCCTGAGCCCCAGGGCTCCCTTTGGCCCCCTCCTTCTTGTCCTCAGCATCCAGGGTCAAGGGGGAAAATGAGGGGGGCCCTGGCCCTCTGAGGCCACGGGATGTGGGGTGGGAGACAAGAGCCTGTGTGTGGCCGGCTCATAGCACTGGCCCACATGAGGAACAGGGAGACAAATGAGCCAGCGGGAGAGGACACCGGGAGGTAACGCTGGGGGATTGACTGCTACAGCCAAGTGCCCCTCCTCACCCTTCAGCGCCCAATTTCTACCCCAGCCTCAAGTCGCAACTCGGAGGGCTGTTGAGTAACGAGATTGCTGGTGATTAACAGAATGGTCACCAAGGGAGAGCTCGGCTTCCCTTCCCAGGCCAGGCCGACTCTTCCTTGAAGCTACTCACCTCTCCCACCTGGGAGGCAGGGCCTGGAGCATCACTGAGGGATTGTGGGATGATGTCATCCCCTGGCAATCCTCGAGGTGACCTCAGTGCGCAGAGCGAGGTGAGTCCCAGGTGTGGCGCCACGGTGAGCTCAGCCTTGAGGCCCCAGGAGGCCCCTCCCAGCCCAGGGGCCCAGGCTCCCCGGTGCTGCCCGGACAAAGGGGCCCAGGCGCTGGGAGGGTGGAAAGCACTACCCCGCAGGGCCCACGGCCAGTCGTGTTATGTAAGCTGGAACTGGCTGCTCCCAGGCGCCTTCCTGAGGGGCCCCAGGCTGTGGGGTAAGTGGTTCAGTCACCTGAGCCACCCGCCTGATGAGGTCAACACGGCCACTTCCGAGTCCAAGGCACATGTTCCGGCCGCTGGCTTCCTGCCAGCCCGGCCAGCTCCGCAGCCCACTCAGCTTCCCGCAGGTGCCTGCCGAGGCCACCTAACCGTATCGTCTGGGGCGGAACGGATTTTAACAGGTCACTTAAAAAGCCCATGTGGAGCTGAAATGAGTGCTTTTTATGGATTCGCTGCTGTTTGGGGACTCTCGTGGACCTGATTCTTCCTGCCACTAGCGAGGGTGATGAGAAGGCGCGTGGGCAGTGACAGATGTGGGCTCACCACCCGGCTCTGCCAGAGAAGCTGGGGCACCTGGGACAAGTTGCTTCATCTCTCTGGTCCTCGGTTTCCTCAACTGTGAAACTGGTAGAACTTTCTATGAAGTTTAAAGATAGGCAAAATTAATCTATGGTAACAGAAGTCAGAATAGCGGTGATGGGGGCGGTTACTGACTGAGGGGGGCACAGGGGACCTCCAGCTGGTGGAAACGGGTGTGGATGGGGCGACGGTGACGGGGCTGTAACGTAGACACAGGCAGACATTCCTCCAGCCTCACCTCGAAGATTTGTGCACTCTGCCAGCTCTACGTTATATACACCTCGCTTAGAAAAAGGAAAGAAAAACAGGAAGGAGGGGAGGGAGGAGAGGAGGAAAGGAGAAAGACAAAGCTGGGCTAAGGATTCGGCTACTCCCAGGGCTGTGAGCCCTGGCGATGAAGCGGCAAGCTGCCGGGCAGGCGTGTGCATGTCACTCAACCTGGAGGGAGAGCGCAGGCCCTTCTCGGTAGGAGGCACCATGGGGGAAGTCCAGGCTCTCAGGGTTCGAATCCTGCCTCTGCCACCTACTGGTGACAGACCTTGGCCAAAGGGCTTTGCCTCCATCTGCCTGCGTTCCCCAGACGTGAGGCGGAGGCCATCACAGACGTGGCACAATCTTAGTAAATAGTAAGTGCTCGATAAATGTCCACTACTTTTATTGTTATTAATAGCAACGTTTACCGAGTTGACAATCACAGGTACGGCAACAGTCTCCAGGGCACAGCGCTGCGGCAAGGATGAAATGTGTTCATGTGGGTAAGGTGCCGAGCACGGCCCTAGAAAAGTCTAAGGCCGGCATAAAGGCTGGCCCTGCTTAATTCATAACTAATCAAAGGACAAGCCAGGGCTTAATAGGGGTTACTTTTCTTTTCACAAGGATGAAACCAGGCTCAGAGGGAGACAGATCAAGATTGGCCAAGGTCACAGAGCTGGGAAGAAGTAGAGGCAGGATCTGAACCTAGAGCCCCTGGTGCCCAGTGCCATGTTCTTTCCATTGAATGACACTGGGCGGGCCAGGAATCAATGAAAAACCGAGGGGCACGTAGCCCCCAAGTAGACCTGTGATGCGGTGTCACCATCTTTCTGATCACAGGTGCTCACCCCCGCCCATGGCCCAGTCAGCCAGAGGATATGGAGGTGCTCAGCAGTCCACTCCCTTTGTGCCCCCAAAG
Organism: Tadarida brasiliensis; assembly: GCA_030848825.1. NCBI lineage: Eukaryota > Metazoa > Chordata > Mammalia > Chiroptera > Molossidae > Tadarida > Tadarida brasiliensis. The sequence continues at coordinate 118,183,399 of CM061259.1, read as the reverse complement.
CCTCCCCCTGTCACCACCTGCCACACCCCATGGGCAGCAGCATCTGGCCTCCCCACAGAACAAGGGCTCAGAGCCACGAGCACAGGGCCAGGGCTCACAAGCTCTGCAGACAGAATGAAAGGAGGAGGTAACCAATTGAGCTGGTGGAGGAGTGGGGGGCGCATTCCAGGTGGGGGACACCAGACAGCATCAGGGAGTCTGGCAGGGGGCGTGTGGTGGGGGATAAGCCTTGGCCATATAGGGAGAGGGAGAGGAACTGGGGAGGTATGAGTGGTGGGGGGGCGTAGGTGGAATGTCACGGAGGGCCTTGAAATTCTCAGGGGAGGGGTGAGTCCGATGACATCTATGGAAAACAATTTTATTTGCTTTTAAAAGAGCACTTGAATAGCTCGGATTCCTGCCCAAAGTCGCTGACCTCCATGCTTAATAACTGGATTTAATGGAAACTCACACAGCGGTGAGGCCCGAAGCAAGGGCCTGGGTTGGAGGGGGGAGACGCAGGATCGGCAAGCAAGCCGTCGAGCTGAACATCCTGCCCGTTCCAGGCGTAAGTGCGTGCACTACCACCTGCCAGCTAACAGTGCCCCCCAAACCAGCCCTTCGCAGACACCCAGTCCTGCCCCCACCCTTTCTCCACAGCTGTCGCCCTAGGGCCCTCGGCCCTCTGCCTCGGGTCATCGCCAGCCTCCTCACCTGGGCCCTGGCCTCAGGGTCACCTCTTCACAAAAGGCGAGCTTTCTGAGGCACACACCCCTCCCTGTCACTCAGTGCCCAGAAGCCTGCAGGCCTCCCGTGGCTCCTTCACGGGACTCTGGCTCTCTACCCGATCCAGGACGGAGTGGGCACCTGCGCTCCGAGGGAGATGTCAACTCCTCCTCCTTATGTCTTATGTCACTGGCCTCCTCGCTCTGGGCCTGCTAGGGGACCGTGTGAGGACACGGGTCAAGGTAACCTCCAAGTTCCCACTGCCTTCGCAGCCACCTCACCCAGCAGGGAGCATCCAAGTCCTAGTCAACTATTCCGACCCAGATGTAGCGGTTCCAGGTGCCCGGGTAGCACGACAGGCTGGGGTGATGCTCCGGCGTCAGACAGACCTGGGTTTGACTGGCTCCACCACTTACTAACCTCGTTGCGGTTTTAGCCTCCTGGTGCCTCAGTTTCCCCAGCTGAAAAGTGGGGCTAATGCTAACAGTAGTACCTACTTCAAGGGGTTTGTGATCATTCAATGAGCTGATCATCGTAAATCGCTAAGCGGGGTGGCTGGCACGTGGTCACCCACCATATGAAATCAGAACTGGAAATTACAGTGAGTTGTATTAGGCTACACATTATCACTGGAGAGTTCCAGTTGCTACAGGTTCTTATTATAAATCCTCAGCAAGATAATAAAGAGCAGCCAGAGCCTGCGCAGTTAAAGGCTGGAATGTTCTGTGGCCACGTTCTCCGTGGTGGTGGGGGGGGGGGCGGGGTTTGCTCCCCTGGAAAGTCAGGCCTCACAGCACTCTGTGGGGGCACTTTCCCAAGCATAATTAATGGCTTGTCCAGGGCCCAGGTTGGAGTCCAACCACCCAAACAAACAGGCCTCTCTCCCACCAGGCCAGGCCAGAATAGCGTCTTATGTCACTGATAACCACAGGCCAGGGTTGGAGCAATGTTGATCCAACCAGCGGTGACCTCATTTCCTTGGGTTACAATCTCATGGAGGGTGGGGGACTGACCCACTGTGGTCCCACAACTGCCAGGGAGGGCCAGCTGCTCCAAAAAGGAAAAGAATCCTGACCTTCCATTCTTCCCAAATCGGCAGGGCTCCCCAGGGGTCAGACAAGCTCCTGACAGAGGGAGGGCCCCAAAGGAGCAATCTTTCGCCCTCTGGGTTTCTGTGGCGTCCTCAGTCCTCACCCTTGCAGACGCCCTTTGGGCATCTTCTGTACTATGGTTGTGTGGCATCAGAGAGAAAGGGGCATGAGGGCCTGTGCATCGTTGGCCCCGACAGGTCACTCTCTTGTCCCCACTTCCCTCCCTCTCTCCAGCCACTCACACTGCCAGTGGAAAAGTGCTTGCTAGCCCAGGGCCGGACACGGGCGAACACTCGATGAATAGCCTCTTGTTTTGATTTCTTCCCTCACCCTCATTTTGCTTCCTCTCCAGGGACCTGGTGGGACCAGCATGTCCAGGGTGCCCCCAGGAGCCAGGAAGAGGAAGTCCGGAGAGGGGGACGGGCAGGGCGGTGGGAACACTGTGCTCTTGGGAACGAGAGCCCTGCCCTGGGTACACAGAAGGATCTGCCTGGCTGGCTAGAGAGGCCCTTCACCCAGCAGCCAGGGCCCCACCTGCTCGACGCGAGCGCTGACGTCTGCCTCAGCACCCCGCCTCGCTGTGGGCCGAGTTAAGGGGGGTTCTCAACTCCAGGGCGGGGACAGGAAATGAACATGCACGGGCCACTCACCATGCACCAGGTGCTCAGTACCTCACAACCTCTTTGCTGTCAGATGGGGTAAATACAAAATGAGGAAATGCATGAAGAGATACGGATCTACTGACATCCAATGCTACCACAGGTTCCTTTCAGGTAAATAGAGGGATACTTTGTTTTATTGAGCTTCACGGGCGTTGCGTTTTTACAAATGGAAGTCAAGGCCCCCCCCAGCAAAAAGATGACACCTCACTGCACTGTGGTCTGGACCCAGACCCGCCTGTGACCTTGTGCAAGCCTCACGAAGTCCCACCCCCGTCTGCTGCCCGTTCTTTCTTCAGAGCCCTTATCGCACAGATTCTGTGGTTTCCTGTTGGCACCTGTGCCCACTGCCGGCACGTCCAGCTCCTCCTCGTTGCTATCACACGTGTACCCCTCTCATCCTGCTCAGAACATGAGGGGCCTGCACAGCACGTCTCCTCCCAGGGAATGGGGTGCAGCCTGGACAGACCAGCGGGTGCCTGGCTCAGCAGGTGCTTTATAATGCCGGCAGGTCTCAATCTCCAACTCATGATGGGGTGACCCCTGGACGTCAATGGCCCAAATGTGCACAGACGGGAAGACATGGTCTCGGACAGATCATCCCCCATTAGGGGCTGTGTGTGGAGCGGGACACAGAGTCCTTTCTCTGCACCCTGCAGGGTCAGGGGTCATGCCTTGGGAAACATAAGCCTCCCCAGACCTGGAAAGGAGTGTGACTGATCCACTCTCCCTTGTTTCGCCAGCAATGCTGAGATCAGAGAGGTTTGGCAACTTACCTATGGATCACACAGCAAAGGGGAAATGAAGGAGAGACTTGGCCCTGGGTCTCCCAGTGCACTTTCCACCACTCTGGCAGGACCCCTGGGCTCTGGTGCCATCAGGTTGAAAAAGATCAGAGGGATAGGGAGGGCAAACCCTCTCACACCAGTGGGGGGCAGGATGAAACATCCAGAAACAAGCTAAGGGGAGACGAGACCAGCAGGCCTCAGGAACCACCTCCTCACTGCATGACTGTGGGCAAGTCCCCTGCCTTTCTGAGCCTCAGTTTCCCCATGTGTAGAGGGGGGCTGTTTGAGGGTTAAAGGTGATACTGCTTCTATAGCCACCAGGGTCTAAGCAGCTATGTTTTCGGCTCCCCACTGTCTTGTGGCTGAGAGAGAGGCAAAGGGAGTCAAGAAATTCCACGAGCAGAAAAGAAAAGTCCCGTGTTGGAAGGGGAGTGAGTGGCCAGCGCTTCGCCTCGTGACGACGCTCTAGTTGTAAACACAGAAACAAAGAGGCCAGGAAGCCTCAAGCCCGTGGCCAAGGCAGGAAGCTCCCGGGTCTAATTCCGTCTCGGAGGGGCGTCCGATGAGGCCATGACTAAATAATCCCATCGGCATCTGTGTTACACGAGGCCCAGAGCATTTACTAGGAACTGGGGATGGATTCACGATACGTCAGCTGCTGCCAGGAAGCCCTCACCGATTCCTCACCAAGTGTGGGCCTGGAAACAGGGCAGGGGGCTAAGCTGAGGGGGCCGGGCTCTGATGTCAGCAGCCTCGCCCCCTCAGGTGGGAAGTGGCACCATTTCTCTGAATTCTTCCAGCTTTAACATCAGATGACCCTGTGATGAGTCAGAGGGAGGAAAAGCCCCCTGGCCAAACAAAGGGACTGGCAAAGATAGCAACTGAGTGCTGTCCATCTGGGGACCCAGCAGCCCCCCCCAGAACAGAACCCAAATTTCCTCCTCAGCTTTACGAAGCAGTGTTCGCTTTTGCTCTAACTTCAAAACCCTTTTAGGAAACAGGAGCGGACGCCGCAGGCTTGGAAGGGGAGGTGGAAGGTCCTGAGGCTGCTCAGTTCCGAAGCCCCTCCCTCTCCTCATCTGGGAACGCTCTGGAATGCCCCCCGGCAGATTAACTTACACTTCTGTGGTTATGAATCCGGTGAGCTCCGAGAGGAAGAGGAAGAGGATGAAGAGGCAGCAGCAGATAGAGACTGGAAGAAACAACACAGGGACGCACAATAAGGGTGGGGGTCACTAACCGGGAGGAGCCCCTCCACGCCCCTCCCCCGTCCTCAGGGAAAGCTGCTTAGAGAGAGTGGGAGAGACCCCCCCCCCCCCGTTGCACACACCCTCCAAAGTCCCTTCCTACTCTTGGTCTCAATACGAAGCAGCCCCGCCCCCAGAAAGGTAGGTTCCCTTCCTACTGATCTGACCCTGCAGTGTGGGCCAGCCCCCTAACAGGCAGACCCTCGAGGGCCACCCCAGTTTGCTTCCACAGAGCCCTTTCACGCGGAAGTCAGTCAAAACCAGAGGTAGCCAAGTGGTGGCCCACAAGTGGGTTCTGTTTGGCTCAAGTGGTGCATATTTTAAAATATAGAGTCAGCACTGAACAATCTGGAGACTTCCCGTAAAAGTCCAGATTTCTGGCTACTACAGAGCACGCAAGCCCGTGTACCACGTGGGGTCTGGGCTCGCCAGTTCCCCACAGGCCACCACTCCCTCCTCCTCCCAGTCCTAGAACGCGCGTCTGTTACCACCCACCGTGGCACCATTAACACTGTACCCGTGTCCCCATCGTGTCCCCATCGAAAGTAGGAGAACGAGGACACTGAGCTCTGAGCTTCAAGAGAAGAGACCATTTTTTTTGTTGTTGTTGGTTGATCCTCACCTGAAGACATTTTCCATTTTTTTTTTTTAGATAGAGTGGAAGGGAGAGAGGTAGAGAGAAAAACATTGATGTGAGACACACAGTGATTGGTTGCCTCCTGCACAACCCCCACTGGGGCCAGGAATCAAACATGCAACCCAGGTACCTGCCCTTGACCCGGGCAATCAAACCGAGACCCTTTGGTCCTTGGGCCAAAGCTCTAACCGCTGAACCAAAGTGGCCAGGGCAAAAGGACCATCCTTTATGGACGTGAGGAATGGTCCAAATCTGAAATGCAGAGCGGAACTGAGCTCCAGGATCAGCCCACTCCACTCACATCACCCTCGTCTACCTGGCCCCTGACAGCGTTGGAGTCTGTGGCCCTGGAGTCACTCCTTGGGGCAGGACATAGCAAGTATCCTGGGGTCTGGCCCTCAACTCATCTCCAGGCCCATCTCCCGACACTCCCCCAGCATCCATCCACCCAGCCACACAGAGCCACTGCTGTTCCCTAAATATGTGTCTCATTTCTGTTCTTTTGCTGCTGTGGTTCCTCTGCCTGGAATGACTTTCCCATCATCCCTCCTCCTCCATGCTCATCCTCTCTGTGTAGTGAACTCCTATTCATCCTTCCAGGCCGAGGCCCAGCTCAAATGTCCCTTCTGGTGGCAAGCTCACCTGGTCCCCAGAAGTGCAGCTGGTTACTCTTTCCTCTGTGTTCCCAGCCTCTATTTGAACACTTCCCACACTTTAATGGTTATCTGTGGCTGTTTCTCTTACTAGACTGATATCCCAGAAGGCAAAATCTCCACAGCTCCAGTGCTCAGCCTGGGACTGGGCACACCGGAGGTATTGATAGCTGCTGTGTAAGGCAGGGCTTCTCACAGAGCAATGTAGCGGGCAAGGGCTCACATGCTGTGTCCCTGGATACAGAAGTAAAGTCACTTAACCTCTCCCTGCCCCAGCTTTCCCATCTGTAAAATGGCAACATTAGCAGTACGTGCCTTATGAGGCTGCTCTGAGACCATCCACAATGCAGGACTGAGCTGGAAACAGTGCTGGGCAGGTAATAACAGCTCTAGCATTAGCTCACTATTAGGGTTTTCATCACAGAGACCTTGAAACGTTTGGTGGTTTGGGGAAGGCGATATGACAAACAGGTTGACCCTTAGTTTCCTGCAGAGAGAGAGAACGTTCCCAGTCTCTGCTACATTCTTGACAGCTGGCACCTGGACTGGCTGAGCCATCGCCATGGACACTGAAACCAGTTATCACCATCATCATCAGTAGTATTTTTGTTGTTGTTGTTTTTTTATTCTCACCTGAGGACATTTTTGCATTTATCTTCAGATAGAGCAGGAAGGAGAGAGGGAGGAAGAGAAAGAGAGAAACATCGATGCGAGAGAGACACATCTAGTGGTTGCCACCCACACGACCCCAACTGGGCCAGGGATATACTACAACTGAGGTACGTGCCCTTAACGGGAACCAAACCCAGGACTCTCTGGTCCGCGGGCCGATGCTCTAACCACTGAACCAAACCGGCCAGGACAGTAGTATTTTTATTATCATCATTATCCATCCATGTATCTATCTATCTATCCATTTATCTATGTATCTATCTATCTATCTATCATCTATCTATCTATCTGTCTATCTGTCCATGAACAGTCAATGATGCATTCTTGGTGAAGAGGAAAGAGAATGGGTATTTTGGGGTACCCACTCTACGCCCTGCTGCGGGAGCACTAATGGACAGCTGTCACTGCATACTCACTGGACGGCGGCATGAGCCCATGTGAAGGGTATAGAAATGGAGGCTCAGAGAGAGGAAGAGACTGGCCTTGGGGCTACACTGGGGGGGACAAGACTGGAACCTGTGTGTTCTAGAGCCAATGCCAAGAGCTCAGGCTCCAAGTGAAGGGCCCAGGGACATCGTCAGGGTCCCCAACAAGCTTCTAAAACCACACCAAGACATGGGGGATATCAGAGTCACCCCCAGTTCTTCCAAACTCTGAAAGAGCTGTATGGAGCAGCATGAACGGCTTTTACTTTGGGGGGAAGAGGCAATACGCCCACGTAAGAAAGGGGTCACGCTGCACCGCAAGGCACATGCGCCGTTGAGTCTCTCTCACGCCTGACCCGCAGTCTCCTGCCCTGAGGGACCACCGTCAGTCTTGTGTCCTTCCCGGTCAGGCGAGCATGGACATAGAATCTTTCTTCTCTAAGCAAACAGCGGCGCAAGGCGTGCACCTGCAGCCGAGCCCTGCTCACCCAGCGATCCGCGTCTGAGCAGGTACCACATCAGGTGACGGAGTGCAGGTTTGCTTGTTCTTATGGCCTAGAAATGAATTTCAAATGCCTTCTCCAGCTGCTGAGCCAATCCCCTGCCCGGAACAGTCCGAGTTTCCCAGCTCACGACCCCGTCTCACGGGCAAACGGCAGTGATGATGCACCCTGGGAAAGTACCCCAGCGAGCGGGCCAAACACGCCTCCCCTGAACCCTGCACTCTTTCTGAACAGCCTCACATCGCATGGGACCCCTTTTTCAGAATCATTTTCACCCCTCACCCCACCCTCAAGCCCCAGCAACCCACAGGACGCTCTCAACCCACAGCAAGCCCAAAACAAGCAGGTGTTTTGAAGGTCAGTGCTGACTTAGGTCTGTCCAGGTCTCCTAGTTGCCTTCCTGGCCTCAAGCCTGCAAAACGGCTCCCCAGTTCTCCCTCTGTCCAGATCCGAGGTGGAGGGACAGGGCCGGCAAGGCCTCTTTCTGAAACCCGTGTGCTTTGTTCAAGGCCCTGATGAAGCCTGGTCAAGCTGGCAGGTGGACACCATGACCATGAGGCCGCTAGGCTGAAACCCAAGCGTCCAAAAGCCCTGGAGTTCAGTGTCTGCTCCCCGCACCCCATCCCCAGACAGGGAGCACAGAGACGGTGTCTCAGCACCACTGTGGCCTGAGGGTCTAGCCCGGTGCCTGGCTCAGAGGAGATGTGAAATCAATCTTTGTGGAATGAATGAATGAAAAGCGCAAAGGCCAGGTAGGAGGTGTTTCAGCCAGAAAGGCCTTCTGATACTGAAGGCTCCCCGAGGGTGTTTTCATCCATGTTTGGGCAAGACGCTAAGGCTCTCTGACTCCAGACTTCTTTGGAGACTGACTCAGGCACTGGACAGGAGGAATGTGACCCCAGGGGAATGCGGGTGAGGGGGTGGCCAGCAAAGGGGGCACTAGACCCAAGACCCAAGACTCCGGGACGTCAATGAATTTGTCCAAGGCCGCGTAGGTGGAGGAGGCAAAATTCAAACCCGACCCGTGAGTCTCCAGCGCCCTAGCTGCTTTCTTCAGTTATTAATAGTGCTGATCACGACGTCAGGAAATGTTTCTGCGTCTGCTGCCCCGCTCAGCCGCGTGCTCCTCCAGGACACAGACCAAAGCCCATTCATCAGCGTGGTCCCAGCCTTGGCACGGGGCCTGGCCCCAGGACCTGGTTATAAACACTTGCTCACTGGATGGCAGCCTGGCTTCAGGGCCTCACGCCTTCCTCTTGTGCGAGGGGGTGTGCTGCCGGGCACGCTGTGACTGGGACCGCAGAGAGACCACACCCGAGGGCCTGGGGCAGTACCTTCTCAAGCTGACAACACACAGGCCCTGTGACCCAGTAATTCCGGTGCTAGGAAAGTTACCGTACAGAAATAACCGTACAAGGAGACAAGAAGATATGGACAGGATGTCTACAATAGCAATAAAATGGAACCAGCCATGTCCACCCTCCGAAGGCTGGTCACAGAACGGTGGGGCGTGCCAGTCAGGCAGTATGACAGCTGGGAAGAAGCATGCGGTGGCCAATGACATGCTGGCGTGAAGGTGCCCAGGACAAATCAGCAGGAAGGAAGGCCGGGAAGATGGTGCCCGCCCGTCTGTGCTGAAAGCAATGATAGACGCATACTTTTAAAAAACTGTACTTTTAAAACACTCTAGAAGGATACACACTTGACAGTTAAACAGACTGACAGGGGACAGACTGAGAAGAGGGTTGAGCTGTCTGCTGGTGGTAGGAAGGCGACAGGCCTTTTTTTGAAGTTTCTGGCCCAGGTTCATAAAACAGTTGAACAGGTAGAAAAACAAGCCCCTTTCCTCTCGTGTCCCCTGAATATCCTTTCTGTGGGGATCAAGGCACAAATCGTCACAGCTTCTGCGGTCACAGACCCACGGGGGCTGCAGGCTCCCGAGGGATGGTGACAAGTAGAGGAGTGTCATCCGTGGACCGGGGACTTAGCACGTCCCCCACACTTGACACCTGTGATGTCCCTTAACCCCCAGATCAGGAAGCTGAGACTCAGAGAGGTGACGTGACTAACCCAAAGTCATCCAGCTGCTAAATGGGAGAATGAACCCAGTTCTGCTGGACCCCCGAGCCTGTTCCCTTCCCTAGGGATGGGGGACTCAGGACTGGAGAAGGCATCTGCCACTTCAACCAGCCTGGCTGGAGGGAAGGAGAGCTGGGCAGGGCCAGCCAGGGCGGGGGAGTCCGAGGTCATCCCCTTACCTGACAACAGCCTGCCCTAGGCCACAGGGGACTCCAAGCCGAGTGCCTGACCCCAGGGGACAGTCTGTGGGAATGGTCCCTCTCCCACACCAAGCACTGGGGAGGTGGGGGAGGGGGACAGAAAGGCCCCCCGAGTCCCAGTCCAGCTCTATCTTCTGCGAGCTGTGAAACATCAGGCGAGTCACTTGACCTCTCTGACCCCGTTTTCTCCTCCGGAAAATGAGGTTCAATCATTCCTGCTCGCTTAGTACTTTTGGTTTGTTTTTATATTTCCTAAATAAACTTTATTGTGGGGTAATACTAGATACAAAGATGGTACAGAAAGTTCCCACACACCCTTTTCCCAGCTTCCCCTTGCGTTGACCTCTGATAGATTTGTCAAAAGGGATTTGTTAACCTTGTCCAATACTATTACTCAGTAAGCTACAGATTTATCCAGATCCCCAGTTCCCCACTAGTGACCTTTTTCTGTTCCAGGAACAGCTCCAGGGCCCCACCGTACAGTCCTCACGTGCCCTTTGTTCTGAATCTGTGACAGTTCCTCCGTCTTTCTGTAGCTTTCAAGACTGTGTCACTTTGGAACAGTGGTTGTCCGGTGTCCTGTGGACTGTCCCTGTTGGGAGCTGTCTGATGCTTTCTCACTACATTGGCTTGAGGTTTTGGGGGAAGATCCCTGCTGGTCAGGTGCCTTCCCAGCGCGGCCCCTCGTGGGAGTGTGACATCCACATGATATCTCACTGTTGATGCCAACCTTCACCCCTCAGTGAAGGTGCTGCCCAGGCGTGTCCCCAGCCACAGGACCATTTCCTTTCCATTCTCATCTCTTCACAAGCGAGTCACTAAATCCAGCCCACGCTCCAAAAGAAGAGACTAAGCTCTAACTTGGGGACGGGGACATATTCACATGTGTTATTTGGAATTCCTCTGGAAGGAAGATTGATCCCTTTTCCCCCACTTACTTCGATCAGTATGGACACATGGACCTTTTCTTAGTTGTCTGGGTGATAAGCTGATAACGCCATCATTTATTGGTACTTGAGCTGGCCCAGCCTTGTCTGGTCTCTCTCCCAGGCTGGCTCCCGTGTCCCACTGACATGCTCCGTCCTTTGTTCCTTTTTTCTCCGGACTGTTCTTTGCTTTCGGGCGCACACGGCACCCTGGGCTTGTTCTGGACCCTTCCTGCCCAGTCCCGGAATCAGTGATTTCTCCAAGGAGCCCTGGGTCCTTCACTGAAGAATGGCATTTAGAACCCAAAATCTGGATGAAGTATTTATGTATTTATGTTTGTGAATCCTCACCCAAGGATTTTTTTCCATTGATTTTTAGAGAGTAGAAGAGAAGGAGGAAAGGGTGGAAAGACAGAAACATCGATGTGAGAGAGACACATTGATTAGTTACCGCCCGCATGCACCCCTCAACCAGGGCTGGGGTCGAACCTGCAACCCAGGTACATGCCCTTGACCAGGAATCAAACTTGAGACCCTTTGGGTCTCAGGCCGACGCTCTAACTACTGAGCCATGCCAGCCAGGGCAGATTTTTATTTTTTTTTAATGGTTAAAAATATGCTTATGTTGCCCTGGTCAGTTTTCTCAGTGGTTAGAGCATTGGCCCCTGGAAGGAAGGGCCACAGGTTCAATTCCCAGACAAGGGCGCACACCTGCATTGTAGGTGCAATCCCCAGCCCTGGTGAGGGTCGTGAGGGAGGCAACCAATCAATGTGTCTCTCTCACATCCATGTTTGTCTCTCTCTCCCTCCCTCCCTTCTACTCTATCTAAAAATCAATGGAAAAATATCCTCAGGTAAGGATTAACTAAAAATAAAAAAGTAAACATGCTTATGTCAAAAATGCAAATTGTTTAAAAGGTCTGAAGAGAAAAGTAAGTCTCCTCCTGATCCCAGGGCAGCTACTATTAATGATTTCTGGTGTCTCCTTCTAGAAACAGATGCTTCCATGACTTCCAGGTTAGGGTGAGGGCAGAGATGAGAGGAGGAACTATATGAAGGGCCTGGCGAGATGCCCGCCATTTCTTCCCTCCTCCTGGCTCTCTGTTCCTTCCCGGCCCAGCAGCGGGGGTGGGGGGGGGCGGCGGCAAGGGCGAGCAGGCTACTCACTAATGGCCCCGGTGTACGTCGGCTGCGTAAGGTCCTTGGGCACCTTCCTGTAGATGTCAAACCTGCAGAGAGCAAAGGGACAGGGGTGAAGTGGGCACCAAGGGCTGCATCAGGCACAGGGGACGAGGTGGCTGGCACGCCACATGGCTCAGGCCACAGCTCTCCCCAGAACCAGCTCCACCAAGAGGGCTGTGGGACCCCTCTGATGGGACCCTGCCCCCCACACTGCCCTTACCCTTGTCACACTTCTTTATGACACTCACTAGCACCTGAGAGGACCTTGACCCACGTTTCGTTGTGTTTCTTGGTTGGTCTTTCCCCATCAGAATGTCACCTTCATGAGGGCAGGGACCTGGTGAGGTTTGGCCCCCAGGCCCTAGCGTGGGCCTGGCACAGAACAGTCACTCGACAGGCACTTGTGGAACGAGCTGAATCCCCCGAGTGTCGGTTTCAATGGTTTCTCTGACATCGAAGGGAACAGGAAAACAGTCTTTCCTGAGTACCGTCACCTCTCCCCCCCCCCCTCTGCTTTCCACTCCCTGCTTCCCAGGCTCCTGCGCCCTGCTTCTGAGACATTCTTAACTCCAACACGACGCCCTTCGCGGGACCAGTGTCAGCACCGCTCGTGATGGCTCTGGCTGGTTTACGTGGGCTTCGGCGCCAGGTGCACAGCGGGCGCCTTTCTTTCATAGGGATCCCATCAGAGTTGACAGGGGTTGGGGGTACGGCAGAAGGATTTGGGGTTTGGGACTCATACGGACTCCATGGATTCAAATCTGGCCAGCTGTTTAAGATATAAGGCCCTGAATCAGAACGCCTTGAGTTCAAATCACGGCTGATCTTCTTCTTCCTCACTCTGTGACTTTAGGCAAATAACTTCACCTCTCTGAGCCTCAGTTTCCTCGTCTGTAAAAATGGAGCTACTACACCCAGACCCACCAGGCTACCGAGAGGAGTGAGGGACATAAGCGTGGGCAGATCTGACACGGAGCCTGCACAGGGGGCTCCTCACGCGCTCGGCTCCCTCTCTGCACCTGACCCTGACAGACAGCTCGCCCAGGGAGTCCTTCCAATGGAGTCCTCAGTCCACGCACAGTGTTCCCAGGCTCTCTGGCCCTCCTGGGTGACGGGCTGGCGTGTGGTTCCCCCTCCGTGACTGGGAAGGTTAGCTAACCCGACGCAATCGTGTGGAAGTCTTGCGTAAGATCTGATAGGCGCCTCCGATGTGCTCACTCGTATGACACGCGAGCCTGGTTTCCCAAGACCTCAGGGGAGAAACGGTCCCTGTGGCCGCCAAGTTAAAAGGTACCACTTTCTCTCCTACCAGCTCAGCCAGGTGCTTGGGCCCCTAGGGGCGCTAGAAACTGGGGCTGGGAGTGTGGTGGTGGTGGTGGGACCACGACTCAGCCACCCACACCTACCCACCTCCCTTATTCTGAAAATGGTGACCCCTTTCATGTGAGAGGCCAGACGGACTCCACCACTGTGTGACCCGGGGCACGTCACTGACTTAACCTCCCTGTGCCTCAGTCCCGCCGTCTGTAAAATGGGGCAACAATCGTAACTATCGCACAGAGGGTAAGAACAGGTGAACTTGAGCACATAAAGCACTAAGAACCAGCCTGGCACCCAGGAAGCGCTATGTGAGCACTGCTGTTACTATGACTGATGCTCATTTGAGTGACACTTATGAGCACCTACCATGTGCTGGGCCCTCTTTTAGGCGCCAGGACATGGAGGTGAAATCGGCCCCAGGTTCCTGTGGTTTAGCAGCAGGGACGAAGGAAATGGAAGGAGAAGGCTGTGGTGCTCCATCACGGGGTCAGCTGGAGGCACCGGACAGCCCGGAAAGGGCACCTGGGGAAATCTGGAAGCTGCCTGCAGGAGTGATGTCTGAGCAGAGCAGGAGGATGGCGGGAAGGTGGGTGCAGCACAGAGCAGCCTGGACAGTGAGAACAGCAAGAGCAGAGGCCCAGAGAAGGGTCGATCCAGTGTGCTGGAGGCTTCGTTCATCTGCAGGGGGTACTGGCTAGGAATGAAGGGAGTGTCCCTGGGAGGCGGGAGGGGCTCACAGCCCAGCTTCCTGGTCCAGTTAATACCAGTCACCATCCAGGGCCCACAGGTGGAAACTGGGACTCACAATTTAAAAAACATATGAGCCCTGGCTGGTTTGGCTCAGCGGTTGGAGTGTCGGCCCATGGACCAGAGAGTCCCGGATTCGGTTTCCGCTAAGGGCACGTACCTCGGTTGCAGTTTGTCCCCAGCCCTAGTTGGGGTTGTGTGGGTGGCAGCCACTCGATGTGTCTCTCTCACATCGATGTTTCTCTCTTCCTCCCTCTCTCCCTCCCACTCTATCTGAAGATAAATGCAAAAAAAAAAAAAAAAAAAAAGTCCTCAGGTGAGGATAAAAATAAAAATATAAAAAACATATGAGCCATCATTTCAAAACTGGGAGTTTTATGGGACGTCAGAGCTGCTCAGGGTGACGACGTGTGGGTGGCCCGGGGCAGAGTATCAGACTGGGAAAGGGTGAGGAGGGAGAGATGTTACATACAGGGGGACTGACTAAATAAGTGCACACAGTGAGGATGATGGGGCCAGGCGCCTCACTGCCAGGGGAGGCACACAGAGAGAAAAGCAGAATAAGCCCGGTGGTGTTAGCGTGGAGATGGAGGAATCGCTGTGACTTCATGACTTCCAACATACACAATACAGAAATATCCATGCGGGTACACACACATCACATGTACATGCATTTGCCAGCTCGTTCCATTGAGAGGGTCCAGGAACAGTGACAGGCAGACAGTAACAGGTGCATCCGGCACTGAACTCTTGGCTTCTAAATGTCATTCTTTACTCAAAGAAATCGGCTTCTTGGAGAAATGGCTAATTCCAGGGCTGGGCAGGGAAAACACAAGATGCGTGTGGAGCATCATCTCATGTCAGAAAGCAAGTCCGTGTTCCAAGGATGATGGAGACATCCAAAAGGACAAGAAACCAGCTTGAGGGTTTCCCACTGGCCAGAAAAGGACACACGAACACCCAAGTCAACAATCACAGTAAGAGATTATAACCCACTGGATGAAAGACGGAAGCCCAGAATCTATACAAAGAAATGAATACATCAGAAGTTTGATAAAGACCTTCAAAGCACCTCCCCGCAATCTTTGTTAATTACAAAGGGAAAACATGTAACTTGACAGTGGAGAAACTCGGCAGACAACATCGTAACCAAGTGACCAAGTGAGTGTCACCAGTAGGAGATGTGTCATGAGCCTCCACACCATCACTCCTGTGGAGACCTTGCTCCAAATGCACAACCTCACATGAATCACGAGAAAACAAACAGATCCAGGCTGGGGGGCATGTTACAAAATGACTGGCCAGACCTTGTCAAGCGTCAAGGTCATGAAGGCAAGTAAAGACTAAGGAACCAGCAGAGACTGGAGGAGGCGAAAGAGACATGACAACCGAACATGAGGGATGTCCCGTATGAGAAAAAGGACATCGGTGGGACAGCTGATGAGATTTGAACTAGATGCTGCATCGTGCTGTTTTCCTGGTTTTGAGAATTATATCTAGTTATGCAAGAGGTTAACATTTGAGGAAACTGGGTAAAGGGCATATGGGAAGTGTCTGTATTTTGTTTGTCAATTTTTTTTGCAACTAAAATTATTTCCAAGTGAAAAGTTAAATTTTTAAAAATGTAATGGAAATTTTAAAAAATATTTTAAGGGGGAAGATTTCATGTAAAAATCCTACCCAGCCTGCTCTCTTCACACCTGCCTAGTCCCTGTATGCATCTGAATCTGAAGAGCTGGCTTAACACATGTTGGCTGAGTGTATCTGGTGTTAGGCAGAGTTTGTCTTCGTTGGGGGCAGAAGGGGGAGGAAGGCTAGGTGAACAAAGGTCTAAAGAGGAGGTTAGATTTGGACCAAACTATGGGGCAACGGCCATCAAAGGAGGCAGGTGCTCCGGAAAGAGAGAATGATGGGAAACCAAGATCACCGCCAGCCGTGCTAGGCTCTTTCACAGATATATTTGAATTGAACGGTCACAATAACCCTGGCAGACGCTGATATCCCACTTCCCAGGGAAAACACAAAGTTTAGCCATGAGCAACTCGCTCAAAGTCACCAAGCCCATGATCACCAAAGCTGGGATTCAAACCCAAGTCTAAGTCCACGGGCCATGGTCCTTCCACTGCCCTATACTTGTGGGAATCTGTTTAGAGCTCAATTATTGGTAAATTAAAGCCTCAAGGTTTTGTTTATTTGCTTTTCCAAAGATGCTGCCGCAGAGCAAGTGGGAATCTCCTGGAAGACAGGGACCAGTTCAAAATACATTCATTCATTCAATAGATATTTACGAAGTACCTACTGGCAGTGTTCTGGATGGTGGGAAAATGAAAGCGGTCAACACAGCCCCTGCCCTCCTGAAGCTGCCAATCTATCAATGCCTCTGGCTCCCTGTTAGGGCCACCTAAACAGAATGTTTTCTAATAATGATCCCATTCCCACGCCGCAAAATCCAAGCTGGGTAGTGGTGGTGGGGTAAAGGGAGAGCTGAGAAAGACCCTGGGTTCAGAGCTGACCACAAGCCAAGTGAGTCAGCAATGAATGTCACTAAGAAAATGGGCCACAGGGAAGATGGTGAGAACTCAGGCATGTGACAGACAGGGAAGTGAGCCGTCCTCTTTGGCTCACATTAGTCAGTCCCTCACTGCAGTGATGCAGTGATTAGATTAGCTGTGGTCACTCGCTGTCAAAAGAATGTGGAAGAAAGGGCAATGAGAAAGGAGGAGGGGAAAGGGATGCTTAGTGCACATCTAGTGTGCGCCAGGCTCACGCTAGGCCCTTGACCAGCACGTTTTCATCCCATTATCTCGGCCAACCTACCAGTTAGGGATTGTTAACCCATTTTACAGATGAGGCTCAGAGAGGCTGGGACGGGCTAAGCTCGCACACCTATGAAGTGCCACAGCGAGGATCTGAATCCAGGCCTCCTTTATGTTCTTGCTGCTTTCCCCAACAATGTGGGGACAACGCAGGACCATTTGAGTGGAAAATACTTCTGAGGAAGAAAGGTTAAGAACCAGAATGGCTTAGCCTTGAACAGAGAGAGCTAGAGGATGGATTCTTTATGGTTGTCAAATAAAACACGCTCGTTCGCTGACCTCCCGCTAGACTGTGAGTTTCTCAAGGGCAGGACCTGGGCCCCCTGGCTGCCCAGCCCTGCCCAATGCAGGCCCTTGGAAAACAAACATGAACAAATGAGTCCGTGAGTGAATCTGCAGAGACAGGGCCTTGGGAACAAGGTTAGGACGAAACGGACAGTGGGGAAGCTGGGTGACGAGTCCTCAGGGCTCTTCTACCTTTGTGGATATTAAAACATTTCACTTTTTATTTTTATTTATTTATTTATTTATTTTTTTAATCCTCACCCGAGGACATTTTTTCATTTTTTGTACAGATAGAGTGGGAGGGAGAGAGGGGAAGAGAGAGAGAGAGAAACATCGACATGAAAGGGACACATCGAGTGGCTACCACCCACATGACCAACCAGGGCCAAGGACAAACTGCAACCGAGGTACGTGCCCTTAGCGGGAACCGAACCCGGGTCTCTCTGGACCGCAGGCTGACGCTCTAACCACTGAGCAAAACCGGCCAGGGCAAAACATTTCACTTTTTAAGAAGGCAAAAGGGCTTCAACGAAAGCAAGAGAACAACCAAGTGGACCTCAGAAGGAATGAGCTAGAGGCCGGGAGAACGGGACCAGGGGCTGGAGCCAGGTGGACAAGAGGTCCGCCACCTGCTGGGACAGGATCTGAACACGGAGGCGCCGCAGGGGCCCCTCTTGCTTTCAATACGCTCCACTGTCGGGTCTAGTAGGTACTCTGAGATCACGGCGTCCAAACCCATGTATTTTGTAGATGAGAAAGCGGAAGCCCCAAGAAGAGGGGTGACTTGCCCCATTCAAGGTATAATTCAACTCAGAGTACAGTATATAAAACAAAAACAAGCCAGCAAGATGCTGGTGAAATCCTCACTCTCTCGAGCTCTTGGCAAGTCCTATGCCAATGGTTGTGAAGCAGGGTACATCTGGCAATGTCTGGAGACATTTTTTGATGGTCACGCTGGGGGTGCTACTGGTACCTAGTAGGTAGAGGCTAGGGATGCTAATAAGCATCCTACATAGGACAGCTCCCCACGACAAAGGATTATGGGCCCAAAACGTCCATAGCACTAAAGCTGGGAGACCCTGCTGTGCACAGGGCAAAACTTCCGTGCGGGGAGCTCCCTTTCCACTGCGCCTGTCGTCCAGAGGCGCCAGCCTTGACCGCCGCCCCCATGGAGACCAGGAATCTGGATGAAGCAGTCTCTCCCTCTCCCTTTTGCTCTGTGTCCAAGAAGGCAGAGCTTACGTGGAAAGAACTGGGCAAAGGACCCAACAGGGGACAGTGAAGTCGATCTGGATTTGTGAGTTACTAGCGGTACGGTAAATACAGGTGTCACTAGTTTATTTTCCATTTATTTATTTTTTCTTTCTTTCTTTCTTTTTTCCATTGATTTTTTATTTTTTTTGGAGAGAGTAGAAGGGAGGAAGGTAGAGAGAGAGAGGCATCGATGCTGAGAGAGACACATCGATCGGTTGCCTCCCGCACAGCCCTGGTCAGGGCCGGGGAAACCTACAAGCCAGGCACGTGCCCTTGACCGGAATCGAACCCACCACCCTTCGGAATGCGGGCCAATGCTCTAGCCGCTGAGCCAAACCGGCCAGGGCAGGTGTCTCTAATTCAATCAAAAAGGTGCCGAATCCACGCCTCTAACCTCGTTACGCTTTGGGATAGAACGAGTTCCTTAGCAGGAAACACGCGCCGGCACAGAAGGCAACGCCACAGAAATTCGCTCTGGGGACCGCATGGAACCTGCAGGGCGAGGACGCCGTGTAACCTCGCCTAAAATAAACAGGCGAGAGGGGACTGCCACTGGAAACGTCTGACTAATGGGTCTCTTCTGTCATCTCTTTTCATAGCAGAATGCCTCAGCTTTGCTATTTTAACTTTTGCTGCTCGGTCCTCACTTCTCCCCGGCTCCTGTGGACGAATCTCGATCCCTCTGTGGTGGGCGGCTACCAGGCAAGTGCTTGTGATGTCACTGTTTCCAAGGCTTCATGAAATGAGACGCCATTTAGGAGCAAGTCATTGGAAGTGGTGGGTCATTCGGTCCAAAAATAGCCAGCGAGGGTTTTAGTTGGCGCTCTGGCCTGGTCAGCCCTGCCGCCAGCCTCTCCGAGCGCTCGGAGCCAAGTGCTAGGCAGTTAGGTGAAAATGTGCTTGTTCGTTCACTTCCTGAGCACCACTGGGGGGTGCGTGTGTGCGTGTGTGCACGTGTGTACATGTGTGTGTGCTGGAGAGCCCACAGAGGTAAATGCTTTGCAGGCACCAGGTCTAATGCGCCCCAGAATCACTCTCACTGCACCCCCACCCTGTCCTTGACATTCAAACAGCTAACATGAGCTCACACCACTCCTCCCTCTGTTAAAGGGAAGGAAAGAGAGTCTGTCTCCATCTCCAGCCCGGATGGAGGAGCCTTGAGGGAGTAGCATTAACGGCAACAACCACAGCTAGGCTCTGCCCTGCGGAGAGGGCTCACGTGCGGCAGACTCCATCAGGCTCACCGTTTCCCTGCCCAAGACGCAGGACTGGGACTCAAACTCCTGCAGCCTGGTCCAGGGCATTCACTTCTAACACTGCGCCACAGGCCTGCCTGGGCCAGGGGGACGACAGCCTGCATTTACAGGTTTGGGTGATGACCCTCTGCACACACCTCCAACATGTACAGTTTTCTCCCTCCAGCCCATCACCTATGGCTCTCCCCCCACATCTTGGTGCCCACATGGAGGTCTCTCTACAGGGTGGCCTCCCAGCTCTCATCACCTCCACCTCTCCCAGGTCAGAATACCCTCTCTGCCCACAAAGTCATCCCCTCCCCTCCTGCCCACAAAAGCCACCAAACTCTGGCCAAAGAGAAGGAGGAATCAACCTGACCACTGACCTAGGAGGCCCCTCCCGAGGCAGCCTCCCCACCTCCCTGGGCTCTGTGAATATATATTCCTGGCACAGCCCCAAGTGGGCTGCAGGGTCTTCCACTTCAACTGGGCGGGGCGGGGTCTGTCCCTCAGTCTCCTGTGGGTCGTGCAGGGCTTAGCCCATTGATGGCATCCAGTAAATTCAGGTGGAAACATAAAATGATGTATGCACAGGGCTAGTCACGGTAGCACCAGCTGTAAGAGCAAACAGCTGGAGACCATCCAAACGTCCACGTGAGGGGAGCGGTCCCTAAACTACAGCCCATCCAGAGTGGAGGGTGACACAGCTGTAAAGGGGAGTGAGGAGGTCCCCACACAGAGAGAAAAAAGCAAACTGTGGGACACTGTGTTCTGTTCAATGTAATGTGTGTGGGTGGGGTGGGGGGTGGATAAAAATAAATGTACATTCTTGCTTGTATCTTCAGAAAGAAACAATAGGTGTAACCAAAAGCTAACACAAACGGTTATTTCCATCATTCTTAGGAGATGCATAAAAACTATTAAATATTTAGGGATAATTTTCACAATGGAAGTCTGAGACCCATATATGGAAAACTATAAAACAAAGATGAGGGAAATTTAAAAAGACCTAAATAAATGGAGAAATATACTGTGTTAATGAATGGGTCAGAAGACTCGATATTGTTATGATGGCATTTCTCCCCAAATTGATCTGCAGATTCAACTCCACCCCAAACAAAATCCTAGAAAGCATTTTTGTAGAAATTGACAAGTTGATTCTAAGATTCATATGGAAATGCAGAGGACTTCGAATAGCCAAAACAACTCTTAAAAAGAACAAAGTTGGCCCGGCCGGTGTGGCTCAGTGGTTGAGCGTGGACTCATGCACCAAGAGGTCGCCAGTTCGATTCCCGGTCAGGGCACATGCCCAGGTTGTGGGCCAAATCCTCAGTGGGGGCATGCAGGAGGCAGCCAATCGATGTTCTCTCATTGATGTTTCTATCTCTCTCCCTCTCCCTTCCTCTCTAGAAAAAAAAAAAAATCAATAAAGAAAAAAAATTGAAAAAGAACAAAGTTGGATCCAACTTGAAGACCTGCTATAAATCTTCTAGAAGAAAACAAGACAATCTTTGTGATCTTACGTAGGCAGTTTGTTGTTGTTTTAGTAAAGCATGAGCCATACAGAGAAATGATAAGTAAGCCTTCATCAAGATGATAAACTTCAGTTCTTCAAAAGGTACTATTAAAAGAATGAAAAGACAAGCAACAGACTGGGAAAAGTACAGAGCCACATGTCTGATAAAGGATTTATATGCAGTATAAAGGACGATGAAAACTCAGCAATAAGAAAACAAATGACCCATTAAAAACTGGGCAAAAGGTTTGAATAGACATTTCACCAAAGATTTACTGATGGCGAATAACCCCATGAAATGATGATAACATCAAAGTCACTGGGGAAACAAATAAAAACCACAGGGATACTACTCTATACCAGCGATTTTTAACCAGTGTGCTGCAAGAATTTTTAAAACATGCAATACCTGACTATTTATTCAGGAGCACTGACCTCCTTTCCCTTAGAATGTCGCATTAAAAAATGACAACAGCCAATACAACAATAGCCATCCAGTGTGAGTGAATCAAAATTATACCTTTTTTAAAAAAAAAAAATTTTTTTCTTTATTGATTTTAGAGAGAGAGGAAGGGAGAGGGAGAAGAGAGATAAACATCAATGAGAGAGAACATCGATTGGCCGCCTCCTACATGCCCCCCACTGGGGATTTGGCCCACAACCTGGACATGTGCCCTGACCAGGAATTGAACTGGCGACCTCTTGGTGCATGGGTCGACGCTCAACCACTGAGCCACACCAGCTGGGCTATACCTTTTTTTTTTGGTGTGCTGCAGAATTTTAGTAATTAGTTTATGTGCCGTGAGATGAAAAAGGTTGAAAATCGCTGCTCTAGACCTATTGGAATGGCTACAATGATAAGGACGGATGGCACTGAGCGCTGGGGAGGACGTGGAGCACCTGGAAGCCTCAGACATTGCTGGTGGGAAAGAGCAGTGGTACAACCACCGTGGAAGACACTCTGGCAGTTTCTTCGAAAGTTAAACATGTACCTATCATACGATCCAGCCATTCCACCCCAAGAGAAATAGGAGTGTATTCCCATCAAACACAGGTATATGAATATTCATGGAAGCTTCATTTGTAATAGTCACAAACTGGAAACAACAGAAATGTCCACGAACAGGCAAATGGATAGACAAACTATGGCCCAGCCATACAATGGACTATTGCTCAGCAATAAAAAGCAATGGGGTATTGCTATGAGCCACAATATGGACAATTCTCAAAATAATTGTGCTGAATGAGAGACAAACCAGGGTACCTATGGTCTGATTCCATCTATATAAAATTCTGAAAAGTACCAGCTAACTAGAGTGACAGAAGACCAGCGGTTGCCTGGAGACGGAGGAAGGGAGGGGCATGAGGGAAGTTTGGGAGGTGATGGATACGTTCACTCTCTTGGTTGTGATGATGGTTTCATGGGTGCATACATGTGTCAAATTTCTCAAACTGTACACTGTAAGTGTGTGAAGTTTATTTTATGTCAATTATACCTCAACAAAGCTGTTGTGAAAAAACTGAACAGATAGCCATCATTGAAACACACCAAATACATGAACTCCCAGCCCTATATCCCAGTGCGATCTGTTCCTTGCTCCCACCTCAGGCCCTTTGCACTTGCCATTCTCTCTGGACGCTCTTCCCTGAGACATCTGCAGGCCTTGCTCCCTCTCTTCACTTAGGCCTATATTCAGGTATCACCTCCTCAGAGAGCCCTGTCCTGGCCACCAACTAAATCACCACTCTCGGTCTCCTTACTCTGCTTTTTCTCCCTGGCATTTAAGATTGCTACCTGAGCCCTGGCCAGTTTGGCTCAGCAGCTGGAGCGTCGGCCCGTGGAACAGAGAGTCCTGGGTTCAGTTCCCGCTAAGGTCACGTACCTCGGTTACAGTTTGTCCCCAGCCCCGGTTGGGGTCATGTGGGTGGCAACCACTCGATGTGTCTTTCTCGCATCGATGTTTCTCTCTCTCCCTCTCGCTCTAGCTGAAGATAAATGCAAAAATGTCCTCGGGTGAGGGGAAGAAAAAAAAAGAAAGATCACTACCTGATATTATGCTGTGCTTTGTGTATCTGGTCACTGCCTGAATCCACCATTAGAATATAAGGTACAGGAGGGCAGGGGCCTCTCCTGCCTTTGTGTTCCTCCACATCCCAGGGCCCAGAAAAGCGCCGGGCACATAGCTGGTCCACAGAAATACGTGTGGAGTGGATGAAGGAGGCGTTTCTCAAAGTGTGGTCCGTGGGCCTCAGAATCCACTGGGAAGCTGGTCACATGTGCAGATCCCAGGGCCCCCCTGTGGAATGACCTGACCCGAATGGGGGCAGGGAGGCAGGCACTGCGCGGTGTAAAAGCACAGTTGAGAGGATGCCGCTGCTGGAACTGCTCAGGTATAAGCTGCGTGTTCATTTCCAGTTGCAAACTGATTTCCCCAAACTTTCAGCTCGCACCCACCTGAGTTAACAGAGGGGCAGGAAAGAGGACTGGCATCTCCTGGGCTCCTAGCCCACGGGCTAAGCACTACTCATACCCTTGCCCTACTCCACTGAATCCTCCCTGCCACCCATCAAGTACCGGCAACAAAGGCGGAAACCCAGACTCAGAGAGGCTGAGCCACTTGCCTGAGTTCACACAGCCAGCAAGAGGTGGAATCAGGACTGGAACCCTGGTCAGCCTCACCTGGGGGCTCACCCCCACACTGACCCTCTGCAGCCTCCCCAAAGCTCCATGGTGGCCCCTGGGGGCCTTGACTGTCTGTGCTCACAGCTGCCCTCCTGTGCCCATGCAGGGCCTGGTGCGACAGCAGGCCTTGGGCACTGGCTGAGCGAGTGAAGGAGGAAGGGTCCCGTACTGCAGCGTGGAGCCACCCTGAGGCCCTGGCAGAGCACAGCTGGACAGGGGTCCCCTCACCCAGAGCTGCTCCCCCACCTGCAGCAGCTGGATGAGCTCATAGCGTCCCAGAGAGCGGAAAGCGCTGTCTGCCGGAGCCTGGGCTTGGCTGCAAGTCAGGCTTCCCGCCGTCAAGGCCACAGGGAGCGCAGGCTGAGGGACAGCAAGGGCCCCAAAGTGTTTCCAAATCACTGGACACGGGCCACGGCCGCGGCCCCACAGCGGGACACAACAACATCCCGAGTGCAGACGCTATAAATGGAAATGTATTCTTAGAGGGGCAGATGATGGGGGGGTTCAGAAGTGACCCATCATCGGATAAAAATACAGACGGCATTTAAATGCTGAGCGGCAGAAGCTATTCCGGGGATTGGATTCTCATGCCCGTGGCTCCCCGCCAGGGCACGGCCTTCTCCAGATTGGAAAGGAAGGCACGGGCGGTGCGGGGGTTTGAAGTGCATGAGGAGAGGGCTGCAGGGAAAGGCAGCCATGCCGAGATCCCCAGGGAAGGGGAGCCTCCTGGGGGGCACACACGTCCCTTGACCTCCACCGCACCTGCCCGTCGGGTTCAAGTTTACTCTGTGCTATGAGACCACCTTTTGGACAACATCCTCAGCTAGCCTGAAACGTCAAGGCTGAGTTCTGGCTGGGCCTGGGGGTCAAGGCCTAGGACAGGATTGGGTCTGAAGAGGCTTGCAGGGCGAGGAGTGTAATAGAGAAAAGGCTAGAGAAAGACCTGACGTCGCAGAGGGGAAGGAGGGTATTTACTGAGCCAGCCCCCTCACTTTGTCTCACTGTCTCCTCAGTCACACAAGATATAAAAACAAGGCTCGTCCTCATTTTTACAGAAGAAACTGAGGCTCGAAGAGACTGCGTAGAGACGGTGACTCAGGCTGAGACCCTGAGTCTGGAGAGACAAGCAGAAACAAGGCTGGGGAAAGGGTTGAAGGGTGACGGGCACAGTGACAGCTCCTGCTGAGGTCACGGCTCCCGAAGCTCAAGGTCACTCCATCAGCACGTGGCCAAGCTGCGCCTGTGCCTCTGGGTCTGAGCAGGAAGGCACTGTGGGGCTGGCTCCAGCTGTGTGCTTCAGAAGCGAAGTCTGGCCCACAAATTAGAAGGTGAGATCTTTTTCAGACAAGCGCATGCAAAAAGGCCTAAGGGAGGGATCGAAGTGCCCTCGCTGTCCTGGTGAGAGGTGAGTTGGTGACCTTCTTCATTTGGGCACATCTCAGTGCTTTTCAGTGTTCTATAATAAACAGGTTATAAACAAAAAAAAAACAAGGGAGCTGGGGTCACTGTTCTAGGTGCTAGGAATACAACAGTGGTCAGACGCGAAACTCCCTGCCTTCACCTAGCTTACATCCTAGCGGGGGGAGACAAGCAATAAATGAACTAGTATATGTCTTTACTAATAAGTGCTATGAAGAAAAACAAAGCAGACTAAGGAGGCAGACTGGAATGTGGGTGCTGTTTTAGATGAGGTGCGAGGGGAGTCAGAGCAGGCTTATCTGACAAGGTGACATGCAAACAGAGATCTGAGTTACATGAGACAGGCAACCACATGAATAGGGAAGAGCATTCTAGACAGAAAGGATAGCAAGTGCAAAGGCCCTGAGGCAGGGAGCATGTTTAGCAAGTTCCCAGAACAAGCAAGGAAGCTGATACAGCTCGGATGGGAGGTTAGGTGAAAAGCCCCAGGTGACTCTTTAAAACTCATCTTGTACATCCTTTTCTCTGAGAAGCGCTGTCATCAGTCCCAGTTCCTTGTCTGGGCTGCCACAACCCCTGAGCTTCTCTCTGTCATCATCCAGCACATGGTGTGTATCACTGACACATGCAGACAACAATCAGCGAATGAACACCACAGGCCACTCTGTCTCATGAATACGATTGGTGTCTTTCCCTTGAAGCTGTGAACTCAAAGGCAGAAGCTGGTCTTACGCATTTTGGGGTCCTCAGTGCCTGGCTCAGCAGTATGACGTAGGAAGCATCACCTTTAAGCAGCCAGAGGCCCCCTGAGCCACAGAAGCCTGTGGGTCTTTCCCAGGCCATGAGGTCACCTGAGATGTGCAGGTGAATCCCCCAGGGAGCCACTAAGCTTCTTCTTCTTCTTCTTTTTAAATTTTTTTCTTTATTGATTTTAGAGAGATAGAAACATCGATGAGAGAGAACATCAACTGGCCGCCTCCTGCATGTCCCTCACTGGGGATTTGGCACAGAACCTGGGCATGTGCCCTGACCGGGAATCGAACCAGCGACCTCTTGGTACATGGGTTGATGCCTAACCACTGAGCCACACCGGCCGGGTCCGCTGGGCTTCTTAACCACCTACCAGCAGTGAGACTTCACAGACAAGACCTAAGGGGGGCAGGCAGTGAGTGAGAGGGAGGGGCAGGGCTCCCCATGCCCTATTTCCCACACCTGCCTCAACTCACACTTTCCTCAACAGTTCATGGCTTACCAGAGCCCTGCTTGAAGAAACGTCCACGTGGAAAAATGAAAAAACCAATTCACCAGGGAGTAATTATCCATAGATAGGAAACACTTTTCCCTCTGAAAAAGATTCCCAGAAATGTCGAGCATCCCAAATAAATGGGTGGACCTGGGCATCGATTACCTAGCTGCTCTCACCCAATGAGAGACCACCAGACATTACCTGTCTCTGGAAGAACATTCTCCCAAGGTGGAACATGCCCACTGAGGCTGGGCAGGTACTGGAAATGAGAGGCGTGAGCCAGGCACAGCCTGTGGCGACTCGGAGGGTCCGGAACCCATCTCACGGGGTTAGAAAGCCCCCGTGTGGCCCATGGCTGGGACAAGGAGCCCGTGTGGCCAGATCAGCGAAAACCAGAAACCTGGAGTCTTATCTGAAATCACCAATTTATGAATGATAGCAACTTGTTTGGTTGTTTGTTTTTTTGTAATAGAGCAATATGCACATCAAAGAAAACATTCCTGTAGCCCAGATCTGGCCTGTGAGGCTGGGGTCTCTGGAACGGGGACACCAGACACATGCTTCCCGGGTATTCTCAGGTCTGCTTTAGTCCAGACCCATTTTTTAAGGCAGAAAAATCGAGGTCCAGGAAGCTACACCAAATTTCCTAATGTCAAAAGTGAAAAAAACTACCTGTGAGTGTCATCTGGGGCTCTTCCCATGACACCTAGGCGCCCCTAAATTTAGGGGAATTTGGAGCTGTTATTAACCAAGGACTTCTCTTACAGGAGAGTCAGCTCTGAACCAATAATGCAAGTCAATACAACCTCATCTGCACAGTGATTCATTTCATCCACGGCCCCTTAGGAGCAGAACCTTTTCCAAACAGCGAAGGGGGTCTGAGCCCTGCTGAAGCCCTCTGAGGGTGCTGCCCACAGCACACACTGTCCCGGCACAGGGCCTCGAGCTGGCCGAGGGGCCTGGCACCAGAGGGAGCCTGGGCCCACTCGAGCGCCGGGCTGTGGCCTGCCCTGAGCCCGGCCCTCCTCCCTCCCACTCGGTGAGTCACGCCTGGCTCTGGACTTCAGTGCGCTGGCCGCAGCGTCTTCAGTTTTTCTTGGCTCCTGAGCAAAATGTACTTTTCCAAAGCACATTGATTCGACGGAGCCTGAGTTTTGCAATGCCCTGGCAGTGGCGAGGCTAGCCTGAGCACACTCTGTCCCGGGAAGTGGGGACCAAAGAATGTGGTTATCACCTCCCTCACCTCCTCCTTCCTTCTCCCCAAGTGGGAGGATCAGTCCACTCCTGGCAGAGGCCCCCAGTGTGCCTGCCAATCCCTCGGCCTGCCCTGGTCACCTAACTGCAGCCACTGCCCCCTCTGACTCCCCACCCAGAGCATGCTCCTAGACGGGATTTCAAACCACACTGAGAGCAGGCCGGGGAGAACTCCTGGAAAAGAGGAGCCCGAAGATAATCCAGCCAGGGAAGCCCCCATAATCTGCAGAGCCACGCCCCCTTGGCATCATTGCTGGGGACAGGGGGCCAGGCTGGTGGTGGCTCGAGTACCAAGTCCATTGTGCACCTGTTTGCTTTTTTAAAACTAGGCTATTGTTTGGGGCAATTTTAGAGTCGCAGCAAAATTAAGTGGAAGGTACAGAGATTTTCCACACATGCCCAGTCTCCCCCATTACCAACATCCCCACCAGCGAGGGACATCTGCTACAGTGGATGACCCTAGACTGAGCTGACATCATTGTCACCCAGAGTCCGTGGTTTACATCAGGGGTCACTCTTTTTTCTTTATTGATTTTAGAGAGAGAGGAAGGGAGAGGGAGAGAGAGATAGAAACATTGATGAGAGAGAACATCGATTGGCCGCCTCCTGCATGCCCCCCACTGGGGATTTGGCCCACAACCTGGGCATGTGCCCTGACCGGGAATTGAACTGGCGACCTCTTGGTGCATGGGTCAGCGCTCAACCACTGAGCCACACCAGCTGGGCAGGGGTCACTCTTGGTGTTGCACATTCTCTGGGTTT
Organism: Tadarida brasiliensis; assembly: GCA_030848825.1. Lineage (NCBI taxonomy): Eukaryota > Metazoa > Chordata > Mammalia > Chiroptera > Molossidae > Tadarida > Tadarida brasiliensis. The sequence continues at coordinate 118,155,095 of CM061259.1, read as the reverse complement.
GGACAGATGTGTAATGACATGTATCCACTATTATAGAATCACACAGAGGAGTTTCACTGCCCTAAATATCCTGTGTTCTGCCTAGTCATCGGCCCAATCCTCGCCGCCAGCCACCACTGCCACGGTCTCCACCGTTTGGCCTTTTTCAGAATGTCGTAGACCAGAAAGCATACAGGATGCAGCCTTTTCAGATTGGCCTCTTTCACTCGGTAATGTGCATTTGTTTCCTCCACGTGTTCGGGGCTTGGGAGCGCATTTCCTTTCAGCACCGAGCAATATCCCAGTGTCTGGATGAACCACCATGCACCTGGGGTTTCAATCCCTCAAGGTGTGGATTGCAGGGCTCCGCCTCCTTGTGCCCGGGCTGCGTGCCTTCAACAGATTTTTCTCCAAACCTCCAGTGCTTTGCAGTTGCAAAATGGGGATAAAAGGACTGACTGCCCCAGGGGAGTGAGGACTGTGTGTGGAAGCACACGGGAGGCGTGGATTACAGTTCACAGCGCAGAGCATGCGCACAGATGTTGGCTGCGATGACTATCATCGCTGGCACTGTGGCTGTCCTTACATGTACGGGCTTATTCTGCCTTCTCTCTACAAAGCAGCACGGAGAGAAGTGCAGACACCCAGGCTCTGGGCTCACACAGCCTGGGGTTTAAATCCTGGACATGCTTAGGCAACTGAGCCTCCCCGAGCCTCAGTTTACTCATCTGTAAGATGGGGGTGGGGGGATTACATCCCCCTCCTAGCATGATTTTTTTTTTAAATCCTCACCTGAGGATATTTTTTCCTATTTATCATCAGATAGAGTGGGAGGGAGGTAGAGAGAGGAGAGAGAGAAACATCAATGTGAGAGAGTTACATGGATTAAGGTTGCCTCCCACACAACCTGACCAGGGCTGGGGACCGAACCACAACCGAGGTATGTGCTCTTGACCAGAATCGAACTCGTGACTCATTGGTCCACAGGCCGACGCTCTAACCACTGAGCCAAACCAGCCAGGGCAACTCCTAGCATGATTTTGAAAAACAAATGTAATCACTAACTGGAACACAGAAAGAGCCCCTGGCACCCAGGAGGCCATCACAGAAGGTTAGTTCCAGGCTGTGAGGGGAGCTCCTGTGACCAGCGCTACTGGGTAGAGAATGCAGGGAACAGTGGGTGCATGTGAGGGTAAGGGTGACAGCCTGCTAGGAGGGGTGGCTTCTATGCAGAGTGAGTGTGGGGACAGGCGAGTGCTATCCAGCCCAGCCAGGACACGGTAGAGGTCGGCCAGGACCGACCCACGGGGGCTGTGACTCCTCTGCAGCCGGCCAAGGCCTGGCTAGCTGTCGTCTTGGTGTCAGATGACGGCAGAGTGCTGGAAGGCGGAGGCAGTGGCCAAGGCCAGTCAGCACTGTTCCTGTGCCACCAAGGTGAGAAGCAGGGACACAGGGAAAAGTTAAGGGGAGCATCAGTCAATCAGCTCGCGTGAGCCCACCAGCAAGTCCTGTGGACCTGCCGGGGCTGACAATGACTCCTGCGCTCTCCAGGAGAATGACCTTGGTCCTTGGGGCCCACCCACCAGAAGGCCTGGGAGGTGTCACATCCTGACCCTGCAGTGCCAGTGACCCTGGGAGGGAGGGATTGTCATGGTCCCTGCTTCCCAGATGAGGAAGTTAAAGGTCACCGGGCTGTGGGGAGCACTAAAATGGAGCACTGAGCGGGGACTCTCAACCTTGGCCTTCAGATTCCCCGTTCGCCAAGTGAAGCCCAGGGTTTGCAGAGACGCCACTCGGGGCCTCCTCACAGATGGCTTCCCACTGCCCTGCGTCTGCAGTGTTGCCCATTCATTCTTTCTTTCTTTCGACATCGATCCCACAATATCACTAGCATCTACTCTGCTCTGGATGCTGGGCAGGGCCCTCGACATACAACGTAAGCCAAACAAAGGCAGCCCCTGCCTGCCTGGAGCTAGAATCAAGAAAACTGTTACAAATGCATAGCCAGAGAAGGAGAGGCGGCAGGAAGGAGAGGCATGGGCCTCTTGCCCTGTTACAATTGAGGCTGAGAGTGTCCGGGTCACAGTGGGCCTGGAGCTGGCCTTCCTGGGTGAGTCCCAGCTCCACCACTGGCTAGCTGTGGCCCTGGGGAATTTACTTCACTGCCCCTGCCTCAGTTTCCCAGGCTGTCAAACAGTGCCCACCTCATGCAGTTGCTCTGGTGGGGTGCAGGTATCGATACACGGAGAGTGTTTATTCAGCACAGCACCTGGCCCCACGAGTGAGCGCTCACCACTCTGCCCGTCTCCAGTACAGGAGTACAGGAGGCTGCAGGGTGTGAGGTACAGCGGACCACCAGTCTGTCCTCCCCTACAAGCCCTCTGAGGAAATCAGGTCAGCATGAGGGGCACACAGAGCTCCCCACAAGTCCAAGATGAAGGCAGGAGCCTCAGGAACCCCAAGTCACAGCTGCTTCACACAGTCTGGGCTCGTCTCTGACACCCCCGCCCCTGGGCCTCCATCCCCACTCAGCTCCCTTCCTGCCTCTCCCTGACCGGCCTTTCCTTCTGCTCTCCGTTCCAACTCTCACGACCTCAGTAGCACAGAGCTGAGGTTCTGAATTCCAGAAAGACTTAGAACATTAAAAAAAATTTTTTTTAATCTGGGCTCACACATAAAATAATGTGTGTGTGTGTGTGTGTGTGTGCGCGCGCGCGCACACACACACGCACTCCAACTGAGGCTCCGTTAGAAGGCATACACAGGCAGTAGAAATGTCCCAGCTTGCACAGGAAGGATCGGCACCACATTCAGGAGAGGAAGTTACTGGGATGGGGTGGGGGCGCATGGAAGATGGAAATGTGAAATCAGAAGAGGAACAGGGGGCTTACGGTTTGTGTCTTAATATGATGGCTAGGTACAGATTATTCTCCATGCCACTGGATGTGTCTATAAAGTCTATGAAAAATTCTTAAAAAGCTTATAAGTACCCAAAAGAAATCAGATGCTACAGAACAAAAGAGAATGAATTACTGATCCACACAGCAACACTGGTGAACCCCACAGATGTTAAAATGAATGAAAGAATTCCAACACACATACTGTAGGGCTCCATTCGTGTGAGCCGGAAGGACAGGCAAAACTAATCAACGGTGAGGGAAGTCAGGGGGGAAGTTAGGGGGGCTCCCTCTTGGTGGAGGTACTGATTGGGAAGGGGCCCAGGGAGCTTTCCAGGCTACTGGAAATTCACATCTTGATAGGGGGTGGCCACGTGGTGAATATAGGTAAAGAGCCAGTCAACTGCACACAAGACAACAGCACTTAATGATCAAGCTATACCTCAGTTTAAAATTTTATTAAAATTTTAAGGAGGAAAAAGAAATCAAATCATCGGCCAGGTTTGGGAACCGCTTGCACTGGCTTAGGGTAATATTAAAGACACTGGTTTTGAATTTCCTTCCATGTCAACTTGATGTTTGATTCTGTCATTCATATATCTATCAGTACCTCCTCTGAAGACACTCTTGAGCGAGGTGCAATAGCAGATACACAAGGGAAGTGTTCCAAGGTCCAGAGGAATGGGCAACCTGGTGAGAATCCTGGTTTCGCCCTTACTGCTGTGTGAGCTGGGCTAAGTGACACCCCTCTCTGAGACTCTGTAGTCTCATATGCCAGTGAGGTCGGAATTAAACAAGATAGTGTTCAACTCTGTGCCTCACACCTATTAGGTGCTCAAAAAAATGGGCCCTGATGTTATGGTCCATGCCTTCACCCTTTAGAACAATGCTTTACCAACTGCAGGTTACAAGCATTACTGGGGTTGAGAAATCAATTTAGTGGGTTACAAACTAGCATTTTAAAAATGAGACTGCAATAGAATAAAGAACATATATTTGCACTGAATGTAATAAAGGAAACATTGTGTTGAGTTTTTATACATTGTATGCTGGATTGCGATATACAATGTATTAATATTTCTTGCAAAGGGTAGATGTCAAAAGCTATTAAAAGCCCCGTTCCATTGAACCCCACACAGCTCTGTGACAGAGCAGGTACCAGCTCAATGTGACAAAGCCCAGTTCTTGGAATTAAGTTGTACTTAATTGGAACAATAATGTACTATGAGATTAATTCTAATATTTACAAGAAAGTCAGATGCTTGATTTTTTTTAAGGCCAAAATGTTCTGAAGCTGAGCTAGTAAGATGAGGGACAGCTGCCGAGAGGAAGTGGCTTCTTGGAGGTACAAAAGAGTCAGATCTGCATTCCTGGGGCTGGAAGAGGGGGGCCAGGCCACAGGGGGCTCAGGGCTGCCGAGTCTGACAATGTGGTCCGCTGGGCCAGGCCCTGTATCTCCTGTCCCTCAGGAGGGGCCGCGTGGCTCTAGGGGAGCTCTGCAGGGTCCTGCGCACATGGGTTTAGGTGGAACCCGGACAGGACGGCAAACAGCACGCTCACCCAGCAAGGGAGTTAGTTAGGCCTGTCCCCACTTCTGCAATTCTTGCGAATGAGCCGAGGAAAAAGTTGCATGTTTATCACCTAATAATGTCACTTTTTAATAAAGAGAAGAGCGGGCACCAGGCTCAGCGCGTCCTGCTGGCGACAGCCCCAAGCTAGAACTTGCTTCTCCGGCTCTGAAGTTCACAGATACCTTGAATTCCTGGCCGGTGATGCTGGTTTTACATTTCTGGGGAGGAGGTAACATGCTTACCATTTTTTAACTCAACTATTCAAGTTTTTTAAAGTGGACCCATTTAATGAAATACAAAGTTTATAATCGTATGGCAGAGGCAAACATGGCAGGAAGTGTGCCAGCGGCCCAGGAGCTGGAATTTGGCAAACGCTCCAAGGACTCTGGCTGGGGACTCCTGCCACAGTTCTGCACAGCCTGACACCAACGGGTATCACAGAAGGACACACTCCCAGGTGGCAGAGCTCGGGGGCAGGACCAGATCCCCTTAAGGAAGAGCAAAGTCAAGCCAGCCCGCCAACCAGCTGCTAGATTCTTCACAGAAGCAGGATTTCATGGTTGAAAGGTGTCTCCTGTCACCGTCACCAGGCCTTCCTATAAACACGTGCTCCTTTGTGTGGTCGCAATGTCGTGACGAAGGCTCCACTCACAATGTTCTCTTCTGTCCTTTATCTGTCCCCTTCATCTCACGTCACCCTTATCAACATTTTCTCTAGAGATTATCTGAGTCTTATAGGAGAGTACAAAAAAGTACAGAAAGTCCCACACCCTTCACCAGCTTCCCCTAAAGCTCACAACTTATAGAACCACAGAAAGTTTCTTAAAACTAAGAAGTTAACCTTGGTACAAGTCTACGAGGTACCCACAAACTACATAAGGATGTCACCAGGCACTCCGCTAACATCCTTTTCTCGTCTCGGACCCAGTCCAAGGTCCCCACTGCCTCTAGCCGCCCCTCCAATCTGTGACAATATTACGTCCTTCCTTGTCTGCCAACAAATACTCAGTGTCCACCAGTGCCAGGCACCACAGACGGTGCAGGGAAACAGGAGTGAAGAAGACAGGCACAGCCCAGGAATTGAAGGATTTACATTCTCATGGAGGGAACAGAGATAACAGACTTTTAACCAACACAAACGGAGATGCGACTGCTTTGAAGCGTGCTAAGAGCTACGAAGGAGCACACAGGGCGTCCTGACAGTGTGTAACGGGGACCCTGCAGGCTGAGTGCTCAGGGCAGGCCCCTCCGAGCAGAGGCCAGAGGAAGGGAAGGAGCCAGCCTGGGAAAGGCATGCCAAGTGGAGGAACAGCCAGTGCTCAGCAGTGGCTCAGAGGTGGGACGGACGAGGTCGACCTGGTCGGGGAGCAGCAATGGGCTGAGGCTGGAGCACAGAGGGAGGAGCTCAGGCTGAGGTCTGCCAGGACGGGGAGGACGGACCGCAGGGCCCTGCAGGCTGGGGAGAGGGCTTCGCATTGTTCTCTGCACTAGGCTCGAAGCAGAGCGCTGAGTGTCCAGGAGGGCGGACCGAGTTTCACCCAGAGTGACCCCAGCAGCCAGTGACAGAGCCGGCTGGGGCTGAGGCTGGCCTAGTCTACGTCCACCCCAGCCGGGCCCTTCCTCTTCCCCCAGCACCGGCCCCGGCCCTCAGGCAGAACTCCAAGCCCAGCGGAACTCAGGGTCTGGCTTCGGAAGATGTTTTTGTGCTCACAAGAAACACGGGCGTGGTAACGCCCTGGACCGCTTCCTCACCCTAACGAGATCATTCACAAGCTCCACTCTGGATCTTCCCACCTGGGGGGACCTAAGCCCTGGTCCCTCTCCTGCCCAGACCCTGGGACCTGCGCTCGGCACCAGCTCCAGGCTGCTCCGTCTGGGTGCCCGCTGACCTCGATTCTGCCACACACGCCTCGGAGCAGTCGTCTCCTTCGCAGTTCTGATTTACACGTGCTGTGCCCACTTCTTTGTCCAGCAAGTTCACAGTCACGCAGTGTTGTGCTGGGGTGAGGAGCACAGACTTGGGAACCAGGATGCTTGGGATCAAATTTCAGCTCTGCCACTAGCTGGGTGACCCTGGGCAAGTTAGTGAAACTCTGTGCGTCCGCTTCCCAATGTACAAAATACTCACAACAGCAGATCCTACCCGCCTCCTCGGTGCAGCCATGAGGATTACATGAGTTAACAGAAGGGAGAAGGCACAGCCCAGGTGCCCTGATAATGCCACTTCAGGGTTGGCTATACCCATCAGGCCTCATGCCTCTGCGTCCTCCCACTGCCTCATACTCCTGTGAGCTCCCAGAGGCTAGGAAGACAGTCTGATTCACCTGTCCCTCCGGTCCCTGGAGGGGCCTGGCACTGAACTCTTTGTTGAAAGAATGAATAAGGAACAAACAGGCGGGAGGATGGGCTCGGGAAGTGCGTCAGAGGTGAGATCTACAACTTGGAGTTACTCAGGACAAATACTTTCAACTAAAGCGCCTCGGGCAGAGCAGAGCCGGGTGATGAAGACGAGGCCTGCAGGCAGCGCAGCCCAAAGGCCAGAAACAGCAGGGAGAAAACCAGTGGAGAGAACGGGCCCCAATCATGGAGAACTGACTTTGGAGTTGAGAGTTGCAGACACCTGGCTTCTAGATCCGGAGCCACCACCTATGGGCTGTGATCTTGGAGAGGCCACCACGCACAGCTGGGTAGGCTGTCCCCTGCCCAAGGACACCTGACCAGGGTGGAGAGCAAGGGCTGGAATCTAGCTCAACTCAGCCCAGGAGGTGTGAGGACTGCATCAGGCTCCAGGGGCCCCAAAGAAGGGGAGATTTTATTTTTTAATTTTATTGATTTTTTTTTTTTTTAAAGAGAGAGGGGAAGTAAGAGGGGGAGAGAGAGACAGAAATATTGATGTGAGAGAGAAACATTAATTAGCTGCCTCCTGCACGCCCCCTACTGGGGATTGAGCCCGCAACCCGGGCATGTGTCCTGTCCAGGGAATTGAACCGGGACCTCTCAATCCACAGGACAATGCTCAATCCACTGAGCCATGAGGGTCAGGCAGAAGGGGAGCTTTTAAAGTGATGCCCAGAGGTGGCAGAGAGTGTCCGGTGGCCCTGGGTCTGTATCGCTCTGCAGTTCTGCCTTGCCACATGGAGCCGGTGAGAGCACTGCTCCTCACAGGAGGCAGAGAGCACCGTTACCCAGTGACATTTTCTAACTCCCACTCTTTCTATGCCCAGTGCCTAGAACAGTGCCTGGCACATAGTAGGTGCTCAGTGCATTTGCTGAATGAATGAACAAACACATAAATGAACGGGCTAATGTATTTAACCCTGTCCTCTCCCTACAGGCAGCCTGTAAACCAGGTGGCCACGCGGTGGGCTCAGACACAGGCAGGCGTGACCATGAACTTGAGCAACTCTCACATCCCCAATCTGGACGAAAACAGAAAGGAGGGGGGTGAGTCTAATATCGAGCTGGAATGCAGCCTTTTCCAGTCAGCTGGGAAAGGCGATAAGGAGGTGGACTTGGGAACCCTGGGAATTGAGGGTGGGGGAGGGACCAGCCCCATTCAAGTGGAGCAGGAAGGTTATGGCCCCAGTGGAATTCGGGCAGGGTGCAGGGCTGGGCCTGGGAGCAAAGTTCCTGAATGACCGGCTGGCTGGGCCAGGGCCTCAGGCCCCTCTTGGGAACTTTCACAGCCAAGAGCAGTGTTTCATCAAAACAGGAAAAATCATAGAGGAAAAATGCATATGTCAGGGAGCTGGTATTTACAGGCATGGCCCAAGGCCCAAGGCTGGAGTGGGGATGGGGACGCAGAGAAGACTTGCCGGGAGCAGAGCCCTGGCGGGTAAGGCCACCCACTGCCCATCCAGGCCGGAAGGAGGGGGTGCTCCCGGGAAGCTAGGAAGGGAGCCAGGACTAGGTGGCAGAAGAGGGCACAGTGAGCCTCAGAAGCCACACTCTCAGAGGGAGTTGCGCTGCCACAGGCCCCGTGGGCTGCGAGCAGAATGTGACCTGATGTCACCCGTCCAAAGTGCTTCAGAAACACGGAGGGACGTGCTCTCTTGCAGGTGTCACCTACAGGGCAGGGAAGCAAGGACTTTGCCCAAAATGCCTGGCAGGCAGGAGCCTCACACATGTCCAACGCTGCTTTGGACAACAGGGCACTCCTGCCCCACCCCAGGGCCCAGGGATTATGAACCTGGATCTGCTGGGAGCACAGTAGGGCTGTTCGGGAGTGGCCTGGATGATCACCATGGCATCCTGATAGCCCATCCACCCCAAGCTTCCTGGACAGACAATCCTGGTGCCTGGGACTTGCTTCTGTATACAGTCGTCCCTCGCCACTTCGCGCTTCGACGTTCGTGGCTTCACTCTATCGCAGTTTTTCCAAATATATTCATTGAAAAGTTGATCGAGACAGTGAAAATGACACAGCGCACGCTCGGTTGTCTGAGTCAATTATACATCCCTGTATTACAATTACAATTAAAATGACTGTACGTATGGACTGTAGGCCTATGTATTCGAGCACCCCAGGAATCCTTCAACGCCAAGTGCAACCGCTAGAGTCTGAAACGGATTAACCGCGATAAACAAGGGACGACTGTAAACACGAGGATTCTGGTCTCCACGTCTCCTCTAACCCCGGATTAAAGAAGGACCTGGTGTGTGCAGTGCGCAGACACCCCCTCACTCAGACCCTGCATGAGGTCCTGACTGTTCCACTCTTCCCCTCTGTCCAGAGAGCTTTTCACAAAGATCAAGCCAGGGCAATGCTGAGCATAGGTTCTAGAAACAGCCAAGAGGTACTGGCAGAAAGTTCCACCAAGGAAGACACCTCCAGGCAGCCCAACCAGCCCCTGCACTCCCACTTTGGGAGCCCTTGGGGCTATGTGGGGACCTCTAAGGCCAGTGGACACCACCCAGGCGCTGCAGTCACCAGTGTTCTAGCTGCTTCCACCTGAGGCTGGAGCAGACCCAGGAACAACTCACAAGTCACCAGGCTGCTGGGCAGAGAGCAGGTTCCTACAGATCACACCTTCTATGCAATACCTTTCCAGGCAACAGCACAGGGCAAACCGGTCCAGCTGGTGCCAGGGTGGACACCAAGTCCACATCCCACGTCCCCATAGGGAGCCCCATGGTATGATGCTAGCTGGGGCACTGACAGCCACCCGCTGGGCCTTAAGCAAAGACATAAACACACAGTTCCACACATGTACACACTCACACATATACACACAAGCGCTCCTTTCACCAACGGTGGTGGCTCCCCCCAGAGGCCCTCTCCCTGGGCCAAACCTGCATGCCCTCTCTCCCCTAGGCTGTTCCCGACAGCAGGCTCAGGTAGATTCCCAAATGACAGCTGGTACACTTCACCTGCCGGGCCAGAGTCCCAAGTGGGAGCCACATCGAGGGTCAAACACAGAAATACCTGTGTGAACTAAGTAACAGTCACACCTACACGTAGGGGGCACTTACCTCGGCGGGGTGCCGTGCTGACCGATCGACTGACCTGCATTCCCATCGGAGCTCCACTGTCCCCAGGAAGAAGGCACCTCGCCATCCCAGTTGATGACGTGGATAAAGTGCCAGCAAACCAGAGGCTGTGGGCGCAGCTGTAACCCAAGCCCAGGGGTCTGCTAGTCACTATGCGACATACTTTTTTAGTGTGCCTAGCAATGCCCTTGGCCCGGGGGACCCAGCAGTGACCAAGACAGAGCAAAGTATTGACAGCCTGGTGGGAGACCAAGTTCACTGTCTGGTCTCTACTGTCTCCCAAAGGCCACTGACTCCTTCCAAAGAGAGCCCTCCCTGCCTGGGTCCCTGGGGTCCACAGTTGGCTTGAGGCCCATAAGAAGATCCTGTGAAGAGGGGGTGTGGGGTAGATGACATCTACCAGCAAAAACCAGCTCCTGTTGGGGTGCCTGAAACCCCGAACTAACTCACCTCTCTGTCTAGGCCCTGGGCTCTGCCCAGTACAACTTCTGCTGTGGCCTGTTGGCCCTCAGACTGCCCTGTCTCCATAGCTGGCCCATTAAGAACGAGGGTGCGGGTCTCACAGAGGAAGGTATGAGGCAACAGGGAGTGGGGGGAGCTGGTGAGCATGTGCCCCGTCCACGGGGGGTTGCCAGTCTTCAGCAACAGCTGCATGCTGTCATGTGCCCAGGGAGGCCGGGAGCCCCATTTTTCTAGAGGCACTAGAAATCCACATTTCCATGTGAAATCTCCTAATTTGAAAATGCTGGCATTTCATTCAAAAATGTGTTTAAATGTGAGGCCCAAATGATCACACCTGTGACTGGACAGAATAGGTTTCACGAAGGGGCAGGAAGGCAGAGGGGCTATGGAACTGGTAGGTCCACGGAACTGGGCCTACTATGAGCCAGGGGCTGGAGGAGGCGCTCTCCTGAACTCCGCACAGCAACCCAGTGGGGTCGGGGTTCATGTCCCCATTTGCAGACCAGAAAGCAGGCTCAGAGAGGTGAAGCGAGCTGCCCAAGCACACACAGCAAGCAGGTGGAAGCTCCAGGCTCCAAAGCCCATCTGTCCCAGGTCTGCCTGGCTACACACAAAGGCAGCTTTAGAAAAAGCTGAGTCTGGGGTGGCTGACTCGTCATACTCTGGTGAGTGTGAGGCAGGTGGAGGTCCAAGTGGGGTGACATGCCAGTGTGGTCCCACTCGGTGGGATCTGATCCAGGGTGGGGCGGGGCGGGGCAGGGAGGAGGCGGGTGTGTGAACCTTCTCATACCTCCTTTGACTCAGGGTTAACTCAGCTCTGACAAACCACCTGGCTTCAAGCGTGACCCACTTTGCAGCTCAGCCGACTGAAAGGAGTCGGGGAAGGTCAGGCGGGTGAGAGCAGAACCAGTCCCTGTCACCTGGCTGGCTGGGTGACTGTGGGCAGGGCCCTCAGCTCTCAGAGCCTTGGGTCTCCCGGCTCCAAAAAGAAGCAGCTGGCTCCATACGCCCCGAGGCCCTCCTAACTCCCATATTTACTGATTCTAATCAGCCCAAAACCTTAACACATGCCAACACTGGGGGAAATGACTCCCCCTCACTTTGCTCACCTGTAAATGGGCAGCAAGCCCATTCCATGGGTTTGCTGTCAGAGCTGAAGGAGACAATCTATTTATATTGTGTAGCACTGTGCCTGATACCCGGGAGACGCTCAGGAGATGACTCCTACTCTCCCCACCATCCCGACTGCCTGGCACCTACGGCTTCTCACTTTCCTCCTCCTGGAAACATCTGAGTGCAGGGTACGGGTCAGGTCCAGTTCTCTGCATCCGGGACACAGAGGTCCAGTCCCACAGCCGTGTCATGGGAGGGCTCTGAGGACCTCATACTCACCAACATGCAAACGACCCCTGTGGTAAACTAGGGAAAAGTATGGGGTCCAAGTTCAGGAGCTGTGTTCCTGGGGCCCCTCTCCAGCTGTGCGACCCCTCTGAATCTGTTTCCTCATCTGCAGAGAAGCAATCACCCCCAGACCACATGCATCTTCTAAGGGCTTTCTAAACTCCTGCGCTCTCTAAACTCCTGGGCTTCCTAAACTCCTAAGTCCCACATGACACTTTCATGCATTGTGATTAAGTTATTTAAGATTTGTGGTCCTGCCCTGGCCGGTTTGGCTCAGCGGTTAGAGCGTCGGCCTGCGGTCCAGAGAGACCCGGGTTCAGTTCCCGCTAAGGGCATGTACCTTGGTTGCGATTTGTCCCCGGCCCTGCTTGGTCGTGCGGGAGGCAGCCACTCGATGTGTCTCTTTCACATTGATGTTTCTCTCTCTCTCTTCCTCTCTCTCCCTCCCATTCTATCTGAACAAAAAATGGAAAAATGTCCTCGGGTGAGGATAAAAAAAAAAAAAAAGATTTGTGGTCCTAAGCTCCAGATTTTCACTGGAGTCATGATGGGGACCCCTTCCTCAGGGTCTCCCCAGCTTACCTGCTTCCCAGGCCCATCTCGGGCCAACTGGACTGGACTATGGGGTGGGGTGGGGGTGGGGCAGCAAAGGGCCCAGGTAATAAGGAACACAAACCTGCCAGATCTAGGGAACACCTGCTCAACTAAAACTGAAAAACAGGCAAACTCAGATTGCCAGGGACAAGTGATCTAACAGAATGCATCACTTTCTGGGGGTGAGAAAGCCCTGAGTTCAGGGCTTGGTCTCTGTTACCTGGCCAGCTGTGTGACTGGGCCAGGCCCTCAACCTCTCTGAGCTCTGTTTCCTCACAGTGGAAACAATCAGGCCTACCCCCAGGCTGGGGTGGGGTGAAGTGGCAGGTGTCTCCTTGCTCCTGACGGCCTCTGATTCTGAGGCGAACATGCTATTTCCAGCAAGTGGAGCTAGCGGGGGTGGGAGTGACCTGGTCACTCGCATGAGGACAGGCAGCCGGCCACCCACTCCTCCTTTGGTCAGGGCCTGAGTAATGTCTGCTTTCCCAGTTCCTTGAAACCTAGTCCAGAGTGAACACTTTCCATTCCCACTGCTAGAGAAACAACTCCTTTCTGATGTACTTACACCCTCCAGGGAACACGAGAAACGTGTTCCAAACACAAAGGTATGGCCACAAAGCACCCAACCTGGGTGCGGTGGGACCCCTCTGCCAGGTCATGGGGGAGTCTCATCTCATTTGGGGTTCCAAGCTGTTTTGTGGGAGGTGTGAGGTAGGGGGAGCATGAGCCCCACATTCAGACTTTGGATCTGATTCTGACCAGCCCCTCCCTCCCTGCCTCTCTCCTTGTTTTTTCCCTGGAAACCTCCCTAATAAATCTTTGAGTGAGTGGATGAGTGAATGAATGAATGGATGAATGAATGAATGAACACACAAACCCCTGCTTCCCTGGGCCTCGACCTCTTTGTTCCCACAATAGGAATGCCGATACCTTTAGAGCCCAGGCACAATGCCCTATTTGCAATGGGTAGGGCTTGATGCTGTTGTAACTTGAGGTGGGCGGGACATTGGGGGAGGGGAACTAGGGACAAGAGAGGAAGCCAACTCCTCTACCCAGTGAACAAATCACTCGTGGACTCCACCCAAGTCAAGAGCACAAAACAATGTCAGGAAGACAAACCTGACATCTGGGGAGCCCTCCCTTCAATAGTACGCAGTTAAATAGTCCCACTGATGCTGTCACCGGACAAGCTTGTGTCACCCACAGGGCCAGCAAACAGGTAACAAGTTCCCAAGCACGCCCAGGGCCGCCTTCTGATTTCCGGGCTCCTCAGAGCAGACCTGGGAGGCTGGCATTCCTGTGTAAACACAGCCACATGAACCAGGCAGGTGACGGTAACAGGGACAGAGACAGGAAGAGCAGCATGAATATACACAGTCATGTCCAGGGTGGCTGCACCTCTGGCAGGAAGCCTTCCCAGACCAAAGACAGCAGCCAGGGACCGTGGAAAGAACACTTACGTCTGCTCTGCAGCCTTGGTGGGGGGGGGGGGGGGGGGGAGACACACGTCATGCCCTGTTCTGGGCCTCAGTTTCCCCACTGGTAAAGTGATACCATTAGTTCCTCCCTCCTAGGTCAAGGTGCAACTGTCAAGTGATGAGTGCTACGAGGTGAAAGGGTGATTTTTCACCCACCGTTCCCTGCTGCACCAGGTTTGGGATCTGTCTGAGCACACATTGTGTGCTGGTTGTCCCCTAAGCCAGCATTTCCCAAAGCATGACACCCATGCCACCGGTGGGACCTGGGTGATTTCAGGGCAGCACGGGAACCTGCTGGTTCAGTGGCACAGACCTCACAGCGAGAAGGTTGTTCCTGCTGCGTCCTCACTGACTACTCCGAGAATATCAGAGAGAGTCTCCGGGCAGTACCACCCAGTCTTCGCCTGCTAGTATCCCTGTGACAGACGGAGCAATCCCAGCGGGCGCCAGCTAGCCGCTACCATACAGCCAGGGCATGGCTATGCAAATCCTCGCCACGGTTTGTATCTATTTGTGGCAAGCGAGACTACTTTTCCATTTTCAAAGATGTTATAAAGTGATCTTTTATAGAGAAAAAAATGTTAACCTCAAAAACGGAGTAATTTAAAGAAAAACTACTAAGTAAATAACCCACATTGTTTAGGAATATGCCCCAAAATTACAAAGATAGTACTGGAAGGCTGAAAAGGGACTCAAGTTGCCACGGCAGAGATGGCGACATGTTTCCAGCCCACCTTCTCTCCTCTTCCTGGGCACATGGCTAGACCACATTCCTGACCGCTCCCAAAACAGGGTGAGGCCAGGTCCCCAGTTCAAGGACGGAAACGATGGCGCCACATCCAGACCCTCCACCCAACCCTCTGCCCTCCCTTCTCTGCCCCCACTGCCAGGCCACGAGCACAGCTCGAGGAAGACAGAGCCACGAGATGGACAGAACCTGGGTCCCTTCGTACAGCAACAGACAGAGCACCCCTGCCCGCCTGGGACTGTCCATGAGCGAGAAATGAACTTCTGCCGCACAAAAGCTCTGAAATTTTCAGGTTTGTGCAAATTAGCTGACTTAAGCTAACATAAGGGAGGCATCTCGAGTCCAATTTCCGGCCAATCTAGAAATCTTCTGTGACAGCCTGGGTATCCGGTGCTTTACTCTGTCACGAATAATTACTGAGCACCTAACAGATGCCAGGCACAGTCCTCAGGGCTTTGCAGAGATGACCTCAATTAATCCTCATGACAGTCCTGGGAGCCAGACACTATTTATCAGTAGGCATGACTTTCAATAAGGCATCCAGGGCCCAAAGGGGTAAAGCATCTTATCCAAAATCACACATTTCGGAAGCAGTGCAGCTGAGACTTGAACCCAGGACTGTCGAACATGCTCAAAGCCCTTGCTCTGTCACCGTGCCACAAACCTCTGCTGAGCACATCATCCAGGGATTGCCATGCCCCGACTGTGTGCCAGTCCCTGCTCGGGCTGCAGAAGACAGCCAGCTGTGACCGTATCATGGCTGGAGCCCAGCGAGAGACAGGAAGGGAGCAAGGGAGGTGCATGGCACAGAGCCAGGGGGGCACAGAAGGGGCAGCACAGTCGGAGGGCTGCAGGAAAGCAGAGTGCAGCCGGGGAGCATCCCCCCCCCAGGAAGAACTGGGAGGGCTTCTCGGAGGAGGTGACACTTGAGGTTGGCCATGAAGGGCGGGGAGATGTTGGCTCATCCAGAGCCAACAGCCACCTCCTGGATCCACAGGAATTAGCACGGACAGTCCCACCACCCTGTCTACCTAAGGGGCTTAGAGGACTCTGGGACAGGTCTCACACACGCCTTAGAACACTTCCCCACACTGGGGGAAACACTTCTAGTTCTTTCGAGCTTTCTCTCACGACAGGCTCCTATGGGCCCTACTGTCGACTCTTCTTTTACAGGGCATGGAGTGTAATGGAAAACTGGGTGGGGGTGTCAGACCGCTGAGCCGTGAGGACCGCCCCTCAGAAGTGATGCTCGGTGCCCACGGCAGTGGGCCCTGCACCAACGGAGCGGAGAGAGCAGTTAGGTCACGTGAAACCACAGGGACTGTAGAAGCCGGCGGGCCACTTCGCTAGAGGAGGCCATTTGACAGGTGATGAGAAACACCACTGATACAGGGGGGCAGCCTGGCAAATGCTGCCTGAACCAGGTGCTGAAGGTCAATGCCACCAGCGAGGGCACGTGGATATCAGGACGCACTAAGAAGGGCACTCCACCCATAACCCAGTCTAATTATGAGAAAACACTGGACAAACCCAGACTGGGGCACCTTCCACAGGAGACCTGGACAGGGCTCCCCAAGATGGCAAGGCCATGAGGAACAAGAACACTCCCACCAGAGGGGACCGGGGAGACATGACCAATGGATGCACTGGGGCTGCTGGGCTGAATCTGATCTGTGGGAAACAGGTGACATCCACAGAAAGCCTGGAGTTTAGTTAATGAGAACAGCCACGTACCAACTTCGGTTCTTCGCTGTGGCAAATGTAACAGGCGCTGTGAACCACGGGGAACCGGATGGGGTGTCTGCACTGTCTTCACAACTTTTCTATAACTCTAAAATTAAAACTGTAAAAAGGGAGAGAGAGAAGCAAAATACTGAAACTAAAGCAGAAGTCCCACGAGGCTG